>CM069086.1:6025000-8425000 GCA_035578085.1 Solanum pinnatisectum | reverse complement strand
CTTCCGTATTTTATGATATTAGTTGGCCCAATTAGTCAAATTGAATGATTTGTGAGGTTTAAATCAAGAACATGTAAGTATGTTCTGACTATCCCTTGACTCTATATGTGATTACTTATAATACTTAATCATATTAGTTTCAATTATTCAATTGCTTTACATATTTAGTATATTATTTTGTATTGACGCTCTGTTGTTCGGAGGCATTGCATTCATGCATGTAGGTCCTGACATAAAGGTAGACATGCTTCTTCAATAAGGTTGTCAAGTTCAGTTAATTAGTAAGCTCCTCTTCGTTCAAAGTTGACAGGTTTAGAGTTTGAAAGTCTATATGATTATATATGACTGATGGGTAGGTCAAGATCCTCTTACCTCATCAAATTACTTAAATAATATATTAAATCTACATGATTTGACGTAAATAAAGTATTTATCAAGCCCTAAATGTATCAATAGCAAAATAGTACTACTCAGACTGGAAGAGTGAAAGTTATGTCATGGTAATAACTTTTCTTGCTTTTTTCAATTTTGCAGCACTAATATTTTTTCCACTTGCTGAGTCATGAGTATTGCCAAAGTAGGGCAATAATATGCAAAGCAGTAGAAGAAGAAATTCCATTATTCACCAATCACACTAGCTAATGGAGTTTCTGCAGTGGTCCTATAGAAAACAGAAAGACATTGTAACCTTTATGCACAAACTAGCTAAATTATTCTTTATTTAACATGTAAATGGCTAAAAGCTAACTTCTGACAACATAACCATTACACAGTTTCTCTGTATATATATATATATATGATGTCTCTTTCATCAATAGTGATGGTATATACATTATATATCAAACTACAATTAGGTGGTCCCTGCAAACAACAAACACCAGACTGATCTGTTTCAGTGCCTTTCCAAATCAAGAAACTCAAAGTTGATGCAAAAGGCTGAAGTATATATATATATATATATATATATATTCTCTTTTGTAATATTAATCATAATAGAAAAGGTGGACTACGTCAATGAACTCGAAACAAGGTACATAAGTGGATGGTTGTCCGGTGAGATGATATTAACTTGTTAGGGAAATGACATGACTATAGGACTTAGAAGCATGAAGTTAATAACTTGGATGCCAGAATGCAGGTAATTTGGTGATTCATGACAGTTGCATGAGCAAGATATGAGGAAGATGGGGGTGTTGCCTCCTCATTCTAGCTTGCCTACGCATGATGCTCATTACTCATGAACAACTTATCTCTAATTGATTTGAGCCGAGGGTCTATCGGAACCAGCCTCTCTACCTCCCAAGGTAGGGGCCGGGTAAGGTCTGTATACACACTACCCCCTCCCTAGACCTCACTTGTGGGATAACTATAGATACAAAGCATGTTTTTTCCAAGACTTATATCAAAAGATACGCTCACGATCAAGTTACAACCTAAAGTTTATGACCATATTGCGCTAGAATAAGCTGAACGGGAGTGAATCAACTACTTTCCCAGCCCACAAACTATAAGTGAAAAGAATTACAAGCTAAAAGTTCAGTATAATCTTATGCTCAATTAATCAAGAGAGGAGATGCAAAAGGTCATGCATCCAAAATTGACATTGATTTAACTGATAAGAATGTGATTAAGCAGAAAAGTTAGCACTCCATTTCCAAAATCAGCAATCACAACATATCCGTATATAAAGTAAAAGTCCATCAGATATAAACTTCACAGGAAATAACTAACTGTAGCATACAAAGGACAAAAGAATCCGACAAACAGAAGGCAAGTAAGAATGTAATAAAGGTTAAATATAATTCGCTCAATCACCAACACAATAACATGGTGCTAAGTTAACAGTCAAGAGTTTGAAGAAACTGTGAACACGTCTAGGGTGCCTTTTACGTTCAAACATTAAGAGTATACTTTTGCAACTAAGTCATCTGAACAAGAGGTCAACACATGAATATCAAACTAGAAATCATTTGATAATAGGACAAATCACCAAAGCAAAGAGATGCATCCTCTTAAGAAATCTTTAACCCAGAACGAAGAATAAAACATTTCGTTGAACATAGAAGAAGTGTGTTAAGACTTTACCAAAATTCAATCATCACCTGCTCCAACAAATACCGCACTATGTTCACTTGATTGGCTTTTGATCTGGACAATTACAAAGCAAGAACAAAGTTAATAATTCTCAATACTTCCTTCTTTGGAGTTGCTGACCGTGTGATAGCAAGGTCATGCCTAGGAGCAATTGGACAGTTCATAACGGAAGTCACCAGGTATAAAACAAGTTTCCGGGAAAGAGGAGGGATAACTGAGTTAGCTGTAACCCCATCAAGAATAGCTTGAAATTAAGAGCACTCATTAATTAAAGAGGAAATGAAAAAGCCACCCCATCAACCAAGAATATAAATATGTTTTAACACCATGTGCCAATCATATCAAATGCTAGTAGCTTTTGTCAAAGTTATTCAACCAGAACAAGATAGGGCAGCAGCTAGCTACTACAATATCGAATGTTAAGAGGACAAGATGATCAGGGTCAAAGAAAAAAGTTAGAAAGATGAGTTATGGTTCACTTCACTCATAGGTGAATGGTTCATTTCACTCTTATGCAAATTGCAAAACTTCATCCACAAAATGGTCCATTTTACACTGATATAAATGCATAATATCATCCCTCAGCTGTTAAGTGATTTGGAGTCATGCAATTAACTTGAAGACTATATTCAAAGCTAAAAATCATAAACCAAATAGTTCATCATAGCAACAGAATTTCGTAGGGGTTTAACATAAAACAATCCTTCTAGTAATGAGTTTGTAGTATAGTCCTAGAGAAGGAGAACGATTTCAATCACATCAGTTGAACAGGCATCCCCTAAATACGCAAAGAAAACCACCACAAATAAGCTTAATAAAACAGTAAATGAACTTATGATAGACCGGAGGAACTCAGACAAGAGACATTATAAAACCAAAAAGGGAAAAGGGTCATTAGGCTGGAAAATCAAGAATGAACTTCCTCATTGCAGCAGACCATGAATGAAGGATCCGGCAAGTTTTACATTGATGGAGTTAACACCACGTTTATTTTTGAAGACGAAGAAGGTAACATTTGTTTTTCTCTTTTGGCTAATAAGGTAAGAAGGTAACAGTGGTTTAGACCACATTGATTCCCACATACATTTCTTCTTACTTAACTCCAGACCTGTTCTATAGTTGCTCAATTGTCATCCTTGCTTAAAGTTTGGAATGATTTCAAAGTAACTGAGACAGAGAAAACAGACAAAAGCAGAACCAACATATATTTTTACTGATGCAAAGAGAATTAACAAAAGCAGAAAAAGTAACCAAGCAGTTAAAAAGGACCTGATGGGCATTGTTCAGCATTTAGAGAAAAATTCAGTGCTTATTGTGTCATCAATTCTAGAGAGAATTAGATGTTAAGATTATACTAGAATCCGCCTGTATCATATGGTCATGACAGATTGCTAAGCTGCATGTTTTGTGTCAATTTCATTTCTACTATAAACCTTATTAATTTTTCATCTTTTCCACAAGAAAGTAAAAAGAAGAAAAATGTGTTTGTTTCTACTCTATGCTTGATGATATGAGCAGAGTCTTGATGGGTTAAAATGTAATATCTATGAGATTGAGACTTGTGACATATCCATAACACACAAGCAGATTGGCAAATTCACAAAAGATAGATAACTTTAAAAGGTAAAAGAACACCAAATTCATTAAGGAGATGCAAAATGTGTCTAATGTATTAGACATCAACAACACACGATACATCAAAGACTTAATCTATTTAGTGTTCTAATCATTATGAGACTTAAATGGAGGATGACCTACAAATTTTTGCATGCATCTCAGTAAAAAAATGTCTGACCTTATGGTGACCTCAAAAGCATCTACGTTTGTTTTGGTTCCCATTAATATTGGGGTAAACCACGAGATGGAGAAGTATTTACCATTTCACGACAATCTTTATTTATCAACACTCATTATCTCCCAATTTTTTGTTTTTATTTTTGCCATGATTTGTTTATGTAATTCGATGTTGTGAGAAATTGTGGATAAAGACAAGAAAATTGAGCAATTGGTAACTCAATAGCTTTTGTTTTGATTGGAAATATATTTTTTTATTTGTCATCTGTTGAATTATTAAGGTGTTTTCTTTAATTAGTGCTTCAAGTGTTATTTCTTGAGTTGTATTAGGATCAATAGTTTTTACATGGTATTATATACGATTTCTTGGGATTTGAATTAATATCAATGTTATTGTAGGTTTTTATATTTATATTAATGATATCTATATTTGTCGTTTTTATTACTCCATATGTTTTCATGAATAATATACATATACAATTGTTTATTTGTAGTATCAATTGTATATACACAAATAATTCTTTGACATTTATCATTTGCATGTCTTATATGATTGTATCTGTTGATGATAATTATATACATTTTGATTTTTATATTTTAGAGTTCATGATTTGAAATTAAAAGTTTTATTTCAAATGAATATTTAGAAATGAAGAGGTGAATTGAATTATTAGTTTTACATTAAAAAAATACTTATTGTTGTATTATGTATATAGAAATCAAACCAGATTTTTGATTGTTGAAATCAGTAAACAAAGATTAGAGTTTCAAGGAAGAAGTTTATAGCTTGAGGAGCCCATTTTGGTAAGAGATTGTAAGGAAATACACTTAGCATGATTCATGAGATATTTTCCATTTTAAAATTGATTTTGGTGCGTCAATTAAGGAATAAATTGTAAAATATTTGTATAAACAACATTAAAAAAACGCGAGATGTATGAATACTAATCTCGATAGCTAATGAAACTATAGGTATAACTTGTAATTAAACAAACATTAGTTATGGAGCATGATTATTTTTATAGTATTAGCTGTTTATGAAAATTTTTCATTATTGATCCACCCAAAAACTATTTGGGCTGAAATAAATTAAATTGAAATAGGTTAAAATGTAGATTATAACTCAATTCGTTCAATTTCTACTAAATTTTAGTTATCCTTTTGATTTTTTCATATATATATTTAGTACCCAATAAAAATCATTTATAAATTATTATATTAAATTTATAAAATAAAATACTCCATATTTTAACAAGTTTTAGTATGAGATAATCTAACACAACATTTACTTACTAGCTGATATAAAATAAATTCAGGTGACACAATCATTTCCCTCGCGGGACAGCAGCACACTCGTGAAACCAAAAAGGAAAAAAAGAAAAAATAAAGTCGGAACCACGGGTAGCGCCGTATCAGTTCGGAGTCGGAGCCGGAGATCGGCTATGGCTGCCGCCGGTAATCCGTTATCCTCCACTGTCACTTCCACAGAGCCGCCACCTACTGCTTCTGGTACTGCTAATAAACCTTTGGATTTTTCTGCTGATTCAGTTCCACAGAGAATCGTACTGTCGCCTGATCAGCGTAGTCACTGTTTGGAAGCACTTAAAGCATTTAAGGAGAAAAGGTGTCACTCTCCGGACAAAATTGCCTCAGAGTTCTCCACTTTGCAGGTTCCTTTTTTTCTCTTATTTTGTAGCTTTCGGCTATACGTTTGAACACCTGTGTGGCGATATTTTGATGTTTAGTTGGAAGTTTACTGTAATGTTCTTGAAAAAAGGATATTAAGATATAGTATTATACTTGTACATTCAGCTGAATCAGCAGCACCTCAGTTAGCTTTGGGATTAGTTGTGTTTACTTGTGTTAGTTACAGTTAGCTGTTAGCTTAACTAACAATTAGTTAGAGATAGTTTTAGCCAGCTATACACACGGATATAAGCACAATGTACAGAAATTGGAGCTCAGATTGAGCCCTAATTGTCCCTTGCTTCACATTTTAACATGGTGTCAGAGCTCTAGAGTATTTCCTTGAGCTGTTCTTCAATCGGCACACCTGGTGTTAATTTATGTAGGAATAGCAGAAATTGAACTCTTGTATCTTCCGAATCAGCTGTTTTTGTCTTCAAGTTTATCAATCATGTTATTCCTCATGGCTATGATCAGAATGAGCAATCCACTTTTAATCCAAGTAGTCCTCTTTAGATGCATTTTTCTGACTGTAGTGCCCTTCCTTTTGTTGGGATTCGGTACAAATACTTTAAAAGAGGTGTTCTAGGATCTTTTTCCATCAAGAATTAATTAGGTCTTATCCTTGGAGACTGTGAAAGACCAGGTCCGGAACCCCACAACTTGATCAGTTGGAGAGGTTCGATGATTTGGTCAATTTGTGGATTTTGAATGCTCTTGCTAAAGAAGTTGCTGATAGTGTGGAATATGTCAAAGAGTCAGTCGAATAATGGAAGGAATCGGAAGATCACGATCAAACAAATGGTGCTAAGTTGTACCAAATTGAGAACGAAGTTCACGACATGACTCAAGCGGTGCTTGATTACTAGCCATTACATGAAAATGAAGAAACTCTGGAAGGAATTGAACACCTTGAGTGCTAAAACACCAGATAGTTGCCGGTACACTTGTGGATCCAAGGAAAATATGCATAAGGCAGAACAAGATAAGAGTCTAACACAATTTCTCATGGGGTTCAATAGATGTATATATTGAGAGGAAGCATACTTGTGATAAATCACCGCTTCCGTAACACATGCTTTTTCCCTGCTGATTCAGGAGGAAAAACAAAAAGAGCTTAGGTCTAATAATCAGTTGGATGTACTAAGGACAAGTGCTATAGACTGTATGGATATTCTCAAAATTCCAATCAAAGCCTTTAGAATTTGTATCAGAATTCTAAGTTCAACAAGGGAAAAAGAACTGTGGCAAAATGTGCATTGTATACCAGTTGGAATGATATCTGTTAAGGTAAAGGAACCTAACCATTAAGATGAGAATCAAAATGTCAGCGTCACTAAGTAGCAATATGGACAAATTGTTCATCTGTTACAACATTTTCAATTTGGCAATGCAGGAGAGAACTCAAACAGCTATATCTCACTAGTGGAGTTGTGAACTTTACAGATATAATAGCTTATTCAATTTCTATTGAATTTAAGAAAGTTCCATGTAAATGTTTCAAAACAAGGGCTGACTCATGAATTTTAGATTCATGAGCCTCAAACCACATGACATTCAATACTCATTAGAACCCTATTATCAAACATTAGAACCTGTTTCTGTAGAAAAAATGGATGGTTGGCATCTCTCCAACAGGGACGGGAAGAACTTCGGGCTTTACCTGGTACCAGACACATCCTGTTAAGGTTCCCCACTTCGGTAGATCTTACCCAATTTTATTTTATTTTATTTATATTGTTAAGCTTCTCTCTTTTATGTTTACTTTAAAGAAAATTAGGACCTCACCATATGCTTTATTGGTCACCATTCCAAATGGTTATAAAGTGAAGGTAATAGAAATTGGAAATGTGACAATTGCACCCAACATCACTTTGCACAAAGTGTTGTTTGTGCCTATCATATACTTATTTTTTTTTATTCATTTCTGATAGTATCCTTAATGCGTTGTCTCATTTACTAACACTTAATGTCAACTGCATACCCCTTTAATGAAGAGATCTTTGGAGATCAGTAAGGTAAAAATGACCTGTTTCTTCTTTTTTCAGGATTGCTGAAGAGTGATACTTATGTTTATGCAGTCAATTCTTGTACTTCCATTTTTGCTTGTGATATAAATAATATACAATGTCATCCCCATATATGTCATCCTTATCCAATTGTAAATAATTCCACTTTCGGCAATAAAAACAATTCTACGTGTTTAAGAATTTAAAGTGTGTCCTTATCAAAATGATGTTGCTCAATAGACTTGGTCATGTACCTTTTGGGAAAATGGAAGGTGGAAAATACTACATACAGTCCTTTGGATATGCTCCCAGGCACAGCTCCCAAGGGGAACCTGTCCTAGGTTCTCTCTCTTACTTTGTTTGATCTTTTTCCGGCAACTCCTACCGGAATTAGCTTCTTTTTTACCATGGGGCACAAAATTATTTACTTTGCGGTGGGATTTTAATCATACGATATAACAAGGAATGAATCCAGAGCTGAAAGTTGGTTCAATCGGGTTGAACGTGGTT
The DNA here is from genome assembly GCA_035578085.1 of Solanum pinnatisectum. Classification (NCBI taxonomy): domain Eukaryota; kingdom Viridiplantae; phylum Streptophyta; class Magnoliopsida; order Solanales; family Solanaceae; genus Solanum; species Solanum pinnatisectum. Next base: position 8,416,907 of record CM069086.1, on the reverse strand, counting down.
GCAACATGGTGACCAGGATGAGTTTCAGTCAAAAGACAATGGAGTGGTGGTATACTCTCTCAAGGAATCATCGAAGACAGAGTAATTTTGTTATGCTATGGAAGTATTATGTTCACTTCTCCGAGTACCTTTACGCAAGGAATTTTAACAGATATGGACGATATATAAGCATCATAAATGCACAACGTAAGAGAAGAACCGTGATTGTTGTTCCAAAGCGATCATTCAATACAGGATGGATGGATATTGTGACAAAGATATTGAATTTTATTAAAGGCAATGCCCAGAAGGCAGGCACAATCTTCAATAGAAATACAGAGGACAGACTTTTATATGCCGACACTGTCAGAAACAACAAATGGACTACAAGAGAAATTAATATTGCTAGGATTCGTAGAAAAAGCGGGTCCTTAACAATCTCAGAAGCCAAAGGTAACCTCAGGACAAGCTCTTGGCCAGAAATGTAGCAGGTAGCCTTCCAGAGGAAATTCCAGACATCACCTTGTCGGAAGTTCCCCGGTGGGCAGCAAGCAACTGGAAACAAGCCCATGGCGTAAACATATACTAAATGTTTGTTCAGTCTGTTTTTCTGGTCCAACCAGTCATATGTGAATACTTCTACACTTCTACTGCTTTCTTAGATTTTGTTAGCTCTTTAACTCTAGACTATCCAAAGTCCTGTTCAGTCTTCTCTAGATTTTTTGATTATGTGGCTGGCTCCTGGGTTTTAGCTTTTATAATGTAATGGAGCTAGCATATCTACCTTTGTACTCTTTGCATCTTCTTGATGCCGGTAATGAAACAACTTACTTCATAAAAAAATAATATACAAAATGGAGAGAAACCTAACTCTTTGGATTTCCTTTGAAGACGATCGCCGACCACATAGTGAAAGGGGATAGGTTTTGGAAATCCTATAAATTCCACCTGAAATGATGGATGCTGACATTTAAGGGCTATCTCAAGCTCAGAGAATTTGGAACAAGTTCAGATCAGACTAGTGGGTTTGCCCCTACATCTGTGGACGCAGAAGATTTTTTAAGGAAGTGGGAGATTTATGTGAAGGGTGAATACAAAAAGAGGAGGAAACTGAGCTTAGAAATCAACTTGAAATAGGCTAGAGTAAAAGTGAAAGGAGATGGGGATCTATCCCAAAGACGTACCTCTGAACCATGATGGTTTCACCTTCAAAATTCAAATCTGGGGACAGGCTCCGGCACGGTATCTCGCCGACTAAGGCAAAGGGAAGAAGACAATGGATATGCGGGTAAAAAAATTACCCTATTCTGTAGGGGTGGGTTTGCAGATCACAGTTGCATGTCAGGGCACAGAGGCTGTTCTTACACAGTCCAAAATTTGAATATCTCAACAGCTGTCACACGTGACAATGACCAAAACTTAAATGGGTAATATGGAAGGAATAGGGCCAACATATGAAAGAAACCTATGGGCCCAGATCTACTGGCCTAGTCCATGGTAGGGCTGTCCAGCCTGGAACTAAAACACCTGCTCAGATTTGATCCTCTTAAAGAAGTAACTGCAAACAATCTTAGCCCACAGCAAAACACACATATAAGTAGTGAACACAACATCGAGGAGGGAGAAGAACAACTTACTGTACATGCAAGTTCAAAATTGGAAACAAAGGCCTTGACTGTTTCTACGTCTACTACTTCTTTAGAGATGGAACCCATGCAGACAATTAACATGCAGGCTATGTTGTTTGGACTCTAGTGTAGGTATCCAAGGCGGGTGAGGATCCGAAAGTCGGATTCGACAAAATCTAAACTTTAAGATTCGAGGGCATGAATTCAAGTACGGATACGGGTGCAAGGATTCAGTTAAAAATTCAACTTTATAAAAATAAAGTTACAAAGATTTTCTAAATTTGAGAGGTATTTTGTGATAAACTTACATGTATATTGTAAAAGTCAATCTTTCATTCCCCAAGATAAATTACTCTTCCATTCTTCCTATGAACACAACCAAATAACAACTAAACATTAAAAACATATTACAATAGAATAAATATCACTAAAAGAATAAAAAATAAATTGAAAAGAAAAGAGCTAACCTTAGAACAAGGACAATAACTCTTAAAATAAAAAATATAAATTGAAATAAGATCACTTGAACAAAGTGAAAGTGAAAACTAGAATTATTAAATAAGACATAAACAAAGATATTCATCCACAATTTAGCTCTTCATAATTAGTGAATCACATGACTAATCAATATTTAATACATCAAGTAAAAATTCACTATTTAACAAAAAACATCTCAACTTAAGTCATACCTCATAACTGACATAACAACAAAGTGTTGTCAACTGTCACGTTATTTAAGTTAGCTACTCTTCCGCGTCTTCTTTTACAAAAGACCACACCTTCGAATTGAGGATCATCTATTGATAGCTCATTTAGACCATTAGTTGTCTCGTCAATATCAAACTAATCTCTATCTAAAACAAATTAATAAGAACAGATATATTAGGTTTTATATAACAAGAAAAATTTATCATGCAAAATAAATAATTGAGGAAAATAATAAAAAAAAATGTAGACATACTAATTATTGAATTGTCGTAAATTGTGTATTGCGATTATTGAGTTGATTGTTCATGTCTATTTTTCATCATGAACCCTATTCTTGAGTATTCATTGAATTCTTATTGAGAATCTTTTAAACAAAACATTATTGTTTAAACTGAGTTTTGAGGAAGTAAAGAGGAGTTTGAGAAGAGTATAAGGGAACTTAGTATTTCCCACATGTTTCATTTTTACATGAAGAAAAAGAGTAGACTTTTTTGATAAAAACTAAAAGAATTTTCAGAAAGATTAAGTACAGAGCAGTTACCTCTTAAAGAGGCCCCTTTTGAGTAATTATCTCAACCCACTATGTAATTTACATTGAGCAAAGAGAAACCTTGTTTTCTAAATGAGCAATGAGATTCATAGATATTTCAGAGCAATGACCTCTTTTAAGATGATAGTTTGAGCAATTATCTCAAATCAGAGAAAGAGTATGTTTTTATACATTTGAGCAAGAGTATATATTATTGAGAGTAGTATTGAGCACCGATATGGGGGAGAGTTCAGATAACTCACAACCCCAATAAACCATGTCTTGCCAACATGGGTACATGATCATACTTTTTAAATGAATCCTTATTTGCTTAGTGGATCCACTTAGTTGAGAAATTCTATATCCTGGCACGATATAGGACAGTTCTAGCAGCATGGACAAGACGTTGTATCATCATGCAGCTCATAGTGATGGTTAACTACTTGCATATATTTTGTATACACTATTGAAATAAAATAGAAGTCCTGAAACAAAAAATTGGAATATATTTTGAGGTAAAATGGGGTGAATCAATTCTGAATTTCCTCGCCGAAGCAACTTTAATAGTTCTAGATACAGAAAATGATAGCATAAATTACAAGATTTTTTTTAAGGAAAAACATTCATCTATCTGGTTTGTATTAGACATGTTCCCTTATAGATGAGAAATTTTTAGTCTATTGTTGTTTTTTGACTTCCTGTTATTTCGTTATCCTGTGATGCTATTCTGCTTCATTTGATGCCATGCTAAATTCAAGCTCCTATGGTTCAGGAAAATAGGCTGAAAGCTTCGGAAATGAAGAGTAGATGCTTGGTGGCTTTGGACAGCACAAACATCAGCAAGAATCGTTATACTGATGTTATCCCATGTATGCTAATCAGTTGTCTGTTTGTTTTCTTTGATTTTATATTGTAATATTTTTTCGAAATAATTGGATCAAGCTTCATTGCTCTCAGTTGATAATAACAGGGTTGTTTTGGATCCATGTAAAGACTACAGACCGTCAGCTAAGGGATATATCAATGCAAGCTTTATAGAGGTGGATTCCTACATCCTTCACTTGGAATTATTTAAAAAGCCAATTCCCCTACTCGCTTAGCAAACAATATTGAGTTGCAACACAAAATCTGCTTCTGACCTTTTATACTGCTCTTTTTGATTGAAGATATCTGAAGGGGTGTCTCAGTTTGTTGCAACACAAGGTCCACTAGCACACACCTTTGAAGACTTCTGGGAAATGATAATCCAGCAACGCTGTCCTGTGATTGTGATGCTTACACGATTGGTTGACAATTACAAGGTATTCAACTGTTTAGACTAAGGTATACTTGTTTTGCAACCAAAATAAGTAAACATTTTATGACTTTAGTCTGATCTATAATTTTCTTTATGGAAGAAAGAACCGGCACTTTTACCTTTTTCAGTTTCTTCATTTGTACCCCACCCCTCTTCCCACACACACATAAGTAGACCTGGCATTTTTATGCTGTACAGAAGTTGCAAATGAATCTTTGTTGGGTCTTGAAATTTTATCTTAAGATACAAAACTGAAGCAAGAAAGACTGGCATGGAAAGGCTCAAGAAAAAAGTATCTTACAGTATACCTTTCATGCGTTCGCCCATAGAGCTTTGGTGTAGCACTAAGGGCGCTACACGTGATGTTTGGGTTAGCGCTCGTCATGTGTTTGAACTTTGTTGCAGACAAGGTTGGAATTTAAGTGAGGAAGAATAGAGGTTTGACCATTATTCAAGGAGTTTCGAACTATTTGCCCATGGATGTGGAAATTTTCTGGTTATCATAAAAGGATGTTCCTTTTATTCCTCCATCTTTGCTCCTAAACCTGCGATACTGAAAGGCTAATGTTGGTATTGCTAATTAGCGTCCTCATCACTTCATGTGTTCTTTCCTCATTTCTTTTTTGGCTCCAGCATCAAGCAGGGTGTCATGGGTTTAAGGTTTGTACTTCACTAAATACTTGTGACTTAAACATATCTTGTTACCCTACACCTATTCTTCTTTCTTCAAATATGCATGAGCTTGGACTTAGATTGAGTATTCTACGTGGATATTGAGTAATCTTATGGACATTACGCATTGTCAAGTTTGTGATCTAGAGATGAAAATATAGCTTGGAGGGAGCAATTGTTGCCAGAGGAACTAGCATATGCGGGTGTAGAATCAAATTAGTACTCAATCACAACGACAACAATAATAACGCCTCTGTCCCAAATAAATTAGGGATCGGCTATATGAATCACTGGCCATGTTTCCATTCTCATCTCAGGACAATATTATACAAATTAGAAATAGACAATAGTAAAGGGGATTCAATGCAAACATGAGGATAGACAGAGTGTAGCCATCTCACATCTCCAATATGCAGATGACACGCTAATATTTTGTGATGCAGACATCAGTCAACTGAAGTTTTTAAGAATAATATTGATATTGTTTGAAGCAACTTCAGGTCTACACATTTATTGGGGCAAAAATTACATCTTTCCAGTCAATGAGGTACCTAGAATTGACAGTCTGGCAAATATTCTGGGAGGAAAGATAGGGGAGCTGCCCACAATATATTTGGGAATGCCTCTAGGAGATAAGAGCAAATCAAAAGGCATATGGAACAATGTACTGGAGAAATGCGAGAAGAAGCTTGCCAATTGGAAAAATCAGTATTTATCCCTGGGTGGCAGAGCTACTCTCATCAACAGTGTTCTTGATGCTTTGCCTACCTACATGATGTCGGTGTATCCTATGCTAGCAAGTGTAAGAGACAGATTAGATGCCATTAGAAGAAATTTTCTTTGGCAAGGAAACTGCGATCCGAATAAGCACAAGTTTCACTTGATCAAGTGGAATGAAGTTTTAGTCAGCAAGAAAGAAGGGGGACTAGGAACAAGGAATCTGAAAATACAAAACCACAGCCTGCTAATGAAATGGCTGTGGAGATTTGCATCACAAGAACAGTCGCTGTGGAAAGATACCATTAAGGCTAGATATGGAATGGAGACAAGGTGGATCAGCAACATAGCAACACAACCATATGGCACCGGAGTGTGGAGGACAATCAGGAATCTATGGCCAAAACTTATAATCAAGTGCACAATTAAGATAGGAGATGGTGGAAAAACTCTATTTTGAGAGGAAGTTTGGGTGGGACAAGCTTCACTTAAAGCTAGTTTCCCTGACCTATTCAACTTGAGTAGTGGCACTGTCAAAAAAATGAGAGATGCTCAGGGTTGGAATTTAAGGTTCAGAAGACCTTAAAATGATTGGGAGGTGAATAGAATGGTTGAATTTCTAAATATCCTGGAACGATACAAGGAACTCAGTAATAGTGAAGACAAATTGTTATGGGCTCCAGATACACAGGTAGAGCCGTCAATATGGGCTGGCCCGTTGTGCCGGCCTGGCCTAACTAGTGATTTGATAGGCCTGTCGATTTGTGGGGCTTGAGAAATATGGATAGGGCCGGCTCGTAGGCCAAATAAAAATTAATTAAAAAATAAAAATAAAATAGAGTATTAAAAATAACAGGAGTCTACACTCAAAATCGGTTTAAAGTTTGAAATATTACAATTTAAATACAAATTATGTTTATAAAATATGTACTACATAAAATAAAGTTCCTAAAATTTCTAGGGAATCACTACATAGGTCATTGCCTATGAAATATTATCATAGTTTTTGTGTTTTATTATGATCATTGGAAAACAATTAGGTTAATATTTTTATTTAGCTATTTATGTTTTTACTTGAAATCAAACTTAATAAATATTATATAGATAATTTTATTTGTGTATTTGATTAACAAGTAGTAACATTAGTCGATATTTATGATAATATTTTTAAATTATAATTTAATTTAAAAAATTATAAAAAATATACTTTTAAGAAAAGAGGTTTGGCCCGGCAAAGCCCGTAGCCCACGCACTTATGGGCTGGGCCGACCATTTTCTTGCTCACATAAAAAATGGGCTAGCCCGGCCTGGTCCTTCAAATTGCAAAGCCTGTATGGATTAGCCCGGATGGGATGGGCCAGCCCATATTGACAGCTCGATACACGGGAGATTCTCAGTTGGAACAGCTTACAGAAACTCATAAAGGACACACACTCAATCAAGCTACTGGCCATGGAAAATTAAGGTGCCCTTCAAGGTGGCCTGTTTTACTTGGCACTTAGCAAAACAGGTTGTCCTCACACAGGATAACCGTATGAAGAAGGGCCTCGATTTGTGCTCCAGATGTTTTTTTTGTGAATGTGAGACAGAGACAATAAATCATCTCTTTTTACATTGTAAGGAGACAGTGAAACTTTGGCAAATTTTCATCAATAAAAGGGGCATCAGTTGGTCTATGCCAAGAAACATGAAGGAAGCTTTGGCATGTTGGAATCGGGATGGAAATCAGTCGGGGCACAGGGAGAGATGGAAGATTGTCCCAGCTTGCATTTGGTGGACTATTTGGCTGGAAAGGATCAGAGATGTTTTGAGAACAAGAGCTGTTCTATGGAGAAGATGAAGCTGAAATGTTTAGCTCTTTTCTATTTTTGGTGTAAACATGAATATCCTCATGAAGATGAGGATATCCCTAGTATCTTAGAGTCCTTAATGAGTTCATAGGGAAACAACAACACTTTTGTATTTCTGATTGTAAGTATTACTGGAATACGTCCTGAGTATTCCTGTGTTTAAAATACAAGTTACCTTTCTCAAAAAAAGTAAAATGTACTAAAAGTTCTCTATATATTTTTCATATAGACTCATCTCAGACCAGTATTATGCAAAATAAAAAATAGAAGTAAAATCTACTAGACGTTCTCTATATTTTGAATCATATGTAGAATTAGAATTCAAGAAAAATAGTTCAAATTAGAGATTTATCTCTTTCAGCAAAGGAGTCTCCTATTCATTTCGTTGGGACATCATCTTTTTTGCATCGGTGGTTTGTCTTGTATTTCATTTTAGATTTCAGGAGCATCTTAGAAGCACACCGAAGCCTGAACGACTTTGTCTTATTCTAATAGAGTAGTGTTGTCTCGGGATTTTGTGGGCTAGGGCTTCCGGATTGACACTGGGTCATACAATCTTTGGAGGATTAGAGAAGTCTGATGTAGAAAACCCTTTTTACCTTTCTGATATGATTTGTGCCTCACATGTTGTCTCAATTACATTTCCAATTTTTACCAGATAAATGGAAGCATTAAAAGGTAGGAAGATGTGTTTTCGCTGCATGGCCATTATCCCAAGTCTGTTAACTTTTTGACCAGTATTGGAACAGCTATTCCCTTCTTTAGTCAGTTTTAAGACTTGTTAACTGTCATGTGTATTTTAGCTGTGAGAAATATAGGAAAAGAATATTATTGAATTGTTGTTGTGTCTACATTATTATATTGAGATCCTATTTATAGACACATGATACAATCCTTTACCAAGTAGGATACTATTTACTATTCCTATTCCTATTCTAAATAGGATTGTATAAACCTATTCCTATTCTAATAGGATTGTATAAACCTATTCCTATTCTAATAGGATTGTATAAACCTATTCCTATTCTAACATTAGCATTTTGTTCTAGTGAGTTCCCACTTAAAATATAAGTGATTCCTGTTGACCTATATTCAATATTAGCAGTTTTATATTTACCTTCTCGTTTGATGAAAACAAATGCAGATGGTGAAGTGTGGGGACTACTTTCAGGCAGAGGATGGGCCTAGAACATTTGGCAATATATGTATTGTGACAAAATATATAACGAGTGATGCCTCCTTAGTATTGCGAACTCTGGAGGTGAACTATATTGAGGTTAGTAAATCTTGTCAGCCCTTGTATAGTACAAGAAATAAACATGAATGAAAATATCTTATCGTGTCATTGACCGTTGAGTTTGGAACCAGCTTAAGATAATCTTTTAACCAATATCTGTGATGGAGGATGGTTGAATTTGACGGTTTCATACTTAATTTCTGAACTGTTTGTATACACAGAGTCGGCTTGCATTGTATTACAACAATTGATTTTCAGTGTCCTGTTATAAGCGCTGTTCTATTAAATTTGTTGTCCTGAAAAGAAACACCTGATTACCTTAGAAGGAACGTAGTTTTCATTTTTAAAATAGATTTTCCGTATTACTCTTGCACGCTGAATATGGTAGTTTTCATTCTTCACCATTTCTTGTTTCTACTGCTGCCTTACATTCCGTAACTTACGGAAGTTCTTTAAGTGATGCAATGTCCTCTGATCAGCCCAAATCCTTTCTTGTCGACTTTATCTCGAATTGGTCTTGACTTTGGATGGTTCCTTATCCTTGAAGCTGAGTATTATCAGTTTCTTTGTTACGCTATATACTCGAGATTTCCTTTTGTTTTTTTTTCTTTTAACATTCTTTTTTTTTTTCAGAACTGTCATAAAATTCTTGTTCTTAGGGGCTCTACTGAAGTAGATCCTATATCGTGAAATTCTGGGTTTTTCTTCCTCTATGGTGCCTCGAAGCTGATGTATAGAACCAAGTTTAATGAGAGACAATTAATTGATGCAATTTCATCTAGGGTTGCACTGATTATCTTCATAAAAGTTATTTATTTTGGTTCACATATCCTAATAAAAATGCTTGGACTGAATTATCAATCTGGTCTAGGAAGAGCGGACTACTGAATATTATCACGTCCCTTTGAAATAAACTGTGTCAATAAGTTGAACTTGAACAATTTGCACAAATTTGGTGATTCTTGGGTAGAATCCATAATTTATTTGATACGGGTAGGCCTCATTATATTCCATCACGAACTTCTTTCAATACATGCAATCTTTTCAAAATCTCCATTGTACATAAATTTGGCAGTTACTTTGTATTCTATAGAAGATTCTGCTTTGTTTTCTTGATATCTGCTGTCATCAGGAGTTTATTCGCACCAAGTTCTATCTGTCTTTTCACTGCATCCTCCATCAAATCTAAATATAAGATACATTCCATAAGAAATATATACCTTCAAGCTCTCTAATCATTGTTCATACATAGTTTGCTTATCATTTTTTGTACACTCTCTCCGTTCCACTTTATGTGACACTGTACTATTTGGAGAGTCAGACAGCTTTTCTTTAACCACAAACTCTTGTGCTTTAATCTTATATATTTTAAATTATAAGGAGTTGTAATTTATAATGCTTTTATCTAGCTTAATTATTTAAAATCTTACTTTAGAAAGATTAAGAAGTCAATGTCTGAAGTGAGAGCGAATATTAGAAGGTTGCCCCTCATACTTTGAGCCAACTCATTCTTTTTTGAAATGGAGGGGGTAGTATCTATGAATTTTCTAACATAAAGATTTTCTTTATATCTTCTGCTGTGCAGAGTATATTCACAGCAAGTCCCTTCCGTCTTTTTAATATATCTCCTGACTGCTATTTATCATTTGCACTTATATTTTTTATATTTCTTATTATCTTTTGTGCTCTCTGGATAATGTACAATGATATGCTCCTACTTCCTCATTTCCTGTACGGCATTTTTCTTTTAGCCTGTTCATATATTGATATTTTCTCTTTGTATCTTAATGTTGTCCTTGTTAGCAGCTATACCTTCTTTTACTGATCCCAATCTCGCAGATATTTCCTAATGATGACGCCATATCCTCAATCCGATTAATTCTTAACAAATTAGTATTCACAATTTGTGAGGGTCGTTCTAGCTATATAAGAAATCTTTGATTAATAATAACATAATAAGATAAATAACTTACTTCAGAAATCAGTAATTGAATAAGTATTTTGATCCATCGCATAACCATTTCATTATTTAAGTTTAAGTAAATTCCCATAGGATATATTCCTGCAGGTTTTCTAACTACTGGTTGATATTCATACCTAGTTTGCACATCATTTATTTATGATAAGGTAAAGTATATTATTGACAACTGGGGAAACCCCTATACAAGTAGTACAGCGAAAAGGAGAGAACCTACACCAAAATATGGTTCTCAACAAAAGAGACCCAATTCTCTCTACCAATAGGGTGCTTATCATATTTTCTTCTATCTGTATGTTTTTCTATCTGTATCTTCTATCTATATGTTTTCTAATACAAGGATCTTCATCATTTCTTCTGTCATCAAGAGTTTAGTCATACAGAGTCCTATCTATTTTCCATCGGTGTTGATCCCATTGCAGATTTCAAAAAAACATCTGGGTAGCTCATTTAACACCTTTAAATCTGCCAATAAGATACCCACCAAGGAGCTCTGTCCTTTCCTTAATTCTGCTCCCATCTACCTCAGTGGCACAAACTCTGTTATATCGCTGATGCTTCTTTGTTCATTTCTGGTCAATTGTTTAACTCGGCAGCTTCAGCATAGGAAATCTGCTGAGAGGACTAGTTAGTCTCTTAACCCTTGTCTGTGAATATGTTGTTAGCTATGTCCTGGCACAATAATCACACTTCTTCAGACTCCCTGGAAAGTTAGTATACTCATATATTTCCATACCTGTTAAAAGTTTTATAGCACTACATATTCATGTGCTTGTTCCTTCTCACTCAATTTCCTGTAGATCTCCACTGTTCCTTCGGATGCTAGCATAATCTTTGGCAGATCCATAATAGGATCTTTCTGCTGACCGTCAATCTTGACTAAGAATTTCCTTCTCTCGATCTATTCTTAACAGTATTCATTCTCCGCGATGGTTTCTATAATGTCAAAGGATTGATTCCCGGCTGTAAAGAAGTCTCTCCCCATTCACTGTTTACGTGCTAAGCCGCCATGTCTTAGGCGTAACTTACTGAGTGATCTCCAAATACAGAGTGAGATGAGAGAGGAAATCCGATTGCTTCCGGAATGTTGAGCTAACTGTGGATGCGGGAGTTCACCTTCAGAGTATCTGAAACTGGATCTTGTGGTTGAAGAGTGTTTCTCATATTAACATGAAGTTGGCTCTGTCCCAACAGCACATGTAAACACGAAGCGTCTAAGGTCAGTGCTAGATAAGTTTTAGAAAAACGCTAAGTAGTATTAGGCTAAGTTGCGCGGACTCTTCACTTTCGATGCCGCACCTGTGTTGGATTCTCCAAAAATACTCTACTTTTGGAGATTCTAACACGCGCCCGTTGACATTTTTGAAGAGTCCGAGCAACATAGGTTTATGTGAATGTTTCCTGGTCAATCCTGCATATTAGATTAAGGTTATTATCTTTAATAGTGATATCTTTATGCCTTTATATTTTACATATGTATATTAAGTACTAGTTAGTTGTGCTGGTGGGATTGCTTATTCTCAACGTCTCAACCACTACTACACCTCAGTCCCAAACAGATTGAGGTCTGCAAGGATTGCTTGTACTCATCGATATCTTAGTAGTCCAAAAAAAGCTCCCAGACACAAAAATCGAGGAATGTCCTAATCCAGTAGGGACCCTCCCCTACGCTTTCGGTGATCCTTCCGATCACCGGATTACACTCCTTTTTTTCTTCTTTCTTCCCTCTTTGCAATCGATGGAAGACAATATTTATTTTGCAGTTGGATTCAAAGCCTACGACATCTCAAGAACACTTGGTACGGCGGGAGCTTGGTACGACTGGAAAGAGAGAAATAGGAAATTCGTTACGAGAACAACTTTCAATGAGAAGACAATGGAATGGATTGTGCAGACATTGTGGGAGGCATCAGTAACAAGGGTGAACACGGTGAAGAGATGGAAGAAGAAAGACAGTTTCTCAGAAGTTTTCTTCTCTAGGAACTACAATAAATACGGTTGCTACATCAGTCTAATAAATGTGAGAGGCAGGAGGAGGGGAGTGATTATTATCCCTGAACTAGCATTCAATTTAGGGTGGTTGAGCATTACGGAAAAGGTGGGGAGATTCATTAATAGTCACAAAAAGTTAGTGAGCTTGGGAATCATAGGCTAGTGAACAGGGACATTCCATATGCTACAGTTCTAAGAAGCATTAAATGGGCTAATAAGGGGTCAAAAGTTGCTAAAAAGGAGAAGGCAGTCCTACAGGGAGAGAATCTTTGTTAAAGATGATCCAAAGGAGCACAGTGAAGTGCTAAAGAGGAGTTTGGTGGGTGTCTTTGAACCTAGAGTCGGAGAAACAATGACTTGCAGAAATCAGGGGATGGGCCAATCGACTATGGAAACAAACACATAGTCTGAACATTTATGAAATGGGCAATGGGTTCTTATTTGAGTTTGCACTTAGGGTCACAGCAGAGCAAGTGATCGAAGGGGACTGGGAGTGGAGGAATAAGCCAGTTTATCCTCCAATGGTGGAACCCGACGATAGGTACGAGATGCGGGAAGGGTACAGAAAGCTCGACCTGTGTAAGAATTTTAGGGTTACCTTTGCAATTCTGGGACCAGAAAATTTTCAAGGCTATCGGAGATTTTGCGGAGGGTGGGTAGAGACAGAAGAGGAAACCCAATTGAGAAATCATCTCAAGTGGGCAAGAATCAGAATCAAAGGAGATAGAGCAGACATACCCAAAGAGGTGACCATCGACGGGGGTGAAATATGCTATACGATGCAAATTTGGACCAAATCGTCGGTAAGGGTGTTCGCCGGAGAAGATCGGAACTCTGAAGTCATTACCCAGAGGATACGAGGCGGAGAACCACTGGTTAAAGACGAGAACCTCCTGCAAAGTCAAAAAGCAACAAACACAGTAGGTGAATCACGTGTTTTGACAAAAGAGCATGGGCAGATTTTGAAAATAAATAAAGGAGTGGGCCGGGGCGAGTCCAATTCAAAACAAAGCCCAATTCAAAGGTTTGGGCCAGAGCAAACTAAAAAATGGTGTCTTTTAAATAAAAAACTTGACATAATATGTGATAAGCAGGGGAGTTTTCTCGAAGGGTTAAAGGACATCAAGGAATTAGCATCTCAGTTCCTACATGTGTACAACAAAATGGAAAAGGCGAATATTGTGGAGAACATCAACAGCTCTGCAAATCACAATTTCGGAGAGTCGATTAACCAGATGAAAGAGGCTGTTGAACCAACTCGCAATAAAGCAAAGGAGATCGACCAACCTAAGGATGTTGGGGAGAATTCAGGAGTACAAAAATCGCCAGAAGAAGGCTTGCAAATTCAGCAGATTCATGATGCTAAGCCGGTATCCATACAAAGTCCTGGAGACCAAACAAATGCAGAGGTTGAAGCATCCAATTGGGTAAGTTCACATATTTTGGAACTTAGCAGAACTTACGGTGTGGCGTTTGAAGGTTTTAGGGGAGAAACACATGCATTACTGATGAAGCTCGATGAAAGAAAGAGGGGGATGGAGAAGAAAGGGGAAAATAGTGAAGCAGCAACTTCTCGACACAAAGGAATTGGCAAGAATGAGCGGAAGAATTTGCAGTCAGATTTGAATGAGGAAGTTGAAGGTGTAAGAAACAGAGGGAGAGTCCTGCCACTATTTCTCAAATGAAGGTAAATATATTATCATGAAATGTTGGGGGATTAACAAGATTTCAACAAGGAATCTGGTTAAGAGCTCTCTACTTAAATGGAGAGCTGATGTTTACTGCTTTCAGGAGACAAAAATCAGCAAGGATGTAGATAGGATTGCCAAACAATTGTGGGCTAGTAGATGGAGGAGGTCCGGGTATATCGCAGCCGATGGCAGCAGCGGGGGGTCCTGATTATGTGGGACTCAAGAATTTGGGTGGGTAGTAGTGTAGAGGAAGGAAAATTCTCAATTACATACAAATTCGAAGCTGTCCAAGATGGGTTTTACTGGTTTCTCACTGGTGTGTATGCTCCACATACTAGAACTGAAAAATTAGAATGCTGGGAAGAAATTGCTGCAGTTAGGGAGCTATGTGGAGGTCTGTGGGTCACCTGTGGGGACTTCAACACTGTTAGAACATTGGCCGAAAGGAGAGGATGCAGGAGAATAACCAATGTAATGACTGATTTCTCGAGGTGGATAGAGGATATGGAGTTACATGACCCTTGTCTAAAGGGTGGGAATTTCACATGGTTCAGAGGGCCTAACCATCACAGTGCTGCTAGTCTGGATAGGTTACTCTACTCAACTGAGTGGGAAGAACAATTCAAAAACATTAGACAACAAATTATGCCTAGAGTTATATCTGATCACAGCCCCATTATGCTACAATGTGGTGACTGGGAACAAAGGAAGCCTTACTTCAAATTCGAAAACTGGTGGACTAATGTAGAGGGTTTCGAAGATTTAATTCAGGACTGGTGGAATGGTTTTGTTGTGGAAGGTTGCCCAGACTTCAAACTTAGCATGAAATTAAAGATGCTAAAGCAGAAACTCAAAGAATGGAGCGGTGTAACATTTGGGGAACTCATCAACAAGAAAAACAAGCTACTAAATGAGCTAGCTGAGATAGATGTGATTCAGAATGACAGAATGTTGACAGAGGATGAGATGATTATTAGAGCAACGATCCTGGTTGAGCTAGAAGAGTTAACAAAGAATGAAGAGACCAGTTGGAGACAGAAATCCAGAGTATTATGGCTAAAGCAGGGAGATAATAATACCAAGTTCTTTCAAAGAGTGGCAACAGCACATAGGAGATACAACACCATTGATAGACTGGTTATTAGCGGGGAGGAGAGTAAAGATCCGAAAGAAATCAAAGAGCATATAACAGATTTCTATAAGAAGCTATACACTGAATCAGAAAGCTGGAGGCCACCTTTTGTGATGATCAACTGCCCCAGAATAAGTCAAGAGGAGCAAGAATGGATGCAGAGACCATTCTCAGAAGAGGAAGTGGTACACATTCTCAAATTGTGTGATGGGGATAAAGCCCCTGGCCCAGATGGTTTCACTATGTGTTTCTTCAAGGAGTGCTGGGAGATCGTAAAGGATGATGTGATGCAAACAATTCATAACTTCCATCAGAATGAAGTGTTTGAAAGATCCTTGAATGCCACTTTTGTGGCATTAATCCCTAAGAAGTATGGAGCAGAGGAACTCAAGGATTTTAGGCCAATAAGTCTGATTGGTGGAATGTACAAAATCATCGCTAAGTTGATCACTGAAAGAATGAAAACAGTTATGGGAAGACTGATTAACGAGCATCAAATGGCTTTTTTGAAGGATAGACAGATAATGGATGCTTCTTTATTGGCTAATGAGTTGGTGGATTTCAGGGTAAAGCAAAAGATACCAGGTATTCTATGCAAATTGGACATAGAGAGGGCATATGATCATGTAAATTGGAACAACCTATTTAAAGTTCTGAGTGACATTGGGTTTGGGAGGAAATGGGTGAATTGGATCAAGTTTTATGTGTCAACAATGAAGTTTTCAATGGGAGTCCAGAAGGTTTCTTTCAATCACAAAGGGGACTGAGACAAGGAGATCCCATGTCCCCTTTCTTATTCCTTCTAGCAATGGAGGGACTCAACTACATGGTTAGAAAGGCTAATGAATTAGGGTGGATAAGAGGCTTTGGTGCATATACTAACCGAGCTAATAACATGGAGATCACACATCTACTGTATGCAGATGACTCTCTTGTGTTCTGTGGTGCAGAAGTGTCACAAATTAGGCATCTGAGGGCAATACTAACCACATTTGAAGCCATTTCAGGTCTACATGTGAACTGGCAGAAGAGTTGCCTGTTCCCAGTTAATCAAGTCAATAATATGCAAGGCCTAGCCAACAACCTGGGCTGCCAAGTGGCCTTTCTTCCCACCAAATACTTGGGGATGCCCTTGGGAGCCAAGAACAAAGAATTGGAAGTATGGAGTGAAGTCTTGGAGAGAAGTGAAAGGAAGCTGACAAGGTGGAAGACTCAATATTTATCTCTGGGAGGTAGAGTGACTCTCATAAAATCAGTTCTGGATCCCCTCCCAACTTATATGCTAAGTCTTTTTCCACTACCAAAAAGTATTGGAAAGAAACTCGACAAGTTGAGAAGGGTGTTCCTCTAGCAAGGGAACAAAGAGAAGCAAGGATACAACCTGGTTAAATGGGAAGAGGTGATAATGAGCAAAGCACAAGGAGGTCTGGGCATTAAGAATTTAAGTATTCAGAACACTAGTTTGCTGCAAAAATGGTTGTGGAGATTATGTTGCGAAGATACAGCATTATGGAGGAGGTTCATAGCTGAGAACTATGGCCTACAGAGTAATTGGATAACTGGAGAGGTGAATGGCACTTTTGGATGCTCAGTATGGAAAACTATTAGGATAATGTGGACCGACTTCAATGCGCAGGTGACTTTCAAAGTGGGGAATGGCCTGAAGATCAGTTTCTGGAATGAGATCTGATTAGGCGATGTGCAAATGAGGATACTCTTTCCTGACTTGTACATTATTAGCCTACAACAGAATGACACTATAGCGCAGATGTGGAGTCCTTAAGGCTGGAACCTTATGTTTAGAAGGGCTCTAAATGATTGGGAGGTTGAAAGAGTAGCAGACTTACTTCAGGCCTTGAACCTGTTCCTTGGCATCAATGCAGAGTCTGACAAACCAGTTTGGAAATTGCATAGTAGGGGAGTTTTTACAGTAAAGTCTTGTTACTGGGAAAGAAACACCAACCACTCTTTGACAACATTTTGGCCCTGGGAATTAATATGGAAGATTAGATCCCTCTAAAAGTTGCTTGCTTCACTTGGTTGGTAATTAGAAGAGCTTGTCTAACCCAGGAAGTGCTACAAAGAAGAGGTATACAGATCTGCTCAAGGTGCTATATGTGTGAACAAGAGGCTGAAGTAAATGGCCATTTATTTTTGCATTGCAGGATGGCTACAGATCTGTGGAACATGTTCATTTGTATACTCGGAGTTAATTGGACAATGCCCAGAACCACTTTTGAGGTACTAACACACTGGCAAGGAATTGGGAAGAGAGGATCAAAGGAAGATTGGTGGAAAAATGTACCTGCTTGCATTTGGTGGACACTATGGAAAGAAAGGAATGAAAGGTGCTTTGAAGGGAGGACTAGCAGTTCCCAGATGATCAAGATGAGATGCCTTAGTCTTTTGTTTTTTTGGTGTAAGCAATATTTAGTGGGGGAAGTAGATAGTTTAGTGGAGTTTATAGGCCAATTGTAAATTTTTGAAAATTTGTTTTTGGATTTGAGAATGATGGCACCCCTTGGGGGTTTGTAAATCCCTCCTCATCAATTTCTTGATGAGTTCTTTTGTGTGAATACAAAGTTACCTATTTCAAAAAAAACAAAAAAGGATTGCTTGTACTCATCCCTTCAAATTTGGTTTCTCTCTCCCTTGTAAGACCCAGCCCATTATCCCAATATTAGCTGGACCTGATGGGGTGACGTTCTATTCTCCAATCTTCCAGTGCCAATAGCCATCTCTATGTAGACTCAAGTTTAGTAGATCTTTTGTTGTGTTATGTAGAAGCTAAGAATACACACCTGATCTGCTTCTCTTACTATGTGCCAGTCAGAAGAACCACCTTTGTGTGTTTTACACATTCAGTATCCTGAATGGCCCGACCATGGAGTTCCAAGAGACACACTTGCTGTTCGTGAGATTCTGAAACGGACGTACAATGTGCCTCTTAGTCTTGGACCAATTGTAGTACACTGCAGGTTTCTCTGATCACTGTCGTTGTAAATGTGCTTTTTAAAATTCTATTATGTAATTGTTTGTGTAGATTGATGCCTCATTCTCTTGTACAGTGCTGGTATTGGTAGGACTGGAACATATTGCACAATCCATAATACCATCCAGAGAATACTGGGTGGAGATATGTCTGCTCTTGACATCGTTAATACAGTAGCCATTTTTAGGTCTCAGCGAATTGGGATGGTCCAGACTATGGTACAGCTCCTCCTCCTTTTTTTTTTGTCCTTTTCAATTTTCCAATATGCTTCCTTTTTGGCTTCATTTTAACTACCTACTGCTGATTATAAGACTACTGCAGGAGCAATAGTTTCTGATTTTTAAAGTAGCAGACCACATCCAACTTTTTTCTGAGTTGCTGGTACAGAACATAGTGAGTTCATGTCAGTTAAAACTTAAACATATTGAAAGGGCTAAGCTATTATTTTTAACCCTTCCGTATACCCTCAGAGTATCAGTGATGCTAAAGACTTGCTTGAGGTGTGTTTAAGTCCTGAAACTAGGTGAAGCTCAAGTTAAATGCATTGCGTAGCTTAGATGGAACTTTGGTGCAATTACCAAGGGACGAAGACATGTGCCTGTCTTTGAGGGGTAGCACTATACAATTAAAAAGATGTTGGCAAAGTGATATTAATTGTTAATAATGCATTATGAGTGACTTTTTAGTGATTAGGAATAAGACTAAAAAGAATTAGTATAAGAAAATTCTTTGTTAGAAACTTCACTGGATTTATCTCAAAAAAAATTCTTTGTTAGAAACTTAAAAGTGTATTTTACATTTAAATTGGAAATTCATATTAGCTGTGGAACTTGATTGACATGATTTCATCTGGGACTTGATTGACATAATTATAGTTCTGTGTTTTCAATGTTTTTGTCCAAATAATTATCGCTTGTATTTTAGTTTTTTTCTCTTGAATTACATATGTTTTTTAAAACACCTTTTATTGATTTTCTTTGCTAAAGCCCCAACACACCTTGGCACTTTTCTATGCATTTCATTACTGGCAACTCGTGACTACAAGAATATTGGTCTTTTTTACTGCTCTGCCTTTGTAGATGAAAAGGTCCATAAATCATACCTTCTGAGGACAAACATGTTCCATATTCTCAGCTAATCTACTTCTAAAATTTTTAAGTATTTTTCACCCCGAGTATCTGTATTACTTTTTATATTTACGGGAACCATTCAGCTTCCAAACATGGATTCGGATGTCTGGATGGGAATTTATAAAAACATGAGAGATAACTGAACAATTAGGGAGGACCGGTATCTTACACCGTACTGCTATATGAGTTGGACAGGTCCAACTCAGATACAAAATGCTCCTAATCGTCGCATTGCAACTACTTCTACACTCATCCTCCTTACAAGTGTAAAAGCGTAGTGTCTACTCTACAGTTAAGGGACTCCCCATTATCACAAGGATAATTCTATTTGACCTTACCTAAACTACTGTAGATCAGCTTAAGGGACTCCCCATTATCACAAGGATAATTCTATTTGACCTTACCTAAACTACTGTAGATCAGCAACCTTGGGGAGGCTTGAACGTGAACTTGTGACTTAGGTTCCTATGTTCTCAGTGATTCTCTTTTATACTTGTTTAGTTTTATTACGCCTGATATCTAAACTCTATTATGTTCCAGGATCAGTACCTTTTCTGCTATGATGCCATTATTGATGAACTGGAAGACCTAATCTCAGATGACAATGGAGAGAAGAGTCTAATGGTAATTTTCACTTTTTTGGAAGTTCAATTAGTTGCTGCAGTAAGTAGAAGTACATGCATTGATTTTTCTACTGCAGAAATTTCAACCTATATACTCTCTAATCTCTATATCTTGCTAGTCATGTCCCGAACAACAAACCCCTCAATCTGTTGTCTTAACTTTTTACAGTAGTGGTGAGTTAACAAGATCTGGGATTCTTGCTCACAATGGGATATGAAACAGTAGTTATGCTGAAGACGCTAATCAGTTGGCTCTATTTGAGTTGCTTCGTCCTGCTCTCTTTGTGTGGGATCCAAAGCTGTTCAAGAGATACCTGTTGCTATTTCCATCGAGATGAGAACTCATTTAGATCCACTATTGAAATTCAAAGTAGCATGCCGATGTCAGTTGTATCCTTTGGCTGACTGAATATCATGAAGTTACAATGTTTGCAGATTCAGAAAATTATATTTCTGGTCTTCATGGTTTGCTGTGTAAACACACTCACTGAACACTAAACTCTTATGTTGTAACCTTATGCAGAAAGTCAAACTGCTACTTAATGATTATTTAGCATTGATATGGATTTGAAATGGTGTATGCTGAAATATTTTAGAGAATACGTGCATAGGGGAAGAGTACTTTGGGCTTGCAGAGGTGTGCTTAACGGATAAGAGGGAGTTATTTAAGTTCAATACTTTTTAAGTTTACAGAGTATGACCCACATATGTTTTGTATAAGTTAGGTTAGTTACACCTTAGTCTATTTTACATTTCAGCATTTGACATTTTGAGCCCAACATAAGTTAGGTATAATGTTGCTTGGATTCTTCATAAGCGTCAACGGGTGTGTATCAAATACTTCAAAAAAAGTGCATTTTGGAGTATCTGATACGGGTGCGACAACATATTGGAGGGTCTAAGCAACATAGGGTATTAGTACAGTAGAAAGGTTCCATTTCCAGAAAGGAATAAAATAAGAAATGCCTAGTTGGCTTTTTCTTCCTTAGCTAGGTTATTTTCCTTAGCAGTCCGGCTAACTTTAAAGTCAACAAATTCTCCTCTTTCTTTAACAGTTTATCTTGCTCAATGTACCTTTTCTCCAAGTCTAAACCAAGCTACAAAAGATGGCTTGCATTTAATTTGTGCATCTTAAAACAAACCTTCAATTGTTTCTACCTTACGGATTCACGAGTGCTTTATTATTAATTGTTGATGCACCTAATAGAGGCAATTTGAGGGTATACACCTCTTTCATTTTCACAATTTTTTTGTAGGTGAGATGAGATACTTATTTTGATTTAAATAGGGGTTGTCCTTTTTTTGGTTGAAGAATTCTTATTTTTATACTGAAATATAGTTACTATACATTAACGATCAACTAATCTCAATCAGTCATGTAGGAATTTAATTTCTCGAATAGTTGTCGACTTAGACATACATAAACCAAGTAAATAATAATTTAATTATAATAAAGATACAAATATAGACAACTATATTGAATCTTTAGGCTCATTTCAAATTACCTAAAAGGTATAAAATTTATAAAGTAGTTGTCAGATCAGTTATATATGTTGCATGAGGCGAGTGTTGCTGGATCAAAAGCTTGCATGTTCAAAAGATGAGAGTAGTGAAACTAAAGATGTTGAGATGGATGTGTGGGCACATTAGAAGGTATTTGAATGAAACAAAAATATTTGAGACAAAGTAGGAGTGACTTTCATAGTGTACAAGATGTGAGAGATGTTAGGGTTGGAAAAGGTTTTCTTGTTGAAAAAGACCTCCATGTTTGGTTAATCCTCTTGAAGGAATTTTTTTGAATTTTTATACATTGAAGATCATTTCTTTCCGTAACAACATAATAACATCCACAATATCGTCGTTAAAGAATTTATTTAAGAAGTAATTATTTTTTTTATAACTTTAGTATTTTTTTATCTTAGTTTCTTATATGTAGGTCGCTTGCTAAAACAATATTAATATTATGATTGTTAGTACAATTTTCTTTGTGGTCTAATTTATCAATGTAATGAGTTGCAATTATCGGCTTCCGCATGAGATTATTTTGACCCAACAAGAGGAGAGACTGAGATGGTTTGAGCATTGAAGAGGAAATGCATAGATGCCTCAGTGAAAAGGTGTGAGGAGTGGGTTATGGCAGTTATGAGAAAAAGGTAGTTGTAAGGCGAAGTAATATTAGAGAGAGGTAATTAGATAGGACATGACACACTTGCAGCTTACCGATGACATGATCTTAGATATGAGGATATATAGGTTGAGGATTATGGTAGAAAATTAATAATAATATCTCCTGAAGATAATAATATTTCATGATACCACTTATATTAATACTAGGCAAATTAATAATCTCTCTAAGATAATATTTTCTTTTGGCCCTGACTTGGGCCAATGGAAAAAATTATTCATTTCGATAAGATAATAAGATAATAAGATAATATATTTTTAGAAGTCCCTTGTGTAAATACATGGTCTCATTATTATTATAAATTAATAATTTTTTAAAAGTACAAATATATCTAAGACAAGTGAATTATGATTCTATTGTTTTTTGTTAAAATTTAAATCTAGTTGAAGTTCATCTCTAACTTTTCTTATTGCATCTAAAAGTTTCGGTATTGTATTTTTGAACTGCACCATAAAATTGTGAAGAGTTTTAGATACGCGTAACTGGTTCCAAAGATATTGTATCATCTTCAACTTCATCACCAACATTGTTTTTTTCGATGGTATCCATAATTTCTTCTAAACTCTAGACTTCTGAACATGTAACATTGTTCTAGATGTGACAATCGTTTTTGGAACTGCACCATAATTATTTTTTTTGTGAGTTCAATAAATATGATATATAAATTAGTAAGATACAATAATTTCGATGTAATCAAAATTAACCTTCATTGAATCTGAAAACACTCTTTAAATTAATAAATATTAATTTATCGATTAACTAATACCTCTATAAAATAATAATATTTTATAGTACCACCTATATTAATTTAGTGAGGTTTTATTGTATTAGATAATCAAATAGAATAGAATTGTATCAACGTACACAATATACTATCTATATATACACCACACATGAACTTTTCAAAAGGTCAAATAATGACCCGAACCGGATTTGTGGTCAGACCCGGATCCTAAACCCTTCCCCTTCCTTAAAAAGTTCATTCCCCCCCTCCCCCTCCCCCCACAGGCTTGAAAGTTGTTCATTCTGCACAAGAACGAAAGAGAGCAACTTTTTGCTTTTAGCTGTTTCAGTCCAGCTCCAATGGCGAATGCAGAAGTAGAGGCAGTGGACTTCGAGCCAGAGGAGGACGATCTGATGGACGAGGACGTGGATGCCTCGTCGTCTCCTAGGGCTACAATTCCCAAGCTCAAATCTGCCATTACTGGAGGCTCATCCTCCGCTCCTAAGAAGACCAAGGGACGTGGTTTTCGTGAAGAAGCTGCTGAGGCTGACCGTAATGCCCGCATGTCTGCCCGCTTTGATTCTCTCGATTCTGAAGGCGGTCCTGGTCCTGAACGATGTCAGTTTCCCTCCCTCTCTCTTTCTCTGTCTTATCTTTTCAGTACATTTTAGAGATTTTAGAGTTTTGAGAGAACGTTTTGGATTTTTACTGAAAAAATTGAAAATTAGGGTGGGTGATTGAGTGCATTCTAATTTATAGATAGTAAAATATTTACTTTAGCCAAGAGCTCACTGGAAAACAATGCAAGTGCAGCACTTCTGTCTAGGTTTTAAACATCCAAATTGTATTCTGGAAAAGGAACCAATTTAAAATTCAAAAAGTTTGGGATATAGGAATAATGAATGGTAATATTAGGTTTGGAGTTGTGTTCTCAAAAATTATTAGGTTTGAGTTGTGTCTACTATGTGCAAGACCAGCAAAGAGATGAAGAAAGAACCATCCTACATTTTCCCGCTGTGGAAGTTGGTTCCTTTTTCTACCCAGAGAAAGGAAATTATCTTAGAGAGAGGGGTCTTGAAATTAGTAGTTTTTAATTTATTAAAATGGTGTTACTCACTTCTCAAAGAGCACAGCCCACCTCTTGTGCCAATCTGGCTTAACTGAACTTACTCTCCAAACGATGGGAAGTGTTATGGAGTCTGCAACCTATTTGAGCCACAAATAGACAAAATTAACACAAGTAAGCCACATTTTTAGAATGTAACTAAAATAGGTTTAGCGGAACTTTTTATTTCATTTTATGTACTTTTTCAAATGGCAGCCGTTAACTTGGTTAGCGTTTAAATTTTGATATAAAACAGAAGAAATTCTTCCACTTCATAAAACGGAAGAAAAAATTCCACATAAAATGGAAGAATATCCTTCCATTTTATAAGAAAGAATTCACTTTACCAAAAAGTCTGCACTGGTGGGCGTGGGCCCCCTACCATGTGTAAAAAGGAATAAATTCTAGTGGAAGATATAAAGTGGAAGAATTTCTTCTGTTTTATATCAAAATTTAAATGTTTATCGAAATAACATATGCTGTTTGAAAAATTAGATAAAACAATCCAGTATTTTATCGCACTGGATTGCTTTGATGAATGCGACATTTGGATAGATTGCATTATTTTTCGTTGTTACATAATGTCACACATCAACAATTTGAAGGATAAACCTACATGGAAAGTAGGGTACGTGGTAGAGTTACTATTAAAAGCTAGGGCAAAGGATAAAATATGATTATTAAATAATAAAGTAAAGACTAAAATGAGAAAAAGAGGTCACAATGCGTTCACTCCAAATTGGTTGTTATGCAAAATGAGACTTTTCGCTATTACCAAACGATGAATTTAACTATACGATACAATAAAATTTAAGTAAAAATCAAATCAAACATTGTATTTAGACTAACTACAATACAATCATTAACAACCATCCAAACAAGCTGTTAGTAATTAACATCAACAAAGTGTCAGCCAGATATGGCCTTTGTTTGCTGAGTGCAATTTTGTTTCTTTTGATGAGGTAAGAAGAATTTCAATAAAGATTATTGAGTTTTCCGGAATTCGAATTTCTGCAGCCATTGAAGGATGGATTGTTTTAGTTACTGGGGTTAATGAAGAGACACAAGAAGATGATCTTCATAATGATTTTGGTGAGTTTGGAGAAATCAAGAATTTGCATTTGAATCTGGATCGTCGGACTGGATTTGTCAAGGTAATCCATTTCTCTTCTTTTTCAGACTGTCGAGTAATGTTCTGTTGCTTGTAGCACAATTTCTGTTCATGGGATAAGATGCTGACTGTGTTGGGACTATATGAATAAATGGTCAATAGTGAACAACTAGCTGTTGCAAGCGTTTATTTTAGTATTATTGCATTTCCATCAGGTCACTTTTCAATGAAGAAGTGCAATATAGTAACAAGAGCAGAGCAATCCTTGTTGATAGCTTAGCTAGGTTAGATAATTTAGAAGTGCTTTCTGTAGCACTCACACCTGTATAGTTCTCATTTCTACCTATGTTGGATGTTTGACCATTGAATCATCCACTATTGACTGGAAACTTTATGTATGCATGGAGCCATGAATATGTCCCATGTTGGAACAGAATCCAAGATTCACTTATCAGAAGTCATTTGTTGTCTTTAGAATGCAATTATTGAGGGTCTTCAAACCTCTAGATAGGATAACTCTTCACGTGTGCATCCTTCCTTACTGGAGGGAGACACCTTACTTTATGCAGTTACTGTTTGTGGTTTGCATTTTCATTAGCTTGGAGCAGGTCCTTTCTATTCTGTTACTTGAAGTGAACTGTTTGTGTAGGGATATGCATTCATAGAATATGAGAGCTTTGAAGAAGCGCAAAGAGCTATAAGTGAGAAGGATGGAGCTGAGTTTCTCTTACAGACTGTACATGTTGATTGGGCATTCAGCAGGGGTCCTTTCAAGAGGAGGAATGCTAGGAGGAGGTATGTCCATAGTTTATCCATGCTATTGTGTCATTGTTACATGTGGTTTATAGGAAATGAAGAGAAATGATGTCTGAATCTATGAAAACACACTACCTTTTCAGTTTAATCATTCTTTTCTGAATGAAGTTAAGTAGGTTTTGATGGTTGTACCTTGCATTTATTTCTTTTTATTTTTAAGTCTGCCGTTATTTGGGGGTTTTTGGGGTACCGGCGGGATGAAGTACTTGGAGAGTTGGACCCTGGAGGCCTCAGTTCTCCAGAGATGTGCATAATTCTGAAATGACTCGGACAGTTTCTTCTGTATGTTGGCAAATGAGAATCTGTTCGGGCTAATTTCGATATTGAACCTAAAGCAATTCATGAAATCCTTGTCCATTTCCTGCTTGTCATGTCATTTGCGAGGGGATCCTGACGAGTGTACCAAGTCAGAGCTTCTTCCAAAAGACTTCGGATGAACAACTTTATCCTTAACTTCTCGTTCCTCCGTACACTGACTAGCTTGTCGCAGTAGGCTCTCAGATGTGTATGAGGATCACACGTTCTGTCAAATATGTCGAACTTAGGTGGCTTGTACCCCACTGGCATGTCGATGTCTTGGTGGGTACATAAGTCATCATAGTCCAGGCTCTCGTTTCCCCTGGTGATCTGCAAGCTTTTAAGTGCCTTTCTCGTATTCTTCTTCTTTCAATCTGGCATCCTTCTCTATTTCTGTGTACTGATCCACCTCGCATTGGACTCTGGCCGTAATCGGTGCCGTGAACTTAGGAGCTTCAACTGCATATGCGGATGGCACAGGTAGCTCGTAGGAAGTGGTGATATGTGCCCCAAGTATGTGCTGCATCGTTGGGTAAGCAGGCATGGTAACAACCTAAGTTGGTAATGAAAGGTTATGTGTAGTTTTTACTGCAGGGGGAGGAGTAGGTGGGAGTTATGCGTAAGATGGGACATATGGAGTTTGTCTGGGTAGGTTTGGCAAGTTGGTGGGAGTGACCAGAGGTAGGCCAAAATTGGCAAGGCCGCAAGGGGAATCGGATGTGGATGTGTATATGAAGGTAAATGTTCAGGAACATGTGATTTCAAGGACGGAAAATGAAGTGGGTGCGGAAAGGTGGTTACAGTGAGTTTGGTTCCGGCACTTGTTGCGGTTCTTCCCTCAATATCTCTAGTTCTTGCTCCAGATGAGCCATTTGTTTGTTGTGTTGTGTATCTGGCCTTTTTTGTGAACCTTCTGTATTTTCCACAGGTATTAGGAGGGTTGTAGCAGTGTTTGACTCATGATTCATTGGATTCAGTCATCCTTCTCTGGGACCTTAGGTTGTACTGTAACTCAGTCTGTTTGAGGATCAAGACAAATCAACCTCTGTTTCAACTTTCAGGGGACAAAAATAATTTCAAAAAATATCAAAAGGTGAAGAGTTAGTTTTGACGTAGTAATCAAGTGTCTATACAATTAGCACGTTGGGTTAAGCATACAAACAATAATGCCAAGAAAAAATAAGTTGGAACAGACTACCTCTTCACCTTAATCCAGCGTATTGTCGACTTTAGGTTTACTATGTGAAGCCTAGTTTTTTATCCATGCAGACGGACCTTCTCACTTCTATCACACGATTTGCTTCTGCAGACACCAGCATTACATCTTTTAGTCCTCCTCCTTGCCCTTTTCTGAGGTGGGGGTTCTGTTCTTCAGAAATTGATGGTCAACATAGTACTTTCAAAATGTTGAATTTGGTACTATTTAACCCAAGTTGAGATGGATTGAACTAAATTTCGCATCAATCACGCTAGGGACTGAAAGGACTGACATACTATATTATGCACGATCTTGATTGTTGCCAAATTGGGGTATATTGTGTCTGGTTTGGCTTTCAACTTCTCTTTCTAGTTAAATAATAAATCATCACTAGCCAGCTATGTTACTTTGGATCCTTTAAAAATGTCGACGGGTGTGTGTCGGATCTATTAAAAGTAGTGCATTTTTTGAAGAATCTGATATGGGTGCGGCAACATTGTTGGAGGGTCCGAGCAACATAGCTAGCCATACTATAAGGATATATCTGTCCTAAACTTCAAGCCAAACAGGCACACTTCAGCTTTTCTAGCAAATTGGGCCCATTTTGAGGTTGAACGACAATCACTAAAAGCTAAATTGTCGAAGCTACATCTGATGGTAGACAAATCCAGATTGTTCCTTTTTAAGTAAGCAAACAGGCAAAGAGTGTAGCAACCAATGGCCTAATTGCCTGCCTCATTTTACTAGCGTAGAATGTGAGATATGCACGTAAAATCTATTTATAGTATTGGTTATATGATTGAATGCTGATGACTAAAAGGTGTTAAAGGGGGAGAGGTAGGATAGACCTAAAATCTCGTGAAAATCTTCTCAAAAGACTTGCAATGTCTTGGAATTCTTACAATCTTAGCAAACAACAGAATGCAATGGAAGCAAAAGATCAAATATATGGGATTAAGGCTTATATCTTGTTTGGCCAAACATCTAAAATCAACTTATTTTGGGAATTATTTTTTTTTTTCTTTTAAAAAATGCTTTTAAAGAAGAACTTTTGGTGAGAAGCAATCTATGTTTGGCTAATCAATTTGAAAAACATTTTTTTAAGCAATTAGTGTTTGACCAAGCTTTTTAAAAGTGCTTTTAAGAGGTTGTATGGATTGGCTTATATTAAGTGCTTTTAAGCCAAAATAACTTTTAAGCAATTTTGTAGTGTTGGGGTATAATAAAGAAGTGCTTTTGAACATATTATTAAGCCAAAATTACAAAAATAAGCCATTCCTAACTGATTATAAGTCCATCCAAACATGCTATAGCCTCTAAGTGTATTTTCTCAAAAGTGTTTTCGGAGAAAAACTACTTTTTTACCTTGTGAAAAACAACTTCTGTTGCTCCTTAAAATCACTTAGTTTCCCCAAAAGTTTGGCCAAACCCCTCATGTTTTTAAAATAGGCACTTTTGGCCTCCTAAAAACTTGGCCAAACAGGCTATTAGTCATGTAGGTTCATTTACATCAGGTGCCATGTTTGTTAGTAATCTTTGTAGCCTATCCAGAGTTTTGTATGTCAAAAAAAAAAATACAGTGAGTTCTAGTTTTGGAGAAACCCAAACTAAGGAGTATCAGGATGAAACATTGTTTGAGTTAGAAGCTTAGCTACTGTGTTTAATGTGACATTGTTGAACTTTTTCTCTCAGTTTGGTGAAGGAATCTTTGTAAGTAGGATCTTCAGTTCCTCCCAACAACACACTGAAAAGAAAATTGAAAAAATTAGAGATGGAAATCAGATAACATAGTTAATGATTTCCTCAGCGAGTTAATGTCTTCTGAGTTTGTAAGGAGCCCTTAGAATCAAGGACGTGGAAGTTTTTTCATTTATATCAAAATAGAAAAAGAATATTAGAAAATACTCTTTCTTTTATGTTTGTATTTGTGAAATTTTTTCAGGTTTTGAGTTGTTGAAGTATTATCTAAAACACAGTGGGTCCTTATTTGATTCTTATTTCTGCAGATCACCACATGGCCATCGTTCTAGAAGTCCCAGGCGGAGATTCTAATAATCAGTGTGCAAATGCAATGGTCATGCGGCTTACTTGCAGTTTTTCCCAACTTGTTTGATCCTGTCCTGAATTTTGTGTATGATATTACTTCACTCACTCTCAGTTTTCTCCAGTTTGCCTATCTTAACTACCATGTGCAGACGGTATTCAGAGCTTTCCCGGCAGCATTGCATTTTCATATTGGCCTCTGTGAGATGTCTAGGTTCTGTTTTATTCGTGCAGAATATTCAGCACTTCGTAGCATCTTTTTTCCTTGTGAATGGGATGTTAGTTATGCAAAAAATGTCTTTTCAAGTTGTTTCTTTTGATAAAACTTTGCGTGTTATCGTTTTCAAGCATATTCTATTATTGGGGATATGTATGCAAAAAGTAAGTGCAATGACACATGCTAAGATGGTATAAAATTTCAATTATTTTCTTTAGGTGAGGAGATCACTTGTGCTGCTTTGATTGGTAATCTTGGCATCTAATGCCCTCTCCTCTCTTTATTACTGTAAGTCAAAACATTATTAGTAGTGTTATTTTTCAAAATTCTTTGAGGTGGATTCTTTCACATTATCTATTATGGTCTGAGCAATAATACTATTGTACTAGCAATGATAACTTAAATCTCACAATTACTCAAATTAATAATTAATTCAATTTAAGATGGCTAAATTTCAAATTTTAACCATGCTGCTTTTCTGCTTCCTCCTCCTCACATTAAAGTAGGGCTGGCAAGGGGACGGGGACGGGACGGGGGACGGCGCTGGGGGATTTTGGGGGGATCGGGATTGGGGGGACGAAAATCCGTCCCGTCCCGTCCCGTCCCACTATATATACGGGATGGGATGGGGTTTGGTGGGACGGGACGGGACGGGGGATTTTTTATTTTTTATATACTTATTTTTTTGTATTGAAATTACATGTTAATAAATAACATTTTTAGTTTATTTGGTTTTATATACATTTTTAGTTAATAAATAATGCTTAAGTTTTCAAATTTCAAATTTGAGAAGTTCAAATTTGTATTTTAAATATTTTAAAGTAATTTAAATTTGAAATTTCAAATGTCAAATTTCTATTTTTAAATTAAGTATTTTAAAGTTAGTTTAGTATATAATATATACTAAACTAACTTTAAAATATGTATCTATATATTAAAATTAAAATGCAAGACCATAGTTTTATATACTTATTTTTTTGTATTGAAATTACATGTTAATAAATAACATTTTTAGTTTATTTGGTTTTCTATACATTTTTAGTTAATAAATAATGCTTAAGTTTTCAAATTTGAGAAGTTCAAATTTGTATTTTAAATGTTTTAAAGTAATTTAAATTTGAAATTTCAAATGTCAAATTTCTATTTTTAAATTAAGTATTTTAAAGTTAGTTTAGTATATAATATATACTAAACTAACTTTAAAATATGTATCTATATATTAAAATTAAAATGCAAGACCATAGTTGTATAAAAAAGACTTGAATAAAGCTTTCAAATTTATTCAATAAAATGTAATTGCAACTTAGAAATTAAAAGTTAGAACTTACAATTTACAAATATTAGCGGAGTAACTAATCTACGCAGCCACCTTCTAGGAAGGGTTCTGTTTCAATAAGTTCTCAAATGTAAAACTAATATTTGTTACAAATATTATATGAGTAACTAATTTGCACAGCCACCTTCTAGGAAGGGTTCTGTTTCAATTAGTTCTCTGATGTAATCTAATATCTGTGTTCTCCTTTAAAATTCAATTTTAATTGTCGAATCATATCGATGGTGACATCCTCCGGTGTTGGCAAACTTGCTAGAAACTCTTGTGACTCTAAGTTATCGTCAGTAGATTCAATGATCGTTTTAATCCAAGATTCTTGTTTGAAACTTATCTTTGACAAATTATAATTCCTTCTCTCGGCGTTGACCTAGTCTCTAAATAAAACTGTTGTTTCCAAACTGTCTTCCGCCAATGAATATCTATGATCGCCAATTTGAAACTTTGCCGCACTAAAAGCAGCCTCCGATGCAACTGATGAAGCTTGAATAGCTAGAACATCACGAACCATTTTGCTCAAAATTGGAAATGCAACGCTCTGCCTCCTCCACCATGCTAATAAATCTTCATTGCCGTCTTCGTCTTCCAATGTTTCTAAAGATTGATTAAGATATTCTTCAAAATCATCACGGTTAGTAGAATTAAGATCAAGAAAACCTCGCATATAACTTGAAATTCGAGCGTTACTCTGAGGATTAGAAGTTTGACCAACTTCTCCTTGAGTATTTCCTGTATTTTTATATTTTTCATACAAAATTTTTGCTTCTACTTTTATGCTAGACTTACACATTTCACAAGTTGGACTTTCTTCCGGTAAAATTTTTAAAGTATCATAAAAAGTATCAACAAGTGTCTGCACACCTCGTAATTTATATTCAGGATGAAGTAAAGTAGCAGTTAAATAAATTTGAGGAATAGGAAAAAAATATTTTTTAAATTTTACAATCATATCTTCAATTGCAACTCTAAATTTTTCAATTTTTTTGTATTTAGAAAATTGAATTGAAATAGCACAAATATTTATTAATATTGATGAAATAGTAGGATAATAAATTTCAGAAAACATGGTTGTAGCATCATAAAAAATTCTTAAAAATTCTATTAGTTCATTAGTTTGTTCCCAATCTTCTTCACAAATCCTATCTAATGGGTCAGCATTATGAGCATTAAACACCATTTGTACGGGATTTTTATATTCGTAAGCAACTGAAAGCATTTCGTAAAAAGAATTCCACCTTGTTTTAATATGTCTTGGAATTTTTCTTGGTGGCAAATCACAAAGTA
Organism: Solanum pinnatisectum; assembly: GCA_035578085.1. Taxonomy (NCBI): domain Eukaryota; kingdom Viridiplantae; phylum Streptophyta; class Magnoliopsida; order Solanales; family Solanaceae; genus Solanum; species Solanum pinnatisectum. Next base: position 8,384,442 of record CM069086.1, on the reverse strand, counting down.
CACAACGCTCATTAAATTCTCTAATTCTAGCAACTCTATGAGCATAAAAAATCCAGGCAACAGCATATTCAATTTTCATACAACCACAATCAAATAATTCAACACCATCTTGTACAATTAAATTTAATACATGTGCAATACATCTAACATGAAAAGCATTAACATCAATTGGACATAATCTAGCTTTTAACATAGTAGCAGCGTTTGTATTATTAGATGCATTATCTAATGTGACAAACATTACTTTATCTATAAGTATGTAATAATCTAAAACACTCAAAATATTTGAAGCTAAATATGGACCAGTTTTTTTCTCTACACATTCTTTATAAGTTATGATTCTTTTTTGCAAATTCCAGTTATTATCAATCCAATGTGCTGTAATAGTTAAATAATCATATCCATTAACACTACGACCCATGTCCGAAGTTATGGACACTCTACAATCTAATATGTTAAGCATACAACGAAGATATTGACAATATTTACCTTGATGTTCAAAAACATCAGATTTAACAGTATTTCTTGAAAAACCTCTATAAGAAGGATTATAAGTTTGTTGAATATATTCAATAAAACCAGGATGTGAAGGAAAACTATAAGGCAAACCACAAAAAGAAACCATTTTAGCTAAATTTTCGCGATCTCTTTCCTTATTATATTTACGTTGTGTTAGTGGACCACCGGGGTTAGAAAGATCTAATGTTCCTTGAACCATGTTAGAAGCCCCTACCGATTCATTAACATTACTATCAAAATCATTAACTGGAATTCCTTTTTTCCTATCGGCTAATGCTTTAGCTTTTTTATATTCAATTGGCACACAAGATAACAAATGTCTATTTAAGCCCCCCGTCCCACCTTGACCCCCACCTTGTTTATGTTTAAAATGTTGTTTACATTTATTACAAATTGCAATAGAGTTTTCTTTATCTAAAGTCATAAATTGCCACACAACAGAAGTTTTAGGGCGTTGATACTTCACCTTCTCCCTTGTAGGAGGTATAAGGGGTGAGCGTCTACAATTTTGCTCCGTTGAATTTGTAGTTTCAGTTGGAACTTCTGTCACAAGACTAGTAGGTGTTTCTTCTAAATCTTCTTCTCCCGGATCAACTTTTACTTCTTCACCTGAATATTCATCAAGATTAGGATTAATATTACCATAACGTCGTTCTAAACTTTCATGATCGAGTTGAACATTTGAATAAATATCATAAGAAGTATCATCAACATAAGTAGAATCATTTGTATTAAATCTAACTCTAGACATTGATTTAGAAGAAGTACCACCATAGTTACTCTTATTTTTTTCCTTACTACTTTTTTCATTAAAATTAAATAATTTACTAATGCCACTTGGTTCTTTCTCTTTTCCTTTACCGGTATCTTTTTTGCTAGAACTCATATTTAATTATATGTAAAGTGTAATATAAAAGTAATAATAACACAAAAGTTAATGACGAAAAATAAAATATAAATATTATGAAACGAATGTACCAAACGTCTGCGTTAATAGCAGACGTTATAACCGATTCTTGAAACTTGTAGTTTGTTGTAACTTGTAATTTGGAACTCTAATACTTGATAGCAAATATAAGAATTATATATATTATAATATAATATGAAAATTTAGAATTGAAATATATGTATTATGATATAATATGAGACTTAAATGGAATAAAAAACTAAGATTTGAGATTGAGAGGATATAGAAAATAGATGAGAGAATAGATGATTTTGTAAGAAATAATAAGGGATAGAGGGGTATTTATAATATTAAAAGTGGGTTAAAGTGTATTTATGATAACTTGAGGGTTTAAATTAAAATATTAAAAGTAGGGGGATGGTAGGGGGTGTTGGGGAAGTGAAAAAGTGGGATAAATCCGTTGGGGGGGCCCACTAGCCGTTGCCCCAACGGATATAATTCAAAAAATTAAAAAAAAAAAAAAAACAAACAAACCCGCGAACCGGCCGATTCAACCGGGCCAGGTCGACCGGGACAAAAAGGGTGAACCGGCCCCTAACCGGTCCCCTAACCCGCATGTCCCCCAACCCGCAAATTAACCGGGATCGGGTCCAGCGGGCCGATCCGGGCCGACCCGGTCCCCTTGCCAGCCCTACATTAAAGGGTGTGCAATAAACCATCTTTTATATATATATATATATAGGTCTTATTGTTTGTTATTATTACTATTACTGTCATCGTCATTGTTACGTTTCTTCATCTTACAGAAGAAGATAGGATAAAATTATTTACAAGTTTTTACTTTTCTAAAAAAAATCTATCATATGTTTCAATTTTTGTGTTTTACTTCCTATTTTAACCAAAAAGAAAATATTACTGTTATAATTGGTAGCTCTTTAATTTTATCATCTCACATAACATATTTAAGATCACAAAATTAACATTTGATCACGTGGTGTAGCCAATATCGATTTTACAAAAGAACAGATATACTCTCTCGTTTCTATTTATATGTCATTCTTATTAAAAATAGATGGTTCTTAATAATTGTCATTTCACAAAATCAAGACATAAATAACAATATTCTTTCAATTTTACCCTTGAGAGTTATTAGCCTTTGAAAGTATAAATTTTGACTAACATTGAAAAACTAAATGATTAATTTATATTCATTGATCAATTTAATTAATCAATTTTAGATGACTTTGATTTTTTTTTTTTTTTAATCTTGTGTAGAAATAACAAATGTGGAAGCATCTACTAATGGTTGCCAAATGTTTGGTCGAACATTTCGAGGTAGTTGCCTTGGTCGAGAATAGGAGTGTGAAGACCAATGCACTAATTTTGAGCATACTCTTCGTGGACAATGTCATTTTGAATATTCATGGGGATATCTTTGTTTTTGCTACGTTTGCTGAATGAACAAATTAATTATATATTTATTCGTTGGATAAGAAATAAAGATAACCACTTTGTTGCGTTTTGATTTCTTGTTGAAATAAGTGTATGCTATCTGGGTTTGAGAATGATATAGTATGTTAAACGTAAATGTACTTGAGTGTTTATATTAATTCAATAAATACATATTTTTATATTAACAATTAAATGGTCACTTTCCAATTTCCAAACTCTATTTTTATAAAACAGTTACTTTCACAAAGTTTTGCGGGTAATTTTTTTAATTCGCAATATCTGATATGATAATTTATCAAGATTTATCTTTTTACCTCCTCAATGTTCATGTTCAAGTACATTAAATGCAATGCAAAAATAAATCAAATTCAATCATCAGCACTAACAGTCATAAAAATCTCAAAGTAATAATTAACAATGCAATTACGACAGAGAGAGAATAATCAAAGAAGCATTGCGTCTGCTATCTTTCAAATATCAATTGTTTTAGTATATATCAGTAAGCAACGCACGTAATTTTACCAATGTTATCACTAGAAAGCCAGCTCACATAGTCAGTGACGGAGACAAAATTTATATCGATCAAATTAAATATTACATCAACATGAACAATAAAATATAGGAAGTTACTTCTTTTTTGCTACACAGATTCAAACCCACAAAGTCAAGGAGATTATATTTGGCAAAATCGTGAATCCACTTTACCACTGAACTAGGGGTGTGCACTATTTGGATTAAAGCGAAAAACCAAACCAAATTAAACTGAATTCTAATTTGGATTGGTTTTTTGGATTTTTGGTTTGGTTTTGGATTTGTATTTTACTTTGTTTGGTTTTTTGGTTTGGTTTCGAATTTAGAAAAATGAAAACCAAAAAAAACCGAATTATATTATATATATATAGAGAGAGAGAGAGAGTATTAAGTTGGAGTTAACGACTTTTGTCCATTTTTACTTGTAATTTATATTAAAAATTATATTTAAGAAATTCAATATATATATATATATATATATATATATTTAAAATTGCAAATATAACTTTGTTATGTTTCTAATTATTGACATAACCGACTAACCAAACCGAAAAAATCCAAACCAAAAAGAGAAAAACCAAACCAAACTAAATTTATTTTGGTTCGGATTGAGTTACACTTCTTCAAAACCAAAAATCAAAAAACCCAAACCGAATAGTACAAAACCAAACCGAAAAACCGAATGCACACCCCTACATTGAAGCAAGCCTTTGGCTTATGCTTAGAGGGTTCATCATTAAGTATATAAACGTAAATCAATAAATTAATCATATATATACAATGTAATTTTTCAACGAAAGGTGGGTTGGATATAACTCTAACATATTCAAAATAAAGTTTTAATTATCCATAACATGGCATCAAGTTCCACATAAAAGCTTGCCATCTAATTTGTATGGGACTCCTATCACCCTATAAACATTTGTGCAATCGAACAATAACTAACATTTGAAAGGAGTCAAAGTATATCTCAACTTGCCATAAATGAAGTCTAAAAAGGTAAATAATGGTCTTGCCCTTCTGTAGAGCTTTTAGACAATCTCAATCAGGTCAAATATATAATCTAAATAAGAAAACGAGTTTGTAGACATATATATTGATATACTTCTATCTTGGACTCAAAAAGTCAATTCCGATTCTTATGAAAAAAATAATTTTTTTCTTTAAAAATCATATTACACAAAAGGTAAGAAACTAAAATCTGAAATCTCATCGAAAAAAAAAAGAGTTCAAAACGACTTTTAAATTGAAGAAATATGATTGCTAGATTTAGGGTGGAACCTTCCAATTTTCTCCAATAAACTTGTGAATAAAAAAGAAAACCAATGGAAGAAATCATGAGAGAAATACAAAAATAAGGATTATATACTTATCCCCTCATTTAATCGAGAAGAATATCACAAAAATCACTCTATTAAGAGCTTAAAAACTTTAAATATGCACAAACTACCACGTAAACTCGACCTGACATTTAATACACTGTTGATGTATTAAAAAAAACCTACTTGCTAAAATACATTTTACATCGCGAACGTTAAAAATTTGGTTCCTAAAATTTTTGCACCAACATCTTTTTGCAGCAGCAGTTTAATTTTCACTAAAATAACTATAATTTCCTCATACTACTGTGAAATGCACTAATTTTTTTTCTGAGTCATTATAATGTTGCAGAAATTCTTGTTCAATCAAAACTCAATTTTATTTTTTATGCTTGTTTTCTTGATCATACATTATTTTTGCTTGTTAAAAATTATGTTATATCATTTTTGCTCGTTAAAAAATTTTGCTTCGCTATAAAAACACAATCTCGATTTATCAAAACTATATCAAATTTTTTCAAATCAGTCCTATAATTTATGTTCAAAATTTTGAAAGTTTTTGAATAATTTTTTATCGTAAAATTAAAAAAGGATCTTTAAGTCATCATATTTTTATGCTTAAATAAGGCCAAAACACCCAAAATATTCAAAAATCATTGAATTAAATCAAAATTTGTGATCAAGTCTAAGATCATCATATGGCTATGTTGGAACTTTTGAGATCATGGATTTGAGCTTATTTAGTCAACTATTAGACCGAGGTCAACCCTTATAACTTTAAATTCAACTAGGATGCAACTCAAATGTCCGAAATCTATTCGACACTTCTCGTACACAAACAAAATAAGTAAATTGATTATAAAACATGTTTTGAACATGTTGAAATCATCATATCAACTATATAAGGCAGTCTAGACCAAAAGTTGTTTGTGATAAAAAATATCACATTCTGAACTTAATAGAAGCATCGAAATTTCATTTCTAGTTCCTCTTCCTCAAATATTGACTTTTGTCAAATTTATCAACTTTTCAAACTAAAAAATTCTTTCAAAATCTGTCCAACCACCTCAGAAACTGTGTTAAACATCCCTGTAGACCACAATATCACACTAAATCTATGAGAATGCATAAAATAAGGAAAATGTTTTAAAAAATTACAAAATTACTACGAAGATCGTTATATCATCCATTACTAAAACACACGTTCGTGCTGTATCTATGCCACTTATGTGGCGCACATTCTAGTTATGTGGTCCACATAATAGGCGTTTGTCTGTACTTCTGATATTTTTACATCTTTTTGGCATTCTTGTACAATATTCCTACAAAAATAGAATGACATAAGAAATCTATATATACTAATTATGTATTAAGAACACATAAAGTCTATACAATTGGTATCAATCGTGTATTGTAATTTATCAGCACGTCAATATCCTTCTATTCTTTTGAGTGTCTTCAACATAATCCTTTGACTTTTTGTGAATGAAGCCATAAGTTCCTTCTTCTCTATCTCAAATGCATGTTTCTCATCACATAATGGGAGAGCATGATTCTTAAAAGCTTCAATCATCTCAGCCAGACTCTCTTGACTTTTTCCTTAAGTTTTGAAGATCTAGTTCAAGAAAATTAAGTATATGAGCCACGTATTGGTTGGTTCGATTTAAAAATTTATCACTTTTCTTCGTTTAGTATGGATATTTTCATTTGCCTTAATGAAAGCATGAGTCACGTATCAGTCGGTTCAATTTGAACAGTTATTGATTTGTAAACAGGCTAAACCGTTATAGAATCATTAAGATATTGACTTATAAGTTATTGATTTATCGGTTAATTATTGATCGTTATCGATTTGATACAAAAAAGAATCATTGAAAATCACTTAGAAATAAAGTGATAAATCAAATAAACCATGCACATGAGTTGACATTTTGCATCTTGCTCAAAAGCAAACTCACTGATATTGTAGAATAACCTAGAGTTTTAAAAAGTCAGAAATAAAAGTATGAAACTAAACTCTAAAAAAGACTTTATATATCAAATGATATAAATATAATTATCTAATCTTCTATCGGATTAATCCGTTAAGAAAAAACCTCAAACCGTTAATAACCGATAATAAATAGATCAGAATCGTTACCGAAACTGCTAAATTTGTAACTCATTATCGATAAATCAATAGCTTTTTTTTTTTTTGATTTGAGTTATTTGTTATTTGAAATAACCTTAAAATGAATGACGCTAACGAAGGAAGGACAATATTAAACCTCCTTCAATAAAATAATATAATTACTTTTATTGATATTTAAAATTTAAAAACTCCACTTTTTTAATTGGCAAACTTGACTCTTTTCTCTCATTAAATAAAAGTAATGTCATGGTCAAACTAATCTAATTACATTAATTTTCTTTTGACCATTAATGCAAAAAAATTTAATGAATTTGTACAAAAAAAAATTAAAGGAAAAAACACGGTGGCGTATAGGAGCTGCAGTAGTCAGCAGAATTGTCTTGTCCTATTAGTATTTTTCAGCACTAGCAAAGTTAGAAGAAACACTCTCTTTGCGTCTCTGACTTGACTTCGGTCTTCCCGTTTACTCCTCACCGTGCACCGCTTCATACGCTCCAAAAATGCTAAACCAAAACACCCATTAATCCAAAATCCATCTTTCTTGTTTTTGTGTTAAAGAAAAAGAGTTGCAGAATCCCAAGCTGTCATCTTTACTAGTTTTCTCTTGTTGGGTAAGTGTTTTTTTTCCTTCATATGTGATTGTTTGTGTTTTAATTTGATTGACTCAAATTGGGATTTGAACCCTTTCTTTAAGGCTGCCTACAGCACACTCTTTAGGGGTGCAGCCATTTCCCGGACCTTGCTTGAATGTGGGGTGTTTAGTGCACCGGACTGTCCCCCGGTGCTGTTTATGTGCATTTGGTGATAATTGACATACTAATTCCAAGTTTTTTTGATTTTGTTGTGTTATTATTATCTATGTGTTTTACTTGGAGTTTGGAGTTCAATTTGATAATTGCTTCTTTACAAGTTTTTTGAGATAAAAAGATGTGTTTTTTTCCCTTCTAATATTTGGGGATAAGTGTTGTAATGATATGACCTGTGATTTGAGTTTAATTGACTTAGGTAACAGTTGTTATTATAGTTGGTACCATGAATTATTTGTTTGGGGATTAAGACGTCGGTGTTATTAATATATTTGAACAGTACATGTGAGTGGTTTTCAAGAGAAACTTTGACAGTTTTAGCATTCTGCAGTGGTAGGTTGTGAAGGAGGTTTCACAGAGTGAAGCTTGAGATTGAAATAGGTGGAAGGTCATTATCCAGAAGATGGGTGGTCTTTGCTCTAGAAGGGCTACTGCTGACAGCACAATAGATCGTGGCATTCCACATGTGAATGGTCATCTTAATTATGGTGCTGGAACGGTTTATCAGTCGCGTGGATTGCCCATACAACTAACCAGTGATCCTATGCAATCCCCTGCTGGGGAAAGCCAGCAACTAACTGAACCAGCATTATCCTATCCGGAGATGAATGATATTTCTCTTGGAATTCCTATGGATGATGTTGATGATGGAATTCCAATATTGTCCAGGGTTTTATCTAACAAATCCAGATCAGCAAGGTCAAAGGTGAGTGGTCAGTTTCATATGCTATGTTATGTCCTTTGGCTATGACCTAGTGCATTTGTCTTTTTCCTTATTGTTGCTAGTAATTATTTGAAAATTTCCAATATAGGAGTTTATAAAGATAAATGGACCCCATTGCGATAAGCAAATGTGAGGGGTGTATCTGCTTATGCAAGTGTGAGATTATTCAGCAACATAATAAACCATATGCGAAACTATAGAAGAAGAAAACGAATGGAGGAACTAAAGAAGCTTTCGTCGCCGTAGTGTTTGTTTTTTAGAGTATGTTATTTGTAACTTATATAGCCCAGTGTGGTTGTGACTAGCTACTTGGCCATTTTAGTCTCATCTTTTATCATCCTCTCATATAACTGAAGGATGTAATCTATAACCCCCTGAAATATTCACTTCTCTTTATCAGAATGCTGATATTGCATGAGTCAGATTGTCCATGCAGAGGTGTTTCAAGAAAAATCGGAAACCGAATCTAACTGTAAACCAAACTAGTGTTGGCAAATGGGCAGGACGGATTGGATATGGGTGGGTTGAAGATGGATTAGACAAAAACAGATAAATTATCCGCCCTGCCAATATTTAATTTGGATGAAAAATGGGTTGAATGACGGATATTATTCACGGCTTCTGAAAGAAAAAGAACTCTCCACTTAGATAACCTGCCTAAGCTCCCCACAACAACTCTTTCATACAACTCATTAGAAAACCATCTACTTGAGTACTATTTTAAAAAATATACCAAGTAAAAGAAGTACAAAAGAATCTGGTGTAATTTAAAATGAGAGATCGATTTCCCGAAGAAAAGAGGGGGCACTCTTCCAATATTGAGCTCCTAGCCCTACCTCTCTTTTTTCAAAAGTATATAGAAATGGTAGGCACTCCAACAAATGATAAACTTTGACAGATGCATTAGATAACATCTTAGAAAATAAAACGTTGTATTAGCTGATGTTTTTAAATCTGATTTAGTCGATGGCATTCAGAAGCAAAAGTAAATTTGTAAACACTTCGAAGAGAGCATGTGCTGCTGAAGGTTTATTTTATAAGACGACAAAATGTGAACTTTGGTGAATAACACTTGGCTGTGAAAAGGCCTTTCGGTTTTGCCTTTGTTTTGTCTTGTTTCTTTTTTTTTTCTTCTGCCAAATTTTTCCTTTCCTTTTAAAGCAAATCAAAATAAGATGTGCTAACTAATTGAAAGCATTTTCTTCAATTACTCAATAAATGTAATTAATTGAAAATGAGTTAAAAATTAAATATCGACGGTACATCTAAAAGAAATATTTAAATGTTAAAAATAGAACTATATAGAAAGTAAAATGGAGGATCAAAATTTAACTTTGCATACACGTGTAAGTTGGAATATAAATTGTTGTTTTAAGTTTTTTAACAATGTGTTTGATCAGATTGAAAGATTATGAATAAGAAGTACAAAAGAAAATGACTGACGTGCAGAATGGAAATAAAACATTTAAAGCTACAGATTACGGGAAAAAAAAGAAAAATACTACTTCAATTATTTGTTCTGTGTCAAAACTTTTAATAGTACTGTTTTAACTTCTCTATTGTAATAATGAATCCCACATCTTACATTCTGATCTTCATAATTGAAATATAAAACCATGTTTCTTAATGTTTCCTTTAACATTAATAAGAAAAAATGTTTAACGAAAGATCATTAGCCTTAATGATCTAGAAAGCAATAGTTGGTCCTCCTTTACCTTTCCCAATTGATGTAGAAAGCAATAGTGGGTTATATGGGTTTGGAAGGGACTGGGAATTGTAAAACCCATTATTTATCCCTAAAGTATCCGTCTTTAGTGGGTAATATAGACATTATCATATCTCATCCGTTTTAGAAAGTCAACTATCCAAACCATTTTTAATTGGGTGGGTTGGATGGATACTTGATTTTCATCCATTTTGCAACAGTAAATCAAACTAAAGCCACGTAAAAAATCTGCATGTTCTTTGACTCTGGTTTATTCGGTTTTAAATTTGGAAAAACCATCAATATGATTCTGTTTAATATTTATAAAAAGTCTAACCAAAAGAAACTCCCTCTCTCTCTCTCTCCCCCCTCCCTCCCCCCCCCCCCCCCCACCCTCTCTCTGTATATACATATATATGTGCTTGTATATGTATTTGTCAGTTTATAACCTCCTACGAACATAACTATTTATTCTTATAGAGAACTTTTTAAAAAACAACCTTCTGTATTTTTACCCATAAAAAAGATGTATGGAGTATGGACATTTTCAAGGTACTTGCTTCGAGTTTTGTGTTCTTCTATGTTGAAGTTCTCTAGGAGAAGTGATTTATTTTTTGTTTTAATCATTAAGGTAGAGTTAGTGTGAAAGCATAGATGGATATAAAGTGATTGTTTGATTTATGAATGTGAACATGTCATGTCCCAAGATGACATTGCTCACAGATGTTTGAACTGATAATTGGTTTATCTATTTGTTTGATTCTTGCTAATCATATATCGACATATGAGAATTTTCTCCTTTGACTCTAGGAGATTGAATATGTGTCGTGTGAGAAAAAGGAAAAAAACCAAATAAACCAACAAAATCGAAACAAAAATACAGACTCTATTTGGTTTGGTTTGGTTATTTAGCAAACTGACACAACTGTTTCTTTAAGGTAAAAATAGAATCAAACTGAACCGTGAACACCCTTAAATTTCGGCATTCTAATTGGAATTTATCTATTATTTGCTAGACAGGTTTCCGAAATGAGTTCACTGTTGGGAAGAGCAGGTACGGCGGGGCTTGGGAAGGCTGTAAATGTGTTGGACACACTGGGTAGCAGCATGACAAATTTAAACTTAAGTAGCGGTTTTGTGTCAAACATGGCAACCAAGGGAAATAAAATTTCAATTTTGGCATTTGAAGTTGCAAACACCATTGTCAAGGCTGCCAATCTTATGCATTCTCTTTCAGAAGAAAATGTGCAACATTTGAAGAAGGTGGTGCTTCCTTCAGAAGGTGTGCAGCTCCTGATAACAAAGGATATGGATGAACTCTTGAGAATTGCTGCAGCAGACAAGAGGTGCTAAGATTCTGAGATAGCTTATTGTCCTATAAGGTGTTACTTTTAAGTTTTGTCTGCCAGAGTGAATTTCTAATATTCTGTAATATGGCAGGGATGAACTGAAAATATTCTCTGGTGAAGTGGTTCGTTTTGGAAATCGCTGTAAAGATCCTCAATGGCACAACTTGGAACGTTACTTCGAAAAGTAACTGCTATAAGCTTTTATGTGTTATTTCTTGCTTGTCATTAGTACACCTCAATGAGTGATCACGCCATTTATAATACATTTCATTATATTTAGGCTGGAATCTGAACTGACACCTCATAAAAACTTGAAAGAAGAAGCAGAGGCTGTAATGGTGCAGTTGATGATCTTGGTTCAGTATACAGCTGTGAGTTTTATCTCATTATTCATTCATCTTTTGATCTCCCATTGCTATGTTTATTCCGTTATCTTACCATCGTTTGATCCTTTAGTTTGGTTTCAAAAATTAGTGGAGAAGAAATTAGGATCTTGTGTTGTCCATGATTGAAGAGGTCATGCAAAATTAGGACTGTTAGAAAAGCACAATAGTTATTGATGCTCTGTCAAAGTAGGCTACTGTGACTACAAATGGAACTAAATGTAACTAGCACTGTCACTGCTGTGTCATCAGCTGTTCTCTGAAAATCGTAAGAAGACCGTGTGAAATCATAGAAGGTAATTTATCTTGGTGGCCTACAACGTGGATTCACAGTATCTAATTATCACATTCATAGTAATTAGTGGGAAATATTGTCTCGCGCAAAGCAAGGAGAAAATATTTGCCGCCAGGGAGGTGATTTCATTTGCGCTTTCTCTTTTGGGTGATGGAAGCACATGAGAGGCGCATGACTTCCAGCCAAATCTAATAGAAATTTGACTAAGAGGGATGTTGGCTGAGTTCAGATAGTTCGATGGGTGAAATTGCGAAAGGTGAAGGGTCTCTACAAGACTTAGGCTCGATAACAAATTGAATCAATTTATTTTATCAAAAAAAAAAAAAAAAACAAAAAGACAAATTGAATCAATTCATATTAATTTTATTTTGGCTTTTTATTGATTGAAAAGTTGACCATGAAGTGATACTTTGGCTCGAAAACAAATTGAAAATTGCAATACCTTCTTGATGCATTATTAGTGGATAACTTGCTTCATAAGGAATGACTATATCATCAACATATACAAGCAGATAGATAGGAATATCATGTATAGAATGTGGAGAGAAGACATAATGATCTGACTTGGCCATTCTATCCCAACTCCTGGACTACTTGGCTGAAGCGTTTAAACCAATCCCGAGAGAACCCATAAAGGAACCATGCAAATAGACATATTAGATTGGATCCCCCCTTTACTTATAGTTAGGATCTCGATTAGCCTCTTTGATTGTTGTTCAGAGACTAAAGACCCCTCTAGTCCCAAAAGCTGACGAAATAGGAGCCCATTCTTACTTGATTGATTTAAACACATTCTTTCTAATCACCCTTCCCCCCTCCAAACAACAAAACCAGGAGGTTGGTCCATATAACCTTCTTTTTTCCCGATTTGGAGTTGTTGCTGCCACATCTGAGCTCCATTCATGATAGATTTAGGATCACTCTCGCCCCTTCACCCTTGCATGTGGTTTACTGATACACAGTTTTTGGAATAAAGTTCTTTCCGTTCTTCCCAGCAGTGATATTCCCTACTGCACCTGAAGGCTATTGTCCTAGATAGGAATTTGGAAAGCCGTAAAGGATCTCCTGGGTTCAAAATCTTCTGGTCGTTTGGAGTGTACATTCCCTAGCAATTCACTATATATTGATGCAAATATTGATCCTGCTTGACGATCAAAACGACCTAAGTCATCTACAAGGCAAGACTCAAGAACTTTTTTGCTTTTCTATTTCTTCATCCCCATCCAAAAGATTATCCGTATATTCTCTCTTGCCATGGCATTCTCCATGTCAGGGGATAATGATGGCAAGCTCATTACAGCTTCATAGGATCTTAAAATCTTTCCCTGACTACTGATAGAGCATCATAATACTCCAGCAAACAGCATTAAAGTTCTCTTACCTTCAAGGTCGCATCACCATTAAAGTTCTCTTACCTTCAAGGTTGCATCACATCATCCGTATTTGTTTTACTAAAAATCTGGAATGAGATTCATGATGAATTGGTTCATTTGGAGCAATGAACTTTGCATTTAGTTTACTATAAGTGAAATCTTTACAACGAGAATTGCACTTTTGGGTGCCTTGAAGAAAAGATCCCTTGGAAATATCTTGTGTTTGCATTTGTGTGTTTGGTAAGAATTCAAGCCTAACATTTAACAGAAATTTTTTAGAGCCATACTTGTGGGAGGTTGGTTAGTATGGATTCTTTATAGATGCCCAATATCAGTACTAACCACACTAAAGAGCTCTGTGGTTATCACAAAGAAACAGCCGGAATTTGCTTATTAGTTCACTTTCTGTAATTGAGGACATCAACTTGCATTCTGCTTTTTCCTAAAACTTTATCTGGCTCAGGTTCTAGAAAGGATAATTAGTCTGCTTTTTGCAGGAACTGTACCATGAATTCCATGCTTTGGACAGATTTGAGCAAGATTATCGGCGTAAAGTTCAAGAAGAGGATACTTCAAATGCTACTCAGAGAGGTATTCCATAACAACAGTTATGTTTTGTTATTTGTGATACTTTAAAGCAGCTTGAAGCTCAAATTTCCCGTAGATGAAATTTGAACTTAAGTTGCTCCAATGTGTTCATCATATTATATGGTTTACGAACATGGCAGTTTTTTCATGTTGTGGTGCCTTGACAGAGCATCAATGCATTTGTATTTATTGGTTTCATTTATTATGGCAACAATGTTTAGTGATTGTTCAGTTGGGGAAATTTTGAAGATCAAGTGAAGCAATGGACTTGCATTTATAAGTCGTTTGAATAATCTCTCCCATAACTTCCCTTTTAAGTATCGACATCTATCTGAAGGAGTATCAAAAGAAAATCTCACACTTCCATCCATTCATCAACTTTTGTACTCTTAAGTTGTATAGATTTAAGTAAATCTACTTTAGAGAGAAAATGTCATTTCAAAATAAGATAAGCAACCATTTGTTTACTTAAAATCTATACAAGTTGGACACATGCAGAGAAAATGTCATATAACATGAGAGGGGAATTCACATTTGTCCAAGATGTTACTTTGTGATCAACATGCAGAGACAAACTACCATTTGTTTCTACACTGTAAAGTGGTTGGCCAACTATGGAATCTATTTAGCTTCAGGGTATTAGATGGACTATGCCTGAAAGAGCAGGCAAGGCTCTAGTAAGCTGGAATATGGAGGGCAGTGGCAACACAAACAAGAACAGATGAAAAGTTGTCCCAGCAATAATATGGTGGACCATATGGAACTCTAGATGTTTTGAGAGCAAGAGTAGTCCTTTGCATAAGATCAAAATGAATTGTATGATCACTTTTTGCTATTGGTGTAGTTATGAGTATATAGATGATCCATTGACTATTATAGACATATTAAGATCCTTGTAAGAAGAAGTCGGATCTAGAGATAGTTTATTTTTGTTTTTCCCTTTGTTTTTTGGTCCTACACATTTGGATGTAGGCTGTGAATTGTGATGTAATTTTTTGGATTCTAGCATGTTTGCTAATGATTGATATATAAAATGTTACCTTTGTAAAAAAAAACATTTCAAAGTCGACATTAGCTTATAAGCTTCAAATCATAAGCATTCAAGTTTATGCATCTAGCAAGAGTCTAAGTTACTCGGATTCTTCACTTTCGGCCGCACCTGTGTTGACGACATGGGTGTCGGATCCATATCGGATGGTTAACTGATTTTGGGTACTTTAACCAAAATAGATGGAGAGATTCAGGACAAATACCTATGGTTTCTTGGATCAAAACAAAAGTCTGGTGAAATTGAAGAAAATTGAATAGCTTGTATATAGAAAGTTCTGTCAATCTTTTTCCCTATCTCCTAGGATTCTCCTCTTGATCAATATTTTCTCCTCGAAATACTTGGTAAGTTTTGTCCATAATGTCTCGTAATTTAGGCATATAACTCCATTTTTAGATTTTTGAATTTTTTTAGCTGAATTTATGAACCCGTATCTGTGCCATCAAATCTTAAATTTAGATCATGAAGGATCCAACCTCTAGATCTACACCCATATTGGACACCCGCACCCGAGTTTGAGCAACATAGCTGAGAGTACTATATCGGCATCGACATACAGTCCATAACCATAGGTGTACACCCTAGCGACAAGTTTTATAGCCTTAGTTGCTCAGGCGTATTATCATAGTGTTGTACTAATGATAGTGTTGTCAAAGGCAGGCTTAAGCCGTAAAATGAGGATCAAACATGTTGCGTGCTTCGCCTCGCATAATGTGCTTCTCCTTGCTTAATGTGCTTCAATGTCGTCATCAAGGTGCTAAGGCATACTTTTCATTTAAATCCAATTTGTTTCAAGAGTAGTTCATTTAAACTCAACATAGTCTATTTAGGGCTTAAACTTTGACTACCAAGCCCAAAATACTACTGAAGGTGCTTAATCACCCTATTAAAATCCATCCATCCTTAGCATTCAATAGACTATTGGAGTCATTTTGTAACCCAACATGTATTTAAATAGACATGGAAAGCTGATGTAGTGTGTCTCTGGGAAACAAAGCTAACGGGGATATTACAAAGATACTGTATGAAGTTTGGACAGACCACCAGTTGCGCAAGATACTCATTTATTTGTGGAGGACTAAGTGGGTGAGGCCAGGGAACATAAAAAGATTGCTAAACTGCTGAAACAAGGATGACAATGCAACCAAAAAGGAAGGAAGATGGAAGATTGTCCCTGCATGCTTATCGTGGACAATGTGGAAAGAAAGGAATAGGAGATGTTTTGAAGACAAGCAGAGCAACTTGCAGGAGTTTAAAATGAATTGTTTAGTTCTGTTTTATTTTTGGTGTAAAACAAAAATTAATAGGTCAAACAGAAGATATTTTTGACATTTTAGACAATTCAAGGAACAACAGATAGATGCTCAAGTTGTAAGTTGTAATACTTTTGAAAGGGGACTACATATTTTGATGTAGTATACTTGTGGTGTGTGGATATATAGATTAACTGTTGCCATTCTAAAAAAAAAGATAGACAAGGTCACTACTTAGTGTCTTCCCCAATAACCAACATTAATGGGAACCTAGGGTCTCATTTAATACCTTTATCCTACCACTTTCTACACGTATAAATAGCATTTAAACACCTACTTTGTATTCATTAAATAAGATTCAAGTGGTAGAAATTACCTTTGGTTGCAAAACCTACACAATTTCCTTTTTGAGTTCTTGAATGATTGAATGGTATTAGTGTTAATCTACTTTATTTGACACAATATGGTAACAATCTCACCTTGGATATCCCAAGTGAAACCTTGGCCAAGCCCCGCCCCTCTAGTTCTCCTAACACACAGCCAAATATTAAAATTTGAAAATGGAAAAAAATTCATGATCTAGGGTATATATAGAGACCAAGCCTCTCGCAGTGGGGCTCGGATGTGAGCCCATCGCCGAGTCTTTTCCTTTGGCTATCAGGCTTTTTTCCGGTGCAAACTTATCGGGTGTAGCTTGTCCTGGCTTAGCTTCCCTTGCAACGAACGTGTCTTGAAGCGTAAATCCACTGTGGCTTGCCTCAATCTCCCTCCCAAACCTTGCCATAGCTCTTTGGGCATGAACCTACCTGGTAGGGGAACCTTGTTCCATTTTCCAACTTCGACACTTTTAGCCATTTATGCTATGTTCATACACTTTTCCAAATACTAGTTAATATTTGCAACCTTTCCATAGTATTATTCTCATTCATGGGTCTAGTTAGAGACCTCCAAACAGGCTTAAAAGTATTATGACATTATTCAGGATCAGGCATCAATGTTATCAAAGGTGAAAAGTGCCAAAAAGCTCTAAGGTCTGTTGGGGCTTTAACCGCAAATAAAACGTGGGCTTTAATAAAAAAGGCACAAAGGAAAAAAATAAAAATAAATGTTTAGTCTAAGCCTAACAATTATAAACATGAATGACAAATATATGAACAAATAAAATGATTTTTTTTTTGATAAAGTGAAATTTCAATTGTTTAGTGTCACCTCTTCAAAAGGGGCTTGTTGGCAAGGAAAAGTATGTCTTAAAACCTTGATGATGACACTGAAGCGCATTTAAAGCGAGGCGAGGCGAAGCGCTCAACATGTTTTGAGCCTCTCTTCATGGCTTAAGCGCGCATTTGACAAAACTGTTCAAGATGCTACCCAAAAGAAAGCTTTATAGAACTTTTTCCGTATTTTTCCCTTGGGAATGAGGGAAAGGTGTAGAATGAACTATAGGTGATAGTAAAGCAGTCAGCTTGCAGTAGTTGTGTTAACTGGTTTAATTTGCTGTTTTCTGTTCAATCATAGCGCAGAAGTTTAGGTGGTGACAACCAGGGAAACCTCAACCAGGTGTAGGGAGTTTGTACTGATCCGCTATGTTGCTTGGACTCTCCAAAAATGGTGTTGCACCCTTATCCGAACTTCCAAAAGTGCAGTACTTTTGGAGGATTCAACACGCATCCGGCAGCATTTTTGAAAAGTTCGAGCAACATAGCTAATCAATTCATTCTTTTTCATGTATTTGGTTGTAGATGCTTACATACTCCTTATTCTGTATACTTTCAGGTTTAGTGAACCATAGTTTTCGATCCTTCTGTTTTTAGTTCTTTTTACAATAATGAATAAACTGACATGGTTTTAGACATAGACTTCATGAGTAATGAGTAATTTTAAAGCTCACCCCCTTTCAGAATCTTTTCCTTTTCTGATCACCCATTTAATATAGGAACTATATTGTCTGGGTGATATAAATCTGGTTATGAGGATGAGAGCTCATTACTTGATTGCTTTAATGATACTCCTTAATCAGTGTTTACTTTGTGCTTCACAAAATTAATTTTTTTCATGCAACTACCGAAGAAAATGATTTAACACATGTTGATTATGTAAGGTTAATTTAAGCGACAGATCAAGAATGATGTTAGGTTTTGTAGAGACTAGCATCTGTGAGTTTTTTCTCTGCTGTTCTTGTATGTTTTTTGATCTTTTTCTTTTTGTTTGTGTAGGAGATACCATTGCAATTTTAAAGGCAGAGTTGAAAAGTCAAAGGAAACATGTCAAAAATTTGGAAAAAAAATCCCTCTGGTCCAAGATATTAGAAGAGGTAGCAAGTCAGTGCTGCTTCATATATCTCTTTAATTCGTGAATTTAAATAATCGTAATTTGATTACTATTTCTTAGTGGACCCGTTAATGATACATATTCTTAGCATGATATGGTTAGACTGTTCCAGATTAATTAATCAAATTTCTTTGAATATTATACTAATTGGTTTACTCATTACTGAAGGTAACAGAGAAGCTTGTGGACATTGTGCATTTCCTTCATTTGGAAATCCATGCTGCATTTGGCTGTGCTGGTATGCATTTGAACCTTCAATTTAACTTCTCTTATGGTGATTTTTACTGTCATGTAGGGGCTGGTTGGAGGAGTGATTGAACCAGAGATCCTTCTTTTTTTTTGGATTGAACTTTTATGTTGAATTGTTAAAAAACATGAAAAAACTAGCCTACCATCCATTCAATTTTCCATGACTATTGCATGGAGAGTCCATACGCTAACTTGCAACACTCACAGGAAAGACAATGTCAAGTTGAGTCACAGTGAGGTAGTTTAACCACCCACCTATATCTTGCAGGATCACTTAGGGGCTACCCCTATCTTTGTAGAAGGTTAACATTTGGATCCATAGGAGTGTTGATAGGTCTATAACCTGTCATTCCTGTCTCCTAAGTATATCTAGAACATGTCATTCCTGTCTCCTCAAGTATCTCTAGAGCATACTTCCGTTGTGAAATGGTAATACCTGATATAGAATAAGCGACCTCAATACCAAGAAAATATTGTAATTCCCTAGATCATTAGTCTGAAAGTGCTAATAGAGATTCCGCTTCAATTTGGTGATACAATCTTGTTCATTGCATGTGATGACTATATTGTCAACATAAACCTCCAAGTAAATGCAAAAATTCGGGTCCGAATGCTGGTATAAGACAAAATGGTCAGCTTTATTGTAAGTTATGCCAAACTCCTGAATAACTATGCAAAACTTACTACGCCAGGCTCAAGGAAACTGTTTCAGACCATAGAGCCACCACAAACTTCATAAATATTTGTCTAATCTTGACTTTGATGTAACATCCTCTTAACTTGTTCTTGTGAATTCAGTTTCATTGTAAGTTATGCCAAACTCCTGAATCACTATGCAAAACTTACTATGCCAGGCTCGAGGAAACTCTTTTCAGAGCGTAGAGTGACTGTAAACTTACCAAATACTTGTCTAATCTTGACTTTGATGTAACATCCTATCAAGCTGTCTGTTGAAAACAAATGGTTTCCTGTTGTTGAAGTATGTCTAGTGGTCAGGGGAGATTCCTTGATCTTGGATGAATTTTTGAGCAATCTGCTACTAGTTATTCGAACAATAGAACTAGAGTTCGTAGATTATGCTTATTGCTCAATACTTGTCTATGATGTTACTGTTATTCTGATTGTACAATTCATGAGCTGTTTCATTGGTCCCATTTGAATGGTATGTTTGGAATCATTTTGGGGGACAGAAACTCATGAGAGACACTTGCGAACTTCTTTTGTTGAGTCATAATCATCTTAAATTTCTGTTTTGATTTTGCACAATGTATCAAGTTAATTGTAATCTTCACTAAGACTGCACATGGTTTAGTGAGTAGACTGGAAAGTTTGTGGTATCATGATTACCATAGTGTTGCTGATCCTTGCAGATGGAGAGAGATCTATGAAAAACAACAACCAGAGGTTGGGATCTGCTGGTCTTGCATTGCATTATGCGAATATCATCACTCAGATTGATACACTTGTAAGCATCTCATGTTTGTTTTCAAAAAATCAACTATTATCTTCAGAAGTCTTGCTCCAAGTATTTTTCCCTTACTTCCATCTAACCCAATTTTGGTCTCTATTAGTAGTGGATGTTGTGGAATATGGGACGAAATTTCTTTTCTTTCTCCAGTAAGCTAAAACACCTTTTTGGTGATCATATCAACAATCCTCATCCTTTATGTTTGTGTGCTCTCATTTAATCATCATTTTTTGTCCCAAATTATATGTTCTAGATTGTACTTCAAAGACTCCCCTGAAATATGTGGAACTCATCAATTTGCTATTGAATTTGTGAATTTCAAACCTTTGCTTGAGGCTGAAATTGATTTCTGCTAAGCTCTAATATTTGCTGACATACTAATGTGCAATTGAGCCTTTTTATTAGTGATCCATTTTAAAATTGCCTCTTAACTTTGCTCGAACTCCTTCAGTTTGTTACCTCGTTGCTTTTTCATCTTTATTCTGTTGTAACACTTTGGGACATGCACGAATGCACTTATTTCACTTGCTTGAGCCTCATTTTGATTCCTTTGATGATCAGAGGCAGACCGATGTGGAAGGGTTCGAAAAAATTATGTATATATATGTATATATACCTAGCGAAATAGTATATATATTTAATTTGCATCCTAACATGCATGGCATGTTGGTTGCATCCTACTTTCCTTACCTCGAATCTCAACTCTCACTTTTAATTGCTTTTTAAAAAATATATTAAATGGCTTATAATAGCCATGGAAAACAGTATTGGCAAATGGGAGTGTTGAGAATCGAACCTGCAACAGTTCCTGGAGTTTTTCTTCAAAGTAAGTACTCCTAAAAACTCTGTGGAAGTTTACCAAAGAACTTTAGGATAATAACAAAACAAAGTATTTGGTTTGTGGAGCTGATGAAGGCATATAGCTGATTAGCTGACAACAAGAGCTAGTTTATTTAAAACTGAAGAGGAACACTATGGTGATGGAGTAATGTATGGGTGGTCCAGCTAGGTGATCGTTCTTGGACTTAACTATGCACTTTTGTTGTAGAGTATTAGGAGAAGATGAGTGATGGAGTACTCTTGGGAAGATATGAATCTATGAGCCGACTCGTAAAGATACTCTTTGGTATGGTCACGTTTTATGATACAAATGGGGACTCCTAACGGATTGTAATTTTCAAAATTTTGTTAGTACGTAAAAGAGCTTGGAAAATATTATCATTGGGAATATTCCAGTGCAGTTGGAGTAATCGTCAATCATTGTAACACAATAATGAGCTTAGACTAGAACTTATAGGCTTGGTCCGATGTAATCATGGTGGACAAGTTCTAAAAGGGATGGGAATTTACTACTGTCTTGTTTTGGGAAGAAGCACATTTTTGTTTTCCAAATTGATACGAGTCCTAAACTAGTGTTGTTATGGATGAAAATCAGAAATTATATGTCGAAGTTAAGAGAATGAGGATGACCAGTAGTAATGCAGTGAAATGAGCCATCTGGCAGACAGTAAATGTCTCTTGACTTGCATCCTCCATGCAATTGTTTGTCCTGTAACATGATCCTACAAGGAATTGAGCAAGTCCGCTGATAATAATAAAGCTACATGGGCATTCAGAAACTTATAGGACATATTTAAGAGTCAGAGATGGAGTAATGAGAACTTGACCATGGTTTTGGTGCCAAAAGTAAGGATAATTATGGGTGAGAACAGAATATTGAATATAAGAGAATACATATCTATTACTCTCCATGTGCTGAGATTCTTATATCAAAAATCCATGCCCTAGAGACAGAATGTTTGAGGAACATCACTGAGTTGCGGGTATGTGTGAAAGAGACACAGAAGAATCCTTAAGTGAGTTTATTTCAAGAATTCGTCATGTTTGTCATTAGTTCCACTGTTGACTGAAGTACGAAATCCTGAAGGTGCTTTCTGATTGTTGCTTTCCATTGCCATTTATGATCAGAAAAGAAGAACTGGTCTTTAATTGACATTTTAAAATCATAGCCACATTAGCCTACTAGCTTGTCAAACATGTAGAGATTATGTTGCATAACTATCTTTTGTAATGTCTTTGTTGATGACATTTCCTATTGGTATTGCTAGCTAAGGTATCTTTGATATGATCAGGTTGCTCGACCAGGTTCAGTGCCCCCAAATACAAGAGATGCTCTATACCATGGATTGCCACCAAGCATAAAGTCAGCTTTACGTTTCAAATTAATGTCATTCTCACTCAAGGAAGAGGTACTTATATTTGTATGATCACGTCATGTCCAATGTCAGGGATCAACTATTTGATGTTTTGCTTGTGACAAGCTTACAAGTTTCTTCCCTCTAAGTGATTGAACTATAGTCATTTCCTTGTGCAGTTGACAGTGCCACAAATCAAAGGTGAAATGGAGAAAACATTGCAGTGGCTTGTACCGATGGCAGACAATACTACTAAGTAAAACTACTTTCTAGGAAAATATTTCTTCATTGGCTTCATTTGCTTGATTTTTACCATGTTCTACTTCCAAATAGGACTTTTGTGTTGCATAATTCTTTTTGGAATGCTAATTAAGTTGGATGTTGTTAGAAGGTAATCTTTCTTTTTGGACAGATTTTCCCTGAAGTGATCCCTCAAAATGAAACTGCATGGGACTGATATAAGTCATTTTGTAGGATGTTGGGAACAAACGAAACAAAAGCAAACTGTGCTGCTATGAAATGTTTTAGACGATAAATATTTTTACTGAAAATGTTTTTCTAAAAAAATATTTTCCAAGTCATATTTGGTGAAATATAATAGTGGTGGTTGGATATAGAAGGTGAAAGGTAGGTATGGTTTTGGTGTTTGGTGATAATCATAACTAGTGAGACACTAAGAATACATATAATGTTTACAAATAGGAACAAGTGTCATGGAGGAGTGGGTCGAAAAATAAATTTTGTCCATTACATAAGTTGTTTCCCTTCTTTTCATCTGAAAATGGTTTCCTAGGCAGAAACATTCTCAATGTCTTTTGGGAACATAGCCTTGGAAAGTGATTTCCAAGGATGACACAACATTATTCATGTCATACCAATCAAGCCTATTTAATGGAAAATAGAGGAATGGAATTAGCTTACTTTGTATTTGGCTTAAAGATGTATCATTAGACTGTTTATGTATCGTAATATGTATATCTTTTCAGTACCAGGGGGGTTAGTTTGTCTTTCTAAAGAGTGGTCAGATAGGGTCTTTCTGTCCTTTTCCACCCACTCCGGTATGGTAAAAGGAAGTGAGTGGTTTAGTTATTATCCTCCTTTCCTTTGATCTCTTCCCACCAACGTCAATCCTAAATTCCTAATCCCTAAAACAGTTCATATTTATCATGTCCATATACTTCAAAGATAGAAAAATACAACACAGCACAGAGGATTAATTCAAGGAAAAATAAAAGCGTCATTTCTTTTCTTGTTTATATTTCCTTGGAAGTCAAATAGGGATGGAAGTTGAAACTTCTGAATTTTCACATTGTTGGGCCTAAGTTCTCCCCTTAATTTGGAACATGTTCAACCAAAAATTGATTATGCATACATTAATTTTTTTTGGTTCAATCAATTTCTCTGCGTACTCAAATAGTGTTTTTTTTTTCTTTTTCAAAAATCATTTCAGAGCTCATCATGGCTTTGGATGGGTTGGAGAATGGGCAAATACAGGGTGAGCTCAAATCACTGTGGACTTATTTTTTAATCCGTCTGGATCTTCCTTTGGCTTGTCTAATTGAATTCTTTTTCATCTGTAGGTCCGAAATGAACAGGAAATCCTCGAGCCAGGTTGATCTTCTTCGAATTGAGACACTGTATCATGCAGATAAGGAGAAAACAGAAGCATATATTCTTGAATTAGTGGTGTGGCTCCATCATCTTGTCAGTCAGTCGAAAAGTGCTAATGCTGGAGTGAGATCTCCAGTAAAATCTCCAACCCGTTCCCCTAATCAAAAGACAATTGAGTTGTCTAATCACCGATCAAGCTCTCCATCATCCCCATTATCGGTTGAAGACCAAGAAATGCTTCGTGATGTAAGCAAGAGAAAACTAACTCCAGGGATTAGCAAGTCTCAAGAATTTGCAAAAACAGGGTTGAGCACGTACCACAGGCTGAGTAAGAGCAGTAGCCATTCACCTATTAATGAAACCAGAAAGAACCCGTTCCCTATCAAGAGACCGTCTTCTGTTCCATTGATTGACTTTGACACTGACCGCATGAAAGCTTTGGATGTCATCGACAGGGTGGACTCAATTAGAGGTGCATAATTGGTACAACATTAGGCTGCATTGCCAACTTAGGATATCATGTGCATAGTGATAGTATGTTTATTTACTGCATTGGCAAAACGTAAATAGAGAGCAACTTTTAGCTAGCTGTACATTGGCTATATTATGATGGCCTAGCAGGCCTAATGCATCAACAAATTATCTTCATATGCTTCCCTTGTGTTATGTCCTGTTTGTGTTTGGGAACTGGATTATCCCTAACGCGAACTAGATCAGATATCTGTTTGTGATTCAGGGTTTCGCGATGAGTGGAAGTGATCTTTCTTTTCATTTTTGTTTTCTCAGAGGAAAAGTAGGGTTCGGGACGGGAACGACCATAGTGGATAGGTGGATGGCACAAGGAGGTGGAGTAGAGTCCCTCTTTTTTTGGTGGAGAGAGTGTCTTGGAGCTCTCCTTTTTTTTTTTTTGGAACCCCAAGATAACCCACCACCGCTACAACCTCTCATTGTGTAATAGCCTACAAACCACACAGGGGATGTAAACCGCACTAAGCAAGCTCTATGCGACATGTTCAACTCAAAAGGCATTGAGGGGGGATCGATCCCGGGTCATCCGTGTGGATAATCATCCTCCAAACCAACTGAGTCATCCCAAAGGACTCTTGGAGCTCTATTATATATGTTTTAAATAACTAGAAAAAGTTATGTTATTCTCCTTAATCAACCTTTATACAATTATCAAAAAGAGCAAAGAATTGCAAACATGAAATTATGTGTTTTTATTACTTTACTCTCTCTAATTGGGGGGCATTTAGAGATAATTTTAGCAATAACATTTGCATAAATTATCCTTAATGTAGGTTTGATCACTCATTAGGAGTCATGGATCATTTAGGCAGATAGTCACTTTGAGGCTACTCTTTAAAATGTGGCCACAATTAAAATTATTGCAACTTTAGTCGTACTCAAACTCCATACTATTGATTTGAAGTATTTTTTAGTTGTGTCTAGAATTTAAATATATGCCTCACCCCTTGATGGCAAAGTAACTGGGAAAAATAACATAAATAACCATTCTTTAACGACGTAATTAAAAATAGCCATTGTCATGGAATTATGAAATAATTGAAAAGTGGCTAGCTGGTTATTACTACAAATAATTGTATGAACATATCTCAGGATAAACATGGTAAAATAAAACATGTAAATGATAAAAATTAATCAATTTATTGAAGAATTAACATAGGTAGTCTCCCATCTAGTCACTTAAACTAAAAATAGTATTCGAATGTACTCCCTCTATCCACTAAAAATAGTATTCGAATGTACTCCCTCTATCCCTATTTACTTGTTCATATTTCCTCTTTTAGCTATCCCTATTTACTTGTCCATTTTGACAAATCAAGAAAGGACAAAAAAAAATTCCTATTATACCCTTATTTAAACTTCTTGAAACTTTCTCGTAAGCTGTAATTCATCTTTTTTGGAACCAGACAATACATTTATTATATTTGGGGAGTTACATAATCCTTTAAGTTACCCATAAAGCATTTCGTTAGTTTATGAGTAAAAATTTTGAACAATTTTTTTACTCAAAAAAATGGATCGAAGTAAACTTGAAGTTTCAACTAATACTCCTATCAAAGTAGAAGGCTCACTTATATTTATTGAAGATCCAAAAATTATTGAAGTCAAAAATTTAAAAAGGAAAGATGAAGATCGAATAGAAGCATTAGAAGCATAGTGAATATACAAAAAATTGTAAAAGTGTATGTTGTTTCCCTCCAATTTATTTCACTTGAATTCAAAGAAGTGGCTGTAATTTTGAAGTGAAAAGTTGTCATAAATACAGTAAATAAACTTATGAACTTCCCAGAGCATTGATTAGTTATCTTGAGTGAATTTATTTTGGAATTGTAAATTGTACTATAAGGGTAAAATTGTAACTTCACTATGCTAATCTTGTCTTAATATGTGTGTCATTTCTAAAGTGGACAACTAAATAGGGACAGAGGGAGTATAATACATGTGTATAACAAAACTTATATAAAAGTTCCTTTATTTTCTTCATTAATTAAAACAGTTTTTTCCCTTTTAATTAAGTAACTTGCTGATTTCAATTGTCAATGAATATTCTCTTTCCTAAAGAATTTTAAAAAGGTAAAATATTTTAAATTATCTTCTTATATATAAGTAGTAACACGTCAAAAGTGCAAACTTGGTTCTTCTAATGAAATGAAAAAAGATTATATCATGTTTCGTTGGCGCCCGCCCATGTGTGTGGTTATTATTTAAATAAATAGTCTAATAATGATGACGATGATAATATCCTAACTACCTTCTTCCTTTTATTAAATAAATAAATGATAAAGGAAAAAGAAGATACACATTACAAGATGTTTAAGAATAATATTAACTTTTTTTTTACAAAAAAAAAAAAGAAAGAAAGAAGGTAGAATATATATATATATCATATTTGGAAAAGGAAGCAAGAGATGATAATAGAAGTAAAAAGTTGACTAGTTCATGAATCTAATTATCTTTCTTTAAAGTTTGTGGATTATGTGAGATAGAAGAGAATCACGTAATGAGTTTTATAAGATTTTGAAGACTTTTGTATTGGTATTCAAACATGATCAAACTACATATTCTCGGGGAGCAATATATTGTGTTCAGTTAATATTAAAGTACGTACGTGATCTCAGTGATATATTTCTTTTTTTTTTCTCTCTTTTGGTATCATGCACACATTTTTATTTAGTCATTAGTGTAACTAGAACAAAAAGTTAATATTTCAAAACATCACTCAATTTTGATCTTTTTCCAGCTTAACTCGTCTGTATTTTTTAAAGAAAAAAATTTAAAATTATGTTACTTGAGTCTTAATTATAAATCATAACGATAGTTTGATTAGTTATCAAATGTAGCAATGGTTCAATGCATCAATTTGCATTGTATTTTGTTGTATTTGTATCACAGTGAACAAACACAAAATAAATTGTTATGTTGATATAGGGCTAATTGATCCAAGTGAACAAAACAAAGAGAAACCGATAAAATTCAAACTTTTCCTATATATTAGTATAATATTTTCAAAGTTTTGTTATTTCAGTAAATACATAGCATATGTTTACACTTTACACTATTGCGTAATTTTCCCTTTTTAAAAATCCAATTTCACACGATTTAAAATATTGATTTCTAATTAAGAGTCGTACATATTTAATATTAATTAGCCAGCATTAACATGTTAGAATATGTGGTTATTCTTCACTCAAATTTTAAACTTTATTCTCTTATTTTTAAAGAACATTTTATCCACTGAATTACTTTTAAATATTCTTTCACTAATAACTACTTGCCCAACTTTACCAACTTTTAAATAACTTACTACTTTTTTTGTTGAAATCTTAAATTGCACTTTTATCACAATAGTGAAGCCAATACAATTTCTTTAGTGGATAACCCATAATTAAGCTATAATGCAACATAATTAACTATGAATAAAAATTTAAAGTGTTCTCTCCATCAAAATTTTCATATTTGATTTGTATCTATACAACTTTCTATATATTCAAGGTATCATAACATTTTTTAACAGGCAATTAAGAAACTTCACTTGCCTAGCCGTAACCATTTGTAGCTGTCATTTGACATATACTCGATGTATAATGTAATCATTTGTAACTATCACTTGCCATATACTCTATGTATAATATAATCATTTTTAGCGGTCACTTGACATATATATATACTTGATGTATAATATAATCGTTTGTAATTATCACTTGACATATATATATATATACTCGATGTATAATGTAATCGTTTGTAATTATCACTTGACATATACTCGATATCTAATGAAATACACAAATTATACAGAATAAAATTTATAACATGTAGTAACTATTAAAAGTTATTTTTTATGAACGTTTTATTGAATTAAAATCCCTACATCATCTATATATCATCTAAATGACGAAACTACTGATTTTCCACAAACTTTTGATTATTATTATAAATAGTGATGGCCTTTTTTGACCCTAAAGGGCTATTATGATCCTCAAGTTCCATTAGTAATGATTATTTCCTATTTAAATTCAAAACATGCCAAATTATTTTTTTTTCTAATGTGTAGTACATATATTTAGGTGGAGTTGTTTTCTAATGATTGTAAATTATCCATTTGGTTAATGTCACTAAGCCAAGTAGCCAATACCAATTATTTGTGAATGCTTTGATGACTGTATCTATAGTTTTTTAAACTTATTTATTACATATGCACTCCATTAAAAACTTCCACAAATACATTTTTATATAATTAAGTGTTGGTCAAGGCCCTCTCAAAAATTGAGTTGGATCAAGTGGAAAATTGACTCATTTCTTGCTGGAAAGTTAGCTTGTGAAATCCCATTTCTTTCTTGTGTTATATATAATAATAATAATAATAATAATAATAATAATAATAATAATAATAATAATAATAATATTAATATTAAAATGCTCTATTAATGCCAAATAAGAAATAATTTAAAGTTTTTAGTAGTAACAGTTAGTAAAAGTTTCTTAAATTAAAAACTAAAAAAGGAGATAGAGTCTAGGGTGGATTTTCCATAAAAACATTTATATTCGATGACTTCAATTAAAAATGAGTGATCTTGAACTTTTGACGTCTGTTTAAGGGCAAACCTTCATAGTAAAACTTAAATTTTGTAATCACCAGTTTTCCATCATGTGAACAAGTTGTGTTGATCCAAGGATAAATTTAGAGATTGTTGTGGCTGGTCCATACTCTAGATACTAAAGGTGTCCATTGATCTCATAGTCTTCAGGAAACTCCCTTCTACATGGCATTCTACATGACAATTTGTGTCTTACGTGTATTATGTCATATTGATAGGACTCATGTGTCTACTTGTTCAATTTTATACAAATTTTAAGTGTCTACTTATGCACACCCAAAATTGGAGGACTTAAGTGTCGAATGAGGCCAAGTTTAATGCCACATTTATATATTATGCTTTTTTATTATTATTTTGTAATGATTTTGTTCATCCATAAGCTAAATATCACCCCCAAAGATGTACGACAGTGGCGAGTGATGTGCTACGCGTTAGGCTAGCTTTATTGATGTGTCAGTTAATACTTATTGCCATCCCCTAGACGTTTCTATATTTTGCAATATTTTTGGATTGGTAGCAACAGAGACGGAGACAAAATATGAAGTTTTTACGTGTTTGGAATTTTAATTATTTATGTTAGTGGGTTCTAAATTAATAATTTGTACATAATCAATAAATTTTTTATTACAAATTTAGAGTTTGAACTAAAGTTACTGAGTACAATCGAAACTGTAATCAACACACTAACTCCGCCGTGGTTAGCAAGAACCATTTTGCCTACATTTGGGACTATATATGGACTACATGTTGGCCCATTTAACTCTTAATGCGAGTAGTCATTTCATAACCAAAGAAAATAACATGCCTATGTCGACCAAAAGCTCAATTCATGTCAATTGACAAATCACAATTGCCTTATGCAAGTCATGATTGATCGATGATCCTGGAAGGTTGCATGATGCACGCAATGTATTTTTCGAGAAGTCAACATTGTATCTGTATTTTGTCTAAATATGGTTGTGCTAATAATGCTATTTCTACCATACTATGTTATACTTCTCCACGTTCTTTTATACATGACGATTATGTTAATGACCCTTCAAATCAGGTACTATGGAGAAGTATGACTTTTTGTAACAATCATTTTACATAAATAAAATATATTATCCTTAGCAAAAGTTCTCACCGATCATATTACTCTATATAAACTATTTCATTCTAATATTACCAAAAAAAAAAAAAAAGACAATGACTAGACAATAGAGAGATACAAATCGTAGAGGGTTCCATCCACACATTTTGACTATTCCCAAGATGGGTTGGGTTTTTGTTTGTTCTCAACATATTGATTTGATCATCATGCAATGCCAGAATTTCTACACCAAAAGGGACTAGAAAAAGACGCCAACTTCTTAGCATAAAACTTTATCTTGAGTGGAGTTGACAATTTTGGACTCTAATGATGGCAATAACATATAGCCCAAAACACATGCTTCATTCCAACAAAATCATCTTAAAATATATTATATTATAGATGAGCCAAATTTATTTATCAATATGATCTTCTTCTTCTTTTTTCCATCTGATGTTCGGAGCTCATATAGAAGCTGCGAATTGCAGGGCTTATTCAAAGTAGAGCTCCCAACATGATTTTCGTCATATTCAGGGCTTGAACTCGAGATTTCTGATTAAGGATAAAACAATCTTATCACTGCACTATTTACCCCACAACCCATGTTTGTTTGTTAGTTTGATCAAAATATAGATAACTTAGGCATTGGTTATGTATAGTATAGTATGTATATTCGGTATAAATATATACATTTTATTGTATATTTTGTAAATTGATGGCCGAAGTGTTTAGTGCCGTAATTATTATAAAAAGAAAAAAAACCTCACAACATTAAAAAGATGAAAAGGAAAGAAAAAAAAAAAGATGTAAAAGGGGTTATTTTATTGAGATTTAAACTGACAAAATGAATAACGTGCTTTTTAGGTGTCGCTTTTATATAGGTGTAGCCTTTTTTGGAATTATCATCAAATCTTTTTCAGTCGTTTGTATTTCATTTTAATTCAAAATTTATTAATTGGGTGAGAAAGGAATCCCATAACTTTAATATTTATTAATTTTCGACCCTTGTGAGACCGAAAGAGACCATTTTTGAATTTGAATTATAATACAATAACGATAAAAAGCTTGACTTTGACTTTGAGTGCCTTAAATCAAGGGAAAACAAAAATGATTAGTTACATCAAACATTATATTAAAAAATTATATACAAAAGAAAGACCAAAAGATTCCATATAAACTCAATGATCCAATATTAATGGAAATGCAACTCTTATTCTATCGAATTTGAAATGATTGATTTATTTATTTACATAATTTTAGAGACTTTTCTTCAGATTTATCGCTTAATTATTTACCTAATGATTTAAAATATGTAGGTATGGATGTATTTATCCCTCCCGAATAGACAGAAGAGGTGAAATATTGCAACATGTCGACTAATATATATATATATATATATATATATATATATATATATCTTATTCTATGGAATTTAGAATGATTGATTTATATATTTACGTAATTTTAGAGACTTTTCTAAAGATTTATCGCTTAACTATTTACCTAATGATTTAAAATATGTAGATATGTATGTATCTATCCCTCCCTAAAAGATAGAAGAGGGTGAAATATTGCAATATCTCGACTAATATATATATATATATATATGATGCAATGATTATTTAAATTAGAAGTTACTATAAAAATAAAAATCATTTTATATCGGTCAAATATTATCATATAGCGCTTAATATATTTCTCTTTATAGGCTACAAATTAAATCCTTATATCATACAATATAGTGAAAGATATAAAGGGGAAAACCTCCCATATATGGAACATTTATCCTAGTTCCTACTCTATTCTAAATTATATTTGATTCTTCTGACATTAGGTTTTGAGCAATGTACATATATTTTAGTTATCAAGAGGAACTCAAATAGAATCCCTTTTAACCTTTTTTATTATTATTAATAAGGGAATCCTTCAGACGTTCACAAGATAAATTTCGATGTATTGTAATAGCCTGCAAATCACAGTGAAAAGTTAAATTACACTAGATAAAATCACTGCCACGAACTCGTCCTAGAAAGTAAACATAAGCTTTCAAACCTATGACCCCATTTGAGAAATGATCGTCTACATGTCAGTAATCCCTTATGTTTCACTCTAGCTAAAAGAAAAATTTCAATTATTTCAACACTAAAAAGTTTAAATTAAAGCATACTTAATATCATGTCACCTTTGGATATATATATATGTCATTTGGTCGGTGCAAATATGGATATGGTTGAAGAGGTGCCACCAAACCCTAAGCTAACACATAGGTATATAGTAATAGTTTTCTTTCATCAAAAGCACTTTTTTCTGGCGTAGATGATAATATAGCCATGAATTAAGGTGTTAGATAATAGATATAGAGCTTTAATAGACCTTTGAAACTTTTCTACCATAAAGGTATATATATATATATATATATCATATATAACAACTACAATATTTTAGAATTGTTATTATTTTTATTTTCACAACTGTACATGTGTTTTCTTGGAATTAAAAAGTCTTGACGATGACTAAACTACTTTTTACTAATTTCTTCTCGTCTCTTAAATGATTGAGTGTTTCATGAACAATAAGTCTTAGGTGATTGAGCGTTTTATGAACACCCAAATACAAAACATTTGGAGGAGAGGCAAAAAGTGTTGTGGGCGATGCATGAGGCCCTCATTGTTTATAAAATAAATCAAAAGATAATTTTTTTAAAAAAAATATAAGAACTAAATCAAATTAATTAAATTGGGTTTTCATTTATTTTTCATTTTGTCGGTTATTTTGGATTTTTCCATTTATGTTTTTAAAGTAAAATTGTTAGTTTTATTCAAATATCATTTGCACTTTTGTCTTTCTGTTGGGTTGATCTTTTATTTTTGTTTTTTTTTAATAACAAATAATATTTTAATGAGGTATAAATTTATATTTTTATATCATAATATTCATTAGTTTAGATTTTAATTTTTACAAAACTTATGCTCATAATGCATAAATATAATTGTTAAAAGATAAAAATCAAAGATCAATTCATTAATAAAGGGCAAAATTAAAATTAAAAATATATATTTCATTGAAGGATAAATCGTGCAATATTTTCCGTGCACACGTATAATACTATAATGGGGCAAAACGTATAGGCTCATTGCAGTATAAACTCTAATATCTACTTCAATTTTGTGTTTTACGCCAACTCTATTTTCCCCAACATCTCTCAAAATTAAATATTGATCCAACGACATAGGGACAAATATGTTCACTTATTTTCAACGTAAGAGAGAAAATTGATCGTTGGTTATACTTTCAAAGAAAATGTTAAAAACATTGATATAATTCATGACAATACCTAATTACAGAATTTAGAGGTGGCCGACCTGCTTGGATAATAGGATAGGAATTGAAGGCACGCCTAAAAATATATGTCAAAAATAATTTTTATATTTTTGTTCAAAAGGAAAATTACAAGTGGCAAAATTAGCACATAAACACATGACAAGTTCCACCTATTTAAGTTTGGAACGATAATTGTTTATTGATTCCGCGTATTCATTAGTTCAGCTCATTTCAGTACAATCATCCTATCATAAAAAAATTAAACTGATATATATGTAGTTCAGATTGACACATGAGATCTTGACACATCAAATACATTGACATATTTTTTATTTAAAAAAAAAAAAGGATAAATAAATATCACCGAACTATAAAACGAGTTAGTTGAATCTTACGTAATATGTGCATATAAACAAAATATTTAATACCTTTTACTATAAAACTTGAAAGGTAAAAAAGAGAGAAATAAAAGGTAATTTGTGATTAGTTTTGTGAAGGTATGAAGAAAAACAAATTAGAAGTGGCACTGTTATTAAGAATACTTTTTCAGTTATTCTCATGAAAAGATTAAGAATATGTAAGTAATTCTTAAATCACTCAATTAGGAAACTTTCTTAAAATATGATCACATTTTCATTACTTCCGTTCATTTTTAATTGTCATGGTTTTTTTTAAAATCAAATTATAAGAACTTTGATTAACATTTACTATGTATTTTTTTCATCATATTGATATGCAAAAAATTACAATTTATAATACTCTCATATAATTTTTGAATATCTAATTTTTTATTTAAAATATAAAATTAATGTAATTTAATTTAACTTTAAAAATTAATCAAATTTTATTAAAGTTAAAGAAAAGATTGTCGTCATCACACGAGTTTGACCAAAATGCCCATATCAAACAAACACCTTTAACTTTACGTACCTTTCTCGTCAAGTCAAGCATATGACGTCAATTCAAGGTGGAATCTTGAAATTAAAATGTGCCACATAAGTTGAAACAGAAGAAATTGAATGTACTAAAATTTTATTTAATTTTGTAATTAGATATAATTTATAAAAATTTAAAAATAAAAAGTTGTTAAAAAAGAAGATATTTGTAATGTATTGAAAAGAAAAGTAAAACAAACGAATTGAAATAGATAAAATATTTTCCTAAAACATTTATAATCATCTTTTTTTTTTTCTCATTCGATTGACTTACAAGTAAACAATTCTACATTAAAATGGCTTCTTTACCAACTTACAAAAATTTATAAAAGCACTATCAACTTCATTTAGATTAATATATAACCAATTTATTCATAATTTGATTTTTAAAATTTATCTAATGAGTAGTATATATTAAACTGATGTCATTGATAACTGCCGACAAGCTGATGGATGTTGAAATTTATTTCTGGTTAGTACTTCAAGAAACAAACTAATTAAAATGAATAAAAGAATACTTATAAATTGTTCTATAATTATGTGTTTTTTTAATCAAACCAACAAGAATGATAGCATATGACTTAGAAACCCATTTTTCCACATCATTCATTTATCCATTCCTATTATTTTATTTAAGTATATGAAAAGGTCAAACTTGATTTGAAACAAACGTCAATAAGAACATTTTTTTTTCTTGTCAAAGTGGCTTCAACTAATGAAGAAGATTTTATTTTAAGCCAATTAATAAGTATAAAAAAGAGCACCTAAATGAAACTTTATTGAAAAATAATTTAATAAATGTAATTTGAGAAAAAGAAGAACACAGTGGGTAGTTGAAGGCTGCCCATAGTAATCTACTTTTGGGTTGTATTAATAATAAATAATAATAATATTAAAAAAAATATTCGTGCATTAAAAACGCCTTTCAGAATTTACAGTGAATTGTATTTAAGAGTTTGCCCGTGCGAGGAATAGGAGAGACGTCTTTTAACAAGTTTTTCTCCCTTTTAATTTATTTGTGTGATTTTAAATTTTAATATAATTTTTTTTAAAAAAAATAGTAATTTTAAATTAAAAAAAATAAAAATTATTAAAATGTCTTTTAATTTTATTTACTTAAACATATAATAACAATAATAATATACCAAGGGGATTTAAGAAAGATAGAATATATGCAGATTTTAATTTAAGATGGAGATGTTGTTTCTAGAGGATCTTCAGCACAACTGCACCAATGCAAATCAAAATGGGTACGAAAAGAAGAGGCGACAACCAAAAAAACATAACAACTAATTAACAAAAATAGTAACATCAAAATTATGTTCTTAAATATGTCACATAGAAAGTTAAAGAGTCATAAGTTTTTTAAAATAAAAATAAAAATAAGAAAAACAAATTGAAATAGAAGAATATAGGTAATCGTAGGGGTGTCAAAAATAAGCTCAAATATAGATAACCCGTCTTGAATTTTAAATGTTGGACTCAAGATAATTTGAATTGAGTTCAATCTCAACTCATTCAAGTCTTAACTCATTTTATGAAAATCCTCAATTGAGCCCAATTTAATCTTCAATTTCAACCCGTTATAAAATTCTTTATTTGCATTAGTGTAATGTATATTCTCATATTGAAAGTATGAATTACTATCTATTTTACATATTCTATGATTTATCTATCCATTTTGTAACTTATTTTTGTTATTTTCTTGAATTGAAATTCAAATTATGGTT
This sequence comes from Solanum pinnatisectum, assembly GCA_035578085.1. Classification (NCBI taxonomy): domain Eukaryota; kingdom Viridiplantae; phylum Streptophyta; class Magnoliopsida; order Solanales; family Solanaceae; genus Solanum; species Solanum pinnatisectum. The sequence continues at coordinate 8,348,024 of CM069086.1, read as the reverse complement.
ATTAAAGTTAAATAACAATATGTTAAATTATTGAGATTAATTGGCAAATTGGAGGGGTCATGACCCAATCCGATTTTTAGCCCATTTCAGCCCAAAATAAATTTGGGTGGGTCATAACCCGATTACTATTTCTACCTCTTTTAATAGGGAAAGTTATGTGGTTAAGCAAAGATATACTAATTAGTTAGCTAACATAACTACAATTTACATTAATTACAATTTGAAACTTACTTCTAGCTATAATTACATTCCTCTCTCTCGCCTCTCTCCTCTTTTTCAATCATCTCTCCCTCACCTCTCTCCTCTCCCAGCCAGTCTCTATCTCAATTTTCTTTTGTCAGTCTCTCTCTCTCACTTTATAAAAACGCAAATTATACCAATACAAATGTATAATTTGTGTTTGTATTTGTATTAAGCAAGAGAGATTGGATATACAAATACAAATACATATATCTCTCCGCCCTATATACACACACACTTATAACTAGGGGTGTGCAAAAACCGAACCGATAAAAGTGTTATTGGTTTATTGTTACTGGGTTATTGGGTTAACGGTTATTTAATGGTTTTATAAAAAAAAATTATTGGGTTATCGGTTCGTTATTGGTTTTTAATATTGGGTTATTGGGTTAACCGATAACCCATTAAGAATATAATAATAATTTTTAGTCATATATATATATATATATATATTAAACAAAAAATATTAATATAATTAGTAGTATATTAGACTAAAAATATAAATATCCTATGCAATAAATAATAATTGACACTAAAAATATAAAAATCCTATGCCATAAATAACATTATGTTAGTATTAAATGTTGAAATACTTCACAAATCTCTTGATCTCTTCCACTTTTTCTTCAAGGCTTGTGATTATCTTGGTTAGGAACTTAATGAAGATTTTGTTGATTATCCGATGGATTTGGCAGCTGTTAAAGATAGTTCAAGATGAACTGCCGATTTACAATTGGACTTGGTTTTAATTAGTTTTAGTTTATAATTGACTAATAATAGTTTTTGCACGATTGTAAATATAGAAAATTGACCAAAAACTTTGTTGTGATGACCCCCGTTTGGTATGATTATTTTGATGTATGCGTATCGCGTCAAATTATTGTATAAGTCATATATTTATTTTGAAAGCATTTTCTTATTGGTTAAACCGAAAATCGAACCGTTAAAGACCTAAAACCGATAAACCGAAAACCGATAACAAATATCTTATTGGTTTGGTTATCGGTTTAGCATATTTAAAAACCGAAAACCGATAAACCGAACCGATGATACTTAAAACCGAACCGAATCGACCGATACTCACCCCTACTTATAACTATACAAATACAAATCTCTCCCTGCCTAGTTCTCTTCTCTCTCTCTCTCTCTCTCTCTATATATATATATATATATATATATATATATATATATATATACACACTACAAATGTATAATTTGTGTTTGTATAAAACGAGAGAGAAATTGGATATACAGATACAAATGTTTGAACTCTATTCAATTATATACGGATACAAATTGTATGCACATATACAAATACAATCATTGATCATATACATAGTAGTTACATATATACATTTATCTAACTGATATACAAATACAATTCACCTCTCTACTATTTGCCCTCTCTCGCTCGCCCCTCTCCTCTCTCTAACAAGTAGTTACAAATTATAATTAGCAAACTATAATTATGAAACATAATTAAGTTATTTTGAGTGGTAATATGCGAAATTTCCTCATTTTATTATCTCTAACTTTAACTCAACTAACTCATTTAACACCCCTAGTTAAATGTTTTGAGAAGGTCAAAGGATGACGACGTCGTTTTATAGTTTCAATGCAATACGTGTCATCATGTTTTTGCAGCAACACATTTTAGCAGTCGGACGCATCGCCGCATTCAACTGCAGTCAAACTCTGTCAGCTAACCGGTTGAGTTTGCACAATTTAATATTATTCACGTTTATTTTTATTTATTAAATTATATTTAAAAAATATTTATTTACTTTAATATATTAAAAACATTTTAATACATATTTATAATTTTTAATTACTTATTTGTCAAATTATTTTTAAAATTTAAAATTATATATTAATTAATATGACTATTAAAATAAAAAATATATTTATTTATTATTTCTGCAAATAAAGTGAACAAAAAAGGTACACTTAAATTTTATTCGATAGCCAACAATTAAATACTATTTTTATGAACATAAAGTCGAACTTGGGAAAAGGAAAATTAAATCAAACACAGCTTATTCTTGAACTCGAGCCTCACATTAGGATAGTAATATACTTAATCACCTTTGATTGGTTATTTCTAGGGGTGTCAATATGGGGTTATTTTTTAAAAAATGATATTATTTCAATTTTTTCGATTATTTTATAATGTATAATTAAAATTAAATTTTTTAAAATTATGCCAGTTTCACCTTAATATCGATACAACTCGATTAATTTTTGATTACTCTGTTAGTGCTAAACTTTCAATAGAACTAATATGTAGTCCGTTAGGTTTTGCCGTTTTGGTGTTTAGCGGTAAACTAATTATTTGGTATATTAATATCATTATATTCTTATGGGTAATTGGGTATGATTTATGGAAGTATGAGTCTACTCTTATCTTTTAAAAAGTTAAAACTAAAACTAATCAACTGAATACCCAAAGTTTAGTGGCCTAAAACTTTTTTTTATATACATGAAAAACAATTTATAAAATATATTTTTTATAATAAATTTAACTTATTTGGTAAAATATAAAATTTATTGTATATATGTAACTGGAAATATTATTCGATTCGGTTAAAAAAATCACCCTAATTATTCGGGATGTTAAATAAAAGCACACAATTATATTTTAAAAAAATTCCATAAATTGGTTCAGCAAGATTCGGTTCGACCAATTCGATCGGTTTTTTATAGTTTTTTTGAACGGGTTATTTCACATAAAATACAATTACATTCTTGTTAATTTTAATGTCTCGGGAATATAAGCATTATGTAAACTGAGTAAGAATTCAAAAAGAATTTATGAGCGTTATTAATTATAATGTCAATCAAATAAATTGATTAGTCCATTCTTATGGATAACTAAACAGGATTGATAGAAACCATAACCTTAGGACTTCGCATAATTAAACTATGATTGTTGTCTTTACTTGAGTATTTTTATTAAAATTATGAATTTTATTCGTAATTAATAATTGCATATTTAACTAGTATATAATTTAAGTCATAGTCATTGGACAAAATTTTGCTACAAAACATAATATTTTGTTATAAGTTTTTCTGTCTTTAGTATTTAAACACGAAATTTATTTTTTATTATAAAGAAATGAACAATTAGTGACGATTTTTGTGTTGTAGCTAGTAATTTCATAGCAAAAATATAATATTTATTTTAGTGATCATCAACTACCGTATGTTCTTGAGATATTACCATTGACACGACCAACTACTAACATCAATTAACTTCATCATAACAATCATCACTATAATTACTACCTACCGCCATCGTCGCGTTAGTCACTATATCATCAATCTTCTCCACCATTAGAACTATTATTACTTGTCACTAACACCAACTATTACCACCACAAACCATCACCCGTAAATTATATTTTTTTTTTAACAGAAAAGGGCCAAAAATATCCCTGAAGTACAGGAAAAAGTCTAAAAATACCCTCCATCTATCTTTTGGTCTAAAAATACCCTTCTACTCATCTTTTTGGTCTAAAATTACCATTCAATCCACCTGTTTGCTCACTTATACCCTTACAACTAACAACCCTCTCTCTTTTTTTTTAAATACTTATTATGTGTCATTTTCTTATTGAATGAAATAAAAATCCACCTCTATTAGTTTTTTCCCATAATTTATCCAAATCAAAACAATACATCTTTTCAAGATCCAAAAAATATATTTTTTTAAATCTAATAATTTCTATTTTCTATAGCTTTTTTCCAAAAAAAAAAAATTGTTATAGGTAATTAAAATATTTTAAAAAATACTAGTCATGGCACAATTACAGGGACATAATCAATTAATATAAATCCTAAAAAAATGTCTATCTTCTTTTTTTTTTTTTTTTAAAAAAATCATTTAATTTTTTGACTAATAATCTTGTCTTCCGCATCATTAGTGATCAAATCTTGGACTGGTGCACCAACTGGAACAACTTTTTTGTAGGATTTATATTAATATATTATGTCCCTGTAATTGTGGCATGACTAATATTTTTAAAAATATTTTAATTATCTAAAAAACAATTTTTTTTTTTTGGAAAAAAGCTATAGAAAACAAAAATTACAAGATTTAAAAAAATATAATTTTTGGATCTTGAAAAGATATATTGTTTTGATTTGGATAAATTATGGGAAAAAAATTAATAGAGGTGGATTTTTATTTCATTCAATAAGAAAATGACACATAATAAGTATTTAAAAAAAAAAGAGAGGGTTGTTAGTTAATTACAAGGGTATAAGTGAGCAAAAAGGTGGATGGAAGGGTAATTTTAGACCAAAAAGATGAGTAGAAGGATATTTTTAGACCAAAAAATGGATGGAGGGTATTTTTAGACTTTTTCCTGTACTTCAGGGATAATTTAGGCCCTTTTCCATTTTTTTAAAATCAAATATTCTCTTCGTCTTAACTATGTGATATACTTTTCTTTTTAACGCATCTAAAAAAGAATGACTTCTTTATATAATTAGAAATAAATTTTAAAATTTTCCCTTTTTATTAACCTCATATCATAAATTTCAAAAAAAAAAATCTTAAACTTTATATAAATGATTTCTAATATTTACTTATTTTTTATTAGAATCATATACTTATTTTTGTTTATTTATAAATAAATTATACAATTTCAAATATTGAAAAATAAACAACCATTCAATTTTCATATTCTGAAAGAACATCTTGAGCTAGCAAATATATATTCAAATTTAAATATCTTAATCTCAACGAAAACAAATGATCACCTTAGCCAGAATTCCTTAAATTTTAACAGAAATTGATCCACTAAATCCCCTCAAATTGCTCTTCATGTCTTGGAAGTATAATTTCCGACGGTGTGAAGTTGTTAAGTTTTTTTAATACATTTAACCTAAGTTTAAAGGTATATAAAAGAAAATTCTAGAGCAATTTTTAGTCAATGAAAGAACTATGGTGAGGCAGCCACCTGGTTAAGATTAAGATTTTATTTTTACTAGCAATTGTGCATGCACATCAACTTATATTAGTTGAAAGTGATTGCAATTATATGCGTGTGCGCTTCTCAATGGTACGTCAAACATATTTCACACTATACATTTATTCCGGTTTTGAAAAAAAACTACAACTAATTAAAAATTGCGCATAAGAAAAGAGATATTTGTTTCAAGAAAAAAGATTATGGTGAATTTACGTCAAATATTAATTAACTTGATTTTCATACTCTAAATCAAGCCATATACATTGAAACAGAGTGAGAGTGATTTATGATAAACAACTCAGTCTTACATGTGAACGAGACACATTTTGTATGATGGATAAGAGAAGATAGTTTTGAGATAAATTTATAGTATTCATTAATTGCTTATTTGGTTAATTATAAAATCTGAAATAATTTATTCCAATATTAATAATTAATACTAAGATAAATTATCCCTGTCTTTAGATGAAATAGATAACTTATCCAAGAATTAGAGAAATAGGTCAAAACATAGGTCCAAAACCAACGAACAAGGTCGATCCTTTAAGAAAATACGTCAAAACGATGGATTATATATCATCGATTTTGCTTTCATCGCTTTCATGAAATTGACGCACAGGATTGATCAAAATTGAGGGGCAACTGACCTTGTCCGTCAGTCGATTTTTCAGAAATACGCATAAAAAAATATAATTACTACTTGGAATCAAACTCAAATATTTTCTATGACTTTGAATAATATCATATGACCACATATACTTTTTGATGAAATATTTCCATTTTAAAAAGAAATATTAATACTCTTGATCAATTGCACTTTTGCACTTCAAAACCCGACATTGTTCATAGGTTTCTGTAAGAAAATAATAAAAGCTCGAGGGATTCCATCGTTTTTCTTCTAAAAATTATAATTTTTGCACAAAAATACAACATATGTCCGTCGATTGTTTATTTAAAGAAAAAAAATTAAAAACACAAAATCGACGAACAATGTTGACTTTTCTCGATTTTTTGGTCCGATTCTGTCCGTTGGTTTTAATTTTATTTTTAGTAGTGCTAGTGAAATAAAATTGAACTATAGTGTTCCCCTACTATATATATAACCAAGAAAAACATGTCCCTAGTTGCCCTACATTTCCACTAGCCTTGTGTTTTCACCGTTAAAAAAGTTTGCATATATAGACACTTGTTGAAAATTAAAACTAAAGGTGATTTGTTCTAGTGTATTCTACAACTTTTATTCACAAAATGAATTGAAATTGAAATTATAACAAACATCTTTTTGCATGAATTGAGAATTACACTTGTCTACGTTATATTACCTTATAACTTCACAATTAATAATCCCTTCATAATTTGTCGTTTCATATTGACACATATATTTCATTTTCATCTGAACATGTCTATGTGTTTTCAATATAAATAGGAAACAACGTTTGAGACAACAATACTAACGTGGAATACATGCTAGGCATTAGACCAACATGAGTAGTTAATACTCATTGTAACTTCAAGAAATTGGAATTATGACTATAGTTTATACATGCATATCTCAAATAAATATTGATTTGACAAAACAATTGTTATGTCTATTTATGAATTTTACACAAAAATGGGTGAGGGAGAGATACAAGACGAATTAATTAACTGTATGCCCCATGGGAAGAGCTATGTAGAATCAAGAGAATTAAATTGAATATCTTTTACCGAAAAATAAAATAAAAATAAATTGTCGTGATTTTACATATATATAATTTTTTAAATTTTGTGTAGCGGCAAAGAGATAACAAAGATGTTGTAGGTTTCAAATTCAAATTTCAAGTCTGACAGTATTTTTTGAATGACATAATACATGAGCGGGCCATTTATGTTGGCTTCAACATATATATATATATATATATATATATATATATATATATATATCCTCCAATTATGAGTGTGCATACGTAGAAACTTAATCTTGTATGTATAAAGTTGAACAAGTAGACTTACATGTCCTATGTTGCATAATACACCTAAGACGTTACGTAGGAATTAGTGAATTACCACGTAGGAAGTCGCGTAGAATGCATGTGTTTACTTGTTCAACTTTATACAAGCTTAAGTGTCTAGTTGTGCACACTCAAAGTTAGAGGACATAGATGTCAGCTGAGGCAAATTAAAGGGCATATTTCGCATAATACATAAATATGTTATTTAACTTGGTTCCAACTGGCATCTATGTCCTCCAACTTTGGTTGTGCACAAATAGACACTTAAACTATAAAATTGAACAAGTAGACACACACGTCCTACGTGGTGTAATACACATAGGGCACGAAATTATCATATAAGACGTGAATGGATGTGTCTATTTGTTCAATTTTATACAAGTTTAAATGTCAACTTGTGCATACCTAAAGTTAGAAGACATAAACGTCAGTAAAACCAAGTTAAAAGACATATTTATATATTATAATTTTGTATTATGTCTTAACTTCTCTATATAAATCTCTGAATTTGTCACACAAGTGTCCTATCATGTAATCTAAATATCCAAAATTTCTGGCCAACTATAACGGGACCTATCTGTATGATCCATTGGAACATACCTACAACAATCAAAAGAAGTCATATTAAACATATATTGATAGAAAGTAAATCAAAACAAGATATCTCACCTACACATAAACAAATGTAGGGCTCACCTGCATGACCCAAGGGAGTACAATATGCAATCAAGTCAAGTAATGAGCTTGTCACATGGAATTTATGTAGGGTTTTAAAGGTGTGAACAGGAAATAAAAGGTTGTGACTCTCCTGAAGGGTTGTAACTTTGCCGAAAGATTGTGACCTTTATGAAAGGTTGTGTCTTCTCTCAGGGCTGACTCAACAACATTGGGGGCCTAAAGCGAAACTGAAGAGAGAGGCCTAAATATTTTATTTTTTTCATCATATATACTTTTATTTTAGATGCGAAGTCATTAGGTACTGTTTTATAATCAATTTGTTTTAATAATTCTTTTTCAAATGGTAATATAGCTAATTCATTCAATCTCTCTTGAGACATTATTGATCTTAAAGAAGATTTAATCAATCTTAATTTCGAAAAAACTTCTTTCGGCTTAGGCAACGGTTACATGAATTGTTAACATTATTCTATAAGCAATATGTGTATTTGGAAAAGAATCAAGTCTTTTTATTTGATTGAGTATTTTCACTAGATCATTATCTTCTACTTGTATTATTTCCCTTAACACTTTTAATTCAAAAAATAAATCTAAACCATCAATATGAGAATAACTATTACATGTTAAAGAAAATTCAAGGTTAAGACAATATTTTTTAAAATTCTCATCATCTAGTGATCTCAATATTTTACCTCTAAATAAGAAATCAAAAATATTTCCATATGCTTCAATTGGTTCAAATCTATTTTGAAGTGAAAAAATAGTTTGATCTACTCTACATATATAAAACAATCAACTCTAAAAGATTCTTCATGGGACTTTGTGATTTCGCTATCCATATTTTCATCAAATTGTTTCTTACGAAATTCAAGTTTATTTTCATCTCATATGCAATTTCCTTAACAGAAACCATAACTTTCATAGTACATATAATTTTATTTTATTTTTTTAAAAAAACATGTATAAGTAATTGTTTTTTAAAATGGGGGCCCCAAAATATATGGGCCCCCAAGCGATGGCTTTAGTGGCCTAGGGGTTAAGACGGCCCCTTCTCTAAAGGGTTGTGACCGTTTGAAAGGTTGTGCCTTTTCAATGGGTTGTGACCTTTCTGAAAGATTGTCTCTTTTTTCAAAGAGTTGTGACCTTTACCCTTTGTTGGCTATAAATAGAGAGGATTTCTCTCATTTTTCTGCATCGAATTATTCCTCTCTTCTGCATACATTTCTTATAAAATAAAATCTATCGATCGTGTCTGTATGTGTGATTCGTTGCTGTCTTATTGAGTTCGTTGAAATTATTGAAGTTCGAGGTACTACTACTTCTTTAATGGTTAATCCATTTTATCTTGGAAAGAATTAATCTACAACCTCGGGTACTTGAGGGGATTAAATTTCTTAAGGACACATAGTGGGTTCTGTGGACTCGGATAGTTCTTTTCTTTTTCTTTTCATCTCAATTGTTTCTGGTTTTGCTAATCTGAATACAGGAGATAACAAGCTTATGAAATTTAATATTTATGGTATTTTTTGTGGTAAGGAAATTACTTTTATTTTCTGTGTTCTTTTTGTTGAAAAAAAAAGAAGAAAACGAGAATTATTTTATCATATGATAAAAGAGGTGTGGGATGAATTGGTACTACTATAATATGTTCAAGTATATTTTCTATAGTAAGTTTTCCTTGGATGGATAAGATTATTTTTATTTTCTTCCCAAGTGCATTCAAGCATTGCACCCCTTCAGTTTTCTTTTCAATGAGAAAAGTTATTTTGTGCATAAATGCTAAGATGTGCACTTTAATTATTTTTCCTATATTCTTGGTTTTAGATAACTATGTGAAGAAGTAAATGAACAGATGTTGTCTCCTAACAATATTTGAACATGAGTTTAGTTTCTTGTTGAAATTCAATGTCTTCTAAGGAAAATTGGAATATGATGGAAACTGGGAAAGAAAGAAAAAATTAGCAAGAAAAGTGACTTGTATGGAATCATTGCTGACAGATAGAATATGATTCAATGAGAGTAAAAATCAGGTTCTATCTTTATTTACATTGATTATTATTTTTTTCTATCCTTTATAAGTTATGAGATTTATTTCATAAATGTTAGGATAGATGGTCATTATGTGATCATCTGAGAATATATTTTTATTATTAATATGTATTCTGTTTAGAGGAGGAAAAAAATCTTTGTAGTTTTCTACTTCATGTGAAATTTGATTGTGTCTAACTTTTGGAGACTACGATTTTCTGAGTTTTTACTCCTTTAGTTTGAAGAGTATAAGAACTTCACGAACAAATCAAATTGTGCATTGGTTTGAACAATATAGAAACTTCACCAATTTGTTAAATAGTCTGTTTGAATGAATATTCTGACTTGAAGTGTACAAAATCTTCGTTAGAAATATTAAGGCTAAATGATTTGAAAAAGATAAAATCTTCATCATTAGCTCAAAACAGTGTTGTATTTGAGGTTTCTAGAGATTAAAACTTTTTTTGTTCACTACTTTGAATGTGAAACTAATTTAAAGAATATAAAAAACTTCATCAGAATTCAAGGTTCATTCGATTAACGATTAGAAGAATATAAAAACTTCACCGTTAAACTAGAAACAAGTTGTGTAAAGATTGAATCTTTATTGTTAGTATTCTAAATACTAAGTGGTCTGTCAAATTGTGACAGAAAGGGAAAAAAATACTAGTGACATAAAATTAGTGATTTTTGTGCCTGCAGGCTGTAATGGGTGTTTCTATGGATTAAATCTCCAAAAGAAGGCTTCTTATTGCCAATGTGTATTTTGATGGTATACAGTTTGAAAGCATGGGAAAAAGTATGTGGAAAATAATTTCAAATACTTGAAAAATATTTTTGAGATCATATTTAAAATGTGTGTGTGGGGGGGGGGGGTTCTTTACTTGTGATAAAGACAAATTAGACTTACTATCTAATTTAAATTTGAAAGCACAAGATATGAAATTTAATGACATTCTTGTATTATGTTAGACCCATAAAATTCTTGGAGTATATTTGATATTGTGGTCGTTGAGTCTCTCTTTACTAGTATATGATATGACTAGTATAAAACCACAAAATTATATTACTCGTTCAAAAGAATTGTATTCATTGATGAAAAAGTGTCACTTAAAATATTGTGCTTTTTCATGAAAAGATATGTCTATTAAAATACATTTATTTGTATAGACATAAACATATGGTGAAAAGCGATCTGTTATGTTTGTGTTGTAAAACAAATATTTAGTTCATATTGCCCTTATTGGACATATAAGACTATGGTCATGGGTAATTCTATAACAATTGAATGTTATGAAAGATCCTTCTAAAAAGGACATCTGGCAAGGTGCTGATTCTAAAACAATGTTTGTATTTGACAAAGTTATAAAAAGTAAAGAACAAAATATTTGTAAGAAAAAGTTACCTCACAGAAGGTCTTTTCAAACTCAGTGTCTCTGTTTATTCTTACTTGCTTGAATCAAAATGTTTGTGAGATGAACGCTCGGGACATGCCAATTACAAAACCTTGCAAAAACTAATCAACTAAGAAGTTTTGCCTAACTTCTAGTGCAATAAATTAAAATGTCAAGTATATGTTGAATCTAAGTATGTTAAGCATACTTATAAATTTGTTGAAAGGATTTTAATCCCTTATAATTGATTTACACTGACATTTATGATATGAAATCAACACCATCTCGTGGTGGGAAAAAATGTTTCATAAATTTTATAGACAATTACACTAGATACTGTTATGTCTATTTGTTGAATGGTAAGGATGAAGCGATAGAAACATCGAGGCAATATAAAACTGAAGCTGAAAATCATTGTCATGATTAGAAGTGGTAGGTATGAAGAGTATGAATTTTCTTTTGCAGAAATATATTTGGAAAATGGAATCATCCATCAAATTGCTGCACATACTCACCTCAATCTAATGAAATTGTTGACAGGAAAAAATCGAACTTTGAAGAAAATGTTGAACGTCTTATTTATAAGTTCAGATTTACCACAAAATTTATGGGGATGCTATCATTATAGCAAAAGAGAACAACAAAAAGTTTGTCTGATAAAAAAGACAGAAACAAAAAGTTTTGTTTGTTAATAAAGGGGACAACAAATAAAAAACTTCTGTTTGTTAAGAAAGGGAGCAACAAAAAGTTTTGCTTGTTCATACTTTGTTGTATCCTAATAGAGAATTGTTTGTCTCCCCTTAAAGTATATACAAGCATTAACTCTTGAAATATAGTGATCTAACAATTTCCAATACAGTCTATTTCATATGAGAAATGGAAATAAGGAAACTATTCCCAAAAGGGTCAAAATAGGACCTAAGACTGTGGATTGTATGTTCATTGGATAAGCTACCGTCGGATAGTCAAGTAAAGGGTCTAAACGACTATGGAATGAACCAAAGGAGAATGTACATAATAAATAAAATTCAAGAGGCGTGGTAAATGTCAAAGGACATTTACTTCCTTTGGGTTTGATTTTGTAACATTTTTTTTTTAAAAATGAGTCTCATATATTTGAAGAAGCTATGTCTTCTATGGACTCATCCCTTTTTGGAAAGAGGCCGTCAATAGTAAGATAGATTAAATCTTGAGTAACCATACTTGAGAGTTGGTTGATCTTCCTCCAAGAAATAAACTAGTGGGTTAAAATGGATCTACAAAAGGAAAAGAAAGTTGATGGAGCTATTGACAAATACAAAGCAAGACTTGTTTTCATAGGCTTTAGACAATAAGAAGGCATTGATTATTTTGATACATAATAGCCACTAACTAGGATTGCATCAATTCAAATGTTAATTACGCTAGTTGCATGACCTTCAAATTCGTCAAATGGATGTGAAAATAACTTTCTTAAATGGAGAATTGGAGGAAGGAATTTACATGGAACTACCCGAGGGTGTTGTGGTACCTACTAAAGAAAAGAAAGTGTGTAAACTTGTTAAGTCACTTTATGGACTAAAAACAAGCGCCCAAATAATGACATGTGAAGTTTGACCAAACTATGTTAGCAAATGAATTCAAGATTAATGAATGTGATAAATGTTTTTACATTAAAGACACTCCAAATCACAAGGTCATTGTTTGTTTTTATGTTGATGACATGTTGATCATCAAAAAAGACGACATAAATGCTATTAACCATATGCTAGAAAGTAACTTCGATATGAAAGACATTGAAGTTACTGATGTGATTGAAAAGGTACTTGACAAGTTCAAGTATTTGGATTTCAATATTGTCAAGTCTCCAATAAATGTGAGCTTTGTACTTCAAAAGAATGATGGCAAAAGTGACTCACAATTGAATTATGCTAGAATATTGAGAAGTATTATATATATCATGAAGTGAGCGCGATCAGATATAACATGTGCTATTAGTAAGCTGAGTCGGTTCACGAGTAATCTTAATCAAACCCATTGGATGACAATGAAAAGAATTTTAGAGTATTTAAAACATACTTAAAAACTATTATTTAAACTATTATTTTGCATTATAACTGATATTCAACAGTATTGAAAGAATATAGTGATGCAAATTGTATCACTAGATCAAATAAAGTAAAATTCATGAGTAGATATGTATTTACTCTTATTGGAGGATCAGTCTCATGGAAATCTTCCAAACATAAATGTATCGCTCGCTCTACTATGAAATCTGAGTTTATCACTCTAGATAAGGCCGGTGAAGAAGTTGAATGACTCCGAAATTTCTTGAAAGATTTTTGGCCCAAACCTTTAACTCTAGTATGCATACACTGTGAGAGTTAATTTTCAATAGGTAAGACATGAAGCATGATGTATAACGGAAAGTCTCGTCATATATGACGTAGACATAATATCGTTAGAGAACTACTCTCTAGTGGAATTATCATAATTGGCTATATAAAGTCAAAGGATAATGTGTCAGATCCACTTACAAAAGGCTTAATTAGAGAGGGAGTTGATAGATATCAAAGGGAATGAGACTATGGCGGAGGACAAGTCATTGTGGCGGTAACTCTACCTACAAGACTGTAGATCCCAAGACCTAGGTTCAAGGAGATCAAACAATGTCAATAATGACGGTACATTGTTAAAATATTTTTTATGGTCCATTCTCATGATAAGACAATGTTTAGTAAAAAGGATAAAGATATTATGACTTTTTAATGGTTTCTAAGTTTGATACGGGGTATATCAAATGGTGTATCTACAGGATAATACATTTAGAAATCACCTATGTAAGTGTGAAGTGTAAGCCGCTTCAAGGAGAGTCCGGTAAGGTCAGTTCTCTATGCACTTATAAACCAAGACGTGTTCATGGCTGAAACGAACAAATTAATGAGAACTAAAAACAGTTCAAAGGTTGATTGTGTGACTTATGTTGTCTAGGTATACACCAAAGCTCGACGGTTTAAAGATATCAAATCTACCGATTGACCAATATATCCGATATATGTTTACTATGGAAAGTTCAAAGGGAAACTCACTTATCCAGATGCAATCAATCCTTACTTACGAATCACACAGTTTTCATGCATATGTTTAACAATAGTCATTCCCTATTTATGTGGGGGATTGTTGGATTTTAAAGGTGTGAACAAGAAATGAAAGGTTGTGACTCTCCTGAAGGGTTATGACTTTGCTGAAGGGTTGTGACCTTTATGAAAGGTTGTGTCTTCTCTAAAGGGTTGTGACCATTTGAAAGATTGTGCCTTTTCCAATAGGTTGTGACCTTTCTGAAAGATTGTCTTTTTTTTTCAAAGAGTTGTGACCTTACCCTTTGTTGGCTATAAATAGAGAGGTTTTCTCTCATTTTTCTGCATCGAATTATTCCTCCCTTCTTCATACATTTATTACAAAACAAAATCAATCGATCGTGTCTATATGTGTGATTCGTTACTGTCTTTTTGAGTTCGTTGAAATTATTGAAGTTTGAGGTACCGCTACTTCTTTAATGGTTAATCCGTTTTATCTTGGGAGGAATTAATCTACAACCTCGGGTACTTGAGGGGATTAAATTTCTTAAGGACACATAGTGGGTTTTGTGGACTCGGACAGTTCTTTTCTTTTTCTTTTCATCTTAATTGTTTCTGATTTGCTAATCTGAATACAAAAGATAACAATTTAAATATCCAAATTGCTTACACAACTGAAACAAGAATCTAGTTGTATTAATGAAAAAAGATTAAGAACAATCAAAATAAGTCATATTAAGCATATATTGATATAGAACATATCAAATAAGACATTTCGCCTACACAAAAAGAAATGTAGGGTGTGCTAACCACTTAAGCTGGGTCATGACAAAATTGTATCAACGCTCTAAGATCATAGGTCTAACAAGTCATGAGCAATGTTCAATACTCTTGAAGATCGGTAGGAATTCATTTAGATTTTTCTTTGAAACGCTACAAGATATTTAGAAGATAAAAAAAAAAATCTTTTTTTTTCTCTTAATTGAACGATTAAAAATACCTTGAATTGTAAATCTTTAATTTCATTCTCTCACAGATGTGAGGACACATGTGTCTGCGATTAGTAAGTGTGATCTAGTGCTTTTTAGAGTGTGTACGAGTAGACAGTTAAGCTTATATAAACCTTGTAAACTTCTCATAGTTATCATTTAGGGTAAGGTACTTATAGATCCTTTATTTAGGATTACAATATACCTCAAAGGTAAGAAATTTATAGTGTACATTTAGGGAAGGTGACTTATAAACGTTATTCTACAAGTAGGGTCAACCTCATCAAACGAGTCAATTATCATACATATATATTTGCATTACTCTCAATTAAAGACCACAACCCTAGTTCTACTATTAGTTGATTACAAAATCAAAAATAATCTTCTTTCTTGCAATTTGAATCATAAAATTTCAGTTTTACCTATAGTAGAAATAGAAACAACAAATGTTTACCCCATTATTAAAAATACAAGACTTTGAGTTGGATTATACACTTAACAAATAACTTGTTCATTGTATTCTTTTTTAGATTCAATCCCAACCTAATTGAATTCTATTTTTGATAATGATTACTTATATATTATTTTAATGTAATATAGGTTTATTAGGAACACAACATCTTGAAACACTTAGGCGGATACTAATACATCTCTAGGTTCAAACAATAGCACCTAAAAGTATGGGGTAGCTAATCATAGATTTTAGTGTCACCCACACTTAGGGTTATTGGGTACTTTTTTTCTTTCTTATTCTGATCAACCACACTTAGGGTTGTTGGCCATGTGGCGTTTCTTCTTCGCAATCCTTATCTTCATTGTGCCACGCTTACCTACCTACATAGATAATACCTCAACCATAATCATTATCATTAAATATGATATCATTTGGTACTTCATATTCCATAACTACAATGCATCACTTATAAGGCCTAAGACTTAGAGATTTCAGTATTGAGTCGGATGTTATGGATGATACTCATCCACTAACTCAACGTTATGTACATCCTGGAGTATCACCTACACCTTCAGTTTCACCTGTTTCTATACCCGATGAGAAGTAGACACTTGAGCTAGCCGCGGGACCGAGGGACATGCTTGGTAGAGTGATGATTGAGCATGATGAGTCATGATAAGTTTATTTTTTTGTCTATTAATTTCATTATTTTATTTATATCTTTTGCATTAATTATTTATGAACATATATGTTTTTTATGTGTTTTACAGGTGGCATCCTTCGAAGGATGTTGTTAGGGCTCTACAAGAGAGTGTTAGGAGGTTTTTTTGGAATTATATCACTCTTGGCTCGAGGTTTATGAGAGGATATGCTAGACGATGTTTAATGAATTTAAGATATGTGTGTTATATATTTTTAGTTAAGTTTAACATTTTTTTAATATACTTTAATTTATTAACTATCTAATGTTACTCACTTTTTCTCAGACTATGTGTACTTGGAAGTCGAAGTAAAATATGGTAATTGTGATCACTATCTAGAGGAACGTCAGTACAACACTGTTTAGCTGGCTAAAAAAAGTTCGGGATATAAAAACACTTGAAACTTGGCTTTTGCCAAATGTCTTTGAGGAGTTGTGTCGGTATTAGAACACTGATGAATTCAAGGCTTTTTCTAAACAAGCCAAAAAATCTAGAAACAATCTTAAGGGTGGATCGTTGCACCGGAGGTGCAAAGAGAATTGAAATAATTACAAGGGAGATGGTAACTAGTTTTCAAAATTTTAACTTCTTATTCATACTTTTAAATAAAGTTGATAAAATATTATTTAATTAATATTGTCTGAAATTGTATTTTTAACATTGGGGAGAACTCCCCTTCATAATGAGATTTTGAAGAGGACTCATGTGAAGAAGAAGCTTAATGAGTCAAATACGGATGAATGGATAGAGAAAAGAGACTAACAAACTTATGTAAGTTATTTAATTTAAAATTTCAGGATAAATAGTGCATATATATAATGATTATATTTTTATGCTAATGTTTATTTTTAATATGTAGAGAGAGTATGAGCAATACTTGTTTGAGATGGGTGATTCGGTCCAGCTCATGCTCGTAGAATCCACTCAAAGTGGAAGGAAAAAGTGGTAGGTGGACACATAAGGGAAAAATCTATGGGATAAGTTCTGTGAACGATGTACGACTACTTCAATCAGGTTTAGAAGGTATTGGATCGCCACACCAAGCCGAGGTAATTGACGGTGTTCAGATAGATGCATGTCGGCGCAAGTCACACAACTTAGACGTGCATTGAGAGCATCCGAGGCAAAAAGAATTGTTGAACACGAAAGCATGAACAAAACCATTAAGAAAAACAAAGAACAAGTGTTCAACCTCGCTTCTCGACCTAGTGCGTCCCGTTTTTCAAAAGGGTCCTCTCCTGCCGAGTACACCGAGAATGATGAAGAAGATGAATACATATACTTCACCCCTTAGCATCCCTATAGTAAACATATAAGATTTTTTGCAACTAATTTTGAAAGATTTTATAAGTCTCTAAATTATAATTTTTGTGTTTATGAATGTTTAATGTAGTTTATTGTTATATTATATGTAATATGGTTATTGTTTGCTTTGTTATGAATGGACTGAACTGAATTGAATTGAGTTACAATTTAATTGCAGGTGGACAGCAGAAATTGACAAAAATTATAAAAAAAACAACGGATAGGGTCCGCATTGCTTTTTCGTCGATTTGTATAGAAAAATGATGATATCCGTCGTTTTTCAATCTATTTTTAGTAGTGTATGTTGACACGATCCTTTTGCTCCTTATTTCACCATGTTATAATTGTATTCACAAAACTCCTTAAAAATATTTGGACACTTTGTCACGACCTAGACCATCGTGATTGGCACCCACACTAATCCTCTAGGTGGGAGAACCATTACTACAGCCCAACTAAGCAACTTAATGGAAACTAGAACATTTAAAGATACGGAAACAGGTTTAAATGACTAAATAACATAGAGTTCCCATAGACTCTGAAAGTTTAACAAATCAACTAATATACCTATTGCAGAAATTCAACCCCTAGAATCTGAACGTCACTGTACCAAAACTCTAATTTCAACAAGTTTAAGAAAAAGGGGTACAACCCCAACCAAGCATTAGAAATATCTAAAACACTAGTTTGATTCCGAAGAGATTGGACTAAACAAAAGAGGACCCATGGCAACCTGGAAGAAAGGCTCACCCTTGAATCCAGTCTCGATCAATTATCTCCTAGTTGAGGTCGATCAATAACCGCCTGAAGATGCCCTATACTAAACAAAGAACGAGCAAGTGCAGTATCAGTACACAATCACAGTGTACTGGTAGGATCACGCGGCCACCCCAGTAAGCGAAACATAGGCAAGCAATTACAACACAGTAAACACACATATACACAATACACAATTCAGTTATAATTTCAAGAGCAACATATAGTTTCCAATATCAATGATAATTAGACATGAATGTATAATCATAGTGGACCTCTCATGGAACCCATACCCAAACTGTTAGTGTGTCGGAACGTGACACTTGATCCAATATACATGTGTCAAAATGTGACACCCGATCCCATATATGTGTCAAAACTTGACTGTAACACCCTCCACTAGAAAAACTTGGAATTAGAAAGAAACCATTTTTGGAAATAATCAAATTTGGAAAGATTGACAAAATTAAGCTAAGTATGAGTTTTAGGTCAACTTCAAACGACCATAACTCCTAGCTCAGGATAGGTTATGTGTGCTGCAAGATACCGTAGGGAAGATCTTTGAATTATATTTCCAAACGCCGCCAAGTTTGCGCGATTTCAAGTTCGTATGAAGGAGATATGCCTATTTGAAGTTGGGCTTTCTAGATAAGGAAAGTCAAAACTGAATTTTAGAAGGGCACTTTGGTCTTTTCACTACCCTACTAATTAATTTCATTTTTGGTAATTACGTTGGGGTCTAAACTGATTTGGTTCAGTTTACGCTTTATCAAAAAGAGTTAGGGTTTTGAGAGAAGAGAAAAGAAGAGTTCGTCGATTTCTTCATGAATTGAGTTGCGGGTTTCACCAAGGATTCAATCCTACGAGGTATGTGAGTTCACATAGTGTTGGGTTCGTTCACCCACGCACCAAATATGTTTATTTCAGTATGATTTTTGTCCTAAAAGATTGAAACTTTGATGTTCTTGAGTTGTATTCTTGAATTGTTTTCGTTCTTGAATTTGGGATGAGATTGAGGAGTTCTTGAGAATTTAAGGTCGATTGTTAGAGTTGTTTTGAGTTAGATTCTTGTGTGCATATATTGGGTATCTAAATCTAAAGAGAATTTGAGAAAAAGAATCGAGTTTAGGCGTATTGGGGTTAGAAAACAAAGAAGGAACAAGTTGGGCAAATCTTGGTACCAGGTCCGCAATGCGGACCTGTTCCTCAGGATTGACCAAATTTTCTCCGCGTCGCGGAGTGGTCACAGACCGTTCTACCTCAAAATTTATTTCACGACCAAATAATTAAATGCATCTCCGCGTTGCGGACTTGCTTCCAGACATTGATTTCTTGATCTTTTCTCATGTTTAGCTATCTAAAAACACTCCTAAACATCATGAGATCTTTCATATCACAAATCACAATCCTTGAATCCATAATTCAATTCAAGGAAAGTTAAGAGTCAAGTCAACAGAAGTTCTTAGAGTCTTCCAAAAGTCTTTTACAAATATTTCAACTTTGTTTTAAGACTTGAGTTTTGAGTTGAGTAAAGAGTAATGATTGAAGTTCATTTCTTCAAAGAGTATATGGGGACTATGTATTCCCAAAGAGTTTAAAATGTTTTCACATTTAAATAAGAAAGGAAATTTTGATTTCCAAAAGAGCCTTTGAGCTAGTTTTTCAGTAAAGAGTAAATGTTTTCACATTTAAGCAAGAAAGGAAACTTTGAATTCCAAAAGAGCCTTTGAGCTAGTTTTTCAGTAAAGAGTAAATGCTTTCACAATTAAGCAAGAGGGGAGATTTTGATTTTCAACATAGCATTTGAGCTAAGTTTTGAGCAACTATCTCAAACCACGGAAAGAAGTATGTTTTTAAACATAAGATCTAGTATTATTTTTGGAGTAGTATTAAGCACCGATATGGGGGGAAGTTCTGATAACTCCTAGCCCCCATAAACCATGTAGCCTTCATGGGTAGAAAAGGGTCATACTTTTTAGATAATTCCTTAGTGTTTTTTAGCATAGACTAGTGGATCCACTTAGTAGTCAGGTTTTATACCCTCGGCAAGGTATAGGACGGCCCTGGAAGCGTGAGGCAAAATGATGTATCATCATAATAGCTCTTACGTGATGGTTGTCGGTTAGAGAAACTCCCACATCAGTATTTTGTATTCTTATAAACACAGAGTTAATTGTATTTTTATATACATTCAGAGTTTATATTGTATCTTTGCATACATACAAAGTTACTATTGTGTTTCTAAATACACAGAGTTGTTATCCATGTTTTAAAAGTTTTTCTTTATATTGCATTTATTTTATTGCTTTATATTGAAATAAGTTAAGTTGAGACCAAGTATGTTCTTTCAATTCCTTTCAACTTATGTCTTGTTTTAGATTTCCCCTCGCATGCTTGTACATTCAATGTACTGAGGTCATTTGGCCTGCATCTTTTTATGATGCAGATACAGGTAACCAGGATCAGCATCCAGCACTTCGTTGATCCAGTTGAGCATTCAGAGTCTTGTGGTGAACCTCCTTGCTTTTCGGAATATCCCCTTTTTTTATTGCTTTCAGTATTTTAGTTCATTAGGATGTCGTGGGTCTTGTCCCGACATCCATCTCAGTTGTTTAGAGGCTTCATAGACAGTAGCTGATGTTAGTTCTTGAGTCTTTCCATTCTTGTTTTAATGATTGAGACTTGAGTACCATTTTGGCCAGTGAATGTTCTTTATACATTCTAAGTATTTATTGAGCAGTTCAGTTTACTCTTTTTAAGTATTTTATCATGAGTAAGTCTTCCGCTAAGACTTAATCCAGGCCAAGGGTTCGCTTGGGGCCAGCAATGGTTCTCGAATGTCAGTCTCGCTCAGGGTGTAGGCTCGGGGCGTGACAGTGACACCCGATCCAATATCTGTGTCAGAACGTGACACCCGATCCAATAGATGTGTCGAAATGTGACACCCGATCCAGTCAGCACAACCACAATCATAATCACACACATAATGAACAACACTCATAGTCATACAATCAAGAATTGGTTTCATGACATGTAATTGTTCATATATACTTATTTGCATTAGATTTGATTCACATTCCCTTATTCACATACACACATGCATACAATGAAGCAATTAACCAGCATATATCACACAAATAGGAAATCAAATCATCACCTACCTCGAAACTAAGCTTGAATCCTCCTAAGACACTTGAGCCTTTCCTTTCTGGATTATTTCCGCTTGTTCTTGGTCTAAAACAAGTCATTTAACGCAAGGATCAATAAACAAGGCCTAACTTACCTGGATAATAAACAATCTATAAAACCATGGCCATCCCAAGATCCTATTATTCAATTAGGGTTTTTCCCACCGTTAACTTCAGGTCAAAACCCTCCCCCAATGATAATCACCCAAGAATCTAAGTTCTACACATCGAAAAATAGATTAGGAGAGTAATAATCTTACATTTTGTGCTAGAAGTCGTGGGATTATGTCAAGAAATATCCCTGGGTCATCTCTTATCTCTCAAGAATCAAGGTTTGCAAAAAATAATGAATTTGGGGTTTTTCCCCAATTTAAGTTGCGACTGTCCCGCCACAGCGGCCCCGCCCTGGCGGAACTAACCCCGCTCTGGCGGCTTGCACGGAGACAGAAAGTCGGAATTTGAGTTCCAAACTCCAATTTCACAACACACCTTCAAACCTTGATGTTCTAAAACTACCAATTTACGCTAAGATCAGTTTCGGGAGTTCTACTCGCCCGAATTCAATTCTGTAAAGTCGTACAGGCTCCTTAACATCTTAGCTATCTACTCATGTGATCAAATTCATAATTATATCTCCCATTCATTACCAGATTTCCCTAGACCTCACCTGACTCAGATTTCGTCCAAGTCTGGCCTAGGCAAGAAATTTCCAAATCACTGCTCAAAAGTTTTCTGGCCCAAATTCTTTTCCCATTGACTTTTCCATAACGACAGGAACAGGTCATTACACACTTGATACCATTGAGATATATATTTCTTCCTACCTATTAGAAAATTATATGTATTTGGTAGTGACATATAACCCCTTAAAACAATTTTAATACACTTGATAGCTTAAACGTATCAAATAGTCTAATAGGTACTTAAAAAATGTCCATACTTTTTCATAATGCCTTAGCTTCTACACCAAACATATCTATCAACAAAATTTGGAATAGGTGCAATTGCCTCTAATGTCGTACTCCTAAATAGTTCAATAGGGATAACAAAGTTATACTACTATACTATTACTTTATTCTTACTTTAAAAATATATTAAATCCCTATATAACGAATATTCAAACCTCTATGTCGTTTATAAAAATATCTCAAACTTTATGCAAATTGATATATTCTTATCTATCAAGACATGAATACCAAGTTCTTTAATGTGCACTAGCTAGAATCGTATATAAATGTGTCTAATCAATTTTTGGGACGTCACTAGATTGTTTTTAGGACATATACTGTATTGTTTGACAATGGTTCGAGAAAGAAAAATGAAAGGTCTCATCTGAATAATGTGCATGAGTAGAAATTATTTTTTATTTGTAACTATAGTAGAAGTGGTACACGCATGGTGTCACCAATATTATTCATCAATAATTATTGTACACAAAATGAGCAGTTCGGTGTAATAAAGCTTCAGCGCTATGCGCGCATAAGGTCTGGAGAAGGGTCTAACTATAAGGACCTATTATAGATTGTCTCATCTTGCATTTTTATCGGAGGTTGTTTTCAAGGCTTGAAAACGTGACCTTCTAATCACATGTCAACAACTTTTACACATTACTCCAAGGCTCTCCTTATTCAATAATTATTGTATCCTAAAGGGGGAGTTCGGTGCACAAAGCTTTTGTTATGCGTAGGGTTCAGGGAATGACTCGACCACAAGGATCTATTATACGTAGCATTACCTTGTATTATTACTAAAGGCTGTTTTCAAGCTCCAGCGCTATGTGCGCATAAGGTCTAGAGAAGGGTCTAACTATAAGGACCTATTATAGATTGTCTCATCTTGCATTTTTATCGGAGGTTGTTTCCAAGGCTTGAAAACGTGACCTTCTAATCACATGTCAACAACTTTTACACATTACTCCAAGGCTCTCCTTATTCAATAATTATTGTATCCTAAAGGGGGAGTTCGGTGCACAAAGCTTTTGTTATGCGTAGGGTTCAGGGAATGACTCGACCACAAGGATCTATTATACGTAGCATTACCTTGTATTATTACTAAAGGCTGTTTTCAAGACATGAACCTATGACCTCCTGGTCATCTAACAACAACTTTTACCCGTTACTTCGAAGCTCCTCTTATTCAATAATTATGGTAACCTAAAAGAATTAATTCATGCTCCAAAGTTTTGGATTTTCAAGTATCAACTCCCTCTTTTGTAATATTTGTTTTGTAGAGAAAAACATCAAAAAAATATCCTTTTGTAATAATATCTATACCATATATTATTGATAGAACACTTTTTGTATTAACCAATAATACAGAAACAACCAAAGCATCACGCCTTTCAAAATAGACACTGATCGAATGCTACAGGCAAGTGGTCATTCCCTTGTCATAATGACTTAAAACTCTCTTGCTATACCTCAAAGTCAATGGCCACAACTCACCCCTATTTACATTGCCCTTCTCTCCCATGCCAAATATATAATACTAAAAAAGCAAAAATTAACGACAAATAAAATTTTGTAGCTAAACAATGAAATATTTCTCATATTAGTCTTATTTAGCTCCAGATTATAAGAAAATTGAATTGCTCAGAAGCGTTTTGGCGATAGGTTAGGTAAGAATTCCGTAGATAATTTCATGTTTTCTGGTAATAATTATACTGCTTTCATTTCGATTTATATGACCGTTTTGACCAAACGTGAAAATTTAGAAGTGAATAGATTCTTTTGAAATTGATGATAAATTATGATATAGAAAAAAATTATAGACATTTGTATGATTATAAACTATTTATTAAAGATATTGAAAGATATTTAAAATAAATTTATTTTTTAAATAAATAAGTAAGACTTTCTTTTTGGACGGATCAAAAAGGAAAACATAGCGCACAATTAAATTGGGAGAGAAAGAGTATATGTATATACACTATTAAGAAAATGAGAATTAATGGACAGATTTAGTAGCTAAATAGTAAAATTCATCGTCAATTTTATTTAGTGATTCATTAGTAACATATTATTAAAAAAAGAATTATTAGTTACAAGTAATTTAGCGATAAAATTAATTAATTTTAGTGTTTTTAATGATAAATATAATTAATCATACCAAAAAATTATAATTAATGGATTAATAGGAGGCTTTTAAGTGCTCAGGCTAATAGATAATATCAAAAGCAATTTTGCAGCATATATTTGATGGTCCAGAGATTTTTAATATATACCTAAAAGAATAATTTCATCACATTTATGTACAAAAAAATATGGGCTTACTCAGAAAGAGAAGAAAAAAAGGAAAAGAAAAATTCTCCATTATCCCATCAAAAGTCATTTTCAACTAAGGTATTCGTATTTTAGGACTGAAGTAATCTAATTCTTTTAAAGTGGAGGCTAATCATATATTTTTTCTAGTTGCAAAAATGAGTTTATTTTTATTCCTTGGATATTTATTATTATTATTATTATTATTATTATTATTATTATTATTATTATTATTATTATTATTATTATTTATAAGAAATAGAATAATTTTAAGTGAAGGAATTTTAATTTGATTAAATAAAGTGAAAATCCTGTTCATGAGTTCCTAACTATTATATTCGTTATTGAAGTCATTTTCATTCTAGATGATTGCATCATATATACCATTTTTGTGTGTTTGGTAGAGTTTATTCACTAAGAAAATACAAGGAAAAGAGAAAAGAGAGGATCAATAATGAAACTACTTACAATATAGCAAACGAATAGTTATTTTCTTGGTATAATCACGTGGAAGTACCCACATACGGTTACACGAGATTTCTGGGTAAGGGCGAAGAGTTAATACCTAATAGTATTATTAGATTTTCAAAAAAAAAAAAATTATCTAGAATCAACTTAATGGGAAATTTGAAGCTATCACTTAGGAATATGGTGAGATGGATAGAATTTCTCTATCCTTAATTAAACGTCTCGATTTCAAGTCCTAAGAATAAAGAAATTCTTCATAAGGATTACCTCCATAAATTACGACATACATGACGTAAATCTAAATTAGTAAAATCAGTAATTTTGACTATCGAATGATTGAATTAAATTAAAAATTTAGAAACTTGAAAAGCAACCAAAAGTCCAATTAGTAGAACCCAATGAAAGAGAACTTGATTTCATAACTCTTTTCATGATCCCTAACTTCAAAAAAGTGAAAAAAGAAATGTCCATAGAAATTAAATGAGAGAGTCACACTTGTCCTGTAAAGTTCAATCAAAGATCATTAGTCATTTTATTATTAACTTTTGTTTAGATTTTATATTTAGTTAGAAAAATCATTAAATATATACAGATATTTAATTATGAACTCAGTAATTAAGACGAGTTACAAAATTCATAATTCAAATCATAGCTCCAACTCTGAGTTCAATACAAAAAAAAAAGTATTGTAAAGATGTCTTAATTATATATGAACTCATGATACGTTTACCAAGTAGGTAGAGAATGTTGTTAGGTTACAAGATATATACGTTTTGGTATGTTGAAGCAAATTTCCATTAGCACTTAAAAGGAACAAAAAAAGGAAAAGAAAAAGGTAAACATAAGAAAGAGAATTGGAAAAAGCAAGTTTTGGAGAATGAAAAACTTTAAATATGTGAAAGTGGTTGGGCATCAATATATATAATATGTGGAATGGAATTCAACTTAATCATTGACACAATATGTAGAGACCATTAGTATTACCATGCAATGAATTTTTCCAATATACTCACTTAGTGATGGTTGGCCTGCCTAGCTGCATGCTCACCTTTTTTATTTTTTATTTTATTATATCGAGGCAGGAGAAAAAAGAACAGAGGAGAAAATTACAAAATGAAAAATTAGATCAAAACAAATTGAAAGTTTATATAGTTAACTAACTAAGCTTCTCGGCTCCTGAGGTGACTACCTCACTCTGGTATTGTAATGGAGAGGTAAGGCTTTAGCCCCCCTCCTTTTTTTGTATCTTATAAATACAACACGACCTAGCTATACAGGGTAATTTTTTTTTAAAAAAAAAAAAACTAAGCTTACTGCTTGACTGTATAATCATCTTTTCTGGTGCTTCTAATCATCTAAATTATTTTTAATTTATATATGACAAAAAAAATATTAAAATAATTTTTTTGACATGCATAAACTATTTTTTAAAAATAAATGATTCATGATGAGATAAAATATTTAATATTTTATGGAAAAGTGTAAAGATATTTAAGCTTGACTAGGAGAAAAAAACACGATTCACTATGGGTGATTGGGTTCGGAAAATAATTTTTTCCAATATTACTCACTCTGACCTCTAAAATAATTATCATACTTTTCACCCTCCAATACAATTTTTTTCCTTTGATTTCTAATCGTGACGGATATAGGATTTTAAAGTTGTAGGTACTCTGAAAGTGGCGGTTAACAGTGACATTTGAACTCGGGCTCAACAACACTAAAATAGCTTTAAGCACCAATAAGAGACAGTAGACCAGTCGGATCATTTGTTCATTGGCTGCTCTATGTTAATTTTATACAAATATTTCTTAATTTCTACATAGATATATATATATTCCAAGACAAGGTTAATACCCGCTCAAGCATCCAGCGGACTTTATGTGGGTCATATTTCTAAGAAATAAAAAAGTAAATAACCTAGCTACACATTTTAAGAATTTGGCCTAACAATCAATAAACTGAGTAATATTAGGTTGGAGGGTACCCAAAAGTGTGGGCTAGAATGTAGTCACAATAAAATATAAATTTTAGGAATCACGTAGTTTTAATATGAAATTATAATATATTCTTATTTAGTTTGTAATTACATTAATCCCTGAAAAAGTAAAATAAACCGGATACATAATAAGTAGCTCGGATACATTATATAATAAACCAGATGCATAATATGTAGCTCGGATACATTATAAAATAATTTAAAATTAGAAGAGAAATAAGGGATTTTAGAGATTTTTAGAAATAGAAGAGAATATTAGAAATAAGGGAAATATAAGATATGTATTTCAGTAATTTGCATATAAAGGTGACCGAATATCATTTTCAAATATAAAAAAACTAGCAAAGAGATATGGACCGATCCAGAATATCACGGGCCATTTCATCGTGTGTTTTTATTTTTTTTTAATCTCAAGTTGAAAGAAACTCTGACTAATTAATCATTTAAACAAAAAAAAAATATTAGATACTTGACAACAACATAACGGGAAAAGAATAATATAATGTACTTGAAAATACATAGCAAAAGAAATTGAACATATTTAAAGTTCTTAATGGAAAAAAATATTAGATACTTGACAACAACATAACGGGAAAAGAATAATATAATGTACTTGAAAATACATAGCAAAAGAAATTGAACATAATTAAAGTTCTTAATGAAAATTGTAAAAAATAATTCATTTGACTCTAGAAATGGAAATAATAATATTACTTGTCTTTTAAAAAACTCCACTCTCTTGATCAGAAAGATATTATATATATATATATATATATTTGTTTAAACTACTATTATGATTCATTTCTCATAATAAATCATATCAATAATTGGACAGCATAAGGACGAATATGAACAAGAAAAAAAGTACTATTATAAATATCTTATCATTTAATCAAAACGTCAAATATGTTTTATTAAAATAGTAATATAATTTATTAAAAGGACAAAATTAACAGAGAGATAGAATAATAAAAATGTATATAGCTGTTATATTTTGTACCATTCATATTGATAGGGACCAATAGGCAACTTATGAGACATGGAGAACCGGAAAAAGCCAAAGTCCTTTGCCAATTGCATATGGTCTTTGATTGGTATCACAGGTTGGATAGATACTCCATTTGGGAGATTCTTTTCTTACATCTCATGAAATCTTCCTCTGGTTTACGATATCTATATTAAAATTCGATTAATCTAGATTTGCTTTGCGTAGGACCTTTTTTGGGAGTAGTATTCTCTATCAAAGATTTTTTAATATTTAGGACTCAAATTTGAGATCTCTAGCTACGAAAGGAGCAGTCTCATCCATAACACCACATCATCCTTTGGTGGTCATGAGCTCTTTTACTAGCTCCTTTTTTCCCCTTCAATTAATCACCAAAATAATATATTCTTTCTTTCTACTTTTTTCCTTTTTAGTTTATGTAAAATTTAGGTCTTAGACCTAACTCTGATCCCAAAAGTTAGTTTGAAGGGAGCATGATTGTCCAAACATTAAAAGGTGGGTAATTCATGTCTTATAAGAAGACACACTTATGTGAGACTTTT
Source organism: Solanum pinnatisectum (assembly GCA_035578085.1). Classification (NCBI taxonomy): domain Eukaryota; kingdom Viridiplantae; phylum Streptophyta; class Magnoliopsida; order Solanales; family Solanaceae; genus Solanum; species Solanum pinnatisectum. The sequence continues at coordinate 8,318,993 of CM069086.1, read as the reverse complement.
TCATTCTTCAATACCTTAAGATTAGACACCTAAAGCGTGGAAATTTTAATTTGAGGTTGGGTGAGATGAGTCCTACTTTAATACCATATAAAATTAGATTTTGCGTTTAACTCTCACCCCAAAAACTAGTTTTAGTGGGAGGAGGATTGATCAATCCTTATAAGAAGATCATTTATCATATACACCATTGATGTGAGATTTTTTCATTCTTCAACATGTTATCAATTTTTGAAGCTTATTACGAGAAAGATTTGCTTAATTGTGACATTAGTTTATATGACCATATGATTTAGTTACATTTTTGGAGGACCACAGTCCACAAATACATAGAATATAAAGATGAAAATGTATGGAGTATTCTATTTTCATTTGGATGTTACGTTCTTGAGACAAACTTTATAATGTATTACTCACGCATGATGATCTATGTCACTTGAACTAATTAGTTGATACTCTTGACGTCGAAAAGAAATGAAAGACTACAAGTTAATTTGTATTATATATTAATATAAGGAGAAAATTATGAAAAATTTAATAAAAAAGAGAGGGGCCGGAGCAATTTGAGCTCAATGTAAAAAGTCATATTGGATTGAACATGATTGAGACAAAATATTTGGAGTGTAAGTTTAGTGACGTAAGTCATATATCAAATGTGAAAATAAGGATTGATACTCAAGTTATTTCTAAGAAACGAAGATTTAGGTATCTCGGGTCAATAATCTAAGAAACTTAAGTTATTGATGATAATGTTACGTATCGTATTAGAGAGAGTGGATGAAATGGAAACTCTCATTTGGTCATGTTTTGTGTAATAAGAATGTTCACCAAGCCTTAAAGGTAAGTTTTATAAAATGATGATGGTCAGACAACTATATTATATGGATTGGTCAGTCAGAACTCATGTGTTCATAAGTTGAAAGTAACAAAAATAAGAATGTTGAGATATATGCATGGTCATACTAGGAGAAATAAGACAAGCCTATCAAGGACAAAGTGGGAGTAGCCTCGTGGTGGACAAGATGATGGAGGCGAGACTGAGATGGATTGAGTATGTAAAGAGAAGATGCGCAAATTCTCAAGTGAGGAGGTGTTAGAGGTTGTCCATAGTGCATATAAGAAGAGGTAGAGGTAGAGGTTATAGGTCAATGAAGTGATCTTAGGGAAATGTGATTAGACAGGACATGACATATAGAAAGACGTAGAGGTTGAGGATAATGGTTGAAGATTAGTAGGTAGCCACGTATTATCTAGTTGCCTTATCAATATTTCTTGTTTCCTTTGCTACAGTTATCATAGTATTTGTTGTTGTTGTTGTTGTTGTTATTGTTCTCTTCTTCATTATTGTAATTGCTTTACACACCTAATTATGTCAGAACGTGGCAACTGATCCAAGTTAGTTATGCCGAAACTTGGCAACCGATCAATTCAACACACCACAATCACAATCACAAGTATATTCTCAAGTTCATACAATTTAGTCATGATTCATGGCGTTCATCATCCCTCTATCTCATTTACACAAGTGTGATCAATAATGCAACATTCACATACATACATGTATCATAATGAAGCAAGAACAAACATATATCACACAATCATAGAATCACAACCATCACCTACCTCGAAACAAGCTTGAAACCCTAAGAAACTTGATCCTTCCCTTTTCGGATTTGTTCAGCTTGTTCTTGGTCTACAAACAATCAATATATAATACAGGATCAATAAACAATCACTAATTACCCGGATTACTAACAATTCTAACAACCCTAGATCACACCCATGATCCCACGCACTTAAAATAGGGATGTTTTCACCATAGAATCTAGATCAAAACCTTCCCCCATCGATAATTACCCATTCTATTAGGTTCTACTGATCGAAAAACAGATTCGGGGAGTGAAAAGCTTACCTTTAGCCTCAAGAATGGTGGAAAACTGTCAAGAGTCACCTGGGGTTCGTTCCTTAGCTCTAAAAATTGAAAAGTACAAAATAAAGTTGTTTTGGGGTTTATTTACGACTTTAAGTCGCGTCTGGCCCGCCGCAACGGTCCTCACCCCGCTACAGCGGCCCCGCCAAAGCAGCTTGCACAAAACAGTGAGCTATTTTAATAATTCCAAGACCCCCATTTCACAACACACCTTTAACCAACGACGCTCAGAAAATACTGTTCACGCTAAGATTAATTTCGGGAGTTCTACTCACCCGAATTCAATTTCGTAAAGTCATACGGATTCCTTAACGACTTATCTAACTACGCATGTAATCAGAATTATAATTAAATCACCCGATTGTTATCAGATTTTCCTACACCTTAATGACTCCGATTTCGTCCAAATCTGGACTAGGTTGGGAAAATTCAAGTTACTACGAAAAAGTTTTCCTGCCCAAAATTTTTCTCCATTGGCTTTTCTATGATGACAGAACCCAGTCGTTACAAGTGATTAGACAAGACATGACATATAGAAAGACATAGTGGTCAAGGGTAGTGATTGAAGATTAGTAGGTAGTCGAGTGTTGTCTAGTTCTCTTATCAATATTTGTTGTTTCCTCTGCTTTAGTTATCATAGTATTTGTTATTGTTATTGTTCTCTTCTTCATTATTATTATAATTGCTTTACACACCTAATTAAACTATGAGTTATCTCTCCTTAATTAAGTCAAACTTATATTAACACTCCACTATATCCCTTCTTTGTGTTTATCCAAATAACAAACTATTTTGACACTAATATTCAGTTTGACAAAATAACTACAATATTTGGCACGATGAGGTACGTAGCTAATATAAACGAATTGACTCCTTATTGAAAGAACCTCTAATAATTAACAAAACCCAAATGAATAAAACTTGATTTGATTTAAGAAGGAAGAGTACAAAGGTAAGAACAAAGATCTAATCAATCTAAAGATGGTTTATGAACCATTATAAGTGCCCTAAGCATTATCTTAAAACTTACACATATATATGTTTTATTATTTTTTTGGTACCAAAAGAATCAAACATTCAATGAAACCTAGATACAAATCATTTGCACTATAATAATACATTTTGGTGCATAAAATTAAATCTCAATTAGTATGTATTGGAAGAATAAAAGTTCTTTGGATAGAAAGATTCCAAAAGGATTTGCCCATCCCTTTAATTGTATCAATAGAATCAACTTTATAGATTTTTATTTTCTCCCTACCTAAAAGAAAGGGTTCTTTAATTTATATAATACAATTTCTTTGGTACTAGATACAACCATGATCAATCTTTTGGCGTTCCTTAAATAGTAAAAAGACTATCAAAAGTTAACTTACAAATATTATCTTGGTATATAATTCAATTATATATCGATAGTGTAATAAATTTTCACCAGCATATCAAGAAAAAATATTTATCAGGGCGTGTCGTAACATGATAGAGCCCCATCCAATTAAAGTCAAAAATTTCTCTTTCTTCTTATATGGACATCACACCCTTCAAAAATATATCAAACAAATAGAAAATATCTGAAAAAAAGATCTCAATCTATAGACCATTTAGGTATTGTAAATAATATTGAAATAAAAGAGAATGTATTCACTTATCTTTGACATAGCCTCAATTATAGACACACGGAACAAATAGAGCATCATTCTTCTCAATAATAGTACATTCTATAAAAGAGATGTATTTTATTCTAATTGATAATTGTTTTAGATAAAGGTTCTCTTTTATTGACATTTTTCAGACAAGAGAACAAAATTAGAACTATTTTTATCATGTTTGACATGGAGCACCGCCCATTTTTATAGCGCTATAAAAAAATAAGAAATTAGCAATTTCATAACTGAACAGTAAAAAATTCACATTAATCCTATTTAGTGATAAATTAACGATAAATTATAAGAAATTTAATTAGCTAGAAACTAATTAGCGATGGATTAACTTGAAATTATCAATAAATACCATAAGTCGATTCCATATTTTCTAGTAGGGTAAGCTCGGAATTATCGATAAATTCTATGGATTAGCTCTTCTTTAAACAAAATGAAAAATAAGAGTAATAATAATCTTTTTACCTCAAATAGAATGTAGTTTCAGAACAAGCAACTTATATAATTCATAGAAGTAATTAAGAGTACTCTCGTGAAAAGGTCAAATTTAAGTATTCAAATTTAAAACGTTCAACTTTCTTTAATTTTCAAAGATAATCACTTCAACTCCTTTAAATAGTTACACGTGTGCATATTCAAAGCATAAAAGAATTAAGTCGATATGTTTTTTCTTCCTAAAATTATAGAGAAAAATAATATTTCAGGAAATTGTGTTTTATATTGAAAACATCATTTGTTCATTAAATATGATCAATTTTTGAAAATTTACTTTCAAATCGTTTTTACAAAAATAAAATATATATTCTTTTATAAAAAAAAAATCAAGTAAAATGCATTTTCAAACACAAATTCATGCTTCAAAAGCTATTTTTCAAAAACACAACTTTAAAAACTTATTATTCCCTCTGTTTCAATTTATTTTGCTTAATTTGATTCGAATGGAGTTTAACGAAAAAAAAAAGACTTTTGAGTTCTATGATATTAAACATATTATGTTATTAAAAAGGGAAATGAACATTATCTTTTAAATAAACTAAAAAAAAAAATATATATATATATATATATATATATATATATATATTAATTTTTAAATTTCAACTAAATCTATGATCAAACGCAATAATTTAATTAAGTTCGATGCTCATAGGGTACATTTTCCTCCACTTTTATGACTTTTTGTGTATGATATGTGAGATAAAAGAAAATGAATAAACGTGTCAATACAATCTTTTTTTAGCTAGACCGCTATTTTCAAATCATTTTATAAAAATAAATTTTTTTAAAAAAATCATATGAAATGAAAGTAGTAAAGCCAAAATCAGAGTGTCTTTATTTTGAGACACAAAAATTAATGAATTTTTCATACATAACATAAAAGGGAAGAAAAGCTGCAACAGTGAATTTAATGATAATAAGTTACTGTATGTTTTTCTGGTCCTATATTTGGATAAGTCTCCTCTTCTACTTTTTCCCTTTAATACTTGACTAGAGGGTTTAAATTTGTAAAATTACAACTACCAATTGACTTTCGAAGGTTCCTTTTTCCTTTTTCAATTTATTAGTATTACTCTTGTTTGTTTTATTAAAAACTCTTTTTTTTTAAAATATACAAGAGGTTTTGTATTTGAGTTTTGATATCAAATTGCTTGTGTTAGAGAGTATTTTATATGAATGTAATACTTTTTATATGAATTTAAATTTAATTGGGTTTCAATATAAATATCAAATATCATGTGTGAAAAAATAAAAAAATTATTATTTATTATACAGAAATTCATTCTTGATCCTACCTCATTTTGATTGTTATCGTCCACTTTTACTATTCATTATATAAAAAATTAGGGTGAATTACATAAATTCACTAGTTTAGAAATTGATTATTTAGATACAATTTACTAAATTTTGGTGTGTCTGATACATGTATCTAGGGAGATATGGGGTCAAAATTAAGTGTAAATTGACCTGTGTTTGGGATACATAGGCAAATCTCGCGCGCTTTCCTTCCATCACACTTGTCTCTCTTTTATCTCACTCGCATATCTGGAGTGATTCGCATGTATTTAGGATATATGTACAAATCTCGCTTGCCTCTCTTGTGTTTTCACTCGCCTCTCTCCCTATTTCAGTGTATCTAGTAGCAAAAACATGTATCTAGGTATATCTGATTTGAAAGGTAGTGTGAATTTATTAACTAGTGGGATAAAATGTTATTATAGAGAGAATAAGTAAATATGGTTAAAATGTCGCGTAATTAGATAGTTTCACGTAAAAATATATATGTATTTTTATTTGTCCAATTTAAAAAAATTAAGAGATAATTCAGAACACTTTTGTTTTCCTCATTCCCCACCGTCCATCAGGACACTTCTACTTTCCTCAATCCCCACCGTCCTCGGCTTGCTTACGTAGTAAAAACAAAGAAATTGCCTATGACAGATGGTATACGAGATCTAGGCAAGTCTTTCTTCCTTTGTTAACTTAAATGCTATGTAGACTTTATTTTATTCTTATTTTACCCATATAATAAATATTATTTATGAATAAAATTTGATATTTCAATTGATTGACTGTCTAAACTTTTACTTTGTTGGCAACAATTTGATTCCTTATTTTATAATTTCTTGTCTCATTTCCCATTTCCCCGTCTCCTAAAAAATATCATTACTCATTTTTCAACTTGTAAATGACTTACAATAACTAAGTATAAAATGTAGTAAAATTAATAATTTATTTATCTAATTTTTTTTGAAGTGTGTCAAATCAAACATGAACAAAGTAAAATATCTATGTGTGGAAGCTTAAAGAATGATCATCAAGGTGATATATGTACCTACTTGGTACGTTTATTTACCAAAGATGTGAAACCACTACCAATCTAGCATTGAATATATTCATTTTCCTAACAATAAACAATATTTGAAATTAGCGAAAAAAGACAAAACTTTATTAAATGATAGAAGCGTTTCGTTTTTTAGAAATTTTTCTACTTATATTACCCAAACTAAAAATTCAAAATCTACTTTTCCCATTTAAATAATTTCACAATTAATTATTTCTTCTTTTTTTATTATAGGCTGGGGTCAGGGGTGGCAACAGTGGGGGCTGGGTCTTAAAGCCTTTATGGCATTCTACAGTTGACAGTAGTAGTCATGCTCCAAAAAAATACTCCATAAAAATTCACTGAGTATGTTATTATTATTAAATAAAGTAATAGTTTGGTGCAGTCTAATTTCTTCAGTTTAAGATTATTTACTTTTTTAAAAACTTAATAAAAGTTAAATCAGACAAACAAATTAAAATTGATGGAGCAATTTTTTTTAACATGAAAATTAACATTTCTTATTTATAAAAATGAAAAATCTCATTTATTTTTTTATTTTATTAAATAATTAAAATCCTAAAATGAGATTTGATTTTTCTATTTTGCACTTGTATTATTCCACCACATGCATGACTATTGCCTCCAAAAAACACTATAAATACCCCCCTCCATTATCCCCTTCTCCTACAACATTCAAACCAAAATCTCTTCCCAATAAAAAAAAAAAACAGAGCAATTTTAGTTGACAAAAATGGAGAATGGTACAAAAGGAAAACTTACAGTTTCATCTTCTCTACAAGTTGAACAGCCTTTAGCACCATCAAAGCTATGGAAAATTATAGTTGTAGCTTCCATAGCTGCTGGTGTTCAATTTGGTTGGGCTCTTCAGCTCTCTTTGCTTACACCTTATGTTCAATTGCTCGGAATTCCTCATCGATTTGCCTCTTTTATTTGGCTTTGTGGACCGATTTCTGGTATGATTGTTCAGCCAGTTGTCGGTTACTACAGTGATAATTGCTCCTCCCGTTTCGGTCGGCGCCGGCCGTTCATTGCCGCCGGAGCTGCACTTGTTACGATTGCGGTTTTCCTCATCGGATTCGCCGCCGACCTTGGTCATGCCTCCGGTGACCCTCTCGGAATAGGATCTAAGCCACGTGCCATTGCCGTTTTCGTCGTCGGCTTTTGGATCCTTGATGTTGCTAACAACATGTTACAGGTGAATTTAATTCTCACTAATCCTAATTTTGAAATTGAAATTCGAAAAAATTGTGTTTGAACATACATTTATTCCATTTTTTGGACACGCTCGTCACGGGTTCACGGCATATATATGTTCTTAAGTAAATATTACTGTTTTTTTTTAAAAAAAATTAACTAGCTACTTGCTATATTTTGATAATTATAATCATATGGAGACTACATGCAATACAAAATTCCAGCTAGATAAATAATTTTAGGTACAAACAAAAAAAATAGATCTAAATATTTGCTAAAAAAATAATTAAAACTGCACATGAATCTGTTTTACAAATTATATGGAATTCCTCACTAAGTATTCTTCTAATGGCATGTTTTTTAAAAGATCAACAACTTTATTCTCAAAGCTTATTTTAATTGTGTTTTTTTAATAAATAATTGCAAAAGGTCACAAGTTGTAATTTATTTCGAGTTTCACCTAATTATATATAAAATTTGATGATCCAATTGTATAATAAAAATCATAAAAAGAAAGTGATTGTTTCGATTTTTTAATTTAATTATAAGCTCATGTGTTACTAAATTAATACAAAAAGATTAAAAGTCACATGCAGTGATTACAGTGATAGAATAGTCGTTTTTATAATTAATATTAATTGTTTTATTATATATGCGTCATAATTTAATGGTTTTTTTTTCTTTTTTTTTCAGGGCCCATGCAGAGCACTACTGGCTGACCTCTCCGGCGGAAAATCCGGCAGGATGAGAACAGCAAATGCTTTTTTCTCATTCTTCATGGCCGTCGGAAACATTCTGGGTTACGCCGCCGGTTCATATTCACACCTCTTTAAAGTATTCCCCTTCTCAAAAACCAAAGCCTGCGACATGTACTGCGCAAATTTGAAGAGTTGTTTCTTCATCGCTATATTCCTTTTACTCAGCTTAACAACCATAGCCTTAACCTTAGTTCGGGAAAACGAGCTCCCGGAGAAAGAAGAGCAAGAAATCGACGAGAAATTAGCCGGCGCCGGAAAATCGAAAGTACCGTTTTTCGGTGAAATTTTTGGGGCTTTGAAAGATTTACCTCGACCGATGTGGATTCTTCTATTAGTAACTTGTTTGAACTGGATCGCGTGGTTCCCCTTTTTCTTATACGATACAGATTGGATGGCTAAGGAGGTTTTCGGTGGGAAAGTCGGTGATGCGAGGTTGTACGATTTGGGTGTACGCTATGGTGCATTGGGATTACTGTTGCAATCTGTGGTTCTAGGGTTCATGTCACTTGGGGTTGAATTCTTAGGGAAGAAGATTGGTGGTGCTAAGAGGTTATGGGGAATTTTGAACTTTGTTTTGGCTATTTGCTTGGCTATGACCATTTTGGTCACCAAAATGGCTGAGAAATCGCGCCAGCACGACGCCACCGGCACACTTATGGGGCCGACGCCTGGTGTTAAAATCGGTGCCTTGCTTCTCTTTGCCGTCCTTGGAATTCCTCTTGCGGTGAGTTTCTTCTATTTATCTTTATCACTATTATTTGCTACTAACCTGTGAAATTGCGTGTGGAAAATCGAAATAAAAGTTCTGATAGATAATCAACTAAGCTAATAAAATGAATTTTTTTTTTTATAACAATAAGAGTGTTAGTGAAAAGTTAAAAAAAAAAAATTAGCAGTGAAAATGTTGTGTATGTGATTTATTGGTGTGTGAACATGTATTTTGGAATGATTAGCAAGTGGGTTGACTCTTAAGTCCACATATGACAATAGAGACTATAGAGAAATTATGATTTTTAAGAATCTTGTTCTTTTAGGATGGTGGAAAATTATAAGGGGTAGGCAAGTGTGAACATAGTGACTAAATTTGACATATAGTGAAGCTACTATTATTACTATAACAAACACAAATTATTTCTGTTATACATGACGTCCTCCTCATATATAGGCATATAAAATTAATTGAATGGATTTCTTTGACTAGTTTTGAAAGTAAAAAATGTTTTTAAATGTTACCTAAACAATCAAGAACCATCCTTGCTCTTGTATATGTAAAAATTATATATCATCTTGAAATTGAAAATGGATATTTAGTTACATCTCTTTAACTAGGATAAACAATAGCCACATGTCTGTTTTCAAAAGACAATCAATTTCTAGAACACAAATTAAAGGGGAGTAGGAAGGAAAAAAAAACAATATAGGTTATGGCTTTTTACCAATAAAATAATCATGATATGGATGTGGCTTTGTAAAAGGTTTGCAAAGTCACACACATAAACGTAGTGAAGTGACCAACAATAGAAGGTGTGAGAAGCTTTTAATTAATGCATCACACATGACTTTTAGTTTTGTACAAGCTCTAATTAGTACTCTTTCAGTTTTTTTTAATTATCATTGATAAGATTTAACATCAGAGTATTGGTTGATCAATATATTTATTATTAATTCTTTAATTTTTATCTATATATATGTGCTTCTTAATTCTAGAATAATTAATATTAAGGGAAAATTAATTGGAAAAGATAATAATTAATTCTTTAAACTGACAACTATTTTAGAACAAATAGTTTTAATAAACCTGACTACTAAAAAGAAATCGAGTACCATTTGGTTATCCAACATAAGAATTAGGAGAATCTTATTACTTTTCATTAGGATAATAATAGAAGTTTCTATGCAAAATCAAAAGTAAGAATGCAAATCATCTTTTATTATTATGGCAAAAGCATTTATTCTCTCTTTTCTTCCTTTAATTATTCTTTTAAGATAAAAATTCTAATAGAACCTTATTTCACTTTGATGTTAGATTTTCCCTTTCCATACTTTTAACTTTTCCCCCTTTTTTTGAAATTGATCAAGTTACTAATATATGAAATAAAAATTATTTTATTTTACAGGTAACTTTTAGTATTCCATTTGCTTTGGCATCTATATTTTCTAGTAATGCTGGTTCAGGACAAGGTTTGTCACTAGGAGTGCTCAATCTTGCAATTGTTGTACCACAGGTACTATTTATTTTTATTAATTTACTACTCTACATCTCTCAATTAATTCCTCAATTATGGATAACGTACTTGTTCTTCTTTTAATTAACTAATTATGTTAATTTCATAATTAATGCACAATATATTTGAGCCACAAACGTGTAATCTAAATAGTGAAAAAAGTATAAATGCTAGTCTATTACGTGTATATAACTGTTATAGATCGAATTTAGGTACTAAAACATTACATCCAAATGAATAGAAAAGAAAAGAGATAAAGTATCGCCTTCGAAATATTGACAGTTTTGTAGTTAACTAATTAAATTTAGATCCTCCGGTCTACAACATACATGACATAGCAAGCAGTCTCAATTTATTGTAGGAGCATGAGAGAAGTGTTGAAAACGCCCCTAAATTTGCACTCATGTTGTAAGATTAGAGGGTATTTAAATTCAATTAGTCAAGTAAATGAATGTTTTTAAAGCTATTAGTAATAGTTTGGAGATAAACTAATAACTCATGTTGTGTTTTGGAATATTTTCAATACTTGTCTATCTCTAGTTAGAAAAAGGTCGAGGCCCGCATTTACCTGCCAGTGTCACCTACAATAAAAAAAGAACAACCTATAAATAGGGGAAGATCACAACTGAAGGAATTTGAAAATGACTTTTAACTAGAACTACATTAATAAGATAAGATCTAATCTATGACTATACTTCTTATTCACATTAGGATAAATGTCATTTTTTCAAATTACATACTATTATTGTTGTAGGTCAATTTAACCTGATTGATATTAATTAGCTTTAAATACACCATGTACCTAACTATAACTACTTGTTTTTTTGATGGGAACGTATAGATGTTGGTGTCACTAGTAGGAGGGCCATGGGATGATTTGTTTGGAGGAGGAAACTTGCCTGGATTTGTAGTTGGAGCAGTTGCAGCTGCCGCGAGCGGTGTTTTAGCACTCACATTGTTGCCATCTCCACCCGCTGATGCTAAGCCAGCAGTCGCCATGGGCGGTTTCCATTAAATAATTACAAAAGACGAAGAAGAAGGAGAAGAAACAACTTTTTTTTTTTTTATATTAGTACTTCTCTTTTGTAAACTTTTTTTATTTTAGAAAACAAACATAACATGGAGGCTATCTTTACAAGTGGCATGTCCATGTATCTTCCTTTTTTCATAAAGCTCTTTAGTGGAAGGAGAATTAGAGGAAGTTTCCTTTTAATTTCTTCCAAACAAATGGGGTATGTGTTGTTGTTTTCACTTTGTGTGTAACAAGAAAGTTGTCCAGTATTAACATGTCTGGGCAAATGCTTTGTACCTTACTATTTTTTTTGTAATTTTCTTCTTGGAAGGTAGGAAAAAAAGTGGTTGGAGGTGGAAGTGGGTACTTTGGGTTGGTAGAAGGGGAGATTTAAGAAAAACTTGTACTTAAAAGTGGAATCAAAATTGATCTATTTATATATCTATCTTTCTCCTATCATGTTTCTTTATGTTTTCTATTTTTCTTTCTTGTTTCAACCACAATTTGGTTTATTTTTGGTGATTGATAGCGCTAGTCTTGCCTTATATATATATATATATATATATCTTCTAGCAGTTTCCAAACTATGATGTATACAATAATTTGTAATATACATATATTATATTCGTGAAATGACCTGGGAAGCCGTTGTACTTGGCTTCGTTTGTCAGTTAAAACCCCTTCTACTCATCATTTTGCCAAATGAACTCTTAAACTCGATAAAACTCTATTTTCTAAACCCCTCTGACCATTGACCAAGCTTATGTGGCATTAAAATTATAAGACAAAATAATAATAATAATAATAATAATAATAATAATAATAATAATAATAATAATAATAATAATAAAAAAAAAAAAAAATTAAAAAAAATAATCTCAATACCTTTCTTTTCAGCCCACCCCACCCCCACTCCTTCTCTCTTCTTCTTTAGCCCCACCCCATCCTTTTTCTCTTCTTCTTCAACCCCAGACCCCCCCCCCCCCATTCTTCTTCGAGGTACACCCCATCACTATAATCATCAAATATAAAATTTTTAAAAAAAAACTTTTACAAGAAAACATATTATTCACCATTTTCATAAATTTAAGATCTATTGCTTGAATTTATTCATAAATATATTTTTCCCAACTTGAAGTAGTTTTCTTGATTTTTTTTAATCAAATCAAATAAATAGAATCTAAAGGCTAAAGCATGTGCAAGAGCTAATTATAATCTATCATATTTTACGTTTGAGAAAACTTTTGAGTGTGAACTATGAAGAAAGATGAAAATGACAGTTTTTTTATTTTTGGGGTGAGACGTAGAGGGTGGGTAGGAACGAAGAAGATGAAGTAGGAAGGGGGGGGGGAGAGAAAATTGCACTTTTATTTTTTAATATTATTTATTGTTAAAATTTAATTTCTGATGTGTCATAAGAAAAATAATAATAATAATAATAATGTGTCATTAAAAAATTAAATGACGTGGTATTTCATGTGTAAAATGAGTGCATTATACGTACACATATCAAATGAGAAAAGGGTTTAAAATATTGTGTTTGAATGGGTTTAAGGGTTCATTTGGTAAAGTCATAAGTACAAGAGTCCAACTTACAAACAAAGTCAAGTACAAGGGTCTCCCAAGAGCTACTAAGTCTGCTCTCAAGAGCTGCAACTAGTGAGATTCGAACACACGAACACTTTAAGTTTGCATGTCTTTGCTTTTTTAAGGCGCTTGAAACAACTAAGCTACATCATATTCTTTAAACAACTGAGCTACATCATATTCTTATGTCAAGGGTATATCGTATAATTTTTGGAAATTGGACACTTTAACATGAGTGTAGCTATACCCCTGATTATATTATTGGAAATTTGTGTGTGTAGTAACATCCTAAATACTAGTGCGCTAATTGGAATAAATTATATTTAAATACTTTTGAGATAATATTTTCTATTTGTTGCCAAATTTTAAAAAAAATAAAATACAGGGTTTTTTTTTTAACACTTATTTAAACAAAATTTTCTTGAGTAAATGGAAAGGGAATTTTACTTGAGATAAATAGGATTTGGGAGCTGAACTTTCTTTTTCTGTATCCTTGTTTCTAATTTTCTTGATCAGGTGTGTAAAGAAAATTCCTTAAAATATAAGTAGATAAACATAATAAATAAAGAGAAATTTCACAATTAACGGCACTTTGATGTCTGCTCATCACATATAGTGATAATTTAACTAATTATCAAAGGTAGTAAATAGTTTGAGATTCGCGTTGCACAGTGATACAGTTATCTAAAATTTACTTTATACATTGTATTTCCAAAATTTTTGGGTATATACATCATGTATCATAAATGTACTCTTGGTATATGTATATATTATTTGTGTACGCATATATTTTATGAGATATAATTGAATCGTCATCAAAAATCACATCAACCATCAAATTTCGATCATGCATATAATGAAGCTACAACTTCGAAAATCACAACTCCTAAACACGACCCATAAACATTTCATATAATCTAGCTACAACTTCGAAAATCACTAAATTCCTAAACACAATCCAAAAATATTCCATGTACAACACATCTACAACTCTAAAAATCAAAAGATACAATTCAAAAAGAATTCGATGTTGTAACACCTCGCAAGTTGAAATAATTAGGAAGAAGCTAATAATTGGAAATAGTCATTTTTGGAAAGAATGAAAATCTGGAAATTTGTTTAAGTTAGGAAAAGTTGAGTTTTGGTCAACTTCAAACGGCCATAACTCCTAGCTCAGGATGAGCTAGGTGTAGTTCCAGATATGGTTGGAAATCTCTTGGAATGATCTTTCCAATGCCGCCAAGTTTGTGCGATTCCGAGTTCGTATGGGTAAGTTATGCCCTTTGGAAGTTGGGCAGTTGGATTAAGGAAAGTCTAATCCGAATTTTTGAAGGGTAGATTAGTCTTTTCCTTACCCAATTAATTTAATTCGTTTTAGTGAATTAATTAAGGGTCAAATCAGAAGGAGATCAGTTTAGTCAATTGGAAAATACACTAGGGCTTGGAGAAAAGAGAAAAAAAGGGAAAGGAGAAAAGGAAAAGCAAGAATTAGCCTAGGACGATCGATTTTGGTTGTGGATTCGCCAAGGAATTGATCTTACAAGGTATGTGAGTCTTTCATAGAGTTGGATTCGTTCACCCACACGCCAAGCATGTTTAGTTCAGCGAAATTTGTCCTAAAAGAGTTTGAAAGTTGATGTTCTTGACATGTATTCTTGAATTTGAATATTGTTCTTGAATTGGGATGAATTGAGGAGTTTCTGAGATCTTTGAGTCGAATTATAGAGTTGTTTTGAGTTAGGTTCTTAGGTATTGCTGGGTATCTGAATCTAAAGAGTTATTGAGAAAAATATTCGAATTTAGGCGAATTGGGGCTGTAAAACGGAAAAGGAAAAAGTCGAGCGTGATCTAGCACGCAAGTCCCCATCGCGGACTTGCTCCCCCAGTGAACAAAAAGTTTCTCCCCGTCACAGTTAAGACGCGAACTCCTCTGTCTCAAAACTTAATTTTGTGTGTAATTATTTAAAACACCTCCGCGTCGTGGACTTGTTCCAAGACGATAATTTCGTGACTTTTCTCATGTTTAGCTATTTAAGATCATTCCTAAACATCATGTGATCCTTCCTATCACAAATCTCAATTCTTGAATCCATAATTCAATTCAAGGACCAGTTAAGAGCCAAGTCAAGAGCAGTTAAGATCAAAGTCTAGAGAAGTTCTTAAAGTTTTCCAAAAGTCTTTTGCAAACGTTTTAACTTTGTTTTAAGACTTAAGTTTTGGGTTCAGTAAAGAGTAAAGCTTGAAGTTCATTTCTTCAAAAGTATATGGGGACTATGTATTCCCAAATGGTTTTAAATGTTTTCACATTTAAACAAGAAAGGAAACCTCGATTTCCAAAAAGCCTTCGGGCTAGTTTTTAGAAAAGAGTAATCGCTTTCTAAATGAAGCAAGAGGGGAAACTTTGATTTTCAAGATAGTCTTTGAGCTAAGTTTTTGAGCACTAATCTCAAACACAGAAGAAGTATGTTTTTAAAACATAAGATCTAATATTATATTATTTTGGGAGTAGTATTGAGCATCGATATGGGGGAGCTTTCAGAGAACCCACAACCCCTATAAACCATGTAGCCATCATGGGTAGAAAAGGGTCATACTTTTTAGATGAACCCTTAGTTATTTTTAACATTGACTAGTGGATCCGATTAGTAGTTCAGGTTCTATACTCCTGGCAAGGTATAAGATGGCCCTGACAGCGTGGGGACAAGAAACATTGTATCATCACTATAGTTCTTAAGTGATGGTTGTCGGTTAGAGAAACTCCCACAACAGTATTTTGTATTTTTATATACATCAGTTTATTTGTATTTCTTTTTTACATACATCTCAGAGTTATATGTATCTTTGCATACACACAGAGTTGACATCATGTTTAAAATCATTTTTCTTTATATTGCACTTGTTTTTAAACTGCTTTATATTGAAATGAGTTTAGTTATGTTGAGTTGCGTTCAGCCATGTAAGTTGTTCAGTTCCTTTCAGATTCTTTTCAAACTTAAGTTGTGTTTAGCATTCCAACTCGCATACTCGTACATTCAATATACTGATGTCAGTTGGTCTATATCATTTTATGATGCAGACGCAGGTAACTAGGATCGGCATCTAGCGCATCGTTCATCCAGTGAGCACTCCAAAGTCAGTTGGTGAGCCTCCCTGCATTCCAGAGGACTCCTTTTATTGCTTTCAGTAGTTGTCATTAGTTCATTAGGATATCGTGGGGTTTGTCCCGACATCCATCTCAGTTGTTTTAGAGGTTTCATAGACAGTCAGATGTTAGTTCTTTAGTCTTTTCATTTCATCTTATATTAAGACTTGAGTTGCCATTTTGGTCAAGTTGAATGTTTGACTTTTAAGCATTCTCAATATTTTCCTTATTCAAGTGAGTATAGTGTTTGATCATTATAAGTATGAATATAGTCTTTCGCTGAGTAAGTAAGTCAGGTCAAGGGTTCGCTTGGGACCAACAATGGTCTTCGAGTGCCAGCCACATCCGAGGTGTAGGCTCGAGGCGTGACAAACTTGGTATCAGAGAACAGAGTTCAAGAGTCCTAGGGAGTCTATGAAGTCATGTCTATAGAGTCCTAGTTATCAATGTGAAACGCACCACATCTATAATTAGGAGGCTGCAATATTTAGGAAAATTTTTCACTTCTTTCACAGTCATTTCGTGCGGTAGAGTTTGATCTCTAAAAAGTTTTCTTCTAATTCGTGTTTGCGCGTGTTTTCAGATAGTCATGCCTCTACAAAAAACAGTCAGAGGTCGTCTAGCTAGGAGAGATGTTGAGGAGCAAGGGGTACCCGATGTACCTGAAGTGCAACCTCAAAGGGAAGCCATTCACGTTGAGTTCAGAGAAGCAATCAGGATACTGAGTTAAGCTGTGACTAACCAGGTTGGGCAAAAAAGAGGGGCTCGATAAGAAAAGGCTGACACTTCAAGGATTCGTGAGTTCTTGAGGATGAATCCTCCAAGTTTCACCAGTTCAAGCATTTCTGAGAATCTGAAGAACTTTGTTGATGAACTGAAAAAGGTGTTTGATGTGATGCATATTGCTGATACTGAGAGAGTTGAGCTAGCTGCATATCAACTGAAGAATGTTTCTAGGACCTGGTTTGATCAGTGGAAAGAGGGTAGAGCTGAGGATGCACCACCTGCGAGTTGGGCTTGTTTAGAGGAGACTTTCTTGGGGCGTTTCTTTCCTTGAGAAATAAAGGAGGCTAAGTGTTCATGAGTATGGGTTGAAGTTCACCCAACTATCCCGTTATGCTCTAGAGATGGTTGCGAACATGAGGAGTAGAATGAGCTTGTTTGTTGCTGGGCTGGTCGTCTGTCGGGTAAGAAAGGTAGGGCAGCAATGCTTATTGGGGACATGGACATCTCGAGGTTAATGGTATATGAGCAGTAGGTTGAGGAAGAAAAGCTAAGGGATTGGCAAGAATTTCAGAACAAGCAAGCTAAGATAGGGAACGAGTTCGGGCAGCAGAAGAGTAATGCCAATCGGTCATCTTTCCAACGGAAACAGAAGGGACCTGCTCCATCATCTGCTAGTGCACCTGCACCTAGGAACAAATGTGAGTACAATAGTCAGAATTTCAGAGCCAAGCCTGCCTATTCCCAAGGTAGTATGGTGCAAGGGGGTAGTAAGCCTCCTGCATGCGCCAAGTATGGTAGGAACCACTCAGGTACTTGTCGTGAGGGCTCCACTGATTGTTTCAAGTATGGTCAGAATGGTCATTTCATGCGAGAATGTCCAAAGAACAAGCAGGGTAATGGTAATAGGGTAAATAAAGCCTAGTCTTTTTTAGTTGCTCCACCAGACAGAGCTGCACCTAGAGAGGCTACTTTCGGTACTGGCGGAGGAACAAATCGCTTATATGCTATCAACAGTCGCCAAGAGCAAGAGGATTCGCCAAATGTTGTCACTGGTATGATCCAAGTCTTTGACTTTACTATTTATGCTCTGCTAGACCTAGGAGGGAGTTTGTCTTTTGTAACTCCATATGTTTCTATGAATTTTGATGTTATTCCTGAGCAACTAGTGAACCATTCAATCTTTCTATACTTGTTGGTGAGTCCATTCTAGCAGAGAGAGTTTATCGAGATTGTCCCGTTTCTGCCAATCACAAGAGTACCATGGCTAATTTAATTGAGTTAGACATTGTAGATTTTGATGTCATTCTTGGTATGGACTGGCTTCATGCCTGTTATGCCTCAATTGATTGTAGAACTCGAGTTGTCAAGTTTTAGTTTCAGTTTCCAAATGAGCCAGTCTTAGAGTGGAAAAGCAGTTCAGCAGTGCTTAAGGGTCGTTTCATTTCGTACCTTAAGGCAAAGAAGTTAGTTCCTAAAGGGTGTGTCTATCACTTAGTCAGAGTTAATGACTCTAGTGTTGAGATACCTCTTATTCAGTCGGTTTCAGTAGTAAGAGAGTTTCCAAAAGTCTTTCCTAATGATCTTCCCAGAGTTTCTCCTGAAAGAGAGATAGACTTCGGTATAGACCTTCTTCCAGATACTAGTCCGATATTTATTTCGCCATATAGAATGGCACCAGCAGAGTTGAAAGAGCTTAAAGAACAGTTAAAGGATCTCTTAGATAAGGGCTTTATTCGAGCAAGTGTCTCACCTTGGGGCGCTCTGGTCTTGTTTGTGTGAAAGAAAGATGGTTCCCTTAGGATGTGTGTAGATTACCATCAGCTGAACAAGGTTACCATCAAGAACAAATATCATCTTCCAAGGACTGATGATTTATTCGATCAACTTCAGGGTACTTCTTGTTATTCTAAGATTGATCTCAGATCTGGCTACCATCAGTTGAAAGTAAGGGAGTGTGATATTCCCAAAACAGCATTCAGGACCCGCTATGGTCATTATGAGTTTCTGGTCATGTCATTCGGTTTGACTAATGCACCTACAGCGTTCATGGACCTTATGAATAGAGTTTTCAAACCTTATTTAGATATGTTTGTTATCGTCTTCATTGATGACATACTAATATATTCAAGGAATGAAGAAGATCATGTTAGTCATCTCAGAATAGTTCTTCAGACTTTTAAAAATAAGGAATTATATGCTAAGTTCTCTAAATGTGAGTTTTTGCTTAAGTCTATAGCGTTCTTAGGCCACATTATGTTTGGAGAGGGAATTAAAGTTGATACTCAAAAAATTGAGGCAGTGCATAATTGGCCTAGACCCACATCTCCAACTGATATTAGGAGTTTCTTGGGTTTGGCTGGCTATTATAGGAAGTTTGTAGAGGGATTCTCGTCCATTTTGTCTCCTTTGACCAAATTGACTCAGAAGACAGTTAAGTTTCAATGGTCTAAAGCTTGTGAGAAAAGCTTTCAGGAATTGAAAAAGAGGTTAACTATTGCCCAGTATTGACCTTACTAGAAGGTACGCTAGGCTTTGTGGTGTATTGTAATGCATCTAGAGTTGGTTTGGGTTGTGTGGTAATGCAGAATGACAAAGTTATAGCTTATGCCTCCAGATAGTTAAAAGTTCATGAGAAAAACTACCCAACCAATGACTTAAAATTGGTTGTTGTAGTATTTGCTTTGAAAATATGGCATCATTATCTTTATGGTGTTCATGTGGATGTTTTCACTGATCACAAGAGCCTTCAATATGTGTTCACTCATAAAGAGCTTAATCTCAAACAAAGGAGGTGGTTAGAATTACTCAAGGATTATGACATAAGTATTATTTACCACCCATGTAAGGCTAATGTCGTTGTTGATTCCTTGAGCATGTTATCTATGGGTAGTACCGTCCATGTTGAGGAAGAAAAGAAAGAGTTGGCAAAAAGATGTGCATAGACTTGCACGATTAGGAGTTCAATTAATGGATTCCACAGAAGAAGGAATAATGGTGATGAATGGGGCCGAATCATCATTAGTGTCAGAAGTAAAAGGCGAGCAAGTCCAAGACCCAATTTTGCTTGAATTGAAGGCAAATGTTCATAAGCAAAAAGTAATGGCTTTTGAACAAGGGGGAGATGGTATATTGAGGATTCAAGGCAAGTTGTGTGTACCAATGGTGGACGGACTCCAAGAGTCTCATAGAGGAAGCTCATAACTCCAGATATTCCATTCATCCGGGTTCTACCAAGATGTATCGTAATTTGAGAGAGGTGTATTGGTGGAATAGCATGAAGAAGGGCATTGCAGAATTTGTTGCTAAATACCTAAATTGCTAACAAGTTAAAGTAGGGCATCAAATGCCCAGTGACTTGGTTCAGAATATAGAACTTCCGGAATGGAAGTGGGAGATGATTAATATGGACTTCATCACAGGATTACCAAGGTCTCGCAGGCAGCATGATACCATTTGGGTGATTGTCAACAAAATGACAAAATCAGCCCACTTTTTACCGGTAAAGACCACTCATTCAACAAAAGATTATGCTAGGTTATATATTCAGGAGGTGGTCAGACTTCATGGAGTCCCGGTCTCCATTATTTTAGATAGAGGTGCATAATTTACTACACAATTCTAGAAATCTTCTCAGAAAGGCTTGGGTTCAAAGATGAACTTAAGTACTGTCTTTCATCCTCACACAGATGGGCAAGCAGAGCGCTGTTTTTATTTAAGAAAATATGATTTCGACTGGTTTTAAGATTCGCCACTTAATTTTTAAAGAGAAATCAAGAAAACTGACTTTTCAAAAGATCAAAACAGAAAATCAATTGAAAAATATTTAAAGGGGATCGGGGTTCTTATTAGCATTTCGGGAAGGGTTTGAAAGCACCCGAAACGTCCGCTAATATGCGGTTATCCGGCAATCAATTATTTGGCTAAAAGTGGATTAACTTCATTTGAATCGAGTGATTTGTAGTTAGGATTGTTTTAAAGGGGAGAAAAGGGAAATATTTAGATATCACATAAGTGAGCTATCATGCAAAATTAACTTTTTAGGCCTCGTTAAAGATGATTGATTTAGTTAAATTATAAAATCAAAACAGGTATCTTTAGGGGATTTGAATTTTAAAACCTTAAGATTTAGTAGCACATATTGATAAGTAAATAAACATTATAAAACAAAGAGGGAAAAAGACTTGGGCCCAAATCTGGTTCCTATCCACCTGGGCCAGTGTTTGGCCCCAATTTTATTTTTGGGCCTTTGACCCATTTAAGTTACATGCACCTGTCCTAAACTAACATGAAAGAAATATATTATTTATTTTGGGCCTTTGGCCCAATTTTCAATTCTCCAAATTGCTGCATATTCTTTCGACTCCGGGACCTATTCGTCAATTTTTTGTAGCCGGCCGACTCGATAAAGGAAGTTTGAGCCTTTACGGCTCTCTCGAAATGCAAGGGAAAGGAATGAGTTCGTAGCGAACTCGAACCGATTTCACATGTAACAAAAAGGAGAAAAACAAAAATTAGTAGCCGATAATAATATCAAAAAAAATATATATCACACTTTAAATGGATGATAAAAACTAATTAATTGCAACATAATAAACATGACAAAATGAATACGCCTTTACCATCGTCAAACCAAAGTAAACCAGATTGATTGAATTATGCAGAATAAGCTACACAAATATCAATAGCTCAAAATCAAACAATAATTGTGGCTCTCGAACTAAATTACTGATCAAGTCCAGTAACCCTTGCATACTATATGCTACTGAACAACTAGCAAAGTTGATTATTCAATGTTGAAAAAAAAAATGAACAAGAGAATAAACCTCATGTTGATACAAAAGGATACCCTACATGAGCCATCAAGCACATAAAGCTAAAGACCAAAAACATGTATCAATGTCAACATTGTACAACTTACTATGCTAAAACTTATCCAAGATTAACTAATTAAACTTACAAAGTAAACAACAATGAACAGATTTTGAGGAAGAAACACTAACAAGAGTACCCACTGAAACAAAAACAAGCCATTATTTTATCATTATTAATCAAATAGTTGACTATATGCTACCAGTAAGCAACTTGACACTAACTTTCATTAAAAAAAAAACAAAGGAGTAGTGAAAAAAAGAAAACCGACAACACAAACTAGTGCAAAATCCTATATGACATCACATTTTTTACTTGCATTAATGCAAAAGTAGCTAAACATGAACTGATTTTTTCTTTGTTCCAGACAGAACCCACAAACAAAACATAACAATGTCACGAGAGAATAATATTGGAATTAAAGAATCCTCATGTTAAACAATGAAAAGTTAACACCAAACGAGATCATGCTCCAAATAATCTTAATGACCAAATTCTAAAAAGATTCAAATCTGGAAAATAAAATAAGAAACTCAGATTTTGTACCGACTCAACTTGCAAACATAAGCATTTTAGACTAGAGTTTGAATAGCATGAAGATAAAAACTTGATGCAGACCACACATTAGGCAGTAAGACCACAAAGATATTCTATAAATTGATAAAACTAAACTATGGTTATAATAATGTGAACACTATAAATGTCCAGCAATATCAGCTGATCTGGAAACCTAGGCCCATGAATGACAACGTTAAACGGTATCAAACTTAAATGCCGACAACTGATGCTTGAACACAATATGAATGAAATAGCATGGACTCAACGTCATCAAGCAGCCGGTCCAGAAGAGAAATAACGAACAAAGCGCAAGTAGAATAGCAAGAAAACGCCAACATTAGATGCAAACCTACAAAACTTTTGACTCGGCCAAATCATGGAATCGAATAGGAGCATATATATCACATCAAAAATATCATTATCTCAATAGTAAGTAAGAACAAACAACCATGGAGTAAGAGTTTTCGAACATCAAAAATATCATTTTAAAAATGGGAGAAGAAAAGGTCAGATTTATCAAGTTAGCGACTATTAAATGTCACAGCTAGCAACGTTACTAGAAGAATGGATAACACAAGAAAAGTCAATACAGAAAAATAACTATTTGAACTTCAATACATCGATTCCTTAAATCATTTTTAGCTCTGTATCAATCAAAAGTTGCCTAGCAGAGATTCTGGAAAATGAATAAAGCAAATTGATTCAAACACCTAGTGAGCCAGTGACAAGAGCGCCAACATTGAGGCTATAGTAAACCAAACAAAATTTTGGGAAGGATTAGCCAAGATAAGTGATACTTTTTAAGCAGTGGTGACACTTTGAAATGAAAAGAGAAAGCACATAGAGGAATCAACTCACCGATCGGACACAATCACAGAACCATAAGTAAAAGCTAAGGACAAATTTGAATCAATGACCCAAACACATTACTGATTCATTATCAACAATAGTCCAAATATTACTCAATCTTGACCAAACACTTTACATGGTTAAAATCAAACCTCAGCACATTGAAAATGAATGACAAGAAGAGAAATAGATGTTACCTTTTAGGGTGCAGCAGAACTAGAACGGCAACGAGCTTGAACGGGCAGCGACTTTCACCACCAAAAAAAAAAAACTCGAATATGAATAGCGAGCAAAGGATCCAGGCAGAATCTCGAACTCACAAGCGTTGGGAAAACGATAGCAAACGGGAAAGAAGAAAAACACTCAAACCGACAATAGTTATCTCCTCTCTTCTTTCAAACGTCCTTAGTATATATTTTATAGCTATATCTCTGTGTTGTTTCTTTCTCCGTTTAAAATTTTCAACCCCTTAGCAAAGACTAACAAAGGGTTATTTATATTTGAAATTAGGGCAGATTTTTTGAGGGAAAAGGGCCAAAACTTGGTTAAGAACAAGGGGACAAAATCAAGATTCCCCAACCAACTTCAATTCAAATTTTTTCCCCAAGGATGGGAAAAGGCTATTGTTGTACGAGGAAAATCAGAATTTCCAGCCAAAATCCAAAGTTGAAATAGACGTCGACGATCTTGATTGATCTCTTGTCCTTGAGGCTCGACGTGGCGTCCATCCACGCGAGTCAAGGACGAGGTTCCAGGCGGCTGTTTGCAGAGAAACGACAGTTCGAATCGATGAAAAAGCTGTATGAAATCATACTGGCTGAAGAAAGGGCGCGAGTCTTGTATCAGGCGTGAACTTCTCTGTGTAAATTGACACAAGTGAGGCACCAATCGCTGACACCGTTGGAATTGTTGTTGTCGTGTTTGACGTTGGAAACTGCTGGAAGTTAACGTTGGGGGAGATCCAGGTTCTTTTGTGAAGGGGAAAAGGAAGTAGGTCGGGTCTATAAGGGAAAATGTGGGCTGGATCGGCTGCTGTTGATGAAGGGAGTATAATGGGCTGGGAATTGGACATGCCTGCAGGAAATTTAAGAGAAGGCCCAAAATTTAGTTTCCCCTCCCCCCCCCCCCCCCTTTTTTTTTATTGCCAAGTGAATCACTAATTTGGTCAAGTTTGAATTGTAATCGGTCAATTAAGATCATGAATTTAACCAAATCAAACTCATTTGCAAATTCGGCTAAACATAAATAAGATGATTTAGTATAATTAATTTATGAGCTTCTCATCTTAACAAAATAAAATAATTAATTCAACTATAAGCTAATTGATTTTTAAAATTAACCACAATCTAAACTAAACTAATTTTAATATAATATTTAGAGTAAAATCTTTTTGAGATGATTTTCAAATATTCATGAAACATACCGGTTATATCTATAAAACTATATGAAATATATCCACTTATTTATAAATTATGAGAATTGACTAAGGTCACTTAAAATGACTTTGAAAAATATTTGAATTTTATAAAACTAATTATTCTAAGTCGTTTGGAAATTAAGAAATTCGTGAATTAATTGGTATCGGGGAGGATCAAAATTGGGTGTCAACATGTGCACTATTCATACATTAGAAGATATGTTGAGGGCCTGTGTGATTGATTTCAAAGGTAAATGGGATGATCAGCTACCTCTCATTGAGTTTGCTTACAATAATAGTTACCACTCTAGCATCCAAATGGCTCCTTATGGAGCTCTTTATGGGATAAGATGCAGATCTTCTATTAGATGGTTTGAAGTTGGTGAAGCAGGGTTGATAGGACCACATTTAGTCCATCAAGCTATGGAAAAGGTGAAAGTGATTCAAGAAAGGTTGAAAATGGCACAGAGTTGTCAGAAATCCTACACTGATGTTAGGAGAAGGGCGTTAGAGTTCGAAGTAGATGATTGGGTATATCTAAAAGTTTCACCCATGAAGGGTGTTATGAGATTTGGTAAGAAGGGGAAGCTTAGTCCCCGGTATATTGCACCTTATTGAATATCCAAGAGGATTGGAAAAGTAGCTTATGAGTTAAAGCTACCACAAGAGTTCGTCGCGGTTCATCCGGTGTTTCACATCTCCATGTTGAAGAAGTGCATGGGCGATCCTTCATTGATCATACCAACTGAAAATATTGAGATCAAGGATAACTTATCTTATGAGGAGACTCCCGTTCAGATTCTAGATCGTCAAGTTCGCAAGTTGAGAACAAAAGAGGTAGCATCAATCAAAGTCCTTTGGAGGAACCAATTTGTTGAGGAAGCTACTTCGGAAGCTGGGCAGGATATGAAGAAGAGATATCCACATCTCTTTAAATTCAGAGAAAGTGCAGACCAAGGTACTAATTTTCTTCTTAGTAATTTCTAAATTATGAGTGAGCATGTTGTTTGTTTGCATTTGCTTGTTGGGTATTTGACCTTGATATTATCATCCTTAGCCTAGTAGCAGAAATATCATTAGAGGACGAATGTTCCCAAGGGACATATAATTTAACACCTCGCAAGTTGAAATAACTAGGAAGAAGCTAATAATTGGAAATGGTCATTTTTGGAAATAATGAAAATTTGGAAATTTGTTTAAGTTAGGAAAAGTTGAGTTTTGACCAACTTTAAACGGCCATAACTTCTAGCTCAGGATGAGTTAGGTGTAGTTCCATATATGGTTGGAAATATCTTGGAATGATCTTTCCAATGCCACCAAGTTTGTGCGATTCCGAGTTCGTATGGGTAAGTTATGCCCTTTGGAAGTTGGACTGTTGGATTAAGGAAAGTCTAATCTGGATTTTTGAAGGGTAGATTAGTCTTTTCCTTACCCAATTAATTTAATTCATTTTAGTGAATTAATTAAGGGTCAAATCAGAAGGAGATCAGTTTAGCCAATTGGAAAATACACTAGGGCTTGGACAAAAGAAAAAAGAAGGGAAATGAGAAGAGGAAAAGCAAAAATTCGCCTAGGACGATCGATTTTGGTTGTGAATTCGCCAAGGAATTGATCTTACAAGTTATGTGAGTCTTTCATAACATTAAGTTCATTCACCCACGCGCCAAGCATATTTAGTCCAGCGAAATTTGTCTTAAAAGAGTTTGAAAGTTGATGTTCATAACATGTATTCTTGAATTTGAATGTTGTTCTTGAATTGGGATGAATTGAGGAGTTTCTAATATCTTTGAGTCATATTATAGAGTTGTTTTGAGTTAGGTTATTAGGTACATATGCTGGGTATCTAAATCTAAAGAGTTATTGAGAAAAATATTCGAATTTAGGCGAATTGGGGCTGTAAAACGGAAAACGAAAAAGTCGAGCGTGATCTAGCACGCAAGTCCCCATCACGGACTTGCTCCCCCAGTGAACAAAAAGTTTCTCCCCGTCACAGTTAAGATGCGAACTCCTCTGTCTCAAAACTTAATTTGTAAGTAATTATTTAAAACACCTCCGCGTCGTGGACTTGTTCCAAGACGGTAATTTCGTGACTTTTCTCATGTTTAGCTATTTAAGATCATTCCTAAACATCATGTGATCCTTCCTATCACAAATCTCAATTCTTGAATCCATAATTCAATTCAAGGACCAGTTAAAAGTCAAGTCAAGAGCAGTTAAGATCAAAGTCTAGAGAAGTTCTTAAAGTTTTCCAAAAGTCTTTTGCAAACGTTTTAACTTTGTTTTAAGACTTAAGTTTTGAGTTCAATAAAGAGTAAAGCTTGAAGTTCATTTCTTCAAAAGTATATGGGGACTATGTATTCCCAAATGGTTTTAAATGTTTTCACATTTAAACAAGAAAGGAAACTTCTATTTTCGAAGAGCCTTCGGGCTAGTTTTCAGAAAAGAGTAATCGCTTTCTAAATGAAGCAAGAAGGGAAACTTTGATTTCCAAGACAGCCTTTAAGCTAAATTTTTTAGCACTAATCTCAAATCACAGAAGAAGTATGTTTTTAAAACACAAGAGCTAATATTATATTATTTTGGGAGTAGTATTGAGCACCGATATGGGGGAGCGTTCAGAGAACCCACAGCCCCTATAAACCATGTAGCCATCATGGGTAGAATAGGGTCATACTTTTTAGATGAACCCTTAGTTCTTTATAACATTGACTAGTGGATCCACTTAGTAGTTCATGTTCTATACCCTCGGCAAGGTATAGGATGGCTCTGACAGTGTGGGGCCAAGAAACGATGTATCATCACTATAGCTCTTAAGTGATGGTTGTCGGTTAGAGAAACTCCCACAACAGTATTTTGTATTTTTATATACATCAGTTTATTTGTATTTTTTTTACATACATCTCAAAGTTATATGTATCTTTGCATACACACAGAGTTGACATCATGTTTAAAATAGTTTTTCTTTATATTGCACTTATTTTTAAACTGCTTTATATTGAAATGAGTTTAGTTATGTTGAGTTGCATTGAGCCAGGTAAGTTCTTCAGTTCCTTTCAGATTCTTTTCAAACTTAAGTTGTGTTTAGCATTCCAACTCGCATACTGGTACATTCAATGTACTGATGTCAGTTAGTCTGGATCGTCTTATGATGCATACGCAGGTAACTAGGATCGGCATCCAGCGCATCGTTCATCCAGTGAGCACTCCAGAGTCAGTTGGTGAGCCTTCTTGCATTCCGGAGGACTCCTTTTATTGCTTTAAGTTATTGTCATTAATTCGTTAGGATGTCGTGGGGTTTGTCCCGACATCCATCTCAGGTGTTTTAGAGGCTTTATAGACAGTCAGATGTTAGTTCTTTAGTCTTTTCATTTCATCTTATGTTAAGACTTGAGTTGCCATTTTGGCCAAGTTGAACGTTTGACTTTTAAGCATTCTAAGTATTTTCCTTATTCAAGTGAGTATAGTGTTTGATCATTATAAGTATGAATATAGTCTTCCGCTGAGTAAGTAAGTCAGGCCAGGGGTTTGCTTGGGACCAGCAATGGTCTTCGAGTGTTAGCCACGTCCGGAGTGTAGGCTCAGGGCGTGATAGATATTAAGTCCAATTTTTAAAACAATATCTATAACAAACAAAATCCTCACTATATTAACAAGAGCAGTGGAACACTATTACAACCTTAAGATTCTAATTGCAATAATCAAACTATTGAATTACAATGGAGATGTTGAAATAACGAGTAATTAAATATAGAGAGGAGAATGGAGATGAGAAGCTTTGACTCTAGAAGAAGATCATGAGAGGACAAACATTTTCTTCAATATGCCTAATCCCTAAATCACTGACCACTACCCTTTTTAATGGAATCGTTCTCACACCCACTACTCGACCCGGATCCCAAATTAGCCTGGACCTATTACTTGTTCTCGGCCTAATAGCTTTCGTAAGTCCAATAACTACTTGTGTGACCTTGATATCCATATTGGATTGGACTTGGTTCATAACAATATCAATACCTAAAAATCACCCCAACCATCTATATTTTCAATGAGAATAATGACATTTGGGTTATTTTGTAGAAATCCACTATAAAATTTAATACAACTCTGTCACGTAAATCGTAATTATGCCTAAAATATATTCTAACCAATGATTTTATAGAATATGGCAAGATAAGGGCCTAATATAGGGTGTGCATTGGTCGGTTCGATTCGGTTTTATATATTATCGATTTGATATATTCATTTTTTGTTTTTAAATACGTTAAACCAATAACCAAACCAATAAGATTTATTTTATCGATTTTTGGTTTATCGGTTTTAGTTCTTAACGGTTCAGTATTCGATTTAACCAATAAGAAAATACGTATAAAACAAATATATGACTTCTCTAATAAATTTGACGCGACAACACAATAATGTAACTTTACAAATGCTCATAACATAGAAACAATAATAACAAACATGAGAATAATTATACAAGTGTAACACAAAGAGAAATTAAGAGAAATAGGGTTCATACTTTAGATTTTGTGTTTTGTATAATGGGAAGTTGTTAACTCGAAGTCATTTTGAAGTGTGAATGGAAGGCTAAATCACAAAGACAACAACTAGTAATGTATTGAGATTAATATATAATATTTATGTATAAGTAATAGTATTAAATTACCAATTTTAATGGGTTATCGGTTTATCCAATAACACAATATTAAAAACCAATGCCGAACCGATAACCCGACAACTTTTTTATAAAACCATCAAAAAATCATTAACCCAATAACAATAAATCAATTACACTTTTTTGGTTCGGTTTATCGATAGGCTCAGTTTTGCACACCCCTAGTCTAATATGGACAATTTTTGGGATCATTTCACTGTGAAAGATTCAAAAGGCAGCCCATCCGACTGTAATGGGCTTTTGTCCACTATTTTGGGGCCCATCAAAATATTAGATTGTTATCCTCGACCCATCAAATCAGTTTAAATGAAGAATATGGACGACAATTTCATTCTTTAAGCACACATTAGATATTTTTACATAGGAATATTAGCATTTTTAGTCCCTCAACTATTAATAAATTTAGATAATGACCGGTCTTTGTGATTTGTGATTAAACATGTGATTTCCTTGACTGTGAATCTTCAAAAAATTAATGTTATCATTAAGTATTGAACTATTCAATTATCGATATATTATGTTGCTACTCTACATTTAAGGTACTATAGTTTTCAAAAATGGTCTTAAATATTACATATATCTTGTATAAAGGGACAAAAACACACATTTCAATCAATAAGAGGTTATATTTTAAGTCACATATTACAAGGACTAAAACTAGAATTCATCAATAAATGAGGTACCAAAGTCCAAAAGTATAATGTATATATAATGTGTATATGTGTATATGTAAATAATAAAGCTAATAGAAAAGGACAAAGAAAGACTTAAAGCATGGTAAACAAAGCCCACACCATGTATGGGCCAACAAGATCGACTCTCTTTTAGTGTCAGTTAGCTCTTGAAAATTACATTACATAACATAGACAAAAAAGAACATTGCCAAATTTGAAATTTTGGCAGAGGTTTTGTCACCTCTTCATTTAATGATTTTGTGTCCCATTTGACTTAATATTGATGAAAGAAACTGAACTGCACTGAGCAATGCCAATCAGCCCAATTAGAAGCAAGCTCAACTTGACATGATGGTCCAAGTAGATGAATTGACCAAAAGATGAAAGGTAACTCTTGTTTCTTTTGATTGTTTGAGTTATTTGGTATTTGAAATATACTGATTCGATAAATTTACGTGTCATAGAAGCTCTCCTGAAATTCTTTTATTATATTTTTATATTTCAAACTCGAAATATCTAGTAAAGAGTAAAGTAGTGATATTTAACTAACCATGTTTCTTGGCAATGACTAGGACATTTAGAATAATGTTGTTAATATATAGAGAAAATGATCCAAAGCCCTCCTAACCTATTGTTGAATTTTCAACTACACATTTATACTTTACGGAGTTTTATTATCCCCCTAAACATTTTAAAAGTCAAATATATAACCCCTTAAAACGTTATAACCAGATATGTGTCTTGTGGTGAAACACACACACTTGACACGTGTATTTAACTAGTTAATTATTATTTTTTCAGTTTTTTTTCACCTTCATCTTCTTCGTTTCTTCTTTAACCATTTTTTCAACTATAACTTTTACAAATATTGATTTGGGGAAAACATTGACGAATGCATTGGGGTCCCCCACCCCTTCCACCCCCACCTCCATCTCTGCCTTTAATAATCTACCCTGCCTTTACATTACCTTCTTCACCTAATCAAAGAGCTTTTTACCATTTCTTCCTAAGAATAAAGCTTCGAAAAAGAGATTTCAAACCACCATTTTCTGATTAGAGATGGTTGACACTTTCTTTTTAGTGGATTTAATTGATTTTGCAAGTATTTTGCATGCGAGCTTAAAAGTAACAATGGTGAATCTGATTCCAACGGGGCAATAGCAATGATGGCGCTGGTTGCTTAAGGTTGGTGAATGGTCGAGGCCTATATTGTTTTGGAGAAGAAAAAAAATTTAAAATACATATGTTTATCAAAATAATAATTTAAAATAAACTTTTAGTAATACTCACTTTTTTAAAAAAGAATGGTCTACTAAATAAATATATTTTATAAATAGTCGACAAATAAAAGTAAATGAAAGGGGTAATTAAGTAATTTCAACAACAAATAAGTAGAAACTAAATTTTACACATAAATCGCATTCGACGAATGTGTTTTACGCCTTTCATTCACATCTCAGTCAATCTTGAGTATAAATGAAAAAAATAATTATCTATTCTTGATAAGAATAAAGTAATATATAAAAGAAATAAATATATTTTATAAATAGTCAACAAATAAAATTAAACGGAAGGGGTAACAAAGTAAATTCAACAACAAATAAGAAGAGACTGAATTTTACACATAAATAACATTCAACGATCGCATTTTATGTCTTTCATTCACAGCTCAGTCAATGTTGAGCGTAAAACAGAAAAAATAAGTATCTTTTCTTAATATGATAAAAGACATAAATATATTTTATAAATAGTCGACAAATAAAATTAAACGAAAAGAGTAATAAAGTAATTTCAACAACAAATAAGAAGAGGCTGAATTTTACACATAAATCGCATTCAACGAATGCGTTTTGTGCCTTTCATTCACAGCTCAGTCAATGTTGAGTATAAAATGGAAAATAGTCGACAAATGAAATTAAACGGAAGAGGTAATAAAGTAATTTCAACAACAAATAAGAAGAGACTGAATTTTACACATAAATCGCATTCGACGATCGCATTTTATGCCTTTCATTAACATCTCAGTCAATGAGTATAAAATGGAAAAAATAATATTTTTTTCTTAATATGATAAAGAAATAAATATATTTTATAAATAGTCGACAAATAAAATTAAACGGAATGGGTGATAAAGTAATTTCAACAGCAAATAAGAAGAGACTGGATTTTACACATAAATCACATTCGACAAATGCGTTTTATGCCTTTCATTCACAGCTCAATCAATGTTGAGTATAAAATGAAAAAAAATAATTATTTTTTCCTAATATGCTAAAAGTAATAAATAAAAGAAATAAATATATTTTATATATAGTACACAAATAAAATTAAACAGAAGAGGTAATAAAGTTATTTCAACAACAAATAAGAAGAGACTGAATTTTACACATAAATCGCATTCGACGAATGCGTTTTATGCCTTTCATTCACAGCTCAGTCAATGTTGAGTATAAAATGGAAAAAATAACTATCTTTTCTTAATATGATAAAAGAAATAAATATATTTTATAAATAGTCGACAAATAAAATTAAACGGAAGAGATAATAAAGTAATTTCAACGACAAACTAAATTTTACACATAAATCGCATTCGACCTATGCGTTTTATGTCTTTCATTCACAGCTCAGTCAATGTTTAGTATAAAATGAAAAAAATAATTATCTTTTCTTAATATGATAAAAGATGTAAATATATTTTATAAATAGTCGACAAATGAAATTAAACGGAAGAGATAATAAAGTAAATTTCAACAACAAATAAAAAGAGATTGTTGTAAAACTAAAGCAAAATTAGACAAGAAATATAGAAGATGAAAGCAATAGAAATAGGGAGACAAGAGATGAGAGCTTTTCTTATTATTCCAAATCTTCAAGTGTATACAATATGAACCCTTATGCCTCTATTTATAGTGTAACATATAGGCATACAAAAGGTTAGTCATAAACATAACATTAACATGAATATAATGGAGGAGGTTATGGATGTTAGCCCATATGTTTGGGCTTTTCCTATTAAGTTAGGTTTAGTTAATATATTCCTATAAGGTTAGGTTTAGTTACTTATATATAGTCTTCCTATTATAATATATTGTAATATAAATTATGCTTCTTGTTCTTTAATAAAAGTAGTTCTATTAACATGGTATCAAGAGCTAAATCGATCCATGCTCCTTGAGTTGTTGGTTGAAGACCTGGTAGCGGTCATCTGTTGCGCGGATCGATCCATGCTTCTTGTTTTTTTTATTTGCTGCGGCTGTTTGTTTGGATTTTGGTGAGTTCGCGGTGATTTTTTTTGTTTTTTTTTCGATTGGTGCTGCGGCTGTTTGTTTGGATCGGTTCAACCCAAGGTATTTCGATTGGTGTTTGCTTCTTGTTTGACAATATGACTGGAAAAGATGATTCTCTCCAGTCCATTAATGCTCAATTAGATGGTAAAAATTATGCATATTGGAGTTATGTTATGAAGAATTTTCTTCGTGGGAAGAATATGTGGGGTTATGTCACTAGGGTTAAAATTAAACCCAAAGATGATACGACTGCGGATTTTGCATT
Organism: Solanum pinnatisectum; assembly: GCA_035578085.1. Taxonomy (NCBI): domain Eukaryota; kingdom Viridiplantae; phylum Streptophyta; class Magnoliopsida; order Solanales; family Solanaceae; genus Solanum; species Solanum pinnatisectum. Next base: position 8,285,331 of record CM069086.1, on the reverse strand, counting down.
GTTGGTAGACTCATGGGAAACTGCTAACTCCAAGGTTATCACTTGGATCAACACCAGAACTTTCACCAATTGGTATGCAATTGGCTAAGTATGACACAGCAAAGGAAGTTTGGGACCATTTGGAGAGACTGTATACTCAGTCTAATTTTGCTAAACAGTACCAGTTGGAGTATGATATTCATGCTCTTCAACAGAATGCTATGAGTATTCAAGATTTCTATGCTGCAATGTCAAATTTGTGGGATCAATTGGCTCTTACTGAATTTGCAGAGTTAAAAGTTTTTGAGCCATACATCGCTAGGAGGGAAGAACAGCGTTTGGTTTAATTTTTGATGGCATTACGTTCTGATTTTGAAGGACTGCGTGGAAAAATCCTTCATCGATCTCCTCTCCCCACAGTTGATTCCGTTGTTCATGAACTGATTGCAGAAGAGACCCGTATCAAGTCTCAAGTGGATAAAGGGTCTAAAGCAACTAATACTCCTGCTGTGATTGCCGTTTCAACAGATCTGTCTAGACCACCACGTTACCGACAATCTCCTAAAGTTGCATTTGATGAGTGTGCATTCGCAAACGAAAAATCATTGGAAGGCTCAATGTCCATTGTTACTTAACAAGGCAAAACAATTTCAATCTGGCCAGCAGCAGAAGTATGGGTCACGCTTTGATGCTCGTCCTCCACGATTCACATTGCCGTCATTGCACCATCCGTAGATCACGAATGCATTAACAATATGCCACCTTCGCGTTGGATCCCCGTGTTTTGAGCGATTCGCAGTTTATGGCTTCTAATTCTACGGCCATGTCAGCGTCTATGTCTTATTCTGGTACACCTTCTTCTAGTCCCTCAGGTATTCCGTCCTCTCTGTGGATTTTGGATTCTGGTGCGTCTCATCATATGTCACCTTATTTGTCATCGTTTGGTTCTTTGTTCCCTATTTCACCACTCTCTGTTATGTCCACTAGTGCTGCATCTATGACAGTCGAGGGTGTTGGTTCTATTACTACTCCTAACATTGTTCTCTCTGATGTTTATTACGTTCCTAAACTTGCTTTGAATCTTGCTTGATCGATCAATTGTGTAAAGCTGGCAATTGGGTGTTCTTTTCTGATTCTGTTTGTGTTGTACAGGACTAACACACTCAGAAGGTGATTGGGATTGGCCGTAGGTTGGGGAAACTCTATGTCTTGGAGATTCTCAAAGTGTACATTCTTTATTCTTTGCCTCTAGTATTGATTTGTCATCTTTTCGTTTGAGTTCTTTGCCTTCTCAGTTTTATCTTTGGCATTCCCGTTTGGGACATGTGTCAGTGTCACGTTTACGTTTCTTAGCCTCTACTGGTGCTTTGGGTCATTTGAACACTTGTGATATTTCTGATTGTAGTGGTTGTAAACTGGCAAAATTCTCAGCTTTATCGTTTAATAAAAGTGTGTCTTATTCATTGCTCCTTTGATATTATTCATTCGATGTGTGGCCCATCTCCAATTTCTACTAAGGGTGGCTCGACCTACTATGTTTCGTTTATAGATGACTTTACTCGTTATACCTGGGTGTATCTTATGAAACGCAGATCTGATTTCTTTGGCATTTACAGTAACCTTAGAGCTCTTGTTAAAACACAACATTCGGCTGTGATAAAGTGCTTCAGGTGTGACTTAGGGGGCGAATATACCTCTAATGATTTCACTCAGTTACTTGCCTCTAATGGCACCATACACGATCATCTGCATCTGACACTCACGAGCGAGAATGGTGTTGCGAGAAAGAAAACACCGACATATTGTTGAGACAAAGACGCTTTTTACTCTTATCTGCAGAGGTTCCTAGTATTTTTTGGGAGAAGCGATCTAGCTGCGTATATGTGATTAATCGTATTCCTACTGCATTGACTTCAGGGTTGTCTCCATTTGAGAAATTATATGGTCACTTACCGAATTATTCTGCATTACGAGTTTTTGCATGTACTTGCTTTGTTCTTCGTCCTCATGTTGAACGAAATAAGCTGGGGCCAAAATCAGCTATATGTGTGTTTTTGGGGTATGGTGTTGGACAAAAAGGATATCGTTGCTATGATCCTGTAAGTCAGAAATTATATGTTTCACGGCATGTTACCTTTTTGGAACATATTCCTTTTTATTCGATTCCAGCTAAATCCCATGATGTAACGAAATCAGATCTTCACCATATTGATCCTTTTGGCATTGACATGGAGGTTCCAGTTTCAAATTCATCCATGCCACCTGATGATAGTGCTTCAGCCCCACCTGTGCCTGAGTCTGCTCCTTTGCCTGTTGATACTGGAGACCCACCACCTTTGAGGCGGTCTACTCGTCCTTCTAAGTCCACCAAACTACCAGATTTCGCTTACTCTACATACTCAGCTTCATTTGCTTCCTTTATTGCCAATATCCATAATTTGTCTGAACCTGAGTCGTATCGAGAGGCTGTGACTGATCCTCTTTGGCAGAATGCTATAGCTGAGGAACTCACTGCTCTTTATCAGACACGTACATGGGATTTGGTTACCCTCCCACCTGGTAAACATACGATTGGTTGTCGATGGGTGTATAAGATAAAAACAAAGTCTGATGGGTCTGTTGAGCGATACAAGGCTAGACTTGTGGCAAAAGGGTACTCACAAAAATATGGTATGGACTATGAGGAGACTTTTGCCCCGGTGGCAAAGATGACGACTGTTCGCACTATAATTGTTGTTGCATCCATTTGACAATGGAAGATATTTCAAATGGATGTCAAGAATGCATTTCTGAATGGTGATCTCCATGAGGAAGTTTATATGACTCCTCCCCCAGGTATTGACCACCAGCCGGGTGAAGTTTGTCGACTTCGAAAAGCTTTATATGGTCTCAAGCAAGCCCCTCGTGCTTGGTTTGAGAAATTTTCCACTGTGATTACTTCTCTTGGATTTGTCCCGAGTAATCATGATTCGGCGGTGTTTGTTAGATGCAGTGCGGGGAGAATTCTTACGTCTTATATATAGATGATATGGTTATTCGGTGATGATTATGATGGTATTGACTCAAGCGTGATTTGGCTCATCGGTTTGCCATGAAGGACTTGGGCTTGCTCGTTATTTTTGGGTATTGAGGTGGCTCAGTCTAAGAAAGGGTATCTTCTTTCTCAGACTAAATATATATCTGACTTGTTTAAACGGGCGCGTCTTTCTGACAACAGGACTGTAGATACTCCCCTTGAAACTAATGCTCGGTACTCTCCTAGTGATGGTGTTCCGTTATCAGATCCGAGTCTTTATCGGACTGTTGTAGGTAGTTTGGTTTATCTTCTCATTACTCGCGGATATAACTCATGCGATTCATGTTGTTAGCCAATTTATTCTCGCTCACCTACTGCTCACTGGGAGAGTCGTGATGATTCTGAGATATCTTCGTGGCACTCAGTGTCAGAATCTCTTGTTTCCCTCGACGTCATCTCTCGAGTTGCGAGCCTACAGTGATGCTGATTGGGATGGCGATCGCAATGATCGTAAATCCACCACTAGTTTTTGTGTGTTTCTTGGAGACTCTTTAATCTCATGGAAGAGCAAGAAACAAGATGTTGTCTCTAGATCTTCCACGGAGGCTGAGTATCGTGCTATGACTGTGACTACATGCGAGATTGTTTGGTTACGTTGGCTTCTTGCAGATATGGGGGTTCACATTTCTTTGCCTACTCCCCTGCATTGTGATAACAAAAGTGCGATGCAAATTGCAAAGAATTCTGTTTTTCATGAGCGGACGAAGCACATTGAGATTGATTGTCACTTCACTCGTCATCATTTACAGCTCGGGACCATATCACTTTCTTTTGTTCCGTCGACCTTGCAGATTGCGGATCTTTTTACGAAGGCACAGTCGGTGTCTCGGTTTGATTTTTGTGTGACAAACTCTCAATGCTTATTGCTGTTGCATTGTGAGTTTGATGGGGGATGTTAGCCCATATGTTTGGGCTTTTCCTATTAAGTTAGGTTTAGTTAATGTATTCTTATAAGGTTAGGTTTAGTTACTTATATATAGTCTTCCTATTATAATATATTGTAATATAACTTATGCTTCTTGTTCTTTAATAAAAGTAGTTCTATTAACAATGGAAGTGAAAGGTTATAAGAATAATGGTTATAAAGTTGGAAGTTATGGAGGTTATGGTTATCCTCATAATGAAGGAAAGTAATGGAGATAATGGGTGAGAGTAACATTTTGGTGTAGTGGACATTCACACTATAATATTTTATAACACTCCCCCTTGGATGTCTATAGATAATATGCCTCGTTAAAATCTTACTAGGAAAAAACTCTGTGGGAAAAAATCCTAGTGAAGGAAAAAGAGTACACATATCTTTTAATATGCTTTGAATGTTGCTTCGTTAAAAACCTTACCAGGAAAACCCAATTGGGATAAAACCATGGTTAAGGAAAAGAGTACAACGCGTATTTTTCTCCCCCTGATAAAAACTTTACTTGATATCTCGAAGACGATGCATTCCAATCTTATATCACAACTTCTCAAATATTAATGTTGGCAATCCTTAGTGAATAAGGTTACAAGATTATCACTTGAATGGGTCTTTGAACATCTATCTCACCATTTTATTGAAGATCATGTGTGAAAAAGACTTTTGGTGAAATATGTTTTTTCTGTTCTCCTTTGATTGTATCCTCCTTTCAATTGAGTTACATATTATTTTCGTATATGGTGGCTGGAATATCCATTGCCAAAGGAAATCACATATTTTCTGAATATGATAGATCATGATTCCAACCAAACACACTCCCGACTTACTTCATAGATCAATATTATTATGATTTGAAGAAGTGGTTACCAATATTTGATTCTTGGAATGCCAATACATTGTTGTGCCTCCATATGTAAACAAATAGCTCATTTGCGATCGAGCTTTATGCAGATCAAATAAATATTCCGCATCTACATAATCAAATCATTTCTGACTCAGAGATTGATCATTTCAATTTTATTGAATCTCGTCTTTTCTTCTCAAAGAAAATCACACATCTTCTATGAGGTTGAAAGGATTCTTTCTCTGTGTTAAGCAATTTCAGAACCATTGGGTACTCAATGGAACTGTTTTAAGACCTTTTAAATCCTTCAAGAATTTTCATATAACTTTCATCGTTTAGTTAGACATGATAATCAGTCATTATATATATTCAAGTATTTCATCTATTGCCAGACTGCCACCACTCGAGAACATATCTCCATTTAATAATGTCAGGACTTCTGCGAAAACCCTTTATGCCCTGAGGCACAAATCGTACTTTATATCTTACGGTTATACTTTCGCACAATTATTTATTTGTACCACACTGACATTATATTTTGATCCATGAACTATAAGTTCAAAAACATCACTTTTCTAAGTGAAACAAAATATACTTGAATAGTGCATTTTATTTGGCCAATCATTTATCTGTCCACACTATATGACATATTCGAATTTAAGATCCTCGTAACTACTTATAGCATTGAGTGCTACTTCATATCAAAGATACCGTCAACGGTCATTTGACTTGATTTCAATACGACATAACTTATCGAGATCTCTTCATTTTTCATCATTTTCAAGTACCTGAACCTTTGCCAAAGGAGTTTTACGTTTGGAATCGATTGGTCTATCACGCTTTTGACGTACCATAGACTATGTCCTTCAAGGACTATTTATTGGAACATTTGCGGCTTAATTAAAATATTGGGTCAGCAAATACATCTGACAAATTATTTGCAACATTTTGCAAATAAATTATCTCTTGAACTTCAAGTTCACATTTTTTTTTTTTGACAAGGATCTAGAGAATTCACCCCAGACATAATTTTATGCTGCAAAACATATCTCCTCCTAATGTTAGGAAATCTAACACTTACCCCCAACCTCATTTGGTGATCCATCTTTGTGCGTGATGGAGCAATAAAATCATATGTGCACACATCAAATTTTTTAGATGAAAATTATTTGGTTCTTGACCCTGAACCAATTGTGATGGGAGAACCTTGTTGGCTTGATGCATACATGTTAAATTTCTGCTAAACCAACCAGTATTATCAACATAATTATATAGTTTGGAATTGTGCTCTTATTTTAACAATTTGAGCAAACAACCTTACAAAAAAAAAAAATTGTAAGTTGATACAAATGCACATGTGACCATACCATAGATGCATTTATTAAATCATAATAATAAGCAGTCCACATGGCATGTGAACTGGCCCATATTCACCTTTTTATATGTTCCAAATAATTTTAGGGAATACAATCCCAACCTTAGCTGGTACAATGATCATTTTATCATGAGAACAAACAACACAAGAGAATTCTTGAAGAATCTTTTATTTCTTCAAACATATAGTCACATGAATTCTCAATTTCTTTTGCATCACATTTGAATCGGAATGGCCAACCGATTATGCCAACTGGTATTTATTCTAGTCAACTTCTAGTTTACTTTTGCATGTGATTCCATCATCATGCCCATGTTTGTATACAACAAAAAAGAGAAAAAAAATAGGTAATCTTATAGGTAAATATTTATAATTCACTCCAGTTGTAGTAATTTGAAGATATTAAATCTTCCCATAATTTATAGTCTCAATATATTAATTTTTTTCTTTTGGATTCCTTCGAAACTTAAAAGTTTCTTTTGAGACTTACTACAATCTCAATATTATGAACAATTTCATTCCTTCGGATAGTAACAAATTAGCCCTTTCGGAACTCTCAATTAATTTTGTGTACTATCACAAATTTCACAACACCATTCTTATGGTGACCATCTCCTTCAAGGAGAAAATTATTATTATTGTCATGATTAAAATTATTACATGCTTATTTCTTGACAACCAATGACAAATTTGTATTGCCACACAACAATATTTATTTTGGTCATGGCCACAACCTTTATTGGAAAGAATTATTTCTTTCTTTTGTCCTTCAATAGTTCATAATTTAACATACCACAATATTTGTGAAGTACTTAAAGTATATTACTAAATGACCATTTATGTCAAAATATTTCTTTTCAATCTCTCAAACCTCCCTTAGAGGTGAGATGTGACATTTATCCAACAATACATGAACATGTTCTCATCCATAAGAACACAAGTCACATTTTCTTTAAGAAATGGACCATAACCATTTGAACATGCCCCATAGATTTTTATTAGAAACTCATTGTCATGCTTTTGCATTTATCAAATTTATGTGACTCACCTCAACATCACTTTAAGAGGCCAACTGTACCAAATGTACTACCACTTTGTATTCCTTTATTTTGATGGAGGATTTACAAAACTTTTCAAATTGGGTTGCACCAACAACAATGTGGCCAATAACTTTTCATACCACTTTAATGGATAAAAACTACCTTCACATTTTGAAGCATCATCATAAGAACCCATATTGTTCTTCCTTTTAATTACCATAATGATGACCATTAACAATTTACCACACCTATATTCATACATTAAATCACTTGTCATCTTTCAAACATATTATGCACTGCTACCACATTCACATAAGAGAATGGAGCAAATCAAGTGGGTGGATTTCATGACTTTTCACCAAAAGTTCATCATGTTGCCTTAGTCATCATCATATTATCACTCTAGTGCATTAGGACTTAAACCCAATGTCTTATCCATATAAAGAAGCCTTAGCCCATAAATCAATGGGACTTGAACCCAACATATTATTATCACGACACACGGAGACTTTAACTCGATGTCTTACACACTTGGTGCGATGAAACTTGAATTCATCATTTTACGCTCAATCATTGTCTTAATAAATCAAAGCGTTACCAAAAAAATAAATATTGAAACCCATAAATATAATCTGAATTTGACTTAAAATATAAGAAAAATGAACAAAATCAATCAATTATAACAACATGTTGGAATCATGTAAAAATCTCAAGTTAAAATGAACTAAAACCTTTTAACATTCCTTCTCAATATTGTTACGAAGATTTAACATGATTTACTAACCAATTTAAAATAACCACAAAACAAACTTTGTTAGTACAAATAATATATTAATAACTCAACAAGTAAATGTTTAGATAAAGAAAAATAAAGAGGTACAAAAGTAACCAATAATTATAATCCAATCAATATGTATATGCCACGTAACTCAATAACTTATCTTTTAATAAAACAAGATCACAAAGAACAATTTCTTTACAAATTATTAACTTACAAAACTAATTTTACTTTTTAAATGTATAAGTGATCAAATAAAAAGTTTGCTCAATGTAAAAGCAACTTGCTGGACTCATATGATTTTGAGATGGTAAGAAAACTAATTGATGCATAATCAAAAGTAAAATATAAAAAAGATTATATAGTAATTTACCTTGTTTCCGAGTGAAAAATAAACACAAATATTTTTACCTTCTTTATAGTTACTTTGCTTCAATCCTTCAATAGTAGAACAATCTTGCTAATAACGTGTTGTAAAACTAAAGCAAAATTAGACAAGAAATATAGAAGATGAAAGCAATAGAAATAGGGAGACAAGAGATGAGAGTTTTTCTTATTATTTCAAGTCTTCAAGTGTATACAATATGAACCCTTATGCCTCTATTTATAGTGTAACATAGACATATACAAAAGGTTAGTCATAAACATGATATTAACATGAATATAATGGAGGAGGTTATGGAAGTGAAAGGTTACAAGAATAATGGTTATAAAGTTGGAGGTTATGGAGGTTATGGTTATCTTCATGATGGAGGAAAGCAATGGAGATAATGGGTAAGAGTAACTTTTTGGTGTAGTAAACACCCACACTATAATATTTTATAACAAAGACTGAATTTTACATATAAATCTCATTCGACGAATGCGTTTTATGTCTTTCATTCACAGCTCAGTCAATGTTGAGTATAAAATGGAAATAATAATTATCTTTTCTTAATATGATAAAAGTAATAAATAAATGAAATAAATATATTTTTATAAATAGTCGACAAATAAAATTAAACTGAAGGGGTAATAAAATAATTTCAACAACAAATAAGATAATTCACAGCTCAATCAATGTTGAGTATAAAATGGAAATAATAATTATCTTTTCTTAATATGATAAAAGTAATCAATAAATGAAATAAATATATTTTTATAAATAGTCGACAAATAAAATTAAACTGAAGGGGTAATAAAATAATTTCAACAACAAATAAGAAGAGATTGAATTTTACACATAAATCGCATTCGATGAATGCGTTTTATGCCTTTCATTCACAACTCAGTCAATGTTGAGTATAAAATGGAAAAAATAATTATCTTTTCTTAATACGATAAAAGAAATAAATATATTTTATAAATAGTCGACAAATAAAATTAAACGGAAGGAATAATAAAGTAATTTCAACAACAAATAAGAAGAGACTAAATTTTACACATAAATCGCATTCGACCTATGCATTTTATGCCTTTCATTCACAACTCAGTCAATGTTTAGTATAAAATGGAAAAAATAATTATCTTTTCTTAATATGATAAAACAAATAAATATATTTTATAAATAGTCGACAAATGAAATTAAACGGAAGAGATAATAAAGTAAATTTCAACAACAAATAAGAAGAGACTGAATTTTACACATAAATCGCATTCGACGAATGCGTTTTATGCCTTTCATTCACAGCTCAGTCAATATTGAGTATAAAATGGAAATAATAATTATCTTTTCTTAATATGATAAAAGTAATAAATAGATTTTATAAATAGTCAACAAATAAAATTAAACGGAAGGGGTAATAAAGTAATTTCAACAACAAATAAGAAGAGATTGAATTTTACACATAAATAATGCGTTTTATGCCTTTAATTTACAGCTCAGTCAATGTTGAGTATAAAATGAAAAAAATAATTATCTTTTCTTAATATGATAAAAGTAATAAATAAAAAAATAAATATATTTTATAAATAGTCGACAAATAAAATTAAACGGAAGGGGTAATAAAGTAATTTCAACAAGAAGTAAGAAGAGACTGAATTTTACACATAAATCGCATTCGATGATCGCGTTTTATTCCTTTCATTCACAACTCAGTCAATGTTGAGTATAAAGTGAAAAAAATAATTATCTTTTCTTAATATGATAAAAGAAATAAATATATTTTATAAATAGTCGACAAATAAAATTAAACTAAAGGGGTAGTAATGTATACATTCACTTTACCTGATAAAAAGTTATGGAGGTAATAATTTTATTTTTAAACAATTTAAGGGGTGATAGGATGCTCGTAAAATATGAGTGTGTAATTGAGAATCCAACCATAGGGACTCATCCGTGTAGTGAATGAAAGAACTTTCATTGAATGAGTTGACGCTAAACCTCCTGCTCTTTAAGAGAGTAAAGGTTGTATGCATTCTTTTGGCCATTTTCTCGTCAATATATACATGTACTACTTTCTCCATTTTAATTTATGTGATGGTGTTTGAATGTCGAGAGTCGAATAAATTATTCTTTGGCAGCAATTTTTTCATGTCTTTTAAATATTTTAAATGATTAACTATTGTAACTTATATTACTTTTACATAATTCAAAAATATAAACTTTATTTAGAAAATCTAAAAGATTTTATATCCAAATACGACGTCAAATTTTACAAAAGTATAAATCTCATAAAATGAAGAGTCACATAGGTCAAAGTAGAGAAAGTACTTTATGTTTGATATTATAATACTAATAATACCATTATATACTTCAGTTATCTTATTTTACTTAGCATTGTTATACTGCAGAGAGCAACAATCATTTTTTGTTAGTCATGACCTTTTAAATAACTTTTAATTATCAGGAAAATGACGTTTTCTGGATTATTTGTTTTTTAGTAATATCTAGGAAAAAGTATGCAAATAGTCTCATTAACGCAAATTAATATTTGAAATCATGAGATGAAATCAATATTTGGCCTGATTTACCTATTTTCTTGTCCATATTCACTCGGTCCAAACTAATTACATGTCTTTCCCTCCCTTTTTCACAGATGAGTCAACATGACATCAACCATCTCATAGACAACTAGTCCTCTATGATACCCTGTCAATATTAATATACCACAATGATATCATATAGGATGGAGCTTCTTTTTTTTATAAAGAATAAACAAGAAATAATAAGAGAAAAATACTACAGTCACTAGCTTATTCATAATAATATAATTTAATGAAAAGTGTATTTTCATAATTTTTTTCTCTTTTGCAAATGAGACGAACACAACTATGTACAACACAATCACGATACAATTTTTAATTGTCAAGCCATTTATCGGTTAAAGTCCCATTTACGAAAAATCACAATATCAAATCATCTTACTTACTTCAACCCACATTTTGCTCAACCCATGACATGCTTTACATGAATATGAGGTTTTACAATGAACGTCTTTGTTTGGACTATATGATGAACAAATTAAGTTGATGCGTTGATTACAGTTCTATATCCTATAATTGTTACTTGTATGCCTATAGTTCTTTCGATTTGACATTCGGTTCATATGACCTTCCATACTTATCTACCTGTAATTTGGTCTGCTTTATACACCAATACATCATGTTGCATATAGTGACGTCTCTGTGTTTAGTATGTTGTATTTTCTGTTAAATGCATGATTAGGTTCATAGTGGAGCAGATCATAATTGTATCATATTTTATAGTTTTTGTCCAGATAGCTTTATAGCTTTTATATATATATATGTGTGTGTGTGTGTAGCATGTGTTCGTTATTCCCCTCACTTATTATCTAATAGTTTTCATACGGTTCTTGTATGCCCTCCAATTTTGGGGCGTGACAATTCATACCGAAGTGTTATTTGGAGACTTTATGCGATAATTTTTTTTTTTTCTTAAATAGGGTAATTGAATTTTCGAAGTAATAGGAGTATTATGATAATCTAAATTTTTATGTTTACCAGTTCCTACTTCTAATATGGTATTGATATAGATTATTAATTTTGTTTCATTAATGTGTAAGCTTGTAACCTATTAATTAATCTAATTCTCAATCTGATTATTCTTTATGACTTTATTAATCCATAAATCATTGACGAATCCGTGAATGTATATATTTTTAATCCTCATGCCAAATAAGTATAGAAAGATGTCAAACTAACAGTAATTGATTTGTTTATTCTATAGACGTTTCTTGTTTTAATTACAATTTAAGAAAATCATGAATACTTGAATGAAGAATTAATTAATTAATAATACAAGAAGTACAGAAAATATTTAATTTTCACAATATATTAAAAGTTGTTGGGGATCTTAACTTCACTCAATATTTCTATATAAAGTAATTTCCTTATTCCTAAATCTATATTTCTCATAGGAGTATAAATACCTCTCACAATTATATTTATATATTATTAATGAAATTTAACAATTAAATGCACTTCTCTCGGTTATACAATTTAGTTGTCAAAGTAGTAATATTTAAGAATGAGAAATATGTACTTGAACTAAAACATATCCTTCTGAGTAAGTCCCTTTGAATTAATTATCTTGTTTGTTATAACTAATTATTACACTATTTGCTATCTCTCTATTACAAATAAGTGTAGATTCAATTATAACATAAAATAGATAGATGTCACTAAAGTCTAAATATATTAAGAATATGACAGTACTCCAATTAATGGTATTATTTCTTCCGCCTCTCTCGATTACAGAATTAGTAATATGTTAATACGTAGTAAACATTAGATATACGTTAATAAATAAAATAACATCTAACTATAAAATAAATAAAAATTAACTCTATAGCTTAAGCTCACGCACGTAAATTTAGAAATAATACTTACTATTATATAAAAATATCAAAATCCGTCATTTTCCCAACACAAAAGAAAAATACTCCATAATAGAAATGATACTACTAACAAAAATATTCTTTTCCATTAAATAAGAAAATGAAGAAATATTCAAGAAGAAGAATTCCACTATTTAATTGAAAGTAGGAACTAAAATAATTTTCAACATCAAATAATTAAAAATAGTAGAAGAAGAACTTAAAGAAATATATGAATTGTTTTGTTTTTTTCCCTCATTTTCTACTGCTTTAACAATTCATTTCCTCGTGTTATTTATAGTCATTCTCTGAAGATGAAAATAACCTTTTTCTCTTAATTTTTCCACTTGCAAGTTGAGATTTTTTACAAAATTAAAATGACAAGTCCAATGCACACCAACATTTGACAAAGTTTTCTTTCTAGCGTTTCTTTTGCTGTGTTCCACTTTGATGGTTATCATGTTATTACAATTTTCAACTTTTGTTTTCCATATTTGTTGCATATTCCTTTAATTTATTTCTTTCTTATTTGTTCTTCTTTCCATTTTTATCTTGTGGGTTCCACACAAAGAAAAACGTATCCAACCATTTTTCATATCTGTACAACTTCTGTTTCATCTCTTTCATAATTCTTTAATATTTTTATTTGTGTTGGATAATTTCTTGAAAATCAACACTTGTGTTTCTTTTGTCACATATCTACTTAGTTGATGTTTTCTTATTGTATTGCATCATTTTTTGCAAAGAAAAATTAAAATTATTAGTATTAAAATTAAATAACAATTTAGTATATATATAAATATATATTCTCTTCGTCTCATTTTATGCGATACTTTTCGCATTTCGAAATTCATACAAGTTTATCTTTGACCGTAAGTTTTTCATAGATCCTTTTAACATTTTTGAATTATTAATTATTATGACTTATAGTACTTTTTATGTAGTTTACAAATATATAAATTTCATTTCAAAAAATTTGAACATTCCATACGCAAATGTCCGGTCAAAGTTAAACTGTTTGACTCTCGAAAAACGAAAAGTGTCACATAAATTGGATAGAGTGTGTGTGTGTGTGTGTATATATATATATATATATATATATGATTTTTTTCTCTTATCAATCATTTTACCCATCTGAATTAAATCGAGATAGAATTAAATAAGTTATGAACCAAGTATTTATGAGTTAATGAAATGAAATTGAGCAGTGGCGGAGCCAAAAATTTTATTAAGAATGTCCAAGAATAATGATGTGTGGTTGTCATAATATAATTAAAAAAATTGTGATATTTGGGGTTTGAACCTGGATTCCTTCATTCAAATGGACATCTATTAACATTGCGCTAAAGGCATAACTTTTGTTATGGGTGTCTCTTGTATTAGTTTTTAAAACTAATATACAACTACGCTTTGCAAGAAAGCAAAAAAAAAATGACAATCAACTTAGATTATCTCAACCCTAAGTTGTTTTTAACAAATATTGATCCTATCAAGTAACGTCAAAATAATTAAAACTGCTAAGAAAAAATGATTCTGGTTGCCTTAACCTTGAAAGACAGTAAAATTCTTCCTTACTTTATATTGATCTGGAAGTAATTTTATTATTTCACCAAACTTAAGATTTTTATGTAAAGTACTCCCATCATGTATGTGTAGTGTTACAAAGTTTCAATTAAATTTGCTAGTGTTGATTTGGTTTTAAATATTGCAAACAAAGTTTCATCTGAACACCAAATTGTTGGTGAAAGTTGGTTACTACTCCGGATAAGGCATTCTTTTTCCTCCTTTTTCTTCACTTAGTTAAATGTTTCTAAATTTATGACTCCATGTAAATGGTTCATAATCATTTTAATGCCGCTTCAGAAATATTAAAAAATCAAGGTTAAAAACTTGAACTACCAATGTATCACAGTAGCAAGGTACAAATCATGACACACAAATAAAATGGTATATAAACTTTGCAAATAAATACAAATGAACTACATAAATATTTAATTCAAAATCTTATAAGAGTGAATTTATGAAAAAGTCTTATCCCTTCTTGTAAAAAGAAAATCCTCACTTGTGGTTGTGTCACATCGTCGGGCTGAAGGTTTATATATATATATATCAACAGATCTTCGTAATTAATTAAAATTTGACAAATTATAATGGTTGATGATTGTATTATTAATAGTTTTATTAAAATATTGTGTTTTGACTTTTTGATGAGACGAAAGTCATTTCTATTAGAATTGTACTTTCTTTGGCTACACAAAATCATGGTCATATTACTAATTAGATGTGAAAAAAACCTTGTTGTAATTGAATTCGATGTATTATTTAGTTCGTTATATGTATAAATCATATTTTATTTTATTTTTAAAAAAGAGTGAAATATGTTTTTCCAAAAATTATGGCCAAATACATATTAAAACTTCACCAAAAACTTATTTTCCAAAAAATATTTGAAATATATGATCAAACACTAGTTATATTAATATTTCGAGTTCGTTCTTTTCTTTAAACGATGTACATTTTGTTATCTCCTGTATTCAGATTAGCAAACTAGAAATAATAAAAGATGAGAAGAAAAACACAAAGAACTAGCCGAGTCCACAGAACCCACTGTGTGTCCTTAAGAAATTTAATCCCCTCAAGTATCCGAGGTTGCAGATTAATTCCTCCCAAGATAAAACGGATTAACCATTAAAGAAGTAGCGATGCCTCAAACTTCGATAATTTCAACGAACTCAAAATGACAGCAACGAATCACACACAGAGACAAGATCAATCGATTTTGTTTTGTAAGAAATGTATACAAAAGAAGGGAAGAATTCGATACAGAAAAATGAGAGAAAACCTCTCTATTTATAGCCAACCCTTTTGGAAAGAAGACAACATTTCAGAAAGGTCACAACACTTTGGAAAATGCATAATCTTTCAAACGGTCACAAACCTTTAGAAAGGACACAACCTTTCATAAAGGTCACAACCCTTCGGCATAGTCACAACTCTTCAGGAGAGTCACAAGCCTTCATTTCCTGTTCACACCTTTAAAAATTGTGTGATTCTTAATTAAGGATTGATTGCTTCTGGATAAGTGGGTTTCCCTTTGAACTTTCCATAGTGAACATATATCGGATATACTCGGTCAATCGGTAGATTTGATATCTTTGAACCGTCAAGTTTTGGTGTATACCTAGACAACATAAATCACACAATCAACCCTTGAACTGTTTTTGGTTCTCATTGTTTTGTTCGTTTCAGCGATGAACACGTCTTGGTTTATAAGTGCGTAGAGAACTGGCCTTACCGGATTCTCCTTGAAACGGCTTACACTTCACACTTACATAGGTGATTTCTAAATGTGTTATCCCATAGATACACCATTTGATATATCCTATATCAAACTTAGAAATCATTAAAAAGTCCTAATGTCTTTATCCTTGCTACTGAACATTGTCTTATCATGAGAATGGACCATAAAAAATATTTTGACAATGTTGAACCGTCATCAATGACTTTGTTTGATCTCCTTGAACCTAGATCTTGGGATCTCTAGTCTTCTAGGTAGAGTTATCGCCACAATGACTTGTTCTCGGCCATAGTTCCATTCCCTTTGATAATCTATCAACTCCCTCTCTAGTTAGGCCTTTTATAAGTGGATCCGACACATTATCCTTTGACTTTACATAGTCAATTATGATAATTCCAGTTGAGAGTAGTTCTCTAACGATATTATGTCTACGTAATATATGACGAGACTTTCCGTTATACATCATGCTCCATGCCCTACCTATTGCAAATTAACTCTCACAGTGTGTGCGTACTGGAGCTAAAAGGTTTGGGCCAAAAATCTTTCAAGAAATTTTGGAGTCATTCAACTTCATTACCGGCCTTATCTAGAGTGATAAACTCAGATTTCATAGTAGAGCGAGCGATACATCTCTGTTTGGAAGATTTCCAAGAGACTACTCCTCCACCAAGAGTAAATACATATTCGCTCGTGGATTCTACTTCATTTGACCTGGTGATTCAATTTACATCACTATATTCTTCCAATACTGTTGAATATTAGTTATAATGCAAAGCAATAGTTTTTTAAGTATGTTTTAAATAATACTCCAAAACTCTTTTCATTGTTATCCAATGAGTTTGATTGAGATTACTCGTGAACTAACTTAGTTTATTAATAGCACATGGTATATCTGATCACGTACACTTCATGATATATATCATACTTCTCAATACTCTAGCACAATTCAATTATGAGTCACTTTTGCCTTCATTCTTTTGAAGTACAAATCTCACATTTATTGAGTCTTGACAATATTGAAATCCAAATGCTTGAACTTGTCAAGTACATTTTCAATCACATCAGTAACTTCAATGTCTCTCATATCAAAGTTACTTTCTAGCATATGCTTAGTAGCATTTATGTCAGAAATATCTCTTTTGATGATCAACATGTCATCAACATAAAAACAAACAATGACCTTGTGATTTGGAGTGTCTTTAATGTAAAAACATTTATCACATTCTTTAATCTTGAATTCATTTACCAACATAGTTTGGTCAAACTTCGCATGTCATTATTTGGGCGCTTGCTTTTAGTCCACAGAGTGACTTAACAAGTTTACAGACTTTCTTTTCTTTACTAGAACCACAAAGCCCTTGGGTTATTCCATGTCAAAAAAAATGTTTTCACATTCATTTTGACGAATTTGAAGGCCATATTTCACAACTAGCGCAATTAAATCTGAATTGATGTAATCCTAGTTAGTGCTATTATCTGTCAAACAAGGCTTTTCTAATTGTCTAAAGCTTATGACAACAAGTTTGTCTTTGTATTTGTCAATAGTTACATCAACTTTCTTTTCCTTTTGTAGATCCACTTTGAACCCAAAAGTTTATTTCCTGGAGGAAGATCAACCAACTCTCAAGTATGGTTGCTCAAAATTGAATCTATCTTACTATTGACAGCCTTTTCTCAAAGAGAATGAGTCCACAAAGGACATAACTTTTAGAATATATGAGACTCATTTTAAAGAAGAAATGTTACAAAATCAAACTCATAAGAAGTAATTTGTCCATTGACATTAACTACGCCTCTGAATCTCTTTATTAAGTACATTCTCCTTTGGTTCTTTCCAAGGTCGTTTAGACCCTTCACTTGACTATCCGATAGTTCGGACTTATGAGCCATAAATCGACAGACTTTACTATTTGTAGCATATCCAATGAACATACAATCCACAGTCTTAGGTTCTATTTTGACCCTTTTGGGAATAGTTCCCTCATTTTCATTTCTCATATGGAATAAACTGTATTGGAAATTGTTTGATCACTATCTTTCAAGAGTTATTGCTTGTATATACTTTAAGGGAGGACAAGCAATTCTCTATCAGGATACAACAAAGCCTGAACAAACACAACTTTTTGTTTCTCCCTTTCTTAACAAACAAAAGTTTTTGTTTTTTAATTTGTTACTCCTTGTACTAACAAACAAAACTTTTTGTTTCTCTCTTTCTGAACAGACAAACTTTTTGTTGTTCTCTTTTGCTATAATGATAGCACCCACCACTAATTTTGTGGTAAACCTGAACTTATAAATAGTACATTCAACATTTCCTTCAAAGTTCGATTTTTTTCTGTCAACAATTTCATTAGATTGAGGTGAGAACGTGCAGTAATTGGATGGATGATTCAATTTTCCAAATATATTTCTACAAAAGAAGATTCATATTCTCCACACCTACCACTTCTAATCATGACAATTTTTTTTTTTGTCCAACTGATTTTCAACTTTAGTTTTATATTGCCTATATGTTTCTAGTGCTTCATCCTTACCATTCAGCAAATAAACATAACAATATCTAGTGCAATTGTCAATAAAATTTATGAAACACTTTTTCCCACCACAAGATGGTGTTGACTTCATATCACAAATGTCAGTGTAAATCAATTCTAAGGTATTAAAATTCCTTTCAATAACACATACTTGACATTTTGATTTATTGCACTAGAAGTTAGGCAAAACTTCCAAGTTGATAAGTTTTTGCAAGATTTTGTAATTGACATGTCCCAAGCATTTATGTCACAAACAATTTGATTCAAGCAAGTAAGAACAAACAGAAATACTAAGTTTGAAAAGACCTTCTGTGAGGTAACCTTTTCCCACAAATATTTTGTTCTTTACTTTTTGTAACTTTCTCAAATACATACATTGTTTTAGAGCCAACACCTTGCCATATTTCCTTTTCAGAAGAACCTTTCCATAACATTCAATTTGTTATAGAATTATCCATGATCATAGTTTCATCGGTCCAATAAGCGCAATATGACCCAAATGTTTGTTTTACAACACAAACATAACAGATCATTTTTCACCAATGTTCATGTCTATACAAAAAAAATTTATTTTAATAGACATATCTTTTCATGAAAAATCACAATATTTAAAGTGAAACTTTTTCATCAAAGAATACAATTCTTTTTAATGAGTAATATAATTTTGTGGTTTCATACTAGTCATATCATATACTAGTAAAGAGAGACTCAACGACCACAATATCAAATATACTCCAAGCATTTTGTGGGTCTAACACAAGATTGTCACTAAATTTCATATCTTGTACTTTCAAATTTAAATTAAATAGTAAGTCTAATTTTGTCTTTATCACAAGTAAAGAGCCCCCCACATTTTAAATATGTTCTCAAAAATATTTTTCAAGTATTTGAAATTATTTTCCACATATTTTTTCCCATGCTTACACATTGGTAACACAAAGCTTTCTTTTGGAGATTTAATCCATATAAACACTCATTGCAGGCACAAAAATCACTAATTTTATGTCACTATTATTTTTTTTCCCCTTTTTGTCACAAATAGACAAACCACTTAGTATTTAGAATACTAACAATAAAGATTCAATCTTTATACAACTTGTTTCTAGTTTAACGATGAAGTTTTTATATTCTTCTAATCGTTAACCGAATGAACCTTGAATTCTGATGAAGTTTCAATATTCTTCGAATCAGTTTCACATTCAGACAGAGTTGTAAACCAAAAAGGTTTTAATCTCCAGAAACCTCAAATACAACACTGTTTCGAGCTAACGATGAAGATTTTATCTTTTTCAATCATTTAGCCTTAATATTCCTGACGAAGATTTTGTACTCTTCAAGTCAGAATATTCATTCAAACAGAGTATTTAACAAATTGGCGAAGTTTCTATATTTTTCAAATCAATGCATAATTTGATTTGTTCGTGAAGTTCTTATATTCTTCAAACCAAAGGAGTAAAAAAAAATCTCCAAAAGTCAAACACAATCAAATTTCACATGGAGTAGAAAACTACAAAAAAAAAATTTTTTCCTCCTCTAAACAGAATACATATTAATAATAATAAAGACATATTATGAGATCATCACATAATGACTCTATCCTAACATTTATGAAATAAATTTCATAACTTATAAAGGATAGAAAATGAAAATAATAATCAAGGGAAATAAAGATAGAACCTGATTTTTACTCTCATTGAATCATATTCTATCTGTCAACAATAATTCCATGCAAGTCACTTTTCTTGCTAATTTTTTTTTCCTTTTCTCAGTTTCCATCATATTCCTATTTTCCTCAAGAAGACATTTAATTTCAACAAGAAACTAAACTCATGTTCAAATATTGTTAGGAGACAACATTTGTTCATTTACTTCTTCTCATAGTTATATAAAACCAAGAATATAGGGGAAAAAATTAAAGTGTTCATCTTAGCCTTAATGCACAAAATAACTTTTCTCATTGAAAAGAAAACTGAAGGGGTGCAATGCTTGAATGCACTTGGGAAGAAAATAAAAATAATCTTACCCATCCAAGGAAAACTTACTACAAAAAATATACTCGAACATATTAAAGTAGTACTAATTCATCCCAAATCTCTTTTATCATATGATAAAATAATTCTCTTTTTCTTCTTTTTAAAAAGAACACAGGAAATAGAAGTAATTTCCTTACCACAGAAAATACCAACATTAAATTTCTTAAGCTTGTTATCTCATGTATTCAGATTAGCAAACCAGAAATAATAAAAGATGAGAAGAAAAACACAAGGAACTATCCGAGTCCACAGAACCCACTGTGTGTCCTTAAGAAATTTAATCCCTTCAAGTATCCGAGGTTGCAGGTTAATTCCTCCCAAGATAAAACGGATTAACCATTAAAGAAGTAGCGATACCTCAAACTTTCGATAATTTCAACGAACTCAAAATGACAGCAACGAATCACACACAGAGACACGATCGATCGATTTTGCTTTGTAAGAAATGTATGCAAAAGAAGGGAAGAATTCGATGCAGAAAAATGAGAGAAAACCTCTCTATTTATAGCCAACAGAGGGTAAAGGTCACAACCCTTTTGGAAAGAAGACAGTCTTTCAGAAAGGTCACAACATTTTGGAAAATGCATAACCTTTCAAACGGTCACAACCCTTTAGAAAGGACACAACCTTTCATAAAGGTCACAACCCTTCTGCATAGTCACAACTCTTCAGGAGAGTCACAAGCCTTCATTTCCTGTTCACACCTTTAAAACCCAACACATTTTTGTCTAAATACTTTTTTTTTTTCGAATTAAGTAAGGGGCTTTATTTTTCACGAAGGAGAATAACTCAATTGATGAGGATTTGAAAGTTAAAAACTTCATCTCTAATGGAGAGTGAGGTAAAAAGAAGTTCCAAGGATTAGTCTTTACAGGATTACACTACTATAAGATTGACTAAGCTACTTAGCTTATGCTACATTAGCTTACAAAAGGATTCATTACCAAAATTTGAGGGCTTTAAATTCCAATAAAAAAATACAGCAGATCATCTATAATAAAATACATATCTTCTTTTTGAGTTTCAGTAGTTCAATCATTTTTAATAGAAAATTTTGATTTATAATAAAAACATCTCTCTTCGTATTTAAAGACATACTTCTTATGAAATTTGTTAACGAAGCTTTGATTGATTACATGAATTATAGAGATAAAATATATATGTAGTCTTCTTTCATTTTTTTTCCCCTTTTATGTGATATCTTCTATTTTATGATTTTTTTTTTTTTTGCATGCATGCCTTTTTAATTCGTGCTATTTGAATATTAGTGAGTTGAATTTTTAGTTTGTACACATGTTCTTCAAGAGCAATTGATGTTGTGTCTTTTTGTTTCTCCAAAATATTCATATTCTTGCTTGTAGTGTTGTGGAAATTTTTATTTCTTGTGATGTGTGTTTATGTTAAATTTAAGCAAATACTATTGGAGTTGGGGAGATATTTTATTAAAAATATTTTATTTTTATTTTTATGATTGATGAATAAATAAATTTTATACCTCAAATTTTATTGATAGTGTAAAGTCATCATATACTAATGTCATTATAATAAACACGTGTTTAAATATTTCGCGATTACTCAATACTCACTCATAATTCAATGTGAGTAGTATGTGTTTTGAATGTTACCTTGGTAGATGTGTGTTTAAAATACGTATTTTATTATCTCTTATGGTAAAAATTGATCATGCATACTTGTGCATTTCAATGATGAAATAAAAAAAATTAACGAATATTAAAATTTAAGGAATCTGATAACTATTGAGCATATCATTGTTCTTTCAAGCTACTATTAGCTATTGTTTATATTTGCAACAAAACAATAATTTCTGATGAAAATGTTGTTGAAAATTTTCATTTCATACATGTCTATTACTATTGAAAGACTATAACATTTGATTGAAATGAATGTGAAAGTATGATCGAAAATAAATAGAAGAAAAATAAATTCACTCGAAGAAGTTGAGTTCAATCTATTATTGCTAAACCTAAAAGGAGTGAGATACTCATCACTTCTATATAAGGATTAGTGTTAGTTGTTCACATTTGTTCATTGGTGTCATAAAGTACACCTTAAATACTAGATAAATTTTCAAAATTCACTGACAATATTGATATTTTATAGACTTTATAAATGATAGTAAAAAGCAGCTTATGCACTCATTAAAGTTAGAGTCCGTTTGGATTGACTTATAAAGTAACTTTTAAGTCAAAAACAAAAAATCAAATTGAAATTACTTTTAAGTAAAAAAAAAAATAGGGGGATACCTACTTTTGGTTTTTGACTTATTTTAAGTCGTTCTAAACTTATTATAAGTCATTTTTGACCTTGTCAAACACTTTCTAACTTTTTAAAGTCATTTTTGACATACTTTAAGTTATTTTAATATTTGCCAAACATTTTCAAAAGTCAAAAACTGACTGAAAAGTAAGTTTGACCAACTTTTAAGTCAATCCAAACGTCCTCACTAACTGCTTGGATTTGATGTAATAGTGCACGTTGTTAATGTTAATTTTTCCCTCACTAATTGTTAAGTGTGAATTCAATTTTTTCTGATATAACAATATTCCTCTTGATTACAACATTATTTTTTCACTTTCATATCTTAAATATAGACAGACGATCAAATAATTTAGGATAAACTAGTGTTTCTCAAGTACATAAATTTAAAGAAAAAAGGTAGACCGAAGTTTAAAAACTTTGCATAAGCTAATTACACTAAATTGTCCCCAAAATTTAGTTCCGCAAGTAAATAATATGTTTTTATATATACTTATACTTATTTGAGTGTATGACTTATAATTTTCATTTTCATATGTTAAATTTGAATAATTAAGTATTGCTACAAGTATATGAGTTATTTCTCAAGATTAGTCTATTGAAAAAAGAATAACAGTAAAAAATATTTAAGAATAAGAATAACGAGCTAATAAATATATGACAATTTTATGATAATATTTAGGAGACTTTGGAGTGAAAATGAACTTGAATTGATAGGTAATTTCTTTGAGTTGAATGTTGTTAATTCTTGAATTAGATTTGAATAAATATTTATTTTCTTTGGATCGAAGATTTATATATATTTTAAAATATTCATAAACATCATAACTAAGTGGTTAGTTTTTTTTTTGAAAATTCAATAACATAATTTATTTCATAAAAATATTACATAAAGAAATAAAATAGTAATCAAAGGTACTAACTAAAGAAACTGAGAAATTCAGTTGTCCGACATAATTTTCAAGAAAGCAACGAGGAGGCACATTTTAGCTAATGAAGCAAGAACTAATAATAACTACGTAACCTTTTGTTCTATGGTGATTTACTGTCTAACAAAAGATAAGAAAGAACACTTACTAAACAACTGTCCTTAACTATTTGTATTAACCTAATTAAGTTTGAAAACACTAACGGGTCGTTTGGTAGAGTGTATTAGGAATATAATGCATGTATTAGATGTGTATATTAACAATACTTTGTTTGGTACACTTTTTCACGTCACATTAGTTATACACTCTATTGTGTATTACTAATACCAAGGAATTCTAGGTATTAGTAATACATAACATTTTAACACTTGCATTAGATTAAATAATTACAAAACTACCCTTAAAGTCTTTTCTTTTTCTTTGTTGTCATACGTTTTTATTTTTATGTTGATTTGTTTTTTAGTGTCTTTTAATTTATTGGTGTTGTAATAGGCTTTATGGCCTCTTAAGTATCTTTAAAAAAACATAATTTAAATATAATTTAATCAAAATTTTTACTTTTACTATTGTGACGATAAATTTTAAGCAGTCCACTGCCTCACCCCAACTTATTAACTCAAAAAAACAAAACTTATTCTTTTTTCACATCCGTTGTGCTTTTCTTAATTAGCAGTACATAAATTCATCCTTAAAATATGATTAAAAAATGACGGTAGAATTTTTTTGTTGTAAAAGAATCTGATCTTAGTTGATTTAGTAATAATTAGATGTGAACAAGTAAATTACTATCTTTTTCTTGAGTTGATTGCATTATTTTCCTGTATTTTATTAGTATTTGATGACAACCTAAATGCTTTGTTTTAATGTAGACAAAAAAAATTCTTTGCCAATTTTTTACAAAAATATTTTGACTCAATAGTATACTATTTAATATTATTTTTGAAAAAAAGAAAAAAGAAGAATGAAGAGTTAATGATGTTTTAGCAAAGAAATATTTTTTTGATGTTTTAGCAAATAACTTTGTTGCAAAGGAAGTGTACAAATAAATAAAGTGTGAAGGGTATTTTTGTAAACATATTTTTTTTAATAGAAATTATGCAAGATTTGTTATTTTTAATACATCAAACCAAACAATGTATAAGAAATAATGCTTGCATAACTAATGCAAGCACTACTAATGCACCCTATTTTACATTATTCTTATACAGTCTATCAAACGACCCCTAATATTCATAACGTAACAACTAATTTAATATATATAAAATATCTATTATTACACACAAATAATTATCATAGACTAGTTTCTTTTAATATCGACTCTTTTACCCCTTTTTCTAAACTTAGGGTCAAAGCACCGTTTACTTTATAAACGGAGCATTTCCGTTGTCGACCAGCTCGGATCAATAAAAGCCCTTACCCTCTCTAATCCCCAATTCTATTTCTCTTGATTTTGGTAACCCTTATGGAGTGATCAATGCTCTATTTCTCAAAACCCTAGCTTTTGATCCTCCTCAATTGTCATCTTGCTTTTTGTAATCAACAGTTTCACAGAAGCAGCTATGGATGTTTTTGAGTTCAAAGCAGAGGAGGAGCAGCCTTCCGAAATCGAGGCTAATAGGTTTTGCAACAACTATACAATCACTGAAAATGGTATTTTTTCTGTTTACTCAAATACAATTTTGGGTTTTGCGTTGTGCTATGGCATTTTTATGGAATAGGGTTGAAATTCTCGTCTTCTTATAGACTGTAGTTTATTATATGTGTTTGTAATTGTAGTTCACGTTTTATTTTGTTTTGTAATTTTTGGTTCATGGATGTCCTTTTTTTGATTTGAAATTCTGGTGTTTAACAACAACTACCTCAATCACAAGCTAGTTGGGGTCATGTATTATGAATTTTCAATATTCATTTCCCTTCATTTAGATCTATTGCACTCCATTGATCAATATTTGTATTCCAGTACTCAATAGTTTGGGTTCCCCTAACACTAGAGGTTCTTTAAGTTTTCTATATGTGAAATGTTAAAAGAATTCTGTTAGTTAGTGCCTGAGCTGAGTTGGATTCAGTTTATGTTTTGAGTGTAAGTTAAACTCATGACCTCTGGTACATAGAAACACACTAGTATATTTTTCATAGATCAGGAGCTGGCTTCATAGAATGTTAGAGTTTGTGTTAAGCATTGGAGTGAAATCAGCCCCTGATTGGTCAAATTTAAGATGTTAGTTGTATCTTACACATCTATTTAGTATTATTAAGTTATCTATTAACTCTATTCCATATTTATTTTTCTCAAGAGGATTCAATGCCTTTACACTCTACACTCTTGCTAGAGACATAAGTAGTTTACACTTAGCAGCGGACAACCCTAATCTGCCTATGCACCCAATGTTTTCTTCTTCTTCTCATTGTTCCATAGTTTTTCTTCTCTGCGGTGATTGAACAAGTAACTTCTTTCTCATGAATGTTGTAGCAGTTCTTGCTTCCCATTGTGACCATTTTGGCGGCGTCCATCTCTTTTTATGGTGCCCCTTCTGGTGGTATGCACCAATTTTTCGTGACCGTACTGGTGACATCCATATCTCCCTGGTGACATGTTGTTGGTACCATGCCTTTTCTAGTGATTGCTCCAACGTCATTGCACTTCATTTTCTGATTCTTTTGGCTACTTTGCGTCTTTTCCTTGGTGACCATTTTTGCAGCATTGTTCTTAGCTGTTCATTGTCGTGACAAGTGACAACACATTTTTTGACAAGATTTTAACGATTAACTTTTTCAACAACTTCTAGAGGTTTTTCAACTTCTTTTTTTGCATTTCAAAGGGATTTTCTATTGGATGATTCAGGCGGGGAGAGGAAGTTCCACTTGGTAAATTAGGAGACCATCACCACACCGAAGTATTGGGGTGGACTTAGGGTCAACGCCATAAGGAATTTTTTACTAGGCACTAGTGGGAAAGTGATTATGGAGGTTTGAGGTAGAGGAGAATGCATTTTGAATGGCGTGATTGAGAACTAGTATGGGGTCTTTGAAGGGGGATAGAAATCTAAAGAATGTTTCAGTTTCCTATGGGTGTGGCTATGGAGGAATATCTTGAAGGCGTGGGAAGTGTTTAACTTGAACATATCATTTAGGGTGGGTGATGCGAGTATGGTATGTCTATGGAGATATAGGCTGTGTGAGAATAACATTTCTAAATATGTGTGGGTTCACGTAGAGATGCCAGTTTTGACATTTATGGAGTCTAAGGGGGGGGGGGTGCATTGGTATTTTAGGTTTAGTAGTGACTTGTAACATTGGAAGGTTTTAGAATTTTAAAGTTCGGTCAATTGATTCACAAACCAGAACTATACATGATAGCCATGGCATAGGGAGATTGGGTCGGGGGATACCAATGTTTTTTCTGTTAAGACCTATTACAAAATTTTGATTAGGGAGGAGTCAACTTTTCTGCCCGTAAACCATAGGAAACATCCGCAGCAGACATCTTCAAAAAAGCTGGTTGGAGTTTGGGCAGTTGGTCGGGTCCAAGAAAGGTGTGTTGGGGTGATCGTGACGGAGGAGAATAGGGTCTTCATAGTTAATTGCAAAATAGATCCAAATTGAAAATCAAACCAAATTTATTAAATAAATTGATACTTTTTTTGATTTATTTAAATTTAAAATT
The DNA here is from genome assembly GCA_035578085.1 of Solanum pinnatisectum. Lineage (NCBI taxonomy): Eukaryota > Viridiplantae > Streptophyta > Magnoliopsida > Solanales > Solanaceae > Solanum > Solanum pinnatisectum. The sequence continues at coordinate 8,257,771 of CM069086.1, read as the reverse complement.
GGTATTGTCTTATTTTATTTAAAAAAAAACGACCCAACCAATAAATTATATACACCAAATCCCCCATTCCAAAATAAGTAGTGTTTTTACCTTTTACTTTTGTTTCAGTTAAGTGGTGTTTTACATGATAAAAAAGAATTAATTTTTGTCTTCCAAAATTACCCCTGCTTTTTATACATGGAGTTTCCACCATTAAAGAACCACTTCAATCTTCCAACATTTAATCAAGGGTGAGATAGTAAAACAATTTGTATTTTCTTGGGGTGAGTAGTTTTCTTAAGGGGTGTGAACACCACTTATCTTGGAACATAGGAAGTATTAGTTTTTATAAATAATTTTAAATACTTTCATCGTAATTTTATTTTTTCATTTTAGTTTCACTCCTTACAGAGTAATGACCTTTAGCTCTTAAGACAAATCACCCAGTACAAACCTAGTCCATTCCTCTAAAGAAAGCAATCGTTCAACTTTAGCCATAGCACGTAGAAATATAGAGATCGAAACATCCAAGGATGTGACCTAGTGATCAATGAAGCGGGTTGAGGTTTCATGTTCAAATTCAAGTAGAGGCAAAAACACATCCCTATCCAAGTCTTGGGGACAGAGTTACCCGGTACATGTGTGGGTGGAAATAGTAGATACCACATGGAATCAGTTGAGGTGCGCGCTATTTGGCTCAGACGCCATAGTTTTTTTTCAATTTAAGAAATGGGGTTTTGGCCTAGCTTGGACAGAGTGTTTCATACAACTCCTTTTTTTAGCTAAGCATTTGTTTTCTTTAAAAGATAACAACCAATCCTTTCCCAATAATTATTCACTTAAAAATTAACTCCCTATTATGTTGGTTAGATTTTTAAGTCGGTAAAATTTAAACCGAACAAAATTGAAAATCAACAAAACACACAAAAACTAAATTATAAATTTATATTATGTTTGTTTTTGATATGGTTTGAATAGTTTAGAACCGACTAGTTAGTTTGGTTTTATTTTATTTTTAAAAATTGACCAAACTAAATAGTGAACACCTTTAGTGGAGAATTTGAGAAAGAGGAAGACTGCTTGTGTCAATTGGTGTTTCATGTGTTAAAACACAATAGAACTGTGAATCATCTTCTTTTACATGGACGGACAACATCTTGTTTGTGATGGAAAATATTGAAACGGTTTGGACTTCAGCTGGTGATGCCAAGTAGTGTGAAAGAAACAATGCTTAGCTGGACTTTTAGAAGATGGGGAAAATATGCAGAACATGAGATGTTGCTCCTTCATCACTTATGTGGATGAAGTTTTTGATGAAGTAGAGAAGGATTTTGCACACTTGAAAAATAGTTGCTCATACAAAGTTACCAAGTTCAAAAAAAAAAAAAAAAAAAAATAGTTGCTCATCCCATATTTCTTTTTTGGTGCACTCACAAGGTCTTTTATATATGTATAGAAGATCGGATTTATTCATAAAAAAACCATATATTTTTGTAAGGTTGTTTGCATTTGATATACTTCTTGTATATGGCTGTGTTGTTGCCCTTCTTTTACACTTTGTTAGGATGGTTGTTACGTATTGTTTCATAATGTAATGTATTGTATTGTATCGTACTGTAATGTCTTAATAAATACAATGTTTGGATAGATTGTGTCATTCTCCTTCGTTACATAATGTCACACATCTATAATTTGAATGATAAACCTACCACTAGGAATGTAGGGCACAAGGTAGAGCTAATATGAAAAGGTAGCGTAAATGATAAAATAGAATTATTAAATAAGTAAAGATAAAATGAGAAGAAAATATTAAGGTAACGACGCGATCACACCAAATTGGTCATTACACAAAATGGGTCTTTTCGTTGTTACCTAACAATGAATTTAAATGATACGATACAATGAAATTTAAGTAACAATCAAAACAAACGTTATATTTAAACCAACAATACAACAGGTAACAACCATCCAAACAAAGTGTTACTGTTGAAATTTATTACTTTTTCCAAAAATGGAGTAGATACAACCTGTATTCTAAGTTGAGCTTGTCTATGCTTTTGGTGTTATTACACACTTCTCATTTACTAGAAGGGGTTACTAGAAGGGGTAGATGCAAGTCTAATTAGTATTAACTGCATGTCATTTTATCAAATTTGAGAGAATTAGATTGATGACTAAAGTTGGTTGTTTAAGGACTGACTGGTGTGTTTCTCTTACCCAAGCTGACAAGGTAGTGGAAAATATGTTTTTTCCTCTGTGTGAGAAGTGAATTACAAAATATGTTAGGAAAATGTTTGTATTTTATGTAGTTGTTCCAGGGGTTTGTTACTCATTAGCCTTCATTGGTAATTTGGTCAAATGAATTGATGGGTGTATTTGGTAGTTTTTTCAACATATTCGTCGCATTGGCTATCCATTTATCCATTAGTGCCACCTCTAATTGTTTATGGGTTATTGGTTATCAGGCAATTAATTAGTAGTTAGATTATTCCGTTAAACCTGATTGTCTGTAGCATAAATAGCACATCCCATTGTGGAAAACTTGAGATTCTGTTGGTTTACATACCTAATTTGTGATAAATTAAGCTGGTTCCCTGGTGTATCAAATAAGTGATCTCTTACTGGTTCACTGGTTGGTTCTGCCTAACAAAAAGAAATAGTAGATCAGTCCTTTGTATTTGTGGATTACTTTTGGTTTGACATTTTTATATGAATTTTGTTTGTCAATTTTCATTTAAGGTGCGCTAGGAACAAATATAAACTCGAAGGGGACTGGTGATGAACCATCTGAAGATATTGAAGCAGCTGACAGTGATTTCAATGGTAACCGTGCTCTCTCAAGTCTGGTTGCAGAAGGTTGCAGTGATGAGAGAATGCTGAGGTTGGGCAGCATGCCAAATATTACTTCAACAAACAAAAGACGATATCGTGATAGAGAACCTAACAATTACATAGGTGGAAGTTTCTTGGAAGGCAGTTCATATCAAGGGACAGCTTTTCAAGAGATTTTCTTTGGACCTCCTTCGAATGTATATTTACAATCCATGTTTTTCTTTCTACCTTTTTGATTTTGAAAGACTTTGTTAAACCTACCGTTTCAATGGTGGAATATGTGCAGGATGAATCAGTTGGTGCGGTTTCTGATGTTGGTGAAAGCCCAAGTGAGGAATCGGCATCCTACTCATCTGCTACTTCAGAAAATCATGGTCTGTTCTTATTGCCTGCATCATTCTTTTACTCCAATATCACAACAATTCAATATTGTATGGTCTTCTTACTTAGCTTCTTGTATTTATTTCAGACATCTTAGATGGACCATTATCAAATCACCACTTTGACCACTGGGGAATGGTAATGATAGCTACTCAATTTATGAAAGCCTTCTTCATATTATGTGTAAATAATTTATAGCATTGAGTACTCACTAACTCAATTTATGAAATCCTTCTTCATATTTTGTGTAAATAATTTATAGCATTGAATACTCTCTAAAGTCTAATCCATTGATGTTCCTTTTTGTAGGCTATGTAATGTTTTCTCTATTATTTGCTATGTTTTCTTTACTTATGTTTGCTCCTTTTCATAATGCTTTGATATGCATTATTTGGCTGAGGATCTTTTGAGGTAACAACATTTTTACCTCGACGAGGTATGGAGGTAGGGGTAAGGTTGTGTACACTGTACCCTCCTCAAACCCCACATATGGGATTACATTGGGTCAATGTTGTCAAAGGTGTGCTTAAGCCTTGAAGTGAGACTCAAAGCACGTTGAGCACTTTGCCTCGCTTAATGTGTGCTTGCTTAAGTGTTGTTATCAAGGCTCTAAAACATACTTTTCCTTGCCAATGAGCCTCTTCTAAAGAGGCAACACTAAACAATTGATATTTTACTTTATCGTAATTTTTTTCAATCTCTTTTTTTCATATATTTGTCATTTATGCTTATAATTGTTAGTTTTAGGCTGAACATATATATTTGTATCTTTTGCTCTCTTTGTGCCTTTTTTCATTATAGCCCACACTTTATTTGCGCCTTTGCGCTTAATTTCCAATAGACCTTAGAGTTTTTTTTGCTCTTTTTACTTTTGCAACACTACACCGGGCATGTCGTTGTTGTTGAACACTCACTAATCCTGCTCAATTAGGGGTCGTTTGGTATTATGTACAAGAATAATGTTGAATAGACTGTATTGCTAATGCCGACATTAGTAATAACGATATTAATTATGCTTACATTAGTTATGCAGAGATTATTTCTTATGCATTGTTTGGTTTGGTGGACTAAAAATAACATGCATCGAGTATTTCTAAAAAAAAATTATATGTTTACAAAGATATCCTCCACAAATATAGTGAAAAAGATGTGGAAAAGGTTTTGAGGGTCAATTATATATCTTTTACCCATGCTAGTGCATGCATTTAAACCCCTTACGTTGCTAATACCATGGTTTCCCATGTATTAGTTATACATAGCATAATACCAAATAGAGTGTTAGTTATACATAGGTTGAAAAGGTGTACCAAACAAGGTATTAGTAATACATAGAGCTAACGCGTGCATTATTTTTTCGAATGTATCCTATTAAACGAGCCCTTAGTGAGTGAATGATTTAAGGATCTACTGATCTACAGTTGTTGGATTTAAGTGATGTCTCCTTTTTGTATGCTCTATATCATTATTACTTTTCGAAACAGACTGTATTTGCATTGATATTATGTTTTCAATGTGTAAAATATAAATATGAAGTCGTGAAGTTGCAAAAAGTCGTGAGCGACTTCTGTACTTGTGGAAATATTAAAAACACCATTCCGATACACTTCATGTCCCATGCTATACTTCCCACAACAGCTATTGTTCTATGTTATCGCATACACTTCATGTCCCATGCTATACTTCCCACAACATCTATTGTTCTATGTTATCTCTTTTATCATTTTAACTTTGAAAAAGAAAAATGATACCGTTATGAGCAATAGCACTACACGAAGAAGTAAAAAATGAATATTAAAAGCTAGTAACACTGCAGTTGAAAAGCTGTTCTGTTGAATCTGTCCTAGTGGAATGTTTTGGCATCTGCAGGCTGGGTATATATCTATGAAAAATTCATATTGTAGGCTTCTACATTCAAGGATTTCTGCTTTTCTTTGGCCTGAAGTCTCTTTAAATTATTTGTTGGCCAACGGTAGTGGAACTCATTTGGAATTAAAATTAATTGATGGCCAATGGTAGTGGAACTCATCCGGAATTAAAATTAATTGATGGCCAACGATAGTGGAACTCATTTGGAATTAAAATTATTTAACGACTTGTGCAGTTTAGTATCTTCCATTTCATCCTTTATTTACCAATATTTTTTCTGTTTTGCAGTTTGAAAACAGCCCGATCGTTTTCTGTCCCGATTATCTCTATTATCAAGGAACATCCTACGTAGTGACAGATACTACAGTAACCTTTTCCAGTAATTGTGTTGAGGTCAAAGGCTCAACAATGAATGAGGATTCAGGAGCTTTTTGCATTCGCTTTGAAGTTGAAGACATATTCCAAATTCAACCACGTTTGTCAGGGAGGGTGAGTTTTATCATTACACATTTTCGAGCAAGTGTTGTGTTATGCTTGCAGATGTCGTGGGGCTGATAAGTATCATTGTTTTGTTTTTAGTTTGACGTAGCTGTGTTTAAGATCCATGTAAATAAAAGATCAACAACACAAGGTGAAAATGCTCAAGAGACTTCTGGTACGCTGTTCTGCTGCTCATGCTCTTCTCTGGATGTATTCATTTTTCAGTTGAGCTCCAGTTATATCTGTAATTTTATGCTCTTCTTATTTTGAAGTTTTTTATTATTATGCTTAAGTGGGAATCAGTAATGGGGTGTTATGATTTTTGAATTCAGTTCACTCTTCACCCTCTCACTATATTTTTTTTAGTAATGAAAGTAACCATAAGAAACGAGTAAACTTTGAAAATGAATTGGAAATTTGTTTCTTGTTTAGAGTTTCTTGTATGTGAACCTCTTCACTTTTGGAGGTCTCAGGACCATGAGATGCTTATAACCTGCAAAAGCAATTTTCTCTAAATAATAAAGACCCTTCTAACCTTTTGTCTTAGTGAACCGTCTTAAGATCTAAGACTTTAACTTACTGTAGCTTTTCATTGGTCAAGGTTTGACTCTTTGCTGCTTGCCCACTTCTACTTTTCTTGCTAAAATGTTATCAATTCTCCGAGGGACCATTAGATTTTTTTCAGTTGATAGCATGATAACGTGCTATGAGAGGGAGCACTCCTGTTGAACATGCAGAAGTTTGTTAATTAAGCTCTTTCTTAAAGGAAAAGAGAATAAGAACAAAGCTATGCAAACTATTAAGGAAAATCACTGTTTGTAGAAACTCTATGTCTTCGCAAATACAAAGTAATTAACATTTTGACAAGTTGTTTTCTCTTCATGTTTTTGTTCTTCTGTCCTTTGATGTAGGTTTCAATTATCGATGTGAGTACACACATTTTGGGCTTGGAGTAGCTACTTTGTGAATCATGATTCCTTTCCTTTATGGTCTATTCCAAAAATTGACACTTCGCAAATTTTTATATTTAGGAACTTTTAACTTTAAACGTCATATTTTACCCTTAATATCGTTCTTTAATAGACATAGAAATATCATAGGATGTTTTAGACCAGACATTCTAACAATACTTTTGGTATTTGGCAATAATTGTACTTTCTTCCTTAAACTCCTTGCTCAATCAAATGCAACCATATAAAATAACAGATGGAGGATTATTATCAAAATTTTAAAATGCAATTAAATGACATTTTTAAAGCAAAGTACTAAACCGTACAAATTATTGGCTACAGACGGTAGATGAAATCATGTTTCCTTTTGCTTTCCAATAATGTAGACTTTATCGTGCTATGTTTTTAGACAAATTTACTATTCTTTCCTTCCTTTTGACGATACATGCCCTTATCTTGGGGAGGATCTGTGGATAGGGACTTCCCTCTCTCTGTTGTATATACACATATATGTTGCCTTTCTTGTCTATGTAATGCTTCAGTTTCGTCATTTTGTTTCTTAGAAAGTGATTTGGTTGGTTGAATTTACCATTTTATGTAGGCAATGCTTTAGTCTTGTCATATTGTTTCTTATAAAGTGTTATGGTTCCTTGAACTTACACCTTTTCTGCATTCTTTGTGATACAACAACATATCCAGTATAGTCGCTTAGAGTGGGATTTGGGGAGAGTAGAGTGTATTTAGACCTTACCTCTACCTCAGAGGTAAGGTAGGGAGGTTATTTTCGGTAGACCTCTTCTCAAGACAAAAACAATTTAGATAAAAATGAAACAACCTATCGTAGCGGAATAGTACTACAACAATATTCCTATAATCGAACTACACAAAACAATAGATAGTAACATAAATCGAAGAACAAGAAACTACAAGAGTAGTACTACGTCTGTTAGTGCAACATGACAATACACTCCTACTTACTAGCATAGATGCCGTCCAACCTATTGGCCTTCTATTCTAATTCGTCTTCTCCACACTTCCCTTTCTAAGGTCATGTCCTCGTTAAATTGCAACTACTCCATGCTTTATCTAATCACATCTCCCCAATACTTTTTGGGTCTACCTCTGCCTCCCCTAAATCCATCCATAGCCAACCTTTCACATCTTTGCACGGGAGCATTCATGCATCTTCTCATCACAGTGTTGAACCATCTCAACCTCGTTTCCCGATTCTTGTCTTCCATCGAAGTCACTCCTACCTTGTCTCAAATATCTTCATTTTTAATCCTATCTCGTCTAGTAAACCCACACATCCATCGCAACATTCTCATCTGCAGCACATTCATCTTTTGAATGTGAGAGTTCTTGACGGGCCAACATTCTGCTCTATAACATAGTTGATCTAACCACCACTCTGTAAAACTTGCCTTTTTAAGTATAGGTGACACCTTCTTATTACACAAGACTCTGAATGTGAGCCTCCATTCCATCCCCCCTGCACCATTACATTGAGTGACATTCTCGTCAATCTTCCTATTTTCTTGGATAATAGATCCAAGATACCTGAAACTACCCCTCTTTTGGATAGCTTGTGTATCAAACCTCACTTCCACATTAGCTTCATGTGTCACATCACTGAAATTGCATTCCAAGTATTTAGTCTTGGTCCTGCTCAACCTAAACCCTTAAGATTTTAGGGTCTTATCTCCTAACCTCTTGCTTAGCGTTAAGTTCGTTGCGAGTCTCATCAATCAAAACTATGTCATCGGCAAATAACATACAACATGACACCTCATCTTGAATTTGTTGTGTCAATATATCCATCACCAAGACACATTTATTAAGATCAGTTTGTAGATTTATTAAGATCTCTGTAAGTATCTTCTTTTCTAGTTGTTTTTTTTATATAACAATTTTTGATGGTGTCCAGCATGTCCTTAATGCCGAGGAATACACATTTACCAATTTTAAAAAAAATATATCCATCACCAAGACAAATAAAAACAGGCCAAGGGTTGATCCCTGGTGCAACCCCATTAACACGGGAAAGTGTCATGAGTCTCCTTCCATTGTCCTTACTCAGGTCTTGGCTCCATAGTACATGTCCGTAATCGACCTAGTGTACGTCACAAGTACACCTTTAGCCTCCAAACACCTCCATAGAACCTCCTTGAGGACTCTGTCATAAGCCTTTTCTAGGTCGATGCAATACCATATGTACGTCTTACTTCCTCTCCCTATACTACGCCACCGGTTTCCTTACGAGATGAATGGCTTTTGTAGTCTAGTGCCACGACATATATCCGAATTGGTTCACAGAAATAGTCATGATCCTCCAACCCTCTTCTGCACCGGTTGTTGCAATTTTGAATGCCATCCTTGTTCTTGTACAATGGAATCATCGTACTCCATCGCCATGTTTCGGGCATCTTCGTTTCTAGATCCTCTTCACAGAGAGGAAATATCTTCTTGTCCTTTCTAGATCCTCTTGACAATTTTAGGACCCTATTGGCTTGCATTATTCTTCCATTTTAAAAGTGAAGTTTCCTTCCGGAATTAAATCTTGTGATTTAATAGAGAATGACAGGCTAAACACTTGTGATTTGCTTCGAGTTAGGAGAAAAATAAATGTTATTTCTCCTAACTAGTGTGTAATGTTTAAACAACTAGACATAGCAATGAGTGTGTTACACACTAGATAGTGTACTGTTCTTTTGCAGAGGAAGTCCGAACATTACTTGCAATTATGGGAGAACCAAATGTTCCTTTTTTTTGAAATAGGTAACTTTGTATTCACACAAAAGAACTCATCAAGAGATTGATGATGAGGGATTTACAAACCCCCAGGGGTGCCATCATTCTCAAATCCAAAAACAAATTTTCAAAAATTTACAATTGGCCTATAAACTCCACTAAACTATCTACTTCCCGCACTAAATATTGCTTACACCAAAAAAAAAAAACAAAAGGCTAAGGCATCTCATCTTGATCATCTGGGAACTGCTAGTCCTCCCTTCAAAGCACCTTCCATTCTTTTCTTTCCATAGTGTCCACCAAATGCAAGCAGGTACAATTTTCCACCAATCTTCCTTTGATCCTCTCTTCCCAATTCCTTGCCAGTGTGTTAGTACCTCAAAAGTGGTTCTGGGCATTGTCCGATTAACCCCGAGTATACAAATGAACATGTTCCACAGATCTGGAGCCATCCTGCAATGCAAAAATAAATGGCCATTTACTTCAGCCTCTTGTTCACACATATAGTACCTTGAGCAGATCTGTATACCTCTTCTTTGTAGCACTTCGTGGGTTAGACAAGCTCTTCTAATTATCAACCAAGTGAAGCAAGCAACTTTTAAAGGGATCTTAATCTTCCATATTAATTTCTAGGGCCAAACTGTTGTCAAAGAGTGGTTGATGTTCCTTTCCCAGTAACAAGACTTTACTGTAAAAACTCCCCTACTATGCAATTTCCAAACTGGTTTGTCGGACTCTGCATTGATGCCAAGAAACAGGTTCAAGGCCTGATGTAAGTCTGCTGCTCTTTCAACCTCCCAATCATTTAGAGCCCTTCTAAACGTAAGGTTCCAGCCTTGAGGACTCCACATCTGTGCTATAGTGTCATTCTGTTGTAGGCTAATAATGTACAAGTCAAGAAAGAGTATCCTCATTTTCACATCGCCTAACCAGATCTCATTCCAGAAACTGATCTTCAAGCCATTTCCCACTCTGAAATTCACCTGCGCATTGAAGTCGGTCCACATTCTCCTAATAGTTTTCCATACTGAGCACCCAAAAGTACCATTCACCTCTTCAGTTATCCAATTACTCTGTAGGCCATATTTCTCAGCTATGAACCTCCTCCATAATGCTGTATCTTCGCAACAGAATCTCCACAACCATTTTTGCAGCAAACTAGTGTTCCGAATACTTAAATTCTTAATGCCTAGACCTCCTTGTGCTTTGCTCATTATCACCTCTTCCCATTTAACCAGGTTGTATCCTTGCTTCTCCTTGTTCCCTTGCCAGAGGAACACCCTTCTCAACTTGTTGAGTTTCTTTCCAATACTTTTTGGTAGTGGAAAAAGACTTGGCATATAAGTTGGGAGGGGATCCAGAACTGATTTTATGAGAGTCACTCTACCTCCCAGAGATAAATATTGACTCTTCCACCTTGTCAGCTTCCTTTCACTTCTCTCCAAGACTTCACTCTATACTTCCAGTTTTTGTTCTTGGCTCCCAAGGGCATCCCCAAGTATTTGGTGGGAAGAAAAGCCACTTGGCAGCCCAGGTTGTCGGCTGGGCCTTGCATATCATTGACTTGATTAACAAGGAACATGCAACTCTTCTGCCAGTTCACATGTAGACCTGAAATGGCTTCAAATATGGTTAGTATTGCCCTCAGATGCCTAATTTGTGTCACTTCTGCACCACAAAACACAAGAGAATCATCTGCATACAGTAGATGTGTGATCTCCATGTTATTAGCTCTGTTAGTATATGCACCAAAGCTTCTAATCCACCCCAATTCATTGGCCTTTCTAACCATGTAGTTGAGTCCCTCCATTGCTAGAAGGAATAAGAAAGGGGACATGGGATCTCCTTGTCTCAGTCCCCTTTGTGATTGAAAGAAACCTTCTAGACTCCCATTTATAATGATTGAAAACTTCACTGTTGACACACAAAACTTGATCCAATTCACCCATTTCCTCCCAAACCCCATGTCACTCAGAACTTTAAATAGGTAGTTCCAGTTTACATGGTCGTATGCCTTCTCTATGTCCAATTTGCATAGAATACCTGGTATCTTTTGCTTTACCCTGGAGTCCACCAACTCATTAGCCAATAAAGAAGCATCCATTATATGTCTATCCTTCAAAAAAGCCATTTGATGCTCGTTAATTAGTCTCCCCATAACTGTTTTCATTCTTTCAGTGATCAACTTAGCGATGATTTTGTACATTCCACCAATCAAACTTATTGGCCTAAAATCCTTGGGTTCCTCTGCTCCATACTTCTTAGGGATTAGTGCCACAAAAGTGGCATTCAAGGATCTTTCAAACACTTCATTCTGATGGAAGTTATGAATTGTTTGCATCACATTATCCTTTATGATTTCCCAGCACTCCTTGAAGAAACACATAGTGAAACCATCTGAGCCAGGGGCTTTATCCCCATCACACAATTTGAGAATGTGTACCACTTCCTCTTCTGAGAATGGTCTTTGCATCCATTTTTGCTCTTGACTTATTCTGGGGCAATTCATCATCACAAAAGGTGGCCTCCAGCTTTCTGATTCAAGTGTATAGCTTCTTATAGAAATCTGTTATATGCTCTTTGATTTCTTTCAGATCTTAACTCTCCTCCCCGCTAATAACCAGTCTATCGATGGTGTTGTATCTCCTATGTGCTGTTGCCATTCTTTGAAAGAACTTGGTATTATTATCTCCCTGCTTTAGCCATAATACTCTGGATTTCTGTCTCCACCTGGACTCTTCATTCTTTGCTAACTCTTCTAGCTCAACTAGGATCGTTGCTCTAATAATCATCTCATCCTCTGTCAGCATTCTGTCATTCTGAATCAAATCTATCTCAGCTGGCTCATTTAGTAGCCTGTTTTTCTTGTTGATGAGTTCGCCAAATGTTACACCGCTCCATTCTTTGAGTTTCTGCTTTAGCGTCTTTAATTTCATGCTTAGTTTGAAGTCTGGGCATCCTTCCACAACAAAACCATTCCACCAGTCCTGAATTAAATCTTTGAAACCCTCTACATTAGTCCACCAGTTTTCGAATTTGAAGTAAGGCTTCCTTTGTTCCCAGTCACCACATTGTAGCATAATGGGGCTGTGGTTAGATAAAACTCTAGGCAAAATTTGTTGTCTAATGTTTCTGAATTGTTCTTCCCACTCAATTGAGTAGAGAAACCTATCCAGCCTAGCAGCACTGTGATGGTTAGGCCTTCTGAACCATGTGAAATTCCCACCCTTTAGACACTGGTCATGTAACTCCATATCCTCTATCGACCTCGAGAAATCAAACATTACATTGGTTATTCTCCTGCATCCTCTCCTTTCGGCCATTGTTCTAATAGTTTTGAAGTCCCCACAAGTGACCCACGGACCTCCCTAACTGCAGCAATTTCTTCCCAGCATTTTAATATTTCAGTTCTAGTATGTGGAGCATACACACCAGTGAGAAACCAGCAAAACCCATGTTGGACAGCTTCGAATTTGTATGTAATTGAGAATTTGCCTTCCTCTACACTACTGCCCACCCAAATTCTTGAGTCCCACATAATCAGGACCCCCGCGCTGCTACCATCAGCTTCGATATACCCACACCTCATCCATCTACTAGCCCACAATTGTTTGGCAATCCTGTCTACATCCTTGCTGATTTTTTTCTCCTGAAAGCAGTAAACATCATCTCTCCATTTAAGTAGAGAGCTCTTAACCAGATTCCTTGTTGAAATCTTGTTAATCCCCCTAACATTCCATGATAATATATTTACTTTCATTTGAGAAATAGTGGCTGGACTCTCCCTCTGTTTCTTACACCTTCAACTTCCTCATTCAAATCTGACTACAAATTCTTCAGCTCATTCTTGCCAATTCCTCCGTGTTGAGAAGTTGTTGCTTCACTATTTTCCCCTTTCTTCTCCATCACCCTCTTTCTTTCATCGAGTTTCATCAGGAATGCATGTGTTTCTCCCCTAAAGCCTTCAAACGCTACTCTGTAAGTTCTGCTAAGTTCCAAAATATGTGAACTTACCCAATTGGATGCTTCGACCTCTGCGTCTGTCTGGTCTCCCGGACTTTGTATGGATACCAGCTCAACATCATGAATCTGCTGAATTTGCAAGCCTTCTTCTAGCAATTTTTGTACTCCTGAATTCTCCCCAACATCCTTAGGTTGGTCGATCTCCTTTGCTTTATTGCAAGTTGGTTCAACAACCTCTTTCATCTGGTTAATCGACTCTCCGAAATTGTGATTTGCAGAGCTGTTGATGTTCACCACCATATTCGTTTTTTCCATTTTGTTGTACGCATGTAGGAACTGAGACGCTAATTCCTTGATGTCCTTTAACCCTTCGAGAAAGCTCCCTTGCTTATCACATATTATGTCAAGTTTTTTGTTTAAAAGACCCCCTTTTTTAGTTTGCTATGGCCCAAACCTTTGAACTGGGCTTTGTTTTGAATTGGACTCGCCCCGGCCCACTCCTTTATTTATTTTCAAAATCTGCCCATGCTCTTCTGTCAAAACACGTGATTCACCTGTTGTGTTTGTTGCTTTTTGACTTTGCAAGAGGTTCTCGTCTTTACCCAGTGGTTCTCCGCCTTGTATCCACTGGGTAATAACTTCAGAGTTCCGATCTTCTCCCGCGAACACCCTTACCGGCGATTCGGTCCAAATTTGCATCGTATAGCATATTTCACCCCCGTCTATGGTCACCTCTTTGGGTATGTCTGCTCCATCTCCTTTGATTCTGATTCTTGCCCACTTGAGATGATTTCTCAATTGGGTTTCCTCTTCTGTCTCTATCCACCCTCCGCAAAAATCTCTGATAGCCTTGAAAATTTTCGAGTCCCAGAATTGCAAAGGTAACCCTAAAATTCTTACCCAGGTCGAGCTTTCTGTACCCGTCCCGCATCTTGTACCTATCGTCGGGTTCCACCATTGGAGAGTAACTGGCTTATTCCTCCACTCCCCGTCCCCTTCGATCACGTGACCCTAAGTGCAAACTCAAATAAGAAGAGCCCATTGCCCATTTCATAAATGTTCAGACTGTGTGTTTGTTTCCATAGTTGATTGGCCCATCCCCTGATTTCTGCAAGAGCCGTTGTTTCTCCGACTTTGGGTTCAAAGGCACCCACCAAACTCCTCTTTAGCACTTCACTGTGCTCCTTTGGATCATCTTTAACAAAGATTCTCTCCCCCTGTAGGACTGCCTTCTCTTTTTCAGCAACTTTTGACCCCTTGTTAGCCCATTTAATGCTTCTTAGAACGGTAGCATATGGAATGTCCCTGTTCACTAGCCTATGATTCCCCAAGCTCACTAACTTTTTGTGACTATTAATGAATCTCCCCACCTTTTCCGCAATGCTCAACCACCCTGAATTGAATGCTAGTTCAGGGATGATAATCACTCCCCTCCTCCTGCCTCTCACATTTATTAGACTGATGTAGCAACCATATTTATTGTAGTTCCTAGAGCAGAAAACTTCTGAGAAACTGTCTTTCTTCTTCCATCTCTTCACCGTGTTCCCCCTTGTTAGTGATGCCTCCCGCAATGTCTGCACGATCCATTCCATTGTCTTCTCATTGAAAGTTGTTCTCGTAATGGATTTCCTATTTCTCTCTGTCCAGTCGTACCAAGCTCCCGCCGTACCAAGTGTTCTTGAGATGTCGTAGGCTTTGAATCCAACTTTGCAAAATAAATATTGTCTTCCATTGATTGCAAAGAGGGAAGAAAGAAGAAAAAGAAAAGAAAAAAAATGGAGTGGAATCCAGTGATCGGAAGGATCACCGGAAGCGTAGGGGAGGGACCCTACTGGATTAGGACATTCCTCGATTTTTGTGTCTGGGAGCTTTTTTGCGTTGAGGGTAAAAGAATGAAGACCAGGGTATGGATTTTGTGAATTTGTGGTTCGTGCAGAAGGTAAAGTTTGGTTGGAGCATGCTAAACTTGTAGTTCTGAGGTGAATTTGAATTGAGTGAAATACGAGATTATTTGAAGTTAACTAGTCCAGTTTTGGTCTGGGCAGAACAATTTTCTTGGCATTGAAATAGTGCAAGGCAGAAAGATAGCATCAAGTGACACATTACCAGTTTCCAAAAAAAAAAAAAAGATAGCATCAAATGACATCCAAAGTGAATTCTTGTTAGACTCTTATTTGTTTCAAAATTTCTGATGTCGCTTTTTGAGGATATCTTGACCTCATTTACTGCTTGTTTCCTTGAAATCCCTATGTTGTTCTCTCCTCTGATAAATATGGCTTGCTTCTGTTAATGAATGCTGAAGTTCTTAATGTCAAAGGTATTGAGGAGATGGAGTTTGCTGTTAATGATTTTGACTTGTCTGAGAAGTGTGAAGCAATTCAATCTTTGGATGTCTACAAGGCAGTATGGAACTACCAGTGAGTGCTTTCAATCACCATTTCTCACTTGTGCTATTGCTTTTGGTTGTTGAATTAATGTGGATATTTATCTTCTCTTTGTTTTTGCTAGTTTTTGTTGAATGAAGGGTGGGTTTTTTTTCTGTTAAACTGGATTTTGAATTGTTATCTGTTCTAACAGGTGGGGCTAATTTTCCTTGGAGTAACATTTTCTCATTCTTTTATAGTTAGAGGGAAAATTACTGCTAGAGATATACCTGATATTTTTTTTTCAACTGCTAAAGCTGTATGAATAGGCTCCAAAACATGGCTGCTTACCATGGTCTAGAGTTTCTTCTAGACTGAAATGCCTGGTTTCCTATACCATTTTAAGCCTTTTCTCAGCAGGCTGGTGTCTACCTTCTAATTTTATTGAAGTAATATTTTCATATTTTAAAGAGTCCCAGAAGTGCTCACAATTGCTTATTATCAGACATGATGACAGTGCGCTTTCCACATGCATGGACAGTAACATTGCTTTAAGTTTCATCAAGCAACTGTTTGCAATTAGTGGCCAAGAACTTAGGCTGTGTCTGATCTAATCTGAACTTGATTGATTCAGCGACACTCCTTTTCTGTTCTTATTCCATATGTGGACCTTGTACTTAAGCTCTTCTTTTATACATTATGTTGTAGTTGTGTTATTCTCCTCTTATCTTTGATCACCTGGTCTTGTAGCAATGAGAATGAAGAATGGAGGGAGAATTCACAAGGGGAAACATCAAATCAGCGACCTAAGAAATATTTTCCAAGGTTAGTGAAGCTGTTCGTTACTCTCTGCAGGTGGAGATTTAGATTCTGCTACTGCAAGGGCCTCTCTTTTTTTATGTGAGTTAATAGGTGTCTTTTATATCCAATGTTTTTATTAGGGTAGAAAAATGTAGGGGTAGAGTCTTGTCTTACCTGTGAGGGTTTAGGCTTGTTTGTACCTGTTGTAGTACTAGTTGTACACTTGTAGTTCTTGCTTTTGGTGTCTATCTCCATTTGCCGTGTATTGTGTTTCGATTACCACAGTATTTTGTTGTTATTGCTTCTTTTGTCGTCTTTACACTGCTTTTCTTATTTAACTGCTATGCATTCTTCATTGTTTTCTTCTTCTATTACTTGGGTTTGACGCACTTGAGCCTAGGGTCTTTCGGAAACAGCCTCTCTACCTTCACGAGGTAGTGGTAAGCTCTGCGTACACTCCACCCTCCTGAGACCCCACTTAAGTGTGATTACACTGGGTATGTTGTTGTATGAGATATGCTAATAAATGCCTCCATAAGTCCCAAGAGACTATATTAAGAGGTTTGGATCGCATTTTACAACATGCGTTTAAGCATGAATTTCAAACCTTTTAAATTATACATTTAGAAATCATGTAAAATGTATCAGAAATCAAATATTCTATTTGCAAAAAGTCGTCAAAAAACTTGTACGTCAACAAAAATGTTGATTTAATAAAACAATATTGTCATTCTTTTTTTGGACAAGAAATGAACTATATTTGGCGTATAAAATATAAAATATATGAAAATACAACTTGCTAATTGTAACAAGAATACAAAGTAACATTAATTATATTTTTATCATTTAAATGTATGATTGAGATCTCTTAAAAGATTTGTGAATTAATGAATGCCTACATGTCTTAAATAATTCCACAAATAAAATCATTATATCGTAAACATGGCCCAAGTAGTGGAAATGAACTAAGCATGGTAAGGGAGCGTTACCACTTAACATCAAGAACTGGCCCAAGGTTCAAGGCTCAGATTCACTGCACTTATGACTGTACAGGGATGAGTTTGGCCTGACTCCTCTCCCAAAGAGATGAGGCTGGTCTACCGCCTCTTCCACTTTATTTCGCTGCACTTAGTTTTTCTTCCTTTTCTTGTCTCGCCTTTTCTTTTTCTTTTTCTTTCCTCTTCTACTCTCACCTTTTTAAAAAAATTATACAGACTTTTTAGACGTAAGATAATAATTGTCTATAGTGCCTGTTTCTACAAGTAAGATAATAATCGTGAAATTAGAACTTAACGAAAGCCAAGATAGACATACCGATACAAGGGAGGATTTGCAAGAGAGAGAGGAACATATCTAGACTTTGAAGGGTCAAAAGGAAGAGAGAGAACAAAATTTTGAACCGTTCCTGAGCTGGATTTGACCAGAATTTAATGAAGAAGAGAGCTTTGAACCTTAAAACCATTCTTCCCTGGGAAACTATTTAGGTTCATATAAAGATGGTGATACTGGACTGTGAGTTCTATCTCAATAGAGTTGTATCATTGTCAAGAGTAGGTCATTGGCGAAGATGATACATGCTGGTACATGGTTCAGACATATTAGAGGCATGTGGACATCATCCAAGGTCTTAATTCAGTGGTGAGAGCACATCACATGACATGTGAGTTAGGCGCATGTCATGAGTTTGGACTCTACTGTAGACAAAGGTTTGGTATTTAGTGAAGAAACGTAGAGCGGTGGGACAATTATCCACCGAGGTTTGAACTTTGTGCTAGTTTGCCCTTAGCATTCCACAGTTTAACAAAAAGGCACATTTTTTCACACATGTTGATACTGCTGACGGGGTTGGTGGGGGTGGATTATGTGTTTATATGGGTAGTGTGGTTCAAAAATCTTTGACTAAAGATGAATTGAAGATTTGGTTCTAGAATGTTCATCAGAGTTCTTTTTTTTTGGATTCTTTTTTTATTTTTGGTGAATAGAAGAAAATGATATAGAGGGACTTTTTGTAATAAAGGCTATAGAGAAGGGATACAAAAGGCTCTGATACCATGTTGACAAAAATAGAGATGTGGAGAAAGAAGAGAAGATTTTGGAATGCCTAGATTGATCATTTTCTCAATCTGTTGGGGGTTTTACTAGTGTATACAGATGCTCTAAATTAGGAAATAATACACGATGATAGTAATAAATGTCCCTAATTGATATGCATGATATTTATGAAGTGAAATTTGCATAATTATAGAATATTGAAACCTATGCCATCGCACTGCGTTTATTTGTAAGGATTTAAGGAATAGATTTTTTAGCTCTGCTCCTTGACATGTTCTCCCAGTTTGCGAGCTTAGCTATTTTTAAGCTGTGGTTGTTGTCTGTGGTAAGATTCAGGATGGCATGCCCTTTTTAATCCTTTTCAGTGTAATTTTTAGCTGGCCTCACTAGGAAAGTGGATTGAGAACAAATGACTTCTTGGTGCAAAAAAAAAAAGGGACTTTTTGGCTTGTACAATTTGGATGACTTCTTGGTGCAAAATAAAGGGACTTTTTGGTTGTACAATTTGGTCTTTCTGTTTTTAACTGTTAGGGGTAACTAGTTGTATAAAACAAACAAAGATTTCTTTTTGAGTTTCTGATGCTGAAGAAATTTAAAATTTACAGTTACAGTGAGCCGCTTGAAGAAGTTATTTATCCTAAAGGGGATCCTGATGCTATTTGCATTAGTAAGAGGGACTTCAATCTTCTGGCACCAGATACATTTGTCAATGATACAATTATTGATTTCTACATAATGTAAGTTTTCGTTGCTATTACTTATTGTCACACCATCATATATTTTGTGGCCCAAAATGGAGAAACATCTATTCTGAAGCTTGTAACCATGCTTAATGCATGCTTCATGCCTTTTCTTTTGTAGCCTCGAATTAAGAATGGAGGAGTATTTACTACTGTTTCACTCTCCATCATGTTCTTTTATTAATCCTTATAATGATATGTATAGTGAAATTGCACACACGTATATATGGCTCATCTTTTTCCTCACAATTGGAACTTTTTTGTGAATAATACATGAGGACTGTTGATTTCTATATTGTCTCTCTTGACTTCTAATTTTTTTGGGTTTGCCTCATGTGCTACCATTCTCATTTAGTATGAATTGGAACTCAAATACTGACAGGTATTTAAAGAACAAAATTCCACCAGAAAAGAGGCAACGATACCATTTCTTTAACTGTTTCTTCTTTCGAAAGTTGGCTGATATGGATAAAGATCCGAACAGTGCATTTGATGGCCATGCTGCTTTTTTGCGTGTCCGTAAGTGGACAAGGAAAGTGAACTTATTTGATAAGGACTTTGTATTCATTCCGGTGAATTACAAGTAAGACACTTGAACTTCTGTTCTCTGTAGAGGTGATCTTTTTTCATTAGTCATAAGTAACTTATTTTCTATAATGACAGTTATCACTGGAGTCTGATCGTCATATGCCATCCTGGTGAAGTGGCTAAATTTACAGGCAAGTTCATCATATATCACTTGACTTCTGCATTTGTCTCACTGTTTTCCCTAAGAAATTGTTTCGTGTTTTTCAGATGATGATACTGCAGCGAGCTCAGTCAGAGTACCATGTATATTACACATGGACTCTTTTAGGGGAAGTCATGTGGGTCTCAAAAATCTTCTTCAAAGGTAGCAGTTTTTCCATTAACCAGATACTAATATTCGGGAGAGTTCTTTATAGTACTATTTTCATGCGTAACATGCAAGAATAATTATCTAAACAGTGGGATCAACAGGCAGTGATGCGTGAATTGTCACTGGTCA
The DNA here is from genome assembly GCA_035578085.1 of Solanum pinnatisectum. Lineage (NCBI taxonomy): Eukaryota > Viridiplantae > Streptophyta > Magnoliopsida > Solanales > Solanaceae > Solanum > Solanum pinnatisectum. Next base: position 8,237,586 of record CM069086.1, on the reverse strand, counting down.
TATCACTACCAAGCTGTATGGATGTTTTTCTAAACTAAACTTGTCTTCCCAGACAATAGATGATGCAAATTATATATCTCGTCTTTAAAGAAGCAGTAAGTGGATGTGGGGTTGAGATTGTTCAAACACAGACAGTTGGGTTCTACTAAAATAGTTGTGTATTTATGTAATTCTTTTCTTTTGTTGCTTTGAAAGCGGCAGGGACAATAGGGTACATTAGTCAGGTGTCTCCTTTTCCTCATTCTCTTAGTAATGAAATCTCCAAAGGTATCAGCATTACCCAAAATATAAATAATTTTTCATCGATTAATATTTCATATCACTTTTGTTCTGAAAATAGACTTTGGACCTGAGTCAATTGCTAAACTAGCTTAGGAGGTCAGGATTGTCCAATATTACACCCAGTTCAGTCCCTAAACCAATGTGTGATATTTCACATCGCTTCGCACCAGTTTGAACATTTTTAATGTGAACAACATAACATGGGGACACAACATTGAGTAAATCAAGAATAGTGATGTGTTTGGCTTTGATACCATGTTAATCCTCACATTACCCAAGCAAGTTGGAATTCTCTACCTGCCTGGTGTTGTATTCGACCTCCATACGTCGTGTGCTCCACCTAAAGCCTACTCATTAAAATGTGCCATCAATTTTTTTTTTTCATCTTACAATATGAACAGTTTTTTACAAACCTTTCAGAATGGAAATCTCACTTCCAGTCTCCATGCCGTCTACCCTGAACCAAAAAGGAGATGGGGAAAGATGCACTTACTGTTAAAAAAAATGCGCGTAAGATGTTTTATGTAAACAATCCATTGTTTCTATTGAAAAGGTGTATTGGTCGGGTTTACTTCCTTAGAGACTGAATGTTAGAAGTTAATGAGCCTTTAGCTGACACAGAGCTACTAGAGGGTTGTATTGCACGGCCTCAATTTTCTATACTGCAGAATTTTATGAGTTTTGTCATTTCCATCTTACTTTGCAGTTGCTTTCCTTTCTGTAGCATCAAATTGATTGAATTTGACTTTTTTATTTTCATCTTTTCCTAACAGCTACCTTTGCGAGGAGTGGAGAGAGAGGACAAAGGAAATGTCTGATGTTGTCTGTTCGAATTTTCAAAATTTGAGATTTCTCAGTCTTGAGGTAGAACCTGAAGTTTCATTGTCCATTCCAACTGTTATACAAAAAGCTGTCTCATATGAGGAATTTGAATGTTCAGTATGAATAGATTTCAAGTTTATGAGATGATATTTTACTCTTTACCTTGACATTGCCTGTCTGTGCTGGAGTCATGGTCTCTAGTTGATTGTGATGCAAGTGGGCTGTTAAACTTGAGGTTGTCATCACCCTCAGGATTCCTTTATATGAATATTTTGATATACAGCTAGTAATGTCTCTAGTCTCTTAAAGGTGAAGGTTGTGAAAGACAAACTAGGTAGAACAGATAAATTTCACTGAGGGAGAATGGTATTAAGGTAAGTGTATGGGATGTATGACAGTTTATTGGAAAAGAGTCACCGTGAAGTTGAATTTTTATACTCAGTTCTGTTGTCGGTAATATCATTACAATAGTGTTCATTATCCAAACATGTTAAAGGCTGTAGGTTGAAAGAATTTGTTCCAAAAGTTACATAGGATCCAATCTTTTTCATTTGTGTATCTATGTTCTTTAACATAACTTGGAATAATAGTGTTACTTTTAAAAATTCAATGGAAGAGAATGACTTTGAGTCGTGGAGTAGGTGGGGGTCGGAGTGGCCTGTGTAAGGGTCAGAACCATGCAATGCTCGTGAGCAAGGGTCAGTTCGACTACATGCTTGGTCTGTTCTCCAATGAGTGCCAGTGACGAAGGTCATCTTCCTTTTGGGCATGCAGTTTTGTTTCAGGCAGCTCTAAATACAATGGGGAGGGAACAGGTAAGGCCCCTAGTGGTGTAGGTATGGACAATTCCTTAGTTTCTGAAGCTGCTGGGGGTTGATGGTTGCAACGAGGACAGTGTTATTCAGTCCCTGGGATTTATAGGAATGGATGTCGAAGTCTTTGACATCTTTACTTCACATTGAGCAAGGATCAAGAGGTATTACTGATGGATCTTCTAGTAACATGATGGGTAGGGTGGAGGCTACTGATGATGACTCAAAAGGGGAGACAAAATAGTGGTGTATGAATAAAGGAATAAAAAGACAGGAAAGGGGAGGGAGAAGGGAGTAAGGGGGTGAAAAGTAAAGTAGCTGCTGCTTGATAGTAAGATCATTAGTTGGAATGTAAGAGGGTAGGGATTAGGGAGGGGGGGGGGGGTATAACTATATACCAGCACGGGGAATAAGGGGGTGAAAGGTAAAGTAGCTGCTGCTTGATAGTAAGATCATTAGTTGGAATGCAAGAGTGTAGGGATGAGGGGGGGGGGGGGTATAACTATATACCAGCACGGGGAAATCATGTTACTTTGTGACGAAAGGAAGATGGAGAGTCTGGAAATGAAGAAAGCTGAGTTTATGTTAGTGGAGGGATTTAGAATCATTGGGGATTTGGGGGAGTTTATCTCCCTGTGGGATGGGGTCAGAGGTGGCTTTTCGATAACTTGATTTTGTCCCCATTCTTGGACCTAATTGCATTTAGATAGTTATTCTTGTATTACTACTACTATGTAATAAATTTTCTGTTTTAGTTAGTGCATTGAACATGAACCGATTTAATGGATGATAAGATAGAGCAAAAATAACATGTAGAATTTGTTAAGAAAATAATCTACACTCCCTTTTCCAAATTATAAAAAATCACCATCTTCCTCATCAGATGGAACCCAATGTGATAACTTCCCTAACTTTGTTGAATGGACCTAATGTGACAGGCTTCTTAAATTGGAAATATTTCCTCACTCAATGCTTTCTGCAAATGGATAAATACTTGACTTCTTCGGACTAAAGATATAAATCATTACAAATTTGACTCAATTTGGACATACTTCAATTTGAGTACTGTGACCTCTTGGTTTCTATTATTCATTAGTCAAGTCTTCTATAATTTGGGACATTGGGTTCCAGTTTACAGAACCTGTGCCAGCAATATTTTTGGATTGCAGTGTTGTAGACTCTTAGAGACATGAGCAATACTTGCTCTTTTGCATAGGATGTGAGTCATGCTACCTGTATTTGGGCATGTTCAGTGTGCACTGTGAAGAGAAATCTGATGGTGATGGCAGGGGTTCTTGGAACCCCAGTTACTTGTTCATCTGCCAATTAACTGATAAAAGTTGCGATTTTCTAATTTTTCTTCACTAAGAGATTGTTTGATTTTTGATGGTTAGCTTTCTTAGTTTGCATATGTTTGAGTGAGTATAACCTTACATTTTCTCTTCATCCATGGTAGCTACCGCAACAGCAAAATCTATCGGACTGTGGCCTTTTTTTACTACACTATGTGGAGAGTTTTTTGGAGGAAGATCCTGCTGGTATCAATCCATACAGTATAAAGAACTACCACAATGAATTTGTAAGTGCAGTACTTGATTTGCACTTCAGTGTTATGTCTTACAAAGTTCTCAACTTGTGCTGCCTTTTATGATTTTGCATCACTTTGTATATGAATGGATGGAAGCGGCATTATTTTTTATCTCCTCTATTCTGATTTGAAGCCTATCAGTTAAGAATCCATTAATCAGTATCATAGATGTGGAGTCAGAAATAGAAACCTTGCTAGTTTTGAGATCACTTGGAAGAATTTTATGTCTGATCTGCAGTAATGCCAGAAGAAAATATTGAGCTGCTTTTACATCTCTGTTGCCTTATTGGTATTCAATACATGTTCTGATTGTTTGCCAACTTTTTGATGCACAATTTGGCATTGACCAGTAACCTGTTCATGCAATTAATATTCGTTTTCTAGTGACCGGAAACTTGGCTTACCTGCGTTAACAAATAAATAATGTACTATTCCCTCCTACGGCATGTTGGGAGTCTGCTTATTACCTTTTTTCAGGCAATAGGTGCATTATCACCCTATGATTTTGAACAGCCATTTACCCCTTTTCTGATTCCTGTGACAAAACACGCTCAGAAATTCAATGAGCCCTGTCTCCTAGTGGTTTTGAAGGACAGGATACCTATTTATCAAAAACCCCCTAGGAGAGCAACTCATTTCATTCTCAAACAGGATACCTATTTATCAAAAACCCCAAGGAGAGTAACTCCCCTCCAATTTCATTCTCAAGATGGGGTGATTCATTTGACAAAAAAGAAAGAAAGGTTTAATTAGAGCGATGTTGCATCAAGCTTGCTGCAGCTTCAGATTGTTTCTTCCTCCTTTTGCTTTCACGAGCAATTGATTCTGAGAAGAGATTGTACATTCTTATAACAGTACCGTGGTTTTTAAGTTGATTTTTTTTCCGGAAAATCAGTTCCCCAGTGCAGTTCTTAGTTTCTTCCGTAACCAGAATATACAATTCTTGTAAGTCAGCTGAGTGTTAAAAATATTTACTGGACTTAGTTGTTCTATTGGTTTCACCATCCATGACCACATGTTCTCCCAAGATATAGAGAAGGAAGAGCTAAAGAAAAGAGATAAATGAGGCAACTTTTATAGATGGATTATGGACAGGTTATATATATATATATATATATTTTTTTTTTTTTTCCAGCCATTTTGAAGTATTTGTTTCATGGCGATTGAACTACTTTCAAAGTAAGAAAGGGGAATAAAGGATAGATAGAGGTCATCTCCCTGCTGTGAAAATGAAGAAAAATTTCTCTTTTCCAAATTGAGGAACGTGGTCTTGTCTAAACAGAGCTCTCTGCTACTTCCACATAGCTGACATAGAGTAGGAGTTACCTTGTTTAGTCTAGAATTCTTCCTGGTTATGAAAGTCCATATCCTAAGATCTCGGATTGGTATACTACATGACAAACGTAAAGAGAAAAAACGACATTTGATGCTTCAATGACCTTTGGGTCTGCATGTTGGGACGATCTGCAAAATTCTACTTCAAATCCTCATGAAATTTGTCTTGCTGCTGTATGTTTTCCTTTCTTCCCTTCTGCTGACATCATTCTTCTCAGTTCTCTTCGATTAATATTTCCCTATGATGTTTGTGTGTTTTTTTCTTGCATTCTTTATTTTTCCTCTTTTTCAGATTCTTGCTTGTGATTTACGGCTCTTATTGCTTTGAGAAAACTTTAGGTAGTTGATGAGTTTTATACCTAAAAGTTTCTCTACTTTATTTTGAATCCAGCTCAGCATAAACTGGTTTCAACCATATGAGCCTTCTATAAAGCGAAGTGCAATTCAAAGACTGATCAGTAACCTCCTCCAGAATCTTTCTCTCGAAAAATCTCCCTCTTGTGTGAGTAATAGTTGCTATCCTGAAGGTGGTCTCAAGACGAGCAATGATGATGAAAATGCTTTAGAATTAGTATCTGATCAACTTGGTTCATCAAAGAGTTCAGACAATTTACCGCGTTCTCAAGCTATTGAGATAAACCCATTTCCTACTTCCTCTCTCAGGGGTGTTTGTGTTAATGATTCAGGCTTTGGTTTAAATGATTCTTTTGAGTCTGAATCTGATGAAGAACCTTTGCTTGACATGGGTTTTGGTCGCGCAGCATCTTTTAACGAATTCAGGAGTTCATTACCGCCAATACAGGTATGTTGTTATTTTTTCTCAAGAAATACAGGTATGTTGTATGTATCTGCAACTAGGTTCAATAGTTCTCAAATTGGTACACATAAACATGAAGATAAGAACTTGTGGTAATATTGTAGTTCAGATCACGAAGATCACTATCATCCTATTTCCATTTACTTTTCCCTTTCCTTTTGGTTCCAAAGGAGAAAAGGGTGCTGTCTTCTAGGAGCAATATATTGAAAATTAATTTAATAACATAAAGTTTGCTGGACACTCCATTTAGACTTAATTTCCTTTTGGCCAATTGGGAAGTTTTGACACTTGTTATGTACTAATATTTTGTAAAATGCTTTCTAGAGGCACTTGTATCCATTTATTGAGTATTTGTGTACTCAGGGAGGGGAGGGAGTATGGAGGAAACAACAAATCATTTTTTAAACAGTCCAACCTGGCTACTTTTCTTATCTTATGTGTCATAGTAGGAAGAATATTAATGTAGTTTAGGAATTGTTTATTTTATTTTTAATTAAAAATAATAGGGTAAAAGAAGCAGGGGTGATAGTTTTGAACAAGTGTTGGGTGAGATTTATATTTGAAGCAAGTGTGTAGAATTTTTGCAAAGATATTAGTCAGAGAGAATCAGAATTATGATGCTGTAACTAATTCCACTTTTCGAGGGTGTAATCTACGTTGCTTCTTGTTGACCTTTCCTGCTTGTTTAAACTCTTAATCATGCATGGATATTAGCCAGTTGTCTTAGTTGGATCTCGAATCAACTGATTTTGGTTGTACCAGTTCACTTTGCCAAGGGTTTTGATTCTGTTTATATGCATTTATTTGCCGTAAATTGAATAGGTTTTCTTGTGTTTAAACTCTGCTAGAAGTCACTGAGTTGTTGATGACCTTAAACAGGAAGAGATGGAAGCTGGAGATCATCTTGCGTACACAGCAACTGACACAGACCTTTTGCATCTGGGTGGGAATGGATCTGAACCCTGTGCATTTTCATATTCATCAGGGTCTCTTGCTGCGGGAACTTCCTGGATCCCAGATGTGTCAGTTGTCCAAGATGTGGACGAGGAATTGGACTCATCACCAACTACTTCAGTCCGTGACACGGAGAAACAATTAGAAGTTGAGGTTGTAGAACTGTCCAAAGTAGATCAAAATATGAGTTCAGATGAGAAAATAGATCGTCCAAAGTCGAGTATTGACTGTTTGGTTGATGGAGATGCCACTGCTGGCGAGTTGCTGGACATCACTTTGGCACAATCCTCGATTGAGACTCATGATAACAGTGGTACTGGTCCTGTCACCTCCGGTCAGGAGAATCCATATGATATCCATGGAAATGTCAACCTTGCATGTAAAAGCTTGTTGCTCATTGGTAATGGTTCTGGCTCAGAAGCAGATCCTGAACACAATGTGAAAAGGAGGCGGCTTACACCCTTGGATGATGAGGAAGTAGCATTTAGAAGTAGTGTGACGCATGATCTGCATTTGTAGATTTGATGACCTATGGGAGTCTTGTCAAGCATTCTTTGCTCTCATGGTACTAGGAATACAAGAGTATCATTTGTTAGCTGCATACCCCATCCTGTGAATAGATTTTCAGTGGGTTGTCTGTACACCCGACATCTGAATTTTTGTAAATGCTCTTAATCGGGGTTTTAGTTGCATCCATTTAGGGATTCTTTGGACTAATCATGATTGAGGTCTTGTTTTAGTTTCTCATCTCTGTGGTGCCTAACGTATATTCAGTTGTTTATGTAGAGATGTCCATTTTAGACTGCTTTATTTGCAATGGTTCTATGGTAGGCTGAGTTTGTGACGAAAGATCCCTAAAATTTCAGAAGTTAGTTGGAACAGGATCAGTTTTAAACCTTCTAATCGGAGAAGATCACTAGAGGGGGAGACCTGTAGTGAACCTCCTTCGTCGAAAAATTGTACTGCCTGATCGCATTTTTGATGCAACACCTCGAAAAATTACTTATGGAAAATTAACCAACCCTGGAATGAGTAACAAATTTCAGGTCACAATGAGAAACATCTGATGCCCCTTTCTCTATTATGCTACCCTTGGAGTTGAAAAAAAAAAAAGGTTTTACTATAATCTTTGAACTTTATGATTCATTTCATATTGTTTTGTTATTTATCATAGTCTCATACTTATATCAACTGGTTTGTTTAGAGCCTCTCGAGATCCTATTCACCATGTTACGTGAATATTATCAGAAGAGATCTCTAAAGTGTGCACATCAATTTTATCTGACCTAGAGACTTGTAGTCATAAAGGCTAATCACTAATGATGAATAATATTCTTCTTTAGAACAAAAGATCAGACAATACTCAACAAGAGTTTAAGATATTAACTAATCTTAATAGAAGAAATCAATATTGGTTAATTGGTTTGATAAAACCTTTTCAAGACTCATCAAACATAAAAACTTATAAGAGGATTATTGGTCGTCACATTGCCTTGACGAATTATTTATGAAAAAATTAACTATTTGCTAGACATGAGTTATAGATCAACATTATAACAGATATCACTCAACATATAACAGTCAGGGTATAGTGTAGAAACGGGAGAGAAAAGGTATTGATCATTATGGTTTATGTAACTTGTAATATTAAATAGAGAAAATACATAATTACCCCATTAAAGTAAGACCTATTTTTGAAAAAGGCACTCAAACTTTGCAGGGGTCCTAATACACCCCTAAACTAGTTTAATGTGAAATTATTGAACCATTTTTGATATTTTATAGAGAGAGTGTATATCACTCACTTGAAGAGCGTGGAAACCAAAAAAAAAAAAGATTAAACTTTTCTTTTTGCAATATTTTTTATTAACTGTTTAAATAATCTTTTATTTTACTGTTTAATTTTTTTTCCTTTCTTCTCCTTCGTGAGCTTCACCATTGAAGGAGATGACAACAGCCTGAAGTCTTTTTCTTTTTTTTTCCTCTCTTTTTATTTTTCATTTAGATTGGATTTCGACGGAGAGATTTGATTGTAACTAAATAACACAATCTCAGTCCATAAAAGAAAATACATTTTTAGTCGGCTTTCTTCCATTGATAACAGAAGCAACAACAGATTTGTTGTTTCATCCTCAGATTTCTTCTCCTCCTTCTTGGCTGGCAAGGGTGAGAAGCTCCGGGGAGATGATGGCAACTTCGAAGATAGAATCTCGGTGTTCAATTAACCCTTGATCAATTTACGAGGGCTGAAATCCTATTAAGACCAAGCAAAAATAATCTCATCTGCGTTCGGAGAGAGAATTTTCTTTTTTTTTTCAAATACAATCTAGGTTGATTTAGAGCAAAAATCAAAGGCAAAATAAACAAAAAGAAGACTTTGATAGAAATTTTAATTTGAAAAATAATAATTTTGAAAGCGGATTTGATTTTTCAGTTTTAATTTTGATTTAGTGTTGTAGCAATGGCGGCCACTCCAGGACGAAGGAGACCAACAGATGGGTTAAGCGAAGAAGAAAGAAAAAATAAAGAATCAAAACTAACAAAAATAAATAGATAAAAACAAAGATTAGGAAATTATATAAAAATTGACACATGGCAAGCAACAATTGGTGCGTGACTTCACCTTCTTTCTTATAAGTGGGTTTGACCCAAAAATGGGATATTTATATTACTTTCAAATTATTCAATGGGGTATTAGGATCCTTGTAAAATTTGAGTGTCTTTTTAGAAAAAGTGTTATAGTTGAATGGGATAATTATGTATTTTCTCTATTAAATATAAGAAATGATTTGTGGAAATCTTTAGCAAAGTAGACAAAATAGATTGTCATTCAAGTGTCTTAAGATTATTCGTTTGCAAGTGGGTGAGTGACAAATTATATACTAGGATTATTGTGTCTTGTATCCTTTCAAGTAAATAAGTGAATAAATAAGTCTTGAAGAAATTTTTAACACGTGATAAAGATCGATAGGTTATTTATTACTTGTAAATAATTCGATTTTGTAAGTTTTGTACCATATGAAGTTAAGTTGTAAAGTCTCAACAATTGAAATAATATAAAAATGTATTATGCTTTTATTGATAATGTACACGTGTATAATACCACAATGTTTAGGTACACCGTATAGAGGATAAGTGAGAAAGAGTGGAACCATGAGAATTTTATGGGGCTGTGTGAGAGAGAGTGATAAAAATGGATAGGATATAACTACTTTTTAGCGGTAAAAAAACTTTTTAGAAGACGCATAATATTTTTTTTATTTATTGGAAATTGAAAAAATAAATATAAAAATAGAACCTAAACACATACAATACTTATTTTTTAGTTTAAGGTATTACTAATAAATTTATCCGTGCGAATATTATTTTACTTAGAGTCGAAACTTGTTTTCCCTGCTAAACAAAATAATTATAGAAAAAAATCTTAACACTAAGTTAACACCAGAGAAATCAATCAAATTTTTAAATCCTTAGGATATAACAATGGCATAATATTTAAAAAAGTTACAAATTAAAATTATCAACCCAAAGTTTTTAAAAAAGTATTATGCTCGCTCCTATTTAACATCAATTCAAAGTTTCAAACACAATGTCAGTTATGAAATAAATTCATTATTATTATTTAAAATAAATCAAAAAACTAAATGAAATATATAAAGTATTCATGATTTTTTAATCAAAATCCATACACATAAAGAAATAGTAAATAACCTTATTTTGATAACCCATAATAATCATATACAAAATCTCATAATTGACGATTATTCTCTCCGCCCACTTTTAATTGTCATTGGTTTCCTTTTTTAGAGTCAAGTTATAAGAACTTTGACTAACATTTTACGATATATTTTTTATCATATTGATATGCAAAAAATTGCAATTTATAGTACTTTTCGTATCGTTTTTGAATATCTAAATTTTTTATTTAAACTATCAAATTAATGTAATCTAATTTAACTTTGAAAATTAGTCAAATTAACTTTTGAAGCGAAACATGACAATTAAAAGTAGACGGAATGAGTAATTAAAATTCATCCGAAGAAGGTCCTATATTTCCATAAGACATTAATGATTTTAGTAATTTCAAATGGTTATAATTGTCATCGAAAAATAAAATTCTCAACCTAAATAACTTATGGAGAGAATACATTTAATTTTCAAATTCAAATATTTCAAGTTTTAATTATTCACATTTAATTTAGGTTCGTATATAAATTTTCATCACTTAAGAGTTTTAAACTTTGAGTTTTGTATACTTTTAAAGACACTAAACAAAAAATAACAATTTGAGAAAAAATGTCTACTTTTTATATATATTTCTAACAAACATGATTTTCTTTGTATATTTCAATCTAAATTACATTTACCTCTTTTATACTTTTTCCTCACATTTTTTCTCCAACCCGTACCTTTTTCAAATATATATATTTTTAACTTCTTCTTAATAATAAAGATAATTTTATCAAGTTTCAACATATCATATCATATATATATATATATATATAGATATAAGAGAACCTAGGCCCGCCTAAGTGGCGCCACCACAAACAAGGATTCCTTTTTAATTTATTTATTTTCAAAATTAACCTTCCCTTTCATGAAAAATTGTGACTGTTATTAAAAGTTGTGACTTTTATGAAAAGTTGTGACTTTTATGAAGAGTTGCGACTTTTATGAAATGTTGACTTTTATTAAAAATTGTGACTTTTATGAAAAATTGTAACTTTTATGAAGAGTTGCGACTTTTATTAAAAGTTGTGAATTCTATGAAAAATTGTGACTTTTATGAAGAGTTGCGACTTTTATGAAAGGTTTTTGACCTTTCCGAAGAGTTGTGACTTCTCCAAGGACTTGTGACATTTCCGGTAAGGCACAATAAGCATTTGTTCACACTACCCTTTGTTGTCTATAAATAGAGGGGTTCCCTCTCATTTTAAAATAACGAAAATTCTGAACTTCTTCTTCTTCTGCACAAATAAATATTTGATTTTGAACTTCTTCTTCTTCTTCTTCTTCTTCTTCTTCTTCTTCATCTTCTGCACAATTAAATATTTGTGTACTTTACTCATGTTGAGTGGCTCACTGACACTATTTTTTTTGTATCATTACACTGGTGAATAAAATGGTTTCATCCTGAGAGGATCTATTTCTTTAAACCTCGGGTACTAGAGGGAAATGATTTCCTTAAGAAAATACTGTGCATTCAATGAGCTCGATTTTTCCTTTCTGTTTCATTCTATTGTTACAGATCCTGGTATTTTTTTTTTTATAGTCATTAGTTTATGCTTATGATATTAATTGTTGTTTTTGAGTACATGTTTTAAACTTTATTGTTTATATTTCTGTAAAGTTATTGTTATAAGTATTTATTCATACAAACTCTATGTAAATTCAACTACTGCAGAGAAGAAAATTGAGAAAAATATTTATTTGACTCTCTAATTAAAGACACTATGTATCCACCATGCATATAGATGATAAAACTAAATTGACGACTCTCTAATTAAAGACACTATGTATCCATGCATATAGATGATAAAACTAAACTAACCATTGAAAAATTTCAAAAGCAAATTAATGAATCTGTAAAATGAAATTATGTAAACTAGGAGAAAATAGTGTTATGATTTGTAATTTTGCCTTTTCTTTTAATAAAACAAATGGTAAACTATAATTGAATAACCTATATACTCTTGAAAATAGATTTATATAAAAATGCTATAACATTAAAGTATAAAAAAAGTTCTATTCTAATACATTTTAAAGAAAAATAACTTAACCGTGCGAAGCGCGAGCCCATTTACAAGTATATATATAAAAGAGAACCCTAGGCCCGCCTACGTGGCGCCACCAGAAACCAGGATTCCCTTTTAATTTATTTATTTCCAAAATTAGCTTTCCCTTTCATGAAAAGTTGTGACTTTTATAAAACAGTTGTGACTTTTATAAAGAGTTGCGGCTTTTACGAAGAGTTGCGACTTTTATGAAGAGTTGCGACTTTTATGAAGATTTGCGACTTTTATGAAAAATTGCGACTTTTATGAAAGATTGTGACTTTTTCAAAGAGTTGTGACCTTTCCGATAAGGCACAGTAACCGCTTGTTCACACTATCTTTTGTTGTCTATAAATAGAGGGATTTTCTCTCATTTTAAAATAACGAAAATTCTGAACTTCTTCTTCTTCTTCTGTACAGTTAATATTCCCGTACTTTGCTCCTGTTGAGTGGCTCACTGACACCATTGTTTTTGTATCGATACACGGGTGAATAGAATCGATCTATCTTGAGAGGATATATTCCTTTAAAACTCGGATACTAGAGGGGAATAATTTTCTTAAGGGGACAATGTGAATTCAGTGGGCTCCATTTTTTCCTTTCTATTTCATTCGAGTGTTACATATCCTAGTATGTTTTTTTACAGTCATTAAGTTATGCTTATGTTGTTAATTGTTGTTTTTGAGCACGTGTTTTAAACATTGTTGTTTATGCTTATGGTTTTGATCATTATGTTGAAGTAAATATATGTTAATCAAGAGTTTGATGTAATCATCAGACTATTGGTGTCATGTAAATTAGAATTCTTAAACTTGTGAAATAAATGACTTTGATCTTTATAGAGATTTCAGTGGCTAAAAGATTCATGGGATGTCCAAGAAGGGACTTTTGAGTGTTCAAAAGTTATTGTGGTGGTTCCACGCTACCTTGGAGTTTTAGTTAACTTTCTATCTTCTCGAGGTATTCAATCGATTAGTGACATAAAAAAAGGAATTTAGTGGGATGATAAGTATTGTACTCAACCTTAATCAAAAGTTTGGTGTTCAAATTTCTGATAGGAGTCAATGAATTACCCCTCAAAGTGGGATGAATTCATATTAATCAAATCTTAAAGAAATAATTATATCCTTATAAACATTAGACTAAAAATTGCAAAAAAAATTACAATTTTAACCATATTGATCGAAACATAAACAATAAAATATGTTTTGGCTACCAAAGTAGTGTCATCGATTGCGAATGATTTTTAATAAGGGACTTGCCAAGACATCATTTAATCCAAATTATTTGAGTGACATACGTTATTTCATTGAAATACAAGATATGTGTTTTTGTATTTTAATTAACTTATCAAGTGCACAACTAATTACATAAGATGTATAACATTTAGATTCTGTATGTACATGCCTTGAATAGGAGAAACACTCTCGCAATTGATGAATAAAATGTTTGTACCACTTTTTGAAAATACAAATATAGACAATGAAACAATTACATATCTTTTCTAAAGAATTTGGTGATGAAGAACTAGAATAAAATGAAGAATTAATAACAAAATGCATAAAAATTTGAATCAAATCTTTTTGGTTTTAAGATTAAAAAAATATTTCATTTCATCTTTGGATAAAATTTGCTTGACAATTTATTGTAGGGCTTTACCCACTCGAAAAACACTTATATTATTAAATGTTCAAAAGTAGATTATTGACGTAGTTCACCACCGTACTATAATTTACCTAGTATATAATATAAGAAAATAAAACAAAAGCCCCAATTTTTTTCTCATCCAGCCCAGCCCAGCCCATGAATCCTTCTTCTTCCTCAATCTTCCCTACTCAAAAGCCGCAATTTTTTTTCAATGGACAGTAGATTCGTTCTGCAGGTAAGGCGTTAAAAGTTTATATTTTCTTATTCTTGAATGATCTTTGTTTGTTCACTGAAATGACATCAATAATAAGAAGAAATCAATCCTTTAAAACAATCTTCAGAAACCCAAAAGATCCACTTTTTAACCCAATTTACAAGACCCCATACAGGGTATTGAACCAAAAACCCTTTTCGACCCATTCTTCTAAATTCCCAGAATATGAAATGCCAACAGTAACATGGGGTGTAGTCCAAGGGCGTAAGGAGAAGTTGGTGTCACGTGTAATAATCTCTGATTATTTGAAAACTATAGGAATAATCCCTCATGAATTAGAGGAGTTGGAATTACCTTCCACTGTTGAAGTTATGCGGGAACGTGTTGAGTTTTTGCAGAAAATTGGTCTCACAGTTGATGATATGAATGAATATCCTTTAATGCTTGGTTGTAGTGTGAGGAAAAACATAATTCCTGTTTTAACATACTTGGAGAAAATTGGGCTTCAAAGGTCTAAGCTTGGTGAGTTTATTAAGATTTATCCTCAATGTTTACATACTAGTGTCGTCGTGGAGCTTGTTCCGGTTATTAAATTTTTACGAGGTCTTGATGTTGAGAAACAAGATATTGGGTATGTTTTGATGAAATATCCTGAGTTGTTAGGGTTTAAACTTGAGGGAACAATGAGTACTTCAGTTGCTTACTTGGTTAGTATAGGAGTTAATCCGAGGGATGTAGGGCCAATGGTAACACAATATCCATATTTTCTTGGGATGAGAGTTGGGACAACTATTAAACCACTTGTGGATTATTTGGTTTCATTGGGTTTGCCTAAGAAAATATTGGCGAGAATGTTGGAGAAGCGAGCATATTTACTTGGTTATGATCTTGAAGAGACGGTGAAACCAAATGTAAATTGCTTACTCAGTTTTGGACTTAGGAAGGACACTTTGCCTTCTGTTATTGCACAATTTCCACAAATTCTTGGTTTACCTTTGAAAGCTAAGCTGTCGTCGCAACAATATTTCTTTAACTTAAAGCTTAAGATTGATCCTGATGGTTTTGCTCGAGTCATTGAGAAGATGCCACAAATTGTCAGTCTACACCAACATGTGATAATGAAACCAGTCGAGTTCCTTGTTGGACGGGGATTTTCAACGGCTGATGTGGCAAAGATGATTGTAAAATGTCCTCAGTTAGTTGCTTTGCAAGTTGGCCTCATGAAAAATAGTTATTACTTTTTCAAGAGCGATATGGGCCGACCAATGGAAGAGCTTTTGGACTTTCCAGACTACTTCACGTATAGCTTGGAATCAAGAATCAAACCCAGGTACCAGAGGTTGCAGAACAAGGGAATCAGATGTTCTTTGGGTTGGTTTCTCAATTGTAGTGACCAAAGATTTGAAGAGAGATTGTATGGTGATTTTATAGAGCCTGAAAGTTCTGGTCCGTCATTTTGTATGGGTGGGAAGTTAGAGCTACCAAGCAATGAGATTGTATCAGAAGAGGAAGATGACAGTGAAGATGAAACACTATATAGACGCACTGTCTCTTTGTAGTGTACTTTGTAACATTCGTGAATTGGGTATAAATGGTAATATCTTTCAATATTAGTTGAATTCTTTTGCTGCTTTCTGCCTTTTTCTTCCATTACAATCAACGTGTTTTTTTGTAGTTTGACAACATTTATAACAGTCCAATATATCAAAATGAAGATCTTGCTTGTCTTAACTTCTACCTTTTGTATTGGTGTACCTTAATATCCAGGCTTTACTCCTACTGAAGTTGCCTCTATCGAAGGAATTCTCTCAGATGTCATTTGCATAATCCTGACCTTTCCATATGTCATTAAACACAAAATTATTTCTTTCCATGGGATTTGTTTCAGATTTACAGTCAATGCAAAACAACAGTTTCTTTGGTATTTTCTTATCCTCCCGCTATGATCATTCCTGATATTGCAGAGTCATATAGCTTCAGAAGCAATATCCAAGTCGAAGGAAAATCAAATATCTCATGTTTAATGATTAATATGATATATTCTTTCGCTTATCAAGATACATTCTCATGTAAATAATTTAACCAGCTGATTATTTAAAGAAAGGAATCAGTTACCACTTCTTGCTCATGAAATTATTGTACAGGTGTTATAGGCTTAAAGCACATCCTTGGTGCTAGTTCATCTATACAATTGATTTACCTTCTTAAAATAAGTCATTTATCAAATCTCAGATAAAAAAATTGTACATTGAGATTGTATTTTAGTTGTTGAGATTGTACCTGGTATGTCTGTGGTGGTTATTATCATTGAAGAAACTTGTCATTTAAGTATCAGCATATTAATAATTGTTAAAATATGTTGAGTGAAGAGGCTGTTTCTTTGCATTCTGACTTGCCAACTCAGGCTACCCAGTTGTATTATATGTCTGCACTGGCCCCTGTTCTCAAACTGAATAGAATGGATCCCTCCTGGTACTGATTCCTCCATCGGTAATAACAACATCCAACTTCCATGCTGGCACCTATGCTATCCACCAACACTTGCCAAAACCAATATTCCTGCAGAAACTGAACATATAATTTATTCTCTATGATAAGTGCTACACAACCAGAATAGTGGAGCAAAACCATGTCCACTCACTACTGGAGTGTTCATGTTTTTCAAGTTCGGAATTCCTCTACCACTGGCCACTTAGTGCCCTTAGAAACTATATGTTTGTTTTGGAGCATGATGCATCTGGGGTATGTAAAGTGAATTTATTGATGCATGTTGTAAGTTGACAGGACAGAGCTTACTCCCAAACTTCACACAAAGCAGCTTAAAGGAACCAGATCAAGTCCTGTTACAATCACATGTCCTTTAACTATAGAGTTAGTAGTGCTACTTCTGAGTTAATTGATAATTCACTTTGATATGGAGCTTCGTTATGGGGTCTGGGGGCAAAGCATATGACTTCTATTTCTTCCTCACTCTTTTTAAGTTTATTTTCAATGAAATAAATTGTTGTAGTCATTTTGTACTTCTTCTTTTGTTTCTTTTAAAGTCACTTATCATTAATAATTATCTAATTACTTTACACATTTTCCTTTATCCGATGTAAACCAGAACTTGAGCATTGGAAAAAATTGTTATGTAGATGATATCAAAAAGCCAAGATGACCACCAGTAAAAATTTGTAGGGTTTATGTGCAGAAAATGGAACACCAGGGTCTTCCTTTCTGTTCAATTAATACAATATTGGTAAAGGTACATAGTTTTAGAGAATATTTGTTGTCAAGAGTTAAATCTAATATGCTTCCAGAGGTGTCGCATCTAACACATTGATATGCTTTGGAATTTGAGACGAAGGGATATGCCTTGTATAGTTTGTTATTGCTTCTCTGGTGGTTGCTGTCTTATTCTAATTTCAGTTGAGTCCACTTTATCTTCCATTATTTGGGGCACGTTGTGACTCTCATCTCATGATCTTGACATTCACTGTATCTAATAAATAATCTTCTTCTTATTTTAGAAATTAGTGAGTCGGTGCTCGTCTTAAAGGGTCCCCAGGGAAGAATCAACAGAGCTGTGTGGGGACCCCTGAATAAAACAATTATAAGTGCTGGTGAAGATGCTGTAATACATATCTGGGATGCTGAGGTACGTTAGTGTGCTTCAGCTTCATGGAAAAATGTGCTGTCAATATGTCAAAGTTCAATAGATATTTTGGCTTATTACTCTAGATACTTTATTTAATTATTTTGAACAGTTTGGTGATTTATCAGGTAGGCCTGGTTTTTGCTCTATTCACATCACACTATCTTCTTAGTATGTTTTGTCTTTTCTTTCTTAAATATATATTAGTTTTAAGATAGTTTTCCCTGTTCTTCGAAGCTAGTTTAGTGTATTGACGGTCTTTTGAAATTTGTAGACTGGAAAGATACTGAAGGAGTCTGACAAGGAAATCGGTCATAAAAAGTGTATTACATCACTACAAAAATCAGTGGATGGTTCACACTTCATCACTGGTTCGCTTGATAAATCTGCA
This sequence comes from Solanum pinnatisectum, assembly GCA_035578085.1. Lineage (NCBI taxonomy): Eukaryota > Viridiplantae > Streptophyta > Magnoliopsida > Solanales > Solanaceae > Solanum > Solanum pinnatisectum. The sequence continues at coordinate 8,219,313 of CM069086.1, read as the reverse complement.
AAGGTAGCTCCTTATAGCCCTTGGAAGTATGCCCATTGTTTCTTTCTAAGTTCTTGCAACTACCTAGCAATATTTCATTTCTGATTTTCAGCTATGTATGTCCATATCCACTTTGTTTTTTTCTTTTTATAGTTCCTCTTTGTTTCTAACCTCTCTGCTAATTTTCCAGCTCTGGGACATCAGAACTTTGACACTTACCTAGAACTATACGACTGAACGACCAGTGAATGCTGTCACTATGTTGCCGCTTCTTAATCGTGTATGTATTGACACACTCATTAACTAATACATTGAATGGTTCTGCTGCGACAAATATCTGCTGTCTCTATGTAACTTTTAATATGTTATCTTATCTCTATGTAGTTTTTCTTTTTTTTGGGGGTGGGGTGGGGGGGGGGGTGAAACAAGTTAAAATTTTGAAATATTCATGCAGCTACCCTTTGCATCCTTGAAGATAGTGTCTCCTACTTGCAGCTCTTTTTGTGTTAATTGTCAGTGTTCTGAATGAGATCTTTTAATCTCAAAAAGATATTTTGATGGGGAGTTACAAGTCCACTGTTACAAGAAATTGATTAAACCGTTATACTGTGGTAGATCTTTAATCATTCGCAGGATAAGGGAACTTAACACTCACTGTAACCAACATTTGATCATTACTGTCCAACATTTGATAAGGTCACTTAAACTTAAATATCTTATGAAACAACAGAGATGTTCTTCCATAATGACTAAAGAGTGTCTTATTACTGATTAAGAAAATAACTAAAAAGGACCGGAGATGTCTTACTTTGCATCGGTTTGATAGTGCTAGTCTAAAGATTTGTTCTTTCTGCAAGCAAAGTTTCTCCGAAGGATTCTGTAATGTTTCTTCAAGTATCTCTCTAATCTAATGCTGCTCTTGGTCAATAGGTGGTTTTGGGAGGTGGTCAAGATGCTTCAGCTGCCACCACTACTGATCATCGTGCTGGAAAGTTTGAGGCCAAGTTCTATGACAAGGTAAGTGGATATATTTTGGTGTTAGGAGTGATCTTCCCCACCCTGAAAAAGAGAAAAAATTGATCTGATTTAGTTTCATAACATTTCGGAGTGTGTAATTTGTATCTGGATATGCATCAGATTCTTACTGAAGAAATAGGAGGTGTTAAAGGGCATTTTGGACCAATAAATGCTTTGGCTTTCAACCCTGATGGGAAAAGGTAACTAATCATTCCACATTCCTGCATTTCATATGCGGATGTCATGTACTTATGCCATTATTGAAACTTGACTTTGTTTTCGTGTAGGCTCACGAATTTTTAGATTTTAATCCAATAACTTATTCTAAAAATTGTCTTACCTTTTCTTTATGGGTTCCAAGAAATCTCAACTTTTCTTGTTTTCTCATCTCTTTTTTGTAGTAGTACTACTACCTCCGTATGACACAGATGAAGATGTTCTTTATTAACAATTAATTTTATAAGAATGGTAGCAGTTCCTAATCCGTTTTTAGTCACATAAGTATAGTACTACTACTACCTCCATATGACAAAGATGAAGCTGTTCTTTATTAACAATTAAGTTTTGAACATGCAATCTTACTGCCTGTTTATGCTAGTATGGTATGCCCTTGATGGTTCTCTTTACTTCCTCTCCAAGTTTTTGGACCAAGTAGTATGTTTTGGATCCTTCCAACTTAAAGGTGAAATCAGGAAAAGAAATATCACCGTTGAGTTATTTGAAGTTGTCCAATGTATCAAAATGAAGATCTTCGTTGTCTTAACTTCTACCTTTTGTATTGGTGTACCTTAATATCCAGGCTTTACTCCTACTGAAGTTGCCTCTATTGAAGGAATTCTCTCAGATGTCATTTGCATAATCCTGACCTTTCCATATGTCATTAAACACAAAATTATTTCTTTCCATGGGATTTTGTTTCAGATTTAAAGTCGATGCAAAACAACAGTTTCTATGATACATTCTTTCGCTAATCAAGATACATTCTCATGTAAATAATTTAACCAGCTGATTATTTAAAGAAAGGAATCATTTACCACTTCTTGCTCATGAAAATATTGTACAGGTGTTATAGGCTTAAAGCACATCCTTGGTGCTAGTTCATCTATACAATTGATTTACCTTCTTAAAATAAGTCATTTAACAAATCTCAGATGAAAAAATTGTACATTGACAATTAGCAATCATCATGGTTTGGGTGGGTGGGGTTAGATCCCTGTGAACCCGTCTGTTAAGATTTATGAAGCTGATGTGAGAAGCCTATGATACGTCAACGTGAACTCATCCTGATAGCTCTCTCCCTCTGATGATAAACTATTTCTACTGTCCTACTTTGCAGCTCGTTCATCCTTTAGTTTACTTTTTTTTAGGAATGTGAATTGAAAGGAGGAAGCACTGTTTAGTTGTTCTTTTGTTATTGACTTTGTAGGCCATGTATTCCTGAATAAGGATAGAAAGCTTCTACAAGGTTGGGAAGTTTTGTAGAATCTTAAAATGCTCAGTCTTTATTAGAACTTTACTAGTGAAATTGCATGCAATTCGATTCATGCTGTGTTCTCTTCTTTTCCTGGAGTTATGTGTTCAGATGTTTTAACATAATACATCATCTCCTTGATTCCATTTTGATGCAAATTATAAGAACTTAGTGAAAGAATTGATCTTGCAGATAACTGAAACCATCTTATCTCTTATCTTTCTCTAGTATATAATGCTTTATTCAGTCAGAGCAGACATGGATCAAATGGTCCTTCTGCAGTTATGGTTTCTTACGTTTCTGCCTGGACAGTGTTAACTGTGGGGGGAGGGGTGGATGTTCTACGTTAAGGAACTTTAAACCTTGTAGGAAGAAGTGTCTTCTTTAAGCTTTGGAGGATACCGTATTATGGGCGGGTTTGATGTTCAATTGGAAGATGCCAAAAAGGAGGAGAAAACGCAGGGTATGGAATGTCGCTCCATTCACGTTAATGTGAGTTGTTTGGAGAGGAAGAAATAGGAGATCTTTGAAGGGGTAGAGATGAGTTTACTCAGTTGAGTAGTATTCTATATTCCCGATCTGCTTTTGGTGCACCCATGTAGTTCCTTGTTGTATAGAAGATTCGGTGGCCTTTTTGCATGTCTTTTTGTTGGTTCTTTACTTTTCGGTACTACCCTTTGCATACATCTAATTTTTTGTCCATGTCATTAAGGAAGCTCTTTTTTTGCAGTGTAGCAACTTATTCTTTTCTCCCTCGACTGTTGTTTGATATGTCCAGTGTCCACTGTGGGAGCACACATTTTCTGAATTGATGTTGAGCAGGGCAAAATATATCTTTAACTGAGACTTGATGAAAGGCAGCATGGATGTTTGAGACTCAGTGAGATTGACAAGGTATGACCAGTATCTCATGGTTACAATTTTGAATCTTTTCTCTTGTCCTCCACAATATACAGGTCATTACTGATATACATTTGGCTTTTGCATTTAGAAAATAAATGTTGGTTTAGTATATTTTTCTTTGATTTATGAGTAGCTGGACTTTAAGTTGCAAATCTTCCTTATGCTTAGCTTTATTTTCATTTTGTAAGGTCTCCTCATGCTTGGTTGCTTTACTAGATCATTGGAAAAACTATTAACATTGAAGAAGACATACTGAAACTGAGAAAAAATTGATCATGCTTTCTCTAATATTAAATAGGGCTTGTTATTGTTTTATATGTAATACACTATATTAAATAGGGCTTGTTACCAAATTGTATATGTAACAATTTTTTTTCTCAATAAAATGGTCATATGTACATGTAATGTATCAATGTTGTATAATTGCGTATATATATGATGTATAATTATGTATTAGAGAGGTATGTACGTCCATATACACTATTTATACAATGTTTATTCATTGCAGTAGTTCAAAGCATTAAATTTAATAAAGTCGAAGGATAATATAGTAATATTATCCCTATTATTTATTCCTTTTTAAAGTTGTGCCAAGTCAATAGTGAACAACCATTGTTGGCCAGAAAGAATACAATGTTATGGATTAAAAAAATGCACAAAAAGATAAATAGAAATGATAGCCATAACGAGGTATCAAATATAGATTTTTATAAAGGGTATTAAAGACCCACACCCTAAAATTTGGGCAACAACACCCTAAAATAGCTTTGTCTAACGCGAACCCAGCTCAGCCCATGAGTCCATATTGAGGTTCGGAACTCTTCTTCTTCCTCATCTTCCCTACTCTAAAGCCCCAATTTTTTCTCAAGAAAGGAAATGAACAGCAGCTTCGTTTTGCTTGAGCAAAGTAAGGTAAGGGTGTTAAAGCTTTATTTTTCGGTAATTGAATTGATTCTTGAATGATCTTTGTTTGTTAATTGGAATTACCTCAATAATAAGAAGAAATCAATCCTTAAAAACGATCTTCAGAAACCCAAAAGACCCTTTTTTTAACCCAACCCTTAAACCCTATAAAACCCCTCAAGCCCCATATAGGGTATTGAACCAAAAACCCTTTTCGACCCATTCTTCCAAGTTCCCAAAATATGAAATGCGAACAGTAACATGGGGTGTAGTCTAAGGCAGTGTTGTGAAAGGCGCTTGCCTTTTGCCTTAGGCGATAGGGCGAGGCGAGGCACTTTTGCCTATTTGCCTCGAGGCAAGGCGAGTTGAAAATGGTGACCTATGGCGACGAAGTGGCGACCTTTTGCGACAAGGCTGGCGTCGCCCTTTTTTTTTTTTTAAAGGTTTGATTTATAATTAAAAACCAAAATAAGCGGTTCTTTTTGGGTATTTTTGCAAACATTCCACATTTGTGATTGCCTCCTCTTCTCCTCAGTCGTGAACCCTTCGTGTTTGCCTGCTTTTTGCAAACACTGATTTCGCGACCTTCTTCTTTAACTGACTTCGCGACTGCTTCCAGGTACGTTTCTTCTTCTTCTTCAGTTTTTCTCTTCTTTCTCTTCTAATTCTTCTCTTCTTTTCTTCTTCTTCTTCTTCTTCACTACTCCGTTTTTCACTCACTACTGTGCTCTGTTTTCAGTGTGGTAGTGAACAGTGCTGTTCACTCACTCCAGTGCTCTGTTCACAATTAGTTTTTGAATTGAAATATTTGCTAATATATGTTATTGTTATTAAGATTTTGGATATTTATATGTGCAATTAAAAATTTTAATTTTTGGTATTAATTGGCACCTTAATTCAAAAAGGCGAGTGCCTCGCCACTCGCCTTGCCTCGTGGCGAGGCAGGCCCTTGTCATCTTTCGCCGTTCAAAACATTGCTATTGGTTTCACCATCCATGGCCACACGTTCTCCCAAGATATAGAGAAGGAAGAGCTAAAGAAAAGAGATAAATGAGGCAACTTTTAGGGATGGATTATGGACATGCTATATATATATATATATATATATATATAAACAAAAAATCCAAGAACTAGAACAATCTAGTAAAAAGAATATAGAAGAAGAAGAAAATAAGTCAAAACAATGCGAAAAAGGTGAAAACCTTGAACAAAAAAATGAATGAACTAGATGAACTAGTTTATGCATTAGAAGACCTTGATCTTTTAGATCAAAAATTAAAAGTTCTTATGAATAAAGGTGATACAGGTGGACCCCAAGGAAACTTTGTTAAAGGGAAAGGAACATACACCTTAAAAGAAGAACAAGAGCCAGAATATAATTATGAACAAAACTTTGCGTCCAAAGAAAAAAGAAATAAAGATTTTATGAGTCAATATCATAATAATAATAAATCCAAATATATGCCAAATAGACTCCCAACAGGAGATGGAGGAACAATCCAATTTCTAAATTTAGATTGTAAAAGAGAACCAGAATTAGATCTAGATTTATGGGCACAAAATATATTTTTTCTTCCTGTTAGGAAAAGGAGTAGATTATACAGAAGAAGAAAAATATATCATTATGATAAATACCTTCACTGGTAAAGTCAGTAATTGGCATACTGGATTATCAGATGATGCTAAAGGAATCATCAAAAATCGTATAATAGAAGGATTCAAAAATTCCCTTCAAGAAGGAATAAGAAACCTTGTACAATTCATAGGAAATGAATTCCTAGGTGGAGAAGGAAGCTCCTTTCTAAATAGAGAAAAATTACGAATAATTGCAAAAGAACAATTAGAAAAATTGCAAATATGCAAAATGGCTATATTCAAGAATACCTTGTGAATTTGAAGAATATTATTATAAAATATTTGATAGCAGTAAAGAAATGCTGTCATATCTTAAAAAATATTATAAAAAATTATCAGGCTTTTGGGCTAAATATTTCAAGGAAGAATATGAAAAAGAAAACAAAGAAAGAGATACTCTTGGACAAATAATATATTTCTTAAATAATAGGCTTGGACAATTATGTATGGCACATAATGTACAAAGAAAAGCCAAAAGAATTTTTAATACCCAGATTTATTGTCTAGATACAAATGCAGCAACTCAATGAGATGCAATGATAGAGCCTATAAGAAAAGAAGAAAGCTTAATAAAAAGAAAAAATATTTTTTTTAAAAAAACTATATACCTAAAAGGAGGTATTATAAAAAGAAAAATAATTTAAAAAGAATAACAGAAAAATGTAAATGCTACAACTGTGGCGAAGGACATAAAAGCTACGAATGTAATAAAAAGCGTGTAAAAATATCAAAAATGGATAGACTAGAAATTGATTCAGATTTAGAATCTGTAACATCAATAAAAAGTGGTGAATTCTATGAAGAATTTTCAACCAGCTCAGAAGAATTTGACTAAATGAATAAAGAAATACAAGAAGAAACAGACAATTCAGTACAAATTATTGAGACTGAAGAAGATCAAAGAGGATACGCCCTAAAGGCAATATTCGATGGAGAATTATTAAAGAAAATTCAAGGATTACAACTTAGATTAAAAACTGAAGATAACATATTCAGCAGAATGCAAAAAATGTTTGCAAGAAATAAAATTTCATATCATTAATATCAAGAAGTAGAAAAGGTAATAGAAATTACCCCGACTATAGAAAAACATAAGCTAAATCTTTTAACCAAATCAATGATCGAACAGATCCTCAGAAAAACTCCTGAAAGGAAAAGGAAAAATATGAATTACGTTCATTTAGGAGGAATTCAAATCCTAGTTAAATCAACGTTTAAAGAAGGAATCAATTGTCTGGTTGTAATCAATCTTTCTGATGAAAGGTTCATTAATGCTAGAGAAGGAAATCTTGGTATAGTTGAAGGTAACTTAGCCTACACCAAGGTCCTATTCACATATTATCCAAAGTATTGTATTCACTAAAAGATGCAGACTTTAATGATGCATTAAGCATACATTTTCAGGTCAAAAGAAACGACCTATTCAAACTAGGTAATCACATCATGAGTATCTATTACCAAGCTTTGTATACAGTTACAAATTTCAATTATGGTAGCATATACAAAAACAAAGAAATGATTGAAATAAACCAAGAATGCACAGGAATTGCAAAAATAGTTGAAGCAGAAATTCAGCAAGCAATTATTTCAGAAGAATATGAAATTCATTTTGAAAAAACAAAAGAAATAGGAAGTCCTAGCAATAATCCTAGACCTTCGTTAGAGTATGGAAGAAATTCCATAAAGAAAAGTATTTCCAATAGATATGCAAAGAACATTCTTGAGGTTACTAACATTTCTAGAATTTCAAGAAGAATCTTTAACAGAGTTGAATGGAAAAAACAAGAAATCTTGATACAAACAGGTGTTACGGCAAATCATATCAAATGTATTATATTGGATGGATTACCAATATACGAAAGTACCCCTTACATCTACAGAACCTTTGAAGGAAATAACTTTAGTTGTATAAATATGGTAGGTTTACCCATACAGTTAGACACAATAAGGATAACAATTCTTTGTTATATTACAAATCACAAAAATGATCACAACCTAATCTTAGGAAATATGTTCCTTAATAGTCTCAATGACTATAGCATAGGAAAAAATGGAATAGAAATGAGTTACAAAAATGAAACTTGTTTCATGCCAAAAAATTAAAATGCCCAAAGAAACATTTTTCCGAGGATCAATCTTCATAGAAATAACTTTCTATGATACAAAATTAACAACATGTTCTCAAATTGATAATGGATCTGAAGCCAGTCTAGCAATCTATTTTAATAAAAGATTGGGATATTAATAAAAATAACATATCAATGATTGGTATCACAGGTGTAAAAGAAAGACTTTCACAGTCAAAGAAAAAGTAGAAATAATTTTAGGATTAAAAATTATTTCTATAAATAAAATATTTGCCTATGATAAATTGGAAACTGATTTATTATTAGGAAATGATTTTCTCCAATAATTCCAAGATTATCATCAGACAATATACATGATAAGTCTTAAAACCCCTTGCGGACATTTTATCAAAGTCCCAAGAAAGCAAAATCCATATATTCTTGAGAAAGAAAATGAAAATTACAAGAGAAAGTATTTGGAAAACCTAAAAAAAATCTCTTGCAAATGTCTTTATCTAGAACAGATTAAAAAGAATCTACAAAAATCTTATGGTGAAAATCCTTTAGAAAAATGGGAAAGGAATCATGAAAAAGTCATATTAATACTTAAAGATCCAAGTATCATCATTAGAGTAAAACCGATGCTTTACAATGAAGATGATAAAAATGAGTTTAAAACTCAACTCAAGAAATTAATCAACCTAAAACTTATTAGGATGAGTAGAAACTCTCATAGTAGTCCAGCATTTATGGTAAGAAATCATGCTGAGATAAAAAGAGAAAAAGCTTGAATGGTAATAAATTATAAAGAGCTAAATAAAAATTGTATATTTGACGGATATTTTATCCCAAATAAATATAATCTAATAAACCTTGCCAAAGGAAAAACCTATTTTTCAAAGTTCGACTGTAAAAGTAGATTTTGGCAAATAAAATTAGCAGAAGAATCTATTCCATTAACCGCTTTTAGTACGCCTAATAGACACTACGAATGGTTAGTTATGCCTTTCGGATTAAAAAATGCCCCTCAAATCTTTCAAAGAAAGACGGACAAAATATTTTCCGAAAAGGAATTTTTAATCATCTACATAGATGATATACTAATATGTTCTAAAACATATCAAGAACATTTAACACATCTAAAAGAATTTTCATATATATGTTTGAAAAATGGAATTATTTTAAGCCAAAAAAAGGCAGAAATAAATAAAAATGAAATAAAATTCTTAGGAATGATTATTTCAAAGAATGGAATAGAATTACAATCTCACATCTCAATTTTTTTTTATAGAATTTCCTGATAAATTAACAACCAAACAGGAAATACAGAGATTTCTAGGATGTCTTAATTATGCAGGTGAATTTATTTCAGATTTAGCAAAGAAAAGGAATATTCTGTAAAAATTAATAAGAAAATTCAATAGACTTGGATGGACCGAAGAACACACTAAGTGTATCAAACAATTAAAAGAAGAATGCTCTAAGTTTCCTAAACTTAGATTACCAGAAGAAAATGACAATTTGGTATTACAAACAGATGCGTCTGATTATCATTGGGGAGCATTATTGCAAATCGATTTAAATGAAATATGCAGGTACACAAGTGGTACTTTTAATGAGGCACAAACAAGATATTCCACGAATGAAAAGGAATTATTAGCGATTGTTAGAGAAATTAGGAAATTTTCAGCTTTCCTCTTACCAAAATAATTTATTATTAGAACTGATAATACACAGGTGTCATGACTAATTTCAAACAAACTTTCATCAGAACCGCAATACAGAAGATTGCATAGGTGACAGGTTTTATTATCATTTTATTCATTTAAAATAGAACATATTAAAGGAGTTGATAATTCTCTTGCATATTTTCTCTCAAGAAATGTCCATTATGGACAATCGAACACAAATCCTGATTAACAGAGTGTATGAAAAAATGCTAATTGTGAAAAAATTCATTGATGATAAAAGCCACAAATTATTTAATATCAGAGATGAATTAGCCAGCTTGTTCGAACAAGCAAGGAAAATGCAATATGAAATCAATCAGCTCAGTGAACATTGGACTGAAAACATGAATGAATTCCTATTGCTATGTGAACCTTGGACGCCTGTCCAAAAAGGAATTCAAATCCTGAAGGGAATATTACTCCCAAAAAAGTGGCAGGAGATGTCCCACTAGCACGTAGTGCCAAAAACATCTCAATGGTAAGCATGGATATGCCAAAACCTGAGTCTAAGGACAAAGGTAAATGCCAAGCAATTCAAAAAGATGCCAATTCTTCGAAAGAAGAAAAGAGCACATCAACAAAATTTATCTTTGGGAAACCAGAAGGTAGTTCTAACAAAGTTCCATCAGGAACAAACGTTTTTTCATCTTTTCAGGTTGGAAAGCAAAATCCAAAGGAAGAAGAATATTTGACATTTACAAGATATATTTACAACCTCCCTGAAGAAAGCGGAGAAACATTTGGAGTCTTAGGAGCAACTAGCTTGTTTCCAAGAATTTCTATATTCCCAAACGGATTATCGGGCTTTACAACTCAATTATTTGAACTTGGATACCTAGACAAAGTTTATGCAAAATCAGATCTACAAGAATTATCCAAATTACCAGAACAACTGAAGAACTTAGTAAGAAACTATGCACAAGGTGAAGGAGTCTATTGTAGATTCTTTAGCATTGCAATGGAAAGCAAAAATTTGCAATTATATTTTCCAACGATTAACTATATAACAGTGGAAAAATTAAAAGACTTCAATATCAAGGCAACCGAAGTTGACAAAAAACTCCCCCACCTAAATAAAAAATGGATACAAACAAAACGAGCATTGGAAATTAAAGCGTTATATTTTATTCTCAAACGTTTTTACAATGAAGATTACAAAGTCTTAGACCATGATCATGATTGGGTCTTGATAACTAAAGGAAAGTCCAAATCTAAAACATTAAAGGAAAAGATCCTTGACATAGAACTTCACGGACTGGAAGCAACGGAAGAAACATGGAAGCTTGCTTGCAAGTTTCTAGATCATAAACATTCATTAAATGAAGAGGAACCTGAATAAGGTCACAACTAAAAGCAGATAGCTATAAAAGCGGCCTTGTAAACTATCAGATAGGACAAAGTAAAAGACGTAAGCACTTACGTCATGAAGAAAGAGATAGAAGAGAATATTATCTCTTATCTCAACTTTATCTCTTTAGTCAAAAAGAGAAATCAAATTTTGTCGGCCATCAACATCTTATGATTGAAGGACGACAGAAAAATTATCAAAGTTTTCAGGATAGCCCCTGCAAAACAACAATGTAATAATTAGTCCCTCCTTATATCTATAAAAGGAGATAGAAATGCACTTAGAAGGTGGGCTACATTTTTCCTAAAATTTCTCATAAGAGAAAAATGTTAGGTACCTCAAGAAGTGAGTAGAAACTTCTCCCGACAGGAAATTATGTTTTGTAAGTATAGATGATATTATGAAATAAACAGTTGGGTTTTTATACCTCTTTTCTCTAAATTCCCAGAATAGTTTTAAATGAAGGTTGCGATCTTCTACCTGAAGGAGGAACAATAGAGAAGTAGCTGGTAGATTGCGGTCGTGAAGGCGAAAAACTGTTCATAGCCTGAAAGGAGAATTGTTGCGGTAGTGATAGAAACTATTCAACGAAGAAACAGGAGAAAGATGTAAATGCAAAACTTTGTATTTCATAATTATTATCTATATAAACAAATTATATTCATACTTTTCTATATACATAGAATTAAAAATACCTAGTTCCTATAGGGAATCAAATAAAAATGATTATCAAGATTGATAGATCACTATATACTTAAATAGTATATAATGAAACATATTCAATATCACCTATATTTGGTAAGAAAAAGAGCATGAAAACATCGTATAGCAATATACAATTTAGATCACTCTATACAGAATCTAGAAAAAACTTATTTATCTATAGGCTTAAGATCTATAAAATTGATTGTAGCTATCCATGAGATAAAAATGATCAGAACACAAGAGTATTTTGAATACAAAAATGCTAAATGAATTTTGAAAAGAAATGACCTTTATACAGCATGAAAACCTATATGCTTTGCATATTACATAATTTTGCCTACCATGTATTGCGATACATCACAGCCCTAATAATGGTTACAGAGCAATAACAACATAAAAAAATATATATGATAAGCCCATTATGGTATTTAGAAGAAAAAACCTTAGTAACAATACTAAAGGTAATTGACAACTTAAATAAAGATGTAACAGAAAAAATCATACAACACATAGTTCAAGACAAATTTGAAGAAGAATTTTCAATGGAATTTATAATATATGATTATGAAGAAATAGTAATAAACAGTATGGACACATTTGATTACTATTTATCTGAATAAAAAGAATGAGTTTAAACGAAGCTATTTGATATACTAAATGACCTATTAGAAAGTTATAAACAAATAGTCATAAGGTTAAAATTAATAGAAATAGATATAAAATCAATTAAAGAAAATCTTCCTGGAAGAATTACTAATTTAATAGAAAAAACAGAAAAACTTGACAAAAAAGTAAGCCAAAAATACCTAGTACCTAGAGGGAATCAAATAACTAGGTACACGAGATCTCGGAACTTTTTTTGTCGAAATTTTTTATGGACGTCTGTTATGACCTTATTAATATCGTTAGTTGGTCCCAATGGGCAAACGGGCCCTATTTCAAGTTCAAATGAGCCCCAAGGTAGGAAAAATCAAATTTTTCCTATTTTCGTGTGCTTTAGTCCACAGATTTTTGGTCGTTCGTTTCGACCTTACTAATGCCGCCAGTTTGTCCCTACGGGCAAACAGGCCCTTTTCAAGTTCAAACGAGCCACTCAGCTGGAAAAACCAGATTTTATCAATTTTCGTGTGCTATAGTCTACGGATTTTCGGTGATAGGATTTCAAAATTTATTTTGTAAAAAATTTTCATGGAAGTCCGTTACGACCTTCTTAGTGGAGCCAGTTGGTCCCGACGGGAAAACGGGCGAATTTTAAAGTTCAAACGATCCCCTAAGCAGGAAAAAACCAGATTTTACCAATTTTTGTGTGCTATAGTTCCCAGATTTTTGGTGATTCGGGATTTTGGAACTTTTTTTGTTGAAATTTTTTTCATGGACGTCCGTTAAGACTTTATTAATGCCGTCAGTTGGTCCCGAAGGGTAAACGGGACCTTTTTAGAGTTCAAACGAGCCCCAAAGCATAAAATATCAGATTTTATCGATTTTCGTGTGTTATAATCCACGAATTTTTGCTGATATGGTTCAAGAATTATTTTTGCCAAAAATTTTCATGGACGTCCGTTAGGACCTTATTAATGGAAGCAGTTAGTCCCGACGGGCAAACGAGCCCATTTTAAAGCTCAAACGAACCCCTACGCAGGAAAAGCCATATTTTACAGTTTTTCATACGCCCATGAATTTTTAATGATTCGAAATTCTGAATTTATTTTTGTCAAAATTTTTCATAGACGTCCGTTAACCTTATTAATGGCGTCAGTTGGTCCCGAGGGGCAAACATGCCCTTTTTAAAGTTCAATCTTGTCCCAAAGCAGGAAAATACAGATTTTACCAATTTTCGTGTGCTATAGATAGTCCACAAAATTTTGGTGATAGGATTTCAGAATTTTTTTTGCTGAAATTTGCCATAGACGTCTGCTATGACCTTATTGATAAAGCCAGGTGGTCCCGATATGCAAACGGGCTCATTTTCAAGTTCAAACGAGCCTCTAAGTAGAAAAATCATATTTTATCGATTTTCGTGTGCTAGTAATTCATAGATTTTTGGTGATTCGAGATTCCAAAACTTTTTTTGTCGAAATATTTCTTGGACGTCCGTTACGACATTATTAATGTAGTCAGTTGGTCCTGAGGGTCAAACAGGCCTTTTTTCAAGTTCAAATGAACCCCAAAGCAGGAAAAACCAGGTTTTACCAATTTTTGCCGATAGGATCCAGAATTTTTTTTGCCAAAATTTTTCATGAATGTTCGTTACGACCTTATTAATGGAACCAGTTGATCTCGACGGGCAAACGGGACCATTTTAAAGTTCAAACGATCCCATAAGTAGGAAAAACCAGATTTTATCAATTTTAGTGTAATATAATCAACAGAGTTTTGGTGATTCGGATTTCGAAACTTGTTTTGCCAAAAATTTTGACGAACGTCCGTTAAGACCTTATTAATGGAGCCAGTTGGTCCCGAGGGGCAAACAGGCCCATTTTTCAGTACAAAGATCCCCTAAGTAGGAAAAACTAAATTTTATCGTTTTTTGTGTGCTATAGCCCCAGATTTTTATTCATTCAGGATTCTGGAACCTTTTTTGCTGAAATTTTTCGTGGACGTCTGTTAAGACCTTATTAATGTCGTCAGTTGGTCCCGAAGGAAAAACGGGGCCATTTTAGAGTTCAAATCAATCCCAAAGCATGAAAAACCAGATTTTATCGATTTTCGTGTGATATAGTCCACGGATTTTTTGTGATAGGATTCCAGAATTAGTTTTGCCAAAATATTTCATTGACGTCCGCTAATACCTTATTAATGGAGGCAGTTGGTCTCAACCGGCAAACGGGCCTATTTTCAAGTTCAAACGAGCCACTAATCACAAAAAACTAGATTTTATCGATTTTCATGTGCTATAGTCCACAGATTTTTACTAATTCGGGATTCCAGAACTATTTTTGCCAAAACTTTTTCATGGACGTCCATTACGACCTTATTAATGGCGTTAGTTGGTCTCGAGGGGCAAACAGACCCTTTTTCTAGTTCAAATGAGCCCCAAAGCAAGAAAATACAGATTTTACCAATTTTCGTTTGCTATACATGATAGTCCACAAATTTTTGGTGATAGGAATCCAAAATTTTTGTTGCTGAAAATTTTTCATGGACGTCCATTACGACCTTATTAATAGAGCCAGTTGGTCCAGACGGGCAAACGGACCCATTTTCAAGTTCAAACGAGCCTCTCAGCAGAAAAATCAGATTTTATCAATTTTCATGTGCTATAGTCCACAGATTTTTGGTGATTCAGGATTTCAAAACTTTTTTTGCCGAAATTTTTCTTGGACATCTGTTAGGACCTTATAAATGCAGTCAGTTGGTCCCGAAGGGCAAAGAGGCCCTTTTCCAAGTTCAAACGAGCCCTAAAGCAGGAAAAACTAGATTTTAACGATTTTCTTGTGCTATATAGTCCAACAATTTTTGCTGATAGGATTCCAGAATACTTTTTGGCCAAAATATTTCATGGACGTCCGTTACGACCTTATTAATGAAGAAAGTTGGTCCTGATGGGAAAACGGGCCCATTTTAAAGTTCAAACGATCCTCTAAGCAGGAAAAATCAGATTTTATCAATTTTCATGTAATATACTCCACGGATATTTGGTGATTCATGATTTCAACACTTGTTTTGCCAAAATTTTTCATGGAAGTCCGTTAGGACCTTATTAATGTTGTTGGTCCCAATGGGAAAACGAACCCTTTTTCAAGTTTAAACGAGCTCTAAAGCAAAAAAACCAAATTTTGTATCGATTTTCGTGTGATATAGTACACAAATTTTTTGTGATAGGATTTCAAAATGTTTTTTGCCAAAACTTCTCTTGGACGTCTGTTACGACCTTATTAATGGAGTCTATTGGTCCCAACGGGCAAACGAACCCATTTTCAAGTTCAAACGATCCCCTAAGTAGGAAAAACAAAATTTTACCGATTTTCGTGTGTGCTATAGTCCACAGATTTTTTGTGATTCGGGATTTCAAAATTTTTTTTGCTGAAATTTTACACAGACGTTCATTATGACCTTATTAATGCCGTCAGTTGGTACCGAGGGGCAAACAGGCCGATTTTCAACTTTAAACTAGCCCCTAAGCAGGGAAAACTATATTTTTATCGATTTTCGTGTGCTACAGTCCACGGATTTTTGATTACTCGGGATTTCGTAACTTTTTTTACCAAAATTTTTTATTGACGTCCATTACGACCTTATTGATGTCATCAGTTGGCCCCGAGGGGCAAACAGACCCTTTTTCAAGTTCAAATGAGCCCCAAAATAGGAAAAATCAGATTTTTCCAATTTTCGTTTGCTATACACTAATTTTTGGTGATTCGGGAATCCGAAACTTTTTTGCCAAAATTTTTCATGGACGTCCGTTACGACCTTACTAATGCCGTCAATTGGTCCAGAGGGGAAAACAGGCCCTTTTTCAAGTTCAAAAGAGCCCCTAAGCAGGAAAAACCAAATTTTATCGATTTTTGTGTGATATAGTCCACGGATTTTTGGTGATAGGATTTCGAAATTATTTTTGCCAAAATATTTTGTGGACATCCATTACGACCTTATTAATGGAGGCAGGGTGTCTCGACTGGAAAACGAACCCATTTTAAAGATCAAACGAGCCCCTAATCAGTAAAAACCAGATTTTACTGATTTTCATCTGCAATAGTCCACAGATTTTTAATGATTCGGGATTCTGGAATTATTTTTGCTGAAATTTTTCATGGACGTCCGTTAAGACCATGTTAATGCCGTCAGTTGGTCCCGAGGGGCAAACATGCCCTATTCCAAGTTCAAACGAGCCCCAAAGCAGGAAAATTTTAAATTTTACTGATTTTCGTGTGCTATAGTCTACGGATTTTTGGTGATAGGATTTTAAAAATTTTTTTGCCAATTTTTTTTGTGGACATTTGTTACGACCTTATTAATGGAACCAATTCGTTTCGACGGGCAAACGGGCCCATTTTAAAGTTCAAACGAACCCCAAAGAAGGAAAAATCAGATTTTACCAATTTTTGTGTAATACAATCTATGGATATTTGGTGATTCGGGGTTTTTGAACTTGTTTTGCCAAAATCTTTCATAGACGTCCGTCAAGACCTTATTAATGTTGTTAGTTGATCCCGAGGGGCAAACGGGACCTTTTCGAAATTCAAATGATCCCCTAAGCATGAAAAATTAGATTTTATCAATTTTCGTGTGCTATAGTCTACAGATTTTTGGTGATAAGATTTCAAATAAAATTTTGCCAGAATTTTTCATGTACCTTCGTTACGACCCTAGTAATAAATATGTTGGCTCCGGCGTGCAAATAGGCCCATTTTCAAGTTCAAATGATTCCCTAAGTAGGAAAAACCATATTTTGCCGATATTCATGTGCTATAGTCTACGGAATTTTTGTGATTCGGGATTTCGAAACTTATTTTGCAAAATTTTTCATGGACGTCTGTTATGATTTTAATAATGTCGTCAGTTGGTCTCGAGGGGCAGACGTGGCCTTTTTAGATTTTAAACAAGCCCCAAAGCAGAAAAAATCAGATTTTACCGATTTTCATTTTCTATAGTCCAAACATTTTTGGTGATAGGATTTTGGAATTTTTTTGCTAAAATTTTTCATGGACGTCCGTTATGACCTTATTAGTAGAGCAAACTGG
Source organism: Solanum pinnatisectum (assembly GCA_035578085.1). NCBI lineage: Eukaryota > Viridiplantae > Streptophyta > Magnoliopsida > Solanales > Solanaceae > Solanum > Solanum pinnatisectum. Next base: position 8,201,875 of record CM069086.1, on the reverse strand, counting down.
TCCCGACGGGCAAACAGGCTCATTTTAAAGTTCAAATGAACCCTCAGTAGGAAAAACAAGATTTTATCAATTTTTTCGTGTGCTATAGTCCACAGATTTTTGGTGATTCTGGATTTCAAAACCTTTTGTCCCAAAATTTTTCATGGACATCCATTAAGACCCTATTAATGCAGCCAGTTGATCCCGAGGGGCAAACAGACCCCTTTTTCAAGTTCAAACGAACCTTATAAATAGACCCTTATAAATAGACCCTGTTGGTTCCGATGGGCAAAAAGGTCCATTTTCACGTTCAAACGAGCTCTTAAGCAGAAAAACTAGATATTTTTGATTTTTGTGTGCTCTAGTCCATAGATTTTTGTTAATTCGGGATTTTGGATCTTTTTTTGTCGAAATTTTTCATGGACGTCCATTATGACCTTATCAATGCTGTCAGTTGGTCTCGAGGGGAAAACAGGCCCTATTTCAAGTTCAAACGATCCCCAAAGCAGGAAAAATCCAGATTTTACCAATTTTTGTGTGCTATAGTCCACGAATTTTTGGTGATAGGATTCCAAAAGATTTTTTGCCAATTATTTTTCATGTACGTTCGTTACGATCTTATTAATGAAGCCAGTTGGTCCCGACAGGCAAACAGTTCGTTACGATCTTACTATAGTCCACAGATTATTTGTGATTCAGGATTTTGAAAGTGCTTTTGTCGAAATTTTGCATATACGTTCGTTACGACTTTATTTATGTCATTAGTTGGTTCAGAGGGGCAAACAGGACCTTTCTCAAGTTCAAACGAGCCACAAAGCATGAAAAACCTAATTTTCTTGATTTTCGTGTGCTATAGTCCACAGATTTTTTGTGATAAAATTTCTAAATTTTTTTTGCCAAAATTTTTCGTGGACGTCTGTTACGACCTTATTAATAGAGTCAGTTGGTCCCAACGGACAAATGGGCCAATTTTAAAGCTCAAACAAGCCCCTAAGCACGAAAACCCAGATTTTATTGATTTTTGTGTGCTTGCCAACGAAAATTTTGGTGATTCGAAATTTTGAAACTTTTTTTGTCAAAAATTTTCATGGACGTTCGTTATGACCTTATTAATGCCTTCAGTTGGTCCCAAGGGGCAAACGAGCCCTTTTTAAAGTTTAAACGAGCCCAAAGCAGGACAAATCAGATTTTACCGATTTTTGTGTGCTATAGTCCACATATTTTTAGTGATTTGGATTTCGAAACTTTTTTTGCCAAATATTTCATGGACGTCCTTTAGGACCTTATTAATGCCGTCAGTTGGTCCCGAAGGGCAAACGGGTCCTTTTTAAGTTAAAACGAGCCCCTTATTCAGGTTCAAACTTACTCCAAAGTAGGAAAATCCAGATTTTATTGATTTTTGTGTGCATAGTCCACGAATTTTTGGTGATTCAGGATTCCAAAAGTTTTTTTGTCGAATTTTCTTCATTGACGTCTGTTATGACCTTAATAATGTCGTCAATTGGTCTCGAGAGGTAAGCGGACCCTTTTTGAAGTTCAAACGAGCCTAAAGCAGGAAATTGATCCCGACAGGAAAAATGGCTCATTTTCATGTTCAGACAATCTCCGACGGGCAAACGAACCCATTTTCAAGTTCAAACGAGACCTAAAGAGAAAAATATAGATTTCACCGATTTTTGTGTGTTGTAGTCCACAGAATTTTTTGTGGTTCGGGATTCCACTAGTGTTTCAGCAAAAATTTTTAATTGACGTTCGTTATGACCTTATTAACATCGTACGTTGGTCCATAAGGGAAAACGAGCCATTTTTCAAGTTCAAACGACCCCCAAAATAGGAAAAACCTAATTTTACCAATTTTCATGTGATATAGTACACGAATTTTTGGTAATAGGATTTCATAATATTTTTTGCCGAAATTTTTCATGGACGTTTGCTACGACCTTATTAATGGAGCCAGTAGGTCCCAACGGGCAAATGGGCCCATTTTAAAGTTCAAACGAGCCCCTAAATGTGAAAACCCAGATTTTTGAGTGCTATTTTCAACGAATTTTTTGGTGGTTCGAGATTTTGAAACTTTTTTATTGAAATTTTTCATGGACGACCATTACTATTTTATTAATGTATTCAGTTTGTCCCGAGTGGCAAATTGACCCTTTTTCAAATTCAAACGAGCCCAAAAGTAGGAAAAATCATGTTTTATCAATTTTCGTGTACTATAGTCCACAAATTTTTGGTGATAGGATTCCAAAATTTTTTTTACTAAAATTTTTCATGCACGTCCGTTACAACCTTATTAATGGAGCTAGTTGGTCCCGACAGGCAAACGGGCCAATTTTCAAGTTCAAACGAGTCCCTAAGCAGGAGAAACCTGATTTTACCAATTTTTGTGTGCTATAGTCCACGAATTTTTGGTAATTCGGGATTCCAGAAATTTTTTACCAAAATTTTTCATGCACATCCGTTACGACCTTATTAATGTCATTAGTTGGTCCCGAGGGAAAACGGTCCCTTTTTCAAGTTCAAACTTGCCCAAAGCAGAAAAAACTAGATTTTACCAATTTTCGTGTGTTATAATCTACGGATTTTTAGTGATAGGATTCTGAATTTTTTTACCAAAATATTTCATGGACTAATGTAACGACTTTATTAATGGAGCCAATTGGTGTTAACGGGCAAACGGGCCCATTTTAAAATTCAAACAAGTCCCTAAGCAAAAAAAAATCAGATTTTATCGATTTTCATGTGTTAGTCCACAGATTTTTGGTGATACGGGATTTCCAAACTTTTTTGCCGAAAATTTTCATTGACGTTCATTGTGACCTTATTAATGTCGTCAGTTCGTCCCGAGGGCCAAACTGCCCCTTTTTCAAGTTCGAACGAGTCCAAAGTAGGAAAAATCATATTTTACCGATTTTCATGCGCTATAGTCCACGAATTTTTGCTGATAGGATTCCAGAATTTTTTTTTTCTAAAATTCTTCATGGACGTCTGTTACTACCTTATTAATGGAGCCAGTGTGTTCCAACGGGAAAAATGGCCCATTTTCAAGTTCAAACGAGCCCCTAAGAAGGGAAGCCAAATTTTATCAATTTTTATGTGCTAGCCCACGAATTTTTGGTGTTTTGGGATTTCAGAACTTTCTTTCAATATTTTTCATGAACTTCTGTTACGTCCTTATTAATGACGTCAGTTGGTCCCGAGCCCCAAAGCAAAAACCAAATTTTTTTGATTTTCATGTGTTGTAGTCCACAGATTTTTGGAGATAGGAATGCGAAAAATTTTTGTCTGCTATTGTGTACAGATTTTTTATGGTAGGATTCAAGAATTTTTTTTGCTGAAATTTTTCATAGACATCTGTTATGACCTTATTAATGCAGTCAACTGGTCCCACCGGGAAAATGGTCTCATTTTCAAGTTCAATCGATCCCCTAAGCTGGAAACACCAGATTTTACTATTTTGGGATTTTTTAGTGTTTTTAGGATTTCAAAATTTTTTTTGCCAAAATTTTTCATGGACGTGCGTTATGACCTTATTAATGCCGTCAATTGATCCCGAAGGGCAAACAAACCCTTTTTCTAGTTCAAACGATCCCAAAAGCAAGAAAAACAAAATTTTTCCAAATTTCATGTGATATAGTCCATGGATTTTTGGTAATTCGGGAATCTAGAACTTTTTTTATCAAAATTTTTCATGGATGTCCGTTACGACATTATTAATGCCGTTAATTGGTCCCGTGGGGTAAATAGGCCATTTTTCAAGTTCTAACGAACTCCTAAGTAGGAAAAATAAGATTGTATTAATTTTCGTGTGCTATAGTCAATAGATTTTTGGTGATAGGTTTCGGGAATTTTTTTTTAAAACTATTTATGGACATTCGTTAGAACCTTATTAAGGTCGTCAGTTGAACTTGAGGGGCAAACGGGGCCTTTTTAAAGTTCAAACGAGCCATAAAGCAGGAAATTGAGATTTTATCGATTTTCGTGTGCTATAGTCCACATATTTTTGGTGATAGGATTCCTAAATTTTTTTTTTCAAAATTTTTCATGGACGTCCGTTACGAACTTATAAATAAAGCTAGTTGGTCCCGACGTGCAAACGGGCGCATTTTCAAGTTTAAACAAGCCCTTAAGCTGAAAAAATATATTTTACAGATTTTCGTGTGTTATAGTCCACGGATTTTTTGTAATTTGGTATGCTAGATGTTTTTTTGCCGAAAATTTTTGTGGACGTCCTTTACAACCTTTTTAATGTTGTCAGTTGGTCCCGACGGGCAAACATGCCCTTTTTAAAGTTTAAACTAGCGCCAAAGCAGGAAAAACTATATTTTATCAATTTTCGTGTGTCCAACGATTTTCGGTGATAGGATTCCAAAATTATTTTGGCCAAATTTTTTTATTGACGTCTGTTACGACTTTATTAATACAGTCAGTTGGTCCCGATGGGCAAACGGGCCCATTTTCAAGTACAAACGAGCTCCTAAGTAGGAAAAACCAAAACTTACAGATTTTCGTGTGCAATAGTCCATGAATATTTGGTGATTCAAGATTTCGAAACTTATTTTACATAAATTTTTCATTGTCGTCCGATACGACTTTAGTAATGGAGATAGTTGGTCACAACGATCAAACGGGCCCATTTTCAAGATCAAACGACCCCTAAGCAGGAAAAACCAAATTTTATGAATTTTTCGTGACTCTGGATTTCGAAACTTTTTCTGCCAAAATTTTTCATGGACGTTCGTTACGACCTTATTAATGCCTTCAGTTGATCACGAAGGGTAAACGGACCCTTTTTCAAATTCAAACGAGCCTCAAAGCAGGAAAAGCCAGATTTTATTGATTTTCGTGTGCTATAGTGCAAAGATTTTTTGTGATATGATTCCAAAATTTTTTTGCCAAAAATTTTCATGGATGTCCATTACGACCTTATTAATAGAACCAGTTGGTCCCGATTGGCGAATCGACAAATATCTTAGTTCAAACGAGCCCCTAAGCATGAAAAACATAATTTTACTGATTTTCGTGTGCTATGTCCACAAATTTTTGGTGATTCGAAATTCTGAAATTTTTTGATCAAAATTTCTAATAGACATTCGTTACAACTTTATTAATGTTATCAGTTGGTCCTGAGGGAAAAACAGACCCTTTTTTATGTTCAAACTTGCCCCAAAAAGCTGGAAAAGCCAGATTTTACCGATTTTCGTATGCTATGTCTACGAATTTTTGGTGATTCGGTATTTCAAAACTTTTTTAACAAAAATTTTCATGGTCGTTTGTTACGACCTTATTTATATCGTCAGGTGGTCCCGAGGGGCAAACGGGCCCTTTTTCAACTTCAAACGAACTCCAAACTTAGAAAAAATATCTTTTGCCAATTTTTGTATGTTATTGTCCACGAATTTTTGGTGAAAGGATTCCAAAATTTTTTTTGCCGAAATTTTTCATGGATGTCTGTTACGATCTTATTAATGGAGTTCGTTGGTCCCGACGGGAAAATAAGCCTATTAATGGAGCCAGTTGGTCCCGACGGGAACCAAATTTTGCCAATTTTCGTGTGCTATAGTCCACAGATTGTTTGTGATTCAGGATTTCGAAACTTTTTTTGCCGAAATTTTTCATGGACATCCGTTACGACTTTATTGATGCCGTCAGTTGGTCCTGAGGGGCAAACAGATCTTATTTCAAGTTCAAACAAACCCCAAAGTAGGAAAAAATTGATTTTTCTAATTTTCGTGTGGTATAGTCAATGAATTTTTGGTGATTTAGGAATCCAGAATATTTTTGCCGAAATTTTTCATGCACTTCCGTTATGACCTTACTATTGCCGCCAGTTGGACCCGAGGGGCAAATGGGCCCTTTTTCAAGTTCAAACGATCTCTAAAGCAGGAAAAACTAGATTTTATAGATATTCGTGTGCAATTGTCCATGAATTTTCAGTGATAGGATTTCAGAATTTTTTTTGCCAAAATTTTTTATGGACGTCCGTTACGATCTTATTAATGGAGCCAATTGGTCATGACGGGTAAACGAGCCCATTTTCAAGCTCGAACGAGCCCTTAAGCAGGAAAATCCAGATTTTACCAATTTTCAGCTGCTATAATCTACAGATTTTTGGTAAATTGGGATTTCGAAACATTTTTTGTCGAAATTTTTCATTGACATCCGTCAAGACCTTATTAATACCGTCAGTTGGTCCCGAGGGGAATGGGATCTTTTTAGAGTTCAAAAGATCTCCAAAGCATGAAAAAACAGATTTTATTGATTTTCGTATAATAGTCCACGAATTTTTGGTGATTGGATTTTGGAATTATTTTTGCCGAAATATTTCATGGACGTCCTTTTCGTCCTTATTAGTGGAGGCAGTTGGTCTCGAAGGACAAACGGGCTCATTTTCAAGTACAAACGAGCCCTAATCATGAAAAACCAGATTTTACTGATTTTCATATGTTATAGTCCACATATTTTAAATGATTCGGGATTCTGGAACTATTTTTGCTGAAACTTTTACATGGACGTCCGTTACGACCTTATTAATGGTGTTAGCTGGTCTTGAGGGGCAAACGTGCCCTTTTTCAAGTTCAAACGAGCCCCAAAACAGGAATATACAAATTTAATCAATTTATGTGTGCTATAGATAGTCAACAGATTTTTGGTGATAAGATTCCAGAATTCTTTTTGCTAAATTTTTTTATGGATGTTTGATACGACCTTATTAATAGAGTCAGTTGGTCCCGACGGGCAAAAGGACCCATTTTCAAGTTAATGAGCCCCTCAGCAGAAAAAATAGATTTTACCAATTTTCGTGAGCTATAGTCCACACATTTTTGGTGATTCAGGATTTCCAAACTTTTTTTGTCAAAATTTTTCTTGGACGGCCGTTAGGACCTTATTAATGCAGTTAGTTGGTCCCGAGGGGCAAACATGCCCTTTTTCAAGTTCAAACAAGCCCAAAGCAGGAAAAATCAGATTTTTCCAATTTTCGTGTGCTATATAGTCCACAGAATTTTGGTGATAGGATTCCAGAATTTTTTTTTGCCAAAATATTTCATGGACGTTCGTTATGACCTTATTAATGGAGCCAGTTGGTCTTGACGGGCAAACGGGCCCATTTTAGAGTTCAAACGAGCCTCTAAGCAGGAAAAAATAGATTTTACCAATATTCGTGTAATATATTCCACGAATATTTGGTGATTCGATATTTTGGAACTTATTTTGCCAAAAATTTTCATGGACGTTCGTTAAGACCTTATTAATGTTGTCATTTGGTCCCGAGGGGCAAACTGGCCATTTTTCAAGTTTAAATGAGCCCCAAAGCATGAAAAATCAGATTTTATCAATTTTCGTGTGATATAGTCCACAGATTGTTAGTGATAGGATTTCAAAAATTTTTTTGCCAAAACTTTTCTTGAACGTCTGTTACTACCTTATTAATGGAGTCTGTTGGTTCCGACGGGCAAACCACCCCATTTTCAAGTTCAAACGAGCTCTAAGCAGGAAAAACAAGATTTTGTCGATTTTTGTGGGATATATCCACGAATTTTTGGTGATTCGGGATTTCAAAATTTTTTTGCTAAAATTTTTCATAGACATCTGGTACTACCTTATTAATGCCATTAGTTGGTCCCGAGGGACAAACGGGTCCTTTTTCAATTTCAAACGAGCCCCAAAGCAAGAAAAAATGAATTTTACCAATTTTCATATGCTATTGTCCATAGATTTTTGGTGATAGGATTGTAAATTTTTTTTGCCGAAATTTTTCATGGACATCTGTTACGCCCTTATTAATGGAGCCAATTGGTCCCGACGGGAAAACGGGTCCATTTGAAACTTCAAACGAGTCCCTAAGCAGGAAAAATAATATTTTGCTGATTTTCGTATGCTATAGTCCACGAATTTTTGATGACTCGGGATTTTGCAACTTTTTTACCAAAAATTTTTATGGACGTCCATTACGACCTTATTGATGCCGTCAGTAGGTCCCGATGGGCAAACAGGCCCTTTTTCAAATTCAAACGAGCCCCTAAGCAGGAAAAATCATATTTTACCAATTTTCGTGTGCTATAATCTATGAATTTTCGGTGATAAGATTTCAAAATTTGTTTTGCAAAACAATTTCATGGACGTCCGTTACAACCTTCTTAATGGAGCCTGTTGGCCCTGACGGGAAAACCAGCCCATTTTAAAGTTCAAACGATCCCCTAGGCAGTAAAAAACCAGATTTTACAAATTTTCTTGTGCTATAGTCCACAGATTTTTAGTGATATGGGATTCCAAAACTATTTTTGCCAAAATTTTTCATGGATGTCCGTTAAGATCTTATTCATGCCGTCAGTTGGTCCCAAGGGGCAAATGGGCCCTATTTCAAGTTCAAACGAGCCCCAAAGCAGAAAAATTTCAGATTTTATCAATTTTCGTGTGTCATAGTCCACAGATTTTTTGTGATAGGATTCAAGAATTTTTTTTGCCGATTTTTTATGGACGTCTGTTACAATCTTATTAATGGATTCAGTTGGTCCAGACGAGCAAACGGGCCCATTTTAAAGTTCAAACGAGCCCCTAAGCAGGAAAAACTAGAGTTTACCAATTTTCATGTAATATAATCAACCAATATTTGATTATTCGATATTTCGGAGCTTGTTTTGCCGAAAGTTTTCATGGACGTCCGTCAAGACATTATTAATGTTGTCAGTTGGTCCCTAGGGAAAAAGGGGCCCTTTTTCAAGTTCAAACAAGCCCCTAATATGGAAAAATCAGATTTTATCGATTTTCGTTTGCTATAGTTCACGAATTTGTTGTGATTCAGGATTTCAGAACTTTTTTTGCTGAAATTTTTCATGCACATCCGTTACAAGCTTAATAATGTCGTCAGTTGGTCTCGAGGGTCAAATAGGGCCTTTTTAGATTTTAAACAATCCCCAAAGATGGAAAAACTAGATTTTACCGATTTTCATTTGCTATAGTCCACGAATTTTTTGTGATAGAATTTCACAATTTTTTTTTTTGCCAAATTTTTCATGGACGTCCGTTACGACCTTATTAATGGAGCCAGTTGGTCCCGACGGGCAAACGGGACCATTTTCAAGTTCAAACGAGCCCTAAGCAGGAAAAACCATATTTTATCGATTTAAATGTGCTATAGTCCACAGATTTTTGTTGATTTACGATTTCAGAACTTTTTTTTCCAAAATTTTTCATGGACATCCATTACAACCTTATTAATGCATCCAATTGGTCCCGACTGGCAAACGGGCCCCTTTTTCAGGTTCAAACGAGCCATAAAGCAGGAAAATCCAGATTTTAACAATTTTTGTGTGATATAGTACACGGATTCTTTGTGATAGGATTCTGAAATTTTATTTGCCAAAATTTTTCATAAACGCCCCTTACGACCTTATAAATAGACCCAGTTGGTTTCGATGGGCAAAAGGGTTCATTTTCAAGTTCAAACGAGCCCTGAAACCGCAAAACTAGATTTTGCCAATTTCTGTGTGCTCTAGTCCACAAATTTTTCTAATTCAGGATTCTGGATCTTATTTTACCGAAATTTTTCATGGACATTCGTTATGACCTTATTAATATCATCAATTGGTCCTGAGAGGTAAACATGCCTTATTTCAAGTTCAAACGAGCCCTAAAGTAGGAAAAATCTAGATTTTACAAATTTTTGTGTGCTGTACTCCATGAATTTTTGCTGATAGGATTTCAGATTTTTTTTTGCCAATTTTTTTCATGGACATCCGTTATGACCTTATTAATGGAACCAGTTGGTCCCGCGGGTATACAGACCCATTTTTAAGTTAAAACGAGCCCCTCAGCAGAAAAATATAGATTTTACCAATTTTTGTGTACTATAGTCCACGGATTTTTTGTGATTCAAGATTCCAAAAGTGTTTCTATTGAAAGTTTTCATTGACGTTCGTTAGGACCTTATTAATGTCATCAGTTGGTCGAAAGGGGCAAATGGGCCTTCTTTCAAGTTGAAATGAGCCCCAAAGCAGGAAAATCTAATTTTTCCGATTTTTGTGTGCTATGGTTCACAGATTTTTGGTGATACAATTTTGAAATTTTTTTTGCTAAATTTTTTCATAGAGATCCGTTACGACCTTATATATGGAGCTACATTGTCCCGACTGGCAAACAGACCCATTTTAAAGTTCAAAAGATCCCCTAAGTAGAAAAAACTAGATTTTACCAATTTTTGTGTGCTATAGTCCCAAATTTTTGTCCATTCTGGATTTCTTTGCTGAAATTTTTCATAGATGTCTGTTAAGAACTTATTAATGTCGTCAGTTGGTCCCGAGGGACAAACGAGGCTTTTTTAGAGTTCAAACGAGCCCTAAAGCATGAAAAATTAGATTTTACCAATTTTCGTGTGCTGTAGTCCACAACTTTTTGATAATGGAATTCCAAAAAAAATTTTGCCAAAATTTTCCATTGATGTCCGTTAGGACCTTGTTAATGGAGCCTCTTGGTCCCGACATGCAAATGGGCCTATTTTCAAACACAAACGAGCCCCTAAGCAGGAAAAATTGGATTTTATCATTTTTCGTGTGTTATAGTACATGAAATTTTAATGATTCGGAATTTCAAAACTTTTTTGCTGAAATTTTTTATTGACATCCGTTACGACCTTATTAATGTCGTTAGTTGGTCCCAAGGGGCAAACGGGCTCTTTTTCAAGTTCAAACTAGCCCCTTAGAGGGTAAAAACATATTTTATCAATTTTTGAATGTTATATTCCACAGATTTTTATTGATAAAATTTCAGAATTTTTTTTGCTGAAATTTTTCATTAACGTCCAATAGACCTTCTTAATGGAGCCTCTCGATCCTGACTGGCAATTGGGCTAATTTTCAAGTTTATACGAGGCCCTAAGTAGAAAAACACGATTCTATCAATTTTCGTGTGCTATACTCCATAGATTTTTGGTGATTCGGGATTCTGGAAATTTTTTTACTGAAATTTTTCATGAACGTCCGTTACGACCTTATTAATGCCTTCAGTTGGTGTCAAGGGGCAAACAGTCCCTTTTTCAAGTTCAAACGAGCCCCGAAGCTGGAAAATCCAATTTTCGTATGTTATAGTCCACAGATTTCTAGTGATAGGATTTCAGAATTTTTTTTGCCGAAATTTTTATGGACATACATTATGATCTTATTAATGGAGTCAGTTGGTCCCAACGAGCAAACACACCCATATTCAAGTTCAAATAAACCCCTAAGCATGAAAAACCAGATTTTATTGATTATAGTGTGCTATAGTCCACAGATTTTCGGTGATTCAGGATTTCAAAATTGTTTTTGCTGAAATTTTTCATGGACATCTGTTATGACCTTATTAATGCCTTCAGTTGGTCTCGAGGGGCAAACGGGCCCTTTCTCAAGTTCAAACGAGCTCCAAAGCACGAAAAATTAGATTTTACTGACTTTTATGTGCTATAGTTCACAGGTTTTTGGTGATAGGATTCCAAAATTTTTCATAGAGATCCGTTACGACCTTATATATGTAGCCAAATTGTAACGATTGGCAAACGGACCCATTTTAAAGTTCAAAAGATTCCCTAACCAGAAAAAACCAGATTTTATCAATTTTTGTGTGCTATAGTCCCGAATTTTTGTCCATTCACTATTCTAGACCTTTTTTTGCTGAAATTTTTCATGGATGTCTGTTAAGACCTTATTAATGTCGTCAGTTGGTCCCGAGGGGCAAACGGGGCCTTTTTAGAGTTCAAACTAGCCCCAAAGCATGAAAAATCAGATTTTATCAATTTTCGTGTGCTATAGTCCACAGATTTTTTGTGATGGGATTCCAAAAAAAATTTGCCAAAATTTTCCATTGACGTCTGTTACGACCTTCTTAATGGAACCTCTTGGTCCCGACGTACAAACGGGCCCATTTTCCTGCTCAAATGAGCCCTTAAGCAGGAAAAACTGGATTTTATCGTTTTTCATGTATTATAGTACACAAATTTTTAATGATTTGGGATTCCAAATATTTTGCCGAAATTTTTTATGGACGTCTGTTACGACTTTATTAATGTAGTTAGTTGGTCCAGAGGGGCACATGGGCCCTTTTTCAAGTTAAAACGAACCCTTAGTGGGAAAATACAGATTTTATCAATTTTCGTGTGTTATAATCCACAAATTTTTATTGACAGGATTTCAAAATTTTTTTCGCCGAAATTTTCCAATGACGTCCATTACGACCTTCTTAATGAAGCCTCTTGGTCCTGACTGGCAAACTAGCCAATTTTCAAGTTCAAATGAGACCCTAAGTAGAAAAACAAGATTTTACCCATTTTTGTGTGCTATACTCCATAGAGTTTTGGTCATTCGGGATACTGGAAATTTTTTTACCAAAATTTTTCATGAACGTCTGCTACGACCTTATTAATGCCTTCAGTTGGTGTCAAGGGGCAAACAATCCCTTTTTCAAGTTCAAACGAGCCCCAAAGCTGGATAATCCAATTTTATCGATTTTCGTGTGATATAGTCCACAAATTTTTGATGATAAGATTCTAGAATTTTTTTTTACCAAAATTTTTCATGGACAACCATTACGATCTTCTTAATAGAGTCAGTTGGTCCAAACAGGTAAACAAGCCTATTTTCAAGTTCAAACAAATCCCTAAACCGAAAAAACAAGATTTTACTAATTTTCGCGTACTATAGTCCTGAAATTTTTCATTGACATTCGTTACGACCTTATTAATGTCGTCAGTTGACCCGAGGGAAAAACGTGCCCATTTTCAAGTTCAAACGAGTCCCAAAGCAAGAAAAACCAGATTTGCCAATTTTTGTGTGCTATATAGTCCACAAATTTTTGGTGATAGGATTCCAGAATTCTTTTGCCGAAATTTTTCATAGACGTCCGTTACGACCTTATTAGTGGAGCCAGTTGGTCCCGACAGGCAAACGGGCCCATTTACAAGTTCACACGACCCCATAAGCAGGAAAAAGCAGATTTTATTAATTTTCGTGTGTTATAGTCCACATATTTTTGGTGATTCGGGATTCGGGAACTTTTTTTGCGAAAAGTTTTCATGGACGTCCGTTACGACCTTATTAATGTCGTCAGTTAGTCCCGAGGGTCAAACGGACCCTTTTTCAAGTTCAAACGAGCCCCAAAGCAGAAAAAACCAATTTTTACCGATTTTCATGTGCCATAGTCCACAGATTTTTGGTGATACGATTACGAAATTTTTTTTTGTCGCAATTTTTCATAGACATCCGTTATGACCTTATGAATGTAGCCAGTTGGTCCTGATAGGCAAACGGATCCATTTTCAAGTTCAAACGAGCCCCGAAGAAGGAAAAGTAGATTTTACAAATTTTTGGGTGCTATAGACCACGAATTTTTTGGTGATCCGAGATTTTAAAACTTTTTTTGCTGAAATTTTTCATGCACGTCTGTTACAACCTTATTAATGCCGTCAGTTGGTCCCGAGGGGCAAACGGGCCCTTTCTTCAAGTTCAAACGAGCCCTCAAGCAGGAAAAATCAGATTTTATCAATTTTCGTGTGCTATAGTCCACTGATTATTGGTGAATAGATTATGGAATATTTTTTTGTCGAAATTTTTCATTGACGTCCGTTACGACCTTGTTAATGGAGTCGATCGGTCCCGACGAGCAAATGGACCAATTTTAAAGTTCAAACGAGCCCCTAAGTAGGAAAAACCAGATTTTACCCATTTTCGTGTGCTATTGTCCACGGATTTTTGGTGATTCAGGATTTCAAAATTTATTTTTGCTGAAATTTTTCATGGTCATCCGTTACGACCTTATTAGTGACATCAGTTGGTCCCGAGGAACAAACGGGCCGTTTTTCAAGTTCAAATGAACCCAAAGCAGGAAAACCAGATTTTACCAATTTTCGTGTGCTATAGTCCACGGATTTTTGGTGATAGGATTTTGAAATTTTTTTTACCAAAATTTTTCATGAACGTATGTTACAACCTTATTAATGGAGTCAGTTGGTCCCGATGGGCAAACGGACCCATTTTCAAGTTCAAATGAGCTCCTAAGTAGGAAAAACAAGATTTTACCCATTTTCATATGCTATAGTTCACGAATTTTTGGTGATCCGAGATTTCAGAACTTTTTTTGCCAAATATTTTCATCGACGTCCGTTACGACATTATTAATTCCGTCAGTTGGTCCCGATGGAAAAACGGAGCCTTTTTCAAGTTCAAACTTGCCCAAAGCAGGAAAAATCAACATTTACCGATTTTCATTTGATATAGTCCACAGATTTTTACTGATAGGATTTCAAAATTTCTTTTACCAAAATTTTTCATGGACGTGAATTACGACCTTATTAATGGAGTCAGTTGGTCCCGACAGGCAAACAGACCCATTTTCAAGTTCAAACAAGCCCCTTTGAAGGAAAAACCATATTTTACCGATTTTCATGTGCTAGTCCATAGATTTTTGGTGATTCGGGCTTCCAGAACTTTTTTTGCCAAAATTTTTCATGGACCTCTGTTACGACCTTATTTATGTTGTTAGTTGATCTTGAGGTGCAAATGGGCCCTATTTCAAGTTCAAACGAGCCCAAAGCAGAAAAAATAGTATTTATCAATTTTCGTGTGCTATAGTCCACATATTTTTAGTGATAGGATTCCAAAATTATTTTTTCCAAAATTTTGCGTGGACGTTCGTTACGACCTTATTAATGGAGCTAGTTTGTCCCGACGGGCCAACGCGCACATTTTCAAGTTCAAACGAGTTTATAAGCAGGAAAAATCAGATTTTACCTATTTTTTTGTGCTATAGTCCCTGAATTTTTGGTTGTTTGAAATTGTGGAACTTGTTTTGCCGAAATTTTTCATGGACGTTCGTTACGACTTTATTAATGTCGTCAGTTGGTCCCGAAGGGCAAACAAACTCTTTTTCAAGTTCAAACGAACCCCAAAATAGAAAAATCATATTTTATCGATTTTTGTGTGTTATAGTCCACGAATTTTTGGTGATAGGATTTCAAAAAAATTTTTTGCCAAAATATTTCATGGACATCCGTTACGACCTTATGAATGTAGCCAGTTGGTACCGACGGGCAAATGGACCCATTTTCAAGTTCAAACGAGACCCAAAGCAGGAAAAATCAGATTTTATAGATTTTTTGTGCTAGAGACCACAGATTATTGGTGATTCGGGATTTTGAAACTTTTTTTGCCAAAATTTTTAATAGACGTCCGTTACGACCTTATTAATGTCGTCAATTGGTCTCGAGGGCAAATAGACCCTTTTTTCAAGTTCAAACGAGCCCCAAAGCAGAAAAAATTAGATCTTACCAATTTTCGTGTGATATAGTCCACGGATTTTTGGTTAATAGACTGTGGAATATTTTTTTTGTCAAAATTTTTCATGGACGTCCGTTACAACCTTATAAATGGAGTCAGTTGGTCTTGACGGGCAAATGAGACTATTTTAAAGTTCAAACGAGACTCTAAGCAGAAAAAATCAGATTTTACCCATTTTTGTGTGCTATTTTCCACAGATTTTTGGTGATTCTGGATTTCAAAATTTTTTTTGCCGAAATTTTTCATGAATATCCGTTATGACCTTATTAATGCCATCAGTTGGTCCCGAGGGACAAGCGAGCCCTTTTCAAGTTCAAACGAGCCCAAAGCGGGAAAAATTAGATTTTATCGATTTTCGTGTGCTATAGTCCACGAAATTTTTTTGATAGAATTTTGAAATTTTTTTGCCGAAATTTTTCATGGGCATATCTTACTACCTTATTAATGGAGCCAGTTTGTCCCGACGGGCAAACGGGCCCATTTTCAAGTTCAAACAAGCCCCTATGCAGGAAAAACAAGATTTTATCAATTTTCATGTGCTATAGTCCACGAATTTTTGATGATTCAGGATTTCGTAACTTATTTTGCCAAACTTTTTCATTGACGTCCGTGACGACCTTATTAATGTCGTTAGTTGGTCCCGAGGGGCAAACGGACTCTTTTGCAAGTTCAAACGAGCCCAAAGCAGGAAAAATAATATTTACCAATTTTCATGTGCTATAGTCCACAGATTTTTAGTGAAAGGATTCCGAAATTTCTTTTGCCAAAATTTTTTATGGAAGTGAGTTACGACCTTATTAATGGAGTCAGTTGGTCCCGACGGGATAACGGGCTCATTTTCAAGTTCAAACGAACCCCTAAGCAGTAAAAATCATATTTTACCGATTTTCATGAGCTATTAGTCCACGGATTTTTGGTGCTTCGGGATTCCAAAACTTTTTTTGCCAAAATTTTTCATAGATCTCAGTTACGACCTTATTAATGTTTTCAGTTGGTCCCGAGGTGCAAATTGGACCTTTTTCAAGTTCGAACGAACCCCAAAGCAAGAAAAACCAAAATTTATCGATTTTCGTATGCTATAGTCCACATATTTTTTGGTGATAGGATTTCAAAATTATTTTTGCTGAAATATTGCATGGACGTCCGTTAAGACCTTATTAATGGAGCCAGTTTGTCCCGTCGGACCAACGCGCCCATTTTCAAGTTCAAACAAGCTCATAAGCAGGAAAAACCAGATTTTACCAATTTTTGTATGCTATAGTCCCAACATTTTTGGTTATATGAAATTGCGGAACTTGTTTTGCCGAAATTTTTCATGGATGTTCGTTACGACCTTATTAATGTCGTCAGTTGGTACCGAAGGGCCAACGGGCTCTTTTTCAAGTTCAAACGAACCCCAAAACAGGAAAATTATATTTTACCAATTTTCATGTGCAGTCCACAGATTTTTGGTGATAGAATTTCAAAATTTTTTTTACCAATATTTTTCATGAACGTCTGTTATGACCTTATTAATGGAGCAATTTGGTCCCGACGAGTAAACAAGCCCATTTTCAAGTTCAAACGAGCCCCTAAGCAGGAAAAACTAGATTTTATCGATTTTCATGTGTTATTGTCCACGAATTTTTGGTTATTCGAAATTTCAGAACTTTTTTTAGCAAAAATTTTCATGGACATAGGTTACGACCTATTAATGCCGTCAGTTGGTCTCAAGGGGCAAGCATGCTCTTTTTCAAGTTCAAACGAGCCCCAAAGCAAGAAAAACTAGATTTTATCGATTTTCGTGTGTTATAGTTCATGAATTTTTGGAGATAGGATTTCAAAAAAAATTTTGCCAAAATTTTTTCTGGACGTCCGTTACGACCTTATTAATGGAATCAGTTGGTCCTGACTGGAAAACGGGCTCATTTTCACAAACGAGCCCCTAAGCAGGAAAAATAAGATGTTACCAATTTTCGTGTGCATAGTCCATGGATATTTGGTGATTCGAATTTCCAAAACTTTTTTTGCCGAAATTTTTCATGGACTTCCGTTACGACCTTATTAATGTCGCCAGTTGGTCCCAAGGGACAAATGGACCCTTTATCAAGTTCAAACGAGCCCAAAGCAGGCAAAACTAGATTTTTTTGATTTTCGTATGCTATTGTCCACGGGTTTTTGGTGATAGGATTGCAGAGTCTTTTTTGCCGAAATTTTTCATGGACGCCTTTTACGACCTTATTAATGGAGTCAGTTGGTCCCGACGGGCAAACGGACCCATTTTCAAGTTCAAACGAACCTCTAAGCAGAAAAAACCAGATTTTACCGATTTTCGTGTTCTATAGTCCACGAATTTTTGGTGATTCAGGATTCCCAAATTTTTTTTGCTGAAATTTTTCATGGACGTCTGTTACGACCTTATTAATGTCGTCAAGTTGTTCCGAAGGGCAAATGGGCCATTTTTCTAGTTCAAACGAGCCCCAAAGTAGGAAAACCAGACTTTACCGATTTTCGTGTGTTATAGTCCACGAATTTTTGGTGATAAGATTCTGAAATTTTTCATGGACGTCCGTTACAACCTTAGTAATGGAGCCAGTTGGTCCCGACGGGTAAACGGGCCCATTTTCAAGTTCAAACGATCCCCTAAGTAGGAAAAATCAGATTTTACCAATTTTTGTGCGCTATAGTTCACGAATTTTTGGTGATTTGGGATTTCGGAACTTTTGTTATCAAAATTTTTAATGGACAAGTTACGACCTTATTAATGTCGTCAATTGGTCCCGAGGGGCAAACGGCCCTTTTTAGAGTTTAAACGAGCCCCAAAGCAGGTAAAACAAGCTTTTACCTATTTTCGTGTGCTGTAGTCTGCAAATTTTTGGTGATTGGATTCCAGAATTTTTTTTATCGAAATTTTTCATAGACATCCGTTACGACCTTATTAATAGAGCCAGTTGGTCCCAACGGACAAACGGACTCATTTTCAAGTTCAAACAAGCCCCTAAGTAGGAAAAACTAGATTTTATCAATTTTCGTGTGCATAGTCCACGGATTTTTGGTGATTCGGAATTCCGAAACTTTTTTTTCCAAAATTTTTCATGGACATCTGTTACGACTTTATTATGCCGTCAGTTGGTCCCGAGGGGCAAACAGACTGTTTTTCAAGTTCAAACGAGTCCTAAAGCACGAAAAGCCAGATTTTATCGATTTTCGTGTGTTATCCACGAATTTTTGGTGATAGGATTCCGGAATTCTTTTTGCCAAAATTTTTCATGAACGTCCGTTAGGACCTTATTAATGGAGCAGTTGGTCCCTACAGGTAAACGGATCCATTTTCAAGTTCAAACGAGCCCCTAAGTAAGAAAAACCAGATTTTACTGATTTTTGTGTGTTATAGTCCATGAATTTTTGCTAATTCGGGATTTCGAAACTTTTTTTGTCGAAATTTTTCATGAACATCCGTTACGACCTTACTAATGCCGTTAGTCAGTTCCGAGTGGCAAACGGGCACTTTTTCAAGTTCAAACGAGCCCCAATACAAAAAAAACAAATTTTACCAATTTTCGTGTGCTATATGCAAACGTTATATTATTGCTATATGTTGAGGCTAAGATATCAAGGTTCTCTAGTCCGATTTCTACTTTAGATGCTATCTAATATTTAATTCCAGTAGGTCATTATAGTGATAATTTATGGTAAAATAAAGAAAACAATTCTAGTATTGAATTGCCGTTAAATTATTTAATTAGTTAAATTTACATTTTTAACTTGGTGCTATTAATTTCTTCAGCTATGAAACAATGGTCAAGTTTCAAGGAGTTGTCCACAAATTGGTTATTTTCCCATTCCTCCGGACACTCTTGACATTCCAAGCAAATCAACAACAGCAGAGGATAAATCAAAAGGTAAAATATATTTTGCTTTTTGCATAAATAGATCATGCTAGCTCTGTAGAGTAAAAGCAAGTGCAAACTTGAAAAAATTGCACCTAAAAATATCCAGTAAATATGTTTTGCTCAACTTGTCCAGAAATAAAATGTTAGTTTCTCTTGTGCGATGAACATAGGTTGCAACAATAAAAGCATACAAAAAATTCATTGGAGATAACTGGAAAGACGCTTCCTCCAGAGAAACGTCAATAAGCATCCTTCTTTTCTACTGAATACCCAAAAGTACAAACTTACAAAACCTGGTTCCTATCAAAATCTAAATCTTGATGTTGAAGTAATCCTGGTCAAGATGATGCAATCTCACATATCCATCTTCACCACCACTTGCGAAACTGCAAAAATCAAACAGGGAGTTCACACGACACTCCAACTGGAAGAACCAATTAACTTGGCCAACAAATCAGCTTTTTAAACATATTCAAATTGGAAAATGATCAGCATTACTGGAATGTGTTATTCATTGTGATCGAAAAACTCTCAAACTGTTCATAATGGAATTTGTTTCTAGCATAAAATAACAAATTCCAGGTTACTTTATGTATTAAGTAACTCTGGAATGAGTAACAAATTTCAGGGTCACAATGAGAAACATCTGATGCCCCCTTTTTCTATTATGCTACGCTTGGAGTTCAAAAAAAAAAATCAAGGTTTTACTATAATCTTTTTTCTATTACTATAAACAAGAGTTTTCCTCATACGACCCCCCCTACCACAAAAGCACTTCTACAACAACAAAACAGGAGACACCATGTCTCCAGACCCCCACCAGAATAGATACAAAATTTCCCCTTACTGTAAGCTTCTCGATAGGTTTGTGGCTTCAATTACACCTCAATCTCAAACTATTGGAGTCAACAATATGAATTCAGCTCTATTCAGGCCCCATATCTAGAACACTAAATAGTTTGTCTTGCTAAACAATTTACAGGTAATCTAAACTAGAGGTTCTCTAAACCTCAGATTTACCATACACTGACATGCAAGTCTAACAAAGTTCCCAACAAAAAAACAGACTTTTTGTTAATCCAAATAAATCTAACAAACATTAGGCAAATTAAAAAGGACCAAAATGTATCAGAAAGGAAGCAAACGTAAATCCAAATCTAACCCCCTCTCATATCAAGTTGATGATCCCAAATACAATTGAACTAACTCAATTTCAACCGAATATAAAAATAGGAACCAAGGTCATAATAAATATGAATTCCAACTTAATTGAGATCTAGAAGGTTTATAGAGCTAGGATTAAGAAAGAAATGTAAGTGTTAGGATATTACTTCCTTTATTCTCTTTGTTTCATTTGCCCAAGATCTCAACAGACTACTAAATCGATGTACATTTAAGACCAAAGTAAAAAAAAATATCTGCTCAAGTACACACTAAATATGTAAAACTTCAAATAACTCAACGATGATGTTTCTTTTCCTGTTTTCACCTTTAAGTTGGAAGGATCCAAAACTTACTACCTGGTCCAAAAACTTGGAGAGGAAGTAAAGAGAACATTCAAGGGCATACCACACTAGCACAAACAGGCAGTAAGAATGCATGTTCAAAAAATTCCAACAAACTAATTTCACTCTACCCATCCAAAATTAGTTGCCTTAATTTTCTATCTGAGTTGTCCTAAAATAAGTCCACCATTTTCTTAAACAGGAACCTTTTATCGTTGATTGTTGATAACAATGTGACTATAGAAACTGATTAGGAACAACTATGATTCTTATAAAATGTAATTGCTAATAAAGAACAGCTTCATCTTTGTCATATGGAGGTAGTAGTAGTAGTAGTACTATACTTATGTGACTAAAAACGGATTAGGAACCACTATCATTCTTATAAAATGTAATTGTTAATAAAGAACATCTTCATCTTTGTATTACGGAGGTAGTAGTACTACTACAAAAAAGAGATGAGAAAACAAGAAAAGTTGAGATTTCTTGGAACCTATAAAGAAAAGGGAAGACAATTTCTAGAACAAGTTATTGGATTAAACTCTAAAACTCGTGAGCCCACACGAAAACAAAGTCAAGTTTCAATAATGGCATAAGTACATGGCATCCGCATATGAGAGATGGCAGGAATGTGGAATGATTAGTTACCTTTTCCCATCAGGGTTGAAAGCCAAAGCATTTATTGGTCCAAAATGCCCTTTAACACCTCCTATTTCTTCAGTAAGAATCTGATGCATATCCAGATACAAATTACACACTCCGAAATGTTATGAAATCAAATCAGATCCATTTTTTCTCTTTTTCAGGGTGGGGGAAGATCATTCCTAACACCAAAATATATCCACTTACCTTGTCATAGAACTTGGCCTCAAACTTTCCAGCACGATGATCGGTAGTGGTGACAGCTGAAGCGTCTTGACCACCTCCCAAAACCACCTATTGACCAAGAGCAGCATTAGATTAGAGAGATACTTGAAGAAACATTACAGAATCCTTCGGAGAAACTTTGCTTGCAGAAAGAACAAATCTTTAGACTAGCAAATATCAAACCGATGCAAAGTAAGACATCTCCAGTCCTTTTTAGTTATTTTCTTAATCAGTAATAAGACACTCTTGAAGAACATCTCTTTTGTTTCATAAGATATTTAAGTTTAAGTGTCCTTATCAAATGTTGGACAGTAATGATCAAGTGTTGGTTACAGTGAGCATTAAGTTCCCTTATCTTGCGAATGATTAAAGATCTACCACAGTATAACGGTTTAATCAATTTCTTGTAATAGTGGACTTGTAACTCCCCATTAAAATATCTTTTTGAGATTAAAAGACCTCATTCAGAACACTGACAATTAACATAAAAGAGCTGCAAGTGGAAGACATTATCTTCAAGGAGGTAGCTGCATGAATATTTCAAAATTTTAACTTGTTTCACCCCACCCCCCAACCCCCCAAAAGAAAAATACATAGGACAAGATAGCTACATAGAGACAGCAGATATTTGTCGCAGCAGAACCATTCAATGTATTAGTTAATGAGTGTGTCAATACATACATGATTAAGAAGCGGTGACATAGTGACAGCATTCACTGGTCGTTCGGTAGTATAGTTCTTGATAAGTGTCAAAGTTCTGATGTCCCAGAGCTGGAAAATCAACAGAGAGGTTAGAAATAAAGAGGAACTATAAAAAGAAAAAAAAAAACAAAGTGGATATGGACATACATAGCTGAAAATCAGAAATGAAATATTGCTAGGTAGTTGCAAGAACTTAGAAAGAAACAATGGCCATATTTCCAAGGGCTATAAGGAGCTACCTTTGCAGATTTATCAAGAGAACCAGTAATGAAGTGCGAACCATCCACTGATTTTTGTAGTGACGTAATACCCTTTTTATGACCAATTTCCTTGTCAGACTCCTTCAGTATCTTTCCAGTCTACAAATTTCAGAAGAACGTCAATACACTAGACTAGCTTCGAAGAACAGGGAAAACTATCTTAAAACTAATTTATATTTAAGAAAGAAAGACAAGACAAACAACAAAGCAGATACTGCAATGTGAATAGAGCAAAAAACAGGCGACCTGATAAATCACCAAACTGTTCAAAATAATTAAATAAAGTATCTAGAGTAATAAGCCAAAATATCTATTGAACTTTGACATATTGACAGCACATTTTTCCATGAAGCTGAAACACACTAACGTACCTCAGCATCCCAGATACGTATTACAGCATCTTCGCCAGCACTTATAATTGTTTTATTCAGGGGTCCCCACACAGCTCTGTTGATTCTTCCCTGGGGACCCTTTAAGACGAGCACCGACTCACTAGTTTCTAAAATAAGAAGATTATTTATTAGATACAGTGAATGTCAAGATCATGAGATGAGAGTCACAAAGTGCCCAAAATAATGGAAGATAAAGTAGACTCGTTTGAAATTAGTATAAGACAGCAACCACCAGAGAAGCAATAACAAACTATACAAGGCATATCACTTCGTCTCAAATTCCAAAACATATCAATGTGTTAGATGTGACAACTCTGGAAGCATATTAGACTTAAGTCTTGACAACAAATATTCCCTAAAGCTACGTACCTTCACCAATCTTGTATTAATTGAACAGAAAGGAAGACCCTTCCATTTTCTGCACATAAACCCTACACGTTTTTAATGGTGGTCATCTTTGCTTTTTGATATAGTCTACAGTACATTTTTTTCCAATGCTCAAGTTCTGGTTTACATCGAATAAAGGAAAATGTGTAAAGTAACAAGATAATTATTAATGATAGGTGACTTTAAAAGAAACAAAAGAGGAAGTATAAAATGACTACAACAATTTTTTTCATTGGTAAATGAACTTAAAAAGAGTGAGGGGGAAATAGAAGTCATCTGCTTTGCCACCAGACCCCATAACCAAGCTCCAAATCAAAGTGAATTATCAATTAACTCAGAAGTAGCACTAGTAACTCTATAGTTACAGGACATGTGTTTGTAACAGGACTTGATCTGGTTCCTTAAGATGCTTTGTGTAAAGTTAGGGAGTAAGCTCTGTCCTGTTAACTTACAACATGCATCAATAAATTCACTTTACATACCCAAATGCATCATGCTCCAAAACCAACATATAATTTCTAAGGGCACTAAGTGGCCAGTGGTAGAGGAATTCCGAACTAGATAAACACGAACACTCCAGTAGTGAGTGGACATGGTTTTGCTCCACTATTCTGGTTGTGTAGTACTTATCATAGAGAACAAATTATATGTTGGGTTTCTGCATGAATATTGGTTTTGGCAAGTGTTGGTGGATAGCATAGGTGCCAGCATGGAAGTTGGGTGTTGTTATTACCAATGGAAGAATTAGTACCAGGAGGGATCCATTCTGATCAGTTTGAGAACAGGGGCCAGTGCAGACATATATACAACCGGGTGGTCTGAGTTGGTAAGTCGGAATGCAAAGAAACAGTCCCTTCACTCCACATATTTTAACAATTATTCATATGCTGATATTTAAATGTCAAGTTTCTTCAATGATACTAACCACCACAGACATACCAGGAACAATCTCAACAACTAAAATATCAGCACAAAGACAGAACAGACAAACATCTGATAAATGATGTCAAGTTGTCAATCATAGCAAAACATGATAAAACTAATTAAGAATACAGCAAAACCATCATAGCTACTTCATTGGTGGCTTGAGAAATTAATTCACGATATATCCAAGTCATTTAAAAACTAACTCTGTGCTAATATGGCCATAATCAAATAGAAAATGCATCTGTATAGCTCTGACTTGAGGTCATTAAGATTCCAATGTTCACATCTCTGAAAAGGAAACACAGTGGGCTTAAGAATAGCTACAGTGGAGACATGAAGCTTGTGCACAAGATACTTGAAAGCTCATAGTAAAAAGGAACCTTATTTGGTGCTTTCACAATAATCCAATTCATTATTCGCAATTTAAAAGGAAAGAGCAAACAAAGGCAATATGTACTTCACAAACAGAAATACAACCCAACAATTAATTGTCAAAAAACAACAATTAAACAGGACAACACAACAGAAGATCAACCTTAGAGTTCCAGAAACTTACGTTCACTGGGATCTTCGCTGATACGTTTGACATGGATAGCAGATGTCAGTCCCATAAAAGGATCAGTGGTGATCACTGCAAGTTTATCGCCAACCGAAAAATCAACAGACCTAGCAGGGGAGTCAAAGGTGAAGGTGTGCAGCTGGGTACCAGTTTGGACATCCCACAACATTGCAGTCTGATCCGCACTTCCAGTTATTAGCCTGGACGAATCCCCTTTAACAAACAATCAACAAGTCAACAACCACAGACAGTCCACTTCTCAATAGTTATTATACGCTTTACCATACATTATACAAACAAACAAAAAAAATGCACTTGGTCTCTCGTACTGTGACTAGCAATTTTCATTAACCTTTTATTTAGAAAAGGAAAACATGCCAGCAAGTATTGGACCTCAAAGCCCTTGTAAGGTAAAAACAACAAGACCAATGAGATATAACTACTTAACCACTTCCAATTTTCACTAGCCAAAGTGGATATAATACATAAAGAGAACATCAGAAATTCCGATAACATAGATTGATAAAATATGAAGAGAAAGAAAGGAGAGAAGTAAGAAGATTGTGAATGAAAATTTTACAATCTTTAAGCAAAAGACTATTTGGGTAACGAAAGAAGTACAAGATAGAGGATGAAAAATCATCCTACACAAATTTAACCCATCAAAACAACCACAGGATGATTATTGGATATTAAACTTTAGAGTAATCAAGTTCATCTGAAAAATCAGTGATTGGTTTTGTAGCAAATCAGTACGACAAACACAGGGTAATTATTGGATATTAAACAATATTAGCTAAAAGTAAATTAAACATGTGATAACAAAACTGCAACCATATCAGTGTCTTTTACAAGCAGGTCAACCATCAAACCAGAATAGCCCTTAATGTTCTTCGGTTATTTCACCTGATTTAAATAGAACCTACTGATTATGAACAAAATTATTGCTTGGTTAAATGACTAAATATCACTTCATACGAGATAATCAACTTGTTGTACTATAATAGGTATGTTGTGTTAGGGATTTTAATTAACAATTGTCTACAAATTTGATTAAACTCTTTTCCAGGTGCAAACAGCAGTAACTGAAATAAAATCTTGGGATGTTACTTGTAGCCTCAAACTTTAGCCATAACCTAGGCAATTAATTGATTCAAATTCTTTGAAATTCGTTCGAGAAGTGCACCTAATCCGCACATTACTCTTATTATTATTACTACACCAAAATACCTAGAGACGAAGATTAATTATCTGAAAAATAGCTTATTTAAGTAAACAAAGCTTCACTATCCAAACCAAAAGGCTAATGAACAAACCAAAGTGGCAAGCATTTATCATGTTAATAACAAATATCAGCTCAGTTCAGGATATCAATAGTAAGAGAGAAAAAGAAGTAATTACGAGAAACGTCGCAGCACCAAACGGCACCGTTATGGCCACGGTAAGTGCCGAGGCGCTCGCCGTTATCGGCAAACCAAACGGTAGGGGTATGGTCCTTGGCGCAAGAGAAGAGCAGATCTCCATCTCTGTTGTACTTCAGAAAAGTTAACGGCCTTTCATGGCCCTTCATCAATATTGGCCTCATCGTTGTTCGTAGCCGGTCGCCGGAGTGATTCCCTCAGTGAGATTGTTGTTCGTCGCCGGAGTAAGTTCGCCGCTGAGAAAAGATGGAGAGAGAAGCAGACGGTTGCAGGGTTTTTATTTGCTGGGTAAGTTTTTGTTGTTGCCGACCTATTTACACTTGGGCCCAATACTATCAATTGGGCCAAAAAGTATTTTAGTTTATTAAAGATAAAGGATATACACATATTTATATTTATACATATATAATATATATAAAAATTATACATAATAGAACCTAAAAAAAATCCAGACTTGTGCTATAGCTAGTATGCTTGCAAAGTGTTTCACTAGGACTCCATCGTATTACTTCACATGAACACACAAATATATTAATGTCATTTTGATAGGATTAAAAGATGGGAAACTTACATAAATTTACTAGTTTAGAAGTTAATTACTTAGATACACTATAATTTGTAATATTACGAATCTTATCAGATTTCAGTGTGTCCAAATATATGTATCTCGAGATACATAGGGTCAATTACGTGTAATTTGTTCTAGATACACTATATCCAAGTAGATTCGCATGTATATGGGATACATGGACAAATCTCGCTTGCCTCTCTTACCTCCATCTGATCTCGCTCGCCACTCTCCTATGTATCTGATATATCATATACATGGTATATCTAGTGTGTATCTGGAGTGATTCGCATGTATCTGGAATACATGACTATCCCACTCGTCTATCTTCCTATTTAATGTATATATGTGTGTGTCATCCTCGATATATGATAGAAAATTCTTAGTTATTGATAAGATACATAATTAATTAAAGTGTGTGTGTGTGTGTGTGTATATACATATATAATATCGATGTATGATGTAGTTTTCCCAAAAAAAACATCAAAGTAATATCGTAAAGGCTCATTTACTCAGATAATATATTATAGAGGAACTTTCGCATATAGCCACTCAAAAATAGCCTAATTACGCTCCATAGCTATAGTTTGATAATTACAATTCGTAGCTACATGTTATAGGGAGGAGAGAGGTGAGTGAGATTGGGAGAGAGAGAGAGAGAGAGTAGAGAGGCAACTGAGAGAGGGCAGAGAGTGGGAGAGAGGTGAATTGTATATGTATATCAGTTATATAATTGTATATTATACATATGTATTTGTATATATGGCAAGCGAGATTGGGAGAGGGAGGAAAGAGACGAGCGAGCGAGGGCAGAGAGTGGGAGAGAGCTGAATTGTATATTTATATTGGTTAGATAATTGTATATTATACATATGCATTTGTATGGCAAGCGAGATTGAGAGAAGGGGGAGAGAGGCAAGCGAGATTGGGAGAGGGAGGAGAGAGGCGAGCGAGATTGGGAGAGGGAGGAGAGAGGCGAGTGAGAGAGGGCAATAAAATTTGCATCTCATTTGTATAATTTGCAGCTACGTTTGTATAATTCGTGTGTTTTGTATAATTGAGTAATATAAGGTTTGGAATTATACAAATATGATAAAACTTGAAATAACGAATTGATACAAACATAAACATATGAACTTTAAAACAGTTATATATTATACAAATTACATTATACAAATTATATTATACAAAATCCAAAAACTACACTTTTATACAAACTTTTAAAAGTTATACACAAAAATATTGAATGTATATGGTGACAAAACTGAAAATCCAAAGGAAATCATCGTCATATACAAATATAAACCATTGTATGCTTTGTATATCACAACAATTGAACTAATGGTCGAGGAGCATGATTCAAACTTCATTACTTAGCTTCATTTGTGGGATTTTTTTCTTGATTCGTGAGATTATGCATGATTCGTGGGATTTTTTAAAAACCATTTTGGTATGCATCAAAGTGTAGCAATTGCGGGTTTCCCTTGTCATAAAAATTGAATAATATGTTAGAATAGGTTTTACAATACACAATGCCATGCAGATGCAGTTACAATAGACCTATCTTGCCATGCTAGAGAAATGGCTCTTGGATCCTCAATTTCAAAAACCCTAAACCCTCCATTTATTCCTCCATCAATTTGTATTGTAGAATTAGAATAACTTCTAATTTTCATAAGCAACTTTGCTTGCATTATGTTCTTACAACTCAATGGAATTCCTAAAAATCCATGGCTTTCCATTCTCCCTTTACATGTCTCCATTTGTTCATTATGATCATATCTTGATGATGAGTTAATAATAATACTATTATTATTATTGTTGCCACCTTCATCATAATTCAACACATTCTTGATCTCTTTCCCAAGATGGTTTTTTTCAATACTCAATCTTTCAATACTATCAATAGGTAAACAATCATCTAATGAATCAAACATAGCCGCGAAATAATGCAATGAATCCATGAATCTTGGCATGAAAGTTTGAGGGATTTTACATCCTTCTTGTTCCACTATAGTAACTATAGAAGGACAAAGATCATGTACTTCTTTCAATGTCTTTGAAATCTTGGAATAAGTGCTTAATGAGTTCAAATGAAACATCAAATTTATAGCTAATGTTTCATTTTTCCTTTTTGTTAGGTTACTAAGCTTAAATCCACTTAAAACCCCTTGAAACTCAAAAGATAAATTTCGAAAACCCTTTGCAAAACTACTAAGTCTTGTCTCAGTTTCTCTCAATTCATCGATTGTTTTTCCATATCCAGTGATCTTGAGAGAGATTCTATTCAATGTGGTTGCATTTTCTGATAGAGATTGAATAAGAGAAGGCCATTGAAATCCATAAGATATGTCAAAAAAGTCAATAACATGCAATAATCCATTGTTATATTCTAATTCTTTCTCAAAGACTTCAAGAATGGCTTGGTTAGCTGTGAAATGAGCAAATTGGTAAAAAGGAGACACCTTGTAGAATTCAGTGAAAGCCAAGAACTCTTCTTCTTGTGTTGGTGGCTTCATTATCATGTCATAAAATGGCGATTTTCGCGTTAATAGTCTTGCTATTAATCCATCAGCAAAATAGGCAGCCATCCTTTGGATTGAATCACCAAATAAGGTAACATTTTGGTATAATTCATGTAGATTTTCAATAGCTAAATCTATGGTATTTTCATCAATTGATGTGGCTGAAATAAGCAATGAGTGGATTAGGTGTAGACCTACTTTTCCATCTTCAACCACAATATGACCTTTTTTCTTTACATCATTTTTTAGCATCATTTCTCTCAACTCTAAAAGACTTAATATTTTTCCTTCACAATTACTTTCATTTAAATCCCAAGTGTTGATGAAATTCTTCATCAATTCCCTCCTTTTTCTCTTCTTGATGATCTTCTTATTAATATGATTACAACATGATGAATCATTGACTATTGCAAGTCTAAGACTCAAGAACTCTTCCTCATGATCTTCAATATCTCCCATTTTGTGTTAAATTTGGTAAAGAGAAATTAAATGTATAGAGGTTTTTTTTTTTTTCGACAGGAATGAACAATTATTAGGCAAGCTTTATATAAGGGAAACTATGAGATGGGGATTTAAATATTTTCTTGTCATTTTGTGACAAGCCTAGTAGGACAAGAGGGAAGGTATAAAGTGTTTGATCAATACAAAGGATTGAAGGGTATCTTTTTGTTAGAAAAATAAATAAGTGTTCAATGTCAAGATGGTTATTTTTTTTTTCTTTTAGTATTTATTCTTTGAAGAATATGAAATGGCTCCCATATGTATTTTTTTTTTAATTTAAATTTGTTTATTTGTTTATTTTAATCCTCAAAATTCGAAGTTAATTGTTGATTAATAGTTTGTTCATGGGTCAGTTTGGATTGATTATTAGTTAAAATCAAAACCAAACTAATTTAATTGCTTATTTAATTATTTAAACCAACACCAAACAGTCAATCAGAAGGAAATTTTAAAAAAAAAATAAGATAACAATTCATTAAAAAAAATTTATTTTCATGTCATTTTGAATCTTATAGGAGTAATTCTTTTTTTCAGATCCAATTTATGAAATTACACTGAATATGTTATTGTGGTATGTTAATACTATATTAAAGGAAAAGCAAAAAAAGATGCCAACATGAAAGAGACAAAAAGAACCTGAAAAAACTATATAGCTAACCTACCGTCCTCATATGGACAAGTTTTTGGTATATTAAGAAGAAAAAAAAGAGACACATCCCCTCCTTTCTAGATGCTTTAATTTTCTACCAAATGCCTACATTATTCTATTTTTTATATTAATCTTATCATATTTAATTAAGTCTAAGATAGTAGTTGCACAATTCACCTTAAAGTTGTCATTATCTATTAATTTTATTTATATATTCCTCAAATAGATTCCATTTTCATTCAAACTACTTTTCCTATTTTAGATTTCTTGTGAAATGTGAGGGACGACTATGTTACATAAAACGACGAAAATATTTACGTATCTTTAATTTAAGTCAAATGAAAAGTTCATCTACGTTTATAATTAAAAATAAAGACAGATTAAACTAATTATGATGAGTTAATGATGTATTGATGAGGCAGGTATGTATTATCATATATTTAGCTTAATGAGATATATACTGTAATATATATGTCCTAATCCACACGTAGATCCTTTGGAAAAATATTCTAGCTAGTCTTAATCTAATGTCTACAACACAGATATCCTGTCAATAATATTTACTTAATTACATTAGTTTAAAATATTAGGAACATTATTTTTTTTATATCAGGAAGTATGCACGTATTTAGGTGTAGTGTTGGAGATATAAATTTTTAAAATATTCTTTTGAACAATCAATTTTTTATTTTATTTTTGGGTTCAAACAAGACATAAATAGGATCTTAGCTGCACTTAAGGGTGTGGTCTAGTAGTCAATGAAATGACTAAGAATCATGATGGCTTAAGTTCTTAGGATCCTAGCTTTTCGAAGTTACGATCTTGGTACACATGCGAGGTACGATTAGTTTTGTAGCCCTTTATTATTTATTTTATTTTTTTAAAAAATAAGCTTTTATTTTTATGTGTAAGAGAGATTTTTATAGGTCATAGCCTCATAGGCAAGGGCGGTTCTAGCCTACCACCTACAGATTGTGATTCATCTGAATTGAATAACTTTTATTTAAATTTTATATTTATATTACAAAAAATCATTAATCATGTATAGATTTAATTGTAAACTAGTTATAATTATAGATTTATTTGAGATTATTATAAAAATTTATAAATTTCAAATCTTGAATCTTATGATTATAGGTTAGAAATATTTGCATAAGATGGACCATTATTGTGAATCCTTTCCAAAGAAAAAAACTTGTCTTCTTCTAGGAAGTAATCATATACTGATTCGGTGTTATTTGGAACTTATGATTTGAAGTCTTGTGTATGGATTTTTGTGGTTAATTAATTTCTGTTCATCTACACGTAATTTCGTCCATGCATGCATATTTCTATTTATTTACGTGCTCACTAAGTTCCTAACTAATTATAAGAAAGTTAAATATATAAGATAATATCATTTTTATTTCTTATATTAGTTGGTAAATTAAACTGATAACCAAACAAATACGTCGTATAATTAAATAAAAGAAATGATCTCTTATGATCAGTTATAATTTGAAATAGAACTAAAGAAAATCAATAAGGGTTGTGGTGAAGTGGTAAACACTTTTTCATTCTGAATCAGAGGTCTCAAATTTCAGTCAGAGTACGAAGTCGCTTTTGTTAAGAAGAGTTTTACCTCAAATGTGGGATTTTCAAACGTGAATTCAGATTTAGTCGGACTTCAATATGGGTACCTGACACCAGATGTAAAACCAAAAAATAATTTGAAATAAAATAAAACCACCCTATAAAGATATCTTGTGTTTATTAAGTTTTCATCATGGAAAGGGTTATATATATAACAAAAATAATATTTGTGATGAGTAATAAAACCAATCTCCCAATATAGGTGTAATTTGGCACATGTGAATTATAAAGTTAAGATAAATTTGCTTTTTAAGAGAAGTCATATAAAATCTTGAAAATATCATATCATGAGATTGTTTTTGTTTATTCCACACCTTACCGGTGAAAACATCAATGTAGATATACTAAGAACTTAAACAAGTTTTTCGATACTCACAAACACTATATATTGATGTACGTACGATTCTTCTTCAATTCTTATTTATTTTTTTTTTAAATGTGGGAGATGAAAGGAAAATGAGGGAGGGTATCACTAGGTGGGATAGTCAAACCCTCGTTAATAGGTGAAAGTTCAAATAGTGAATCAGTTGAACTATTAAGATTTCACTTGACGATTCAGTTCTTTTTTCCCTCTATTTGTCCTCTCTTTATTCAATTAACTAAAGTTTGGTTGAGGTTTTGGGCGGGGTGGGGTTTAATTAAGGATAAAAAATAATGTTTTGATGATCTAAGTAGATAAATGATTAACATCTGAAAGACAAGTTAGATAGTGAATCGAATAAGATAAGTAAACAATAGATTAAGATAGCATGTGTTTGCACGGTTCTGATGATATCAATATTGGAATCCGATGTGATTCTTACGAGATAAATATCATAGATTTTTTGATGCAATATTATCGTACGTCTTTACATGTTGTCACATGATGTTCTATGATTTGATCACATGTCTTGTCCTTTACCTCGTGTGGTTCTAATCACTTTCCGTGTATCATAATCCGATCAAATCATATGTCTTAACTATTTTTACCCTATACAAAAATTTGATAATATTTTTTGTCATATCTTTTTTGGAAGTATTATGATTCATTTGCCGGAATAATAATTAAAAAAAAAAGGTTATAACTTAGCTAGGAATTTAAAGGAATAATTAGTTAGTAGTACATGATATTATTCTTAATTAGTACATTACATGCATTTAAATAGGTGCTTGAAATCTGCAAAAAATATGGAAGCTGTATTGTTGTCATGGAGTTGAATTTCAATCTATTTAATGGACAACATGTATTAATAGCTAGCTGTATTTTAATTTATTTTTATTTTCATTTGTCTGTTTGTAGTGTTATTAATTTATTTTCAAAAAATATTATCAATATGGTATCTTGCCTAATTTATGCAAATCATGTCCATTATAATCTTTAATTTGTGCATTTGACAAATGGCAGATTACTTAACAATTACTCAACGTAAATTTAGTAATAAATAATATGAGAATCGGTCCTATGTTTTCCTTCTCAACACTTCACTGTAAATTTCTTGTAGAAGATCTCAATTAGAAGGTGATTTAGTAGCTAAAGACAGCATTTATCAACATAAAAACAATAGTTCAAAATCAGTTGATATGAGACAATTTCACAGTAAGTATCAATCATAACACACCAACTATTTGATGTGAAAGGAAAAAATATCATTGAAAATATTTTTTAAGAATATAAATGAGTTTTTTTTACTTTTTTTTTTTTTTTGTATTTGGTACAAAAACATTAAATTAATATTTTAAATTTATTTGTATATAATTTAGACGAATATCGTAGGAGGTGGGGTTGGGGATATATATGAGTGGGGTGGATGAGGTGTGTTCTGGATGGGGATAAAGATCCGGTCAAGTATAATTGGGTCAAGTAATAATGACCTTATAGATTCATGCCATGTGTACTATATAATAATTTATGGTTGAGATCCATTTAAATTAGGGAAAATTGTATGAAATAACAAACTATTAATTCAAATTAAATTCTATAGCCATAGTTTATTTTAATTTTAATTCGCAGCAAACATCTTCTTTTTTTGCCATCTTATTCGATAAACAATTAGCCATTTTCGGTATACAATTAGCCATTTTATACATTTCTGTATAAAATGTATAAAATGTGTTTGTGTTTGTATAAAGCCAGAGAAAAGTGTATATACAAATACAAATACATATATTTTCATCCTATACACTTATAATTATACAAATACAGATCTTATTATACAAATTACAATGTATAAATGAATTTATACAAAACTGAACAATTTGTATAAAATTGGATGTTTGTAGCGAATTATACAAATCAAAAGCTCCAAAGCAAACATAAAATTTGCTATGGAGCGCAATTATGCAAACTATAGCTATAACATACAAATATGATTTTTATGTTTGCTATATGTGAAAGTTGCTCTTTAAATTATATACTCAACTTAATAATAAAAACAACAAAGCCGTCAACTATTTTTATTTTTTAAAACTATCGAATAAAGCAATTAAGTGTACCCAAGCTAATATTTTCAAGAAAAAAAATTTAAGATTAGTGGGAATATGCGGACTTCCTGACTTTTTACCCACCAAACCTTGTACCTTTTGAGAAGATCATACCAGTCAATTGAAAATATGCATTCATTTGATAGTTGAAATGCAAAGTAGTACACAATAAATAAGAGAAAGAGTAGTAACGAAAATGAAATAATGAAATAATCGGAGAAAAAACAATAGTGATAGTCGATATCGGAGAGAAAGAAACTAAAAGAATAGTGTTAATATTGCTTTATTCAATAGTTTTACAAAATAAAAAATAGTTGACAGCTTTGTTGTTTTTATTATTAAGATGAGTATATAATTTAAATGGATCTCAACCATAAATTATTATATAGTACACATGGCATGAATCTATAAGGTCATTGAATATTACTTGACCTAATTATACTTGACCGAATTTTTATCCCTGGATGGGAGGATATATTAAAATTAATGTGGAATGTTACTTGTAGAACTTGTTTACCTTATTTAATTCCATTACGGAAATCATATTCAAAGTACTTATTTTCCTAGAGAAAATATCTTCCAAAAATTTTACCAACCAAATATGGTAAAATTAAAAATTACTTTATGAAAAAAGTGTGTTTGATACAATTGAAGATGTTTTCCTGAAAAATAAGTACGTTAATTGCTTACTTATTTTTTTATGTTCAATACAAAAAAAAATAAAATTCTAAAAGCATTTGTATATAACCTAGACAAATACTATAGAAGGTGGTCGGGATGGGGATTATAGGATAGAATTGAAGATGAGGTGTATTGGAGGGTGAGATGATAGTAATCTGCAACCATTATAACCTTTGTCACAGTCTCTACCCTTCGGGTGAGCACTTTGTGCACATGGTAACCCCCCACTGTGTAATATCCTGTAAACCACACAAGGGATATAAACCGCACTAGGCAAGCCCTATGCGACAGACTCGACTCAGAAGGCATTGAGGGGGAATCGACCCCGGGTCATCCATGTGGATAACCATCCTCCAAACCAATTGAGTCATCTTGAAGGACTGAAATATCACTTACGAAACTTTTTGTTTTCTCTACTTCAACTTGAATACTTATTTTCCTTATTTAAAAAAAAATTAACCAACTAAACATGAAAAAATTGAAAAACATATCCCAAACGTACCCTATCTCTTTTTAAAGTGGCTCCGTTACCAAAGGGGAAAAAAAGTATAATATTCCAAAGAGATAACAACATATCATAAGAAGTATACATAACAAGAGCTGAATTATAGAGGAAAATTATGAGAGAAGAATATTCAGACAGCGTTATTTTTTCCGTGAATTTTTGTCTCTATAATTCAGCTCTTGTTATAATTTTTGTCATGAAATCTAAGTCATGAAAACTATGAAAATGGAGAATCTTTTAGAAGAAATAATTATACTATTGTAACAAAGATTTATCATTATTTAAGTACAAACGGCCTTCCCCTACTCTTATTTATTTGGCTTTATATCCTTAAGTATTTTTGGACATGCAAGATGTTAATATGATATGATTTTAATGTTTTTGAAAAATCAAAATTAAAATCAAACCTAAAATATAAACTATATTGAATTAATTTGATATTATAATAATATAATATTCTTAAAAAACACCGATCAAAATTACAAAATCAAAATTTTCAATATCATACCATAAATCCCCCTAATTCTAACACATGATGAAAAAAATTAGGTCAAAGGCATCTAGTTTGATATTTTTTATTTGAAAAAGAAATGAAGTGTGACGATGACAAATTAACTCACTAAAATATATAATGTATATTGATGTTAGAATTCATTAATTTCATCGTATTCTTAGTTGGTTAATTATATTATATTATACCATAGTAGAAACCAAGAAAGTGAATAATGCAAGCTGAAATTACGAAGCATTTGGAATTTTTGGCTTATACTTTGTTTTCATCATGCTTAATATAATTATTTTATTTCATGAGATATTCTCTTTTCTAGAGCAAGAGTCAAATGGTCCAATGAACCAAGACAACTCTTGAGAGAAGACAAAGATGCTGAGTTTGACAAAAATAAATAATTACTCGCTCCATCATTTCATTTTATTTGATTCCCTATATAAATTTTTTTTTTTATCTTTTATTATTTGTATGAAATACTTATATAAAATAATACTAATCAAATTTAGAATTCCAAATTTCATTTAAAAAAACTAGTTTAGTAAAAAATACATTTTTAACTACTGCTTTCTGAAAGAGTGTGTCAGATCAATATGAATCAAATAAAATGAAATTGAGGAAGTAAATCATTAAAAAAAAAAAAGGCAATTATAGAAATCAGGAGTGTTATGCCGTAATTTTACTATCTTTAGAAAAATCACTTTTTGAAATGTTCTAAGTATAAAACAATTTGAGAAAAATACTTAGAAAAGAGTCGCCACTTAATTTTTTAAAGAAATTAAGAAAACTTAATTTAAAAAGACTCTAACAGATTAAATCTTTATAAATTTAGAGAAAATGGGTAAGAGGTTCTTATTTACGCTTCAAGAAGGTTTTTAAGGCATTTGAAGCGTTCGCTAACACGTGGTTATCCTACGACTTGACTAAAATATAGTTTTGACTGTTCTTTGGAAAAACTGGTTTAATACAAAATGTAATTTACAATATTTGAACTTTGGAAAAATAGTTAAATAAAGAATCATTTTTCTTTTTTTTTTTAAAAAAAGGACCTAAAATAAAATATTTGAATCATTTTTTAATTAGCATTTGTTTGAATCATTTTAAAAATAATTTACACCAATTTAGTTGATAAACCAAAGAATCATTTTAAACAAGTTAAAAGTAGGTGAAAGTTTTGAATAGAAAACATTTGAATAAGTAAATAAAGGGTGCAAGAGTTGATAAAATAAAATTTATTAAAGTAAACCAACACCAAGAAAATAGTTCATCCTTTGGGGAATTCAATAAGTTATTACCAAAACAAATAAAGCAAGAGTTAATAAAAATAAATAATAAATAATCACGATTAAATAATTTAGGAGAGTAAGGGAGAAATTGAATTTGGGCCCCCTTTTTTGGGTCAAACTTGCTGCTGCGATTTTGGACTTTTAGCCTATTTTCGTCCCTGTATCACAGTGTATATCAGCTCGTTTTTCCAATGTATATGAATGTATACAGCCAATTTCTCTGCTTTTCGAGACCTGTCTCAGCTTCCAATTCCTTTGAATGATGAGGTCAACTCGATAGTGCTGAGTTTGAAACTCCATTGCACATCTGAAATGCAAAGGGAGGAGATAGAAGAGAGTCAAATGGACTCACACCAAGGGGGTTTCATGCAAGGCAAGATAATAAGGATTAGTCCAACGCATATCTAGCTATAATAATTCAAACAGAACAAAACTCAACTATAATGCCACTGTAAAAAAAAATTACAACTAAGGCAATGCTTTTGGATTTAAAAATGTATCAGTAGCCAATCCAAGATTGATTGTCCTTGATTACAGATATTGGCAAATGCATATTAAAAGAAAATTAACACCATATAAATGATTTAATAGAACTTGACATGGAGAGACATTTCTTACAATGAAAAGCTAAAGCTAAAATATGGAAATGAAAAGCAACTTTATCATTTCATACACTATCCAAAGTAAGAAATAAAAAGAAATGAAGAGGCCATAAAGAGAGGTAGAATTGCAGCAAGCTTATCACTCACAAATCCATGTTTTAAACAAATTGGTGCGATACCCACATTGAGAACTTTAAGTCCAACAATCAAGCACATGGATCAATGACAGACTTAGCATAAATTTAATCAAAATATCGCATTGCAACCTAATAATCTAAATTAAAACAAATGCTGGACATCTAATTTAAAAGCTCACGGATAGGCATTCGGTTAAAGGAAAGCGAGTGCTGGAACAAGCCAAGGTTTGAAAGGCAACAAAATCTCGTCCTTGACCTTAAGTCCACTACAAATGGCAAATAATTTTTGACGAGAATCTAAATGAAATAGAGACACAAACTCAATTCTAACATGACACATTAGACCATAAGATGGTAACAAGACTTAAATGAAGAGGAAAGGAAATTATCAAATCCAGAAAACATAATAAACAACATGCTACTACCACATTTACTGATTATGATATTCCAGTGATTTTAAAGACAATAACAAGTAACAGCCCACAACGAACAACAGAGGGATGGATGCTTGGGTAGGAAAACGCAAGCACGACAACATGTTCGACTTGACAGATTCAGGTGTATAACAACAGAGACATACTAGCAACTTGTTAAGACCGAAACAAGTTTAAACCAAGAAAAATAAGGCTATGAGACTAAACATTTGGAAGGATTCACACTATTTTAACTACATTTGATATGCTAAGATGACAAGAACGATCGATCATGCCAACAAGAAAAATAAGATAAAGCTTAAATCACAAAGCTACAAAGTTCAAAATTCTATTTTTTTAAAAGAAAGAACTATGAAAGAATCTGTGAGAAATAGCTTGATGAACTAGTTTCAAATCACAATACATGAGCTATAGCAATAGATAAGAAAAAATAAAGCCCATCTTAATCAGTAATATCTTGTCAACAAACAACTCACAATACTATATCATTTGAAAAATGTAACAAACCAACAATGAACTGTCCCAAAATAATGATCCATTAGCCGAAAAACAAAATAGAACATACATCATTCGAAAGGGAAACGAGAGGTAGGAATAAGGATATTACCTTCTTCGGAGCAGCGAGACTAGGACGACGAGCTTAACCACGAAGAACTTCCACCACTGTGAGCAGATTTCGATGAGCTCCGAAAAATAAAACAACTTCGAATTCGAATAGAAGAGGCTCAAACTCTCTGTTTTTTTTTTTACTTTTTTAGGTTGTGTTTTTCTGTATATCCCCTATCAATTTCTCCCCTTATTTTGATAGAAAAATTCCCTTTGTTTTGGATAACAAAACTAGTGTCTCCGTGCCCTTAAACACATAGAGAAAACGATCTTAAATAGATGAAGAATAGGCTTGATTTTTGAGGGGGAAAATGGGTGGATTTTGAACTTGAAATTCGAATTCCTTTGCTTTTTTTCAAGACAACAGTGGAAGGGATGGAGATTTCTTCTGAAAAAGGGGAAAAAGGGATGGAGAAGTGATCGTCTAGGCCACTAGGTTATGGGTTAGTTGAATGAGTAATAGGGGTTTGATTAGCCGCAATTTGCTACTGAATTTCCGGGTGTATTGGAACAGAAAAGAAGAAGAAGAAGACGCGTATATGGGTCGCGTGTTGTTCTCGCTGGAAGAAGAAGATGCCCAGGGGCAGGGTTGGGTGTGTACGCGATTTGGGTCGCGTTGCTGGTTGCTGTTGAATGTATTGTGTGTGTATATTGTAATTGGGTTTCTTTTGTAGAATGGGGCTGGAGTATTTGTTGTATGTTGGGTCGAAATGGGTCTTTTGGGAATAGGCTGGGTTTATCGTTGTTTTTGCGGGCTGAGATTTGGTCCAGAATTTGGCTGCAAAGAGAGTTTTTAGAGGGGTAAAATTGTAGTTAGATTTCACAATTGTAAAGATGGCCAAATGAATTATAATTGTAGCCAATTGAAGTTAAGAATTTATCCAATTTGAGTTTAGTTGGTGATTCAGCTAAAACTTAAGTAAGACGAATTAATATTAATTAATGAGATTCTTAATCTTAACAAAAAATAAAATAATTAACTTAATTATAAACTAATTAATTCAAAATTAAAATCATAATTTAGACTAAACTAATTTAATAAAATATTTAACTAAAATAAAATCTTTTGAGATGATTTTCGAATATTCATAAAATGACATAATTATATACATAATAATAAAAGATATATACATGTTTATTATTAAAACTATTAAAGTTATTAAAAATGACAAAATCACTTTAAAAATGACTTGGGAAATATTTTTAATTTTATGAAATTAATTATTTCAAATCGTTTGTAATTGAAGAAGCTCGATGATTAATATACATTGTGAAGGGCCAAAATTGGGTGTCAACAATTGTCCCTCATTTGACTTGGATTGATGAAAGAAATTCGAGGCAAATGAAATTGATGAATCCAATTTTGACCGATCACATCTTCATCTTTTGGAAGGAGATTTTTGATACGGACTTTAGGAATTATGGCCGGACCCCGGAATTGGGTTTCCTACATATCTCAGGCTATATGAGAATTCAGACCACTTGTAGTTCGATACGCTTAATTTGACGCACAATTATGAAAAGTTATCCCGATATCGAATTATGAGGAGACCAGAATGCTCGAGAATAAGATTTGAGAGAGGATGTCAGAATACAACCGAGTTTTCAACATTGAGCCCGCCTACATATCCTTAAACTTTAGAAATCAGGCTGTTTGTAGTTCGACTCAATCGGTTGAAAAGGAAATCTCTTAAGCAAGATAACTTTTGATTATGGAGGAATGACAAGTAAGTCGAGTATGAAAAAGAGGTTTGCAACCTCTTAGCCATGAATGTGGGCCCTTTACACCCATAATTAAGAACTTACATGGACACTATTTCCAAAGCTCTTGGTGCACTTTCACTCAGATTGGAAAGTTGCTTCCGGTGAGAGTGAGATGTTTTTCGGATGCGAAATTGAAATCGATAAACCCAAAGAAAAACTCGCATGTTTCTGATAGGGGTGTGGTTTGATTGTGGTGGAAGTCACTCCTCAGCTCGCGTCCTAAGAGTTTGATATTTCTCTTCGGACTATGTCCCAGTTTGCTGCTAAGAAAAAGTTCCATGTTGTGCTGCATCCATTTTGATGTCATCCGCACCTATGGTTTGATTTGAGAATTCATCGTCTTGGATGCTCTCGACAAAGATTGAAATAAACTTGTTTGTAGAAACTATAATTTAAATGGAGACGTGCTATGCTTTACCATTTTCAACACATGTTTTTTTATATAAATATTCTGATGTCAACCTTCATCGATTTTGACGCAATAGATGATGAATTGATAGGATGCGACACGATGATGACTTTTTTGATAATGCAATATTGTTGATGACGATATTTCATTGATAGGATAATGCTGCTACATTGATGATGAGGATGTTGATGCTCGATTGATAATAAGATGTTGCTACATTGATGATCCATTGGCAGGATGATATTGATCCAATGGTAGGATGATGATGTTGATGCTTGATAGGTAAGATGACGATGGTCTATGTCGTTGATCAATTCAACAATGATATTATCATATTTGATAATATGATACGGATGACCCTCTCAGTGATTTGAATATGCAGTGGCCCTCTTGGCATTGGAAGATGATGGCCCTCTCGGAGTTTGAAGATGTAATGGCCCTCTTGGCATTTGAAGATGTAATGGCCCTTTCGGCGGTTTAAATATGTAATGGCCCTCTCAACGTGTTTGAATATGTAATAGCCCTCTTGGCATTTGAAGATGATGACCCTCTCGG
Source organism: Solanum pinnatisectum (assembly GCA_035578085.1). Classification (NCBI taxonomy): domain Eukaryota; kingdom Viridiplantae; phylum Streptophyta; class Magnoliopsida; order Solanales; family Solanaceae; genus Solanum; species Solanum pinnatisectum. The sequence continues at coordinate 8,159,883 of CM069086.1, read as the reverse complement.
CGTTTGAAGATGCAATGTCCCTCTTGGCATTTGAGGATGTAATGGCCCTCTCAGCGTAGGAAGATGCAATAACCCTCTTGGCATTTGAAGATGTAATGGCCCTCTTGACATAAGAAGATGCAAGGACCCTCTTGGCATTTGAAGATGTAATGGACCTCTTGGCGGTTTGAATATGTAATGGCCCTCTTGGCATTTGAAGATGATGGCTCTCTCGGCATTTAAAGATGCAATGACCCTCTCGATGTTTGAAGATGATGACCCTCTCGGCGTTTGAAGATGCAATGGCCCTCTCGGCATTTGAAAATGCAATGACCCTTTATACATTGGCATATATGATGGCCCTCTCGGCATTTGAAGATGCAATGGTCCTCTCGGCGTTTGAAGATAATGGCCCTCTTGGCGATTGCATATATGATGGCCCTCTCGACTGTTTGAATATGTAATGACCCTCTTGGCATTTGAAGATGCAATGACCCTCTTGGCCGTTGCATATATGATGGCCCTCTCGGCGATTTTTAGATGTAATGTCCTTCTTGGCATTTGAAGACATAACAACCTTCTTGGCGGTTTTGAAGATGTAACGGCCTTCTCAGCGGTTTGAAGATGACGTCCCTCTCGACATTTGAAGATGCAATGGCCCTCTCGGCATTTGCATACATGATAGCCTCTCGGCAGTTTGAATATGATGGCCCTCTCGGCGTTTGAATATGTAATGGCCTTCTTGGCAATGGTATTAACTCATTTGATAATACGACATGAATGAATCTCCGCGTGATAAAGAGATGTCTCTCTGGGTGGTTCACATTACCGCGTCTGATATCGACGTGATTTGTGAATATTCTTCAAATGTAATTTGATGTCATTGAAAATGCTTGTACATGTTGAGAGTGATGCTTTCACTTGTTCCTATTTTGAACATTTTGTGTTCATTGCAACTAATGCTTTGTTGGAGATTTGAACGAGGTGTTGTTGTTTGTATCCTGAACCATTTTTTTTCTTCTAAAGAACTTCAATGACTTTTCTGCATCCACAGAAAAGTTGTCAATTTCGGGAGCCACTCGCCCTCTTGAATTCTCCATATTCATTGAATGGAGGAATATGATGATCTTGAGGCAATCTTATAGACCTGCATCCACAGAAAAATTGTTAGTTTTTTTAAACAAACTAATCTGTGTTGATTTCGTCAATTGCTTGATCCTTGTCTTGCTATCTTCAGTTAATCACTCTGATCTCTTGCTTCTCGATAGACATAAGATGAAATTATACAAAACATTTGACATATTAAAAAATCTTTAAGGAAAATGAACTTTTCGAGAATCAATTTGAAAAAAAGTCACTATCAAATGTCATGTTATGCATAGGTTAAATGAACGTCCCTGGTTCAAACTTTTGACGTGTCCGATAGCTTGTTCTGGAGAATTCAAAAGATATTTGAAGCTTGAGAAGTTTCTAACATGGTACTCCCGAAATCTACTATGATTGGGAAGTTTTGTAGTTGACTCTGAAATCCAACGATGTCGGAGATTGCTGAAGTTGACTATGAACTTTAACGATGTCAGAGATCATTTGAAGTTAGCTTTAAACTTCTAATCATGCTCGAAATGTTCATAATTAACTACAATTTATAGTGATGCTTGAAGAAATTTTTGAGGTTATCCTCAAAAAATTGTCCTAGTTAGATGTCTTGGAATATCTTAAGTTGTTGTTAGATGTCTCATGGAAATTTTGAGATCTTCTCAAAAATTCTATCCCAATTGCAATTCTCAATGTGACTTTAGTCTTTACTTGTCGGAGATCTTCTTCTTGAGAATTTTTGAGTCCCTCTAAAAAATTTTATCCCGATTAGATGTCTCAGCGTATCTCAAACTGTTGATATATGACTTGTAGAATTTTGAGACTCCCTCAAAAATTCTGCCCCAGTTGCAACTCACAATGTACCTTAAGTCTTGACTTGTTTGAGATCCTTTTCTTGAGAGTTTTTGAGTCCTTCTCAAAATTTGTCCCAATTAGATGTCTCAGCGTATCTCGAACTGTTGATAGATAACTTGTAGAATTTTTGAGACCCCCTCAAAAATTCTGTCCCAGTTGCAATCTTCAATCTTGACTTATTGGAGAGATCCTCTTCTTGAGAATTTTTTAGTCCCTCTAAAAAATTCTGTCTCAGTTTCTATTGTAAAGGAAAATAGAAATCTTATGGGAGATATGACCAAACCCTTGTGGTGTCTACATATCCCGTTGAGACAGAAATCAGGTCAAACATAGTTCCCCTCTAGGTATTAATAAAAAAATAAGAAGTTTTGATAAGGAAATGATTGAGGCCGATATAGGCTGCCTACGTATCTCATTCTTGAGAATTCAGGTTAGATGTAGTTTGTTACAAGAGATAATTTTAAACATAAGACTATTGCAAGCAAATGATGTGATTACAGGGAAAGGAATAACAGAAATTCTGAGCCTTCGAACATTGTATCTTGATAGCACCTGAGTCGATTGGCTACTTAAGATGAATGTCTATGCTCAAACATGGCATGTCATCAAACCAATGCATCGATGCATTCCCTAAGCAAGCTATTGAGTTCTCTTTTTCTAAGCTTCTGTCAGATGGACCTCGATTCTGGCTTTCTTGACACATTCATCCTTTCCTAGATCCACTACTTCTGTGTCATCCATATTTGACTTATCTTGATTCTAGAGTTGTTTCAATTCTTTGGCAATGTATTCATATATCACGATCTTCTCATCATATTCTTAGAATACATCGTCATCTACCTCATTGGTTCATTTCAGCTTGTGACATGACATGATGTTGACAGATTTAAAATTATTTTTACTAGAACAAACACAAAATTATTAGATACAAAAATTAAAGCAAGTGAAATGAATTTTTCGCAATAGAAGAGGCTTTCATTGAAAATAAGGAAATATGAACTTTGTCCATGATCATGGGCCATTTTTCCATTTTCAAAACAATACGAGGGAAATTAAAACATAATTAGATAAAATGACATAAAAGGTAGGTCCTGAGCCTCATTCGAACTACCACCAATTTTAGGAATGGCATAAAATTCATCTTTGTCTATCAAGATGTGCGAGGAATCAAGAACGGTGTGGAAGCCTAATAAGAACTTGCTCCATTGGCTCGGCGTCTCGTATGCTTGATGTCTCGATCAATTCCTCCAGCACAACGTCACCTTCACCCACAATACAAATGAGGGAAAGGCTTTGGTGATGCATGATTAACCTCCTTATTGTTCTGACCCTCTTTTGACAAGCTACAATTTTCTCAAAATTGTCTGGGTTGGTTAGGACTACAACTTTACCCACACACCAATTTTCTTCGACCTCGACCATGTTAATGGTAAACTCTCCACGATTTGACAGTGAATCAGTATTCACATTGGGCATGACAGTTTGAAGAGTTACAACCATTTGATCAATCAAGTCTTGAATTTTATGCTTCAAGTTGATGCAATCTTCAGTGGTATGTCCGACACCTCCTAAATGGTAAGCACAATGAAGATCGGCCCTGTAGAGTTTGGAATTAACATTGACATTTTTTCGATCAGTTGTTTCTTCTCAAGTTTTGGACGAGGAAGATTGTAATTATTTCGCGGAGGTGGAGGTATTTGATGATAAAGTGGAGGATTTTAATGAGTAGGTGCTGGTGTTTGGAAATTTGGGTATTGGGGAGTTTGGAAGATATGAGAAGTATTTGGGTAATTTGGCAAAATGACTTGGTAATTTGGATAATTTAGTGGTGGAGCTTGATAATTTGGATGATTTGGTGGTGGATTTTGTGGAGCTAAAGAGTAGGTTTTGGATGGTAAAAATTTTTGAACATAGAGACCGACATGCCTTTTTGATTTTTTGTTCGGTTCAAATGAGATAGAGGAAACATCTTCCCTTTTCCTCCTCAATGGTCCCGAGGATTCATCTTGGGGAGTCATTCAGATAATCCTTTCGGTCTTGAGACCGCTTTCAATACCTTCACCAATTTTGACTATCTCACTGAACGTCACTCCTGAAATGAGAAACATCTTATTGTAGTACTCCGGCTCTTGAATGCGTACAAAGACTTCAATAATATCTTTCTCAGTCATGGGAGGCCTAACCCTTGTAGCCTCTCTTCTCCTACGGTAGGCATATTCTCGATAGCTTTCCCAAGACTTCTGTTTGGTTCTCTCCAAATAGTATCGATCAAGAATGAATTCTACATTGTAACCAAACCTTTCAATGAAGTCTTTAGCCAAAGCATTCCAACTTGGCCATTGTTTCATTTCTTCATAAATATACCATTCAAAAGATTCTCATTTCAGGCTTCGACTAAAGAGCTGCATCAACAAAGTCTCATCTTTTCCAACTCCTACAAATTGGTCGCAATAAGCTCTCAAAAGAGACAAAGGATTTTCAACTCCACTAAAAGTGTCAAATTTTGTCACTTTAAAACCTTCCGGGATGTCCAAATGTGGATGGATGCACAAATCTTCATAATTCAACCCCACAATGTATGAGGTACATTGAAAGTCTTTCATTGCATTCATAAGTTCTTCTCTGATGCTTTGCTCTGCTTTTCCTTTTATGACCTTCCACTCATTCTCCTTCTCCGTCTCCTCACAATGATCGAGTTCAAGATGTGTAGTAAAGGAAGGATATGATTCTGGCTATATTGGAAGATGAAATGCAGTTTTTAAAGGTATGGGTTAAGTGGTAGGTAAGTTTTGGACAATTGGAACAGGAATTTGATGACTGGGAGAAAATTCTAGAGATTGTTGGTGTTTGGATTTCGAAGAATAGGTAACTTTTGGCGTGAGAAACTAGCTTGATGTGGGTTAAGGGTGGTTAAGTTGATGATGAGAGGTTTTGGATTTGTAGCGGTGGTTGAATTTTTTGGAAAACGTTCAGAAGTTGGATCTGAAATAGGAAAATGGAGTGGAGGTCTTCTATTGTCTGGAGTACGAATGTTGGCAATAATAGACAGATTCATCAAATCTCGGGTCTTATCCATTTCAGCCCTCATTTCAGCAATCTATTGGAACAATTGTGCAATCAACTTGTTCTGTTTAGCAATGATAAGGTCATTCATAGTGATTTTGGTCAAATCAGTGTTCTCAACATTTTCAACCACCTTTTCTTTGCCTTTTGGTGAACTTTGGTCAGAGAAGGAATTTAACTCAAAAGATAAACGTGTTAGTCTATGCCGATGATAAATAATACAAAATATCACACACCTGATAAAAAAACATATAAGAGTTGCCCCACTTGATGATAAATGAGCCCACATATATAGAAATATGACTAAATAGACAGAAATTTGTCTATTTGATTTTGGGATTAGTGGATCAGAAAAGTTGACTTGCCACGTCAATGGCCTTTTGTATCTGTAATTGACATACTTTTGATTTTCGATTGAGAGGAAACTCCAATTTGCTTGGAAGAGCCAAAAAAATAGAGATTTCAAAGATGAGGATCGAGTCTTGAAAGACTGCCTACGTATCTCACGGAGGAGAATTCAAGTCCTACGTAGTTCGACTGGCTTGAATCTCTTTTTGATTTGAGATGAAAAATTCACCTTTTTTTTAGATGAGAGAGTAAGATTTAGGATTTGAAAGGGAAGTTTTTTTGTTTTTTTTTTGATAAACTAAAGACTCGAGGAGTATTTGGATGCACTTTTGATAGTGACTTGATATTTATGCTTAGGGGTTCTAAAAGCAATTCGAAGAGGAGTGAGCTAGAATATCTCCAAATAAAGCAACATATTCACACAAGCAGTTATAACACATAAGCAAATTTTGCACGTTCTAAACAAATATGTGACCCTTTTGTGCCAAGAGTAGGCCTAGCGTTTTGAAGGATGTATACGTCATTTGAAACATTACATTGCCCTAAAATCCAAATTTATACAAGCTTTATGAATAAACTGAATAGGGATACAAAATAGGGGAAAAGGATACAAATAATCAGTCCCACGCAGGGGTACGATCCTAAACTATGCCTCCATGAAAAGTCCTTCTTTCTTGAAGGTCTTGTCATCTCCGAATGTCCACGTCTTTCGATGCAATGGTAACTTGTAAGTCCCTTCATCGACTAGAACAAACTATTAAACTCTCAACCCCAAGGAACAATGGTTTGTCAAACGATGTATATATCCTTCAAATTTAAACATATAAGTATGATCGTCCATTTAGATTGTGGGCCATTTTGGACTCAAAGTGGTTTTTCTAATGGGCCCAACACGCCTTGGGTGTTGGGTCAACTTAGTTCAAAATGTGCTAAATTCGGGATTTGGTTTTGTTTCTAAGCTAGTTAACTAAGAGTGGCCTTTGAAAGACCGGGAACCCAAGTGGACAACTTAGGCTGGAACTCACGACAATCATTGGACGCATGACGTACCAAAAATTATCGATCATTTTGAAAAAGGGCCGAGTATAAAAAGTCCGATTGCAATTATACAGAAACCGTCCTAAATATACTATACATACAACAGAAAATGCATGAATGCAATGATAGTTATAGCAATTTAAACACATTAACAACTGATAAACAAGTCAGCAATTAATAACAATTAGTCAAGTAGTCAAATCTTATGGTTAGAACTTAATTTGGTCCCCAGCAAAGTTGCCATTTCTGTTATGCCGTAATTTTACTATCTTTAGAAAAATCACTTTTTGAAATATTCCAAGTATAAAACAATTTGAGAAAAATATTTAAAAAAGAGTTGCCACTTAATTTTTTAAACAAATTAAGAAAACTTAATTTAAAAAGGCTCTAACAGATTAAATCTTTATAAATTTAGATAAAATGGATAAGATGTTCTTATTTACGCTTCAAGAAGGTTTTTAAGGCATTTGAAGCGTCGCTAACACGCGGTGATCCTACGACTTGAATAAATTATATTTTTGACTAATTCTATGGAAAAAATGGTTTAATACAAAATGTAATTTACATAATTGAACTTTGGGAAAATAGTTAAATAAAGAATCATTTTTCATTTTTTTTAAAAAAGGACCTAATATAAAATATTTGAATCATTTTTCAAGTAGCATTTGTTTGAATTATTTTAAAAATAATTTACACTAATTTAGTTGATAAACCAGGAAATCATTTTAAACAAGTTAAAAGTAGGTGAAAATTTTGAATAGAAAACATTTGAATAAGTAAATAAATGGTGCAAGAGTTAATAAAATAAAATTTATTAAAGTAAAGCAACACAAAGAAAATAGTTCATCCTTTGGAAAATTCAATTAAGTTATTACCAAAACAAATAAAGCCAAAGTTAATAAAAACAAACAATAAATAATCACGATTAAATAATTTAGAAGAGTAAGGGAGAAATTGAATTTGGGCCCCCTTTTTCTAGGCCAAACTTGCTGCTGCGATTTTGGACTTTTAGCCCATTTCATCCCTGTATCACAGTGTATATAACAGAGTATCACAGTGTATATCAGTTCGTTTTTCCAATGTATACGAATGTATTCATCCCATTTCTCTACTTTCTGAGACATGTCTCAGCTTCCAATTCATTTGAATGATGAGGTCAACTCGATAGTGCTGAGTTTGAAACTCCATGGCACATCCGAAATGCAAATAGAGGAGATAGAAGAGAGTCAAATGGACTCAAACCAAGGGGGTTTAATGCAAGTCAAGATAATTAGGATTAGTCCAATGCATATCTAGCTACAATAATTCAAACAGAACAAAACTCAACTATAATGCCACTGTAAAAAAAAATTACAACTAAGGCAATGCTTTTGGATTTAAAAATGTATCAGTAGCCAATCCAAGATTGATTTCCTTCATTACAGGTATTGACAAATGCATATTAAAAGAAAATTAACACCATATAAATGATTTAATAGAACTTGGCATGGAGAGACATTTCTTACAATGAAAAGATAAAGTTAAAATATGGAAATGAAAAGCAACTTTATCATTTCATACACTATCCAAAGTAAGAAATAAATAGAAACGAAGAGGCCATAAAGAGAGGCAGAATTGCAGCAAGCTTATCACTCACAAATTCATGTTTTAAACAAATTGGTGCGATAACCACGTTGAGAACTTTTAAGTCCAACAATCAAGCACATGGATCAATTATAGTCTTAGCATAAATTTAATCAAAATATCGTATTGCAACCTAATAATCTAAAGTAAACCAAATGATGGATATCTAATTTAAAAACTCATGGATAGGCATTCAGTTAAAGGAAAGCGAGTGCTGGAACAAGCCAAGGTTTGGAAGCAACAAAATCTCGTCCTTGACCTTAAGTCCACTACAAATGGCAAATAATTTTTGACAAGAATCTAAATGAAGCAGAGACACAAGCTCAATTCTAACATGACACATTTGACCATAAATTGGTAACAAGACTTACATGAAGAGGAAAGTAAATTATCAAATCCAGAAAACATAATAAACAACATGCTACTGCCACATTTACTGATTATGATATTCCAGTGATTTTAAAGACAATAACAAGTAACAGCCCACAACGAACAACAGAGAGACAGATGCTTGGGTAGGACAACGCAAGCACGACAACATGTTCGACTCGACAGATTCAGGTGTACAACAACAGAGACATACTAGCAACTTGTTAAGACTGAAACGAGTTTAAACCAAGAAAAATGAAGCTATGAGACTAAACATTTGAGGATTCGCACTATTTTAACTATATTTGAATGCTAAGACGACAAGAACGATCGATCATGCCGACAAGAAAAATAAGATAAAGCTTAAATCACAAAGCCGCAAAGTTCAAAATTCTATTTTTTTAAAAGAAAGAACTATGAAAGAATGAGTGAGAAATAGCTTGACGAACTAGCTTCAAATCACAATACATGATCTATCACAATATATAAGAAAAAATAAAGCCCATCTTAATTAGTAATATCTTGTCAACAAATAACTCACAATACTATATCATTTGAAAAATGTAACAAACCAACAATGAACCGTCCCAAAGTAATGATCCAGTAGGTAGAAAACAAAATAGAACATACATCATTTGAAAGGAAAACGAGAGGTAGGAATAAGGATATTACCTTCTTCGGAGCAGCGAGACTAGGACGACGAGCTTAACCACGAAGAACTTCCACCACTGTGAGCAGATTTTGATGAACTCTGGAAAATAAAACAATTTTGAATTCAAATAGAAGAGGCTCAAACTCTCTGTTTTTTTTTACTCTTTCAGGCTGTGCTTTTCTGTATATCCCCTATCAATTTCTCCCTTTATTTTGATAGAAAACTCCCCTCTATTTTGGACAACAAAACTAGTGTCTCCGCCCCCTTAAACACATAGAGAAAACAATCTTAAATAGATGAATAATAAGCTTGATTTTTCAAGGGGAAAACGAGTGGATTTCGAATTTGAAATTCAAATACCTCTACTCTTTTTCAAGACAACAGTGGAAGGGATGGAGATTTCTTCTGAAAAAGGGGAAAAGGGGATGGAGAAATGATCGTCTAGGCCACTAAGTTATGGGTTAGTTGGACGAGTAACAAGGGGTTGGTCAGTCGCGATTTGCTGCTGGATTTTTGGGCGTACTGAAATGAGAAAGAAGAAGACGCGTATGGGTCGTGTGATGTTCTCGCTGGAAAAAGAAGATGCGCTGGGGCAGGGTCGGGTGTGTACGCGATTTGGGTCGCGTTGCTGGTTGTTATTGAATGTATTGTGGGTGTATATTGTAATTGGGTTTCTTTTGTAGAATGAGGCTAGAGTATTTGTTGTATGTTGGGCCGAAATGGGTCTTTTTGGAATAGGTTGTGTTTATAGTTGTTTTTGTGGGCTGAGATTTGGTCTAGAATTTGGCTGAAAAGAGAGTATCAAGAGGGGTAAAATTGTAGTTAGATTTCACAATTGAAAAAATAGCCAAATGAATTATAATTGTAGCAGATTAAAATTAAGAATTTAGCCAATTTGAGTTTAGTTGGTGATTCGGCTAAAAATTAAGTAAGACGAATTAGTATTAATTAATTAGCTTCTTAATCTTAACAAAAAATAAAATAATTAACTTAATTATAAACTAATTAATTCAAAATTAAAATCATAATTTAGACTAAACTAATTTAATAAAATATTTAACTAAAATAAAATCTTTTGAGATGATTTTCGAATATTCATAAAATGACATAATTATATACATAATAATAAAAGATATATACATGTTTATTATTAAAATTATTAAAGTTATTAAAAATGACAGAATCACTTTAAAATGACTTGGGAAATATTTTTTATTTTATGAAATTAATTATTTCAAATCGTTTGTTATTGAAGAAGCTCGATGATTAATATACATTGTGGTGGGTCAAAATTGGGTGTCAACAATGAGAAACTTCTATGCTTGTTCCTAATTTTTGGTTTGATATGTAGACATTAATTTAATTAAGTTTTATCTCCAAGTGTGGTGAATGGTGATAGTAGTTAAACTTTGATTCCACATATCACCTGAAATTTCATTGCTACTTTATATTGTTATATTTCATTGTTTTGGTCAGCCTTTTTTTTGCACTTCATCAGCCAGAATATTTGGTACATTTATTTATCAAAAAAATTATTAATATCACATAGTTTGATTTTAAAATTTTCAATATAGTAACGATTCGTTAAAAATGATCTTGTCCAATTCTCAAACACTTTTCATGGAATTTCAATCGTTGTCACTATAAAGGAAGGGAATCGGACTTACATTGGCTAATAAGTAATCTTAGAATTTGAGCAACATTGTTTTGTCGATCATAAACACTAATCATTTACCACACGTGAGATGACTTTCTTTTTAAAAATAAAAATAAAGTATCACGCTAATTTCTCCAATAATATTTAATTAATTTGTCCAATAATATCTAGTTTAAATCACCAACTCCATAATACGAAACAGAAAAATTGTACACAAAAACCATATATAATAATATAAATCTATACAAATAGTATTCAAATAATCGATACATAAATCATTTCAACGAATACGTTTTATTCGTCAATATTCTTGAAATTGCTACCTCCAAAGAATGAATTGGGCATTTTAAAACCCCTCTTTATTTAGACTCTATTCTTCATTAATTAAATCTCTACTATTCGTAATTCTTTTTAAATGTAATATATATGGAAAAAGGCCTAAAATACCCCTCAACTATGCGACTTAGTACAAAATTACCCTTCTTCTACCTTTCGGGCCTAAAATGCCCTTGACGTCAACCTTTTGGCTCTATTTGGCCCTCATCTTTAATCGTCTAAATAGTAATCTCAATTAGTAAATTCATTTATGATGTGTCGCTATTCTATTGGCTATCCTAATAATTAATTAAGTTAATTAATAAAAAAACAAAGCCACCCAAAAGCCCCACCCATAACCATATCTTTTAACCCAATATTACCCAGACCTTTTAACCCAAATCTTCAAATCTCCTCTTTTCTTCCTCAATCAAAGCTCACTAGAAATCAATCTTTCTTGCCAACAATTTGAAGTGTCTAAAGGAGAGCTTCCAATTGGCAAGAAAGATTGAGTTCTGGTGAGCATCAATTGAGAAAGAAGAGAGGAGATTTGAAGATTTGGGTTAAAAGGTCTGGGTAATATTGGGTTAAAAGATCTAGTTACAAGTGGGGTTTTTGGGTGGGTTTGATTTTTTAATTAGTTTAATTAATTATTAGGGTAGCCAATATAATAGCGACATGCTGATCTTAGACATATTTACATGCCTAGAAAGCTAATTATGCCCTAATTTAAGCTTAGTTTGAATTCAACCAACATGATTAGTTGTGTAGGTGAGCTTGAGTGGAGAAACGAGCACGAAAATGGACAATGGGGAACACAAGAGATCCAAGGCGAAAGAAATCATGGAAAAAGCTGGAGGAAATGGCACCTAAGGTCTGTATCCTCTCCGCAACGCAGAGAGGAAGTAGAATTTGGCCCGCAAAATTCAAAATCTAGGCAGAGCACTTCGTGCCCTCTCCGCATCACGAAGAGGGAGTTCCAATTTAATTCAGCGAAGTGAGTTTCAAGCAGAACACTTTGTGGAGTGCCCGCGTCGTGGAGAAGAGGATATTATCTCAGAACAAAAATAGAGAGGGACTTTGCGTCGCGCCCCATGTGCCCAGTTTTGGCCGTTTCGACTTTTAGCATAAATAGTCATTATTTTATTTTATTAATTATTCTTTTTCTGGGTTTTGAAGAATGACGACTTGGGCGAATGTTTTCACCATTTTTAGGGTTATTTCCTAAAGTCTTTTCTTTTCAATTTCTTTATGTTCATTAAGTATTGTTTGATCGATTCTTGATTATGAGTAGCTAAATACCCTAGTTCTAGGGCTGTGGCTACAAGATGATTGTAATCTATTAAGTTTTCATTGGTTTAATGTCAATTATCAAATGAATCTTTCTTATGTTCTTGCTTTTCGTATTTTGTGACTGATCACCATTGAAATAAATACATTGTCCAAATTGAACTCGGGAGAGGAGTAAGAGGATAGAACGTGGGACATAGGGAGCTTGATTAATTCTAAATAACTAGGGTTAATTTGTATCTAGGATAGGGATATACCTAGAAACCATGCTTAGGTCACCATACAGGAAGAAATCGTAATGGTCGGTACTTAATCCATCCTATCCCCGCTCAATGATGTAGTTAGCGTGTTATCTATCGTAGGCGATTAGAGGTCGGGAGACCATGATCATACATTCAACCTTGTGATTCATTGATTCGATAGTTGATAATTACCAATATAAATGATATTGATTGCATGAATCTTGATAGAAACTACAACCTTGGACTTTACCCAATCATTGTTTTTAAACCCTTGAAATTGAATCATTGTTATTGCATTTTGTTACAACTCTAGAATTAGAAACTAAATCACTTTTGAAATCTTGATAACACTTGTGATTAGCTGAAAGTTAGAGAAATTGTGTGATTCTAAACGTAAGTCCCTGTGTGTACGATACCCGGCTCTTAAAAAGAGCAACTTTAATACTTGAACAACCATGTGCACTTGCGTGTGCGATTTGGACGCAACAAGTTTTTAGCGCCGCGCCGGAGACTTTAGAATTAGAAATTATCTAATTTTTCTGATTTCTGAAGTTAAAAAGCAAGTGTTGACAACATGATCTTAGCATTTCATTGTTGCAGGTTGTATTAGAATTTCAAACTAGACGACGATCAAGGATTGCTATCACCTCTAGTTGAATCGGAAAGGTTTGTTCACTATCGAAAAAGGCAAAGACGACTCACTTATCTGGTCCCTCTTGTTGTTAGTGAACCAACATCTCCAGTAGCAAGAGTTGAGAAAGAAGAACCTAAAACAATGGTTGAGTTAAAAGTACGAGACATGGCAATCCCACGTCCCACCAATGTGACATCATGCATTCAGAAACCTAAAGCTTGTGGAAGGTTTGAATTGAAGCAGTGTATGGTGCAACTATTGCACACTAATGGGCAGTTCACTGGTTTGTTGCACGAGGATCCAACAGTTCACATTCAAAATTTCCTTGAGATCAGTGATACATACACTCCAGCTAGAGTGAATGTGGATTACGTGAGGCTCACTTTATTCCCCTTCTCTCTGCTTGGGGAAGCAAAAAGATGGTTAAACTCAGAGCCCGCGAACTTAATTACCACTTGGAATGATCTAGCACATAAGTTGCTCATCCAATTTTTTCCTTCTGGAAAAACAGCTAAGTTGAGGAGTGACATTTTGAGTTTTAGGCAGAAAGTGGGAGAGAACTTGTACCAAGCTTGGGACAGGTTTAAATCGATGTTGATGAGCTGCCCTCATCACCAGTCCAATGAGGTCTTAGTCCATACCTTCATTGAGGGATTAGAGCCTAACACTAAAATACTACTTGATTCAGTTGCAGGTGGTCAGGCTTTGGAGACGACATATGCTGAGCTAATCACCTTGCTGAACAGGATCTCGCAGGGCAACCCTAAATAGAACGGAGGTATGTTAGAGGTAGATGTCGTGACTTCCTTGACTGCACAGATTGCTACTATGTAAAATATGATGAACACCCACTTCAGCAATTTAACATTGGGACAACAGCCCGCACAGGTAAATGCAGTTCAACAACCTCCAGCTTGGTGTGAGATTTGCGGAGGTGGTGACCATAGCGCATAGGTATGTAGTGCAAACCTGGACTCTGTTAATTTTGTAGGCAATGCCTAACGAGAAGGAGACCAGCAGAATTATGGGAACTCTTATAACCCAAGTTGGCGCAACCACCTGAACTTTTCTTGGGGTGGAAATCAAAATCAGGGTCAAAGCTAGAATCAGTATCGACCACAAGGAAATGCACAGGGGTACCAACCACTGGCCCAACGGGAGCAGCTGAATAAGCAATCTGATAACATGAGCATGGAGGAAATACTGAAAAAGATCATGGCTGATCAAGCCCAGTTAGCTGCTAATGTGAGAAATAACCAATTGGCTAAACAGAATCTAGAGAAGCAATTCGGGTAGTTTGCTAGTGCCCAAAACTCATGACCGCAAGGAGGTTTGCTGGGAAATTCTGATCCAAATCCTAAGTAAGTAAATGTGGTAGGTACACGCAGTGGTTTATAATTGGAGAAGCTAGCTCCTAAGAAAAGAAACATTGATGTTATGAGTAAAGAGAGTAAACCCAAGGAGGGTGAATTTGTTGCACAAGAAGAAAGAGTGCAACCAATAGTGAAACCACCTCCTCCATTCCCTCAAAAGTTCAAGAAATAGAAGGAGGATGAATGTTTTGGTAATTTCCTCTCTCTTTTGAAACAAGTTCACATTAACTTGCCATTGGTGGATGTTTTGCAGGGTATACCAGGTATGCGAAATATGTGAAGGAGATTGTAGCGAATAAAAGGAGGCTGACAAAATGTGAAACTGTTACACTTACTAAAGAGTGCAACTCCAGGATCCAAAACAAGTTGCCCACTAAATTGAAAGATTCGGGTAGCTTTATGGTTCAGATCACTATAGGGCAAAGCATTCATGTGCGAGCATTGTGTGATCTAGGAGCTAGCATAAATTTGACGCCGTCTTTTTTGTATAAAAAACTGGGGTTAGGTAGTCCTAAACCTACTACCATTATCTTACAGTTGGCAGATAGGTCTGTAGCTAGGCCTGAGGGTGTTGTAGATGCTGTGCTAGTGCAAGTGGGATCGTTGATCTTCCAAATAGACTTTGTTGTGCTGAATTTTGAGCCAGATCCTGAGGTCTCATTCATCTTAGGAAGACCTTTCTTGGCTACTGGACGGGTGGTGATAGATGTAGCAACTGGGCAACTCACTATACGAGTCCATGATAAGGTGGAGGTTTTTGATGTGTATAAAGTTTTAAAACTGCCAGTTGTGTATGAGGAGTTGTCTACCATAACTGTGACAGATCTTGAGGCAAAGGCTCGATACATTGCATTTAAGAACCTTTTGGAGCGAGTGTTGGTAGGGCATGATATATATGGGGATGCTGAGGCATAAGAAATTGTGAAATTTCTTGATGTGGCACTTGTAGGTACATCTGGAGATCGATGGGAGCCGTTGAATAGGGTGTTGGGTCCTCCACCCAAGCCCTCCATTGAAGAAGCACATCAGTTGGAATTAAAAGCATTGCTAACCCACCTCAGGTATGCATTTTTGGGAGAACATAAAACCTTACCAGTTATTTTGTCTGCAGCATTGTCTGATGAACAGGTGGAAGCAACATTAATCATCCTGAAAAAGAGGAAAGCAGCTCCGGGTTGGCAAATGTCTGACATCCATGGAATTAGTCCCATGTTATGCATGCATAAAATCTATATGGAGGAAGAGCATAAGCCGAGTGCACAACATCAGCGGAGACTAAACCCATTGATGAAGGATGTGGTGAGAAAAGAGGTAATCAAGTGGTTGGATGCATGGATTGTGTACCCAATATCAGATAACAAATAGGTAAGTCCAGTACAGTGTGTGCCCAAAAAGGGCAGAAAGACAGTGGTGACTAATGAGAAGAATGAGTTAATCCCCACCAGGACAATGACTAGGTGGCGGATCTACATGGACTATAAGAAGTTGAATGACACCACCATAAAGGACCATTATCCGGTACCTTTCATTGATCAAATGTTGGATAGGTTGGCTGGACAGGAGTACTACTGTTTCCTTGATGGTTATTCAGGGTACAATCAGATCGTCACTACACCAGAGGATCAGAAAAAGACTACATTCACTTATCTGTATGGCACGTATGTGTTTAAGCGCATACCATTCGGCTTGTGCAATGCCCCAGCTACATTTCAGAGATGTATGATGGCAATCTTCCATAATATGGTAGAAGATTTTTTTGAAGTGTTCATGGACGACTTCTCAGTGTTTGGTGAGTCTTTTGAACTTTGTTTGACTAATCTTGACAGAGTGCTTGCTAGGTGTGAAGAAATAAATTTGGTGCTCAACTGGGAGAAGTGTCACTTTCTAGTTCGAGAGGGAATTGTGTTAGGGCACAAGATCTCCAAAAGTGGGCTGGAAGTTGACAAAGCTAAAGTGGAAGTTATTGAGAAGTTGCCACCTCCCATCATAGTGAAAGGAGTGAGAAGCTTCCTGGGACATGTTGGTTTCTATAGAAGGTTTATCAAGGACTTCTCTAAGACTGCAAGACCTATGTGCGGCCTGTTAGAGAAAGAGATGAAGTTTGTTTTTGATGAAAAGTGTTTGCAGGCATTTGAGCTGTTAAAGAAGAAGTAGATTGAAGCTCTTATTCTAATTTCTCCGAATTGGGAAATTTCATTTGAGCTTATGTGTGATGCTAGTGACATAGCGGTTGGGGCAGTACTTGGGCAGAGAAAAGAGAAGATATTCCATTCCATCTACTATGCGAGCAAGACACTTGATGCAGCCCAATCAAATTATATTGTTACTGAGAAAGAGATGCTGGTATTAGTGTTCACATTTCATAAGGTCAGATCATACTTGGTGGGAACCAAAGTTATAGTCTACACTAATCATGTTGCAATCCGATATTTATTTAACAAGAAGGATGACAAGCCGAGGCTGATTAGGTGGATTCTGGAACTACAAGAGTTTCATCTAAAGATAAGGGACAGGAAGGGAACTGAGAACCAGATAGTTGATCACCTGTCCAGATTGCAGGATTCAACTCATGTGAAGAATGAGGGATAGATTCGTGAAGAGTTTCCTGATATTGTGAATTTTCTGTTGATTGATTTATTTCCACCAAGGGCCTTAGCACATCAAAAGCAAAGGTTGAAGTATGATGCACACTTCTATATATGGGATGAGCCCTTCTTATTCAAGCAGGGATCTGATCAGATGATAAGAAGGTGTATAGCTGAGCAGGAGGCGACACAAGTGTTGGAGAGTTGTCACTCTTCACTATATGGTGGACATCACGAAGGCGAACTAACCGCGCATAAGGTATTGCAATCTGGTTTCTTTTAGCCTACTCTATTTAAAGATGTTACTTTGTTTGTGAAAGGTTGTGATCAGTGTTAGAGGATGGGCACATGAGATGCCAATGAGCAATATACTAGAGGTTGAAATCTTTGATGTCTAGGGGATAGACTTCATGGGACCATTCCCATCGTCCCGTGGTAATCAATACATCCTAGTCACAGTGGACTACATGTCTAAGTGGGTGCAGGCAGTTGCACTACCATCCAATGATGTGAAAGTGGTTGTGAAGTTCATCCAAAAACACATCTTTACCAAGTTCGGAACTCCAAGGGCTATGATCAGTGATGAAGGTACGCACTTTATTAATAATTCAGTGCATAATTTGTTAGCCAAATATGGGGTGAGACACAAAGTGGCTACAACATATCATCCTCAAACTAGTGGGCAGGTGGAAGTGTCAAATAGAGATGTCAAAAAGATCCTCCAAAAGACTGTGAACGCTTAGAGAAAAAATTGGGCTGACAAGCTAGATGATGCCTTGTGGGAATATCGGACTGCATACAAGACACCGATAGGGACTTCTCCTTATCGAATGGTGTTTGGAAAAACATGTCACTTACTTATTGAATTGGAGCATAAGGCATATTGGGCGATCAAGAAGCTGAATCTGGATGCTGAGTTAGCCGGTTGGAAGAGAATAACACAGTTGCATGAGTTAAAAGAGTTCAGGCCTCACGCCTATGAAAATGCTAAGTTGTACAAAAAAAAGACCAAGAGGTGGCATGACAAACATATCGTGTCGCGCACCTTTGAGCCTGGTCAATTAGTGTTGCTGTTTAACTCGAGATTGAAGTTGTTCCCCGAAAAGCTTCGATCTAAGTAGAGTAGTCCATTTGAAGTAGTGAGGATGACCCAACATGGTGCTGTGGAGTTAAGAAACAAGGATAAGAGCTCTACTTTCCTTGTGAATGGTCAAAGGGTCAAGCACTACTTTGGCAATGATATGGATCGTGAGCTAGAAGCTCTCACATTTAATGATGAATGAGTCATGAGATGGGTCGTGTCGCGACGTTTAATCAGGCGCTAGACGGGAGGCAACTCGTAACCCCTTGTAATAGTTAGGATTTATTTTCTCTTGTTTAGTTATTTTAGTTCTTAGGAATTAAAAAAAAATGATATATTCAGAAAAATAAAAAAAATATACGTCGTGCAATGACCAAAACTAAGGCGCTGGATGGGAGGCAACCCATCAAGTTTTTACTAATGGGTTTTCGAGCTTTAAAAGTGCAGGTATCGAGTATGTTGACCCATGGCGCGTCACGGAGGCACCTCCACAAAGTGGAAAATTTATTCCAATTTGAGGCAGAATGCTCCGTGGAGCTAACGCATCGCAGAGGTGAGGTAAAATTTTGCCTCACCTGGTCCAATTTAAGGCAGAAAGATCTGTGTTGCTAGCGCATCACAGAAGGAGATCCAAATTTTGATTTCGATAGGACTTCGTGGTTATGTCAAGAAAAAGAACTACATTATTCCAGCTGCGCGTCGCGAATCTAGGCTTAAATACTGGACTTCCCTGGAATTAAAATTCCAGAGGACTCCGTGACCTCACTGTGTCGCGCCTCAGGTAAGTAAATTTTAATTTTCATTAATTAAACGGGTTTTACCTATTTCTTTGGAAATAAATTTGACCCTTTCCCCTTTTAAGCCCACACTTCCCCAAAAATCCCAATTCTCCCCCAAATATTCATTGCGTTTTTCCCCTTCCCTTCACCCATGTGATTTCTCCACTTGGTTTTCGTGTCGCGCAGCTACACCAACCTTTCTCTTCTATGTTTCTCTGCAACTCCGCGTCACCAGGTATGTGCTTTTGTTTTGTTCTTGCGATTTTGGGTAGGGTTGAGGATGTATTGCCATGGGTTGTTGGTTGCTCATCTTTTAGAGGTTTGGGAAATGTGTTTTCTGTTGTTAATATTGTGTGTTTCATGTTGTTCTATGGGTGTTTCAAAGTCTGAGTAGAAATACACTGTTATTTGATTCTTAGGTTAAACTGATAGGGTGGAGTATGTAGGTTAGGCATGGTTGAGAGTATTTGATCAAACTTTTGGTGGGTATATTCGAATCATTGAGTATAATGTGCCTTGGTTAATCATTTGTGGATGTTATGGGCGATACTGTGGTTATCGGTGATTTCAAATTCTTGAGTACAAGTCACCTAATGCTCATTGTTGTTGTTATAGCATTGATTGTGTAAAGATATGTGGGTTATGCATGCATGTAAGAGATTCTTTTCTGAATGGGTGATGATTGATGTAGTGTTTGGAGTGAATTGCTTTAGTTTGCTTGTTAGAGGCAGTATGGGGGTTAGAATGCTTCGACTAGTGAGGTTGAATAAGTGTTTCATTATGCTCTCATTGCAAATTGTATGCCTATAGTGTCAAATCCTTGAGTAGACATTATTTTGGCGATGAATGCAAGCATGGTACGTATTGCTAGGTGATATGGATATGTGATAGTGTGTAGTACGGGGTCTATCTTGTTTATGTGAAGTCTTGAGTAACACTACCTAATTATTGCGTGGTTATAACTGATATTGTGATACCCATCTGGTTAGATGAACGTGATGATTACTTGAGTATGTTGTTGGTCATTTCTGGGAAGTCTGAGTACCTAAGATGACACTGCACTGAACTAAGTGTGGGGTGGTGTGCGCACACCACCCATGTTTTTATAATTATTATGTAGTCATGTGGGCTGAACTTTGTTATATGTAGCAGGTAATCATGTCAAGTTCTCAAAGACCCGGCAAAGAAGTGGTCGCATCAAGCCAGAAGAAATGTACTCGAAGTGGGAATGTCCCACTCGCACCTGCAGTTCCAAAGGGGCAAACCAGACGGTTCGGGGTTAAGGTTGTAACCAAGGAAGGGAAGGCATGGTATAAAAAACACACCGAGGCCTCTTACTTCTCTGATGTCTGTATTGATAGAGACAGACTGGTGCGTGAGTTTCCGACGGATTAGGGAGCTAAGGATGAGTTCATCCTCGCTGAACCGGCAGAGTGCAACTTGCACATGGTCCGATAGTTTTACGCTAACTGGGCACCCGAGGCACGATCCCACTATGTGACGGTGCGTGTAAGGAATGTACTCATCACTCCCACAAGTATAAATGACATACTAGGTACACTACAGAACACGGACCCACTTATGCTAACAGGGTTGATCATACGCCCTCCATACCAGGCTATCTGACATACGCTGTGCGATCCACAGTCCATGGCTCAATGACTAAGCATAGTGGGAAGAGATATCACCAATCTATTCCCTACGCTTACATATGAAATGTTTGATACTAGGTCTACACTACATTGATATCACTCGTGACCGGGTGTGCCTGGTATATCCCTTGATGAGTGGCACGGAGCTGAACATCGGAGCCATTGTGAAATCTACTATGCGAAAGAACCCAGGTGTACAAAGGGCACATGTACACTTTTGGTGGTTTGATTACCAAAATGTGTCGTGCTGCAGGTGTCCCTGAAGAACATTTGGACAATATGGCTCTTTTATATCCAGCATCGGTGGACATTACTCGGACAAAGGGGCCTGACACTGAGTTTGGCCCAACACTTACCACCGATGAGTGCCATAAGAGGGATGAGCTTATCATAGCGAGGATGTATGGCTTAGAAATGCTGCATCATCAGAATGGTTGCAATGCTTCTACTGATATGCAGTTGGGCGAGGTCGCGAGGCGTTACCTTTTGAATAACCATGCCAAGGCACTACTTGGCATTAGTCCTGAGTTTCGCGAGCCGATTGAGAATGATATTCTGACAGATGAGGAGCATGCGCGTACTAGCTCATAGTGGATTCCGACTCGGAAGAGGAGATAGACCCCGCTCAGACCGGTGATGAGGCCGACGGGGATGATGCGATGCAGGACTGATCAGGGAGTGTTTTCACCTTACCACTTGAACTATTCTGAATTTTTGTAATGCACTGGGGACAGTGCTATTGTATAAGTGTGGGGTGAGGGTGAAAAGCATACATGGTCTGTATATATATTTTGATTGTTGAACATTGTTACAGTCTGTCTTTGTCTTTGTTTTGTTTTATTTTGGGTTTCTTGGAGGTTGTTTTCGGTTCTTTGGCCAAGGATAGTCCCTTTGAACTTGGTATGTATATATATTTTGATTGTTGAACATTGTTAGAGTCTATCTTTGTCTTTGTTTTGTTTTACTTTGGGTTCCTTGGAGGTTGTTTTCGGTTCTTTTGCCAAGGATAGTCCCTTTGAACCGTACAAAATACAAAAAGATTTTCTCTTTATAGGATTGAGTATGTAGTCATAGTTGAGTCAAGCTTCCCAATTATAGACGGATGACGACCGTCTTAAGGGCAATTTTGCCATTGAGTATTAGGTTTGGTTGTGCTAAAGCTGAAATTCTGAAAAGAATATGTATGAAAAGCATGGTTAAAATTGATGTATGAATGCAGTTGAATTCTTGTATATGATTTGAATGTGCAACTTAAGCTTAATTTGAACCTTGTGCATGATATGATTGTGTTGCTGTGATTGATCCATTCTGAGTATAACTTGTGCCATGAGCGATGAGTTTTTATGAGATCCATGAATGCATCTGAGTCTAGAACTTGCCCAGGTTGTTATTGAAGCGAAATGCAAGTGTTATTGTGTTTAAAAGATAATAATAGGCCTTCTTTGAATTATCTGAAATTTGAGCCTGTTCAGAAAGAATATCCCTAGTATAGCCCAATTGAGCCTTTTAGCCTTAATTTTGTTCTAACCCACATAATTAAGTCGAATCCCTTTTATTGATACTGTTAGCTTTGATCCCAATCCCTAATGCACTATGTTAGGAGGAAAGGTAAAAACAGCGGAAAGAGTAAATAGGGTGGAAATGTTTAGTTGTTGGGGAAGAGTGAAAGATGAGGTAAAACGATACCCCATGAGTGTGAATCTGAGATTGGCCCTGGTCCCTAGGACATTGTGCACTTCGACTAGGAGAAACCCAAGTTGAAGGTGGCTAACTTAGTGAATACCTTAATGATGGCCTTGGCCCTAACAAGGGCACTGTGCACCTTAACTCGAAAGGAATCTCTAATTCAAGGGTGGCTATTGTTGAATGTCAAAAAAAAAAAAGTAGAAGAAATAAAAGGGCAAGTAAGCAATAAAGGCAAGATTGGTAACACTAGTGGAAACCTATGAAGAAGGAGGGGGTTAACGAAAAGAAAAAGTTGTGAATGTAAGAGGAAATTGAATATAGTGCATTAGGGAGGATAAGTCACTAATTTTATCTAAACGAATCCTCCCTTACCTGAAGCCTACATTACAACCAGAACAAGTCTTGTTTGATTTTGAACATACATACTTTATTAGTAGAGATGTACATAATGGGCAAACTTATGGTTCTCAATGCATACATGTTTGATGTTGTTGTTGAGTGAGAGTGTACCTTATTTACAAAGTCCTTAAATTATATTCATTTTGCTGAGTTGAGTGTGTGGACTATTCTTTGGAGTGAGGGGCACTTGTTGTATGAAGGATAGGTGATATGTAATGGTGCACATGTTGTTGAATATGTTGGTTGCTAAAAGTTGTCAAGTCATTTACAGGAGTCATACATATTATGAATGAAAACATGCCTGTGTTGACTGGTTATAGAAGTGGAGAAGAAAGTAGCGGATGCACAAATACCATAGTAGTGAGTCTAGTTCTAGGAGTAGTTAGTAAGTTGTTCGAGGACGAACAAAGCTCTAAGTGTGGGGTAGTGATCATAGGCAAATTTACATGCCTAGAAAGCTAATTATGCCCTCATTTAAGCTTAGTTTGAATTCAATATGAGTTTGTTTATAGTTTTATCAAGTCATTTGTTTGTTTATGAGCTAACCAACATGATTAGTTGTGTACATGAGCTTAAGTGGAGAAACGAGCACGACAATGGACAATGGAGAACACAAGAGAGCCAAGGCGAAAGAAAGCACGGAAGAAGCTGGAGGAAATGACACCTAAGGCACCTCCGTATCCTCTCTGCATCACGGAGAGGAAGTAGAATTTGGCCCGCGAAATTCTGAATCTAGGCAGAGCACTCCGTGCCCTCTCCGCGTCGCGGAGAGGGAGTTCCAATTTAATTCAATGAAGCGAGTTTCAAGCAGAACACTCTGTGGAGTGCCCACATCGCGGAGAAGAGAATATTATCTCAGAACAAAAATAGAGAGGGCCTCCGCGTCGCACCCTATGTGCTCATTGTTGGCCGTTTCGACTTTTAGTATAAATAGGTCATTATTTTATTTTATTAATTATTCTTTTTCTGGGTTTTGAAGAACGACGACTGGGGAGAACGTTTTCACCATTTGTAGGGTTCTTTCCTAAACTCTTTTCTTTTCGATCTCTTTATGTTCATTAAACATTGTTTGATCGATTCTTGATTATGAGTAGCTAAATACCCTAGTTCTAGGGCTGTGGCTATAGGATGATTGTAATCTATTAAGTTTTCATTCGGTTAATGTCAATTATCATATGAATCTTTCTTATGTTCTTACTTTTCGTATTTCGTGACTGATCACCATTGACATAAATACATTGTCCAAATTAAACTCGGGAGAGGAATAAGAGGATAGAACGTGGGACATAGGGAGCATGATTAATTCTAAATAACTAGGGTTAATTTGTATCTAGGATAGGGATATACCTAGAAACCATGTTTGGGTCACCATACAGGAAGAAATTGTAATGCTCGATACTTAATCCATCCTATCCCCGCTCAACGATGTAGTTGGGGTGTTATTTATTGTAGGTGATTAGAGGTCGGGAGACCATGATCATACATTCAACATTGTGATTCATTGATTCGATAATTGATAATTACCAATATAAATGATATTGATTGCATGAATCCTGATAGAAGCTGCAGCCCTGGACTTTACCCAATCATTGTTTTTAAACCCTTGAAATTGAATCGTTGTTATTGCATTTTGTTACAACTCTAGAATTAGAAACTACATCACTTTTGAAATCTTGATAACACTTGTGATTAGCTGAAAGTTAGAGAAATTGTGTGATTCTAAGCGTAAGTCCCTGTGGGTACGATATCCGACTCTTAAAAAGAGTCACTTTACTACTTGAACGACCACGTGCACTTGCGTGTGCGATTTCACGCCATAAATGAATTTGCTAATTGAGGTTATTATTTTTAGGCTGTTAAAGATGAGGGGAAAATAGAGCCAAGAGATTGACGTCAAGGGCATTTTAGTCCTGAAAGGTAGAAGAAGGGTAATTTTGTACCAATTTTCATAGTTGAAGGGTATTTTAGGCTCTTTTCCATTTTATATATACTACTTTCATCTCGTACAGTTGGAGCCTCTACGGTATTTTGAATTGGTGCATTAAGATCACACTCATCCTTGATTGTCATGTTGTGCAGTATAACACATGTAGTCATTACATCATATAGCACTTCTTTCTCATAAAAATGTGACTGTCCTACAATCATTGCAAAACATGATTGCAAAACTCCAAATGCACGTTCAACATCTTTTTGGCACGATTCTTGTTTCATGGCGAAATATTTATTCTTTTGGGAACATGGATCATGAATAGTTTGAACAATTGTAGACCATTTAATCGTGTGCATTCTTTATAGTGAAAATTAATAATAAGTTAAATTATATTAAAGTGACGATTTTTTTTTTTTAAAATGAAATATTAATAAGTTGAGATGAAAGTAGTATATATAAAATAATATATTTTAAAAATATTACATTATATTTAAAAAGAATTACAAATATTAGAGATTTAAGTAATGACCTTATATGAAAAATAATACTCTATTTGTATAAGAAAGAATGACTCAATTTTCATTTTAGTCTGTTTAAAAAAGAATGACCCCTTTCCTTTTTTGGCAACACTTTAATTTCAACTTTCCACGTGGCATGTCTAAAGCCACAAGATTAAGGACATTTTGGTACATTTGACATAACTTTAATTTAGAACCACAAGATTAAAAAGTCTTCTTTCTTTTCTTAAACTCCGTTTCAAGTCAAACTAGGTCATTCTTTTTTAAACTGAGGGATTATGTTAATTATACGTACAAAATAATAGAAATAATAATGAAAAGTGAAATGGAGAATCTGAACAGTAACTCTCCATATTTGGAGAACTACTATTCAACTCTCTATAAATGGAGAATAAAGAGAGAAATGAAGGGTGGTTGGAGAGCTCATTCTTTATTTTTCTCTCCAAATATAGAGAATAGAGAGTAAAATAGAGGTGGGTTGGAGATGATCTTAATTAGGGAACTTGTCATCGCCTACTGGGAGCTACGAATGTTACCAACATTTTTTTTGCAACATAACAATGAAAGATGGGGTAATGGAGTCTCACCTTAGGCAAAGAGTGGTCTGGTGTATACTTCGCTGAAAAATTATATGATTTATAGATGTTAAATGTTAATTAGTTATTATGAGTGTGTATTTAATTTCGTACACCATTACTATAACTAAGAAGAAAATTTAAATATCATTCGTCAAATTTCTGATTCTGCGCCATTAAATACACACCCTATGTTAGTTTCAATTGAATCAGAAGTTATTTAACCTATTTGACAATGACAAATAATGTGTGAAATTAAAATATTTTTAGATGAAATGGTCAAGTTTAATTTATAAATTATAATTAAAGGTAGTACAGGAGATTATAAATTGGATAGAAGGAACGGAAGTATGAATTTTAGCTCCCCTGTCCTCATTTAGTAGGCGCTTTATTCAGATTTAAAGTTAAAATTATGTTCAGTCATATTCGAAAGAATTTGAATATATTTTTTTCTAAATATGACTTATTCCTTCAATTTTAAAACATAGCAAAATCATTGACTAATTTATTGAAAATATAGGATTAAATCTCTTCTAAAAGAGTAATATCTCAAACTAGATAGTTACATAATGTCATAGAGCAAATTTTATGAATAGCAAACATAAAAATCATATTAGCGCTCTATAGCTATAGTTTTGCTATGGAGCATCTGATTTGTATAAATCGCAGACATCTTATTCGCAAGCATCTCATTTGTATAAAATTGCAGCGATTGTATATACATATCGATTAGATATTGTATATATGTAACTACTATGTATATGTATCAATGATTGAGTTTATATATCTGCATAAAATTTGAATTTGTATATAATTGAATCGAGTTAAAACATTTGTATTTGTATATCAAATCTCTCTCTCGTTTTATACAAACACAAATTATACATTGTATTTTGTATAATTTGTGTTTGTATAAAGCTAGAAAGAGAGAAAGACAAAAGAGAACTAAGCAAGAGAATATTTGTATTTGTATAATTATAGGTGTATAAGACGAAGAGATATGAATTTGTATTTGTATATATAGTTCTCTCTCGCTTTATACAAATACGAACACAATTTATACATTGTGTTTGTGTAAAGTGAGAGAGGCGAGCCAGAGAGTGGCGAACAAGATTCCAGAGAGTGGTGAGCGAGATTCAAAGGAGAGAGGCGAATGGCAAAATGTTTGCTGCGAATTGGAAATAAATGAAACTATAGTTATAGCATTTCTTTTGAATTAATAGTTTGTTATGATGCACAAATTTTCCTTTAAAGAAAATCTCTATATAATATTACATAAAAAAATACTTTATTTGAATTTTTTGAAGTTACAGTTGAAGATGATTGAGATGTGTTTAATTATAGGCTAAGCAAATAATATTTCGGTGTTTAAATATACTTTTTGTAAAAAGAATTAAAATGAACTATGATTTAAACATAAAACACAAAACCCAATGTAAATGGATTATTTTCATATTAACAAAATGGGTAAAATTTAGAAAAGAAATCATATATATATATATATATATATATATATATATATATATATATATATATATATATAAAAGAGAACCCTAGGCCCGCCTACTTGGCACATCCACAACCAACATTCCCTTTTAATTTATTTTATTTACAAAACTAGCCTTTTCTTTTCATAAAAAGTTGTGACATTTATGAAAAATTGCAACTTTTATGAAAATTTAGGTTGTGACATTTCCGAGTGGTTGCAACTTTTCCAAATAGTTGTAACCTTTCCGATAAATAACAATAAATAATATTTTTATTCACACTATCTCATCTTTAAATAAATGTATATATTTTTCTTTTTTAAAAAAAAAAAAAAACAAACTACTCACTCCTCCTCCTCCTCCTCCTCCTCTTCTTCTTCTTCTTCTTCTTCTTCACAATTAATTATTTGTGTACTTTGCTCCTGTTGAGTGGCTCACTGACACCATTGCTTATGTTACAGATCCTGATATGTATTTTTACATTCATTAATTTATGCTTATATTATTAAGGATAAATGATAAGATGTAATAATTTTCATTTTCCTTTACATTATTAATGTTTGTTACTACGTAATCTTATATGTAAGACAATATAGTGTTTTAGTTTTAATGACTAATAGGTTTTAAATATTATTTTATAAATTTCGCGATATAAACTTCCCGCGCAAAGCGTAGATAATTTTACTAGTATATAGTGAAAGTAAAAAAAAGTGAAACTGATAATAGGGTTTTGGGTGTTTTCCAAATTTCAAAATATAAAAATACTCATTTTTAAATAAATTGAATAATAAGTATTGTAATAATAGTGATATTTAATGAGATAATTAGCCGTTTCACACAAATTATAATCCCTCCCTCCCCTCCCTAACGGTCACCTTTTTCAAGATTTCATTCTTCAAAACCCCTCTTCTCATTTCCACACACACATTCTTGAATTCATGGAGGACATTGAAGAAAATAAGAAGATTCCAGTATTTACAGTGTTAAAGAATGGGGCCATTCTCAAGAACATCTTCTTGCTTGATAACCCCCCACCTTGTTCAAATCAAGAATCAGAAATTGAAGAGATTTTGGTGGTTGGTAGACACCCTGATTGTAACATTACATTGGAACACCCAAGTATCAGCAGATTTCATCTCCGTATCCACTCTAAACCATCCTCCCTCTCCCTCTCTGTTACTGATCTTTCTTCAGGTACTCGCCCCTGCTTTTTTTCAGAATTAATTATGGTGGAATGCTTTTGGGGTTTTGTTTATTATGTTCAAGAATCATCGTATATGGTTCTTGATCATCATCTTATGATTTGGGAATCAAAAAGTTTTGATCTTTTGATTTGTGATGCTAATTTGCCTCCACGAGACCCCACTTGTGGGATTTCACTGGGTATGTTGTTGATGTTGTATTTGTGAATGCTAATTTGAGTTGCTGTTTTCTTCCCAATTCTCTGACTTTCTCTTGTTTGCTGTGTATTATTCATATATGGTTCTTGAAATCTGAGTATCAAATTTTTATGAAGTCTAAATTCTTGAACTTTTTTTTAGAGCTTTTGTAGTTCTCCTTTGGGCGATTGATTGTTAACAATGTGGTGTGTCATTTTTGAATCTTAAACTACTGTTGTATTTGTATTGATCAAGACAAGATATGTGATTTTCAGACTCTTTGTACAGATGGAATTTATTGAGGTGTTAAATGTGCGTGTTTGTGTTTCCTGTAAAAGTCATTTTATGTTGTGTGCGCCTTTGGGGTTGAAATTCTTGAACGTTTTAGGGGGTGAAGAAGTTCTGTGATTGCATATGAGCTTTTAAACTGTTGAATTCTTATTGGGGCGAATTTCCTTTTTGTGCAACTGATTTCATAAAGTTATAGTTAGTGCTGTTATTCATGATACAATGTCTGTTCTTTCAAGCTTCAACCATTTTTTCCCAAATTGATTTAGATAAGATTTCTGATTTTAATGCCATATCATTTCTTGCTTATACATTTTTTTTCCTTTTTAGTGGTTTCTTACTTCTTGCAGTTAATCAGTAAGGTCATTTTCTGTGGGTATCTTGTCCTTTGCAGTACATGGGACATGGATTTCTGGTAAGAAACTTGAATCAGGAGTTAAGGTGGAGTTGAAAGAAGGTGATAGGATGCAACTTGGAGGTTCCAGCAGGGTTTACAGGCTTCATTGGGTTCCAATCAGCCATGCATATGATTTGGAGAATCCATTTGTACCTACTCTTGGTGAATCTGAACCAGAAGAAAGCACACAGGAGGAACAACATCAGGTGAGTTGAATCAGTATCTTAATACTGTACTAAATAGGTTCAGTAGCTCAATTTTCTTATTCTTTTGTTGTTTGCCCTAACTTTTATCCTGTGCCGTGCTATATGCATTTATTGATATTCTAGGATGAGAGTGGCTTTTCTCTCCAGAATGACCAAATTCAGAAAGAGGATTATGATATGGTGCAAGGTCTAGACTCATCATTTTCTGGTATGAGTTCATTACCGCGTCTGAGAAGCTTGAATCCACCAGCTCCTCCAATGCTTGGTAAATATGGGGCAGCAAATCAAAATCTACCAGGGAATATCCATAAAGAAGGTGAAATCAGTTTGCTGCAGTCTGCTTACCAAACTGACAAGGAAAATAGCACACCAGAGGCTCTTCTTGTCTCAGGACAGTCCCCAAATGAAAATGCAGATGGTACCCCACCAAGATCTCAGCAAAGATGTTCAAGTATTTGGTCTAGAAGGGGAAAACCCTCCAGTGTTCAGATTCAAACTGGTAAAGTTAGAGCAATGAATGAAAGAATTGACATGGAAACTGAAGTTGAATCGATTAATCGTGAAATAGCAGGAACTGTATCAGTTTCTAAAGATCTTTTTGCTAGTGGAAACAAGGATAAAGAGGAAGAGGTCTTTACTCCTGACAAAGAGAACCATACTCCTAGTTCTCTCTTCCTTGGATCCATGAAGAAATCGTGTCTTTCTGAGATGACAAATAGATCAGATAGAAAGTCTGTGCTTTCTAATATGGATGAGACTGATGAAGAAATTTTCACCCCAGACAAAGAGAATATGACACCAGAAACTCGTCGGCTGAGGTTAATGAAGAAGATTGGAAGTGAGCATCAAATTAAGCATCCAAAACTGTTCAAATCTTCATCTCTGAAACTTGTGGTTGAGCCCAGGTTCAATCAGGCAGCAGGTTGTGTATCCCACAAAAAGGAGAAGCTAGGATCAACTACTAAATCAACACAGTCAGATATGGATGAAAATGATGAAGAAATTTTCACTCCAGATAAAGAGAACATGACACCTGATACTCGTTTGATGAGATCAATGAAGAAAATAGGAAAGTTGGAAGATCTAAAGCATCTAGAATCATTTAAATTTTCTCTGGACAGTGTAGTTGATCCCATGTTCCATCAAAATGGAACTCCATTCTCCTCTGAGAAAGATAATCTGAATGACAAAGTTCTTGAAGAACAGAAATCAACAATCCTTGCCCCCAGATATCCAGCAAGATTGGAGGTAAACACAGTGAGGAACAGAATGGATAGGGTGCCTTTGCAGTCACTTCTTGTGAACTACCTTGTAAAGACCAGCTCAATATCTCCAGAAGAGAACATTAAGTTGAGAGACTGTCCAATCAAGCATCCAGAGACTACGGAACTATGCCCCTTCTTCGTAAGTTAAATACCAAAACTTTATGTTGAAAACTTCTTCTTTTTTCAAATTTAGCATAGACAGAGAGGCATGCTTTTGAAAGGTCATAGATTTGGAGAAGTCTTCTTGAAATTGGTCGTTCAACAAATTAGCAATAATAGTGTTTTTCCAAAGTTTCGTTGCTCGAAACATACAAATTACTGTTAGTAGTATACTTGGCTCTCTGGTTGAAATGTAGTGAGCTCTAATTTGAGGCTTATCTGCAGAATGAGAGTGTCATGGAACAGAAGAGATGGACCATCGTAGTAGACACTGGTTCATTGCTGAATAAAGAATCAAGGAAAAGTTTGCAGCTTCTGCAAGGCCTCAGGGGAACTTATATGATAATTCCTAGAACTGGTAATGAACTTAACCCTGAAATTTTTGTCGTTTCCGAATGCCAATCATTTTTGTTAAATAGAATGCCTGTTTTCTCTGATCCTTGTTAACAGTCATAAGAGAATTGGATTGCATGAAGAGGCGTGCTAGTCTATTTAGAAGGACAACTGAGGTATCGGCAGCATTAGAATGGATAGAAGACTGCATGATAAATGCAAAGTCATGGATTCATGTACAGAGTTGTGCAGAGGAAACAAGAGCAGTGGCACCAACCCCTCCTGCTACTGCTCCATTGTCTTTGTTCAGTGAGGAGAATGGCATGTTTCCTGTTGGATCACATCAATTTTCTCCACATAGTGGTCTAATGGAATTTGCCTCACCCACAGCAGAAGATCATATCCTTGAATATGCCCTCTTCTTCAAAAGAACCAACAGAAACGGACAACTCGTCCTTCTTAGCAATGATCTTACCATGAAAATCAAAGCCATGGCAGAAGTAAGACCATAACAAATCCATCATACCTTCCCAATACAATTCCATCATCCTAGCTGTACATTGTGAATTTTCATTCTAACATTTATTTACACATGCAGGGTTTGAACTGTGAGACAGCAGACGAGTTTCGCGAGAGCTTAGTGAATCCATTCTCTGAGAGATTTCTTTGGAAGGACAGCTCTCCCAGGGGAAGGACTTGGTCATGTGAGGATGACATTGTTCTTAGGGAAACATATTACCACGTCCCTCCAAAGAAGCCAGCAATGTCAGGAGTAGCTGCGAAAGGGTTGAAGCTCATATTGCTCCATAATTCTCATTTTAGGCGCCACATCAGTACAGCCAGTTGAACCAGTTAGCTATTAGCTAGCTGTATACAGCCTCTTCTCTTCAATTGCAACAATCATGTTCAATTTCTTTTGACAATTTTAGATTGTGGTGTTTTGGTATCAAGGGCAAGAAGGCTCTTTAGAGATGGGGTCCAACAAAAAGTAATGATGTGGAAGCTATCATGCCATGTTCTGAAATAGCAGCATTGTAGTCTTCTTGAACCATTTTTGCAATGAAATTGCTTGATTCTTTTTTTTCGCGTGTGAAAGAACAACATAAAATTTTGGTTTGAGCTTGTCCTCAACATGCATTGTGGTTTCGTTATATAATATTGCATCCGCGGTTCTAGTCTTACCCCCTCCTCAAAAAAAGGAAGAAGAAGCATTATACAGTTTGGTAGATTTCTTTTCAGCTGATTGCTTAAAGGTTCGTAACTGGCCAAATGATTATTACAGACGGATCTGTTAGTGAATGTTACGAGATTCTTAGAAAGGTTGAATGAGGCTTTTGTAAAACTGCTTTAGACAGTTGATGCATTTTCCTTGTCACTTGCTGCAACTGACAAACTCATAGCAACAATGATACTAAATAAGTTAAGGAAAACACAGTTATTCTGAAGAAAACAATAATGACATGATAGAATAATAGCTACAATGAACCAAAGACAAATTGAATACTGGTTGATGTTATTCCATTTCACTAGAACTCATAAATTTTGCAGCCTTGTGAGGAGGGTATTCACATGATCCAGATAGCAGAAATGAGAATGAGCTATCTGACTCATCAAATGGTGGTCGAGGGAACTCTTGAAATCCATTAAGATTGCCAGTATCAAAGTTCAAAGGTGAGAAATAACTGCTTGGATTGTATGGACACTCTTTCACAACCCCGGGACTTTGAAACTCATTGCCATGTGAAGCATTTACCTTATAGTTTTCTTGACGAGCTTTCATGGTGACTTCACTGGTTTGGCCCCGGTCAGATGTCCCAGCAGATCCTTTAGTTTCATCCGGAGAAACTGCAGGAGTATGACCTTGAAAAAGGGAAATGTGTCCAAAAAGCTTGTCTTTCCTAGAAAATGTTGTTCCACAGGAACAAAGCCACTTATCCTTTCCACAATGCTTTTCATGTGTTTTAAGATCAGCAATTACTGAAAATTTCTTAATATTACATCTACTGCAAGTATAGGCTTTCTCACAGTGGGTTCTCTTGTAATGGTTTTTCACACATAAGATGGTTTTGAGAGGTTGAAACTTTTTATGCTCCTTATTGCGCTTGCATCCAACATAAGGACAGGAATACCTTTTGATGAGTGTTGGCTCAGAACTGGGTTCTTTATGAGGCTTTGCAAGAGCTGCTGGAGTCTTGTACTCATCTCCATGACCTCTCATGTGCATCCGCAAATTGGCATCCCTCTTAAATCCCTTGCCACAAATTGTGCAAAAGTGAGTGTGTGGTGCAAGGATTTCCTCCTTTTCCAACTGTAGAATCTCATAGGAACCGGGAGGAAGGTTCTCTTCTTCCTCAGCTTCATCTTCATCTTTTAATTCATGTTCATCGACAGCATGATTGTGTTCAATCCCACAATCTCTCAACTGGTCAACATGGTTGGACTGATCTTCTACCTTCGCAACATCGTCATTACATGTCAGCCCACCAGCACTAGTACCTGCTGTAGAAGAAACTGTGACACCACCAACCTGCCCAAGCTGGCTGGCAGCAGGGATCGCAGAGGAAAGTGTGTGCTTCATAGTGGGAAGAAGACTTCCTGCAGTTGATATCAATTGGACTATAATAGAAGTAAGATCAGCTGTGATTAATTGTTGTTGCTGAACTATAAGGTCATTTCCCTGAACCCCATCTTGACCTCTCCGCCCAACAATCAAATGCACCAGCTCCTGGAGCTGATGAATCTTTTGTTCAAGAAACGAAAGGTTGTTCAGCAAAGCTCTTGGATCCCAGTCATGTATTCTGGTCGTGTCATGATTTTCATTCCTTTGATTCACCTGTTGATCCATCTCAGATGTGTGTTTCGGTTTAGCAAATCCAGAAAACTGTTGCTCAATCCTGATCTGTTGATCCAAATAAGAGGAACCTTCCCACTTCTGCGGATGCAGATTTAAATTGGTAAATGAATGGTTATCTGAGGGCATAATTTTCAGCAATTCATTGCCAGACGAAGAAGACTTTATCCAAGGATCTTCACTTAGACTGTCGTCAGGATCCATATCTGAGTCTGCTTCCTGAGGTAACAAGAGTACACAAAGAAAAGATGTAAAACAAAAAAAAATAAGAGCACTTCAACCAAAATCAATTGAGTCCATACGAAACAAGCATGAAAACAGTATTCATTCAGTTAACATGTGAATTAATTGATCATACTTTTACAAAAAAATTATCAGAAGTGTACTTCGACCACATCTTTAAAAGAATCAAAAAAGAAACAATCATCAACAGATGAGTTTTATGATATGATATGATATATGATACATCGAGTGTGATGACACAGAGGAGCATATGTGTACATGTAGATACTTTACTTTCAATAAGCTCTTTGAACAATATGTACTAAATACCTATACCACATCATATCTATTTGACATAACTACATCAAGGCAAACAAACAGTCTACGCGATAGAATGGATGGTACAGTTCGACCAAATTCATTCTTTCAAACAAGAAAGTGTTCAATCCAGTGTACAAGTCATTAAATCTGGTGTACTAATTTCATATTATTACTCATAGTTTCTTTTGCCTATATTAGCTTGTTTTCTAATTCAATTGTCATGTAATCCAGCTACAGAACTAAATATCCCACAGTAAACTTCCACAAACACAAGCATCAGACTATTTAGTAAGAAGACATAGCTTTTGAGATAGCTATGCAACACAAAAAGGCACACCACATAAATTTTACATGAATCTTTGATAACTAAGAAAAACCTAAATTCCAGTAATTTTCAGATTTAAAGATTGTTAGGTGCTTTGGTTCAATTCTAGGTCAACGCCCCCACCGCCCTCATCTTCATTTCCCTTTATACAGGTCAATCCATCCCCAGAAGAAAAATCAAGAAAAGAAACTCAAATTTCATTTTGTGAGTCTTTTTTGACCAACCACACCCTTCACCACCAACCCCAAAAAGAAACTCAAACCACAAAATAATTTTTTAAAAAAAATTGGAGATCTCAACCTCATCAAAATCAATAATCATTTCTGAGAAAACCCCAATACAAGATGCACATCAAAGATTCAATCTGTCTCATCATTTATGTTATAAAAACATCCTATTGTCAACTCATCATCAAAGACAAAAAGGAAAAAACAGTTAAAAAGTTGTAAACTTTTCAGCAAGAAGTCATCAGAGATACATACCATATAGAGACAAAGTATTAGGATAGAAATAATGAAACTCACCAGATTGAAGGTCAGCCAATGGTTCTTCTTTATTTCTATAGGGAACTGTGGGGAAGGGAAAGAGAGGAAGATGCTGAACCCAGTTTCATATATATAATACAAAAAATACTTACTGGTAAGCATATATTGATTCCCTTAGCTATGGCTGTCCCAAACAGAGTCAAATGCCTAAAGATGGGACCTACTCAGCATATCCCCACCACCTTTTCACTGCTCAAAATTGAACCGAAATTAATAATCTGAATCGAAGGATTAATGAGGAGTATTATATATATATATATATATATACGGAGTCAGGATTTAGTTTCATTCTTTTATTTTTTAGCAGTTTTGATATGGATGTGTGGGGTCGTTATAAAAGATCTACTTTTGATGGTTTAAAGTATTTCTTAATTGTTGTAGATGATTATTCTAGAATGACTTGGATGTTCTTGCTAAGAATGAAGTCTGATATGTGTACTATACTGAAAACTTACTTAACTTACATCAGAACACAGTTTGATAAGCAAGTAAAGGTTATAAGAAGTGATAATGGTATTGAGTTTGTTAATATAAGCTATAGTGAAATGTTCAAAGACCTAGGGATAATACACCAAACTTCATGTGCTTATACACCCCCAACAAAATGGAATAGCTGAAAGGAAGCACAAGCATATTTTAGAGGTAACAAGAGCCATAAGGTTTCAAGCAAATATTCCTGTGATGTTTTGGGGGCTGTGTGTTAAAGCTGCAGTGTATATTATTAACATAATGCCTAGTAGTATAATTGGTAATATACCTCCTTTTGAAAAACTGTATAACAAACAACCTTTTTTACATCAATTAAGGGTGTTATGGTGCCTATGTTTTGCAAAGAAAGTAAATGAAACTGATAAATTGAAACCTAGGTCTACAACTTGTGTATTTTTAGGATATGCTGAAACTCAAAAAGGATATGTGTTATATGATCTAACTAGTAATGTTTTCTTGGTTAACAGAGATGTAGTATTCCAGGAAGATGTGTTTCCATTCAAACTGAAATCCACAGAGACAGTTTTTATATTTACATACATGGTATCAGAGCATTCAAGCAAGAGCTTCATTGTTTGATTATGGAATTCCGCAAGTTTTTCTTGATTGACATTAATACAGATTCAAAGGTTCGAAGTTGGTTCAAGAAATGGCACCAAATTCTGTTGATTCTTAAGGTCAGGCCACTAGTACCAATAGAGGAGTTGTAGCTGTGATTGATCACAATCACCCATTGTTCTTGCACTCTTCTGATGTAAGTGGAATACAGATAATTTCGTTTCAGTTAACTGGAGTGAAAAATTATTCGATTTGGTTTAGATCAATAAAGATTGCGTTGCTAGGAAGAAACAAATTGGGAATGGTTGATGGATCTTGTAAAAAGGAAATGTTTTCAGGGCTAAAGAGCAATTGGGAAAGTGTCAATGCCATAGTTCTGTCTTGGATCATGAATTCTATTTCAAAGAGCTTATTAGGAGGCATAATGTATGCTTCAAGTGCTAGAGTTGTCTGAGATGACTTGTTCGAAAGATTCAACAAGGTGGATGGATCGAGAACATTTAATCTTCATAAAGAAATTGTCACCTTAAGTCAAGGCACCAGTTCTGTTTCTGTATACTACTCTAAACTCAAAGGGTTATGGGAAGAGTTTGAAGCTCTAGTCCCAGTCCCAAGATGTTTGTGTGAGGGGGCAAGAGAATATGGGGTGCATCTACAAAGTCTAAAGTTGTTTCAGTTCCTCATGGGGCTGAATGACTCCTATCTGCAGGCAAGAAGTCAGATTCTAATGTTGAAACTAGTGCCTAGTGTTAATCATGCATATTCTATGATTCTAAGTGATGAGAGTCAAAAATCAGTTACAACAAATGTAGGAGTGTTAGGTACTGGTCCAGCTAGTCTACAATGATCGTTTGATGTTGTCATGTATTCAAGGACTAGTGGAACTCAGAATAAGTTCAAGAAGGGGTATAGCTAAAGAGAAGACATAGATTACCAAGAAACATTTAGTCCTGTTGTCAAAATGAAGACTGTCAAGATTGTCTTGGCCATTGCTGTACAACAACACGGCAAATACA
Source organism: Solanum pinnatisectum (assembly GCA_035578085.1). Taxonomy (NCBI): domain Eukaryota; kingdom Viridiplantae; phylum Streptophyta; class Magnoliopsida; order Solanales; family Solanaceae; genus Solanum; species Solanum pinnatisectum. The sequence goes on along the minus strand of CM069086.1, from coordinate 8,122,301 downwards.
TCAAATGGATGTATTCAATGCATTCCTTCAGGGAGATTTACCAGATGAAATCTATATGCAGTTACCACAGGGATTTGGGAGTCAGGGGGAGAATAAAGTATGTAGACTCACTAAATCCCTCTATGGGTTGAAACAAGCTCCCAGACAATGGAATGCAAAGTTGTCTGAGGCACTGCTAAGGTTTCAGTTCAAGCAAAGTGAACATGATCACTCCTTATTCATCACGCAAACATCAACAAGTTCAGTGTTTGTTCTTATATATGTTGATGATATGTTAATTACAGGAAGTAGTGTTCAGCTTGTTGAAGAAACAATAAACTGAACCAAACATTCAAAATGAAGGATCTAGGTGAACTTAGGTTTTTCATAGGGATTGAGTTTGACAGGTCAAGTAAAGGCATACTGATGCATCAGACTTTCGATTATTTTACAAGGTGTCAGTATTTGTTTTTTAGCAAGATATAATTTGTCAAACTCATATATATAGTTTATTTGGTTCGTCACCTTGCTTTAAAGTAATTCTCAATAATTCTTTTTATCAAATCTTAACGGTTAAATTGATAACTGAATTGATAAATAATAAATTGATATTTAACGATTTAACTATCCATAAATCGATAACTAATGTATTAAACTGATAACCTTTAAAATTGAATCGATCGATACATACCTTGTTTTGGCAAAAGAAAATATGATGAATTATGCACATTTTATCATTTAATTATGATAATAATATATTTTTTAATTATTAGAATTAAATTATTCTATTCATATAAATATTAAAAATGGTCCAGTATTTACTTTTGGTTGGTAAGAGTTTTTGGTTTGCTCCATTGGAGCTATAGAATCTATTCTAAGAAAAAAGCTTTTACTTTTAATGTATCTTATTTATGCTGCACGAATCACATGTATTTATATTAAATGCTTTTTTAAAATGTAAAATTCATTTGTTACTTTTTAATTTACGTTTAATGAAATTGTACCTTTTTTATTTTTTTTAACATAAAATTTAATTGTATTCATTGACGTTCTTAAAAAAATTGTATTACACTTGTGCTAAATCTAATTAAAATACTCGATTTATGACGAAGAAAATTGCAACTAAAATGAGTCAAAAGTAAATATATATAACTTTTGATAGATTTGGATATTTTTTAACTTCACACTAACTAGTGGAAATTTTTTAGTTTAAGAAGAATGGAAATATGACATTTTTTATGATTAATATTGTGATTGTTGTTCTACATGGACTCACACGTAAAATAATTAGATAGTTCAAATTTGAATCGCTTGGCATTCAATAATATTCATATGTTATTTGTAGTTCATTTGTTTGCACTTAATGGAGGTCTGAATCTGAATGATTCACACATTAGACATTTAAGTATTTTTTTTTTCTACTTAAAAATCTTTTAATGGGTCTGAATGAATTAGATCTGTGACAGAGTCTTATTCTCATTCGTACCCTTTTAAAAATACTTATATTTTTGGGGAAAAAATTGTGCTTCATATTTTTTTTTTCTTTTAAAAATTCAAGACTCTCTCATTCTCCAACTTTATTAGTTATCCAAATTATTTTCCTTAAACTTTTAATTTTTTCTTGCTGCTCGTTTGTCAAGAATTGATAAAATTTATTGTAAAAGTTTTATTTAATTAAAGTGCAAAGCAACTTCATAAATATGTGATGATTGTGTCTTTATAAATTTGTTTAAAATATATTTTGTTAATGTAATATTTAACTACTATTTTATTTGAATTATTATATTTATTGTGTTTATATTATATATATATATATATATATATATATATTCAAATATTTAAAAACAAACAATTTTAATCATTCAGTATTTAGATGTACATACAAGATTTTAATCATTATTTATATGTGTATTCAAATTCAGACGTCTTAATCTTAATAAAAACAAATGATGCATAAGACTAGAGTAGGAAAGAGGTGCTATTGTTGATATAATAAACATTACGAAGGAAATGAGTTTTCTTGTTTTCTTATCATTTGAATAGAATAATTTTTTTTTCAAAAAAATTATATATAAAAGTGACAAATTCTTATGTATAAAAATGAAATTTTCTGATAAAAAGGACATAAACTGAAAAGACTTTGTAAGAATTAGAAAAAAATAAATATTTTTCCGAATACGAGTTCTCACATAATAATTATAAAGAAAAAATTGTCGAACTTAAAAATAATATTTTATATGAAATAAATAAAACGTGTAAAGGTGAAATATTGAGAATATATACAATGCAATGAATCCCACAAAGTCACCAACCAGGATGATTCTCTCACTTTAATGCATCTATTCTAACTCATTAAAGTTCATTAATCATATCATATTGGAATTGAAATGAAACTTTTTAGGACTTTTACTATTTAGACTAACCATTCGACGCCACTAGCTTACAAGGATCCAATAAATTGATGTCCAAAAGAACTAAGGTGCCAAATCCGATATGAAGGGTGATCCTTTATAACCTACGATGACACATAGTTTTGAGACTTAGGAATCGCCACTACATGTCTTATCCCAACTGACAGGTGAACCTTTATTCTTACGTTCGCTTGGTGCTAAGTAATGCTTCCAACAGAATTTATACTAATAAACTGAATAGTTCAATAATACTGAAACTGAGACTAAAATGATAGAGATGTTTTTTTTTAATGATAGAGACTTCATCTGGAAGCATCTTATACATGTGGAACTGAAAAATCGTGTGTCACACTAATCATGACAATTTATGTATTCTAAACAAAAACATGCAATTTAAACCACACAAGTCTAAAGGCATGAAATTTTGTGTTTCAGGAGTTTATGAAATATACTTAAGTAAAAATACTAAATTATATGGAAAAAAAAAACATGTTTTTATAGACTATAAAAGAAGGGGACTTAAAATTACACTGAAATTATATTGTACATAAGAATCCTATTTTGAAATTTAATAATTAAAGAACGAAGTCCAATTTTTAAGATTCAATAAGTGAAAGGATATTCGCTGGTGAAAATTTATATACTTAGAAAGAAAAATCTTAACGAAATTCATATTAATGCAAATGGGATTAAGAATTTCAATTAGGTTAAAGAGTAAGTGAGAATAACATCGATCTTCATTATGGATTAAAAATACAACGTACAAACACATTTCCAATTAGGGTACAAATTGAACTCCTCTTAACTCAGTAGAAATATGCTGGTCATCAATATCTCCCACGGTTTAGTCTCAGATATTGTAAACCATTGTATTCAATTTATTTAATACAATATTACTCAGTTGCATGTTTATTACTTTGTCATTGCATTAACTTATTTATTTCAATTTAGCATCTCAATCATGTTCAACATATTAGAGTATAGTGCATATCTTGATACATTTAAGATAATGACTGCATATTTTCTTGCGTTATACTATTCATAATATAGGTTTAAGTGTTCAATATTGAACTCGCAGTTAGTACAATTTTGCTACCATCTCACCAACCGATTTTGGTGATTTTTCATCTTTCGAGGAAAATATCTACTTTATCCTTCTTTACTTTAATCTTTCAGTTTATAGACAGTTAGAGTTAGTTGGAGGCTTGTCCCAATAACTCATCTTAGTAGAGACTTTCAGGCAGATAGTAATAAGATTTCAACTATTTGTTTTGCTTAGAGGAAGTCCCTTTTTAACTATTAAGATAGAGATTCCGATTTTTTTACATCTTTCAAATTTGGCTTTCGCATAAGATATTTTCAGTTGTATCCTTAAATCTTAGTAGGCGTTTGGACATGCGATATGAAATCGCGATATGAAATTAGTGTTTAGACATGCGATTTGATGCTGATTTCATCTCATGATTTCATATCATGATATGAAATTCTAATTTATTCAAAAATCATGATTTGAGAATTTCATATCATTATTTGAGATTTTTCAAATATAAAAATTGAACCACAAATTTATATTTTGTAAAAACAACCCCACATATATATCTACTAACCATTTATTTCATATGTAAATAAAATTTAAAATTCATATCATTATTTTTTAAACCATTTGTATCTCATTTAATGATTATTCTCACCAACATGAAATTTAATATTACTTCAAATCAATTTCTACTCTACTATTTATATTCACCAAATTCATTATTTTACCAACCAAATTGATCAACACATGGTTTAAACTAACAATGCTAGTTCATTTTCTCAATCATATGAACGAGAAGTGCAAGTTCAACGTGAGAAGATTGTTATGTTACTATGTTAGAGAATTATATTAAAGAGTAGTACACCAAACCTTATGTTTGATTTTTTTTTTATTGAATTAAAATTTGATCAATAAATATTGCATTTTTTTTACGAAAAATGCAAGTTCAACGTGAGAAGATTGTCCGTACTATGTTGCATGATTATATATAAGAGTAGTACACCAAAACTTATGTTTGATTTTATATTTTCATTGCATTAAAACTTGATCAATATATATTGTATTTTTTAAGAATATCTTTGAGATAGTGTATTATGCGATTTTATAAACTTGTGCTTATTTTGTAAGATTGTATAAAGAATTGAGACAATTTTAATAGTTTTACAACTTATGATATTTTTATGATTATGAGAAAACATACAACATAAAAAGTCCAAATTGCATGTATAAACAAAATTTCAAGTCATCTCATGATTTCTTATCGCATGGCCAAACAGACCCTTAGGCTTGTTTGGAAATCCACCCTGGTAATTGGATTTGGTGTAATTACATTGTATGTCCTGTTTGGTTGGCAAGGTAATTACTTGGTTAGCAAGTAATTCGATGTAATTGGTAGGGGTGATTACACTCTCCAATTAATAGGGAGAGGCTATGAATTGTTGGTAATTACACTATGTAATTACCAGCTTTTTATTTTTTATTTCTATTTTTATATTTTCGCTTTTATTTATTATTTTGTTATAATTTTTTTATTTCTATTATTTTAAGTTCTTTATTATTTTGTTATTCTTAAAATTTCTAAAAGTTACTTTTTATTTTATTTTATATTATTTGTATTTCATTTCCTTCTCATTCTCAACCTTTACTTCATGTGATTCTATGCAATTTTTTTGTATTATCTATTTTTTTTCATGCTATGCTTATTTTTTCATTAGCATTATTTTGTTAGTATTCTAATTTTTAAATTAAAATAGAATTTATTTTTACGTAAGGTTATATTACGTTTTTAAAAAAAAATCATATTTATGTATGCTATGTTGAAATTTGCAATAAGTGTATTATGTTAAATTTTTTGTTTTGAATTTATAATTTATGTTATATTTTTAGTTTCATTTGTTTTAGTAATATTGACTTGAGACTTCACATTGCAAGTCATTGTTTTAGTTAGACTTGATGAATTATCTTTTGTCAATCATTTTAATAATTTATGATATTTTATTTATAATATTAATCTTCTTATCAAACATGCATTTCATGAGGTTCATAGAAACTTCGTACTTTTAGTTTTTATGATTAATTCAACTGTAATATACTAATTTGAAAAAACATAAATCAATTACTTTTTCATACTATTAGTTAAGAACATATTTTTATTAATTAATATATTTTCAAAAGACAATATATATCTTAATTATTTAATCTAATATCCTTTATAAATTTTTTTATTTGTCTAGTATAAATTTTAAATAATTAACTTTTATTTTAAAAATTTAATATAATTTTATGATTGCAATTGTGCATCCAAATAGAACATATGCAATTACAGTGTAATTACGACATCCAAACATGACATATGTAATTACATTGAGACAAACCAGCATGTTAGTGTAATTACTAAGTTGTGTAATTCCTAAACCGATAATTACTACCCTAAAAATTACACCAATTATAATTACCAGGTGGCTTTCCAAACAGACCATTAGGTGTCATATGAAAAATTATGAAACAGGTGAAGTAAAGAAATAAATATATATATAATTTTTTTATATTTAGAAAATTAAAAAGAATTTTAAGAAACTAAAAATGATAAAAAAGAAAAATAATAAAAATAAAAAGTAAATTAAAAATTTGTGTTGTTCTATGTCTTACTAGCTAAAATAAAAATATACTCTACTCGGTCAAACACACATTAAACTTAGTAATTACACTTGATTACATCTAAATTCAATTCGCTTTTCAATAAGTCTTTTGCCAATATCACGTCGGTTGATTTTTCTAATTACTCGGCGATTTCCCCCCCACCGCATGCGCGTGTCACCGGCAGAGCTAACACCGATTCCCTCAACCACCGTCGGCGGCAGCTTCATCACGGCATCCTTGATCCTCTTGTAATCGGTAAACATGTCTTTTTAACTCAGTGCAAATTGGATTATTCTAGAATCCAAAGTTTATTGGCGACTCTATTGCTTTTAGTAGTTGTTGTAATTCTGCTTTCTATTTTTGCTGGTATTTTCTGTTTCTTTGTACTTGAAGGTCTGATCGGAGACTATGTTGCTCCATAAGTAGTTCGCAATTATATTTAATTTGCCCGAATTTTATGTTTTTATTTAATTAAGCACTGTTTGGTTTGCTCCAGAAGTAGTTCTCTTGCTAATCTGAATCAGTGATGATCCTTGTATAGGCGATGACTGGTTTCCACAGTATCACACTAGCAACAAGATAGGTCTTGAATTGCCATTTTGCATTTCCATTTGTTTCTTTGTTTCGGTGAATTTGGATTTTTTTGCTCTAGAATCATGTCCTGGTGGTGACTGTATTGCTCTAGGTGCAGTTGTGAATAAGCTTTTCTGGTCATTTTTTTTTTCTGTTTCATGAATTTGGTTCTTTGTGCTCCATATACATGGCAGTATCTGATCTAGGATTTGGAGGCTATGGGTTCTAAGTTGGAGTGTTCGTGTATTTCCAAAAAGGGAACCCTATGTACGTTAAAGAAAAGAAAAGAAAACCCTATGTAAAAGAACAAAAAGAAATGTAGACTGTGGGACTCTAACTCAAGTCTAATAACTTAATATCATTCACATAGGACTTTCACTACTAAACAGAAATGCTTATCGTTGCTGGGTTCATACTTTAATAATTTGTCAGCTTTTAGTAGTCTTTACAATATTTATACTCAGCCCATACTAGATCCAGTGGGTTTGGTGAAACCTAGTCCTATTGAACTGGGTTCACCACTGAAATGTAGTCTGATTGGCGAATGTTTTTCGATAGAAATATGTGTAATTTTCCCATCTTTACTGAACATTTTGTCTTTCTTTATATGTGGTTGTTTGCCCTGAATTTATTGTCTGATTGGCAACTATGTTGCCACAGGAGATTCACATTATAACAATGTTTTTGGAGTAGTTCCATTTCAATTTTGTGATATTTGTGAGTTCCACAGCTTGGGTAGGCCAAGGATTCTTGCAGAGCAATAATAAAAATGATATCGTGAGTTAGGTGATTCCTTCCTATCTGCCTAAGTCTTGGTAGGTAGAGTTACTCGGTATATGTTGAGCTGAATGCATGGTTGGCTAGTTAAGTTATCTGCTATTAGGGCGTGCTGTGGGCGGGATGATAGCAACATAAAGAATCATCTAAATATTAATCCCATACAAGCTAAGGTAGGCTATGAGAATCCTCTATGTCAATTCTGTTCTATTTGGCCCCTTTTCATTTCAATACCTCGAAATAATTGATTCATATAGCCGACGTGAGCTTGTGTGGGACTAAGGCATAGAAGCAGTTGTTATTGTAAGGAAAATTACAGAAATTTCAAAATTGAAGGTTCTGTAAATCTTACATGTATCTCTACATTGACATAAGAATTTCCTTGAACTAGAAGGAGTCTAAGCAAGTTATATCACTTATATAAGACATTCTTTCATTATGTTTTTATTTCTAGCTAACAAGCATTGGTTCCATGAAATCTTACTATTATGGACATAATTTCGTTTACATGATTTAGGTATATGCATGTCTTATTAGTACCTTCAGTTATCAACCTTTGACTAATAGTGATAAAACTGCATCCTTTCTGTTGTTAGAAGATAAAATTGTACACTTCTGTCCATTGTAACCCTAAGAGGACGGTCTCATGCTGACCATTAACTTTGAGGCTTGATTTGAGCATTAATTCTTGTTCCTATCAAGTTTGTCTTTGGATGCGTAAGATTTCTGGTTGTTAGTGTTTTGTGATCATTGTCCAATCTCTTCCTTACAATTGCTTATTGTTTTCGTAATGTAATTGTTAGCCTAATCACTTTTGTCAATTTTGCAGGTACAATTCTATTTCTTTGGTAATGAATAGACCCAAAGGATACTAACTGCTGCTTTAACCTCAAAGTCAGCATCTATTACATGAAAAAGGGCATACAGGTCAACAATGAAGCGTTTTGTTTATATTGATGATGATGATGATTTGTCAAACAATATTTACTGTGACAACCGGATCTCAAACAGAAAATATACTGTATGGAATTTTCTTCCAAAGAACTTGTGGGAACAATTCAGGTAACTTTCTTAATTTGTTACATAGAAGTTCTGCATTCTATATTAGATTGAACTTGCAGCTTTGAGATATTTCCATTTTGGTTTTGTCACGAGTGTTTTTCTATCAATAACGATTAGGCTATCACAAAATTCATTTTATCCTCAGTACACAAAACACAATTTCTTGAGGGCGGGCAGAAATTCTCTTATTTTACTTTTCTGCTTTACTTTTTCCGTTTTGGATAAAGGGCCCTGGCTAATGTAGAAAATTTTGAGGCAACATACTAAGTTGATATGGATAGAACAAGATGATGATGGGCTTCTCATCGGGGAGAAGAGGGATGGGAGAGTTAGATATAGAGGGAGATGATGGTCTCATAAGAGATGGGGTGCTAGGAGTAACTTTACTTTCAATTGGCACTCTTGGGGAAGTTGTTGTGGATATTCATCCTAGAGGAAAATTACATTATGGAGATGTATAATAACTGTGAAACTTGGAGTAGCGAAGACTAGATGTTCCATGAGTGTAAGAAAGGGGATCATGAGGGAAACAGGTTCTTAAAGCATATTGGTTGCACGTAGAGGCGTATGCAGGAGGGGGTCACCGAGTTCACGTGAACCCATCCTCCCGTCCCGAAATCATATATAGTAGTGTTATATATTGTTAAATATAAATGTGTGAACCTATACTTGAAGTATCATATATTGCGACGATGATTGGGTGCACCTCTCAGTGAGGTTAGGAATTTGACTTTTATATCTATCTCGTTTTATTTTTCTTTCTAAAATTTGGTAACATCTCTCTCTAAGTGGTTGTTGATAGCACTTTTGGGTTTTAATTTATTAAGCATTTCAATTTTGAAACTATAATCTAAAATTTTAACTGGTTTAAATGATAAGAACATAAATGTCGAACCGATTAGATCCACATTTTCATAATAATGCACCCATCATCCCGAAATTCTGGATACGCCTCTGCATGCACGATGGAAAGAGGGCAATTGTTAGTTTTGGAATGACGTGTGATGTGAAGGAACTATCTTACAGAGGCAACACCTTGGGCATCAGGGGTGGAAAATTATAAGAAAGTTTTGATGTTTGATTATTTGATGAGGATAGTGGGGATTGTATAGGATATAGTTTATATGACAAACTAATTTACTACTAAAACTTATCACTAATTTGAAGATCCTAATATACATTGCATCCCTTAAGTTCTAGGTAGAGAGACCAGCTTGAGTTTGTTTATTTTAGCAACAAAGGAAAAAAAATAAATGATCACTGAGTTATCGTTGGTAAACTTGCCGTAGAGAAGCCTGTCAACGAAATCTCATTATCAAGTTGGAATGTTGTGCAATAACAATGGTCGGAGTAGTGGCCCGGAAGAAGTGGTGCTGTGAGAATGATGGAAATGAGGCGTATTGTCGATGGAATGGTCATTGCTAAAGAGGTGGTATAGCCAATAGGGTCACCATAAATAAGCTTGCTGCTGCAAGAATAGTCAATGGAAAGAGATGTAGTGCTGCCGGAATGATCACCATGAATAACTACAAAAAAAGAAGAAAGTATAATATAAATGAAAATAAAGACAAACTTTGGAACAGTTGGAGATGGATGGAGCTATCATCAAGGATGCTGATACTATTAAGGAGGCAGTGCAGAAATTTTAAGAAGGCCTTTATAAGGAGACTGAGCAGTGGAGGCTTGGTTTGAGACTTCATGATGTATCTAGGATTATTGAAGAAGAACAAATATGGCTTTAGAGGCCTTTTGAAGAAGAAGAAATAATGTAATGCCTCAACCAGTGTGCTATGGAGAAGGCACCTGGTCCAGATGGTTTCCCTATGGTATTCTTTCAGACATTCTGGGGTATTCTGAAGTAAGACATCATTAAAACCATTCAGGTTTTCCATTCCAATCAAACTTTCGAGAAGAGTTTTAATGCAACTTTCATTGCCTTGATTCCTAAGAAACCTGGAGCCTCATAGTTGAAAGATTTCCGACTAATTAGCTTGGTAGGAGGAGTATATAAAATTATTGGTAAATTGCTGCCAGAAAGGCTGAAAAAGGTTGTAGGTAAATTGATCAACAAGCACCAAATGGCTTTTATAAAAGGGAGGCAAATTATGGATGCAACACTCATAACTGGTGAATGCATTGATTCAAGAATGAAAGGAGGAACACCTGGTATAATGTGTGAGTTGGATATACAGAAAGCATATGATCATGTTACTTGGACATTCCTTTTGAATACTCTCAAACAGATGCAATTTGGTAGCAAATGGGTGAAGTGGATTGAATTTTGCATCAAAACGGTCAGCTTCTCCGTTCTTGTGAATGGAGAACTTGTGGGTTTTCTTACATCAGAAAGAGGGCTGAGACAGGGAGATCCACTTTCTCCTTTTCTTTTCATTCTGTCAATCGAAGGTTTTGATAGCATGATGAGGATTACATCACAAAACAGGTGGATCAAGGGATTCCAAGTTGGAGGAAGAGTTGGGGAGGAGAAGGAAATTTGTCATTTGCTATATGCGGATGACACTCTCATTTTCTGTGAGCCAGTAGCTGAACAAATTAGCTACAACCTACATTAGAGTGATTCTGGTTCTGTTTGAAGCAGTATCAGGGTTGAGAGTAAATTGGGGAAAAAGTAGTCTGTTTCCTATTAATGAGGTCCAGCAGATTCAAAATTTGGCCAATATTTTGGGATGTAGAGTTGATCAAATGCCTACCATTTACTTGGCATGCCTCTGAGTAGCAATCATAAGGCAATGGATATCCAGGACGGTATCCTGGAAAAAACTGAAAGAAAATTAACTAGGTGGAAAGCTCAATATTTGTCTTTAGTTGGAAGACTGATCTTAATAAACTCTGTTCTACATTCCTTACCCACCTATGTGATGTCTTTATTTCCAATCCCAGCAAAAGTTGTGGAAAAGCTAGACATGCTAAGGAGGAACTTTCTGTGGCATGGAAATAAAGAAAGGAAAGGTTATTGTTTAGTAGACTGGGAGACTGCTTCTCAGTAAAGAAAGAGGTGGGCTGGGAATCAGAAATCTGAGGTTGCAAAATGAGAGTCTACTGATGAAGTGGCTGTGGAGATACATTGGTGAGGAAAGAGCTCTATGGAAGGAAGTCATAGTGCCGAAGTATGGTGAATTAGACCCCTGGTGTACAAAAACTGGTTATGAACCTTATGGTGTGGGTGTGTGGAGAACAATCAGAAATATTTGTCCACAGATGGAAGCAAATTTACATCTCAAAGTGGGGAATGGAAACGAAACAAAATTTTGGAAGGATGCATGGGTTGATCAAACCTCTCTCAAGGATCTTTTCCCAGATTTGTTCTTCATTTGTGAGAATCCTGGAGATACAGTGTGTGATTGCTGGACAGAGCAGGGATGGGACATATCATTTAGGAGTGTTAGAATATGAATAGGTTTATACAATCCTATTAGAATAGGAATTGGTTTACACAATCCTATTTGAATAGGAATAGGTTTATACAATCCTATTTAGAATAAGAATATGAATACAAATAGGAATAGGAATAGTAAATAGTATCCTATTTGGTAAAGGATTGTATTCTAGTGTCTATAAATAGGGTCTCAATGTAATAATGTACACAACAACAATTCAATAATATTTTTTTCCTATATTTCTCACATGGTATCAGAGCCTTTACGATCTTGGTAAACAATCAAAGAGCTTCATTGCGTGTGCGCTATTATCCATATATGTCGCCCGTCCGGTCAACGATTATGTTAGCAAAAGTTGGGTCACCGTGTATCTTTCTGGTGACTACTTTCTTATATCTAATTTGTGTAGCACCGTGCCATCATTCCGGTGACTACTTTTTCATACTTAATTTGTGTAGCACCGTGCCATCATTCCGGTGACTACTTTTTTCATATTTAATTTGTGTAGCACCATGCCATCCTTTTGGTGACTACCTTTTTTTGCATATCTTATTTGTGTAGCACCGTGCATCTATCCGGACTACTTTTCATATTTAATGTGTGTAGTACCATGGATTTTTCTGAACTATTTTCTCATATCTGATTTGCATAGCATCATGTGTCTTTTCAGTGACTCCTCAGATTTGATTTGCATAGTTCCATTCATCTTTCCGGTGACTCCTCAAATCTGATTTGCGTAGGGTTGTGCCATCATTCCAACCCTACCCGTATAATTTTTCTTTTTCAGCAGGGTCGTGCCATCATTCCGACCCTACCCATAGTATTTCTCTTTTTCAATGGGGTCGTTCCATCAATTCGAACTATCCTATATAATTTCTATTTTAGTTGGGTCGTGACATCATTCCGACCCTACCTATATAATTTTATTTCTTAGATTGTGGCCACTTTTAGCCATTCAATCTAATACTCCGGCATATGAGCATGTTCCAGCCAGTTTTGCGGTGACTTGTTTAATATCGACTCATCTAATTCCAACATGATCCATATACTTAATACTAGATTTTGAGCACTTTGTTGCTCAAGGGGAGTTTAGTTGCCTTGTATGTAGATTATGTGAGTCACTCAATGGTCTGAAATAGTATTTGGAAGTTTGGTTTGGAAAGTTAAACACTGTAAATCACTCTGTGTTTTATCGGCATTATGCATCAAATCCAGTAGTTAATGAGAAGACAAGCACATTGAGATTGATTGTCAATTTTGTGAAGTCGACTGATCAACTTGCAGATATCTCACCAAGCCCCTCATTGGTCCTCGTATTAATTACATATGTAACAAGCTAGGTACATGAATTGTATGCACTAGCTTGAGGGGGAGTGTTAGAATATGAATAGGTTTATACAATCCTACTAGAATAGGAATTGGTTTGCACAATCCTATTAGAATAGGAATAGGTTTATACAATCCTATTTAGAATAAGAATATGAATACAAATAGGAATAGGAATAGTAAATAGTATCCTATTTGGTAAAAGATTGTATTCTAGTGTCTATAAATAGGGTCTCAATGTAATTATGTACACAACAACAATTCAATAATATTTTTTTTCTATATTTCTCACAAGGAGAATGCTTAATGATTGAGAAATAGAGAGGGTGGCAACTCTACTGGGAAAATTAGATGAAATTTGTATTATCCCAACAGCTACAGACAGAGTCTTGTGGAAACTCAGCAAGGATGGGGCTTTCTCAGTCAAAAGTGCAGATAAGAGTGGTCTACATGAGATGACTAGGGGAACACAATATCCTTGGAGGTACTTCTGGAAGACTGTCACGCCCACCAAAGTGAAATGTTTTACTTTGTTAGTGATTAAGAGAGCTGGTCTTACTCAAGAAGTCTTACAGAACAAAGGTAGAAAACTAGTTCCCAAGTGTTTTGTTTGCAACATAACAGGGCAAACCAATAAGCATCTGTTTTTACATTGCAAGTTCACCACTCAGTTATGGAACCTTTTCCTCAACATTACAAACACTAGCTGGATAATGCCACAACACTCATCAGATCTTTTGAGTTGCTGGATTAGGAGGGGAGGAAGTAAAAGTCAAAAGAGATGGTGGAGATTAGTACCTTCATGTATATGGTGGTCAATATGGAAGGAAAGGAATGGAAGATGCTTAAAAGATAGGTCCAATTTCATACATAAAGTAAAATGGAATTGTACTGAGATACTTTCTTGGTGTAAACAACTTTGTATAGAAGATGTAGATTAGATTGTAGATTTGATAGGAAGCTTGTAATTTCTCTCTTTTGGAGGTGACCAATATACCCTTAATGCCGATGAATACAATATACCAATTTCAAAAAATAAATAAAAATATAATGATGCCTTAACCTCAATCGGTTGGTATCGTCTATATGAATCCTTTTCTTTCTTTGTGTTTTTTTCTTAGTTTAGTCTGCATTGATTCTGATGAATAATAGGCTATCTAAGACAGCTTTTCTCCCTGTAATAGATCTGTTTCGTCCTCTTTTTGCATATTCAATCATCTTAGTGTTGCATTTATGGACCTGTGCAAAGGTCACATGGTACGTGGTAAAATAATTTTAGGCTGTCTTCTGGAGTTTATCCCTTATGTATGCTACTTACACTCCATACGAATTTGATTATTTCTACATACATTAACTCTAAGCATTCAAAACTCTAGACCACAGTTAATAAAAAAAAAGTATTGAAAACTCTAGATAATTATTCAGCATTCGTCACTTAATACGTTGAAGTAGTGGCCAGTTAGGAATTTTTGTTAATTACCTGATTTATTTCTTGAACTATCCCTGAAAAGTTACCACTGAACTCTTGTGTTTATGATCTTTCATGGTCAACCTTAACCATTTTGAATTTCATTGTAGTTGGTGCTTTACTGTTGTAATAGATTATCAGAATACTGTGCATTTAGTCTGGGCTTGACTAGTTTATTCTGATATATAAAGACTAGAGATGGGAACAGAAATTAAGTCAAAATCATGCAACATGGATTTAGTGATTGGAAATCTTTTACAAGATTCTTGCACAAAAAATAGCATTATGTATTTTGTTGCACCAATTGATTCATTTACACATATTTGATCGCATTACTAATTCTATTGGTGACATTCTTTCTGGTTTGTGATTATCCCATTAGTTGCCTAGATTGTTTCATGCATCAAACTTTGTAAAAGGAATCAGTTCTTTTCTTTTTCTGTTAGCTTGAATTTGTAAATATCTATCTCTCCTTTTTCCTAACAGCTTTATCGTTTTGTTTCCAGTCGCTTTATGAACCAGTACTTTTTGTTGATTGCTTGCCTTCAACTATGGTCACTCATCACTCCAGTAAATCCTGCTAGTACATGGGGCCCTCTCATCTTTATATTTGCAGTCTCAGCAACAAAGGAGGCATGGGACGATTACAACAGATATCTTTCAGACAAGAAAGCTAACGAGAAAGAAGTTTGGGTTGTGCGGAAGGGCATTAGAAAACATGTATACCATTAGTGTCTACATTCTTCATTACATTGCTTATATCAGAAACATATCAGGAAGTTTCTTTCTTATTTGTTTTAATTCAATGTTGGGATTTGTCTGATTTGTTTCACCTGCTCTGTCCTGAATTGACCATTGTTCTTTTCTCGTTTATACGGGCCAAACTAATGTTTACTTCCTGGGGATAAAAATTCTTGTCACATGCAATATTACACCACAAAGTGACGTGATCCAACCTTAGTTTCTTATCACAAATGTTTGGTTGTTCTACTCCTGAAGTTCACAAACTTTTGGTTGTTCTACTCCTGAAGTTAAAGGGTACTTGTTGCACTCGCATATCTCCCTGCATAATAGTTTTTTCAATTTGGGATGGAGTGCCTTTTCTTTTGGGAGGATAATGTTGACTGCCTCAGAAAATTCTTGCGACATGACATTCTGCTCCAGTTCTCTGTATATTCTTAAACAATGAGATTATTTTTGGGGATTCAGTAGAAGAGTCGCTAGCATCAATGGATTCAAGAAACAAACTTCCTTTTGGAGAACTAACCAACATTGATGATCATTTTTCCATTTCTTGCTGTCCAGTGTCCACTTATCCATCATGATGGAACATCCATAATTGTTCCATTGTATTTCATCATAGTGCCAAAGTTACATGGTCCAATTTTAGTTTCTTAATACAACCTTTGATTGTTCTATTCCCAGAAGTTGAAAAGTTAATGCGCACCTTTTGTATAATCCTTATAGTTTTTAAAACTGTAACAGTATATTAATATCAGCACAGAGGCATGAGTGAGCCATATTTATAGTTCAAAAAGCCACATGAATATCCTTTGCCATTTTAGAAGGATTCTAGCATTCTAACATGTCAAGTAAAGATATAATTTTAACTTTTTGCTGGAGAGAGTATCAGTTTGCCAAACTTGACTTTATAGAAGGGCTGAGTGTTGCAATTTCTTTTCTCCCAGAAGTTCTGTACTTTGCAAATATAGTCGAAATGTTATTTCCTTTATCATTCTTAAATATGTATTTTATTAACATGGCTGAAGCCTGAAGGAGATAAATTTCTGTATAGGTTGATTTTCTTTTGCCACATGGTAACGCTGTGACATGCATATAGGTGCTGAACTTTATGTGTACTTAGTGATGTGTACAGTTCAGCCTTATTTTTCATCCGATGTTTACCTGCTAATCTAATTTTGTTCGTGTAACCTACCATATCTGTAGGTGACTAGATGTGTTGACCTAGCACCAGAATGTTTTTTTGTTTATGAAGCACAATGTCTTGTTGAAAATAATTCTTAACTCACTATGATGTATTCTATTTCATCATCTCAGTAACTATTTTCTTCTTTATTGTTTCACCAGAAGATTTAATATCCTACATTTCTTGTATTTACATGTAGATTCAAGCCCAAGACGTTTGTGTTGGTAACATTGTATGGCTTCGTGAGAATGATGAAGTTCCCTGTGATCTGGTCTTGATTGGTACTTCTGATCCACAAGGTCTTTGTTATGTGGAGGTAAATCATTATGCCTTTGTCAAAGTTTTTTTGTCTTAGAATATATTCACTCTACCTGAAGTATTAAATAGATGTGTTGAATCGAAAGATTGTCTTTATCTAGGATAAAGCATGGTTATTATTGTTGGAAGGGTATAACAAGAACCTTGAGATTCTTGAGAAATATTAAGCTCGACTTTTAGATAGATTCCTCCCCTCCCTCTTTTGATAAGGTAAACATTTGTATTAATAATGGGAAAATTTCCCGTATACAAGCAGTATTAAGGAGTCGTTTTGTTTAAATTCAAGTTATGATGGGATTATTTATGATAGGGTAAGTTAAATGAGTTATGATGGGATAAGTTATGCTAAGATTATTTTTTATTGAGTGTTTGGTTTGTTTTATTCAAAATAATAAATTTAAGAACAATTTATTTATTTATAAAACCCTTCATGAATGTGAAAAGTGATGTATAAAAAGGGTTTAAAAGGATATTTTTGTTATTTACTTATTTCATCCCGGGATAAGTTATCCCGGGATTACTATACCACCCAAGGGGAGGGATAACTTATTCCGGTACTAATTATTAATCCCGGGATAAGTCGTCCCGACTTGCCAACCAAACAACAAAATAAGCGGCACTATAATTTAATCCCAGGACTATTTGGTGTTATCCTTCACACCAAACAACCCCTAGAAGTAGAGAATCAACAACAGAATATAATTCTCTACAAACGATGCTCAATCTTCTTTAGATACCAAAACCTCATGGGTTCACCAAAAAGAAACTAGAAATGAGAGTCTTTTCCTCTGGCGCACAAGTATCATCCCATCAAAAGCTCTCCTATTTCTTTCCTTCCACTAGACCTAGTGCTAGTGGCACAACATTCCAGGACTTTCGACTTCTCTTTCTTCTTCTGACTTCACAACTTGGGAGTGCCTCCGCTGCTATGCTTGGATTGCCTGTTGTAAAGCATTTCAAAATCTCACACCATAAGTGAGTTGTATCGGACAATGTAGTAGTAGGTGGTTCCCATCTTCACCAGAACATTTGCACATGAAGCCTCAACTGACATAGTTAATTCGCTGTTCCCTCTAATTTTCATCTGTCAATATAGCTCCTCTCGCTGCCATACAAGTGAAAAAACACACCCTCTTTGGTGCCCCAGGAATCCAAACCAGTAAATCCAAACCAGTAAGTGTAGAAAATCAGACTCCCTCATTAAGAGCTTATGATAATATGACTTTAATGAAAGTAATTCATCTCTTTTCAACCCCCACCTCATGAGTCCTTACTAATATGAAATGTCCCTACTTGTAAAATGTACCGACCAGACTTTGGAATTCAGCTACTTCACAGTCCTGAAGGTTCTTCTTGACCCTTATTTTCCAATGGACTCTCCCATCTCGTACTTTACGAATTGAACTGTCATCTACTTCTGGTTTGAGATACTGTAAAATATTCCCAATTTCTATTCTTCATGCTACTTGTATCTCCAAAAGATAATTTACTTCCATCCCCTACCCTGAAAGTTATGTTGCCAGTGAAGTCTTTCCATCCTTCCATGATGCTCTTCCAAAGTTCACAGTTAACTGGATGTGTGATAGTTTTAGTCGTCCACCCCCTTCAACATCACCATTTTCTACTATCACCTTCCATAGAGCACGTTCCTCAATCCTAAAGCTCCATAACCATTTACCTAATAGAGCTATGCTGGAAGTTGGGGATAATTAACCCCAAGAACTGCAGTCCTCCGCAGATGAAACATCCTCCCAGCTAACTATGTGAAATTTCCTATCCTCATCTGCTGAATACGACAAAAAGATCTTATGGACCCTTTCTATCTTACCTGTGACACTGTCCAATGCATGAAACAATGGTATAATGTGCCTAGGGATGCTCCACAGAGTGCTCTTAGTTAATACCTCTTCTTCCTTCTCTACAAGTAGCCTATTCTCTACTCTGTTAAGTATGGGCTCCACACTGCTTTGTCTTTATTGGAAGTGTCCAAGGGTATGACATAGTTGGAAGACATCGGATTTGCTTCCTTCATTCCGAAAGGTAGACCCTGTCTTGTCCAACACCTTCTTTAGTACTAGAAAAACATCTGAGAGTATATATTTTAGATCCCACTACACTCGTAGGCTTGTAGTCCTTGCTGTTCCTTGTTCCCTCCTTTTTAAGGTATGATGCCTATGAGGATGCACCGAGACTTCTCTCAAAATCTTCTTATCTTTCCATAAAGATGGATTGTTTCCAACTCCTAAAAGTTTTTGAACTTTGACAAAAACTTGTAATGTAGGGGGGCCTAGATGGTAAGTCATCTCTGGTGAGTCAAGGGGGTTAATTGACATTCACTCCTCTCAAATAGAGACAAACTCAATAGCCTTGGCTAAGTTATCCAGTATTGCATGAAGATTCTTGATAATTGATACTCATCCATGTTATCATCTCTTGAAAGACAAACCAAGTAGCATATAGTCTTATTTGTCCTTATTGGTTAGTAACTTAGCGCAGGTTTATATGCAAAACGTACATCTGTCAGCAGACTCCACACCAGCCTTTTGCTTCTCTATATTCACTTTAATTTAACAAGTGAAATTAGCTCAGCCTCCTTCCGAGTTGTCTAAGAATGAAACTTGCAGATATCTCTTGCAATTATTTCTCTATTATTCAAAATGTTAAAACTCACATATATCCGTGCATGTTGTTTGGTGTTTCTCTTCTATTTAGAACAGTAACTATGTGACACTCTTCAATTTTTCGTAATCTGGCCTAGTGTTTGACCGTATGAAAATTGGAGGAATGCATCTGCAACAAATTTGTAAGTTGATGTATATTTCAAAATTCAGTCCCCGCTTCAGATTGTGTCATTGGTTGCGACATAAATACATTGAAGCAAACTGGTTGCTACATGCTTGTGAAACCTTGGTTGGCCCAATCAGTTGTGAGCTCTTTGCTTTCAATTGCTTGGTGCATGCAAATTGTGGATGCTCCATTGTGAACTCTGGGATCAAATTAAAACATTTCTTACTTGCGTCTTTTATTGATGAATGTACTCTATTTGATTTAATCTTCTGTTTATAGGTTTGATGACTTTTCCTAATAGATGGCCCTATGCTTCAATCTTCCTGTTCAATACACTTTGATGGTTACCTCTGTTCAAACTGACTTATTGGTTACATTTTGTTGTTGCTATATCATATTACAGACAGCTGCCCTTGATGGTGAAACTGATCTTAAGACAAGGGTGGTTGCTTCTGCTTGTATGGGAATAGATTCTGAATTATTGCACAAAATCAAGGTAAACATTAGTTCTTTACATTGAAGCGAAATAACCTATTAGTATTGGTTCTGGTGAAAATGCTCTTTTTGTGCATTCTACATGTTTATGTTCTTTTACAGGGCGTGATCGAGTGTCCCGTTCCAGATAAAGACATCAGAAGGTTTGATGCGAACATGAGACTATTTCCTCCATTCTTGGACAATGATATATGCCCTTTGACCATTAAAAATACAATTCTCCAATCATGCTATTTGAGGAACACAGAATGGGCATGTGGTGTTGCTGTTTATACAGGCAAGTTTTCATATGAATATGATGAGGGAACATTGATTTTGTACTTCATATTTTTTCCCTTTGTTTTTTTTTTTTTTTGTCAGTATAACCTTGTGATCGGTGAAAGAAAAGTTTGTTAATACTGCAATTTAATGATGTTTGATAGAAGAATCAATAGAAGACCAATATGCATATTTTGAAGCTTGGTGACATTACTCCTTATCAACACCAGGCTGACAATTGACTAATAGGAGTGAAACCTGTGCAGTTTCTATGTCAGGATTGATGTATTACTGGACCGTGGTTGGGGTTGTCTCATTGCTGCTTATATGCACAAGTTTTTTGAATGATTGTTGTGACCAAATGTTGATTTTTCTTTATGTTTTACTCCCTCCATTTCAATTTACGCATCTTACTTTCCTTTTTAGCCTGTTTTTAAAAGAATGCCATTTTTATGTTTGGTGACTCTTTAAATCTAACTTTCTGCATGACATATTTAGGACTACAAGATTCAAAGGGTACTTTTGTATGTTACACACATCTTTAGTTTAAGACAACATGATTCCAAAGTCTCCCTTGTTTTATTAAAATTCGTGCCAACTGAAAAGACACTTAAATTGAAATGGAGGGAGTATGATTTTTTTGTTCCTTTTCCTAATAGCATTTGTATAACTCTAAACTTGTTGTTGGTGCATGAAACAATTTTCTTTAAGATAGTGTAATTTAATGAAGTTTGGCGGAAGAATTAAGAGGATACCCACCACTTTGCTGACTTTTGATAGGTAAAAGGGAAAATGGTTCAATTGAAGATTCAATTAGATCATAGGTTTTTGTTCTTAGAACTGAAAGATAGGTGCCTTTGAATTGTGACATTCTAGAGAGGATGTCAAATTTTTTTTTTTGAACGTGTAACATTGTATTGCTTAGCATATCCTTATGCTGGAGACCTTCAAAATGATACAAACAAAAATAAAACGATATATTTATGGTGAACCTAATGAATCTACAAGTTGATCTATATCTTCTAAGATTATCTCTTGACATCAAAAACAAAAAAAATACTATACAATTTCATTTGACTTTTTGAATGGAATTGGATCTATTTCAAAACATCTCCCATTTCATTCTCTCCAAACAGTCCACCAATTGTATTGGGGTATTATAATATCAGTCACCACTTCTTCGGGCTTTTGCTACCTCCTCTTCTGATCCAACAACTATAATTTAGTGAAATGGGATGTTGTAACTCTCAATAAGAAGCAAAGGGGGGGGGGGGGGCGTAGGAATCAAGAAACTAAGCCTGCAAAATTTATGCCTACTACAAAAATGGCTATGGAGGTTTTTTTGTTGTGAGGATTCACCTGTATGGAAAAGATTCATCACACAATAGTATGACCTCCAAAGCCACTGGAATACTGAAGAAGTTCTGGGAACTTATGGTTGTAGTGTCTGGAAAACCATCAGAAGACTTCGGCCTCGGTTTCATTGCAACATAGCACTCAATGTGGGTAATGGTTTGAAGATAGATTTTTGAGGGGAGCTCTGGATAAGAGAGGAGTGTTTAAAAACTCTATTTTCTGATTTGTTCATCCTTAGTCAACATAATAGAGCCACAATAGCCCAGGTGTGGAGCCCACAAGGCTGAAATTTAATATTCAGAAGAGGCTTATGTGACTGGGAAATTGATAGAGTTGCAAGTCTTCTATTGATACTAGACAACTTCCAAGGACTATCTGATGTAGCTGACAGAACAATATGGAAGCTTCATAACAAGGGCATGTTCATGTGAAGTCATGCTACTGGAACAAAAATGCTATCCATACACAGTCCACAACATGGCCTTGGAAGCTTATGTGAAAAACCAAGATTCCCCTAAAATCTCTTGTTTTGTATGGTTAGTGTGTAGGAAAGCTTGCCCAAAGTACTACAGGGAAGAGGTAAACAGATTTGCTCAAGGTGTTTTATGTGTACATTGGATGCAGAAGTAAATAGTCATCTGTTTCTTCACTGCAAAACAGTTGCAAATCTGTGGAACATGTTCTTCTGTTTGCTTAGAGTGCACTGGGTGATTCCAAAAACTACTAGAGAAATGCTTAATAGTTGAAAAGGGATTGGAAGAAGAGAATCAGAGGAGGACTGGTGGGAAATGATATTTGCATGTGTTTGGTGGACCTTATGGAAGGAAAGAAATGCAAGAGGTTTTGAAGACAAATCCAACAACATGCAGAAGATCAAGATGAATTGTCTTAGTCTTCTTTATTTTTGGTGTAAACAGGATAGAGTGGAGGATATAAAACTTTTTGTTGATTTCATAGGGAAATTGTAAAGCCACTTGGTCTAGTTTTGTTTTTTGCTGGAATGGTGCCCTCTGGGTTGTAAGTGACTTTCCTCATTATCCTTGATGATGAGTACTTGGTGAATATACAATTTGTTAGAATAGAAATAAGTATTTCCTACTTAGAATAGGAATAGGAATAGGAATAAGAATAGGAATCCTAGTTGGAAAAGGATTCCAATGTAGTGTCTATAAATAGGGTCTCAATGTAACAATTTAGAACAATTCAATAATATTCTTTTCCTATATTTCTCACATGGTATCAGAGCATTGGTGAGAACAAACAAGTCACCTTATGTCTGTCAATTTCCGGTGACTGTTGGATCTGATTTTATTATTCTTTTTTCTTTCTGTGGGTGTTGTGCGAAAATTAACACCACCACGAGGCTCGGAAAGCCCCCGCGACCAAACCCAAGCCAGAACCACCGGAAAACATCACCCCACGCGCTCTCACGCGCCGATCGGAGGTGGTGGTTTCCGGCGAGATCTGGCTCACGCGCCGGCGCGTGAGGCCTTTTCTGATCAATTTTTTTTAGAGTTTTTTTTGACAGTTGGGTCGTCCAGCCATTCCGACCAGGCCCATACTGTTTTGACCAGATTCGATCGCCGAAATTAGGGTTCCGGCTATTTCCAGGCTGTTTCCGGCTATTTCCAGGCTGTTTCCAGGCTATTTCCGGCTATTTCCAGGCTATTTCCAGGCTGTTTCCGACAATCAGATCTCAATAATCAAGTTTTTTATTTTTTGTTGTTTCCAAGACAAATTTAGCATAATGTCTTTTGGGTGTGATGTTTTTGGTTCTAAAAATATAGGGATTGGAAGTTCTAGCCCTATAATCACTTCAGAACTTTTATTGGGAAGTTCAAACTATTTATCTTGGGCTTCCTCGGTTGAGCTGTGGTGCAAGGGTCAAGGTGTCCAAGATCACTTAACGAACAAGACTTATGTGGTAGATGTAAAGGCAAAGACTAGTGAGGAAGATGCAAAAGCCAAAGCACAATGGGAGAAAGTAGATGCTCAATTATGTAGTCTCCTATGGCGTTCTATTGATTCCAAATTGATGCCCTTGTTTCGCCCATTCCAGACGTGTTATACAGTTTGGGAAAAGGCTCGTGCTTTATACACTAATGACATATCTCGATTCTATGATGTGATATCTCGATTGACCAACTTAAAGAAACAAGAATCCGATATGTCTACTTACTTGGGACAGGTACAGGTAGTCATGGAGGAATTTGACATGCTGATGCCAGTTACTACGAATGTGGAACAACAACAAGAACACAGACAAACATTGTTTCTAGTTCTTACTCTTGCTGGACTTCCTCCTGATCATGATTCTGTGCGTGATCAGATTTTAGCTAGCCCTACAGTTCCTACAATCGGTTAATTATTCTCTCGTCTCCTTCGTCTTGCGGCACCTCCCAGTCATAAAGTAGTTTCATCACCCACTGTTGACTCCTCTATTCTCGCATCTCAAACCTTTGAAAAGCGTACATATCAGTCTATGGAGAATCGGCGAGGGGGAGGGCGTTTTGGGAAACCTCGATCCAAGTGTAGTCATTGTCATAAGTCTGGACACACTCGTGACATATGTTATATTTTGCATGGTCCACCACCCAGTTATGATCCTATTGTTCTAAAGGAATATAATGAGTTCCTTCGAAATCGCGCAAGTAAACAGACATCTCCACCAGTAGCATATGGTGCTCAACCTAATCAACCATCCAATAATGCTCATATTGCTCAAACAGAATATGATGAGTTCTTTCAGTATCGAGCAAATAAGCAAACGTCTCCACAAGTAGTTTCGGTTGCACAACTTTGATGTATGCATTGCGGGTAATTCTTTTGCTTGTGTGTCGCAATCTAGTACTCTTGGAACATGGGTCATGGACTCTGGGGCTTCTGATCATATCTATGGTAATAAATCACTTTTATCCGATATTGTTTATTCACAATCTCTTCCATGTATTACTTTAGCCAATGGGATCCAAACAAAACCAAAAGGGGTTGGTAAAGCCAAACCCCTATCTTCTGTCACCCTAGACTCATTCTTTATGTCCACTGGTTCTCCTTTTAATCTAGCATCCATTAGTCGGTTACGAAAGCCTACATTGTAGCATAACTTTTTCGATGATTTTTTCTCATGCGGGACGCGATGCGGAGACAGATGATTGGAACAGGACATGAATCACAGGGCCTTTACTATCTTACCTCTTTAAATTCCTTAACAGCATTCTCCGTTACAGATTCCCCAGATCTAATTCACAAACGTTTGGGACATCCGAGTCTATCCAAACTGCAAAAGATGGTGCCTAGTTTGTCTAGTTTATCCACATTAGATTGTGAGTCGTGTCAACTTGGGAAACACACTCGTGCTACGTTTTCTCGTAGTGCGAGGGTCGTTCGAGTCTATTTTTCATTAGTTCATTACGATATTTGGGGTCTAGTAAGTCAGTTCCACCTTAGGATTTCGTTATTTTGTTAGTTTCATTGATGATTATTCAAGATGTACTTGGGTTTTCTTAATGAAAGATCGTTCTGAGTTATTTTCTATTTTCAAAAGTTTCTTTGCTGAAATACAAAATCAATTTGGTGTTTCTATTCGTACTTTTCGTAGTGATAACGCCTTAGAATACTTATCCTCCCAATTTCAGGAGTTTATGACTCACCAAGGCATTATTCACCAGACTACTTGTCCATACACCCCTCAACAAAATGGTGTAGCTGAAAGAAAAAATCGGCATCTTATTGAGACCTCTCGTACTCTTCTCCTTGAATCCAATGTTCTGCTGCGTTTTTGGGGAGATGCAGTTCTGACATCTTGTTATTTGATAAATAGAATGCCCTCTTCTTCTATTCAGAATTAGGTTCCACATTCTATACTGTTTCCTCAGTCACATCGTTATCCTATCCCCCCTCGTGTCTTTGGGAGCACATGTTTTGTTCATAACTTAGCCCCAGGAAAAGATAAATTAGCTCCTCGTGCCCTCAAATGTGTCTTTCTTGGTTACTCTAGAGTCCAAAAAGGGTATCGTTGTTATTCACATGATCTTCATCGATATCTTATGTCTGCTGATGTTACATTTTTTGAGTCTCAGCCTTACTATACATCTTCTGATCATCCTGATGTATCTATGGTTTTACCCATACCTTAGGTTTTACCTGTGCCAACTTTTGAGGAATCTCTGATTGCCTTACATCTCCAGTTGTAGTGCCACCACTACTAACTTATCATCGTCGTCCACGTCCAACCCTAGTTCCAGATGATTCATGTCATGCGCCGGACCCTGCTCCTACTGCGGACTTGCCTCCTCCTAGCCAACCGATTGCACTTCAAAAAGGTATACGATCCACTCGAAATACTAACCCACATTATACCTTCTTAAGTTATCATCGTCTATCATCACCCCATTATGCCTTTGTGTCGTCTTTGTCCTCTATTTCCATTCCTAAGACTACAGGTGAAGCACTTTCTCATTCTGGATGGAGGCAGGCTATGGTTGATGAGATGTCTGCTTTACATAAGAGTGGTACTTGGGAACTTGTCTCCCTTCCTGCAGGTAAATCTACTGTTGGTTGTCGTTGGGTTTATGCAGTCAAAATTGGTCCAGACGGTCAGGTTGATCGACTTAAGGCTCGCCTTGTTGCCAAAGGGTATACTCAGATATTTGGGCTAGATTATAGTGACACTTTCGCTCCTGTGGCTAAAATAGCATCTGTTCGTCTTTTTCTATCTATGGTTGCCGTTCGTCATTGGCCTCTTCATCAGTTGGACATTAAGAATGCTTTTCTGCATGGTGATCTTGCGGAAGAAGTCTATATGGAGCAACCACCTGGTTTTGTTGCTCAGGGGGAGTCTAGTAGCCTTGTATGTCGATTGCGTAGGTCACTCTATGGTCTGAAACAATCTCCTCGAGCTTGGTTTGGGAAGTTCAGCACAGTTATTCAGGAGTTTGGCATGATTCGTAGTGGAGCTGATCACTCTGTGTTTTATCGGCATTCTGCACCAAGTCGATGTATCTATTTGGTTGTTTACGTTGATGATATTGTTATCACCGATAATGATCAAGATTGTATCACCGATTTGAAGCAACATCTCTTTAAGCACTTCCAGACTAAAGACCTTGGCAGATTGAAGTATTTTCTAGGTATTGAGGTTGCTCAGTCTAAATCAGGTATTGTTATTTCTCAACGCAAGTATGCCTTAGACATTCTTGAGGAGACAGGAATGATGGGATGTAGACCTATTGACACTCCTATGGATCCGAATGTTAAACTCCTTCCAGGACAGGGGGAGCCGCTTAGTAATGTTGAAAGGTATATACGGCTTGTTGGAAAGTTGAATTATCTCACAGTGACTAGACCTGACATATCTTTTCCTATGAGTGTTGTAAGTCAGTTTATGACTTCCCCTTGTGATAGTCATTGGGAAGCAGTTGTTCGTATTCTGCGATATATAAAGTCAGCTCCCGGTAAAGGACTACTCTTTGAGGATCAAGGCCATGAGCATATTATTGGATATATAGACGCGGATTGGGCAGGATCACCCTCTGACAGACGTTCGACATTCGGATATTGTGTTTTAGTAGGAGGTAATTTGGTGTCGTGGAAGAGTAAGAAACAAAATGTGGTTGCTCGATCTAGTGCCGAATCAGAATATCGAGCAATGGCGACAGCAACTTGTGAACTAGTTTGGATCAAACAGTTGCTGGGAGAACTAAAATTTGGCAAAATTGATCAGATGGAACTTGTGTGTGATAACCAAGCGGCTCTTCATATCGCATCAAATCCAGTGTTTCATGAAAGGACTAAGCACATTGAGATTGACTGTCACTTTGTCAGAGAAAAGATACTCTCGGGAGATATTGTTACGAAATTTGTGAAGTCAAATGATCAGCTTGCAGATATCTTCACCAAGTCCCTCACATGTCCTCGTATTAATTACATCTGTAACAAGCTAGGTACATATGATTTATATGCACCAACTTGAGGGGAGTGTTAAAATAGAAATAAGTATTTCCTACTTAGAATAGGAATAGGAATAGGAATAAGAATAGGAATCCTAGTTGGAAAAGGATTCCAATGTAGTGTCTATAAATAGGGTCTCAATGTAACAATTTAGAACAATTCAATAATATTCTTTTCCTATATTTCTCACAACCTTTACTCATAAAAAAATTATCCATCACCAAGGCTAACAGAAACGGGCTCAACGCTGATCCCTGGTGCAACTCCATCTCGACTGGATAGTGCTCCGAGTTTCCTCCCATAGTTCTTACCTGTGTCTTGGCTCCATCATACATGTCTTTTCTCGCCCTAATGTAAGCCATCGGTATACCTTTAGACTCCAAACATTGCCATAGGACTTCTCGTGGGACTTTATCTTAGGCCTTTTCAAGGTCAATGAACACCATATGCAAGTCCTCTTTCCTTTATAATAGGAAATAAATTGGTCTCCCTCAGTTGACCTTCAACTTCAAACCTGAAGCAGCTTCAGTAAGCAATAGGATCATTCTGATGTATCCAATTTGCTCCACTTTTGGTTCACAAAATAACACTGCGTCAAGTTTTTGAGAACATGAAGAATACTATACAACAAGTCAAAATGAATTGTATTTTGACTTAAAGTTTTTGGTGTGGCCAGATATACTCTAATGATACTGTCTCTATCATTGATGTCTTAGACTCATTATAAGGACAGGACAGTAGATTTTGAGTTCTTTTGTAAATATGGTTTCAGTACAACCCATGTACTGTGGTACAGAAATAGAAACAGTTACCTTGTAAAAAAAATTAATTATCACTGCGTCATCTGTGTAAAGAAGGTGGCATAGTTCCTTTCTCTGCCCTGCTGTCTGTAATTTGAAGACCTTTCATCCATTTTTTCTGCAGTTCTGTCCTTTTTTTTTTTTTTTTTGATGAAGTAAGTGTGATTTCATTAAGGCATCCAGTAGATGCAAAGATCAAGGGGGTGGGGGATCAGTCAGCTCAGTAAGTACAAAATACTTATACTATCATTGATGTCTTAGACTCATTATAAGGATAGGACAGTAGATTTTGAGTTTTTTTTTGTAAATATGGTCTCAGTACAACCCATGTACTGTGGTACAGAAATAGAAACAGTTACCTATGTCAAAAAACATATCACTGCATCATCTGCGTAAAGAAGTTGGTATAGTTCCTTTGTCTGCCCTGCTGTCTCTAATTTGAAGACCTTTTATCCATTTTTTCTTCAGTTCTGTCCTTTTTTTTTTTTTTTTTGATGAAAGTAAGTGCGATTTCATAAAGGCATCCAGTAGATGCAAAGATCAAGGGGGGGGGGGTGGGGATCTGTCAGCTCAGTAAGTACAAAAAACTTATAGGGCTAAGGAACTGAAAAAATCCAGGTAGTGATTTAAGTTATTTACATGGGAAGAGTTGGCCCAAATAAAAAGGTTAACCAAACAACTTGCGTAAGCTTACAAATTGGAGTTGAAACCCCAACAAATAATCTCCTATTCTTTCCAAATACCCCAAAAAATACAGAATGGCTTATGGCTTATGATCCAGATTTCTTCTTAACTTTCATAGAGCTGCAACTAGTGTAATCATATCTGATATTGAAGGGCATAGACCAGTTTATACCAGAAAGGGGTAGGACCATGTACCAAAAGGGCAGTGAAGCATAAGGTAGTTGATGCTTCCTGATGTTGACTGACAGTCTGACACATGTAACACCTATTGACCTGTTGGAATCTTCTACTCATAAGATGATCTTGAGTGAGGCATGCCCCTTTTAAGGCACGTGGTCATATGCTTTTTCTATGTTCAGCTTGCACATGACACCTGCTTCATCACCTCTAAGTCCGGAATCATTACACTCACTGACAATCAATAATCTGTCTCCCTTATTACTTCTTGTAGCTATGACAAAGCAATCATTTACCAGTGTTGAAGAAATTGCTTTATCCCAATTTATTTACTGTACAATTTTTTTTGCATTCTGATGAAAATTAGGTAAATTGGCCAAGTACTTTTGCTATTCAGTTGTCATATACAGGGAAATGATTTCACTAAATTTTTTTCTATATTGTCCAACTTGTTTCTATTATCTCCTGTCCTCATAATGTCCATAAGTATGAACTAATGCTATCATCTTACTTATTAGATATGGTAACCTGAGGTGCCTCGTTTTTCTTCCTCGTGAATATAATTATGACATCTCCCTCTTTTCTTTCAGGAAATGAAACAAAGCTTGGCATGAGTAGGGGCATACCAGAACCAAAGCTTACAGCCATGGATGCCATGATTGACAAGTTGACGGGTGCAATATTTGTTTTTCAGATAGTTGTTGTTATTGTTCTGGGTATTGCAGGGAATGTCTGGAAAGATACAGAAGCAGGCAAGGTTCGTGTCTTATCTGTATGCTAATGATATTATTAATATTTTTTTTTTTATTGTCCGAGTTAATAATCAAGTCTATGTAGGGTGTTTTTGAACCTCTACTGGTTTAAAGCTTTATATGCTCTAATTGAAAAACAAAATTATGTTGTGACCTTTTTATATTATCTTTTATGGGTAAAACCTTTTTAAATATCCATATTGTTGATTTGTTTGACCTTCTAGTCTGAAATTTTATGCTATTACAGAGTCACACTTTACCGTACTTGATTATCTCTATCATGCCCTCTCACATGCCAGCCTAATTCTTTTCTGTTGGGCACATTACGTGAAAATTCCTTTTGCTAATTGGTAACTGTGGGACTTGAATCCATGTCTCTCCTTGCGCTGATACCATATTAAAGTGTTTGACCATCTCATCTAAAAGCTTAAGCTATTACAGAGGCCATTGTTTGATTTATTGAATTGTGTGTTTCAACCCATATAAATCATGGTGTGACCATTTAAGAAAGAAATAAAGACTTTGGAAACTTGTGGTCTAATGTGCCTTAGACATTTGTTGACTATAAGTCATCTCAATAAGAGTAAGATGAGAATTCTAAAGTTAAATTATGTTCTAATATCAAAAGGTGACATTCTTTTGGATTGACTAAAAAGTGTGCCACATAAATTAGGGAAGAGGATAATTAAGTGATTAAAGTATGCGCTCTCTCTAACAACTTAGGCTTTTGAATGAGATGGTCACCCACTTCAACATTTTTGTATATCAAAAGGGATTGTATAATGCATTTTACTGCTTAGATTGTTTCCTCTCAGATTAGTTTTTCTGCTTTCTGTGTTGCTTTTCCTCCGTTGATTGTTGAGCACTCAAGTAGCAAGCTCTTGAGATCTATCAGATCCTTGTTTGGTGTGTATTTTCATCCGTCTGATTGCAGGTTTTTGTTGATCTTGTAGCTATGGTATGTCCAATATCCAAATGAAGGTCCATGGTACGAGTTACTGGTCATCCCTCTTCGGTTTGAGCTTCTTTGTTCAATCATGATTCCCATTTCAATAAAGGTAGGCTGTGAAGTATCCTTCCCACTATGTTTTGTTGCATTATGACATTTTCCTGTCATATTCTAGAGTAACTTTGTATTTTGTAGCAGTCATTTATCAAAGAAGATCTATTGATAGAACCTAAAACAGCATATTCGGATTCCCCCTGGATGATCATATCAAGATATATTTTACATTTGAAATTCAGCCGTGATTCTTCTTGTATTACAGTGAATGAAAATGGCATAATGTTGATTCAGTACAGTGCAAAAGCTTATCTGCTGTACTTTATATTCAGATTGAAAAGTAAATTTGTTCCTTTAGTTGATTGGTGCACGTATTAAAGACCAAATTTGTTTGAATTGTTCAGTTTCACTGGTAGCCTGAATTATGAATTTTAGCGAATAGAATTCCAGGCTGATAGTGGTTATGAGAGTGGAGTGATAAGTTCAATTTTTCACTTTTTTTACTCCCTTAGTTCATATTAGTATTACCGTATATAATGGTGCAATTGAGTGTCTCTTTTTCCAGTTTATCATTTTTTAGTCTGATTTTCTTGATGACTGTTCTTTGCTGGTTCATAGTGGTTCAACCTGTCCCGTGGTGCGTCCAGCGGAGACAAAACTAATACATAGTCATGGTATATCTTACAACATTGCATATCCTATTTCAAGCTATATCCAGTAATAGGGATAGCTGATAGCTACTTTCTTGGTAATTCTGCTTAACTGTTTCCTTCGTTCCTTTGTTTGATGGATCCTGGTGTGCTTTTCTCTTGCTTAATACTGATATCCGCTGCTCTAATTCCCATGTTTAGCATCTTTTCACCATATTCTGTGTCTTGACCACCATAAACACTTTTTCTGTAGTTTCAATTTGACTAGCTTAATAATTTGCTTTGATGATCTGACCTTGGGCACATCGATTATGAGTTATTTTCTTCCGTCTAAACTCACAGATAGCCTTTGTACTTGAACCCCTATTTTTTTTTTCTTCTCGTGAGTTCTCTTCCAAGTGAGAAGAGTTCCATGGATCACTTCCAGCATGAAAGATGAGTAATCTTTGTCAAACAGTTTCACCAATTGCAGGCAGGCTGAGAGGGAAGTCTAGCTAGTTTTGATTGGGCTCGTGACCTCTGACTCACCTATCTTGAGAGTACTTTAAATGTTATTTCAGCGTCTCTTTTCTTCTTTTACTTTTTCATTATGTCATGTCATGAGACATATTTCATAGGACCCTAGGAAGTTAGATGTTTTGAGGAATCAGCAGTGTTACTCAAGTTAGCCTTAATATCCTTATCTGACTGAATTAGCTTTGAAGCCGGTCTGGTAAACTTAAGCACATTACCTCATGGAGGTAAAAAAGTACCAGTTAATATCTTCTCATCTGCTTAACCCTTGGTGGGAAGAGTTATCTGATATCTATACTGGTGGGAGGAAGCAGGTACCCGATGGAGCACATTATTTTTTTCCCGATCTTTAATCTTGAGGAAAATCACATATAATTAGGTATATTTGTCAACTAAAATAATCCCTTATTGAACCAATAAACAAGCTGAGGTAACTGTTGAACACGAAAATGTTAGGCGATATGCAACTCTGCAAGGACAGGTATGATAATGCTTCAAAATAAATTACAAGGTTAATTTATTCACTAAGAAGTTTAACTTTTTCTTTGGATTAGAAAATCTATGGCTTTAACATGTGTTCGTTCTTTTTTGATAGGTATCGTTGGATCTTGTAAAAAGCTTATATGCCAAATTTATTGATTGGGACAATGAGATGGTTGATCCAGAAACTGGTACTCCATCCCATGCGACAAAGTAAGAAACATGTTCTTAGTTTTAAGTTTGTTTGCTAACATATTCAGTATTCATTTGTTTGTGTATCTTCTTTTTCTTTTCATGGCAGCACAGCAATTAGTGAGGATTTGGGGCAAGTGGAATATATATTGACTGATAAAACTGGGACACTTACTGAAAACAAGATGATCTTTAAAAGATGTTGTATTAGTGGAACCTTTTATGGCAATGAGAATGGGGATGGTTTAAAGGGTAAGGCCTTAGTTATATTTTGATTGAGTTCTCTATTATTGACTTGTGCAATTCAACTTCCTCCGGCTTTAATAATTTACGTGTCAACAAAGATATAGGTACATATACAGGGTCTTGATAACTTTGAGTACAACCTGATGCGAACTCAATTACTCCCTTTACTGAGCTTCATATACCAGTAAATGCTTTCAGCTTTCTGATGTTCTTTTTTGAGATCCTACTGTGGTGTTTGAAGGTGCCTAGAAATGGGAAGAAGACTTGATTTTAGACTATTGTTCAAATGCATTATGAGCAGATACTAATACTGATTGAGATACAAGGTCCTTAGCTTAGGACAATCATAAGAACTACAGATCTACTTTTATATTATTGCTCATCCACCTCTATTAAGCTTTTTCCTTGGTTATCTTATGGAGATGCCTGAGGATAGGCTATATTTATCTTCTTCTGCTTTCATCATTCCTTTTCCTTTAAACTCGGATACAGTTATTAAAGATTTTAAAGTAAAAGCAGTTACCAATGTTTCTGAAAGCTCCATTTTAATACCAAAAAATTTATATTTCTTTTATCATTGGACTTTTAGTTCAGCTTCAGAGTGACCCATGAGTTTTCTACTTTGTTTCTTTTGAAAAAAGTATGGGAAGTGGCTGCTTGACTGCTTTTCTCACAACTATGCTGCTTTCCTGATGCACAAAAGTTCAGGAAAAGGTTTTTCAAGCTTTTTCCTTCCCTTCTACACATGCTTGAAATGAGGGAGACTCCTCAAGTGGGTACTTTGCAGATTATAATTGCATGTGTTGCTAAAACAAACACACAGCACATATGTTGAATTCTAAAACTTCCTTGTTTTTGAATGATGACTCGAATAATCTTTGTTACTAATTTGTGGAGCCTATGATTTATAAGTTAAAAGGTTTTGTCAGGTAGTTCTCTCAATCTAACCTATCATCTTCTCTGCCATTTGATTATCTACATCTTCTCCTCATATGATTAAGTCATGTAAATCTGTTGATCAACACAACTTCAAATTTTTGATCCTAGGAAGGACTACAACATCTTTTGCATAAAGTGGTATCTCTTCTATAGCATCATCTTCAACTTAATCTGACCTTCTCTTATCTGATTTTCCTGTTTCTTTGGCTTGAGAACTAATGTGTTCTCCATACCTTTTTCCTTATCACTTATATATTTTCCTTCTTGTAAAAAAGAAGCATAAACAAACTTTGTCTTCCATGCAGATCCTGAACTGCTTCAAGCTGTTGCCTCTGGTTCTCCAGATGCTATTCGGTTTCTTATAGTCATGGCAATATGTAACACTGTAGTTCCTGTACAGAGGTATATGGTTTGTCTCTGAATTTCCTGATGAAGTCATCAAATTTTTAATAATCTAGGATGGCCGTTATTGGTGTCTGTTGTCTTTC
Organism: Solanum pinnatisectum; assembly: GCA_035578085.1. NCBI lineage: Eukaryota > Viridiplantae > Streptophyta > Magnoliopsida > Solanales > Solanaceae > Solanum > Solanum pinnatisectum. The sequence continues at coordinate 8,087,617 of CM069086.1, read as the reverse complement.
TGTAGTAGTATTCTGTTTTTCTGGTGCCCTAAAGTTACTATTATTATTATTTTTATTTACTTTAATACCTTTTCCTTTTACTGCCTATAGCAAAGCTGGAGCGGTTTCATACAAGGCACAATCTCAAGATGAGGAAGCGCTTGTGCGTGCTGCTGCTCGGTTAAATATGGTCTTCCTTGAAAAGAAAGGGAACATTCTTGGTATGAGTTTGTGACTGAGGAAAGACAGTAATACTATGTACATATTAGATACAATTGTAATATTGTTTTCTCTTGGAACCTTTTCTTAAGCGCAGATATCAATTTTAATGCTTCGCTGGTCCAGTATGAAGTATTGGATACCCTAGAGTTCACTTCTGAGAGAAAAAGGATGTCTGTGGTGGTCAGGGACTGTCAAAATGGAAATATCGTACTTTTGTCAAAAGGAGCTGATGAGGCTATTCTGCCTCATGCACATGCTGGTGATGATTCCTTACCCAGTAATACCATATTCCATAATTTAGCATTAGAGAAGACTGGATCTCTGTGAATATTGATTTTCATGTCCTGTTAAGGATTACTTGAACAACTTATCTGCAATTTCTTCTCATACGGCACTATAGAAGAACAACAATTACTATGCCTTAACCTCGAACTAGCTGGAGTCGGCTATATGAATTACAACCACTTTTCTCTATTCGGACCAGTTCTATATCAATATTTAATAGCTTGGGGTTCTTTGACACTCTGGCATAGAGTCTCTAAGTATCTATACTAAAAAGAATCTTGCCAAACATCAGATCGTGTGTTAGTTTATCAATCTAAGTCTTAATCCCAACTTATTGTATCACCTATATGGATCTTTTGCTTCCGTTGTAGTCTATCGTTTGCTTGCTTAGTCTGCATAACTTTAGAGTTTAGAGTGATGGCAGGTCTTTTGACACATCTTTCTTCAATGTGATTCTAGGAGTGTTTTGAGAGAGATCTTGTACATTTGAGAAATTGCCTCTTTTCACTTATTGTTTTTTTGGTGGCACCTACGAAGTTCCTTTATGTACAGATGATTGGGTGGCATTTATAGAGAACTATGTCTTGTTGTAGGGTTTTATATTTTTGATATACTTCTGGTATATGGGCCACCTTTTTGCTCTTTGTTTAATGAGTTTTTTTACTTTAATAATAAAAGTCTCTCATAACAAATATTTAAAGTATTTGTTTCTCTTTAACTAATCCTAATTGTAAAATGTACCACAATACTTGACTTCTATCATAATTTAATACTCAAAAACACTTTTAAAATGATTGGCCGAACACAATCTGCATATCAAATAATGAAAAGCACTTCTCAATCAGTCAATTGAATTGGCTGAACACAAATTGCTCCCTCCAAAAGTACTTTTTTTAAAAAGCCATTTTGACAAAACTGCTTCTTCAAATAAGCATTTTTGGCAGCTCGACCAAACATGCTCAGTAGATCTCTCTGATAGATAATGTAACAAGATACGTGGTGATATAACCTGGAAAATTAAGTGCTGATCGACTGTCTAAGTCTGCTGAGGGTTAAAGACACAATCAGGAGGATGTATTAACCTTCATATTGAAGAAATCCCTTTTCTTCCGGAAACTGAGTTTGATATTGTAGACTTATTGATTATAGAAGGTTTCTGAGATTTTCTGTTTAAGCAAGCTGTTGTATTTCCTTGTAATGGAACATTTGATAGTAAATGACAGAGAGTCTTTGAAAAGTGATTGAGAGGAGATACTGGAGTGTTGCAGGATAGGTGCAAAGCAAGGTAGAAGAGTCAGGTGAATAATTGTAAAAAAATATTCCACCTTCCCACAAATTGTATCAATGCGGAAATGAGTGCATCACCAGAAGGATAGCTGTCAGTGTCACCTTTTTACTTTTGGAATAAACTTAATTTCTATTTTAATATTTTAAATTGGCACAGGGGAGAAGTAGTTCGCGCAGTTTTTAGTTTGTGCATAACAATAGATAGCCCTGACACTCTGCACAATACTTTTCGTAGGAGTATTCAACACAATTTTGTTCTTTAATTGTAGATCCTTTCTTAACCAAGTTCCGTTTATGCTTGACAATCGCTTGAACATCTAAGATATGTCAAAATGGTGACATTTTTTTTTATTTTTGACAAGGTAACTAACAGTCTATATAAATCATCAGCACAAAATGTTGGAAGCCAAAATGGAGTGCTTACCTCAGTGGATCCAAACCCAAAAAATAAACTAGAACAAACCACCTTAGCCCTATATCATCTCATAACACCTAGAATTCCTCTCCTTCCAAATTGTCCACAAATTGCTGCAGGGACAATATCGTCTGTGTTAAATTAGGTCTTAGGCCTAATCACACCCCAAAAGCTAGCTCAAAGAGAGGAGGATTGCCCAAGCCTTTTAAGGAGTCTACCCATCTCATTAACCACAAATGTGGGAGTTTTGACATTCTTCCACACCCCACCTCACGCCTGGTGCTTAGCATATGGTGCGTGGGGAATTTTTAATTTTGGGGGCCCAACATTGGGTGAGACGAGTCCTGCTCTGTTACCATGTTAAATTAGGTCTTAGGCATAACTCACATCCCGAGCCATCTTTACACTAAGTTCATTGACTATACGAACATCGGACTCCTTTTTCTGTGCCTTGTTGTAAACCTCACGCACTTCAACATATCTTTCTCGGCCTTTTGGCTAAGACCAAGTGTAGTATCTGAGCAGTGGTCATGAAGAGACGAAAATGCTGCCACTCCCCTTATACAACACCACTACTGGACAATTCTCGCCGCCGTTTTCCACCACCCGAATGCCCATGCCTGTCCCAATCCCAAGCCCATATTCATCCGTTAGTCATAATCTACCACCGTGAAGCGGCACAGGAACACGAGATTGAAACCCTGCTCCTGGACAACCACCCTCTAGCAGCCGCACATGTTGCTCTTAAGCAGCACCTCTCCGCCATCCAGCAGGTGCTCCGTCTTCTCTCTTGCACAGCTGCAACCGTCAAGGCCGAAAGGGATGCTGAAGTACGTGAGATTTACTACAAGGCACAGAAAAAGGAGTCTGATGTTTGTATAGTCGATGAACTTAGTGTAGAAATGGATCGGGTTAGGACTGATATTCAAAACCTAATTGACGACCGCAAAGAGCTCAAAGAGCCTTTTGAGGTGTTCACCCATCTCATTAACCACCAATATGAGACTTTTGACATTCTTCAACAGACTGGAATGCTTTTTATTGCTACTGCTCCATCTGGTTGGTTAGGAGAGTTAAAAACTATGGTTGCTATTGCATATTTTCAGTCTCAAGATTGAGGAAGAAGGTGCATTGTTTTTGTAAATTCTTTGGTAATGTCTTGCTGCATTATTCTGAGTTTCTATGCTAAATCAATCTAGTTTTGTTATGTAATTGCTAGTTTTATATATACTCTTACTCAAAAATATGCAAGTTGTATAATTACTATGTTGTCCTGCCGCTCAACTGTGAATGCTTCTTATATATTGATGAAAAGCAAATATACCAGGACAGCAAACGCGGATCTTTGCTGAAGCTGTGGAACAATATGCTCAGCTTGGTCTGCGAACGTTATGTTTGGCATGGCGTGATTTAGAAGAAGAAGAATATCATGAATGGTCATTGTTGTTTAAAGAGGCTAATAGTTCATTGGTCGATAGAGAGGTGAGAAATATTTTCTATGGTTTATGCCTGCTACTAGTGACTTTTTTCTTTCAGCAAATCTTAGATCACCTGTGTTATGTATACCTTGTGCTCTGGCTCTCTGTTGGGTGTTACTGAAGTTTTCAGTTGACTGATTGATCATATACTTGTATGCCGCAGTGGAGAGTAGCTGAAGTATGCCAAAGAATAGAGCATGGCTTTGAGATTATTGGAGTTGCGGCAATTGAAGATCGTCTACAGGTGAGACCATCTTCTCGATTTTTTTTTTTTTTAAAATTCTTGGTAAGGCTTGCTTGCTGTCCTGATACAATTCTTGCAGCTTCGCGAAGATGCTCCTTTTAGAATTCTAAATTATTGTCTCTTGGTCAATGGATTTCATAATCTTACTTTTCACTTGTATATATACACACACATATTTATCCAGGATGCTGTACCTGAAACAATTGAGACACTCAGGAAGGCAGGAATAAACTTTTGGATGCTGACTGGTGACAAACAGAATACGGCAATACAGATTGCACGTTCATGTAATTTTGTTTCTCCTGGTATGCCCTGTTGATTTTTTCTCCTTCTGTTACTTTTTTTCTTTCTAATTTGTGCTTTCTTGTACAATGTCGACAAAAGATGTTTTCTTCTTAAAAAATTGTCAGGAGATGTTTTTATTTTCTGATTGACATGTTTGCAGAACCTAAAGGTCAGCTTCTGCTGATTAATGGGAGAACTGAAGATGAAGTAGGTCAAAGTCTGGAGAGAGTGCTTCTTACAATGAGAATAACAAATGCAGAACCTAAGGTATGTTGAATTAAATGCATGTCTATGTTGACGAGTGTACTATTTTGTTAACTGGTAATACAAATCCTTTCATTTCTAGCAGAACCTATCAACTGCTTAGCTATGACAATAATTGTTTGCTTGTCTGCCACTTTTATAATCCCCTTCTCTAAAAGATAAACAGAGATGCCAAAATAATTGCATATTCCAAATTCCAGCCATATTTGCATTTCAGTTGTTATTTTTTTAGATCTGGAAAATATGAGCTTGTTTTCTTGACCATTGTGCTTGCATTAGGGTTCTTGATATTGACATAGGATATAAACTTCCTTCGGGATTTCTGTGTGTATCTTTTTAGTAGTGGATGAAGTAATATATGCATCTTTGATATCTGCTTTTGGAACAACATAATTTGTAAGTGAAGCTTAATGTTGTAAAATTGTCAGGCTGAGCTCTGAATTTGGATTACTTGAAAAGGATCATAATTTGTTAGTAATATCCTTAGAATTAATTGTGTCTGCCTTAATAAGGCTATGTCTTGAGTGGGTTTAACATAACATAATCATACACAAAGAAGTTCACAAGGATTATACATCAACTCTCAATTTGAAGAGTAATGCCTACAGTTACGGGGAGATGGAAGTGTTTCCTGCCTTCTGTTTTTGTGACGGACTTTATTGCTTAATAAAGGAGACTCTAAAATCATAGAAGTGCTTCGTCGCTTTGATTTTTTTTTTTGTGATAACCAAAAAGGAATTAAGAATTAACGTAGCAAGAGGGACCTGATCCCAAGACATAGCTGAACAAAGGTGCATGCTATTGTGTCTTTGGAAATATTTGGCTGACTTATTTCAGTAAAGGCACATCTTATCCATGATGGTCAGGCGAAACACTAAAAATGGAAGCCCGGTGCACTAAGCACTCACTATACCTGGGGCCTGGAGATGGGCCTGACCACATTAGGTCTATTATATGAAGTCTTATTTCCACAGCTTGAACCTGTCACCTGTTCCAGTTTTTTATTTTTTCCGTCCATCCTTTCTGTATGCGTACTCTAAGGCACTATCTTGTAAATCTCAAAAATGTGCTTTCAGAGAGGGAGGAAACAGAAGAACAAGAAACTTACCTTCCCTCCAAGATCTCTGAAATAACACTAGTGATGGAATGGGTGGTACTTTTTCTTTTAGATGTTCCTCTTTCATGATACATGACTCTTAGTATTTATATCTGGCAGGATGTTGCTTTTGTTGTGGATGGTTGGGCTCTTGAGATTGTACTTAAGCATTATCGGAAGGCATTCACAGAACTTGCTATATTGTCAAGAACAGCTATATGTTGTCGTGTTACTCCATCCCAAAAGGCACAGGTATTATGTGTGCTACCAAAATAATTTCATATTTAATGCATTATTTTAAGGAGAGAACAAAACCATTGTGTTACCTATTAACAAGAAGTTCATCATGTCCCATCACAACTCTTATGTGGAACTTAAGCTTCTTGCAAAGAAAGTTCAAGCAGTGAAAAATTATTCATTAGAAAGTTTTACTTGTCGACATTTAATTTGTCATGGCACTATATTTTGGTAGTTTTCATATTCACTTCAGTTTTCTAATTTCCTTTTCATAGTTAAAATTCTCCTTATCTCCTCATGTGCAAGTTGAAAGTGCAACTTATCTGACCAAAATGTGTTTACTACTTTAATCTGTTCAATAGGCACCTCAAATTTTTGTTGTGTATCTGCAGATGCGTGCATGAATTTTCTTAGTCCAAATGAAGTGTCTAAATTCTAGCACGTGAAAGGTTGTTTTAAGAAACAAATTTTGATTGATATAGAATGTGTTTGGGAACTTTTGTTCAGCCCTAATCTGAACATTGTTAAAAATTGGATCACTAAACTAGTTATAAGCCTTGCAACATTTTCCCAAAAAAGGCCATAAACTTTGAGGCCTTATATATTCCTGTAGTTTACCTGACAAGTTTCTAGCGCTATTGGAAGGAGCAAATCATGAACACAACAAAATTTGATGACTTCTTTGGGTGATCTCACTAATTATTAAGTCACATTTTATAGGATGGCAAGGATATAGCCTTGCTACATAGCTTGACGCCCTATTGTCAGCATATTTTTGTGTTCCAATAGTATCTGTTTCTCGTTTTCTAGATCTCCTAAATGGAGTAATTTGTAAATCCAACTATATGCCATCATAAGCTTAATTACAGTCAAACCTCTCTATAATATCCACTCTCTGTAACAACGTTTCACTATAACTAGCATGTTCTTTTCGGAATCACTTTTTATGTTATATTTTACTTTTTTACATCAATTTTTTACCTATAACATCAACAACCATGATTATAATGGTACATTTCTTTGTCGAAATTACCACCCTACACCAACCTTAATAAAATATTTATGTACTTGTTATATAATAACTAAAAGCAATCTATTAATTATATTTTTCTGGAGTACATAACTTTGATAAATTTTGTAAAGTTCCGATAATCTGGAACATCAACAACTCTTTTGTACTTGGCACATGAGAAATTAAAAGATGAAGTTGGGAGCTTTTTGTAGTCTGTATAGAAATAAGAGATTTGAGAATGAATTGCATGATTATTTCCTCAAACATGTTGGGATAAATAGTTGTTGAAGAGTCCCACATCGGATGAAAAAGGGATGGGTGGTCTCCTTATATGGTTTTGGACAATATTCCCCTCTTGAGCTTACTTTTGGGGTTTAGTCAGGCCCAAGATCTATTTCTTAACATGATATCAGAACAGGTGCCATCCCAATTCTTGTTTACTGATGGTGGACCCCCATATTAAATTGCCCACACTCTAGATGTCTAGCCTAGGGCGTGAGGTGGAGTGTTAAAGAGTTCCACATCGGATGAAAAAGGGCTGTGTGGTTTCCTTATATGGTCTTGGTGAGCTAGATTTTGGGGTTGAGTTAGGCCCAATATCCATTTCTTAACAATAGTGCTTACAAGTAATCCTAAAAAGGAAGGAAATTAGTCTTAGAAAAGGAAATGAAAGTGATTTCTGTTTCTAATTACACAATTATAAGAACTAACCCTCTCTCATATTTACCGAAATGAACTCTTTCCATATTAATTCCCTAATTCTTAGCACTCTTCCTCAAGTTGGACCGTACATGTTGTATGCTCCTAACTTGCCACAAATATACTCAATTTTGGATCCACAAAACGATTTTGTAAGAATATCTACCAGTTGATCATTTTAGTTTAGACAACCTCTACAATACAATTTCAATCTTTTGTCAAAATGACAATCGATTTCAGTCTCTATATGCTTTGTTCTTTCATGAAATACTGAATTTGAAGCAATATGCATAACAAATTGATCATTCCTCAAGTATATTGGGATTTGAATAGTTTTCACAAGTAATCCTAACAAGAAAAGGAGGGTAATCCTAAAAAAAGGAAAGAAATGTAATCTCTATTTTTAATTACACAGTTATACAAACTCTAAAATTTCCTCATATTCACAAGGAATGAGCTCTTTCCATATCATTAATTTCCTAATTCTTAACATAGACTACCGTTTTTCATACATTCCACATTACATTTCTTAAAAGATGGAAGTTATGGATTTATAAATATTTGTATCAGCTTTTTGAATTTTCAATTTAATAAATATGAATATCACATGAGATTTAAATTCAATAAGGTCTGGAGCAATGAGGTTGCTGTTGAGAGGTTTGATTGATATTCGGGGGTGGGTAGTGACTTGTATCATTTCTGTTGTGCTGTATGAAGAGTGATATTTTGGGATGCTGTTATTTCATTCTTTTTCACTAGCAAAGTCCCAACACGTAGAAAGGTTGCTACATGAAGTTTTGAAAGAGGAGCTAGCTTCTTTGGTTTTGGCTCAACAGACTAGTTGGAGACAAAATTCGAGGGTGTCGTAGTTGGCAGAGGGGGATTCTAACACAAAGTTCTTTCACAGTGTAGCAGTTACAAATAAGGGGAGTTTGATAAAATCTATGGAGATTGGGGGTGAGACATATGAGGGGGAGGAGGAAGTAGAGAGAGCATTTGTTCAAAGAGGAAGCAGAGTGGGGGGCAAATTGGGGGTGGGTGGGTGGGTGGGATGGGAGAGGTGGTGGATTTCTATGAGATTGGAGGGGAAAATAGTGAGTGGTTAGAAAAGGCTATTGAGGAGGAGGACGTGCATTGGAGGTAGTCTGTTGTGCGGAGGATTAGGCTCTAGGTCCAAATGGCCGACCTTCTTTCAGCACTGTTGGAGCATGATCAAGTATGATATTTTGAGTACTATTGAGGAATCCTAGGAGGGAGTGAATTCGAAAGAAGATTCTTTCATTGTCATTATTCCTAAGAGGAGGGCGTGTCTAGTGTTTGGATTACAAATCTGTAAGTGTAGTGGGAAGCATCTATAAGATTATTTCTTAGGTGCTTTCTAATAAATTCAAAAGAGTTCTGGATGAGAACCTTTTTTCTTCGCAAAATGCCTTTGTCAAAGGAAGAAAAATTTTGTATGCAACTTTAGTGGCTAATGAAGTGGTTGACTTGAGGAAGAAATAGGGTGAGCTAGGTATCCTGTGCAAGTTGGATCTTGAGAAGACTTATGACCAGTTAAATTGGAAGATCTTGGAATTTATTTTTTTGAAGATGCTTTGGGGAGAGATGAAGGAAGTGAGTCAGCTTTTTGCATTTCTTTGGTGAGATTCTCGGTTTTGATGAATGGCAATGCCTGTGGGTTCTTCAATAACTTGAGGGGTTTGAGGCAGGGTGATCCTTTATCCCCGATGCTCTTTATATTGGTAATGGAAGCTTTGAGTAGAATGAAAGACAAAATTGTTTGAGCAGGATATATCAGGGGCTCAAAGCTGTGGTCGGTGGTGTGGGTACCACGGTGGTTTCTCAACTCTTGTTTGCGGATGATACTTTGGTGTTCTGTGATGCAGATGAGATCCAACTGGACTTCCTTGGCAAGTCTTGACTTGGTTCCAGGGCTTAAAATTAACATTAGAATATGTGAGATTATATTAACATTAGAATATGTAAGATTATACCCATTAGTAAGTGGATAACATTGTCATGCTTGCCCAAGTTCTGCAATCGGGGTAGGGGTTCTCTCTACTACCTACCTTGGTTTACCTCGGTGCTTCCAACAAGGATTTTGGTGTCTCAAATCCGGTATTCAGAGGGTAGAGAAGAGGCTAGCAGGTTGGCATAAAAGATACTTATTCAAAGGCAAGGAAATGCTCATTAAAAGCACGATATTGAGTATCCCTACTTATTATATGTCCTTGTTCAAGGTATATGGCACTGTGATAGGTAAACGGGAAAGGTTGCACAGAAATTTCCTTTGGGATGTGGCGAATAGGACAAAGAAATTTCACTTAGTTTCAGGAGACCGTGACATCCCCTAAACTCTGTGGGGGGGGGGGGAGAGGATCAAGGACTTGAAGGTTTTTAACAAAGCACTTTTGAGTAAATGGTTGTGGAGATTTGGGATGGAGGGAGAATCTTTATGGAAAGGGGTGGTTGCAGATAAATATGGTGTAATGGAAGGGGGATGGAGAACAAATATGATCATAATTCGGGTGTGGTGTGTGGAGGAATATATTGAATGGGTGGGATACTTTCTTTGATAACATTACATTTAAGGTTGGGGATGTGAGTAGAGTTAAATTTTGGGGGCAAAAGTGGTGTAGAGGATTGGTGCTTAAGGATGAATTTCCAGTGTTCTATAGTCTCTTGTCAGAGGTAGTTGACCGGTGTTCAAGTTAGGGGAACACAAAGGAATGAGACTTTTTGGATCTGAGGTTTAGGAGTAATTTCCTGGATTGGGAGGTGACCGAGTTTCAAAGTTGCTAGATGTCCAAAAACAAGGTAATCTAATTGACAGATCTGATGCCTTGAGATGGGAGCTCGGGAATAACAGTTCGTTCTCAGTTAACTCTTTCTATGAGAAGCTCTTGGTTGGGACAGAGTTCAGCTTTCCTCATGACTTGATCTGGATTCCTAAGGTGCATAGAGAAGTATGCTTCTTCGCATGACTAGCTACTAACGGGTGATTTGACGGTGGAGCATCTTAGGAAACGAAAGGTGATTTTCGGGTGTTTCCTTTGTAAGGAGACGGATGAGGATGTGGACCATATTCTACTACATTACAAATTAACCTCGAGGTTATGGGAGGATATCTTTAGATGGTTTACGTTTCTTGGGTAATGCCAAGATCCGTGAGAGAGTTGATGTTGAGATGGAAGAATGGAGCTAGGAGAAGAAATCACAAAGCTTGGAATGTCACTCCTCTTGCCTTAATGTGGGTCATTTGGAAAGAGGGGTATAGAGAACTTTTGAAGGGGTTGGAGATGAGCTTTGCTCATTTGAGTAGTCTTCAATCCCTTATTTTCTTCAAGGTGCATCCCTGTAGTTCCTGTTTGTATAGAGGATTGGGTGTCTTTTGGAGAGTACCATATTTTGTAGGTCTCTCCTTTTTGGTATTCCACTTGTATATGGCCATGTTGGCCTTGTTATTATTAATAACATTGTACTAGAGAAAAAAATGATGTAGCAGCAGAATTTTTTTTCCCATTACATGTGTACTCTAATGAGATAAAATGGACAACTTTTTGGAGCGAGATCAAAGTGTTGGAAGAAGAACGATTTGTTTGGAAAGAAAACTTGTTAGTAACTACTACGAAAATAGTCGGAGTTGGTGTATTTTTGTATTTCACGATGGCTTTCTGAACAGATTAATTGTTCTTGTATAGTCGGGTCAATTTTTCCTAAGTTTGCAGTTCAAATGTTGAAAAAGAAGCTTGAAATCTCCTGAGCTAACATACATTAGTTTGAAACGAGGGAAGTCATTTTTTATATTAAGATGTTTTTGTGCTGGTAACTTTGGGATATGGTCTTTGCATAGTAGAATGCTCATCTTGTTGATGCCTATAGTTCGTAAAAGTACGATTATGGGTGTATAGATCTCAACCGCATTTTATTACTTTCAGCTGGTAGAACTCCTAAAATCGTGTGAATATCGGACACTGGCGATAGGGGATGGCGGAAATGACGTGAGGATGATCCAACAAGCTGATATTGGAGTTGGTATAAGTGGGAGAGAAGGACTGCAGGCAGCAAGAGCAGCTGATTACAGTATTGGAAGTGAGTTCTTGAATACTCTTCTTCTTTTCTTACGTTATGTTTTAGTTACAAATGTTGTATTAGCTACTTCTTGGTTTACCTCACATCTGTCCTCTGTTTTAAAAGAATGTCAAGAAGATGAAATAGGTAGCAGCAATAGGTGGCAGTATAGTTTAGTGCCATAACACTCAACAAGGATCAGAGGTGATGACCACTTAATAATTATTTTATAAGCAGTGTCGGACCAAGGGGTTTGAGCAAGTGGGTTAGACACATAGCAAGAGTCTTACCACAACAAGAGAGAGGTGAGAGGCCGTCCCTGAGCAGTAGCTGTCACGGAATGCCTAGTTTGAGGCTGCTTTTTTTGTTTTTGGGTGGGGGTGTTGAAAAAGCTAAAAAAGTGTTGTTTGATGAGCCTTCTTAGTATTAGATAGTTGGTTAGGTAAAGGCTGAACAAGCCAATGATGTTTAGTTCATCTTTTCGATGATCAACCACACTGAGACTGAGACGCAGCCCGGACTCCCAAGGGAGAAAAATATGCGTTCTCTTCCTTTTTGTACATATAGTAGCTTTTCACTAAAGATTCTAGGCATGTTCATCTTTTTCCTAAAGAAATCGATTACTATACTAGTGCATGCAAACTGAAATCTTAGAGAACCTTGGTCCTATTGGAACCGGTTTCAAAATCCTTCATTATCGGCATAAGCCTTGACTAATTAACCCCAAAACGAGACAAGTGCTAGTTCAAAACCTTGGCTGTGAGCACATGAATTCGTTTTCAATTATGCAAGGTGTCAAAGTCAACTAAAGTGTTAAAATTATTTAGATATTTCAGGTTGCACCAAAAAGCTAAAGATTGAAAATAATTAAATCGTGAATATCTTCTGATTTTTCCTTCAGATCCATTCTTCCTTTCCTACCAAATTGTTCATAATATGCTCAACGAAACAAAGTTACATGGTACGTGAGCTTCTTCTTCTTAATCTGTCATCCAGATAGTAATAGCCTCCTCAAGCTGTTTGTCATGCCCCTTCCACTCCAGAAAGGTTAAAACAGGCAACATATAAGTCAAGGTTCAAGGCAATGCAAAAACAATTGAGGCCTTTAATGACTTTTCAAACATGTAGAATCTACTGGTGGTGGGCTCCTTTGCTGTGGCTTTCCTGTGTAAGACACACTTCATGCATTGCAAGACAGAAAAGTTGGCTGCTTTTGTAATTAGTCCTGTTAGTTTCGATATCTATGATAAAGCAGGACAATACAATGCAGCCAACTTTTTCTGTCTTCTTGTAAGTGTCTGATTGTGAGAAGAGCTCTTACATCCCTTAAGTTGCCGACTAGCTGATCTAATCTATCTAGCTCCAAGTAATGTAAGTTCATCTTGAATTTAAGGTCCCATTTTGTTGTCTATTCTTACTCAGAGATGGCAGCATCAGTGCATGCAGCAAGACGATGAAGAACAGGGGAAACATCTAACAGACAATTTGCTCTTGGAAGGCACTTGCAATTTCTGAACAAGCACAAGTGGGGTATTTTTCTGGCCAGATATAGGACTTTTTTTTCCCCATCTCCAAATTCAGTTCTACCAGAAAACAATCATTCCTAACTTACAGTTTTTTGCCTTAATGCCTTTCCATGTGATGATATTACAGCCTTAACAATAGGGTAACCCATACGATATCTTTGCTTCAGCAACTCTTTTCCAAAAGTTATCTTACTCCCACCTCCATGGCCATGTTAAATAAATACATCCTGCAATGCAGTCTCAGTTTTCACTGCCCACCTTCCTTTCCGGATGTTGTCAGCGTAGACCACTTCACAAAAGAATGAGTTGGTTTATGCTAGCATTGTGAACAGGTCGTTTTTTCTCTAAGGGTGATGTTCAAGACAACTTTCCGCATCTCGATTATTCCTTCCTTTGGATACATCTCAATGTACATCATTTTGCAGATGACAAAAGAAATATATTTGTTATATTGAACAAAAAAATTCCAACCAAACTCTAATTAATTTTTTTTTTTTGAGAAAAGTAAGTTGGTCTATATTTATCCATAGGTATACTACCTCAAAAGTGTAGTTCCCCTTCAAAAGTGTTGTAATTACATAAGATCCTAATACTACCAAGTTACTACCAGTCTATAGTAGTTGTGCTGATTACTTCTGAGCTATCTAAGGCTCATTTGTTTCCATTAAGATTAAGACGTCTGAATCTGAATAAACATCTGAATATTAAGATGTGCAATAAGATCTAGATGTCTAGATCTAAATGCACATTTGAATATTAAGATGTGGTCTCTAGATCTGAACACTGAATGATTAAGATTGCTTGTTTTCAATATCTGAATGTGCATATGAAATTAAACATTATAAATTATTACAAAAATTTCATTTCAACAAAAAAGTATTACTTTTTAATAAAAATAATATTTAAATTTATATTTGATTTAAAAAAATTTATATGATATATGCAAATAAAAATTATATGTCGATATAAAAATTATTGTAATGTGATTTCTTTTAAGAATTTAACATAAACATCTTTTTATAAGAAAATATATCATGAAAAAAAAATATTTCATAGGCATAAGATAATATCAAAAAGTTCAATAAGTATGATAGATACTAGTCGAAAAATAATAAAGAAGGTTTCACATCATCAAAGCCTAACATATAGTCTAGCTAATCAGAAAAATTAAAGAATTCCTAATTTTTTCGGATGACCTTAATCCATTTCTCTAACTTGTGAACCTGTAGCATCATCATGCTTTTTTGTAGTTGTCACTTTCACAAAATATACTAACAGTTGTACTGTGTAATGGTTCTTCCCATCCAAGTCCATTTAATTTTTTCTTTGCATTCTTCAAAGCTAGATGCACTATTTTTTTAATCAATAACTCCAAAGTAGTACTCATCTTCTCATCAATTTCATCTTTAAATTTTTTCTTTCATCCGAAGTGAAGATTGGGATGAAGAGTTATTAGGAGACAATGAGAGAGAGAGGCGACGTGATTTTTTTCTAGCGTATTAAATAAGTCTGAATGTTGTTAAGACTCTCTTATATATTTGATTCGTTCAAATCTTTTTAGATCCATTCAGAGGCTTTTTTTAAAAAGAAACAAATGAGCTTAATGGGCTGAATCTGAATGAATTCAGATCTAAAAATCAAATTCACTTAATGGGCTAAATCTGAATGATTAAGATTCAGAACTTCATTAAGTGCAAAGAAATGAGGTCTAAGACAACTTGTTTACACCACAAATAATACAGAGTTTCTTCCTGCATTTCCGTCTCTATTCCAGCGCTTCAAGACCTCTTTGATCCTTCCTGATTTCACCCATCTGACCTATCTTATGTTGGTGAACATTTGCCACAACTGGTTTGTCCACTTGCAGTGTAAGGAGAGATGGTTGACTGTCTCTCCTTGCTCTTCACACAAAAAGCACCTGGAACACAGGTGAAAACCTCTTTTGTTCAAGTTCTCATGTGTCAAAACTGTCTCCTTAGCTAGCAACCAAGTAAAATAGTTTACTAAATAGGGTATCTTAGTTTTCCATATCATCTTCCAAGGCCATTCTACTTCCTCAATGCCAACTGTGTTGAGATCTTCATGGGCTGAGTTAACAACGAAACACCCTTTGCTCCCCACTTCCATACCAGTGAATCATCTTTCTCAGAGAGGTTACTTAATTGTGCTAGGGTGACATAAAACTCTGCTATTCTACACATCTCCCAATCATTTAAGTTTCTCCTGAAGTGTAAATTCCACCCTTGATCATTCCATAATTCTGCTACAGTTGCTTGTTGCATTTGACATAGGTTGTAGAGGTCAGGAAACCTTTGGCTTAGTGAAATCTGGCCACACTATCTGTCTGTCCAGAAAGCCACCTTTCTGCCATTTTGCACCTTGCACCAGTTATGCCTCATTCCATATTTTGCAGCAATCACTTCCTTCCACATTGAGTTCTCAGCAGATGCAAACTTCCATAGCCATTTCATCATTAGGCTTTGGTTGTGAAACTTCATGTTTCTGATGCCCACACCCCCAATCTTCTTGCTTATGTTCATTTCTTCCCATTTGACAGGATGATACTTCCTGTTATCTTCATTTCTTGCAAAAAAGAGGTTCTTCTCACACCAGCTGGTGCTGGGAAAACAAATATCATGTATGTTGGTAAGGCATCCAACACATCATAGTTAGTCCCCCCCCCAAAGATAAGTATTCACTTTTCCAATTTGCTAATGTTTTCCTCACACTTCTCTATTTCCAAATGCTCATTGACTTATTTTTTTGCACCTTAAGGCATCCCCAAGTAGATGGTGGGTAGCTTCCCTAGTGTAATGGCCAGATCTTCAATTTGTACAACTTCATTAATGAGGTAGATATAGCTTTTCCCCAAATTTATATGAAGGCCTGAAACAACTTCAAAAATAATGAAAATGGTCCTCAAAATCAGAAATTGTTCCCTCACTGCTTCACAAAAAACTAAGGTGTCATCTGCATACTGTAGGTTAGTGATTTCTAAGTTGTTTCCTGCCCTGTTTTGTGCTTGAAAGCCTCTGATCCAGTCCGCGGCCTTTGCTGTGTTGATCAGACTACTCATCCCCTCCATAGCTAGAATGAATAAGAAAGGTGAGAGTGGATCTCCCTGCCTCAAACCCCTTTGAGAAGAGAAAAAACCAGTGGGACTTCTATTAATCGGAACTGAAAATTTGACTGTACCGATACAATATTTGATCCGCCTGATCCATTTAGTAACAGGTCAAATTCAATCTTAAGGCAATATCAAATTTTAAATAAATGAGATTGCCTTGTCATGAACCAAGTATCATGCTAGAAAAAATGTTAGGAAGACGAAGGATCAGATAATCAAAGGTGTTAAGAAGTCCCACATCGGTAGAGGGATGGGAATTTGGTCTCCTTATATGGACTTGGACAAACTTCCCCTCATGAGCTAGCTTTTGAGGTTGAGTTAGGCCGAGGTGCCATATCTTTACATGGTATAATCTCCCATTCCCGCCATTGAGAGACTTTAATAACTATAGCATGCCAGAAACAGGTAGTTGAGGTGGTTAGACCTATACCCCGAAATGATCTTTCTCGATTTCGAAACAGAAAGGCTTGGTTGAAGGCAAAATTTGGTGTAATTTGCCATTTTTTAAGAAAAGAAAGGTAGTGCCAGACCCATCCCAATTTGTTGTTCATCGATGTTGGGCCCCCATATAGAACTATTCACGCTCTAGTTGAGCTCTGGGCGTGCGGGGGAGTGTTAAGAAGTCCCACATCGGTATAGGGATGGGAATAGGTCTCCGTATATGAACTTGGACAAATCTCCCCTCGTGAGCTAGCTTTTGAGGTTGAGTTAGGCTCAGGTGCCGTATCTTTACGGAAGGCATCCAACCTAATGCTAGGTTAAGAGGGTATACAATTGAATGACTAGTTCAAGGATAGTAGTTCCTCGATTCTTAATGAGAATGACTTGATAGATGAAAATGTTACAACTAGAACTAAAATAGATGGCTAAAATGAAGAAGTGCTATCTAGGTGTTATGTGATATAAGGCTATCTACCATAATGGATATAGTGAACAGTTATATGACTAGCAATGTTATATAAGAGAATCTTTTGCTGCTAAAATTCAATGTATCCATAAGCTAAGTGTCGAGAGATGCGGACACTAAGATAGATGTAGAGTCGTACACGATTAGACAATTTTTATAAATGATTACATTTGGAAGAAGGTACAAGTAGCATAAATTGAGGATAGATGTCAGAAGATCGCTTTAGATTGTTCGGTCATGATCTACATTGACCTCCTGATGCACCAGTTAGGTGTGAAACATGGTGAGTGAATGTGTTAAAAGGGATGAGGTAAACCTAAAATCACTCAAAAGGAAGTCGTGTTTACAGTCCTACAATCTTTTAGAGTCCATGCAGACCTAGTGACAAATAGGACATAATGGAAGAAAAAGATATATATGGGGGTACAAATTAGTTGAGGATATATTTTAGTCATTTTAGCACGTGCACTTTAGGTCCTATGTTTTTTAGGAGTCTTACTAGGTGTTTGACCATGCGATTTGGAGCTGAAATTTGATGTTTTGATTTGAAATCACCATTTGTTTTTGACATTTGAACAAAACTTCAAATTCAATTTCAAATCATGATTTAAAATCTCAAATTCTCCTAAAAGTAGGATTTCAATTCCAAGTTTGTGATTTTGGTTTTTCAAAATTTAAAATTTGACCCATAATTTTGAATTTTGCAAAAAACAAACAAACCATGCTCGATGTGAAACAATTTATTGGACTAATGATTTGTAAAATTATGTGTATTTTGAAAATTTGTAATAGCATGTAATTGTAAACATGTATTTACAAAAGAAATATGGAGGTATGCAATTTATTAATGTGGTGCCTAGCCCTTAGGATATTCCGATACCATTTTTTTTGAACCATGGTTTGCTCATTTTGAAAGATCGTATAATAGTTGAGGAGGTTTTGATAGTTTTCACAAACAGTGGGGTTTTCATGTTTATAAGAAAAAGTACCACTTTTGAGATCCAAATTGCATGTCCTAACAAAATTTTACTAACTTCAAATCAACCTGATTTCAAATTAATGACTTACTTGGGATTGAGGTATAGTTGTTGTTGTGGTGGTGGTGTTGAAAGGATTAACTTACATACTCTTTATGGTTTCTATCTCAAGAAAAAACCTTTTATCGACGGTTAAGAGTATAATTTTGAACATTATATTTTAATATTCATTTTAAAATTGTAAAGAGCTCCTTTTACATATCAAGATATTGGTGTGTTTGACTTGTTGGAATTTGTGAAAGATGTCTTGAAATGCAAGTAATATCTGTGGATATCTAGGAGAATTAGTCAGGTAACATTGGTAGATTAAAAAGTTATCATTCAAGTCATTGTTGGAGATTGATACTTATTCAACATGTTGAAATACTATAGGCGATCAAAAAGATATTGGGAAATACCTACCACTCTCTGGTCATCCAAGTTTTACATTATCTTGTGAAAAGTATCTGATGTCATGTATATTGGTTCCTGCGTGTTCCCCTTCTCCTTATCTTAAAGACCCTTTAAGCTCAATGCGGATGTACTTCTCTTTGACGTATATATGCTTTACCTGTTTTTTTTTTGCATTTACATTTGATTGTATAAGACAATCTCAACTTGTATCGTTAACTTCAGTGGTGCTGACCTATTATCAGGATTATTCAGTGTTCTCCATTTTACGGCAATAGTTCCTGCATTTATTAGATTTATAATATATATACTCCTGCTGAAATTCATCTGCCCTTTTGTTGGTGGGAAATGCTGAAACAAGAACGGCATTTGTAGGCATTGATATTGTGGCATTCACCAAACTCCATTATCTTTTAATGTGTGCTTCTCCTGGTGTGCAGAATTCAGGTTCTTGAAACGACTGATACTTGTCCATGGCCGTTACTCTTACAATAGGACAGCATTTCTTTCCCAATATTCCTTCTACAAATCCCTTTTAATATGCTTCATCCAGATTTTGTAAGTGCTAAACTTTGTCTTTTGTTGAGTGCCTTTTCTAAAAAATATTGCCTTCACTAAAGGCATATAGCCTTGTTGAGTGCATCTCCACAGCTTTGATTGCTCATCCTGTACTAATATTATCATACATACCAGCTTCTCATTCATTTCAGGTGTTTCTGGAACAAGCCTTTTCAATTCTGTTAGTTTGATGGCTTATAATGTTTTCTACACAAGTGTTCCTGTTCTAGTCAGTGTCCTTGACAAAGATCTCAGTGAAAGAACAGTAATGCAGCATCCACAAATACTGTTCTATTGCCAAGCAGGAAGGTTTGAGATTCGTGCTCATTGAATCTCCTGTATCTTAGTACTCTACTTACTTTTCATCTGTTTCAAAAGTCGCTGTTGGATTATAGCTTTAATTTGGTGGAGCTTAGTTTTATTGGAGTGTTGCTATATATTAAACCCAAAACTCCTGGTAGATGGTCATTGGCCCAAATAAACTGATGGATCGATTACATTTTTCATATGATCATAAAAATGGAGTAAAAGTTCGAACAAAGTTCTTTTTGTAGCACTCGTCCGTCTTCTATTTTTTCTGAAATTGAGTGAAAAAATAATAAAAATTATTGATTTAGTTTTCATGTTATTTGATATGGTACTAACCTCACTGTTTCATTTGACTCAAATTTTAACAGGCTTCTTAATCCTAGCACATTTGCTGGATGGTTTGGCCGGTCTCTCTTTCACGTGAGTACTATTTGGTTCAAATTTCTAATGTCATTTAGAAGAGTCCTTAGAACTGCACATCTATTCTTTTCTAGCATTGGATTTGCAGTCTTGGAAGATTTCACTTAATAGTTGGTTATGTCCTTTATAATCTGGTTCTAGTAGCCTATGATACATCGTTTTAATGTATAGCCATAATAATTGGATGTGCTTTTTACAGGCTATTGTTGTCTTTGTCATCACCATACATTCATATGCTTTTGAGAAAAGTGAGATGGAAGAAGCATCCATGGTGGCACTTTCCGGATGTATTTGGTTGCAGGCATTTGTTGTAGCACTGGAAACAAAGTAAGTTTCTATGTTCAATTCACTACCTTCTCCACAGATTCTAGCCCCCAGAGCTTGAGTAGGAAAGAACATCCTGGCTGTCACAGGTTGACAGATAAGAAAGGATCCTTCATAAAAGTTTGGAATTTAATTGGTCCTTGGTTTCTGCTGATTTTCAAGCCCATGTCAGTCTCATGTCAGCACCCTAGGGGTATGTTTGAAAACCTCAGTTTCTTCCCGATAAAAAGAACTACAAAAAGTGATATAAAGAAAAGGGCAAAATGTTTTACCATTGTCGTTGCTACCCTATGATTTCTGGTCGTGTCGACCTCTGGAATCTCTCTGTCTGATTTCTAGGTCCTATACTATCTTTTTTTGAACTCTTATAAGGAAGGAGCACGTACATCAACAGGTTAGGCATCGTGATGTATCCGTGTTGGATGAGACAGGTCTAGGATTGGAGCAGTATGGGAAGTTTGTGATGCTGGTTTCTGTGACGAAACTGCCCAAGTTAAGCAAACTTTACAACATTACAAAGAACTTCAAGACATTATAGCTATCCTTAGATTGGAGAAATTATCCGAAGAGGATTGTTTACTCGTAGCAAAAGCACAAAAAATTGAGGAAATAAGAGAAGAGGTTTATGGGTGACTTAGATGATTTGATGAATACAAGACACACCTATTTATAGGTGCTAACCACAATACACATTATGTTAATATAATGTGGGATAATATTTTACTTAAGAACGTGACATTCCGAATATTTTAACTCTCAACGCTTTAACATATTGCCTACATAGTGTCAAGACAAATTTCCTCCATCCTAATTATGTGACAATGTTTGATTGGGCATAGAGTTTGAGAAATTACAGAAGACTTAACAAAATATATGCAAGTACCTAAAGTATCCTTTCAAATGACTGTCCGTGAGAGTTCCACATTTCTTTTTAATTTGAATGAGTGGTGGTGAGGATTTCAACCAGTTATATCATTAAAGATAAAATGGGGATGTTAAGATCAGGTAGTTTCTAAAAATAAGGTGTCATTCTTTTGGGATAGGCTAAAAAGAAAAGTATATCACATAAAACGGGGGACAGTAGTTAAAATAGGTGTACCCTCTCTTAAAGCTTAAGCTTTTAAGGGAGGTGGTGACACAAATCAACATGATATTAGAGATACCAGAGGTCTTGGGTCCAAGCTACCCTTTTCAAAAAGAATTTTTCACATGTTTGGTTCATGAAAAAGAAGCAGATCCACACATGAGAGGGTGTGTCATGCAGTGTTATCAAAAGCAAAAAACACAAAAAACCTTTAAGGTCTGTTAGGTCTTTAAGCGCAAATAATGCGTGGGTTTTAATGAAGAAAGACACAAATGGAGAAAACATACAGATGTATCAGGTGTGTGTGTCTATATATATATATATATATATATATATAGTTCAAGACTAATAATTATAAGCATGAATAACAAATACATGGACAATGAAATTGATTTATGTTTAGTGTGGTGTCTTTAGGAAACACTCATTCACATGGAAAAGTTTGTCTTAGAGCCTTGACGACGACACTAGAGCGCACATTTAGCGAGGCAAAGCGCTCAATGTGTTTTGATCCTCGATTCAGGGCTTAAGCACGCTTTAAGCATGCCTTTGACAACATTGGTGTGATGGTTTAATAAATATTACGTGTACCCTCTCTAGTAGCTTAAGCTTTTAGATGAGCTAGTCATACAATTTAACCTATAGAAGAGTAGTCAAAAGTGAAAAGGCCTACAAAAAAGCCAAATTTCTTGAGGCTTTAAGCGACCAAACACAATTAAAGTGTTGACTATTGTAAAGTGTTGCGCCCAAATCGCACACGCAAGTGCACGTGGTCGTTCAAGTATTAAAGTGGCTCTTATGAAGAGCCGGGTATCGTACCCACAGGGACTTAAGATTAGAAAACTTGATTGTTCCAATGTTTTCAGCTAAACGCAAGTGGTATCTAGATTTCAAGAGTGATTTATTTTATGATCTAAAATTTAAACAAAATTAAACAAACGTGATTCAATTTCAAGGGTTTAAAACAATGATTGGGTAAAGTCCAGGGCTGCAGCTCTTATCAAGATTCATGCAATTAATATCATTTAAATGGGTATTTATCAACTATCGAATCAATGATCACAGGGTTAAATGTATGATCATGGTCTCCTGACCTCTAATCGCCTACGATAAATGAAACTGGAACAGACATGGTGTCATTCTTAGAATAACACCCAGCGTAATAACGCAACCTAACTACATCGTTGAGCGGGGATAGGCTCGATCAAGTACCGAGCATTATGATTTCTTCTTGTATAGTGACCAAGCATGGCTTCTAGGTATATCCCTATCCTAGATACAAATTAACCCTAATTATTAAGAGAAAATCATGCTCCTTATGCCCCACGTTCTATCCTCTTATTCCTCTCCCGAGTTCAATTCGGACAATGTGTTTATTTCAATGGTGATCAGTCACGAAATACGAAAAACAAGAACATAAGAAAGATTCATATGATAATTGATATTAACCCAATGAAAACTTAATAATTTACAATCATCATGTAGCCACTGCCCTAGAACTAGGGTATTTAGCTTCTCATAGCAATAGATTCGATCAAGCAATGTTTAATAAACATAAAAAGATCGAAAGTAAAAGAGTTCAGGAAAGAACCCTAAAAAATGATGAAAAAGTTCTCCAAGTCGTCGTTCTTCAAAACCCATAAAAAGAATGTTTTAATAAAATAAAGTATTAACCTATTTATACTAAAAGTCGAAACGGCCAAAACTGGAACCCAGGGGCGCGACGCGGGGCAGTCTTCAAATTTCCATTCGAACGCATTTGCTCATCTCCACGACGCGGTAGCTACACGGACCACTCTGCCTAAATTTGAATCTCGCGAATTAATTTAAGACTCCCTCTCCGCGACACGGAGAGGACACAGAGTGCTCTGCCTGAAACTTTATTTCACGAGCCAAAATATAATTCCTCTCCGCGACGCGAAGAGGATACGCCATTGCCTTGGAATTCTTTTCTTCCTTTTTCTTCCTTGCTTCTTTTCGCCTCGGATCTTTTGTGTTCCCCAATGTTCATTTTAGTGCTCGTTTCTCCCTTTAAGCTCACCTACACAACTAATCATGTTGGTTAGCTTATATACAACCAAAAGACTCGATAAGACTATAAACAAACACATATTGAATTCAAACTTAGCTTAAATATGGGCATTATTAGATTTCTAGGCATATAAATATGCCTAAGATCATAAAGCAAAGCACCAATTGAGGAAAAATAAAAATAAATAGGAAATGCAATACCAGAAAATGTAACTATAGGTATAATTCATGTCAATGACTATTTTAAATTTCTAATATAGATGAAAAGGTATTGTTATTAGTTTTTAGTGGCTAACTTGCTTTTGAGGAATATCTAATTTCCTGTTGTGAATCACTAAAAGTTCAGTCATGACAGTTTCTTAACTACTGTATCACTTTGTCAATTATATTTATTGTCTATTGTCGTGGTCTTAAAGACACAGTTCATCAGTGAAGATGTGCACGTCTTAGGACCTTGATGCCTACACCAAAGCGACAACTAAGCGAGCAAATAACACAATCTGGGATTTATCAAGTTTCAGGGCTAAATGTACTTAAAGCAAACTTTTAACAACACTGATATATAGAAAGTAGAGAGTCCCCAAAATGGTTTTTGGCAAACATGCTGGAAAGTTACTGGGAGGGTTTTGATTGTAGAGCTTGTTGGAAAAGTTTTTGTTGCCTGACCTCACTGAAAATGTTTCAGCTGTTAGATCATGTAAGACAAATTTCTAGTAGCCAAATATTTTCGAAATAGTGGTTGGGAAAGTGCAGGTGTTTTTGTAGTAGTTATCCAAATGAGGTGTTGTGCCACTGAAGAAGAAACACGAGAAAAAGGTGTGGTTACGGCGATACAAAGGAACTAAGAATACTTGAATTAAGAAAAAAGATATGATGTAAAACCATGTCAATCCAAGTTCAGAAACCATTCTAAATTTCTTCTGCAGAGGCAAAGATATGGTATTTAGTTTTAGAGTCAGATTTTGCGACAGTTTCTAAATTCCAAACTTGTAATTCCGAATCACTAATATAAGTATCCATAGTGCATTAACTGTGACAACCATTTCCAGTTCAGTTCTATTCAAGATAGAGCACCACTTAAGCAAGGTGGATCGCTCAATACCTACACTCCACCTAGTCTCTCAGCTTAATATTCCTCAAAGCATGCCCTTAACAATACTGATGGTGACTTGGATGGAAAGGGGAGAGGGTGAAGCTGATGGGTGTGCCTGAAGATTGGGTTGGAAAAGATGGAGGCTGATTGTCTAAGTATCATTGTTCTTTTTGCTATAATTGTTACATTACTACTTTGATGAATCCTCTTGAAGGGTTGTCTCTTTTCCTTCTTTCTTGTGGTCTATTTTTTCATATTTCTTTAACTTTGCCTCTAGAAGTATTAGGATAGTCATGTGAGGCTATTTTTTGACTGGAAAAGTTTTCTGAATTGGTTGTTATGAGTGTAAGGACTAACTTAATAAAATAAGGATCCGATAGGCACAATTTAGGTACTAGATCACAACAGCACTCCTACATTTGAGACCCAAAATGTGATTAGTCTAAACTCTAAACTCAAATAACGTTTGTCTGCGAAGGAGAAAGTTTGGCTGATAACCAGTGAAGGCAGAAGTGGGTACATTTCTTGATAGTATCATTTTCACCTGAGTTACTTAGGGATGGCAATGGGGCGGGGGCGGGGTGGGTTTAGCTTAACCTGCAAAATTTTTAATCCGCGCCGCCCCGCCCTGCCCCGCCCCGCATAACAACTTTTTTTCATTTTCAACCCGCCCCACATAGACCCGCCCCGCATGAACCCTCCCTGCATAATTTTTTTAATATTTTCTTTTTCTATTTAAGTTTGATACTAAAAAATAAAATTCATAAAAATAAATTCATTTTTTCATTAAGTTTTATTAATTTAATAGAGAATGACTTAAAAATTTATTTTTTAGACGTCAATTGGGAAAATGTAACAAATTGTATTATTGTTTATTGAACCTTTTTCAATTACTATCTTGAATATTTTAGTATCTTTAAACAAATTATCTTAATAAATAATGCTCTATCACTCTTATAACATGTAAAGAGTTAAAATTATTTGAACCGATATAAAATCACATATACCCGCAACCCGCCCCGCATTAGTTTTAAAAAAATCCACTTCAACCCGCCCCACATCCCTCCTGCCCTGCATAACCTTAATCCCTCCCCACCCCGCATAGCCTTAAACCCACCCCGCCCCATTGCCATCCCTAGAGTTACTATATAAATCTTAATTTTGTTGGACAATATGTATGTGTATTAGTGCTTGCAATGCATGGTAGTATGCAATACTGGTCTGAAATTCCAGGGAACTAAATTTGCCTCAATGTTTACAGTTCTTTCACAATATTGCAACACATTGCCATATGGGGAAATCTTGTTACTTTTTATGTTATCAATTGGATTGTCAGTGCCTTCCCATCCTCCGGCCTGTATACAATAATGTTTCGCTTATGTAGACAGCCGTCATACTGGATTACTATATTTGTAAGTAAACTTTTTCCATCTTCTTTTTTCATGTAGTGTTCAAATCCTTTATTGGTATCATGATGTTTTCAAAGTGATTATCTATTGTTTACAGTTCAAAAGGTTTTTTTTTTTTTTGCAAGTAATTGAGACGTTATATAACTCAATGGTTCATACTTCTGAATTTGAAGCTCTCTTTGGACTGGGTTTTATTTTTATAACCCTGACGAGTTGCTTAACAAAAAACCAGTCAAGTAGTCGAGATAATGCTTCAGAATAGTAGTCCATCCAGTTTTTTATAGTAGAATATGGCTGGGCAGAAAGATTTAGGAGATGACTTACTATTACATCGGCAGTTGGAAGAAAAATTTGTAGTTGGGTACTTTGTTTGATTGGAGAAACATTACCCAAGAGTTGATTTCAAATTTTGCATGAACAAATTCTTTAACACTTCAAAATGTAATTAATAGGCCAAGTTTAAAATAATTTAATTTCTGAAAAGAATGTGTCATGTTAGTTGGGACAGGTGTAGTTAGCCTTCAGATTGTTCTGGCATGATATTATTCTATTCATCATCTTTCCTTGTTGATCCAAAAATATGTTAGTATAATTAGGCATTTCACGAATAGTGATGCTGTGATTTTGTAAATCGTTGTTGTTTAAATATCGATCCGTTGTAGTAAATCACCATTGCTAGAAAGTGTAATACCTTCTGAAAGTCAAATCTCCTGCAAATTGATTACAAATTGACTGAAAAGTGTTCTATAAATTACTCATTTCTATATGCTAAACGGCTAAAGGTTATAAAGTGCTTCTAATTGTTATATTTTGTTGCATCTAATTAGATGGGATGCTCCTTTTTTTTAGCCCTTTATTTTTACAGGAGGAATTAGTTTTGTGATTCCCTCTTTTAGTGAATCATACTACAACAGAACTAATCTAGCTTACCTTCCCATTTCAGATCATTGTAGCAGCTGGCATGGGTCCAGTGCTAGCATTGAAGTACTTCAGGTATACCTACAGATCTAGTAAAATTAACATACTTCAGCAGGCCGAGCGTATGGGAGGACCTATATTGTCCCTGGGTAATATAGAACCTCAACCGAGATCTTTGGATAAAGATGTTTCACCTTTATCAATTTCTCAACCCAAGAACCGTACGCCAATCTATGAACCACTGCTCTCAGATTCTCCTAGTGCTACAAGACGTTCTTTTGGACCTGGGGCTCCATTTGATTTCTTTCAGTCCCAAGCCCGATTATCTTCAAATTATACGAGAAACTGCAAGGACAACTAATATTAACAGTTCATCTGGAAAGACATGTGGAATTATGCATATCACATGTAGAAAAGATACTACAGTGAGGACACTAACTGCTGATCCGTTCTTTTCAACTGGCCAGCATCTTAATCTATTTTCTATGTTGCGCGTGTTAGAGTTGCATCAAGCTGACAATGTCATGCTCAGCGGCCACTGTATTTTGGAAGCTTATGCTGTAAAAATCAGGACGGATTACTGTTCCCAGGGTATGAAGATGCAACAACCTAGCGCGATATTGATTCTTGTTTATTGGAAGAAACAGTGAACATTTCACAGATTCTGACACCCCATTTTCAGGGTGATATTAATTTACATAATCTACTCAATTAGAGTAGAGTCAGAGATATCTATCCATCACAAAAATATACCCAGCATCATTTTCACATATTTATTTCTTACGTGTGGATGCCATTGACTAGATCTGTAAAAATATTAAGGACAGCGATGGGCTGGGAACCTCGATTTTAGAAACGAAGTTCCTGTACATCAATTGCAGTGATGTTTATAAGTCAGATTGGAAATGGTAATGCTGACATAAAGATCTTTAGCAGTTTTAGTTCCAATAAGAGTTCAATACATTATTTATGCGGATATTTAAAGCTTGATGTTAATTAAAATTTATGGATGCTTTTATTTGTTATAAAATAGCAGAAATGGAAGGTGAAAGTGAAAGAAAATTGATAGTAGCTTTTTTTTATGTAGATTATATATTAGCTATACAGGTAGATACAATAGCTACTTATTATGTACAAACATTCGAACGGTAATATTTTACGACACTACCTCGTGGATCATTAAAAGAACCGATGAGAAAATTCTATTGAAAAAAAGAGGGCACATGTAACACCCCGTATGTTTTAGAGCGACTAACTGTTAAGGTGAAGCCAAAAATTATTATCCTCCACTTTACGTTGTTTTGTGATGAGTTGTTAGGAGAATAAACATTCAAATGGGTGATCATTTCACGGAATGGATATATAGAGGTGATTAAAGAATTAAATTAAAGTTTAAGGCCAAAGGGAGTTTGGAAACAAAATTTCAATTTTGAAGGTTTTATTTGGTGGAAGTATTTCAAATGGTCTCAAATATAGTCTGATTTGGGGTGACCATATCTTCTAGGAGTTAAGAGGGTCTATAACCCATTAAATTAAAGGTTTGAATTTAGTTTCTAATGCATTGAATCGTTTGCTAATACGACTTTACAGTAGAAAAATATTCATGTTTTCATAAAGACTCTGCAGGCAGACAAGTCAACATAGGTCCAAGTCGGTGAAATGGAGGTATATATAATAATATGCATCATTGGTTTGTTTCATTAAAAATGTTGGGAAAATTAAAACGGACAGAATTTTAATGAAGAAATAAAAAGTAATGTGTATTTTATTCCCTTTAATGATAATATCACGTGGTATTTTGAAGACACATTTGAGTCACGTTTACCAGTTTCATGAATGTTGAAGTTGACATTACTTTATAGCAAAATCATTTTAATCTGACAAGCAACACTATATTATCCACATTGAATATTCACACAAATATTTTTTTTTCTTTCCTATGTACTTATTTATTCAAAGTTCTATTTTAATAATATTGATATTATTTTACAATATTGCATACAATAAAATTTGATACAAAGTGCCTAGAATTATTTTATAATATTGCATCTTTGATCTTTCCTTTATTTTGCACAATCTTCGGTGCATGTCTCAAATATTTAAGAATGTCAATCTGAGACTTAATCTTTGATTTTATTTTTTCTATATTATGGCTTAATTTTAAAGATCTCCACTAGTAATTCCTAGATTTGGGACCATAAAAAAAAAACTGCAATTCTTATACCTATCTCTATTTTTAAATTAGGCATGTCGATTTAAGTTCTACTCCTTCATTTTTCAGGATTTTCGATGAAGACGGAGAGGGATTTTTGGTGATACAAGATTCCACAATTTTTTTTGCCGAAATTTTTCATGGACGTCCGTTACGACCTTATTAATGGCCTCAGTTGGTCCCGAGGGCCAAACGGGCGCATTTTCATGTTCAAATGAGCCCCAAAGAGGGAAAAATCAGATTTTACCAATTTTTGTGTGCTATAGCCCATTGATTTCGGTGATAGGATTTTGGAATTTTTTTGTCGAAATTTTTCATGGACGTCTGACCTTATTAATGGCCTTAGTTCGTCCCGAGGGGCAAACACACACATTTTCAAGTTCAAACGAGCCCCAAAGCAGGAAAAACCAGATTTTACCAATTTTTCGTGTGCTATAGTCCATGAATTTTTGGTGATACAAGATTCCAAAACTTTTTTTGTCGAAATTTTTCATGACGTCCGTTACGACCTTAATAATGGCCTCAATTGGTCCCGAGGGCCAAACGGGCGCATTTTCATGTTCAAATGAGCCCTAAAGCAGGAAAAATCATATTTTACCGATTTTTGTGTGCTATAGCAATTGAATTTTTGGTGATAGGATTACAAATTTTTTTTGCCTAAAATTTTCATGGACGTCCTTTACGACTTTATTAATGGCCTCAGTTCGTCCCGAGGAGCAAACAAACACATTTTCAAGTTCAAACAAGCCCTAAAGCATGAAAAACCAAATTTTAGCGATTTTTCGTGTGTTATAGTCCATGAATTTTGTCAAAATTTTTAATGGACGTCCGTTACGACCTTATTAATGGCCTCAGTTGGTCCCGAGGGCCAAACGGGAGCATTTTCATGTTCAAACGAGTCCAAAGCATGAAAAACCAGATTTTACCGATTTTTGTGTGTTTATAACCCATGGAGTTTTGGTGATAGGATTCCAATTTTTTTTTTTGCAAAAATTTTTCATAGACTTCCGTTACAACCTTATTAATGGCCTCAGTTCGTCCCCAGGGGCAAAAGACGCATTTTCAAGTCCAAAAGAGTCATAGAACAGGAAAAACCATATTTTACTAATTTTTTGTGTGCAATAGTACATGGAATTTTGGTGATACAAGATTTCAAAACTTTTTTTGCCAAAATTTATCGTGAATGTCTGTTACAACCTTATTAATGACCTCAGTTGGTCCCGAGGGCCAAACGGGCGCATTTTCATGTTCAAACGAGCCCTAAGGCAGGAACAACCAAATTTTATCGATTTTTGTGTGCTATAGCCCATGGATTTTTGGTGATAGGTTTCCAAAAAAAATTTTGCAAAAATTTTTCATGGACGTTCGTTACGACCTTATTAATGGCCTCAGTTCGTTCCGAGGATCAAAAAAATGCATTTTCAAGTTCAAATGAGCCTTAAAGTAGGAAAAACCAGATTTTATTGATTTTTCGTGTGTTATAGTCTATGAATTTTTGGTGATACAGAATTTTGGAACATTTTTTGTCAAAATTTTTCATGGACGTCCGTTATGATCTTATTAATGGCCTAAGTTGGTTACAAGAGCCAAACGAGAGCATTTTCATGTTAAACGAGCCCCAAAGCATGAAAAACTAGATTTTATCGATTTTTGTGTGCTATAGCCCATGGAGTTTTGGTAATAGGATTCCAGAAATTTTTCATGGATGTCTGTTACGACCTTATTAATGGCCTCAGTTCGTCCTGAGGGGAAAAGAGACACATTTTCAAGTCCAAATGAGCCCTAGAGCAAGAAAAACCAGGTTTTACTGATTTTTCGTGTGCTATTGTCCATGGAATTTTGGTAATATGGGATTTCAGAACTTTTTTTGCTGAATTTTATCATGGACGTCCGTTACGACCTTATTAATGGCCTCAATTGGTCTCGAGGGCCAAACGGGTGCATTTTCATGTTTAAACGAGCCCCAAAGCAAGAAAAACCAAATTTTACCAATTTTTATGTGCTATATAGTCCATGGATTTTTGGTGATAGGATTTCAAATTTTTTTTTTGCCAAAGTTTTTCATGAACTTCTGTTATGACCTTATTAATGGCCTCAGTTCATCCCCAAAGGCAAACAAACGCATTTTCACGTTCAAACGACCCCCAAAGCAGGAAAAACCAGATTTACTAATTTTTTGTGTGCTATAGTCCATGGATTTTTGGTGATACAAGATTCCGGAACATTCTTTGCCAAAACTTTTCATAGATGCATGTTACAACCTTATTAATGGCCTCAGTTTGTCCCGAGGGCCAAACAGACGATATTTTCATGTTGAAACGAGCCCCAGAGAAGGAAAAACCAGATTTTAACAATTTTTTGTGTGCCATAGTTCATGGATTATTGGTGATACAAGATTCCAAAATTATTTTTGCCGAAATTTATCATGTATGTCCGTTATGACCTTATTAATGGACTCAGTTGGTCCCGAGGGCCAAACAGACTTATTTTCATCTTCAAACGAGCCCCAAAGAAGGAAAAACCAGATTTTATCAATTTTCGTGTGCTATAGTCCATGAATTTTTTGTGATAGGATTTCAAAAATTTTTATGACGCCCCTTACGACCTTATTAATGGCATCAGTTCGTCCTGAGGGGGCAAACAAACACATTTTCAAGTTCAAATGATCCCCAAAGCAGGAAAAACCAGATTTTACCAATTTTTCATGCGCTATAGTTCATAGATTTTTGGTGATACAAGATTCCAGAACTTTTTTGCCAAAAATTTTCATGGATGTCCGTTACAACCTTATCAATGGCCTTAGTTGGACTCGAGGGCCAAACGGGCAAATTTTCATGTTTAAACGAGCCCCAAAACAAGCAAGAAAAATCATATTTTACCAATTTTCGTGTGCTATATAGCCCATGGAGTTTTGGTGATAGAATTCCAGAAATATTTTTTGTCAAAATTTTTCATGGATGTCCGTTACGACCTTATTAATGGCCTCAGTTGGTCTCGAGGGACAAACGGATGTATTTTCATATTCAAACAAGCCCCAAAGCAGGAAAAATAAGATTTTATCGATTTTCGTGTGCTATAGCCCATGAATTTTTTGTGATAGGATTCTAGAATTTTTGTTGCCAAAATTTTTCATGGACGTTTGTTATGACCTTATTAATGGCCTCAGTTCGTCCCGAGGGGCAAATAGAAGCATTTTCATGTTCAAACGAGCTCCAAAGAAGGAAATACTAGATTTTACCAATTTTTCGTGTGCTATAGTCCATGGATTTTTGGTGATGCAGGATTTCAAAACTTTTTTTGTTGAAATTTTTCATGGACGTTTGTTACGACCTTATTTATGGCCTCAATTGGTTCCAAGGGCTAAAATGCGCATTTTCATGCTCAAACGAGCAACAAAGCAGGAAAAAACCAGATTTTACCAATTTTTGTGTGCTATAGTCCATGAATTTTTGGTGATAGGATTTAAGATTTTTTTGCCAAAATTTTTCATGGACGTCCGTTACGACCTTATTAATGGCCTCAGTACATCCCATGGAGAAAATAAATGCATTTTCAAGTTCAAACGAGCCCCAAAGCAGGATAAACAAGATTTTACCGATTTTTTGTGTGCTAGTCCAAGGTTTTTTGGTGATAGAGGATTCCAGAATTTGTTTTGCTGAAATTTTTCATAGGCGTCCGTTACGACCTTATTAATGGTCTCAGTTGGTCCTGAGGGCCTAACGGGCGCTTTTTCATGTTCGAACCAGCCCCAAACCAGGAAATACCAGATTTCATCGATTTTCGTGTGCTATCTTCCATGAATTTTTTGTGATAGAATTTCGAAATAATCTTTGCCGATTTTTCATGTGCTATTATAGTCTACGGATTGTGTGTGATACAAGATTCCAGAACTTTTTTTGACGAAATTTTTCATGGATGTCTGTTACGACCTTATTAATGGCCTCAGTTGGTTCCGAGGGCCAAACATGCGCATTTTCATGTTTAAACAAGCCTCAAATCAGGAAAAACTAAATTTTATCGATTTTCGTGTGTTGTCCATGGATTTTTGGTGATAAAATTCTAAAATTGTTTTTGTGGAAATTTTTCATGGGCATCTGTTGCAACCTTATTAATGGCCTCAGTTCTTCTTGAGGGGCAAAAAGACGCATTTTCAAGTTCAAACGAGCCCCAAAGCAGGAAAAATCAAATTTTACTGATATTTCGTGTGATATATTCCATGGATTTTTGGTGATACAGGATTTCATAACTTTTTTTGCCAAAATTTTTTATTGATGTTCGTTACGACCTTTTTAATGGCCTCAGTTGGTCCCGTGGGCCAAACGGGCAAATTTTCATGTTCAAACAAGCCCTAAAGCTGGAAAAATTATATTTACCGTTTTTCGTGTGCTATAGCTCATCGATTTTTGGTGATAGGATTCTAGAATTTCTTTCCAATATTTTTCATGGACATTTGTTACGACCCTATTAATGGCCTCAGTTCATCCCAAGGGGATAACAGACGAATTTTCACGTTCAAATGTCATGACCCGGGGTTACCCCCTAGGAGCAATATGGCGTACTTGACCCCAAAGGGGTCTCATACAAGCCCTTGGCATAATCATAACATAAAGACATAGAATAACTGCGGAAAATTTAAAACTTTTACAATCGAAGTCAACTTCTTTTTCATAAACGAAAATAAGAATCTAGACTTGTCTCAATCACCATCTAGTACAATAGAGAGTACAAATAGGGTCAAAATCCCTTTACATCAATAAGGTCTCAAAAGTAAAGAGTACAATAAAAGTTAGGAAATGATAACATCTTGTCCTCGAACTTGAGGACTCACCAAGCCTAGGGAATAGTCAACCCAAGTTTCACTTGAAGGAAGAAGTACGTCTCAACGACCGGAACCTACACTCATGGAATGTATAAAATATGGGTTAGCACAAATAATGTACTAAGTATGGAAGCCATGCACAAAATCCTTAAAACATGCATAAAAGGGACATTTAGTTGAAATCATGCCTTTATCAAGTTTAAAAGCAATAATGCACATTTATGAAGAAACATAAGCCAAACCAACATATAAGCAACCCAAAACCATACTAGTGCAATGCAAGGGTAAGGTCTCATAACCCTACCAAATGCTAAGTATCATATTTAGGCTACCAACAACATACATATCTTACTTTGCCTCATTCATAACCAACATACATAAGTAAGGAGTCATTAATGTTCATAGATTGTAACAAGTAAAGTCAACCTTCACATTCATACATACCTTTCATACATAATCCATAAGTCATCATAACATAAGAGAACCTCACCATAACCCCTCTTAAAGCCTACTTGTGCAATGTATAAGTGAAGTCTCATACCCTCACTCATACTAAGTAGTACCTCTGAAGAAGTCATAGTTAAAGTCCATGTTCTTATCATAGTTCGTATTCATATCATATAGAGAAGTTTAGCCTTAATCGACATAGACCATGTGAGCTACATGGAATTCGGTGTTCTATCCCCACACCGAAAAGAGGTGTCCTACTTGCCTAAGGTAGAACTTACATAATAGCTTTTAGGTGGATCCACTAGCTAAAGACCTATGTGGGCACATAGTTATTGGATATGGGGTTTGCTACTAGAAACCCGGACTACTAGCATAAAAGGTTTCCATCCCATGAGACAACATACATTGGGAAGCCGGACTTGCTAAACGTAAAAGCCTCTATCTCATTTTCATATCCACTCGGTGCTAAGCATAATTCCCTTTAATGGTCATATTAAGTCTTTACTTAAGTTCATGGTCATAAGAGAATGCACTAGGCACTCAACCAACATACATCATAATAGCTCATAGATTCATTAGGTGAGAGTGTCCTTTCAACCTTAGAATCATCCACATGTGAGTAAACCTTTCACATAACATTTATAGTGTTTCATAAGAATCGCCTTTCAATCAACACAATAAGCTTATCATAACATACATACATACTTCATACATAATCAAGTGTAAGGGTATAGGGAAGAAGGATCTTGCATCTATACCACAATTACACAATAATCATATGATCATCACTATCTAAGTGAATCACATATTCATATACAAACCTCATTAACATGTATAAACCCCAACAAATTGCCCTTCAAGGCTATGAATCAAGATCAACCCCAACTTCTAGAATTAACACATTAGATAGAGGGATATCATGATTCAACAACTTAATCAATGTAAACATAATAAATTGTCAAGCTCTCATCATCAATCAAGCCATACATAATTCACAATTTAGGAAGAAGGGGAAATCATGGGTCTTAGGGAGATTTTCATCATAAAACATCAATACTCCAACATTCCAACCATAAATCATCATAATCAACCAAAATAATTCATAATTAAACAATGTAAAACGTTTTGGAAGAAGACCCATGTTAAAGATTGAAAACCCTAGGTTTGGGGGATTTGGAAATCTTGAAAACATACTTTGAAGGGGCTCCTTGGGTGATATCTACCCAAGGATGAAAAGCATCCATACCTCAATTAAGAATCTCCAAGAAATTTGGGGAAGAACCTTGAGAATCTACAAACCCTAGCTTCAATGGCTCATTTCT
The DNA here is from genome assembly GCA_035578085.1 of Solanum pinnatisectum. Classification (NCBI taxonomy): domain Eukaryota; kingdom Viridiplantae; phylum Streptophyta; class Magnoliopsida; order Solanales; family Solanaceae; genus Solanum; species Solanum pinnatisectum. Next base: position 8,052,107 of record CM069086.1, on the reverse strand, counting down.
TCTTCTTTATGTTTAGAGAGAGAAATATTGAGAGATGAGGGAGTTTTTGATTTCAATTTGGGTGTTTGTGAATAATGACCAAGTCTTGTGAAATCTGACTTACAAACAATATATATACTTCCCCTAAAAATACCCAAAACACCCCAACTTTAATTGGACTTAAAAGGAAATGACCTAAAAGACCCTCATTAATTGAACCCCGTCCAGGCCTCACGAGCCACTCCACGAGCCATGGTGAGGACCACGACCCGTGGTCCTGCCCGTGGAGTTGAGGCAGTGTCTTGGGAAGTGGTGCCCTAGGCTCACATACCCAAGGCATTACCACGAGGGGCTCCACGAGTCGTGGTCCCTCTTGTGGTCCCTTTAGGCAGTGAGCATGTCACTTGGGGCCCTTGGCTTCAATGCCTAAGACATCTCCACGAAGGGCTCCATGAACCATGGTCAAGACCACGAGTCGTGGTCCCTTCCGTGGATGCTAAGGCAGTAGCTAGGCCAAAGGGTGGCCACTTTCCCATGGCCAAGAAGGCTTCACGACCACTTTCACGAGCCGTGGAGTGGACCACGACTCGTGGTCCCCCTCATGAAGGTAGGGTAATGTGCTCCTAGCTAAGGGCATCCTTGGCCTTTGGCCTTGGCTTGGCCCCCTGGCTTTGACACTTGGGGCCCTTGGCTTCAATGCCTAAGGCATTTCCACGAAGGGCTCCATGAGTCGTGGTCCCTTTCGTGGATGCTAAGGCAGCAGCTAGGACAAAGGGTGGCCACTTTTCCATGGCCAAGGAGGCTTCATGAGCCGTGGAGTGGACCACTACTCATGGTCCCCCTCGTGAAGGTGGGGCAGTGTGCTCCTAGCTAGGGGCAGCCTTGGCCTTTGGCCTTGGCTTGTCCCCTTGGCCTTGACACTTGCCCCTTGGTCTTGACTCAATAAACCTTATTTCAACCCAAAATGTCTTACTAAAAATTAGGGAGTCATTTTACGACTCTTAACCTTACGTTTAGGCTCTAGCTTAACCTATCATTTTTTTGGGGTGTTACACCAAACGAGTCCCAAAGCATGAAAAATCAAATTTTATCAATTTTTCGTGTGCTATAGTCCATGGATATTTGGTGATACTAGATTCTGGAACCCTTTTTGCCAAAATTTTTCATGGACATTCGTTACGACCTTATTAATGGGCTCAGTTGGTCCCGAGGGCCAAACGGGCGCATTTTCATGTTCAAACGAGCGTCAAAGATGGAAAAGCCAGATTTTATCATTTTTCGTGTGCTATAATCCATGAATTTTTTGTGATAGAATTCAAGATTTTTTTTGCCAAAATTTTTCATGGACGTCTGTTACAACCTATTTAATGGCCTCATATTGTCCCAAGGGGCAAATAGACACATTTTCAAGTTCAAATGAGTTCCAAAGCAGAAAAAACCAAATTTTACCATTTTTTCGTGTGCTATAGTCCATGGATTTTTGGTGATGCTATCCGAAACTTTGTTTGCCGAAATTTTTCATAGACGTTCGTTACGACCTTATTAATGGCCTCATTTGGTCCCAAGGCCCAAACAGACATATTTTCATGTTCAAACGATCCCCAAAGACAGAAAAACCAGATTTACCAATTTTCGTGTGCTATAGCCCATTGATCTTTAGTGTTAGGATTCTGAAATATTTTTTACCAAAATTTTTAATGGACGTCCGTTACGACCTTATCAATGACCTCAGTTCATCCCGAGGGGAAAACAGACGCATTTTCATGTTCAAAAGAGCCCTAAAGCAGGAAAAACCAGATTTTACCAATTTTTTATGTGCTATATTCCATGGATTTTTGTGATACAAGATTTCAAAACTTTTTTTTGACGAAATTTTTCATGGACATCCGTTACGACCTTATTAATGGCCTCAGTTCATCTCGAGGAGCAAACAAACACATTTTCAAATTTAAATGATCCCTGAAGCAAGAAAAACCAGATTTTACTGATTTTTCATGTGTTATAGTCTATGAATTTTTTGTGATACAGAATTTTGAAACATTTTTTGTCAAAATTTTTCATGGACGTCCGTTATGACCTTATTAATGGCATTAGTTGGTCCCGAAAGCCAAATGAGAGCATTTTCATGTTCAAACGAGCCCCAAAACATGAAAACTAGATTTTACCAATTTTCGTATGCTATAGCCCATGGAGTTTTGGTAATAGGATTCTGGAATTTTTTTTGCCAAAATTTTTCATGGACGTTTGTTACGACCTTATTAATGGCCTCAGTTCGTCCCTAGGGGTAAACAGATGCATTTTCAAATCCAAACGAGCCCCAGAGCAGGAAAAACAGATTTTACCAATTTTTTCGTGTGCTATTGTCCATGCAATTTTGGTGATACAGGATTCTGGAACTCTTTTTGCCTAACTTTATCATGGATGTCCGTTACGACTTTATTAATGGCCTTAGTTGGTCTCGAGGGCCAAACCGACGCATTTTCATTTTCAAACGAGCCCTAAAGCAGGAACAACCAAATTTTATCGATTTTTGTGTGCTATAATCCATGGATTTTTGGTGATAGGTTTTCAAAAAATTTTTTACCTAAATTTTTCATGGACGCTTGTTACGACCTTATTAATGGCCTCAGTTCATCCCGAGGAGCAAACAAACGTATTTTCAAGTTCAAACGAGCCTTAAAGCAGGAAAGACTAGATTTTATCAATTTTTCGTGTGTTAAATAGACTATGAATTTTTGGTGATACAGAAGTCAGAACTATTTTTGTCGAAATTTTTCATAGACATCTGTTACGACCTTATTTATAGCCTTAGTTGGTCCCGAGAGCCAAACAAGAGTATTTTCACGTTCAAATGAGCCCCAAAGCATGAAAAACTAGATTTTATCGATTTTTGTGTGCTATAGCCCATTGAGTTTTGGTAATAGGATTCCAAAAATTTTTTTTGCCGAAAATTTTCATACGACCTTATTAATGGCCTCAATTCATCTCGAGGGGCAAACAAACGCATTTTTAAGTCCAAACGATCCCCAGAGAAGGAAAAACTAGATTTTACCAATTTTTTGTGTGCTATTGTCCATAGAATTTCGGTGATACAGGATTTCAAAACTTTTTTTGTCGAATTTTATCATGGATATCCGTTACGATCTTATTAATGGCCTCAGTTGGTCCCGAGGGCCAAATGGACGCATTTTCATGTTCAAACGATCCCCAAAGCAAGAAAAACCAAATTTTACCAATTTTCGTGTGCTATAGCCCATGAATTTTTTGTGATAGAATTCTGGATTTTTTTTGCCGAAATTTTTCATAGATGTCTGTTACGACCCCGTAAATGGCCTCAGTTCATCCCGAGGGGAAAACAGACGAATTGTCATGTTCAAACGAGTCCCAAAGCAGGAAAAACCAAATTTTATCAATTTTTTCGTGTGCTATAAGTCCATGGATATTTGGTGATACTAGATTCCAGAATTTTTTTTGCCAAAATTTTTCATGGACGTCCGTTACGACCTTATTAATGGCCTCAGTTGGTCTTGAGGGCCAAACAGATGCATTTTCATGTTAAACAAACCCCAAAGATGGAAAAACCAAATTTACCAATTTTCGAGTGCTATAGCCCATGAATTTTTAGTGATAGGATTCCAAAAAAAAATTTACCAAAATTTTTCATGGACGTCCGTTATGACCTTATTAATGGCCATAGCTCATCCCGAGGGGAAAACAGATGCATTTTCATGTTCAAACAAGCCCCAAAACAAGAAAAACTAGATTTTACCAATTTTTCGTGTGCTATATTTCATGAATTTTTGGTGATACAATATTTCAAAACTTTTTTTGACAAAATTTTTCATGAATGTCCGTTACGACCTTATGAATGGCCTTAGGTGGTTCCGAGGGCCAAACGGGCGTATTTTCATGTTTAAACGAGCCCTAAATCAGGAAAAATCAGGTAAATTTTCATGTGCTGCCATGTATTTTTGGTGATACAAGATTCTGGAACTTTTTTTGCCAAAATTTTTCATGGATGTCCGTTATAACCTTATTAATGGCCTCAGTTGGCCCCGAGAGACCAAAGCTATAGCACAGATTTTATCGATTTTCGTGTGCTATAGCTCATGAATTTTTGGTGATAGAATCCTAGAATTTTTTTTGCTAAATTTTTTCATGAAAATTCGTTACGACCTTATTAATGGCCGTAGTTGGTCCCGAGGGACAAACAAGCGTATTTTCATGTTCAAATGAGCACCAAAGCACGAAAAACCAGAAATTACTGATTTTTTGTGTGCTATAGACCATGGATTTTTGGTGATACTAGATTCCAGAACTTTTTTGCTGAATTTTTTCATGAACATCCGTTACGACCTTACTAATGGCCTCAGTTGGTCTCAAGGGCCAAACAGACGCATTTTCATGTTCAAACGAGCCACAAAGACAAAAAAACCAGATTTACCGATTTTCGTGTGCTATAGCTCATGGATTTTTAGTGATAGGATTCTGGAAATTCTTTTATCAATTTTTTTCATGGACGTCCGTTACAACCTTATTAATGGCCTCAGTTCATCCCGAGGGGCAAACAAATACATTTTTATGTTCAAACTAGCCCCAAAGCAAGAAAAACTAGATTTTACCAATTATTCGGTACTATATTCCGTGAATTTTTGGTGATATAGGATTCTAAAGCTTTTTTTGCTGAAATTTTTTATGGACGTCACTTACGACCTTATTAATGACCTCAGTTGGTCCCAAGGGCTAAATGGACGCATTTTCATGTTCAAACGAGCCTCAAAGCAGGAAAAACCAAATTTTACCAATTTTCACGTGCTATAGCCCATGGATTTTTGGTGATAGGATTCAAGAATTTTTTTCGCATAAAATTTTCATGGACGTCCGTTACGACCTTATTAATGGCCTCAGTTCATCCCGGGGGAAATAAGACGAATTTTCAAGTTTAAACGAGCTCCAAAGTAGGAAAAATCAGATTTTACCAATTTTTCGTGTGCTATAGTCAATGAATTTTTTGTGATACAAGATTCCAGATTATGGTTGGAGAACCTTCTCTTAAACTTTGGTTTACCTTGAACCTCAAATCTACCCTTGGAAGAATTCCCATCATCGGTCCTTGCCCTCTTCACTTCTCTCCACTTCTCAAATCTAACCTTATTAATGGCCTCAGTTCATTCCGAGGGGAAAACAGACGGATTATAATGTTCAAACGAGCCCCAAAACAAGAAAAACTAGGTTTTATCGATTTTTCGTGTGCTATATTCCATGGATTTTTGGTGATACAATATTCCAAAACTTTTTTTGACGAAATTTTTCATAGATATCTGTTACGACCTTATTAATGGCCTTAGTTGGTTCCGAGGGCCAAACGGGCATATTTTCATCTTCAAACGAGCCCCAAATCAGGAAAAATCAGGTAAGTTTTCATGTGCTGCCATGAATTTTTGGTGATACAAGATTCTAGAACTCTTTTTGCCAAAATTTTTCATGGACGTTCGTTATAACCTTATTAATGGCCTCAGTTGGTCCCGAGAAACAAACATGCTTATTTTCATATTCAAACGAGTCCCAAAGCAGGAAAAATCAAATTTTATCAATTTTCGTGTGCTATAGCCCATGGATTTTTTGTGATAGGATTATGGAATTTTTTTTTGCCAAAATTTTTCATGGACGTCCGTTAAAACCTTATTAATGGCCTCGGTTCGTCTTAAAAGGCAAACACACTCATTTTCAAGTTCAAACGATCCCCAAAGTAGGAAAAACAAGATTTTACCAAATTTTTGTGTGCTATAGTCCATGAATTTTTGATAATATATGATTCCAGAACTTTTTTTGGCAAAAATTTCATGGACATCTGTTACGACTTATTAATGGCCTCAATTCGACCTGAGGGGCAAATGGACGTATTTTCATGTTCAAACGAGCCCAAAAGCAAGAAAAATTAGATTTTACCAATTTTCGTGTGCTATAGCCCATGGTTTTTTGGTGATAGAATCCAAAATTTTTTTTGCCAAATTTTTTCATGAAAATCTGTTATGACCTTATTAATGGCCTTAGTTGGTCCCGAGGGACAAATAAGCGCATTTTCATGTTCAAACGAGCCAAAGCACAAAAAACCAAAAATTACTAATTTTTTGTGTGCTATAGTCCATGGATTTTTGGTGATACTAGATTCCAGAACTTTTTTGCTGAATTTTTTCATGGACAACCGTTATAACCTTACTAATGGCCTCAGTTGGTCTCGAGGACCAAATAGACGTATTTTCATGTTCAAATGAGCTACAAAGACGAAAAAACTAGATTTATCAATTTTTGTGTGTTATATAGCTCATGGATTTTTAGTGATAGCATTCTGGAATTTCTTTTATTGATTTTTTTCATGGACATTCGTTATGACCTTATTAATGGCCTCAGTTTATCCCGAGGGGCAAACAGATGTATTTTCATGTTCAAACGAGCCCCAAAGCAGGAAAAACAAGATTTTATCGATTATTCGGTACTATATTCCATGAATTTTTGGTGATATAGGATTTTAAAGCTTTTTTTGCCGAATTTTTTTATGGACGTCAGTTACGACCTTATTAATGGCCTCAGTTAGTCCCAAGGGCCAAACGGACGCATTTTCATGTTCAAACGAGCCTCAAAACAGGAAAAACCAAATTTTATCGATTTTCATGTAGCCTATGGATTTTTGGTGATAGGATTCAAGAATTTTTTTCACAAAAAATTTTCATGGACATCCGTTACGACCTTATTAATGGCCTCAATTCGTCTTGGGGGCAATAAGACGAATTTTCAAGTTCAAACGAGCTCCAAACCAGGAAAAATCAGATTTTACCAATTTTTCATGTGCTATAGTCAATGAATTTTTCATGGACATCCGTTACGACCTTATTAATGGCCTGAGTTGGTCCCGAGGGCCAAACGGACGCATTTTTCATGTTCAAACGAGCCCTAAAGCAGGAAAAATTAGATTTTACCAATTTTTGTATGCTATAGCGTATGGATTTTTTGTGATAGAATTGTAATTTTTTTGCTGAAAGTTTTCATGGACGTCCCTTACAACCTTATTAATGGCTTAAGTTTGTTCCGAAGGGCAAACAGATGCATTTTCATGTTCAAACGAGCCCAAAAGCAGGAAACACCAAATTTTACTGATTTTTCGTATGCTACAGTCCATGAGCTTTTGGTGATACTAGATTCTGGAACTTTTTTTGCCGAAATTTTTCATGGATATCACTTACGACCTTATTAATGGCTTTCGTTGGTCCCGAGGACCAAACGGGTGCTTTTTCATGTTAAAACGAGCCACAAAGTAGGAAAAATCAGATTTTACCAATTTTCGTGTACTATAGGCCATATATATTTTGTGATAGAATTTTGGAAATTTTTTAGCGGAAATTTTTCATGCACGTTCGTTAGGACCTTATTAATGACCTCATTTTGTCCCGAGGGGCAAACAGACGCATTTTAATGTTCAAATGAGCCCAAAGAATGAAGAACCAGATTTCACTGATTTTTCGTGTGCTATAGTCCACGGATTGTTGGTGATACAAGATTTCAAAACTTTTTTTGCCGAAATTTTTCTTGGATGTCCTTTATGACCTTATTAATGGCCTTAGTTGGTCCCGAGGGGCAAACGAGCGCATTTTCATGATCAAACGAGCCTCAAAGCAGGAAAACCCAGATTTTACTGATTTTCATGCTTAATAGCCCATGGATTTTTGGTGATAGGATTTCAAAAAAAATTTCGCCAAAATTTTTTATAGACATTCGTTGCGACCTTGTTAATTGCCTCAGTCCATCATGAGAGGCAAAAGGATGCATTTTCAAGTTCAAATGAGCCCCAAAGTAGGAAAAACAAGATTAATCAATTTTTTGTGTGTCCATGGATTTTTCATGGACGTCCGTTACGACCTTATTAATCGCCTCAGATGGTCCCGAGGGCCAAACAGACGCATTTTTATGTTCATAGGAGCCCCAAAGAAGGAAAACCCAAATTTTACCGATTTTCGTATGCTATATCCCATAGATTTTTGGTGATAGGATTCTGAAAATAAAAAATCCAAAACTTTTCATGAACGTCCGTTACGACCTTATTAATGGCCCTAGTTTGTCACAAAGGGAAAACAGATGAATTTTCATGTTCAAACGAGCCCCAAAGCAGGAAACACTAAATTTTATCGATTTTTTGTGTGCTATAGTCCATGGATTTTTGGTGATACTAGATTCCAGAACTTTTTTGCTGAAATTTTTCATGGACGTGCGTTACGACCTTTTTAATGGCCTCAGTTGGTCCCGAGGGCCAAATGGGCGCATTTTCATGTCCAAACAAGCTCCAAAGCAGGAAAAATCAGATTTTACTGATTTTCGTGTGCTATATAGCGCATGGATATTGTGTGATAGGATTCCAGAATTTGTTTTGCTGAAATTTTTCATAGACGTCTGTTACGACCTTATTAACGGCCTTAGTTCATCCTGTGGGGCAAACATATGCATTTTCATGTTCAAACGAGTCCCAAAGCAGGAAAAACCAGATTTTACTGATTTTTCGTGTGATATAGTCCATGGATTTTTGGTGATACAGATTCCAGAACTTTTTTTTGCCAAAATTTTTCATGGACGTCGTTACGACCTTAATAATGACCTCAGTTAGTCCCGTGGGCCAAACGAGTGCATTTTCATGTTTAAACGAGCTTCAAAGCAGGAAAAACAAAATTTTATTGATTTTCGTGTGCTATAGAGCCGTGGATTTTTTGTGATAGGATTTCAAAAAAAATTTTGCCGACATTATTTATGGATGCCCGTTACGACCTTATTAATGGCCTCAGTTCGTCCCAAGGGGCAAACATACGCATTTTCAAGTTCAAACGAGCCCTAAACCAGGAAAAACCAGATTTTACCAATTTTTCGTGTGCTATTCATGGATTTTTGGTGATATAGGATTCCAGAACTTTTTTTTCTGAAATTTTTCATAGACGTCTATTACAACCTTATTAATGGCCTCAGTTGGTCCCGAGGGTCAAACGAGCGCATTTTCATGTTCAAACAAACCCAAAGCAGGAAAAACCAGATTTTACCGATTTTCTTATGCTATAACCCAGGATTTTTAGTGATAGGATTCTGGAATTTTTTTTGCCGAAATTTTTCATGTACATCTGTTACGACCTTATTAATGGCCTCAGTTCTTCCGGAGGGGAAAACAGACACATTTTCATGTTGAAACGAGCCCCAAAGCAGGAAAAACCAAATTTTACTGATTTTCGTGTGCTATAGCCTATGGATTCAATTACGACCATATTAATGGCCATAGTTCTTCTCGAGGGGCAAACAGACACTTTTCAACTTCAAACGAGCCCCAAAGCAGGAAACACTAGAATTTAACGATTTTTTGTGTGCTATAGTCCATGGATTTTTGGTGATACAAGATTTCGAAACTTTTTTTGTCGAAAGTTTTCATGGATGTCTGTTACGACGTTATTAATTTCATTAGTTGGTCCCGATGGCCAAACGAGAGCATTTTCATGTTCAAACGAACCCCAAAACAGGAAAAACCAGATTTTACCAATTTTCGTGTGTTTAGCCCATGTATTTTTTATGATAGGATTCCTGAATTTTTTTTGCTGAAATTTTTTATGGACGTCTGTTACGACTGTAACACGCCGGACTGAATAGAGGGAAGCCTAGCAAATTTCAACAGCACCAGGTGCCATCCACGGTGGCCAACCACGGCCCGTGGGTTGAACCATAGACCATAGGGTGGGTTCGTGGATTTGCCACCCAAAACTTGTACAGGCCAAGGACCACGACTGGACCTACGGACTGTAGGTAGGTCCACGGTTCGTGGTCCAGGGGCCATGGGTCCAGGCAAAAATTCTCTAAACTCACTGACGAGTGTGGAGGACTGACCGTTGGTCCATGGACTATAGCACACGAAAATTGAGAAGCAACACAATATTATCTACATTGAATATTTACTAAAATGTTATTTGTTTCTTTCATGTGTACTTATTTATTCAAAGTTCTAATATTATTTTATCATATTGGTTATTGCATATAACAAAACTCGATATACACGTGCAACAAAAGTGTTATTCAGAATGATCTATCAGTGTCGTTGGTCCTTAACTTTCATTATATTTGGATAACCTTGTGAAATAGCAATAGAAAATTTTCAAACATTTGAAATTTGTGGTCTAATTAAACAACATCTTGCTTCAAACATTGGAGTTGGTAAGAGTAAAATTTAAGAAAAAAAGCCGATTGTATGGAAATCCTTCAATAAGTTAAGCAAGCGCATCCTATATTTCTTAATAGAGACCTACGTTGCATAGATTAGGCATACATGCATTCCAAACAATTTTATTAGAGGGGAGCTATTTGTTTACATCTATTAGTTTGCAAGGGATTCAATGACCATTTTGATTGAGATCAAATGACTGTTATGTATCTTTATCCTTGGATCATGGAATTTTTAAAAGAAATGGATAAAATAATCTACTTTCATTAAGTGATTTATTGGATAATCGATAACATAGGATCTTGAATACTATTCGAAATACACATGTAACACAAGTGTCGAGATAATTGTAGTTCTTAAAATAAGGAAGGAAAAATAAAATTGATTTATTTATTCTGACAACAGTTGTTGCTGTTGCTGCTTACTTTTTAAGGCAACGGGGAGGCTTTCCAAGTAAGGCTAAGAAATGGTAAACAAATTTATAAGAGAAGGGGAGGAATCATCAATAGTTCTCCTGATTCTATGCAAATAAAGTAGAATAGACACTGTTCATTTCATTTACACCAAAGACAAGGATGAAGAAGTTCAAAAACTTCTTGCCCACTTCTATTATGGAACATCCAAAACTTCAACATGGCCATGACAACGAATTCCACTTGTGTAGGAGAAAGCGGAAAAAGAGAATAAAAAGAGCTCCTCAAAAAGATAATCCGCATAAGCGTGTAAAAGAACTAACGGGCTAGCTATATCAACTCTTCTTAGATTTCACCGATACTCCTTTGTACATTGTTACTTTGTCCTTCAATGCATCGCGTCTAGGACGAGCTATTTTGTTGTTAGGATCAAAAAGAAGTACCTCTTCAAATGCATTTAGAGCAGATGTTAAGTCTTTGGTTTTCTCATACGCATCACCAAGGTTGTTCCATGCCGTGACATAACCAGGTTGAACTTTTACAGCATTCTCAAACTGAGCAATTCCTTTGTCAATTTTCCCATCAAGTACATAACTGACACCAAGGGCATTGTAAACCTGTAAAGATGCACAAAATTTAATGGAAGGGAGCAGAATACAGAACTCAGATACCTGAAAATACTTGGTATGCAACAGCAAAGAAAAGTATAGGCGAGTAATAATTCTAAAACTGTCCAAGATGATTCTTTAGAAATACTTTCTTTTGAAGTCATAGTTTTCTGTATTGGTTAAATTTCATTTAACAGAGATCTGCTTAACATTCTCAGACCATGCCATGATACAAGCTTCTTAGTTAGATGTTCAATCAGCTCCACAGTATTGGAGTTCCATGATGCATATTACAGAATCCTGGACAACATGACCTGTCCCATAACCTCCATGGCTCCATCAACCCAAAAAATAAAAAGAATAAGAACGGAACATCAAGTTTATTTCTACCACACCCAGTCAAGCTCATTTCTTCTAGGCATAATCCTGATTTCCTCGAGTTCTCCGGAAGATTATTCTGTTCTTTTAGTCCAGTGATGTAGGCCCAATGTTGGGATCCCATGTTATGCATCCCCATGTTAATGCCATCTCGACGCTCCAAATGTACAATCAGGGGTTATTGTCTTCTTATATGATCTTAAACAACCTTCACTTCATGAACTAGCTTTTGAGGTCCATTTTCTATACAATTTTTTTAGATTTTGATTAAGAAATAATTTGTGAGCTGGGAATTTCAGCAGTTTCTAGAAGACTTTTGAACTGGTACTTTTTTTTTTTTTGGCTGTAAGTTATTTGATCCAGGGTAAAAGAGATTCTTCACATGTTCGTCTGGATAAATGTGCATTCACTTGTATCGAAAACTTATATATGAAATGAGCATTGTTATAGGGAAGGGCCTTTATCATTTATATAAAATTATAAATGATAAATGGAAAAGAAATTGTTGAAGAGAAGTTCATACTTGGGCAAGATCCTGATCATCTCCATCCCACTTTTCTACTGCCTGAAGAAGGTACTTGGTAGCAGCTGGGTAGAATTTTCTCCTCAACATCACAGCTCCAAGTTCAAAAAGCTCTGTCGCACTGGCATCACCACTTCTAACTTGCTCCTGTGTTGTGTGTCAAATAATACAGTTCGTTCAGAGATAGGGAAAGAGAGTTGCATTCTCGCATCTATGTGCAAGTTGTTCTTGCAAGTGATATAGATGTGTAGACACGTGATGCCGAATTGTAGGTCAAAAGTAAGCTATTATTGTCTGTGGGAAACAAATAGAACAATTCATGTTGATGAAACACAATCTTCTTTCTTCTTTTTTTCTCTCTTTTAATTAAAAAGCATTATTCTCCGGCTCTACCTTCAGGAGAATACAATAGTGTGTGTGTGTATATATATCTTCAAAAGAATTTTGCTTTTGTAGATCTAAGCAATGCAGATGCATATTATGAACGCTTCAAATAAATGGCAATGCATTTATAAACAAAGAGAAAAGACATTTAGTCACGTACTTGCAATTCTTTGGCAGAAAGATCAAGCTCTCTGCGAACAAGGACTTGCCGAATCACAAAGAAACTTCCAACCCCAAGCAATGCTAGTAGTAAAAGCAGGTAAGTAAGCTGGATTCCCAGTTCAAATAACTCTCCGACCTCATAAACCATATTTACTCTGACACCTTCACTTGCTGATGCCACTTGCCCAGATGTCAACCAGAAGATAGACCCACATGAGATAGCAGATAGAGAAAGAACCTGTCGACTACTACTAGTAATATCTCCTCCACTCAGCAACTTCTCTGGCAATTCTGCAATGGGAAGGCAATGACGGGACCTTTTAGTTCATACAAAATCTGTGCAACAAAGCATTATTATCATATTTATGGCTCATAGCAATTATATTAGGCAATCTTCCTCTGTTTGTGTATAGAGGATTTGACACAAAACAAGAAGTTCCGAACTTCTGTTGGAATGATTTAATTTACTTGTTCATAGAACAACAAGGTGATGTCCTTTTGGAAATTAATCTCCAGAATATACACAGTAGTGAATACATTTATAAGTCCCAAGTATGGATTTGTGTCACAGGTCATAGAAGTTGATTGAAATTTCAGTTTGCTTTCCATTCTGAGGATGAGGGTGCATTTTCAGTGTTTTTTTTTATCAAGAACCAACAGATCAGTCGAAAAGCATCAGTGGAGTTAAAAATGTAATCATATAGTATGATAAGAAGCTAAATCGTCTGTCCTTCCAATCTCATCATCTCTTGATCTTTCTCAAGATAGGAGTTAAGTAGGTCTGCATACCTTTCTAAGGGAAGATGATATTTTTTTTTGCTTTTTGGTAAATCTATCGGAAAATGATAATTGTTTCCTAACATTTGATAGACTGCCACAAAACTAATAACAATATATAAATATTCCCATTAAAGCAAAAAAGAGAAGAAAAGTATGTGTACGAAAATTCACATTTCTCAGTCTCGACTATACCAATGCAGGGATCTAGAACTAGCACTTAAAATAAGATAATCCATCCTACCCTATGTGTCATATTTTCACTAGACATGAACATTTTAGTTTGACTTGAGTATTATAGAACAATAAGAGAAGAAAACACTACTAGTTGATGTTATCGATAAGTAACATACCAGTAGTATAGTTAAATAAAGAAAACATCCCATCAAAGATAAAAATTGTCTAGTTAAATGAATTTGAATCCTTGAAACTTGTAAAGGTTACATTGGATAATTTTATTATTCGGATTGTGGATAGAGAGAAATAGAACAGCTTTTGAAGGAACTAAACATGATTTTGTACATTTGAAGAATAGCCTTTTAACCTTCATATCTTTTGGATGCACCCATTAGATTCATATTTGTATTGAGCAATCAGTGTCTTTCATAGAGAACCATTTGTTTATGTAGGTTTCTCTTTCTTCAGCATAATGCTTGTATACGGGAACTTTCCCTTTCGTTAATGAAATTATTACTTGATTGAGCAAAAAACAAATAGAGGTATCTTAACTTTTCTCACGTTCCAAATAGAAAATGTCATATACTGTGGCAAAAAGGAGCATTTTCCAAAAACTGGAGTATCAAAGAGGCTTTTGATTGCTAGGACTGATCTTTATTATTATTTTTTATCAAGTAATTTCTAAGACTGATTTAGTCAAACTCTAACATAATTAAATAAGATCTATCCACATAATCCCTTTAGGTGCTTGCAGGGCAATTGGAGACCACAAACCAAACAATGCAGGGTGAAGGAGTGACTCGATTTTCAAAACATTCTTGGAAAGACAAGGACCAAGGGTGAGAGTCTTGGTGCAACTAGTAAAGTTGCTTCCAAGTAACCACGAGGTCACGGATTCGACCTGTGGAAATAGTCTCTTATAGAAATGACTTGTGGTCCGGCCCTTCCCTAGACCCCACGCATCGTGGGAGCTTAATACACCAGGCTACCCTATTTTTGTTTAACAAGGACTAGCAACGCACCAGCTGCGAGAGGGAATTCGTTTAGGACTGACCACCATTGGATAATTTTGCACATGAACTTCAAAGCATCAATTAGAGTTATTTTTCACAGTTAATCATAAAAGAAGAAAAGGAACTACCATCAACTTTCTCGGAAAGCAAAATTGGGAATGATTCTGATTTCCTTGCATAAATCTTCAGCTGTAAACAATATAGACAAAACTTAAGAATACCCAAAACGAGGTAAAACAAATCAACAAACGCATCACTAAAGAGCTTTCAACTATACAGTAATAGACAGCACTCTCTCAAATAAACTACAGTATATCAAGAAAACACAGCAACCCAAAAATTAGGGGAATTACCTGAATTGAATTTCCCTCAATGGGTCTTCTTGGAAAGTGATAAGAAGCTGATTTTGAACCAAACCCACCATTTAAATCAAGAAAACAGCCATTTTTACTCCAACTTGTTGCAGTTTTAGCTGGAACAAGAACAGATTTTTGCAGGGGAGGTGAAATGGTAGACTGTATCATTAGCATTTCTTTTCTTCTATCTACAAAAAGGGTATATTTTTATGATTCAAAGTACCAAATAGTAAACTGGGAAGCATCAAGATTGAATTTTTAGGGGCATAAGATGACTCATTCTTGGTAAAATTTTCTTCTGTTTTTTGCTGCTTGAGGATAATAAAGTTTATCTGAACCAACTCTGTCGGGAGTGGAAATAAACCGGACCGGCCGGTTTTAGCTTTTTCTCTTTTTCATAACTTCGGAAAATGGTCACATTTGTCCTCATACTCTTAGAAAAGGATTATGTTTACCCATAGTTATATTTTTTTGGTATATTTTCCCTTGGACAGTTAAGTATTATGCCACCACTTTTATTATACTATGTGGTGCTTACATGTCTCTTACATGGATATATTTTTAATACAATTAAAATTTACTTTCTATTTAATATTTTACCTAACCCACTTAAATAAAACCCGATCCACCCAATTTGAAAACCCGTTAACCCTAAACCGATAGAACCCTAGATTTGTAATGATCTGGTCGGTCATTTTTTGTTTCTCCATAGAAATTACCGTTTTGCCCCTCCCGATGTCGACCCGAGTCGTTTTTGACTAAGTATGAAAATTTTGTTTTAAACTTTGAGCCAAGAGTTGAGAATTTGGTAAGTTTTTAGTTTGAAAGGCTAAGTTGTTAAGAAAGTGGTTTTAAGTGTCTTTTGGAGTTTCGAGTGTCGGAATACATTATTGTTTGGGATAAACATGCAACTCACATTCCCAGAGACTAGTTATATAAATAAACCTAGAAAAGTAAAACAAATGAGATGGTTTGGTTATGTTCTCGTTGATTTTAGATGCACCGACTTATACGTGTGAAACCATGGTGAGTACATGTGTTAAAAGGAAATGAGGTACATAGACCTAAAATCACATGGAAGGAAGTTGTATTAAAAGATCCAAATGCTTTCTCGTCCTGTCCCCAGCCTATGGTTGAGGGAGAGCCAGTACCAAAACTTACATATGCTGTAAAAATCATATCTAAAATGCCTGCACAATCTTTGCCAAAAACATAATTGAAATCGATCCAATATGTATATGGAGAGCCAACCCTATGATTCACATTTACGGAGTTAGACGAGTTACCTACTGAAGAGGGACTTTACCAAGCCATTGTGATGAAGTTCTCGTATGGTGCGCC
The DNA here is from genome assembly GCA_035578085.1 of Solanum pinnatisectum. Lineage (NCBI taxonomy): Eukaryota > Viridiplantae > Streptophyta > Magnoliopsida > Solanales > Solanaceae > Solanum > Solanum pinnatisectum. The sequence goes on along the minus strand of CM069086.1, from coordinate 8,035,759 downwards.
TGAAATCAAGAGTTGCAAAGCATTCTTCCAAAACAATTTGCTATCGAAGGTCAATGTTTGATTAGGTTACTTGCTACATGACATAGTTTATCTCGTAGTAATCAGTATGTAGGATTTTGTATCAGTTTTATCGCATCAATCTGGTTATATTCAGTTTAATAGTGATGACTATTTGTATTGTACTAATTGTATCAATTTGATCTGTTGGACAAGCACCCTAAACGAATTAAACTCCAATACTTGGATGAAGAATCTGGTAAGATAATTGGACCACTTTCAAGAGATTTTTTATGATAATCTTCCTCGGTATTGTACTAATTGCAAGCATCAAGATCATGCCCAACTAATTGTCGTTGTCTAATATTGGAAAATAACATAGTCCATGATCAAGAAGTGGGTGTAAGAGAAGAAGAAAGTGTGTGTGATATCGAGAAATATAATGGTGACGCGGGGGAAATTTTGAATGAGAAGAGGGGGTATTTTGACCAAAATAAGCTATTTTTAAAACCAATTCACCTAACTAATACATTTTTAAAATTTTTTACAAAAGTAGTATAAACGTACTGCATGGTAACGTTTTAGGTTATTTTTATTTAAGAAATTCAACGGACAAAAACTGACGGAGCTAACGACGTTAAATGAATAAACGTTACTGAGAGTAACGTTTTAGGATTAAAACATTATTCACAATAACGTTTATTGAGAATCCAATCACATCCAACCCTGCAAATGCAGAATCAAATCCTGCAAATTTAAAACGTTACTATGAGTAACGTTTACTAAGAATCCAATCACGGGTCTTCGATTCCTGCAAATTTAGCCTCAAAAACATCATGTCATACTGGTAAAGTCATATTCCTCCATTTTTTAACCTGACCACAAGTGATTATAAAATAAATGTTGTTGTAAGGAAGGTTTTGCATATTCCAACAATTTTCAACAAAACTTTTAATTGTGTTGCCCATTGTTAAAATAATATTCACAAAACTTCATCAGGTATGAATTAAATAAGTCAAGTTTATTATATTATGTTAAGTTCTTACTATAGCTTTAAAATTATTTTTCTAATTTATTAATATTATTTAAAAAAAATATCTTATTTGTATGTGTAAGATAAAGATGACGAGCTTTGAACATAATGTGATGGTTGCTTTGTATTGGGGTGGGAAAATAATTATGGATATGAATGGATTTAGGTATACTGAATGTGCTAGAATGATTATTAGCATGTCTACCTCAACTAACTATGTTGAGTTGGTTGGATTGTTGCATGAGAAAATGGGAACAAATAGTGAAAATATTCATATGAATATTTCTGGAAAATATCCATGTTCAATTCAAGGTAACAATACAAGGTTCATTGAGTTTAAATTGAGAATGACCAATCTTTGTTACAATTTCTTTTCATACCTCAAAAATTTGCGGATAAAATTGATATAAATGTTTTGGAGAAGTATGTAAAGACCAAATCAACAGATCAAAATATTGTATTTCAAGTTAGTGGTCATCATGGTTATCACATGAATTTATTGGCTCAAAATTATGGTTTTACCACGGCCAATCAACATCATTTTGTAGAACCGATTGTTCAACCACCATTCCAACAATTGTCGATGGATGGTGAAGGATCAAGTAGTCAAATGCATATTGATAATAGTCAAAGGGAATATGAGGCCAGGTAAAACAACAAATTTATATTTTACTGAATTTTAGTGTAACAATTCAATAAGATAATTTTTATTGGCAGTATACACAAATTATCTCTTATTATTAGAAGAAATAACCTTTTAGAGTATAAATTATCGCTTTTAAAACAAGCTTCTATATTCATAATTTTGCTAGAATTTAACTAATATTTTTTTACAGAGATAATGAGACCGACGTTGATCTATATAATGATGTAAATGCTGAAATTAGTGATGAAAGTTCGGAAGAAGATGAACCTTCAAAAGATGGTGATGAAAGTGAACCTGATGAAGATATCGATAATATTATATATTTTTCTCAGAATGGTGTAAATCTTCATAATCATGAACAAGGCGTGCCTGAAATACAAAATCATGACATACCCTATTTCAGGACATTAGAGAATGAGGAAGACATTTTCATGTCTACATGTGAATCTGAGATGGAATATTGTTTAGTTTGGTCTGAGGAAGCAAAAAAATATTTGAAAAAAGATATGTTTTTTAGTAGTAAAGAAAAATTGAAACGGGCGGCAACTATTTGGAGTTTGCACAAAAATAAGGAGTTCAAGGTGGTAACATCTACCAAGAGTTATGGGTTGTGAGATGTAAGTTTTATAATTTATTGGGTTGCTTGTGGTTTCTTCAAGGTCGAAAAGTTGGAGATAACCTTTGGAAGATAGGAAAATATGTTGAAAATCATAGATGTGAGACTGAAGGGCTTTCTAGTGGTCACGCCAATCTAAATACCAATTTGATTGCATCACTGTTTCTAAATCAAATTAGAAAAAATCCTAAGTACTTGGTGGTAGATGTCATTTCAAAGGTTCATGAAAAATTTGGACATCAAGTGACATACAGAAAAGCGTGGCTTGGACGTCAACGCGCATTTGAATTAGTGTATGGTGACTTTGAGAAATCATTTAGTGACCTACCTAAATTTTTTGCAGCTTTTCAACACTTTAACCATGGAACAGTTGTTGAATGGAAACACGAAGAGTCTATGAGTTCATCAGAGGTAAAAACTTTTAAATTTGTATTTTGGGCTTTCAAGCCATGCATAGATGGATTCCAAACATGTCGCCCTGTTATTTCAGTAGATGGAACTCATATTTATGGAAAATATGAGATCAAATTATTAATTGTTGTTGGAATTGATGGAAATGATAACATTCTTCCTTTAGCGTTTGCTATTGTAGACAAAGAGTCAAAAGAGGCATGGAAGTGGTTTTTTAAAAATTTGAGTGCACATGTGATAAAAAGTAGACAAGATGTATGTGTTATATCTGATAGGGCAAAAGGAATCTTGACTAGTTTGCAGGAGTTGCGGCGATTTCAAGAGCCTCGAGCCTTTCATCGATTTTGCATAAGGCATCTGAAGAGCAACTTTCAATCTAAATTTCCAAATAAGGACCTCAGCAGATTGATGTGGAGGGCTGCTTCAGCCCATCAAGTAAGGAAGTTTGAATCCTTTATGTGGCAAATTAAAGAAGAAAATGTCAAAGCACATGAATACCTCATGGAAATTTCCTTGGACAAATGAACTGTTAGCCATGATAGTGGAAAAAGATGGGGAGTGTTAACAACAAATCTTTCAGAGTCGTTCAATGGAGTGTTGCAAAAAGCACGAGGTTTGCCTGTCACTGCTATGGTTAGACTTTCATTGAAGCAAACTATTGAACGGTATACCCGTAGGTCTCAAATAGCGCACCAACTTGCAGAACAAAATGAATTATGGACTGGGAGATTCAAAATAAAGTGGGAGAAGAACTATGAAAGTTCAAAAAGGCACTTCGTTTTTTATTGGAATAGATCTATATAGGTTGATGGTACTGGTGGTAATCCTCATTGTGTTTAACTGAATGAAAGAAAATGTGATTGTGGAAAATGGGTTAATTTACACTTCCCATGTTCACATGTCATGAAGGTAACTGATAGAATGAGAGGGCTAGCTAGAAATTTTGTTAGCGAGCATTTCACAATAGAGAATTATGTTGCAACATATTCTGGGTCATTCTCACCAATTGGTCATGAGGCATATTGGCCATCTCCAAGTTTTACAATGAGAAGTAATGAATTCTATCGTCGTCCTAATTGGCCAAGGACAACTAGAATAGCTAATGAAATGGATCGTGATTCTACAGTGTATGAGCGAGCTTGTGGATTATGTAGGCAGACTGGACATGATAGGCGTCGATGTCCCAATCATAATTAAATTTAAGTGAATAGTTGTGGGTCGATGTCTAATTGTGTTAATTTCCTTTCAGTTAGCTACTGTAATGTAACTAAATAATCATTAATCTTTTGCAATTTTGTTATTAGTGCATAAATTTTTCCAGATTTCCAGATTGCTAATAGAGGAAAAATTATTAGTGTTAATTTCCAGATTTTTAGATTTTCAATTTCCAGATTTCTAGATTTCCAGATTTCCTTTCAGTTATCTACTGTAATTTGTAATGTAATTTCCAGATTTCCAGATTTTCAGATTTCCAAATTTCTAGATTTCCAGATTTCCAAATTTCCAGATTTCCAGATTTTTAGATTTCCAGATTTAGTGACATTGAGGTAAAATTAACTTAAATAATTGGAAACATCCATGTATTCATACTCCTGAAGACAAAATAGAAAATTACAAAATTACAAAAGTCGCCAGTGACTAATAAAACATGTTGCTTTGCAAGACATAAGAATCAATAATCGCAGTGAATTCCTTTCTTATAACCGAGAATATTGACACAAAATGCAAAAGGACTACAATTTGAAGGAATCACAACGTAATTACAATATACGTCCAACGACAACTTTGTAGCTCTCAAACAAAGCTGTAATTTTTTTTCTCCTGGTTTTGATGGCCAATTGGTCTTGAGGTCCTTTCTCCTGGTTTTGATGGCCAACTTGTCAAAGTAGGCACAAAAACTGGAGTCCTTTTCAGAAATCAACGGCGTGTAATTCATCCTTGCTTTGTGATCTTTTTGCTTCTTCCAAAGATGTCCTTTGTACCAATTTCGTGCAAACCTAACGAAACAATCACAAATATAATCACAACCAAAATTGCTCCTTCAAACCAACCATTCTGCATACCTTCTTCTTTGATTCCAAAGACAAACGACAATATTGCAGCAATTGCCATGATACTTAAGACAGCATCAGATAGAGATATATGATTGAAAAGGATCTAACAAAAGTGATGTCAAAATATCCAGCCATTACGTCATACCTCAGTATATGCCTTAATAAATGAAGTCAATTTAAATTAATATTCTAGTCCTTCAAACATCAAGACAACAATATAGTTAAAAAGTATAACAGGCATCAACTTGTCTATTTGAAAGTTACAAATTTCAAATGTTAAAACTTGAAACAGAAACCATTAATATTGTTTTTATTATACTATAATCTTAATCTGTCGACATTACTATATAATTAACGATTGAATCTTTGCTAATTTTTTGAGCAAGTGAAATGCTTGTTAAATTCAATTGTAGTATTCTACTCAAACTATAGGCACTTCTTTGTTTAAGGTTTGTGTTACTCAGTTCGTCAAACTATTGTGGAACTTATTTTCTCATTTCTACTTTCTAAACAACTGGTGAATGCAGCTTCCTAGAAATTTCTCCTAGGCAATTATGCTGATCAAGTGTTTAATTAGTTTTCGCTCTCAGGCCTCAGCTTTGTGTCACAAAATATTAAATACTCATTTTGTTCAACATTTTCCTTGTGCTGGTTCGTTCATATAACGCGGTATTCACAATTTTTCATTTGATCCTACCATCACCACTAATAAGTCATACCAGATACAGGACACAACCAAATGCAGACAGCAGCTCCAATCAACAATATCAATTATGTGTGGGTATATGAATCATCACTGACCATGTTTCTCCATTTAAATTTATCTCATGCCACCATATAAATTAAATGAAAAATAAAAGATACTAGTTAAAAGCTAAAAGACTCCTGGAAAATCAAGCTTTAAGAGAAAAATCAACTAAAAATATGGTTGTTTTTGCAGTCTCACAGAATAGTAAGCTTACTTGGAAGTCTTCGCCTTGTGATTTATTCTTTGCTTCTTCATTTTGTTGCTACAATGTCTTTGTTACCTTTTGTTGTTTTCTTTATGCCGTGTTGGTTAAGTTGATGACTCCCTGGCAAGTAAAAATAATTTCTAATTATTCAACCAAAAAAGAAGCAGTTATGTTAAGAAATAATGGTTCACCAAAGCTTAAAAAAAATTGTACCAGTGCCACAAAGCTTAGGAAAAATTGTACATTTCTTCTTCACTGATGGTTCACCACCTCCACTTGCATTCTCGGGATCATTACCATCCACTTCACTGTTGGAATCACCCAACTCATTACCTTCTATCTCGATGTTGGAGTCCTCTAAATTAGTAATGGCATCAGGGATCTCCACGGACATTGGCATAGGCGATGAGGTAAAATTTGGGGCATTCTCAAAATGTTGAGGCCGATAATTACCAAAGACATTCTCAAGTGACGAAAGACTTGGATCCCTTGAAATTTGTGGCGTCATGTATAGGACAATATCAGTATTTGTTGGTTGATACGTCATACCTAATGCCCCAGGAGTGAACTCCTGAGTTTGGCCCCTTGAAATGGAACCAATATCAGAAGTTGTATGATCATCTTCGGAGACTGATTCGTCCATTTCAATAGGTGCTCGTCCTTTCTCAACAGCACGAGCCATTCTACCAGCAACACCACCTTTTCCTCACCTACGAACAGGGGGATGTAAATGATCATCATGTACCTCATCTCTTCTATAATCATCTTGTACATTAATCCTAGCAGCCTCGTGCACATATGTCAAGCATTTTTCTCCTTCATTCTGGACCATTGCACGAAATATGTATGAATTCTCCATTGATGGCTGATCACCAAGTGTTTTTGCTTTATCAACCATGGAATGAATATGACGCACCTACACAAAGATCAATTCTTTTTCTAACAAGCATTTTCGATTCTTTTTTCTAACAGATGCTCAAACAAAGACCAATTTGAAGCACTTATATGATATTTTCTAAGAAAAAACATAGGTAACAATTTTCCAAGTCAAAATTTTTGAGAAGAAGTAATATTTACCCTGCCATTGATATATCCTCGAAAGATAAATCACAAACACACAGAATCTAATACATACGACTGTTTCATATGCCGTTGAATTTGGCACATAACCTTCTTGTTGTTGAGGACGCTGAGTAGGATTACCGATAACAAGACGAGTAATGCGTCTGAACTAAATAAGGTAAGGGTCATCATATCGAAGTGGTTCACGATTGACCGGTGCATCACAAATATATTGAAGCCGTTGGTTCCAAAAAGGCAACCATTGTGCATGCTCTATCTTCCAATTTGTATTTGGTCTGCCCCTACGATCATGGTGAAAATGTGTGGCGTCAAATAGAAATGAAGTTGGTATCGTTTGTTTCAATCCAAATTGTCTCATAACTCGATCAGGCAAGTGAACCTCGACGACATCCCAACAAAAAATTGGAGCTCTAACACGCCATATGTCTCGTCCAATTCGACAATAGTCAGGAAGACTCTCAATTAAGTCATCCGAATATGGTTCCCAAATAAACTACATAAAGAGAAAAGAAATGAGTTTCAACTACAATATATACATAAATATTTTTTAAAAAACCTGTATACCATCTTACCTGATCCTCTGTCATGGAATCAAGTGCATCCCTAAAAACTTTCAACATATGCTTAGTGGTATCAGTCCAACTAAAATGTGCAAACCATCTAGTAGCACGTGGACCCCTAGGTAAACCAGCAAGAAAATTATTTTCGATATCCCTTTGTGCTATCACCTAAGGTCTGAGGACGGTAACTCTCTCCCATGCCCAAATCTAAACATAATATATAAATATATAATTATGAGATTATAAAGTAGAAGAAATATTTATAAATAATTGATGTAGTTATTAAGTATACCTGGAGTAGTGGTAGAAATCCAGCTATCTCGTTTTGGCTACTCTGTGAGGCCTTACAGAGAAAGCAATACAAGCACGCTAAGGTCGCACTACCCCAACTATAAGAGCTAACTACATTGAGATCCTCGAGCATAGGAATGTACATAAGCTTTAAATAGTTGCCAGATGTATATGCCATCATCATACCAGCAATCATCCAAAACATGTAACATCTAGCCATTTGATTGATTATATCTTGTATTGCCAAGTCAGGTAACTGTAGTTGCTCGAGCATATGCGCATTAAGTGCAGTTACCTTGAGGCTACTACGGTTGAAGTCTTGAGGACGTGGAATAAAACCTAACAATCTTTGACAAATATTTTGCCAATCCCCTATGGTCCTCATCAACTCATCACCAAGTATTGGATCACCATTCACAGGTAAGCCATACAACACCTCTACATCTTGCAAAGTGATTGTCGCCTCACCCGTCCTAAAGTGAAACTATGAGTCTCAAGACGCCATCTCTCTACTAGTGAAGTGATCAAGCTACGATCAATGATAGGTCGATTTGATCTATAAACACCATATAATCCTGATAATTCAATCACTTCTAAAACTGGTGGATGAATGGGATATTTCTTTACAAGGTCCCATAATTTTCCATCACACCTCCTCGTATTTAAAATCATATTAACACTTCCATCCCATATATCTCGTGACCTATGGGTATGTTGTTGAGTTAATACTGATGATTCAAGTGGATCGGGATCTAATTGGTATGCACTATAACCAGCCATATACGTATCTATTAAAATGAAAAACACGTATGAAAGTAAATTAAATATAAATGTTAGTCCAAAATATAACAAGCAAATCAAAATAAATATACTGTCACCAAATGTTTCATAAAAAAATTGGAAAATGAACTCAATTTTAGTAGAGGCCGATTGCAGGTCCACCTGTTATAGTCTTCCCTTCCATTTTCATGTGAACATTTTTTTCATTGTTTCTCTTTTCATTGTTTCTCTTTGCATCAACAAGATGTATGAATTCAAAATGAAAACACAACATACATATCATAATTTCTTGAGTGATTAATCTACATAAAAAAATGATATAAATTCGAGAAGATAGAAATTCGAAAATTCAAGCATTTCTTCTACTATTTTGTAAGAAAAAAAAATACCTCAAGGCTCTAACATAGAAAAACTAACTTGATTCCAAGCTTTTAGGAAGATTTATAGCCGTAATTTATCGTGAAACTCGATATAACAAGAAATCCCCAAAATTGATTTTGAAATAAAAGAGCTATTGTTTATCCACGAAATTATGTTTTGACTGAAAAAACTAATAGCTAAAAATAGATATCAATAAAGTGAACAACCTTAACTTACCATTTAAAACACAGATTACATTATTTTAAAAGCTTATACAACACCATACATGGATTTCATATCCATCAAAGAATCAGAAAAAAAAAAAAGGAAGAAAAAAAAAGGAAAAAAAACATATGTTTAACAAGAAACCCACACATAAAATGTAAATCAAGACTTAGACAGCAACCCATAACTTAACCAGACACAAATACAGTGAACATGATTAAGGGTTAATTAATTAAAAATCAGATCTTGATCAAGATTACATTTTTAAGCAAAACCCATATCAGATCCTTAATGAAAACAACAATCTAGATGCCAAAATTGAATCTTGAAGCAACCCCATGTAGATTACAAGAGAAAAATAAGTACCTGAATTACCCTTGTAAACCCAAATTGAAGATTTAGTTTTACCTGTAAGACAAAAAAAAAAAAGAGTAAAGAAAAGAAACAATTGCTCTTTGTGTACTCCTCCAGATTAGTACAGTTAGCAGCAGCTTAGAGTGAGAAAGAAGAGAGAGTGAGAAAATGAGAGATGCTTTCGACTATCAGGCAAATGAGGAAGAAGAGGGGTCAACAAATGCTAAAGCAAAAACTACCCTTTTTTTTTTTTTTCCTTTTTTAATGATGGGACTTTATTTAGAGTAAATTTTTATTAGGAAATTAGAAAAAAAATAAAAGTTGGGTTATGTGTAATTATTGTATGATTAACTTATAATAATGAGCATTTGTGAATAAGCACAAAAGAATTCTAAAATGTGAGCCATAGTATATGTTCTCAATAAATGTTATTGTGAATAATGTTTTAATCCTAAAACGTTACTCGCAGTAACGTTTATTCATTTAACGTCGTCAGCTCCGTCAGTTTTTGTCCGTTGAATTTTTTAATTAAAAAAAATCTAAAACGTTACCATGAAGTACGTTTATACTACTTTTGTAAAAAAATTTAAAAACGTATTAGTTAGGTGAATTGGTTTTTAAAATAGCTTATTTTGGTCAAAATTTTGAGAAGAAGGGACTAGAAAAAGTTATTCAAAGAGCCGATGATAAAAATCCAAGTACGTGCAACAAAAAATAATGTATTGGAAATAATTGAATCATCAAAATCTAATGATGCAATGCACAATAATTCCAGTCCTATTTTGGTTCGACATAATCCTCAAGCTCAAGAAGACTTGAATTATTATTAGTTGGTGGAAAAAACATCTGATAAAGATACACAAGGTGTTGTTGAGGTCCAAAATAATCCATTTAATATCAAAACAACGGTTGGAAATTAAGTTGTTCCTACAGACGACGTTCAAATAGGTATTACTACGGTTGAATTTGATCCTATTGGAAAGAAGAGATATTCAGTTGCTATTGATATGAAGATGAATCTGGTAAGGCTTTGGGGGAGTGGGGGGGGGGGTAGTGTCAGGCGTGCATCGAAATAAAAGGGGAATGTCTCAACTTTGGCAACTATTGAGACATCACAATATATTGGTGGTCGTTGAGGATAATCAAAATGTGGCAAAAATTGGTTACAAGTGAAAAGACTGCAGTTATACTCCGACAAATAGTTTGATGACTTTTAGTGGGCAAAAATGTGTTACAAGTGAGAGACAATGGGCGAATATGGTATAAGAAGAGGATAAGCATGTTGCACCTCAAAAAATTTATGTTAGTGACAAGGATGTTATTGATGCATTGGTGAGTTCTAATGTTGAAAAGTTAATTTCCCTTACACATATTAACACTAACAAACAACTACTAGTTGGTGGTAGTAGTATTTTCTCCCCAAATCGATTTGCTAACCTACAAGATGAGGACATCTTTGAGGAAGGTGAAAAAGAGGATTGGTTGGTGTTGCGCCCAAATGCACACGCAAGTGTACGTGGCCGTGCAAGTATTAAAGTAGCTCTTTTTAAAAGCTGGGTATTCTTCCAACAATTAAAATTTAGAACAAGTGCTATCAAGATAGTGATATGGGATTTTGAAAGATTAATTATCTAATTATTGAAGTAAACTACTATGATTCGATTTCAATTGAATTTCAAACAATGACTTGGGGAATTCCAGGGATGCAGTCTGCAAAGGAATCATGCAAATTATCTTATTTAATGGATGTCAATCAATTATCGAATCACTGATTACAAGGTTATATGTATGATCATGGTCTCCCGACCTCTAACTATGGTAATTGGTAGTCTAACTACATCATTGAGTGGGGATAGATTGAACCAACTACCGAGCATTATGATTTCATCCTGTCTATTAACAAAGTAAGATTTCTAGGTATATACCTATCCTAGATACAAATTAACCCTAAACGTAGAGAAGATCATGCTCATTTTGCCCCATGTTCTATCCTCGTATTCCTCTCCCGAGTTCAATTTGGACAAGACATTTATTTCAATGGTGGTCAGTCTCAGAATACTAAAGTAAGGACAAAAGAGAGATTCATATGATAATCAAAATCAATCTATTAAAATCAATAAAATACAATCATCATGTAGCCACATCTTTAGAACTAGGAAATTTAGCTACTCATAATACGATTCTCAATTTTGTAATGTTCAATCAACATTAAAGAGATCGAATGGAGTAAAGTTTAGGAATAAACCCTAAGAACAGATGAAACAACTCCCAAATTCGTCGTTCTTTCAAAAACCCGGAGAAAGAATGATAATAAAATAAAATTTGGATTTATTTATAATTTAGGAAAAATGGTAGAAAACTGGAGCCTAGGTCCGCGACACGGAGATGCCTTTTTGTTTTAGCTTTAAATGCATTCCCGCTCTCCGCAACGCGGATAGGATACAGACTCTTCTATCTCAACTTGACAATGTGTACAAAATAATTAATTCTCTCTCCGCAACGCGGAGAGGGTGCACTTCAGCATATTTCACTTCATAATGGCTTCCACTTTTATTTGGCACCTTCTTACTTATGCTTTCGCGCTTGGACCAACTCTTCACTTCACGATTTCCACTTTTGTGCTTGTTTTATCCTTGTTTCCCAACCTACAATGACTAATCACAATGGTTAGTCCAAATGAAATATATGACTCAAATACTATTAAAAACTAACAAATTCATACCTAAACTCGATCAAAGCATGGGTGTTATTTGGTTCCTAGGCATACAAATACGCCCTAAATCAATTGGATTACTATTTTGCAAGGGATGTAGATATTTCTCCTAGGCAAAAATGTAATAAAAAAAAACATGTAATAAAGAATAGTTGGAATGACAAGGTGACTAGAGAGTTTGTCCCAAGGCAAATACCGACATGATTGGCAATGCAGAATCATATGATAGTGTCAACAGATTCAACCAGATCTAATAATTCCAATAAGAAGTAATGAACAATCAAGTGTTGAAGGACAAAAGAAGAAGAAGAAGAAGAAGAAGGAGGAGGAGGAGGAGGAGAAGAAGAAGAAGAAGAAGGAGAAGGACAGAAGAAGAACAAGAAGAAGAAGGAGGAGAATTACAGAAGAAAGAAAAGAAGAAGGAGAAAGAGAAGGACAGAAAAAGGAGAAGGAAAGAAGAAAAAGGGAAGAAGGAGAAGCAGAAGCAGAAGAAGCAGAAGAAGGAGAAAGAGGAGGAGGATAATGAGAAGCAGAAGCAGAAGGAAAAGGAGAAGCAGGAGAAGGAGAAGGAGAAGGAGAAGGAGAAGGAGAAGGAGAAGGAGAAGAAGGAGATGGAGGAGAAGAAAGAGAAGGAGAAGAAGGAGAAGAAGAAGAAGGACAAAGAGAAGGAGGAGAAGAAGAAGAATGAGGAGAAGAAGGAGAAGGAGAAGAAACAGGAGGAGGAGGAGGAGGATGAGGAGAAGGAGGAGGAGAAGAAGAAGGAGGAGAAGAAGAAGGAGGAGGAGAAGAAGGAGGAGAAGAAGAAGGAGAAGAAGGAGAAGAAGAAGAAGAAGAAGAAGAAGGAGAAGAAGAAGGAGAAGAAGAAGAAGGAGGAGAAGAAGAAGGAGGAGAAGAAGAAGGAGGAGAAGAAGAAGGAGGAGAAGAAGAAGGAGGAGAAGAAGAAGGAGGAGAAGAAGAAGGAGGAGAAGAAGAAGGAGGAGAAGAAGAAGGAGGAGGAGAAGGAGGAGAAGAAGGAGGAGGAGAAGAAGGAGGAGAAGAAGGAGGAGGAGAAGAAGGAGGAGGAGAAGAAGGAGGAGGAGGAGAAGGAGGAGGAGGAGAAGGAGGAGGAGGAGAAGGAGGAGGAGGAGAAGGAGGAGGAGAAGAAGGAGGAGGAGATTAGATGGATAATAAATCTTTTTTAATTCATCCATTTGTAAAATGAAGTTTGAGGTAGATAACATAACTCAACCTTCTTCTTGGTTGTTATATTTTTTTCATTATTTAAGTATCCTCATTTGTAAATCATAAAGTGTATTACAAACTCTTTGGTGATAAAAAAGAATACACAGTTCTATCTAGCTTAGATATCCTTATTGAGATATTTTTTTAATAAGGAGAAGGAGCGGGAGTGGGAGCAGGAGGAGGATGAGAAGGAGAAGCAGAAGGAGGAGAATAAGGATAAGAAGAAGAAGGAGGAGAAGAAAAAGGAGAAGAAGGAGAAGAAGGAGGAGGAGGAGGAGAAGCATAAGAAGAAGAAGAAGAAGAAGAAGAAGAAGAAGAAGAAGAAGAAGAAGAAGAAGTACTTCAGGTTACTTTAGATGGACAATCAATCTCTTTTAATTCATTCATTTGTAAAAGGAAGTTTGAGGTAGATAACTCAACCTTCTTCTTGGTTGTTATATTTTTTTCATTATTTAAGCATCCTCATTTGTTAATCATCATAGAGTGTATCACAAACTCTTTGGTGATAAAAAAAATACATAGTTTTATCTAGCTCTTATCTTCTTCATGTTTGTTAGTTAATAGGGGTTTCAAACCTCATTAGGGATTGGTAAGGTAAGGTCTATTCCCCATTGCATGTACATATCCTTATTTAGATATTTTTTTGGTAAATGACTGCTAGAAACTCTGCCTAGTGGTAAATTTGCTAAAAAAATAACAAATGAGATGGTTTGGTCATGTTCTACATTGACATCCAGATACTTACTTTGGTAAAATCTTATTCACATATGATGTTTACACCAAATCAACTAATTGATCGTGGTTAAATCATAAGTTAATTAAGTGTATTGTATGAAATCATTGTGAATGGAGATGTTATAAGGAGACATGGTAGACCTATAATCACTAGGAAGTTATCTCGAAAGACCTACAGAGCTAGCAATATAAGTTATTTGAGAACTAAAGATCACAATTTATAAATGTCAATACGTTCACTCAGATTCAACGTTTTCTAGGAGACTTTTGATCCAATCACGCATTTAGACACAAAAATAGAAATTTTCTCGTATTTCTTATTTTTATTTTTATAATATTGGTTGCAATAGACTTAACTGAAGTTTGAATAAGTTTGACTCTTTTATTTAGTTAATCTATAAATAAAAGAAAATAGCATCTAGTCAAATTTACAATAAAAGTCATAATTATACATGTTCATCTGTAGAGTTACTACAACTAACAAAATAGATTTCTAAAATCTATTTCCTTTTGACTATTTAAATCATATATAAAGCTGATATAAAAATAACTTTTATTGTATTTCTCAGTTATAAACTTTTGTAAGAATTTTGAGATGAATTTTTCCAAGTCCATTTCTCCAATGGATTACTTTGAAAGGCTGCCAGAAGGCTGCATTTTTTAAATAATTACAAAAACAACTCCAGCAGATGCAGTAAGATCAACAATTTTATCAAAACAATTCAAAGTTGTTGCAAAATCAGATGATATTTGGGGAAAATTTTTGCCCTCTAATTATCAAGAACTAATTGATAGATCGGAGTTTCCTCCTGTTTCCAACACCAAAAAAGAGTTGTTTTTTAGTCTGTATGATTCTCCCATCATCCTTGATGGAGGAAAACTGGTAAAATTTCATTTTGATTTTGTTATTTTTTCATGATTATTTATTTTGTAACAATGGTGTCTAAATCCAAAAAAAAAAAAAAAAAAACTACTCTACATCTGCTTCTCACCAACACAAGTACCAAACAAGGGTGGAGTTAAAAATTCGTATAAGAGAATTAAAAAAGATAATAGGTGTCCACCTAGAATTTATATTCATAATCTAAAACAATACTTCTGACCCTTTGCTACTAAACTAGAATTTTGTATTTACCCATTCATATATAATAATAAATAATCATCTTTACCTATTTGCGTTATTGTAATTTCGAGCAAAGAAGATACACTAAAACTTTTTGACGTCCTTTAGCTCCGCTCGTATACTAGCTAACTCTGCAGCTCAAGCAGGTGGAAAGAAATCACCTATTGTTTTTATCTTTAATGAAATTTAATATTTAATCTCTTATCGTTCTCAGCCTAATTCATTGATCACTGGCTATATTTTATTTGATTTTTTTTTTGTACTTTTAGATTTTTTTTCCGTAGTTAATGTCACTAAAAAGACCAAACAAATCATGTTATATGTATCACTCTCTAAAATGTAAGCTATTTGTAAAATTGAATAAATGTGTATTTGGGTGTTTTTTTATTATTTCCCAACCCAAAGGTCTACATTGACTAAATTCAAATTTAAAGCGCTAACAATGGTGACTCGACTTGAACCCACCACAACAACTCTTGTCGGTGCCTTTGGGTGGTTGTTAGTTATTATATTGTGATATTAAATATAATATTTGTTTTGATTAATCAAATTATAAATACAATACAATATATTTTGGATACATTTTAAAGTTTTTTTTCTCAGAGTTTTTTCCTCGACAAGCATAGTGGGAAGAAATGCTTCATGATAGCTCCGCGAGAGCTTATAATATCTGGGAATTACATAAGATTATGGCAATGGAAGAAGCATCCCCATTCCAGGTTTATCTCTTTCCATTTTCTTATGTTGGTATATAACTTCCTTGCTAGCTCTTTCTTATAAATATTTTATCCAATGCACTTTTTTCTCTTTTCGTCCATTTAATTCACAAAATTTATTATTTTCTTGGTTATTACATAAATTATCTCTTCATTTGTATTGACTGTAAAGGTATGCATTCTTAATTAGAGTTTATGTTTTGAATAATGAGAATATAAAGAATAACATGGATTATCAAATTAAGTTAAAGTAGAACAATATGTAAATTCAGGATCCAACTTTTGAACTTGGATCCTACCACGATACCTGACCCGACCTTGTCTCCCGACCCCAACATCCGATTTAAGATCAAACTTTCGAATTGGACACTACATCGACACTCAACCCGACTTCCCCCCGCACTTCCACGCCCCGAGCCTCACCCTAAACCATTGATGATCCCCAAGCAAACCTTTGGCCTGCCTAACTATGGTACATATGATTCAATAGAATATGTGGAAGCTTTAATAAAAGATCATTTCAAAACATTTACAGAACTTAAAACCATTCTCTAAAAAATACTTAATATAAATAGTAAACGTTTAGCAAAACATCTGAGATAGTACTAAAACAATCTAACTCTGTATGTCCATGAAGCCTCAACTGTCTAAACATAGGTGACGGAAGAAGACCCACGACACCTCAAAGCATTACTAAAGCTAAACAATAAATTGCAGTCCTCTGAAAGCAAGGAGGTCTCACTAAAATTTGGCAAGCGGATGGGGTGATCTAAATGAAACTCATGTTGAAGATCCTAAGTACCAATCTTCATCATAAAACAATGTAGGTCGAATGGCATTAGTACATTGAATATATGGTATATAATAGGGCCGAATAAAACAAATAACTAACCTGAAAGACTGAAAATAACTCAATTAAAGTATAGTATAGATCATGATGAAAATCATTTGAACTTTTTCAGTAAGGATGCAATAATAGTTAATATTGAACTGAATACATATATATAAATATACTTTACTTTACTTGGGAGTTTCTCTAATCGGCAACCATCAATATTTTCCTAGTGATGATACAACATCTTGTCCACGTTATTAGAGTTATCTTATACCTTGTTAGGGTATAGGACAACAACTATAATCTATGAATCCATCTAATATGCCTTACAAAGAGGTGGTGAGGAGTTGTCTGAAAATTGGTACGATCCTATGTTGGCTACGTAGTTTATGGGGATTTTAGTTAAATATAGACTCTTTCTCAATTCGGTGCTTGATACCACTCCCAAAATAATCAATATCACTATGATCAATAGTCCTCTTTTAGAGAAATTGTGTTTACTTCAATTTACTTTACTGAAATGCTTTTCAATAAATCAATTATGCTCTTTTCATCTCTAGTGCCAAATAGAATATATGAAACCATTTATGTCCTTTTAAAACCCCTTTTCAAATCATGCATTTAAATGTTCATGGACTCACTTTTCAGGCCTGAAATCAATGTATAGGAACCTTTTAAAAGTAGGACTTTAATAAATAGGGTTCATTTAATAATGAAAGAATGAACAACAACTTAAGAATCGACATGCATAAGAGAGTCAAAATCTCAATGATTAACGAATTGAAACTCGAAATAAGAAAACACAAACCAATTTTAGATTCCAAGGAACTCTGGGTGGAACCCTATATTTATCTCTTTACTGACTGAATTTAGATGTAGGGCATGAGGACGAACTTTGTCCAACACTATGAATTGCCTAACATACCTTAGTGACAACTCTTGAAGAAAACATCTTGGAAGATGAAGTGTGGAGAAGAATCATGGATTGAAAACCTTAAGTATCTTGAAGAGAATCTTGAACTTGGAGCCTTTAGATCATAGGAAATTGGAGAAACACCTTTCTTAGAGTTCTTGATCTTTGGAAGAAGGAGAATTAGGGATTTTGAGAGTTTCTATACGCATAATAATGATATTATGCTATAATATGGTCTAAAAGATGTTAATTGAGGGTAAAAGGTCAAGAATACCCTTCTAAGAACATAAGAAGACCATAAAAATCAAAGAAACTGACCTTTTAATTGATCCCATTGGCCAAATAGGTAATCTGGAGGTCCCTTCGCCGAAATATTTGGTAGATCACCAAAGGGGGATTTAGATCTCCAAAAGTACAAACCATTTAATGATCGCCAAATTGGCAAATGTCCTCGCCGAATTTCTCAACCCAAACATGTTCCAGTAAAACGGCCATAACTTTTTGCTCTTAACTATGATTGATGCAAATTTGATTGTGTTGGAAAGAAGACTCGTAGACCTTTAATTTTATAGGTAACGAGCTTTCTAATTCATTATATGTTGAGATATATGATCATTTGAACTTAACCATTGTATGAACTCATGTGAGAACTTTTAGCCAATAGGAATGCTTTGAACTTGACTTGGTTTTTGAGGTACCTTATGACCCTAGATCAATTTTAATACCCTTGTACACTTGGTAAAGGACATGAAAATTCATGATCAAGTAGGAAATCACCCAATTTAAGCTCATATACTATGATGAATGATTTAGATTTTAAGAGTAGAATTGTGAGGTGTTATAGAATGATTCGGGTCTTAGTTTAAAATTTTTTATTAAAAGATTGTCTATAGCACAAAAGTCACCACCAATATGGGCTTGAACATAGTCACGCTTTATCTGAAGTTAGACTACTATGCCATAAGCAATACGACTAACTTTCGTCTAAGTCAAATTAACCTAACTTTAAATCACAAGGTGCTAAACATGAGGTGATTATACTAATCTAAATCACAAGATTTAGGTCTTATGCCTCAATAAGAAATCTCTAATCAAAAGCAACTAATGCATCACATCTTATCACAATCCTTCTAAGAAATCCTCCTTCTCTCGTAATCTCTACCAAATGAAATTTCACGCATTACTACGCGAAAATCGACTAATTACTATCATCTAACTATTACTTATAGTAAAACTTCATCTCATTCTTCTTCCACATTAATAACTTTACGTGGAATAAGCACACCACCACTATCACAATAAGAAAAATCAACACACTCTTATCTATCACTACTCAACTATTATTATCAACATCACTAGAGAGAAACATCATAAACATGATTCATTCAAGAAATCTGATACAAGAATATGTATGACAGAATATTGTTTTGCTAGATATGGAGGGTAAATTAGGAATTCCCGAGATTGAGACATGACTGCTTATATGAATAAATTTATATCATGGGACTCATATTCATAACTTTATGAAGCAATGTGTAGATCAATGGGATAAAGTTTTCGCCTCTTATTCAAGGAACTAAGCATAGATATGAATCTATTTGAAGTGTTTGAGCATAGGTTATGAACATAATGTTCACATGCGAGACATCAACAAGATGTTATAACAATTGGAATTTGAGGAATACCCTAGAGTATGCATGGATTGATATATCACTATAACTCTTTCTGAACATATCAATATATGATTCTTAAAACTTTTATCTTCTCTAAACTAGTCTATATTCTCTTTACTCTTATACTCGAGAAAAGCTAATCTCATGGATATTGAACTCTCTTTATAAGATTCACTTTTAGAATGTTTCTTATAAAGCTGCTTAATCTAAATCTTAATAAGTTTATATCTACCTAATTAGAGGAACTTAAACTATATTTAAGAGACTCATTATTGACTATACATGATCTATTCGACCAAACTCTTAAAAGGTAACAAATAATACATATATCGGCCTACTCCATATTTACAGCCCAAATATACTATCTAGTCACACATATGTCGATTACTTACTCAGCGGAGACTTAAAGCATAATACAAGGATTCAATGATTCTTTAATAAAATACTTAACGTTTAAAGGTCAAACATTCAACTTGCCAAAGTGGGGCAACTCAAGTATTAATATGAAATAATAATGTAAAGACAATTAGATCCCGATCATCCTAACAAGTGAAAACTAGAAAAGCAAGAGGCTCTCCAACCGACTCAGAGAGTCCTCACGATCTGGAGGCAGGCCGAACCGATCCAACGAGGTGTCTACATTATAAGATGATACATGCCAACTGGCATTACTACATTAAATGTACGAGTATGAGAGTTGGAATGCTAAACATAACATAAATGAACATTTACACAACTTAACTCAATATAAAGCAATAAATCACATGCAATATATAGAAAACTTTTAAACCAGTAGAAGGCAACTCAGTTAGTTAAAGAAATGCAATAATAAACTCAATTTTACTCATGTAATAAAGTTTCTATGGGAGTTTTCATATACTTCACCACATAACGCCTTAACTAAGTGGATCCACTAGTCTATGCTAAAAAGCAACTTAAGGAATCATCTAAAAAGTATGATATTTTACTACATGGTTTATGGACACCCAAAATATACTTAACTCATATGATTTAAATCAAAACTTCTTCTTTTGTTTGAGATAATTACTCAAAACTTTAGCTTAAAAGCTCTCTTGGAAATCGGTGTTTCCCATTCTTGTTCAAATGTGAAAACATTTTAAACTATTGAAAATACTTAGTTCCCTTATAGCTTTTTGAGAAATGAACTCAACTCTTTACTCTTTGCTTAACTCGAAACATAAGTCTTAAAACAAAGTTAAAACGTTTCTGAAAAACTTTTGAAAACTTCATAAACTTCTCTTGAGTTGCTTCTAAACTTCTAGACTTGACTCTTAACTTTCCTTGAATTGAATTATGGATTCAAGGTCCATGACCTAATGTTTATGGATGATTTTATGATGTTTAGATGTACCTAAGGGTGTTGGAATCAACTAGAAAACATAGGTCAAAGATCGTAAGCTCTCTTAGTGGCTCAGAACCGCAACGGCCCAAGACCCTCCCGGTGTTTTTCATTTAAAATTCTCCAAACACTTAGAATCATTTATATCCTCAATATATAATAGATTCAACTCAAAATTACACCAGAAAACATGAATCAAATCTAAAGAAACTTCAACAACACAACCCACAAGAATTCAAATAAATTTCATCAAGAACTCAAAGGATTTACTTCCAAATCTAACATACTTCGCTGAATTGAATCATGATTGGTGAACTAAAAAATCCACAAGCGAAAACCTTACGAACGATGATCTTTGGCTTTTTTCTCCTCTTCTCTCCTCTTGCGTTCTTTCTCCAAAAACCCTAACTCTAATTTCAAAAGCGTCAACTGAACAATTTCAGTTTATACCCTTAGATAATTACCAAAAACTAAATAAAATAATAAGGTAAGGAAAAGACCAAACTACCTTTCCAAAATCCGGATTGGACTTTCCTTATCCAAACATCCTAATTTCCAAAAAGCATATCTAAGATTATTCCAAGATATTTCCTATAATATCTGGACGAACACCTAACTCATCCTGATCTAGGAGTTATGGTCGTTTGAAGTTGACCAAAAACTCAACTTAACATACTTCCAATTTTCCAAAAATGACTATTTCCAATTTTTAACTTCTTCCTAGTTCTTTCAATTAGCGAGATGTTGCAACATAGAAAATCATAAACCTAATTAGAGCCTTATTTGACTACATATGATCTCGGGTACACCTCTCAATGCTCTTGTTAATCTAATGACTTAATTTACCACTCACATTCGTTGCAAACTAACACCTTTAAGTAGAGTGTGTTGTGTGTTACGAATGATTGATTCACACACATGACCAAGTAATACATCACCCTTTGACATATCTCACAGCGTATGATTTAGATTTTAATCATATTCAACCCAACCAAAAATTTGACCTCGAGATCCAACGCTAACCTCAACCCAAAACCCGAACCGACCTCGAGACGACCCCCTAACCTAACCCCAACGAACTTCAACCCCAAACCGACCTTGACTAACCCCCCAACCTCCTGACCTCAACCGACCCCCCGCCCCAACCCCAACCCCCCACCCAACCCAAACTACACTTCACCACCGACTTAAATCACTCGACACCAGACTTGAGATACCCCCCCCGACACGACAATATCCACAGATCTAAGCCTCGACTCCGACTGACGGGCAGGCTTACCACCCAAATCCATACCTAATACTAAAATAGAACTCAATTTCAAATTGAGACCCGACCCTGACACCGACATGGGATCCAACTTTTGAAATAGGATTTAACCTTGAAATTAGGTCATAACATCCAAACCTAATGACCAATTCAGAATTCAAACCTGAGATCTAAAATAAGATTCAACCTCGAGTCTCAACCCAAACCTCGACTCCGACACCGACTCAAACCCTCATCCTAATACCTAGTTTGGGATCCGACCTCAAATTCGACCTCTAATCCTAATTCGAGATTTGATCCTGACTTAATTTAGAACTTAGAAGTTGGGTCTCGAATTGAGGTCGAGAGTCGAGTTGAGAATCGAGAATCATGAGTCAGATTAGGATTAGTATCGAGAATCGATACGTATGACTTAAGTTAGTATGGAAAGTTGAGGTGTGAGGTTCAATGATTTTGGGAAATGTTTTCCTCAACTCTTTTAAGGAAAGTGTCATGACCCGATTTCTCGAGCCATAATGGCACCTACTATAACCCATCAGTAGGTAAGCCGACCCGTAACCCGGAACAACGAGTAATGGGTCTGAGGGCAGAGACAAAACAAGAGTAGGCAAAATTTAATATAACAATAAAACAGGCGGGCGCAAACCAAAACATATATACAAATAAAGATCCCTCCCAAAACCTGAAAGTCACTAGTATAGAGCTACTAATAAAAAGAGTACAAGTCCCAAAAGTGGACCACAGAGACTCGACTGTCTGGAAAGGCCAAAGACAAGTCTATATACGGATTTAAGATCGAAATAGTAACGCCGCGTGTACTCACTCCCGCCTCCGGATCGGACTACTCGAATCGATCAATGCGCCATCGGTGCTCGGACTGCGTCAAAACAAATGCAGAGCATAGCATGAGTACCAAAACAGCAGGTACTCAGTAGGCATCATAGGCCGACTGAACTTGAAAAGTAAAGGCAATATGAAAAGAAGGAATAACACAAACAGAGGTCAAGAACGAAAAAAAAATGAACTAAGTAACAATGGAATGCACACGAGTGTAGAAAGAACTAACTAAGTAATCTATAAGCTAACTACACCTAACTGGACCCCCATAAGCCCAGAAGGTACACTTGTGCGCAAGTTAAATTAAAAACTCGTACGGACCCCCATAAGTCCGACGAGTACACAGAAAAACCATAGCTAAAGAGAATTACATATGAGAACCCAATAACAAAGAATATCAAACCAAAACCTCAATTCCAAATAATAGAATCTGACAATACGAAGGCCGGACCTCGAACCGGATGCTCACTAGAAGTACCCAAGTAACCAATCACAAGTATCAAGTAACTGAGGCCGGACCTCTAACCGGATGCTCTGTATAAGTAACTAAGCAATAGAGGCCGGACCTCGAACCGGATGCTCTATATAAGTAACTAAGCAATAGAGGCCGGACCTCGAACCGAATGCTTTATATAAGTAACTAAGCAATAGAGGCCGGACCTCGAACCGGATGCTCTATATAAGTAACTAAGCAATAGAGGCTGGACCTCGAACCGAATGCTCTATATAAGTAACTAAGAGGTCTAAACCGGAGCTCGAAACTGGAAACCCGACAAAGGTGCCAATGTAGCTGCTGAAAGAGTCTCAATCGATCCATGTGCAAAAATGTCCGTGGAACACCGTTCACACTTAGCCAATCACTGTAAGTCCTTGAAATTTAGTCGATAACCAACTTCGAATCGCGAAGCAGAACTAGTGTCGTCGACGTAACTGGTGAAGCCGCAATATCGAGGAAAATAAAGATAACTATCATCGAAGTAAGCGTATCGCCTAGCTAAGGTCCAAACTATCAGACTCCAGTCTACTACACCAGTCTACAGGGATCTAAGCCAACTGAGCGAGGTCGGGGCAAAACCAAGGCCTATCGGTTCCGAATTATGAATTTCTAAGGCAAGCACTAGTCAAACCTAAACTAAGGCCCAACATGCTTCAGATAAATAGTAATCAAGCATACAAGCACTCTGCATAGCAAGGAGGGTCAATTGATAACACATAGCATGCTCACAGTTACCCGAGGAATCCCGAAAGAGGCCAAAAACATGAATTCTAAACACCTATGCCTTATTCACTAACTACCAACCCAAATCCCAACTAATCAACATGCATTCACACTCTCAAGCTCAATCTAAGAGAGGGGAAACCGTAGCCTACCTGTAGGCCGACCACGCGCGCTCCAAGAGTCACTTCTCCGGAGTTTTCCCCTTTCGAACAGCCTCGAAACGCTGACACACTATCAGAAATAGAGTCACAACGTTATTACGGTCGTTTAGACACTAAAATCGCAAGAAATGGAGATAGAACAATTTCGGGGTCAAAACGGGGAAAGTGGGACCCGCGCTGAAAATTCAGAAATTAACTCCAAAATAAGGTCCTAAACACCTCCCCGAACTTGTATTCCAAAATGAACCACAATTCGGGGTTCGAAACAGCCCAACACGACATACAATGGAAAAACCCAAACACACTAAAAAGGAACAGTAATAGCAGCAGCTATTTACGAGAAAATACCATAAACGAGGGGTCTACAGAAAAATCCGACAACACGACAACGTTCTCCTCGAAAAACCACTCAAGATAGCCTCAAGAATCACTAAAATCGAACCTAAAATGACCAAGAAATCAGCTTCTAAAATTTCTCAAAATTTCAGCCCGAAAATGGCAATAACAGCAGCTAAAACACAACTTTTTGCCTCCAACGAAGCTTTGAATATGAAATCCAACCACACCAACGCGTTCCTTGCAAAAAACCCCACAATATGCACCTTTGGATCACTAAATTTGGATTAGAAATGAGAGAGTTATTCCCTTTAAAAGATTAGAAAAGTTGCTGAAATTTGCTGCACCAGATTCAGCTGGCCAAATATTTAAAGTCTCTAACAGGGGCACGGAATTCATTCGGGACCCGATAAAAATAAAACAGATATGCTACCCTACTAAATTCGACATTCTAGATTCAACGGCGCAGTCAAAATTTCCATCAGAGGTCATCTCGATAAAAAGTGGGTCCCACTTCCAATAGCCATTTTAACCAAAATCCACCGAAGGATTCAAAATGAGTCCAGAGGCCTCGGGAGTCGAACGAAAAGCTGTTCTAGACCAAACTCAACATTTCGAAGCTAACCGCGCTGACGGAATTTTCATCCAAGCGCGTTTTTCAAGAATGTTGACCAAAGTCAACCTTAGGCCAAATTTCAAAGGCTAAAACGCCTAATCGCACCGACTCACACTGAAAACCTCAAAACTCATGCCGACCATGCTACTAGCCTAAAACAACCCTTCCGGAGCTGATGGAATCGTCAGAATTCCATTCTGAGGTAGTCTTCTTGAACTTTTGATCGAAAATGATCGTTCAAGATTCATAAGCTCCAAAACACTAAAACTCGCACCAAAACCAAACGAACGACCAGGTGACCGAACGGTCAGTCCCAGCAAGTCATAAATAACTTGGGGTCGCTACAGGAATGCTCTAAACGATACACAGAAGGCAAGATACAGAAATGACCAGGAGGGTCATTACAGAAAGTCATTTCACTTAAGTTATAGGAAAATAAATTGATTTGGAAAATATTTTCCAAAACAATTAAGACAACCAAATATGAGAAAATTAGAAAACATTTTCCTTCATACCAAACACACCCATAGAAACATATAAAATAGACTAAGAAGCTACTTTAACAAGTTAAATTACTGTCGAGTTGTTATAGATTCAACTCAATTGAAAAGGCTAGTCTATTAGGTGGGAGAGACCATTGAAGCTTACCAACCCAGTAGTATTTTCTCTTTCTAATTATTGAGACACAATTGACATACAATAATTGTCTTTGCTTGGTAATTCGCTCTTGAGCAAACCTTAAGGCTACCGGAAATGGGGTGAAGAGAGAAGATTACACCAAGGAAGGGACCAGAAGAATCAACATCAAAGAATCTATCCAGCCAGCAAGAAGGAAAGCCAAGATTTCAACAACCGACAAAGGGACAAGTTCTACAATTATGGAAAGATAGGTCACTACACTAGAGATTTTTGTTACAAGAAAGATGAAGGTGACTCATCCACTTTTACTCAAAACTTGAAAGACAATGAAAAACAAACTTGGGATTTTGAGACCTTCAGTTGAAAAAAGCAAATAATCAACAAGAAGAGATTGTCACATCTCGCTCTGACAAAGGGGAAGAGCTTGCATGTGCAACTGTAAGTGAGAAATTGCTTGACTATGCAAAGTGATTCGGGATGCTCCAATCACATGACCAATGATGTGAAAAAGCTTATCAACATGAGTGAGGATAAAGGCAGTTGAGTAGTGGTGACAACGAATAATTCTAGAATGTCAATAACTCATATTGGCAAGATGGTGTTTATGCCTCATCATAATTCATGACAAGTGCAACTAAAATTTCTACCATTTTTCGTGTTTGAGGAAGAACTTATTATCTATGTGCAACTAACAGCCTTAGGAAACAATGTTTTGTTTGTACCAAATGACGTAAAAATATATTTAAACTTGAAAAAATTACGAGCTTTCCAATTATAGAGGTAAAGAGATTAGAGTCAATCTATGTTATAGTAGCCAAAATAACTTATGTGAAGAATACTCAGAGTAATCATGAGACAAATGTCTATGGAATCCACGTCTTGGGTACCTAAGTTGCAACAAATGAAAAATCAAGATGCTACAGTCAAAACTAAAAGGTCTTTCCCAGACTCAGATTAGAGGAGACAATATATGTGTTGTATGCTAATATGAAAAAGCACATCAACTTTTCTGTGGAGTATCAAAGTATCAAGACAATAAGCCACTAGAGTTGGTGCACTTAGACATGTTTGAACCAATAAAGCAACCTTCTATTAGTAGTTACTCATACATGGTAACATTCATTGATGACTTCTCAAGGTAGTGTGGATTTAATTCTTAAAAGAAAAGTATATAGTATTTGAGAAGTTTAATTAAAGAGTTCCAACGTATTGTGGAGAATGATATTGGAAGGAGAACCAAATGTCTTTGCATGGACAATGGGGGAGAACATGTCATGTGATTTCAATGACTACCTAAAGAGAAGATAATAAGGTGACAATTGACTTGCCCAAACATGTCACAACAAAATGGAGTTGCCGAAAACAAAAATATAAACACTTGTTACAAATATGCAGAAGTATGATTCATAGTATGTATGTAGCAACAAGATTTTGGGGAAATGCATGAAGATGTTGTCCATATCACGAAAAAGATGCCACAAGCGAGATTGGGATTTATCTCACCATTCAAAAAACGCAATAATACAATACCTAATTTAAGTCGCTTTTGAGAGATGAGATGTGAGTCCTCTATGCTCGTTCTACTAGAAAGGGATAAAAACATTGTTTGTTGCATCTTTATTAGTTACGATGAACAAATAAAGGGATAAAGTTGTTGTGGCCCTACTACTAGTTGGATGTAAGTGTCTAGAAATGTGGTATTTGATGAAGCATCAACATGGTGGTCCAAGAAGTCTCCCTATTAGAATTGACAGCACTTGAGCAAAAGCTGCAAGATAAGATCAAAGATGAAAAATGAGGAAACAAGATAGAAACTAACCAAGAGGCAAAAAACAAACCCAAATCACCAACATATCTCCACAAAAAAAATATTTAATGGCGAACTGGAACTTGTGAAACTCCTGTCATATTGCAAGAAGAAGTCAAAGAAGCACCACAACCATAACTAAGGAGGTCTACATGACTGAAACGCCCAAACACCGAGTATATAGATGCAACTTTAGTAAAGGTAGTCCAAATCAAGGAGATTACAACCTTGAAGATGCTTCAAAGATCAGTAAGTGGAGAAGTTCAAAGGAAGAAGAGGTTCATAATGTATCACTCAAAATGGATGCAAAGAATGAATTAAGTCAGTGTTGAGGCACTGAATTAAAACCTCAGATATTTCAAAGAGAATATAGGATATTCAAGACTTGTAGTGAACTGAAGGAAGAACTCTAGAATGAGAGTTATGTGTTCTTGAGTGCAAGTCTAAAAACATTCTAGAAATAAGTGGAAGTTATAGCTCTAGAATACTACCTTCACTAAATCCTTTCATCGCAACCTATAAATTGAGGAGGTTAGAGTTGTATGTGTACTCATATAATGAGTGTGTGCTCAAGAAAGAAGTAATAAAAATGTGTACTACTCAAGAAAATACTGAATGCAAAAGAAAAACTAAGTTGTAAGATCGAAGTTGGTCCTGACTTCGTAAAAATAAAATTCAAGTTGTGAGCAACAATTTATGCCCAACAATTCCCAATGGACACTTCTTATGGATCCAAATCACCAGTATTGGTTGGTCATATCTAGCACCCCCACCTTGGTCCAAGCCACCCTATTGGCTCTACCAAGCCATTACTTTGAGTTACCTCCTCAAGCATTAATCAACTTGCTCTAATACCTATCATTATAGACTAAATTAGATGGCTCAACCTTTGAAAAAAGTCCATTAGGTGGGATAGCCCACTCAAGCCTATAGACCCCTTAATATTTTTCTTATTAATCATTGAGGGTCAATTAGCACAAAACAAAGATGGTAAAGATTCCTCTGCAGTTAAGAAAAGTTAGTTTGTGCCCTTTAAAGGAGGAACCTTAATAGGAAGCTCTTAATTCCCCACCACCAACAGTAGTCTTTATGCTATGGGAACTCAGACAGAGCATAGGTTCTTAACAACACTAAGTTGATTACAAAAAGAAAAATCTGCTATAACAAGTTAAATTGCATAGATAGTAATATAGATAACTCAATCTTTTAAAATTTATTGGTTTTTAGTTCAACCATACGGTACCTAAAGCCCACTAATTCAAATTTGAATCTGTAACCTATTAAGGAGATAAAGCCCTACATATCATTAAGTTTTTTTAAAAGAATTATCTTTACAAATGTTTCTGACAATACTTTTTGCAGATTCTCAGAAGTGGCATATCTTGGCTTTCCATATTGGTTAGATATTTGTGGAAGAATAGAAACAAACGTATTGTCACCAAACACATATTATATTGCTTATTTGGTGTTCAAAGTGGTAGATTTGTAACCTATTATGCTTGTTAGTGATAAGAATGAAACTGTGACTGAAGAACAAACCAACATTGTGCGACTTGCAGCATTACTTACCAAACTGAGAGGAGATGGTTGGATGGAAATAGAATTGGAAAATTTTAATGGCAAGGAAAGTAGTGATGGCCCTATTGTAGAAAGTATGATTGGGATTAAACGTCTTGATTTCAAAATAAGTGGCCTCATTCTTGAAGGAATTGAGTTTCTTCCTAGAACAATCGAATAAGTCATCAGAGGTGGATCTGGAATTTAAAGTTTATGGTTTATGAACTATAATTCTTCTTTATTTTCTTGGTTTGAGATTTTGGATTCTACCAAAGCCTTAACTTTATTATGGCTTTGAAGTGTGTTTAAGTTTGCTCTGACATTATGGTCATTTACAAAAAAAAAAAAAAAAAAAAAAACTCTAAGACTTCTTTAGTGATTTATGTTTTCGTTGTTTCCAAATTTAGCATTGTATTAACTTGTTCAATATATTTGTATTTGATGGGTCCTACTAAACCCATAACTCTATTATGGCTTCCTCCCTCTCCCCCCCCCCTCCCCCCTCCCCCCTCCCTCAAAGTAGTGATAATGAAATTGAAGTGCATTCAAGTTGGCTCGAACATAATAAAAAAACTTCACTTTGTAAGTGAATTTATGGTTCTCTTATTTCCAACGGTAGAATTATGAAGCGAGCACATCCCAATAATATTTTTGTTACAAGGATTCATACCTAAACCCTCCTTTATTTGAGCTTGAAACTGGCCAACCAAGACAAGGACTCTGAAAAAAAAGTATAAATTGAATGTATATATAATGTTTCGTGCTTACAAATTTTATACTTTAGAAATAAACCCATTATGACAAAAATATATATATATTTACTTGTAAAATCTGTGTTTATATAAAATCGACTATTATAGTTATATCCTTGCGGCACAATCTTCTAAATTCAACCAAGAGCATCTAACCAATTAATAAAACCAATAACATATTTGAGCCAATCAAAACGTCCTTTTCAGGGAAACAATGAATCAACATCAAGTACATACATGTAAACTTATAGCTAATATACATGATGCAAACTTCGGAAATAAAGGCAACATAAATCACTTATAAATTCCAGGGATTTTCTCTAATGACCATAATGTCTGAGCCAAAGTGAACGCACTTCAACTACCTTATCACAACTTCCACGGGTGGAGCCATAATAGAGTTATGGATTCTACATAGGGATACATGTAAACTAAACAAATTAATAGTATATTAAATCATCAGATCTAACTTTGGAAATAAGAGAAACATAAATCGCTAATAAAGTCTAGAGTTTTTTTTACTATTATTCTATTCAAACCAATTTCAAGGCAATTCAACTACGTTATTACAACTTTTGGGGACGAAACCATAATAGAGTTATAGGTTCGATCGAACCCAACAAATACATATAAACCAAACAAGTAAATTAAATATAATGCTAAATTTGGAAACAGGAGCAATATAAATCAGTTATAAAGTCTAGAGTTTTTTTTGAATGACATAATGTCAAAGATAACTTGAGCTCACTTTAAAGCCATAATAGAGTTATAGCTTTGGCAGAATCCAACAACTTCAGCTCAAGTTCTGCATTTATATTAAGAAATTCAGTTAATATGTATAAATAATATATCTCAAACCAAGAAAACAAAAATAATACTCCCTCCATCCCATTTTATGTGAGGTAGTTTGACTCGGCACGGAGTTTAAGAAAGAAAGAAAGAATTTTAAAACTTGTGGTCCAAAATGGATGATAGAAATTTGTGTGGCTGTAAATTATTTCATTAAAGGTAAAATTGACATTTTATAGTCAAATTGTTATTTAATATAGAAATGTGTCATTCTTTTTTTGACTGGCTAAAAAGAAAGTAAGTCATATAAATTAGGATAGAGAAAGTAGTTCATAACCCCATAAAAATTAAAATCTCAGATCATGTGTCTACAAGCACACACTCTTTATATGAGTACACATACCACTCAAATGACCACCTCTATTTATAGGTATTGGTTGAAGAATCTATTCGAAGAATATTCTAGAAATACACATTCCACTTATTTCTAGAATGCACTTTCTAGAGTGCTTTTAGACTTTGTACTGTAGAGCTCTCATTCCTCAATTCTTCCTTCAATTCTCCATAAGTACTTGAATCTTCTATATTCTTCTTTTAAATATCTTAGATATTAATTGAGTTGGTGATGACATTTTAACACTCCTCTTCAGCACCAACTTAATTTATTCTTTGCATCCATTTTAAGCGATCCACGAGATTTTGCATTCATTTTGATGTCCAACCTTATTATAAACCTCTTCATCACTTGTACTTCTCCACTCACTACTCTTTGAATCTTCTTTAATGGTGTTTGCAAATTCTGCATCCATATACTTGGTGTTTGGATATTTCAATTGTTAGGATCGAAATAATTAGGTGTCATGCAGAAGCTAACAAAGCAAACCTCGAAAGACCATGAATAAGAAGACAAACGAGAAATATACTAAAAGACACAAAGTTCTAACGTACCTACATCCACAAAGGAGATGAGTAATTCACTATATAAACATGAGAGTATAAAATATAGAGAGAAACAACCTCACCCAATTCACTCGGAATACAAAGAGGTTCACACAAGTAATAACTTGTGTCCCACAAATTCCCCCCCCCCCAAAACAAAACTCTCGAAGCCCCTAAGACTACATTGTGAATGTTGATTAAGTTAGAAGGAATGAGTCCTCTATTTATAGAATCCTAAATATTCTCATACAAGAAAATGACTAGCCAAATATGGAGACTTTATGTTTTCTTTTTAGGAAAAGAAAAACCTATTTATGGTAAGAAACTCAGGGCAAATACCTATTATGTATCCATATACTTGGTGTTTGGACATTTCAGTCATAAAGACCTCCTTACTGTTGTTGTGGCGTTGTGGTGCTTCTTGGATTTCTTCTTGCAATGCGTCAGGAGTTTCAAAGGCTCCAATTTTCCATGTACTCTTTTTGTTTCGTGTTTGGAGATACCTCTGGTGCAAGTGATTTGGATTTTTCAGTTGCCTGTTGGTTAATTTTTATCTTATTTCCCTATTCTTTTTCCTTGAAATGCCATGTTGATACTTCATCAAATACTATATTTCTTGACTCATATGTTCGATGAGTGGTTGAATCTCAACACCTTCATCCTTTTCTTTGTTCTTCTAAAGATGCAACAAACAGTCTTTTTATCAAATTTTCTACAAAGTGATCTGGAAAGGAACACTGATACCGACCCACCTCTTAAGATGTACTTCAGAAGAAAAATTGACAAAAGGATAAAGATTTGAAAAGTTCTGGACAAACACAACTGCTACAGCAGTTGTTTAGCAACTATTCCCTTGCTTTGCTACAGCAATTGGTCTAGCAGTTATTATTCCTAATTGTAGTTTATGGTGTCAGTCTTATCCTATTACGTTCTGTATAAATATGTAATTAGGATTACTTATTTGGGGTATGTAATTAAGAGGTAAAACTACTGTATTCTAGAGTCTTGTCCTCTCCATACGGACAACTTTCTTGGTATAATTGTGTTTAAGAATCTTGAACAAACTATTGCCAGTAAATTTACTTGGTTTGTTCTATTTCTTCGGTTCTCTCCTTCTGGTTACTATCAAACACATAACCCGCACATATAAATACTTGAAAGTGACTTACATTAGGTATCATCTTCTTGAGTTTATCGAATGGCGAGATGAATCCCAATCTTGCCTATTGCAGCCTGTTCGTGTTGTGGACAACGGTTATCCATTCTACCCAAAATCTTATTGATACATTCATACACATACTTCTACATATCTCAGCCAATTGTCTATTTTTTCTTTCAGTTACTCCATTTTGTTGTGGCATACTTGGGCAAGTCAAATGTCGCATTATCATCCTCTCTTAAGGTAGTCATTGAACCCCGTGATATGTACTCTCCTCCATTGTTCGTACATTGATTCTCTTTCTACTATCATTTTCCACAATATGTTGGAACTCTTTAAACTTTTTAAATACATCAGAATTCTTTAAGAAGTATTCTGTAAATCCATTCCTTGAGAAGTCATTAATGAATGTTACTATATATTAACCACTGATATAAGGTTGTTTTACTGGTTCAAACACGTCATTAAAAGAATCCGAGCAACATGATCTTTCATTATTGGTAGCAAAAGCAGAAGATGAGAAAATTAATGAAAATCAATAATTGTTGACACAATATTATCTAAGTTTTTATCAATCATTTCATCATTAATAATACAGGCATTCCTAGTAATTTAAATGAATATATTGAGAAAAATTGTTGTTTTTTCTTTGCAGATTTTCAGAAGTGGCTAATATCCAGGGTTCATGCTCACTAAATGTCCATGGAAAGATTGCTAGTCAAATGTTGTCAAAGAGAACAGCATACGCCGCGTATCTAGTGTACAAATTAGCTCCAAGTTCATATTTTGGTCTTGATATTGGTAATTCAGTTGTTAGATTTGTCAATTGTGAGACTAAGGAACCACGAAGAGTTAGGAGAATTAGTTGGCCTAATGCTCAAAGAAGAGTTGATAGATGGATGGAAATAGAAATGGAGAAGTTTTTCAATGATTCAGGGGAGGACGGAGATGTTGAAGTGCGATTAATGGATATCAGGTGTCACTTTGGGATAGACAACCTCTTTGTTGAAGGAATAGAGTTTCGAGCAGAATGAAGATGAAATAATTCCCTTAACTACACCGAGACACAAGTCTCTCTCTCTCTCTCTTTTGGACTATGTTGCTGGACTCATATCAGATGCTCCAAAAATGTACTATTTTGAACGATTTGTCATACACCTGGCAACATTTTTTGTATTTCTAAGTTGTTAAGAAAAGGTTTGAATTTTCGATATCTGAGAAACTTTTCTGAAGTTTGGTTGACTAACTGGTTTTGACTGTCCATCAAGGAAGTTTCAAAATCTTGTAGTCTTTATTTTATTTTTATATAAACAGTATATAAATTCAACAACTTTAATCTATTAATTTTTTCCGATGGACTATTTCCGATTTCTCCCTAAAGGTTGAATATCGGAAATTCTCTCCTTAATATCACCGAAAGGTGCAGCTACATCTTCAGCTGTCTCACAAACATTTATGTCTCATTTATGTCATTTGTTAATAGTGAAAAGGGATGTATGTATATGATACACATGATTACTTTGCATAACCTCCATGCTTCCATGATAAAGTTTGTAGTGGGAAAAGGATGGAAGGAAAAAAAATACTAGCTCTCCTTCTTCAACTACAATTTTGCTTAGATTTTTTTAAATGTTACAAAAGTTACAAATATCTTAGATTTTTTTAAATGTTCTTCCACTCCGGTATTTAAAAAAACTATTAAAGGATCTTCGTTATTTTAAACATGATGATGAAAGTATATACTTTTTTGTCGTAGTTACTGTCTCGAAAATCAAAAAACAAATATTCTCTTTGATCATATATTTTTAAAGGCTTTCTAAATATTTTGAATTGGTAACTAGAGTCATAGTATATTTTTTTATATAGTTTCTGAATATACTTACAGATTGGAATAATATATTAATATTTCTACTCCAATAATAAAAATTAAGGAGAGAAAACAAAACCTACAATATTACAAATATGAGGAATTATTAATTGTGTACATAATTGATGTTAAAAATTTGGCAAAATTTTGGGGGAGGACCAAAAGTGCACCAATATTACAAACATGAGGGATTATTAATGCTTCATGTGAAAATATAAAGATGACTTTTGAGTTTTAATCCAAAGATAAGAGATTATTTTAGGTTTTTCCTCTAAGAATTTATTTCTAGAGTAATGGACATCCACACTAGCTAATTGATTTATACTCTTAACACATGTGAACAAAAAAAATCATTATTAAAATGAAGAAGGGCCTAAAATGCCCCTCAACTATTTGAATTGATACAAAACTACCCTTCATCCATCTTTCGATTTCTAAATATCCTTGGCGTTAACCTTTTCGCTCAAAAATACCCTCGATATAAATTTTTAGCTCATATTTGCCCTTATTTTTAACAACTCTCCTACAGTAAAATTATTAAATATTTATTTATTATGTTGCATAATTTGATTGGTCCAAATTTAAACTCTTCTATAATTATATATAATAAAAACTACATATGATTCATATTTTGATCTGATACGCTTGATAATAATATTTTACAAAACATAAATTTCATGATATCTTCCTATTGCATAATTCAAATTAATCCTCAATTTATTACAACTCAATTCATAATTAGGGATCTAATTAAAATTCATACTCGCCCCATCTAATCATCAATCTAAAAAAGATTATTATATTTTATTAATATAAAATTATCTATCAATTATCCAATTATCTTATTCATTCCTCTTTTTATTCTTTTTTTAAAATCTTATTATTAATTAGATATCAAGTATTAAAACTTGAAATGAACTTACATGATCATATTCTTTTAATTTGAATTATTTTCATGGTGGGTGGGATAGAAAAAAAAGTTATTTGAATTTTGGATACATACAAAAGAAAAATTGTAGTATATGTACATAGTTGTTTAATTAAATCATCTTCGATTGAACTAATTACTTATAAAGGAATGTAGTCGTTATTTTTCCTTTTTTTTGTCCCTTGTTTAATTTGTCATTAGTTGAAAAAAAAATTATAATTTAAAATATTGAATAAGATTCGAGAAGAAAAAAAAAAGTGAAGGAGAGAGAGGGGGGGGGGGTGTAGATAGTAGATGATTTGTCTTTTTTTTCATTTTAAATTTATTATAGAACCCAAAATTAGGTCAATCACACGAGTCCATATATTAAGTAATTTCAAATTATTTTAATAGAGACGGGTCTAAAATGCCCTTAAACTATGCGATTTGTATAAATTTACCCTCCATCCACCTTATGAGTGTGGACTGTTAGAAATAATGGTTATTTTGAGTCAAAAGATTGACGTCAAAAGTATTTGAGGGCCGAAAGATGGATAGAGAATAATTTTGTATCAATTCAAATGGTTGAGGGGCATTTTAGGCGCTTCTTTGTTATTAAAAACTTTCATGTGAACAAAAATTGATTTTAAAAAATATTTTGTAATGGGTGAAAACTAGGAAATAACCGAGTAAAGAAGAATAAATAAAATTTAAAATAATTTAAGTATACGCTTAATTGGAGTCGGCAATATGGTCTAGGCTCGATGGGTTGACCTAACCCGTATTTTAAATAAGGCTTGGCTACGATTTTTGGAGCTCATTTAAGAAAAAGGGTGTTTTAGCCCGACCTAGATAAGCCTGCTGGCCTGTGGAGCTTGAGCAATATGGGTTGTGCTGGCCCATGGGCTAATAAAAAATAGAGTATTAAAAATAACAAAAGTTAAAATTCGAAGGCAATTTAAAGTTTGAAATGTTAAAATTTAGAACCATCAAACATGATATACTTAGTATTCTTATTACTACTATATTATCAGAATCATCATTCAGCATTGATGACGTATTCTGACCGAATATAATATTGCATCCATCGTAAAAATATTCAAACACTTATAGCTACTTGAAACTGGTGGCATTGATTTATCAATCAAGTTATTTTTTGTGTACATTTAAATACTATACGGTAGTTCTTAAATTTAGTTATTTTTTATTTTTTTAACTAATTGATATTGCATATTAACTGTATATGAAAATGAAGATATCTTATCGATATTTATGTTAATATTTTTAAATTATAATTTAATTTTAAAAATTATAAAAAAAAATATACTTTTAAAATAAGTGGGCTAACCCAACACAACCCGCACCCCACATATTGGTAGGCTGGGCTGATTATTTTCTGTCCCACAAAAAAAAGTGGATCAACCCTGCCTGACCCATCAAATTTAAAAATTTGTATAGACTACCCGAGTGGGGCAGGCCAGCCCATATTGACATCTACGCTTATGAAAAATGTTAGAAATTTTTCATTAGAACTCCAGTAATATAATTGTTTTTTGAGGGGAAAATTACGTGTATAAGCAAACATATACTAAACATTACTTAACATAGTTATAGTTTGCCTTAATTACAGTTCGCGATCTACTTTTAACTATAATTACGCTTAGTTTTGTATAATTCAAATTTGTATAACTTTAGTATAATTCAGAAATTGTATAATATAATTTGTATAATTGTTTACACTTCTGATGTTTATAATTGTATAAATTTGTTATTTCAAGTTTATACAAAAATAACTGAATTATATAAATGTACCTGCGAATGATACAAATCCACAAATTATACAAACGAAGCAGCTTAAACTGTAGCTATATCCAATAAATATGCAAACTATAGTTATGGAGCATAATTAAATTAGTGACTATTTGCGAAAGTTTTGCTTGTTTGAATAGGAAGAGATTTTTTCCTTTTCCTTTTCTTTGTAGGATTAGGAATTAGGATACTTTCCTTTCCTTTCCTTTTCCTTTTAGGATTGTACTTGTAAACTCCTTATATATACCCAACATAACCCTATTCTCAAACATAAATAATATCATCTTCTTTTTCTCCATCGTCATGACTAGCATGAAAGTTGGAGGAAACACTTAAGTCTGTTACTGTGGACGAACATGGTCAAGTCAGGTACGATGTGTGATTGCCAGACAGGCCGAAAACGCTAAGAAAATTGTATATTGTCACTACGACATCTTGTTCCCAAGTTTGTTAAGGATCATGATGAAGACTTGGAATTCGATGTGGTACAAGAGAAGAAGAAACTAATTGAGGAGACTACTCGGGAGACCAAGGCTATCCTTCTTCAGAAGATCGGTACACAGCAATTTCAGGACTCTATGAAGCCACCTAAGTTCATTAAGTACAAGCCTTGTAAGCAGCAGGGTTCAAGGCTTATTAAGATGGTTGAGAAGGCGGTGGACCCTATGGAGCCACCCAAGTCAAGCACAAGAAGGTACCTAGGGCATCTGGTTCACCGCCAGTGCCCGTTATGCATTCTCCTCCTCGTCCTGTTACGGTGAAGGATCAACAGGATTGGAAGATTCCGCATTGTATATCGAACTGGAAGAACCCTAAAGGTTACACAATCCCTCTTGATAAGCGTCTTGCTGTTGATGGAAGTGGAGGAATTGAGGAGGTTAAAATCAATGATAATTTCCCAAAACTTGCTGAGACTCTGTATGTTGCAACTGAGAAAGCTACAGAAGCAATTGCAATGCGGTCAAAGGTTCACAGAGAGATTATTCTCAAAGAGAAGGAAAAGAAAGAGATGGAGCTTCAGGAGTTGGTACGCAAGGCAAGCGCTGAGATAGCTGCAGGTCTTAAGAATGATGTGGGTCATTATGAGGGTCGATTACGGAGAGATAAGATAAGCAAGGAGCGACCTCAGGAGAGGAGATTGATGGAGGCAAAAGACGGTGCAGCAATGAAGAGGAGAAAGATCAACACCAGAGATGGAGACTGTGATATCAGCGAAAGTAGCTCTTGGGATGGCTTCTACATCAAGAGGTTGTGGAGAGACCATGATGTATGACCAGAGATTGTTCAACCAGGAGAAAGGGATGGATTCTGGATTTGCAGATGATGATGCCTACAACCTATATGACAAAGCCCTATTTACTGCTCAGTCTACTCTGTACAGACCAAAAAAAGACGTTGATTCTGATACGTACGGAGAGCAGCAACAGGAGAAGATCACTCGCTCTAAGCCTGACAATGCATTTGCTGGAACTTCTGAGAGGACTGGTCCTAGAGATAGACCTGTGGAATTTGAGGCTGATCCATTTGGTTTGGACCAATTTTGGACAGGTGTTAAGAACAATATGGCAAATGATGGTAATTGAGGCACCATGAAAGCAGTGACGCGAGATGGCTATGAAACAGCATCTAGAAGAACTTGTATTGCTTTGGAGAAGGGCGTTGACGACATCCTGGTTGGCTTGCACAATGTAATTTGTTTCTTCTTCTTTTTCTTTGATGCATTTGAACAATGTCATTTCTCTTTTTTATGTCTATCAAATAATAAAACTTTCCACTAAAGCTGTCTCAACCTTTACTCAATGTGCATCCGTCCCTGCCAATAGAAAATCTCAGGTTTCTTACCAAACTTAAGGAAATTAATGAGAATTTCTAATGATTCTCCTCAATCAATGAAAAATATGACTAAAACAAGTATGGCAGCAAAAATCAATAAAAATGAAAATAAAAAAATAATGTCTGGAGAAATCCATACAAGATAATGAAGTTCAAGAAGAAAGAGTGAGGAGAAAGGTAATTAAAAGTCAAATGTTTACTGTGGTCTTCGTATATTCAACTTAGATTAGGTGAAAACAGGGGGGAATGGAAACGAATTGAGGGTCCAAATAGGATTTATATTGAATTAAAATATGGATACAAGGTGAGTCTTTGCCATGTTCTTTCATCACAACAGATGAGCACTGAAGATACCTGGACACAGCTCCCTAATAGTTTTCAAGCTACAGCCGACCTCACGTGTTGTTTGTGGAGCACACAATAGTACCGCGAATCTATTCTAGAGACACTACTAAAAGAAACTCAAACTTACTGTACATTTTAGACCTCAGAAGTCTCTTCTTTAGTGATTCGTCCAAGAGGAATGATAGCTAAGTTTTCTACTGTATGCTTCTATCTGATACATGAAGCAAAATGAATTAGTGTTTATTGAAACAGATAGACATGAAATAGAGAGTATTAGTCTATACTCACTGTGAATTCGGATATTCCAATTCAGTCCGGTTCATCTAGTCAAATCTTCTGGCAAAACTCGGTAATCGTCTATTTGTTTAGTTTGATACTTCTGCTGAAGCATCAAGATCATTGTTCTTCACGTTGTAGAGCTTAGATTAACTTACACACTGCATAGAACAGAACACCAAGCACTTGAGGATTTGAATAACATGAAATTCATTTCATTTTCTCAGGGTGTCCATGTCTTTCCATTGTTTTCTTCTTCATGACAAAATAATCTTTTCAATGTGGTAACTGTAATCAGGCCTTTCTAGTTAATTTATTGTAATTCACTCAACATCATACAAGCACTCCGACATCGTTCAGAATCTAAAAGAAATTATAACATAAATACTAAATTTGTAGAAAAACATACCTAAAGCTGGAAACAAGATTGTATTATGTTGATAGCTTTTTGGTGTAAGAGTAGAATGATGCTTGACACATCCTGTGAACTTTTTTTCAATATTCACTTGTAATTTTTTTGTATGTAGCTACAGCACCTACTTAGTGCTCTGATTTTAACATCAAAAACACTAGCCACTTCAAAAAAAAAAAAAAAAAAAAAAAAAAAAGTTGGGAACGGAATCTTTTGTTGCTAATATTGTTATTTCAACCCAAAGCAAATTTACTCTGGATTGATCTGTGATATATTGAAATATGGGAAAAGTAATGTCTTCTTTTGGTAAAATAGGCTAGACAAAAGTCCACCGTTAAATGGTGGACAAGCTAAAAGACCTTTTGCTACACCTTTTGACATTTTACCGCCTTTGTTATCCAGAAGATACTCATATGTCACTCCGTCAAAGCTGAAGAATTAAAAATGGAACAAGGAAGTAAAGAAGAAACTCACCAAATGCTTTCTTCTGGCAATTTCAACCAATGGAATGAGATCTATTTGGCGAATTAAGATTCCTACTGTCTTTCAGCGAAGTGAGGAAGTTGGATAGAACAAGTGAGTCATTACGCGCATCCCTCTCATTAAGCCATTGATCCTCAATATGGATACTGACATCCCTTTTAGTGTCATTTCATTTAAAATAGTTAGAATTAGGAAGCTATGAAAGGGCTTGGATACTGAATAACTCTCTTGCTGTTACAGAAAAGAAAGAAAAATGAAAATGTTACCTCTTCAGAGAGAGAACTTCATAATTTCTGCGCAGATAATCAGCATACTTGATAAGGGCATCTTGTGCATACTGCCTCCCTACTGATCTTACTGAAGCAGCATTAAGTAAATTCTCCAGTGTGCCGTGCTTTTTCAAAAGCTTCAAAGCAGTCTTTCGACCAAAACCAGGAACAACATGCTGGATTCCAGGAACACCATCAACCTCATCACCCAGTATGCACCCTTCTCCAGAAAACCACAAAATTTAGCAGCCAACATAATAACAGCAGACACTCGAGAACAAAACTGATGATTAGATGATTCTAACAGCATCAACACTGAAGCATCCAAAATCCACCCATCCCCTACGGTAGCTAGCCCATATTGGCTAGAGCCCAAAAGTGCACACATGGGAAAATGCTAATGCCTTATAAGACGAACAGGATAGCATGAAACACACGAAGCTATATGGCAACAAAAGAGACTTTTGTTCTTCGTTTTAACAAGTGCCGCATGCACTTTCTTCACAATGCTACCTAAGCAGCTCGGACTTGGGTGCGGGTGTCCAATACAGGTGCGGATTTAGAGGTCAGATCCTTCATGATCTACATTTTAAGATTCGGGGGTATGATAGGGGTGCGGGGATTCGGCTAAAAATAATTCAAATATCAAAAAATAGAGTTGCATGTCTAAATTACGAGACATTATGTGGTAAATTTAAAAGGTATTCTGAGGAGAGAATATTGATCAAGAGGAGATTTACAGAAGGTGTTATAAGGAAAAGACTGACATAGAATTTATGTATACAAGGTACTTTATTTTTTTCAATTTCACGTTAGCTTTTGTTTTGATTACAGAAATCATTGTATTTGTCCTAAATTTCACTGTCAATTTTGGTCAAAGTACCCAAAACTGGTTGACCGCATCCGGTACGATAAAAGAGAAGAATAATGAGTTATAGATGTATTGACCGTATGTTCATATCAATGGAAGATCTTCTCAAAAATATTTGGTATAAAAAAATATTTAGTAGATGTAGTAAAAATTAGAAGAAAAAGACATCTTACCCAAGATTAAATTCCCACACTGACCTTCAATTTTACCCCTCTTCCTGGAAAGAACCACTCCCTACTTTCGCCTCTCTTAATTTTCATATCCCAATCAGCTAAACGTCGGTCACAAACTATCAGGGGTTGGTTATATGAATCCTCTATATTTGGTCTGCTCTATTCAGGACCACTTCATTTCACTACTCCATAATTTACCTTTTAATATAAACGGGGATCTCTTAAACTCCAGTTCTCTAAACCTCACCCAAATCCTGCCTAACAAGGAAGTAGAATAATGACTTTTAATTTGCAGCTATGAATAAGATACTATTAGCTTCAACAAGTACACGAACTAGTAACTTAAGATAAAAATACACCTAAAAGGAGTGTGACATACTTACTCAGGCTCAAATCAGACCTTGGATCACAATTGTACTGTGCCACATAGTGTTTTAGGGTGTAAAAGGACCATCTATTGAACTCTGGCACTGGCATGACAATTTGAACATCATCAGATATCAGCTGTTTGAAGTCTTTGTCAGGAGAGGCAACGACAACTCGGTGCCCCCTTTGTATAACCTGTTCTACAAGTGTGGCTATAACATCATCTGCTTCATGTGATTCAATCTTAACTACCTGCATACTACACTTAGTCAAAAGCCCTTCTCATCATGCTAACAAGATTGTGTAACGCAAAAAAATATATGAGCAACACATAAGAAAGCTTCCAAACAAATCTGTGTAGTGCAAAAAATAATATTCTGAGCAAGAATGTCCAGCCCAAAAATATAAACAAGTCTGCAATTATAACATACTCGGACTCTCCAAAACTGATGCCACACATGTGCCGGATCCTCCAAAATGCACATCCGACATGAACATGGCAACATTTCTAAAGAGTCTGAAAGCAACATAGATTATAAATACAACAATCATTGTCAAACCTGAGGCAGGAGATGCACAAAGTAGCAGGAAAATAGTAAGATAAAAAATATCATAAACTAAAGCTGAAATGACATTAATAGGCCTCAGAAACTGTTCTCTTGAGAGATAACTAGCTGGTATTGATTGTTCCATTCAGCGTTCATGGATTTATTTATTTGGTCCAAGATTCATTCTTTCTCCATTCAACTTTTGCTATATATGAATCTCCAGAGTTGTTGCTTGACACATTTCACCATAAGCAACTTACATTTCGGAAGCAAATTTCTTTCAGACAAGAAGGAAAAATTAAATCTATATTCTATATCATGGTTCATGTTTCTTAGTATCTCCAGTTAGAAATAACATTGTAGTTAATATTAGTAAATTACACCGTCGATGCACACAAAAAATAGAAGACCTTTCTCAAATCATTAGTGAAGATAACCGTCAACTTCAGACTACTAAAGTAACCAGATTCCAAGGATGCATCAATAAACCAAAACTACAAGTATTGATGGAAGAAATTGTTCACTCACAGGAACATTGCAGTTCTGAAGAACATCCAAGATGAGCCTATGTGACCTTTCAATCGTACTCCTTGGAGATTTTACTGCACCTTGCAACTGATGCCAGTATTTCCTCCTACTTGCTTTATAGGAAGGTAACAACTGTCTTCTATACTCATTACCTCTTTCTCCATCAATAACCTGTAAAACAATATGTAGTTCATGATGCTTTCATATACCATCT
Organism: Solanum pinnatisectum; assembly: GCA_035578085.1. NCBI lineage: Eukaryota > Viridiplantae > Streptophyta > Magnoliopsida > Solanales > Solanaceae > Solanum > Solanum pinnatisectum. The sequence continues at coordinate 7,992,128 of CM069086.1, read as the reverse complement.
AAATCTTCCAAGCAAGGTCCTAGCTCATTCAGACGAACTCAGTAGCTTTTTCTTAGACTTTGTATTGAAAAAAACTACTCCATTAAACAAGTACAAATACTTTCAGGTACAATAAGGTGAATCAACAAGTAAGATTATATTTATAGAGTATATACCACCCCTAACACTCCAACTCTTTTCTTTCTCATTTTCTAGCTCAACAAACAGAGTTATACACAGAGAGGAAGCTTACAGCAATAACAGGATCAGTGATGCTAACTTGAGAGAAGAAAAGGGAAATCCAATGCGCAAAAGATTGCAAAGAAGGAATGCTTCCTTTGTAACAAATAGGATTAACATCCAAGAAAAAAACCCTCTTTTTCCTTGAATTCTTGTAATGGGTCTCTCTACTTTTCCCAAAAGGTCCATTCCCTTGTTGCAACATTGGGTCTTGCACAACAGGATGACTATGAGAAGAAGAAGAAGAAGAACAAAAAAGAGGGCTTAGTTTTAGCAAATTTCTTTGCTGTTTCAGTGGGGAAACAAGAACTGGGTGGTGGGTAGAGTTTGGAATTGGGTGGAAATGGCGAGGTGTGATGGTAAATGGTGGAAATTGCTGAATCTCCATGGTTGCTAATTGCTAAACCTCTAATGGAGTTCTTCTACCTATCTCATCTAGTCTTTAAGGTTCTAATGGAAACTTTAGGGATTGAAAATAGTGAAAATTATAGTTGATGTCTATAACCATAATAATCCTTACTTTAGGGACCAAAGATGTAACTAGAGAGAAAATGATCAAAATGGAGTATTACATGTATATATTTGGTACGGAGGAAAAAAATATTTTTCAGTTTTCTCATACGGGGATGACTTGTGGCTAGGGGTGAAAGGCCAATCAAGATCGGATATAGCTGGTTTTCCGCAAAATCTATTTCAGTAGAGCGTATGAGCGGACTAATACTCTATTTGACTAGAGGAAGAACCTTTATTAAATAGTCGATTATTTCCAAGATAGAATTCCAGCTTTTTCTTATGTAGTGTATTATTATTTTGCCTTTTTTCTACCCTTTCTATTCGAGGAGTCAAAACAAAGAATATAAAATATCTTGTGGTATTCGTTCTTCTCCCTCTCCTATTTCTGAATTATTATTCGGACGGAGCTCGATTGTTAAAACTTTGAAAATAACTTTTTCAAAAATGATGAAATGATTTTTTTAATGAAACGGAATGTATGCACGGTTGAAACGTTGGAATGGGGGTATGGAGGAGCATGGTCCAAACTCCAAAGAATGAATCGATCATAATGGACAAACAAATTTCGTAAACCACATTTTAAGTTTAGAGTCTCCTTTCCATTAATATGGGATCTTTTCATTCTGAAAATAAGCCCATTAATTAATGTCAACAATTCACACGGTTCCTATTTACATATTTCGTCTGCATTTTGTATTCCTCCTAAGAAAATATTAGTTAAGTATTTATTTTACTAAACTATCTTTATTAATGTCTTAATGATATTTAAAGGAATAAAAATCTGAAATATATATGACCTTTGACCGAAATTGTTGTTACGATATCGAAATTTGAAATAACCTTTTACCCCTCTGCATTATTTAATAGTGTATTTTAAAGGTATATATGTGCCCACGTGGACATCATAAAATATTACATCATTATAAATAGTAATGTGTCCACGTGGGCATATACACACTTTTAAAATACACTATTAAATAGTGCAGGGGGTAAAAGGTCCTCCATAAAATTTGGTATCGTAACAGCAATTTCGGCCAAAGTTGAAGTATTTTTCAGACCCTTTCCCATACTTAAATAAGCACTATATAATTGGTTTGAAAAATGGTAATGATAAGGATAAAAAAAAATTCTTCTAATTTGTTAAAATGGACGAACAAATTTATTTTTAGTTCTAGAGGGTGTATTATATTTTAAGAAACATTCAAAATTAAAATAAAAATTTTAACTAGGCATAAGCTAAATAAGTCATATGATATCCATGAGTAAAGTAATGACAATTAGCTCAACTTTTTAGCAATTCACAAACTCCATGTGTTTGAATTTCTTTTAGCTTAATTTATGTTATACACTTTTTTATTAATTAATCTATTTTGAGAAAGAAAAAAATGGGTGCATACCTCTCTTCTTAAAATGATTTAACACGAATTATCATTTTCTTCCACATAAATATCATCGATAACAATAACAAACAATAATAATGGTGATGAAAATCATTACAATAACAAATAACAATCCAATTAATCAAGACGACGTAGGAGGTATTCTACTTCGACAAATTTAGTCAAAGGCATTACCCATTCATCATATAAACGTGAAACTAATAATGGATCAATTTTGCCCTTCACTTCTTCAATGCTATCGTTTAAGGTCACTTCTTGACCAAACACTTTAGCTTTCTTCGCTACTCTCTTTTTTACCATCTCTTCAACCGCTTCAAATGTTAATAACTTCATTAAAGCATCCTTATCCTGCAATAACATCGATACATCAAAGATATTAATATTACTGCGCGAAGCACGAATGAGTACACTAGTTAATCGCAAGTAAGGAAATACCTGAGCAAGAATAAATGGTTTATATTCATCAGTGCTATCCCTGAATTTAACTTCGGCAACAAATTTTCCATAGTGAATCCTTCTAGATAGTGCCTTCAACAAAATAAAAATAAAAATAAAAAAAGTACATCAACTTATAAAATTAGTTAGGCTTTAAAATAAATATTGAATATCGAATATCGAATGAGAAATTAAAAAATAGCATCTTCCTCTTACTAGATTAAATTCTTTTCAAGAACAAAAAAAGAAGAAGAAGAGAATTAGGGATCATATGGTACGAGGAACAAAAGATAATAATCTGAAAAATAATTATAGAATTATTTTATTTTGCATTTGATTAGAAGTATTTGTATCTCATAATTATTTATTCCACTATTTGTATTACAATAATAAAGTAAATTATTTCATAATGTATATATATACTGACATATATTGTCCAATGGATCATGACCTGACCAATTTATATTTCTAAACTTAAGCCCAATCAACATATATTGAAAAAGAAAAGTGTTTATACAAAATCACTGTAACTTCCTATTTAAGTTAAAAAAAACAACAAAAAAAGAAGTGCTCATATTTTATATCTACAACAAATAAATTAATGAATGCAAGACATGATATCTCTTCTACACATATTTTTCACTTAATTACGATCAAGTGATATAATGTTCAATTTAACTCTTAATTATAAAATTAAAATATTTGATTTAGTAAAAATATTGAATGCGAATAATTATTTACCTGTAATAACTGAATGTCACAAGCAGCCGTAGTTGCAAAATTTGCATCATCATCAGCCTCAGTACAAAATAATGGAAGCATTTGATTTATATAAATATCCAATATCTTCTCATTTACATTTACTGATGCTGCTGCAGGATGCAAAACCTATATAGTATAAATCAAATTAATTAGTGACAATTATTATAATTTTTTAATCCTAGTTAAAAACACAACATAATTAATTTTTTTTAAAAAAATATTATTTAATCTAATAAATAGATACTTACTGGTGTGCATTTGGTAAGTGGTATGATTGAATCAGACAAATTATCTGGGAAGAAAGGATTTTCCTCTGGGGATAAGTATCTACCAACCTGTTATATAATAAAATCAATTAAATTAAAGGAATTTAATTTTTCTTTGGGATAAAGCTCTCCATATCCTTGACTCAAAATCCAAAAAATTCAATTAAATAGGAATGCATATTTATTATTTTATCATAATCTTTGATGATAAATATTTTCTTTTCAAACTTATTAAAGAAAACGTGCAACAATCGTTGAAAATAGGATCCTAATAGTTTAGTCAATTTTTAAAATAATCGTTTAATCAATAGTTATTATATGAGATAGACGCTTTCTTTCTTTTAGTTTTCAAAAAAATGGAGTAAAAAAGAAAAATAATTTTTTAAAATAATAACTAGTAATTGAGTAAATATCTAAAAATCAATTTGATATTTGATAATTTCCTAATTTAAGAGATCATTTTAGAAAATTGTGAGGAAAGTACCATTATCCTGATATTAAGTAAATGAAGAAATTAAAAAAAAAATCAATGAATGAATATGTGATTTAAGTTTAAGATTTAAGGGAGGAAGAACAAATATAGAATGAAAAAACAGAAAATAAATAAATAAATCATGGTCAACACAAAATTAAAATAGCAAACAAGTAAATAAAGGAATTTAATAAGTTCCGAAAAATAAGGAAAACCTGCCAAAAGAGTACAAAGATAAAGACAAACACCATCAACATTTCCAAGAACTCCAACAACAAAGCCGAATCCGACCGAATTTAATAACTTTTATTTAAATTATGTATTTATGTTAAGAAAATTCATTAAACCTATATGCGTATCAAATCTAAAATCTAACTATTAGCACTTAAAAGTATATTTTAAAAATTCAAAATTCATAAAGTTAAAATTCTGATTACGCCATTGCAAAACAAACAACCATCCAATATTTGATAAAAAACAGAGGCGAAATACATCGACAATCCATTAAAATCATATGTACACACACAAGAAGAGAAATTGTTACCTTAGATTGAAGGGATTCTGTTTCTTGAAACAAGTATTGAAATAAGGATCCTGAAATATTTGAAGAAGAAGGTAATTGTTGTTTGTATAAACTTGGATTTATTGGGAATTTGATTCTTTCAATAAGGTTGAAAATGATGGTATCTTCTTGTCTAATTAAACTATCTCTTATTGAATCAAGACTCAATTTACCATCATCACCACAAGCCATTTTTTTTTCTTTTTTTGATTGAAAAAATTCTGAAAAATATTTTATGTGGGGAGAGGAAGAAAAAAAATGAGAAGAAAGAATTAATGTTATCTGTTTTTGGTTGGTTGGTTGGTTTAAGTTTGAACTATATATTGAAGAGGTTTTTATGTTTTTAGTCCCTATATTTTAGGTTCATTAAAGGTTATGGGCCTACTATTATACATTTACGTAAAAAAGGTTATGATAGTTGTTTAGATTGGTCTCGATTCCTCAAGTTGAGCTGTAATAGTAGTTGAAGAATCTCTTGTTCCGAGTGGGTTTAGGCCATGACTTTACTAAAGAATTCTTGTCATCTCAGAGAAAATTTAATGTGAAGTTCAGGCTAGCCAATGTGAATAAGGAATGTCTTCCTCTTTTTTCTTGATTTAGGTGACATAGTCTGTCCAATTATCCTATAATTGATAATAATGCATGATATGTGTTTGCACTTGGAATTATATCATTTTATTATATGTAAATTATAATTATACAAATTGGCAACTTTACATTTTATTTCTTATTTTTGATTTCCTTAATCATATCCAATTTTTCTATTTCTGTTCTAAATTCATTGATTTCTCTTGTAAGTTTGACGAGATCTTTGTGAGAACTGAAAAGATATATAAGACTTAAGAAAATAACATTTGCAATTTATGATCTTCTCAAGAACAATATTATCGTATTTTATTTAGTTTCTTATATTTCAAGTTTTATTTTAAAAACTAAGAAATCAATGATTGAATTAAGACTAAAAATTTGAATATTTAATTTCCTATTTTGAAACCCTTCAATCTTCATCCTTTTTTAAATAGAAGAAGCATGTTATAATTTTGTAAAGCCAAAATTAAACTTTAATCATAATTCAAGTGCTAAAAGTGCAATTTACTTAAACAAGCAAATTGAGTCATGTGAAGGTCTAGAAATGTCTTGTCCACACTTCTAGCATCAAGGAGCGTAGTGCGCACGATTTGCTTATTGCGCATACAAATTCATATTTGTTAAAAAATATTTTATGTATATTTAAATTTAATCAAACTTTTTTATAAATATAAAATATCGAATTAATTTTTTTTTTTTAAAAAAAGAAAACTTACTCACTACGTAAAAAGGGAGTTTGATGCGTGTGAAAGGGAGACGTGTAATGGGATCCACACAACACTGTATATGCACTTCCTTGTAACTTGTCCTTTGTGTTGTCCACTAAACTTCATGGAATCAAATTACTTTTTCCCTTTTTTTATCCAATCAAGCAAAGAATTGTCCCAAAATGTCGAGAAATGGGTTCGATGTTCTCTCTGTTTTAATTTATATGATACTTCTTCGGTCCCTAGTTATTTGACACTTTTAAATTGATACACGTATTAAGAAAACAATGATTCATATAACGAGTTTACTATTTCACCTCTATTAATTATGAAGTGGATGAATTGAAAATTTAAAATTTTTAAGAAGCTCTACGTTTTTTCAAAATTAATTAAATGAGGGTATAATAGGTAAAAAAAATGTTCTTTCTTGATTTGTCAAAATGAATAAGTAAAACAGGAAAATTGGACAAGTAATTAGGGACATGGAGAGTATTATTTGATTTGATATTTTTTTAATTTGTGGTCTAAGATAAGTTACAGATATTTGGGTGACTATAAATCATTTCATTAAAAATAAAAGAGATATTTTAAAGTTAAATTATTAGTACTAAATATAAAAATGCATCATTCTTCTTTAAAAGGACTAAAAAAAAGTGGGTCATATAAAATAAAAAAAGAGAGTATTTTCTATGAAAAATGTTAGAGTAAATGGCCAAAAAATCCCTTTTAACTATTATTCAACTTAAAGTCATAATCTACATTCTTATATTATAATAATGAATAAATAACATTCTTGAACTATGTTAGAAGTTACAAATCGCTCTGTTAATTTTTTTTTTTTTGTCAAAAAAGTTACAGTTTCAAACAAAAAATCAAGAGTCCTCTTTGATCACTTTTTACATAGCTTTTCTCAATTGTATTATTTTAATTTTAATTTTTAGATCAAGTAAATATGATAGTGTGTTATTGAGATAAATAATTTGTCTTTTACAACAACATATTGCAATGCTTATAATTAAAAAAATCCAGTGTATTTATTTTTTATTTTATAAAGTTGAATCTTTTTCTTATATTTTATTTTGGTGTCTCTATATAGTCATATTTTGTTCATGTTAATTTGCTCATTTTGAACCTATTCAAATAGTAAATAATCATGTTATTGATCAGTATGGTTTACACATACTAAAAAGGAACAAAAATTATAGGTGTTAAAATTTTTTTTGGAACCTACCTTTTTTTAGTGGTTGAAAAGTTCTAAACTCACCTTGAGATTTCAAGATCAAATAGCCACTGATCATATTGAACGAACTAATTTTGTAAGTCAAGTCTAATTACAAGAATATATTTCAATTGGTATTTGTGTGATCTATATTGCGTACCAAACAAAAAATGTGTCAAATTCGTTAGAGTAAAATATGAACCTTTAACGAGTTATTTCAAATAGTAGCTAGCAACATAGATAAATATGAAATATTTCATTAGATTAATGGAGAAACTATCTAATTACACGAGCATTCTTATCATTCTTATTAAAAAAAATTATAGTTTGAAATAATTACATTTTATATCACTAATTAATAATTTTATATATTAGATTACAAGTTAGTTACATCTAACTAATTACAGGTTTTTTTCTACCAGATTGATTGATTTGGTGAGTTTTCTCGATTAAGATTGTGCATGGGACTGCTAATTAGTTGTGGTCGACTGATAGTGAAGGTTGGGTATTGAACTTCATCAAATTCTTCTCCGATAAACTCCTCAAGATATCTTCCATCGACAAAATCGAGTTGTTAAATATTTTCTCTATTCCATATTAATTGGATTTATGAGGCAATGCACATTTATTAAGAAAAACATTTAAGGACATAATTTAAACTATATTTTTCTACTATTGTCCTTTTTGTAATCATAAATATAACCTTGCAAGTAGTGCACTTTATCTCCTAAAAAATATCAAACTTTTTTAAAGGAAAAGGTAAATATGGAAAAAAATAATCAAACATGCATATTGAACTTTGAACAATTCAATGATTTTGAACAATGAAAAAAATCTCAAATTTTCGGTTAATATGGAATAGAGGGAGTACAATGTAATATATTATCTCCATCTAACAATAGTTGTCCACTATACTATTTTGGAATATCCAACAATATTTGTCCACTTTATGAAATTAATGGATAATTTTACATAGTTTCTAATTTATCCTTATCATTAATTATAGTCATTTTCCTATTACATTTTTTAAGACATTGTATTTATTACTCCCTCCCTTCACTTTTAATTGTCATGTTGCGCTTTTCGAAAGTCAATTTGACTAATTTTGAAAGTTAAATTAGATTACATTAATTCAATATTTTAAGCAAAAAAAATAGATATTCAAAAATAATACGAAAAGTACTATAAATTGCAAATTTTTTTGCATATTAATATGATGAAAAAATATATCATAAAATATTAGTTAAACTTCTTATAGTTTGACTCTAAAAAAGGAAACCATGACAATTAAAAGTAGACGGGGGGAGTATATTCAAAAGGTGATATATTAAAATTATCCTTCTATTTATAATTTCTTACTAAAGAGCCCTTTGGTCATGCGATATAAAATAATGATATGATATCATAATATGAAATCGTGAGATGAAATTAAAGTTTTGTTTGGACATGCAATACGGAATTTTTGTGTTGTATATTTTCTCATAAATACAAGAATCTCATAAGTTGTAAAACTATTAAAATAATTTCAATTGTTTATTCAATTTTATCAAATAAACAAAAAATTATAAAATCGAATAATAAATTATCACAAAACTATTTGTTCTCCACTTAATTAATTGTTCATCTAACTTTAATTGATCAAACTCTAATTCAAAAAAAAAAAAAAAAAAGAATATAAATTGTAGTGTAGTCTTTAATATAATCCTCCCACATAGTACAGACAATCTTCTCTCGTTGAACTTACATTTCTCGATCATATGACCGAGAAGACGAACCAACATTGTTACTTTGAGTCATTTGTTGGTCAATATCATTCGCAACTATATTTTCATGCTCATAGACCATAAATATTTCATCACCCCTTTGATATTATCGCAAATAATTATGTAACACTGTACGAGTTATGACAATTTTCACTTGTGTGTCAATATTATATGGTTCATGCCTTGTTTCACTTGTGTGCAATTGCACATTTTCAGTGCATTAATTTCATGCTAAAATCAAACATATTGGCAGTAGTGATTATCAAACATACAACACCAATTTTGTCTCTTGTCATATTAAATTGCTTTAAGCATTTTCATATGTAGCCGAAGGAGAATTTTTTTATTAGGAAAAACAAAAAAAGTATTACTCCCTCCGTTTATATTTATATTCACCAAATCAATTCGTACTTTATCATTTATATTCACCAAAGTGAAAGCAATAATAAATTTTATGTTGGTGAGAATAATAAATTTTAAAAAGTAATGATGTGATTATTTAATTTTATTTACATATGAAATAAATGTTTAGTAAATATAATATGAGGTTGTTTTTAACAAAATATAAACTTGTAGGTCAACTTTTGTATTTAAAAAATCTCAAATCATGATATGGAATTCCCATATCATGATTTTCAGAGAATATGGCATTCCATCTCATGATATGAAATCATGAGAGTGTGAAATCGCATGTCCAAACGCTGATTCCATCTCGTTTAAGTGTGCAAATTAAATGAGATTTCAGATTGTATTAAAGTTATATGATAATTGTAATTTAAATTTTGTATGTTGTTGTAATTCTATGAATTTACAATAGTTCTGGGGTATATTTGTCATTTTCCCCTTGTATGAATATTGTATATGATATTGTAGTTATATTAAATTTTAACAAATCTATACAAACTTTATACAATTATATACATATTTTATACATGAAAATTGTGAACAAAAATTGAAATTCTACATGAGATTCGAAGTGTGATTTTTCCCCCTCCAAATTTCGAAGTTATATGAATATAGTATGAAAGTTGTATACAATGTTACGGTATTTGTAGTTCCAAACTCATGAACTTTGTACAAAATTTATACATTAATATACATATTTCATACAGATTTAATAAGTTCTTATACACGAATTATGACCAAAATTTTAAGCCTTGCACGAGATATACATATTTCTTATGGATTCTATAGAGTTTCATACTCAAAAAGTGTGAGCGAACTTTTAAGGCTTGAACGAGATGTACATATTTCATACTGATCTCATTCATGAAATATTGAGCGATTTTTTCAAGTTTTTTGCGAAGTTTCTGATATATTTTGTAAAAACTCATGCTATGTTTAGTAAACGTAAAACTCTCGTCACTTTTTGTAAATATGCTTCTTATTATGTGTAGATAGGTGATTATTTCTTTGACGGTACAACTTCGATCTAAAATCTCTACCATTCTATACAAATATCTTGAGTACAACTCTACAAGAAATATGAGTAAAAAACTAAACAATTAATGATTAACAATATAACTAGTCAACTAAAATGTTAATCTCACATTGTTACATTTTCACAATAAAACACAAAAAATGACATTTTTCTATTCATTATGGGTTGTGTATCAATCGGTTCGGTTCGATTTTAAACTTTATTGATTTAACTTATCAATTACCAGTTTGTAAACATGCTAAACAGTTATAGAACTATTAAGATATTGATTTATTTGTCATTGACTGTTCGATTATGATCGATTTAACCATTAAGATTTGACTCAATTTTTTTTATATTGAAAATATTTAGAAACAAGATGCCAAACCAAATAAACCATGCACATGAGTAAACAGATTGCATCATGCTCAAAAGCTAACACACTCACAGTCTAGAATAACCGACAATTTGAGACAATCAGAAATAAAAATATTAAACTAAACTCTAAATCAAGGACTTTATATACTAAATAGTATAAATATAATTATTTAAAAGAACTGAATCGATAACCCGATAATAAAAGAAGTTGAAACCGTTACCTAAACCATTAATTCAGTTACCCATTATCGATATAATCAATATTTTTTTTCAATTCAGGCATATCAATTTCGATTCGATTTTGAACAACCCTTAATGCGAATCCAAACCTTGAATGGAAAAAAAAAGTTCTGTCATGTTATTAGGATAAAAAACACTAGTTTGGGTACCAAATTTATAAGTTTCCCACTTCCATAGTGTCAAAACAACCAAAAATTGATCACCAAAATACACCGGTAATGTAGTTGAATCCTCCGCCCTCTTTCTCTTTCGATGCATTCGAGAAATCCATTTCCATAAAAAACACACAAACCTACGCTTTTCTTTTCTCCATTTCTAAAATCATTCAATTTTTCTTGATTTGTTCGCAAAAATGTCTCATCTTCTTCAATCCACCTTCATCCCCACCACACCCACTACCCTCCACCGCCGTTCTGTGTTTCCGACGACCCATTTACGCAAAACTCATGTTGTAGAATCGAAGATCCGTGAGATTTTTATGCCAGCACTTAGTTCTACTATGACTGAAGGCAAGATTATCAGTTGGATGAAAACTGAAGGTGATAAACTAGCTAAAGGTGAATCAGTTGTTGTTGTTGAATCGGATAAAGCTGATATGGATGTTGAATCTTTTTACGATGGGTATCTTGCTAGTATTATTGTACCTGAAGGTAGTTCTGCACCTGTTGGTTCTCCAATTGCTCTTCTTGCTGAATCTGAAGATGAAATTTCACTTGCCAAATCGAAAACTCCGACACCCACTTCTACTTCTAGTCCGGCTGCTACTGCTAGTGTAACCGAAGAGGTTTCTACGGTAGCAGCTGCGGTTACGGTTACGTCATCATCTGATGCTGGGCCGGTGAAAATGGCGTCGTCTATTCACCCGGCGTCTGAAGGGGGGAAGAGAGTGGTGGCTTCACCGTATGCTAAGAAATTGGCTAAGGAATTGGGGTTGGATTTGAGGGGAGTGGTTGGGAGTGGGCCTAATGGGAGGATTGTGGCAAAGGATGTTGAAGCAGCAGCTGGTTCTGCTCCTATTGGTGTTGCTGCAGCGGCGAAGCCAAGTGGTGGTGCACCAGCGGCTCCAGCAGTAGAATTGGGGACGACTGTGCCATTTACGACAATGCAGAATGCAGTGAGTCGAAATATGGTGGAGAGTTTGGCAGTTCCAACTTTTAGAGTGGGGTATACTATTACTACTAATGCCCTTGATGCTCTCTACAAGAAGGTATGGTTTTTTGCTTTGTATTATTTCCTTGATTAGTTGTAAAAAGATTGGATTTTTTGGGATAAACTGGGAAGTTTATGCTATGTCATAGTTTAGATAAGTTGAAAATGCTAGCTGAAGTGGTATATCTGAAAATCAGTAGAGAAATGTATTTACTGCAATATCTAAACTTTCTTCATTTGGATGGATCTTCTATGTTTTAGTAAATTTTAAGATAAGCAGTTTCATCAATTCAGTTCCTAAATGTATTTGTGAATTTGTAGGTCAAGTCGAAAGGAGTGACAATGACAGCATTGTTGGCGAAAGCCACAGCACTTGCATTGGTGAAACATCCTGTTGTGAACTCTAGTTGTAGAGATGGGAAGAGTTTCACATATAACAGTAGTATTAACATTGCTGTTGCAGTGGCCATAGATGGTGGCTTGATTACTCCTGTACTTCAGGATGCTGACAAAGTTAGTGTGAAAAATATTTTTTAATATTCTGATTTCACATATAGACGGTTTACCTTCCTCGGGATATCGTGAGGTGATTGATTTGATTAAATATTCCTTCCAGGTTGATTTATACTCATTGTCAAGGAAATGGAGGGAGTTGGTTGATAAGGCCCGGGCTAAGCAACTTCAACCCCATGAATACACCACAGGTATGCTATTACGTTTGATGAGTGAGCAGTCTTTGATTTGACAGAGGTGTTCATGTATATACCTATCACCAGCTGATCATATAGTTGCACTGCAACTGCCTGTCTTTATATAGGGTGGTTTTCTCGAACTAGATTCTTTAACTTGGATATTAGCTTACATAATTATTTCTGAAGTCCATATGACCAAGGCTCACACGCACTCAGTAGACTGATACATGCCTAGAACTGATTAAGAGATAGGAATTGGTCTGCTACTAAGAGATATATATTTGGAGATAGCATTTAATGTTTCTTCAAAGCTCCTCTTCCATATGTGCATGCTCCTCGCCTTGAATTTGAGAACTTGTAACTTATTATCAAAATGCTGGTATTATAGTTTGATGTTTGAGCCAAGTTGCCTCCAAAACTCCAAATGAGAAAGTTGAGGTAGTCCTACTAATCCAGTTTCATGCATTACGGGTGGTTTAGCCACCTTATGAACTGAGGCTACAACATAGAACAAATAGTTGGTTACTTCTTTTTTTTTAATCAGTAGTTGGTGTTGCAAGGACTTGTTTCTTGAAGTTTCATGGTCCAACTTCAAAAAACAAGAATTTGGCACTTATGACGGCTTAAAACACTACAAATTGTTTTTTTAGTGGGTCAAGTCCAGACTGCTAGTAAAGTGAGTTTTTGTTCCACTTCATTTTCATGTGGGCATAACTTCACAGCCACAAATAAGTTATTCCCCTTCTTTATGGTTTAGCATCATGATGTTCTCATGTTGTTAGAGATTTATTCTTTACTTAGTGCTGATGCATGTGTGAATGTTGTTATGGGAACTTGTTGGAGAGACTGATGAAGATAAAAAGAAAATTTACTCCATCTTGATTTTGTGTGATTCTGTTTGATTGGATTCAAAATTTAAGATGTTAGTCTGATAAAATTATTAATGAAATTATTTTACCTATAAAATTGTGTAGTACCCTCTCTCCCTCTCAAAATGCTTTGTTTGTTACTTTTAGTTGTGATATATTGTCATTTGTTAAATCAGAACTTTTAAACGTTTATATCCCACAAAGAGTTTCATGTGATCCCTGCTCACTGTTTGTATACACCTCAATTGCTGATATATTTTATTTTTAATAAAATTAATTGGAATGAAAGGGAGAGCAGAATGGATACAAAGGATTAATCTAGCCGACCGCAATCAAATAGATTAGAGCACAATTGAAAAAGACAAAGACACCACATTTTCCCCAACAAATACTAAACAACTCATGTTTTTAACTTTTCTCGTAATAATCTTGTTGTGGACTACCAAAATTGGGATAATGAGTAATCAAAGAAAATTGAAGAATTAACACAGCCGCCTGTTCACCCGTTTAAACTAGAAATAGCTGGCAGATGAGTAGTATATGTATAATTTATGTATACAGATTAGGAAAAGTAAACAGTAAATCCAATCGGTTATTTAGTATGACAGAAAAGACCATTATCGAAGTTCTAATTTGTTAGTTAAGCAAATTTGGATTCTTAAAACTTTGGAAAGTGGTATAACAATGTTACTAAAAGAACAATGTATGTCATTCTTGGGATATCACAAACGAGGACATAAGTTCAGAATGTTGGGAGTACTTTTTATTCATTGGAATAGTTGGTTTGCTTCTTTTATAAGGTATCAACTCAGACTTCCAACGAAAATCTGTCCTTTCTGTTTTTATTTTTCCTGGGTTTTAGTTGGGGTTGGGCAGAGAGTTTAGCATTCTACTTTGCAAGATATTACTAACTGGCAACTTGATAGGTTAGGATGCTTTTGTTCCTGTATTTTTTGTTTAATGCTCAAGCTAAGCAAGTCACTTCTAATTAGGACCATATCTATATTAGTGAGATATGCACAGCAATCTCACAGTTACTATTCTCAAAATATAAAATAGCATAGCAATCTTAAATAGTTTCCTCAAAACAAAAATGTTTTTTATTTATCCAACTTTCTGGACATTTTCTGAGGTTGAGAATGTTGCAAGCAATTGAATGGGAAAGGAGGTGAAACGATTGAATGAGGATAAACCTTTAAAGTTTCATCAAATTCAAACATAAATTTTTCAAGTTTAACCTTAAAAATGAGTATGGTAGGATGATGAAGCATACTACATGACCTTGTTGGATATTCTTTTCTTTTCTCTATATTCCGAATGCTCATCATATTCTTCAATTGGATCTTCAAGACATTCTTGACAAGAACATTTAATGTCCTATAGATAGTGACCTGTGAATGGATCTTTGAACCACCATACACTGTTACATTCTGAATTGAAATGTTAATCCAGTCTTTCTGCAAGGCCTTGTAATAACGGGAATCATAGAATGATAAAAATTATAGTAGAGATTTCATTATGGCAGCAAAAGTCCTCCTACAAGGGGGTTGCTAGCCTAGCTCACAAAAGCACCCTTGACAACAAATTGTTGGGCCTAGCGTTAACTCAGCTTATGCACTATAATAGAAACAATTACTAAAAAGCATTTATGTCACGACCCGATTTCTCGAGTCATGATGGCACCTACTATACCCTACCAGTAAGTAAGCCAACCCGTAACCTAGAACATCAAGCAATGAGCGTAAGGGCAGAAACTAGCGAAAACAAAAGTCTAAACAAGGACAATAAGGCGGAAGCAAACCAAAATAAATAAATACAGAATCCCTCCCAGAACTTGGAAGTCACTAGTACAGAGCTATCTAACAAAAAGAGTACAAGTCCCAAAAGTGGACCACAACAAGCGTGTCTCAAAGGCAACAAGACTAGCTAAAACAAAAGATGGAGACATGACAAAGCCAAAACGCCAAGTGCTCGCCCTTGTCTCCGAATCACAGCTGCAAAAGAGGGCTGAAACTACTCACCGCTGGTAACTGGTACTGGGACCTGCATCACGAAAATTTAGCACCATACACTTATTTAAGGATCAATCACCTATATTTTAAAGGAAGAATCGAGGGAGAACTAGATGAAGACATTTTATTATACCATAATTTTTGCAAAGGTTATAAGATTTTTTTCAACTACTACAAAGGCAATTTATACAAGAGATAGAAAATTAGTACTTCACTTATTGAATATATATAGTACAAGTGGAATTCAAATAATATGAATAGTAGTCTTATACACATAAACAGGGGCGGATCTATGTATACGTCGGGGGGTGCCACGCCACCCCCCAACTTCGACGGAAACTCTATATATACATAGGTATATATATATAATATTTATATAAATATAAAGCGTGGCACCCAGTGAACAAAATTGGCTTGTGGTGCCACGGTTGGAGGGCAACTTTAGATGGCTAATGTTGCGGGTTCGAATCCCATTTGTACCTAATTTATTTGAGAAATTTGCTCCAGGCATTTTTTAAGAAAAAAAAGGCTCCAAGCACACTTTTTTTAAGGAAAAAAACTGGCACATTAATCGATAAGTCTGTTTGGCACCCACGGATTCTAAATCCTGGATCCGCCACTGCACATAAAGGACATAAAAACTCAATGCTTGAAAAGTAATAGTGAGGAATCTCTGACATTGTAGAGACTTAATAGGTAATGGGCAAGACATAGGAAATGATAGGGATTGTTTCATGAACTAGAGAACAAATCATACGATAGAGTTATTAAGCATGTCAAACAAGACATGTGATGATTGGATGTTATGGCAAAAGGACCCTTTAATAATGATCTGCATGGCACGAGATAGTGGAATGTTATATCAAGAGAGGGGGTAATTGGCTTTTATGGAATTGAACCCCCATCAACAGTGATTTGCATGGCATGGGATGATGGAGTTTTTATGGCAAGACATGGGATAATTGGCTTTTATGGTAAGGGGCCCATAAATAATGTTTTGCATGCATGCGATAGTGAGATTTTACAACAAGATATGGCTAGACAAAAGATAGTGGAAAAACCTGGAGACAAAACACGACTAAACAAAAAATGGTGGTCCTGAAAGAAGGGATTTGGATGCTAATTGGAAATTATGGTGATATAAAATGCTTGAAGGTTTAATGACTAGTGACATTTTCCTTAGTCCACCATTCTTCATCATGCTTGTCTTCAAACCTTGCTTCATTTTTATTTTTTTGATAAAGGTAACATTTGTATATCAATCATCAGCTCAAAGCTGGTATCCAAAAATTTACATCATATCCTCCCTCCACGCATGTGTGTCGAGCATAAACAAAAAGATGAAGAAAAGAAAAGAAGAAAAAAAGAGAACTATCCCTAGATCCTCCTTTCACCTTTATGAGGACCCTAGAATGTCTACAATAGCCACAGGGTCATCTATATACTCTGAACTACACCAATAGCAAAACGTGATAATGCAGTTCATTTTAATCTTGTGCAGAGGGCTGCTCTTGTTATCAAAATTCCTGGAATTCCTTTCTTTCCATATGGTCCACCAAATAACAGCTGGGACAATTTTCCATCTACTCTTGTCTGTGCTGCCACTGCCCTCCATAGTCCAACTTTCTAGAGCCTGTCCTGTTCTCCCTGGAACAGTCCAACTTATACCTCTGAAGCTAGTAAACAAATTCCACAGCTGGCCAACCACTTTACAATGTAAGAACAGATGATTAATTGTCTCTGCAACCTGCTCACAAAAACAGCATGTTGGGCACATTTGTATTCCCCTCTTCATAAGATTCTCTTGTGTAAGTACAGCCTCTTTCACCACCAACCAAGTAAAAACTACCACTTTATATGGTATTTTAACGTTCCATATAAGCTTCCAAGGCAGAAAGTTAACTTGGGATCCCATCTGATTCATGTTTCTATATGCAGAACTAACAGTGAATAAACCTTTATTATGGCATTTCCATTTAAGAGTGTCTTCTCCTTCCTTGAATCCTAAGAACTGATCAAGTGTTCCATAAAATTCAGCCAATCTTTCCACCTCCCAGTCTTGCATCAGTCTTCTGTAGGTAAGGTTCCATCCATGTTCAGACCAAACTTCATAAAGAGTCGACTCTTGTTGTTGGTTCAGGTGATGAATATCTGGGAACAAGCGTTTGAGGCTTCCATTCCCTAACCAGTTATCTTCCCAAAACCTGATCTTCCTCCCATTGTTCACATTACATTCAGTTTTTGCATAGAAACCATGCCATAAGTTTCTAATTGATCTCCACAAACTGGTTCCATATGTGGATGTCACTTCCTTAGTCTTCCAGGGTCCTTCCTTCCCATATTTGGCCTGGATCACCCTACCCCACAAAGATTGTTCTTCTAAAGGAAATCTCTTGCTTTATTTTTCAATCTACTTTAATCTGCCCTTATGAAATATCTTTTGCCATGAGGTCATTCTTTTTCCATACCACTCACTTTTTTTCCCCTTTCTTCTTTTGGTCAAGCATTAGCTGGGCCATTTAAATTAATCCTAGCAGTTTCTGCTGGAACAATTTTATTTTGGGTCTTGGGAACCTTGTAAAATTGCATATTACTCCTTGAGTACTTCGTTTACATTATCTCCTTTGGGATACACTTGTTTTGTTGGAAAATTATTTTCTGAGCTTTGGAGTACTCTTCATTGGGCCATATTTCTTTCTCTCCTATGATATAGGATAAGACAATTCTGGAAGCTAACAACAACAGTATACCCAATGTAATCCCACAAGTGGGGTCTAGGGAGGGTAGGTTTTACTCCAAACTGGATATGAGTTTCTAGGAAAATCATTCAGAATTTGCAAGGTGATGAATTGTTCTCATGGAGTTGTAAGAGTAGAATGTTGATTGAGTTCTGAAGCAACAACATAATCTCTTACTCCTATGGGCCTGCATTGGACTAAGGAATGAATATGGATCCATGGGGATAGTTACTTCTTGGCAAAAGCGGAATAAGGAATATAAGAGGACATGGATGATACTTTTTGCTCTTGGTAGGACATCAATTTCATACAAGTAATATTTTTTTTGAAAGAGTAGAAGACAACAATATTTACACGAGAATGAACAAGGTTGGAAGATGAAGATGTTTCCGATATGATCTTACAAATAACCTTTTCCTCCAAACTAAGGGGTTTGGCTCTGATACCACAAGGTCAATCATGGCTATGGAAGAAGAATATTTTAAGATCAGAGGATAATGACCAAGTGCATTTCAGAGGAGATATGACCAAAGAAGAAGGGAGTTGGGATTATACTTCTAATTATCCTTATTGGGAAAATGTAAAGGAAGCACTCAAGAAGTATTATGCAATTTTTCAAGATTTTCAAGAGTCAAGACCGAAACGGAATTGATGCTACAGAATTTGTTAGGATTAATTTAAATGGCAGGCATTTTTTACCCTTTTCCGTATTGTTATCATTCCAGTACTACAGTCTACATTCACCCCTTGTGGGCCACTTGAACTGCCAAGGAAGGTGGGAATCTGCAGAACGGGGGGTTATATGTCTTCTGGTCCCTTTAACACTATTGATATCCCTTCTTCTAGGGCATTTCTCATCTTCAGAATGCTTGATTTCCATTTTGTTTATTTTTTATGTCTATTTTCTGTTGTTGGTGAAGTAGATATTTTACTTTGATGCCTTTGCACTTTTTCTATGGTCTCCTATTGTTTTCTGTGTATCAACAATAATCTTATAGACTAAATCACCTAACTATTTAGAGCTATTGATGCTATAGCCCGCAAATGATTACGCAGCTGTTCATGCATTTATGCTGGAAGCATGTACATTATCTCCTCTTGCAAGTAGAGATTAGGCCAGGTTGTTGTAATTTGGCATGATTTTTCTGCACTGAAATAGTGATTAGTTTGAACTTTGGATGTACTCGATCAAAGATGCCTATTAACCAAATATCAAATTATGAGAAAGGGAATGCCTATTTTTTGTCTCCATGGCGGGAGATTAGTTAAGCTAGCTGTGTTTAGCGACTTTTCTTTTACAGTACAACAACAACTATACCTTAGTCCCTAACAAGTTGGGGTCGGCCTGACTTCTCTGCTTTTGCATGTCCAAGGTTCTTGTTGTTTAGGAGTTTGATTGTTTTGGCTGTTGGGATTTGTACTGCAGGCACTTTTACTCTATCCAACCTTGGGATGTTTGGCGTTGACCGTTTTGATGCCATCTTACCGCCAGGAACTGTAAGTCCCAGTCATAGATACTCATGTGTTTGCTATATTTCCTCCTGCCTGATATGTGAATACTTCTGGTATTGCTTCTCACATTGGTTCAACTCTTGTCTAGGGTGCAATCATGGCTGTAGGAGCATCTCAGCCCACACTTGTTGGCACCAAAGATGGTCAAATAGGCATGAAAAATCAAATGCAGGTAGAATGATTTATGTTTGCTTTTGGCATGCTAGTTCTTTTTCTCAAATAAACGTTTAGGATTATGCAATTATCAAATGCTTAAACTATAAATTGTTAAAATATATCAGGTCAATGTCACTGCTGATCATCGGGTAATATATGGCGCTGATTTGGCGGCTTTCCTGCAAACCTTAGCACAGATAATTGAGGATCCTAAAGACCTTACTCTTTAGGCTCTTGTCCTCATTGTGGGATATTAGATGTTTTGTAGTGTAATTTGCTCGAGTTTCAGCCAGGAGCTTCATGGAGTGAACAGAGAAACCATATACTATAACATCTGAAGCATCATCTTAGTCACAATTCAGAAGATGAATGGAAATGGATGGTTAGGTCATTTTTTTTGCGTGGTTAATCTTTTCTTTTTATTGAAGTGTAAACTCATGAGGACATTTTTCATGGCTGCCATAAATTATGGCCTCAAGATGAGCTCTTTGTTGCTTCATCATTCAAATATTGTTGCAAAGAATGTTGCAAAACTTTCTATTGATTCTATATTTAAGAGTGTTCTGCAATTTCAGTTCTATCTGCAGTTCACTATTGCCATTACAAAATTACTTATTTCCATGCTTCAACATGCCATTTAATATGATGTTCCACAAGAAAAACACCCAAGACAAGGGCTGTGTCAGCACCTTCCATTTGTGTTTTTTCTTGTAAACATGAAAACCCCAGACATAAGTATCATTTTTTTTCAATTTTTATACAATCTTATAATAAGCACACTACAATTCATAAGCACGATTTCAAAATATTCTAGTGTGCTACATATTTATAAATCACACATCTTTATGTTTCATTTATAAATAAATGCTTACAATTACAAGTTTCTTAGTACACATAATTTTATTAAGATCAATTAGTCAACAATAGTAATAACTAACTAATTTTAATATAATCCTTTCACGTGGTTAGATTAATCTTTTCACGTCGACCATGAGTTTTTGTGCAAAATTTAAATAGTGGGTCAATGGGATCAAAGTTTTACATTTTTAGGAAAAATTACTTAACTACACCATTTATTATCCCATAATTTGGAATTCTGCTTGAAATCATAATTTGGAATCCCAAATTCTGCTCTTTGAAGGATTAGAAATTTAAAATTATGATCATAAATCACATGTCCAAACATTGAGATTTCAAATCGCATGTTCAAATGCCTATTTAGTTTGTCTTTAAAAATGAAAATGTAAGGGATTTGGTATACTAAGGGGATCTTTTAAAGAAGTTTTGTTACACAAATTGGATTCATTCCCAAAGACCTTCTATATATTATATATATTACACATGAACAAGAAAAATGGACTATGTTACACTGAGAACTAACAATCATATTCGAAGTTATGTAGCTACTACTATCATCATATATCTATATGTTTACATTAATATAATATGTATAAACTGGCAAAACTGGCATATTCTGCATAGCTCACAACACCTTCACCACTTGCAGCTCCTCCCCAAAAGAAAAAGAAGAAAACCATCTTGGCTGTTTTCTCCTTAACTTTCCTTTGACGTACGATTACCTTGCATGGAGGAGCACTCGAAGCACACTCTTCATCTTTGGCCGGCCTTCTGGTGATACACTGACACAAGCTAGAGCCAATTTGAGGACTGCTAACATCTGGCTCCTAACGTTGAGCGATGTTTTAGAAATGCTAGAATCCAGAATGTGATCCCACTTGCTGTGCTTCTCAGAGTTGCTCAGCACTGACTTGGCTAACTCGGTTCCCTGACTAACTGCAGGCCTTCCTGTCAACAATTCCAGCAGGACAACCCCAAAGCTATATACATTTCCAGACATTGTGACTCTCATTGTGTATGCATATTCTGCAACACAAAAAGGAAATGCATCACTAAATATATGCTCAACTTTGAGGCTTCTCATGTTACATTTTAATCCACCCCACCCTCTCTAAGCTATACTGACACAGTGTTTCACTTTAGATATCGAAAGACAGTTCAACACCGTTTCATGGTGGGAGGATATAATGAAGTCTTAAGTTTGAAAACAACAATATCTATATGAAGATTAAACACAAAAAGATGAGTTTAAAGCATGGTACGACAGTTAGGACAAAAAACGTCACATTACCCTTAAGGAGTATAAATCAATGTTGAAGGATCTTAAACTTTAACCATTAACCAAGTAATAGTTCATTACCTGGAGGAATATAACCGACAGAACCAGCAACAGCAGAAAAGCTGCCTGTGCTCTTCGAAGGATCCATCACCTTGTAGAGTTCAATGTCTCCTATCTGAGCCTCATTCTGGGACTTCAAGAGAATGCTCTTGCTGGAAAGGTCGAGGAGGAGGATTGGACCCTTTTCACATCCATGAAGAAAAGCTAAACCCTGAGCTACTCCAATAGCTATGCTGTAGCGACTTGCCCAATCTAACGAGTAGCCCAAGCTACCACGAAGAACATCATATAACGACCCAATGGGGGCAAATTCGTAGAAGAGATAAGCACTATCAGCGGCCAAAAGATAGCCTAGTGGAATCATGACATTTGAATTATTCAGCTTTCCAATATTTTTTAGCTCTTCCCCAAATAGTTCATGGCTTCCCAACTGAAATATTTTGTCACTCCAATTAAGCTTCTTGACAAAATAGGTTGTACCCGACGGCATAACAGCTTTATAGTAGGTTGAAAATCTTGTCTTGAACACAACATTTGAGGGCTCAGACACTGCTACCATGGCCTTTGTGAAGTCTATATTTGACTTGTGAATGCTGTTTGCAGTTAAAACCTTTCCCTGAACGACAGGGGATTGAGAAATTTCTAATCCTGAGTGAAAATGTTCATCATTGATCCTGTAATATCTTCTAGAGATTGAAATAGCAATCACCACGAAAACGGCAATTGTTGCTACACATGCAATTGGGACAACAACTGCAACAACTATTGATTTTCTCTTTTTTGCAGCAGCTTGTGGTGGAGCAACTGGGGAAGGATAGATCAGACCCCCATTTCCATCTGTCTCAACACTGACAAAGCTTCCAAACTTTGGAACAACTCCAGACAGTTGATTGTTTGAAAGCACCAACCTAGTCAAGCCTCCCATTCCCGTCAGGTAGTCTGGAATCTGACCCGAGAACCTGTTGTAAGAGAGATCCAAAACTTCCAATGAAGTCAATCTAGAAAAACTACTTGGTATAGGCCCTTGAAAAAGATTGTGACTCAGATTCAAAGCAATCTGTAAACTCAAAGGCATATCAGGAATAGGCCCACTGAGTTGGTTTCCTCCAAGTTGGAGTTCTAACAGCACATTTAAGTTACTAATGTCAACCGGAATTCGACCACTTAGATTATTCCCCTGCAAATTCAAGTTTGTGAGACTTCTCAAACTTGATAACGAACTTGGAATGGAACCAGTCAACGAATTCCAGCTGAAATTGAGCCTCTGCAATCTGTTCAACTGTGAAATGTTACTTGGAATTTCTCCAACTAGGTTATTGGACTGAAGACTCAGTACCTGAAGATTAGAAATATCACCCAACTCAACAGGAATAACACCACTCAGCTTATTCTGGGCTAAGTTCAAAAGGGCCAGCTTTTGGCTCTTTCCCAATTCAGAAGGAATTGGTCCAGTTAACTGGTTGTCGTCCAATTCCAAGTAGGTCAAACTTTGAAGGCTTTCAAAAGAAGCAGATGGAAATGACCCATTCAAAGCATTTTGCCCCAATCTCAACCTGATCAAATTTATCGACATGTTTGAAGGAACAGGTCCCTCTAACTTATTGGAAGTGAGATCAACAAACTGCAAGTTCATTGGGAATAAGAGGTCCTGAGGAATTGTACCATTTAATCTATTAAAACTGAGATCCAAATTCCTCAGGTATGTGGTTATACCAAAGGGTATATTTCCAACAAAATAATTCTGATTCGCAGCAAAACGCGTCAGCGTTGTGATATTCCTAAGGGATTGTGGGATTGTGCCACTCAATCTATTGGCTGACAAAATCAAGACTTGCAATTTGGAAAGTTCACCTAATCTATCAGGAATTACACCAGATAGGAAGTTTAGCGATAGGTCAATCAAAGTTAAGTTGCCAAAGTTAACAATTTGAGTGGGGAATTCACCTTCAAAAGAATTTGCAGAAAGATGAAGCTCCTCCAGAAGATTAAATTTTCCAAGACTGGTAGGAACTGAGCCATTAAACATGTTAGAGCTAAGGTTCAAACTCTTGAGTGAATTCAATCCATCCAACTGCAAGTCAACTTTCCCCTTCAAGTCATTAAACGAAAAGTCTAAAGACTCCAACTTTCCAAAACCAGTGAAAGTAGGCAAAAAACCCTCCAATTTATTCCCACTAAAGTTCAACAATTTCAACCCACTAATTCCCCCACAAACAGTGATGAACTCATTTGGGATAGAGCTCAAAAAGTTTTGGGAAACATCAAGAGACTCCAAAGTATCAATTTGACAAATAAAAGGCAAGAATTCAGAGCTAGAAATAGAGAACAATGAAAAGGTGACTTTGGTAAGGGAAGAATTATCAGAATTGCAAGAAACCCCTTTCCAAGAACATGGGGTTGAAGCTTTATCAGTTCCATTCCATACAAAAGAAGCACCAGTATCATTCTGAAACAGATCATAGACACTTCTCATAACATTAATTTGATTTGGGGGTAATTGGGAAAACACAATTTGAAGAGAAAAAGACAAGAATATAGTAATAACTATATGGGGAGCATGACTTAAGTTCATTTTTTGTTTTGTTTTTGGCTTTGACAGTCCGAAAGCTGACAACTTCAAGAAAATGATAAGGGGTTTCAAGAAAATCAATGTACAAGATTTGCATATATTCTCTGAGCTCAGGTGAAATAAGGGGAGGGAACAAAGGAACAAATGTTGTGTTTCATATGCATAGAGAAAAGAATGGAGAAAAAAAAGAAATTTTGTTGGGCACTTGGTTGTGGGGGTAGGTGGGTGGGGGTGGGGGGTTGACTGGACTTTACTATTTTTTGGTATGAAAAACAAAAAAGTAGACTAGACTAGTGAGGTTGTGTGTGTGGGCGTACCACCAATTGAGACTGCCTTTTTCTTAATCAGAGTTTTTGAGTTCGAGTCATGAATATATAGACTAGTGAGGTTGTGCATGTGGGTGTACCATCAAAGAGTGTGATGTAGTGAGACTGTATTTTTCTAAATCAGAATTTTAAGTTAAGTTCTTAATATAAAATACTCCCTCGGATGAAATCCAACACAATACTAATTTAAAATAATCAAACTTTAATAAAAATATCGAACATCGTTTTAAAAAAATAACTATGAGAGGTGTACGGGGGAGGGGATGGCAACAACCTTAATTTTTGTTGTCTTTTTTTCTTGATGGACAGAACTTTTTTTTTTTTTAAAAAAAAAGAGGACTTAAAATAGCTGCACAAGAGAAAAATTATAGTCACACTTATGAGTGTCTACATTCCTTTGTTTATTCACTCGGTTTTAATTAATTTGTTTGATTTTAATTTTATTAATAATTTTAAAAGGTAAGAAAAAAAATAATTTTGTAATTTTAAATTAAAGATATATAACTTGTAAGTATTCAAAATATTCTTTAATGGTGTAATTTTTAAATATATTATGTAAACTGTTAAAATTAAAAATTATATTAAAAAGTTGATAAAATAGGAAAAATTAACTTTCATGGTTCTTTTTATGCAAATATATAAATTGTCTTTGAAAATGAAAGCCAATCGTGGGGAAAACGTTGTGGAAATTTTGCATATTTTTTCCTTCCAAAATAGTTTGTTTGACTGACAGAGATAGAGACACAAACACTACGTAGTCGAACAAGTAATTCTGAAATTAATTTTTTTAAATTATTATTTCATTCTTAATATTAAATAAAAATAATATTATAATCTCAAAATAATTAGTTTTAAGATAAATTATTATACAATTTTATTTCAATCAAATATAAATAAATTCATACTAAATTATTTTCAAAATTGATTACCTCTTATCCCTTATACCAATCTGATTCGGAGTATTTTCAATTGTGGAAAATGTTTATGCTAATATTTCCACAAGGTGTGGATCCCACTTTTGACCAAAATGGAAAGCTTGGAAAGCGCGTTGCCATTATTCAAAAAAGATTTGAATTGGTCAGCCTTTGTCATACAACTCTCCGTATTTTTATCGTGTTTTTCTCTTACACGTTTTTAAAAAATATTTTTATTATTTTATTTTAATTTATATGTTAAGATACATAAATTTTTCTTTAATTAAAGTATTTGTAAAAGTGATGAGATATGAATTACTCATCATTTCAATTCATATTATTTTATTTTCTTATTCTTTCTAAAAGTAACAATGGGTATTGGTTGAAAATAATTTTACCTTTAAAGTTTCTTTTACTCCTAATATTTTTTTTCATCTTTTTTTTTTTTTTTTTTTTTGTATTTCATCGTCAAGTGTTTATTAGTTAAGTTAATCATATAAGATATATTTTTTTATTATATTATTCATCTTATAAGCCGTAAAACTTTTGACATTTTCTACTTGAGGTTAATGCGTGTAATTAAAGATTGTGACATATTTTTAAGTGGTTAACCGAACCATTTAATAAGCAAATGAAAACAAGCACTAATATTATTTTTTTTTCAAAATTTGAATAGAAAATATCTAATTAAAATATTTTATTAAAAATAAAAATATTTAATAGAAACAAGAATTAATTCGAATGTCTAAACAAAACATCCAATAAATTTTTTAAAAATAATTGTCTATCTATTTAATCCTATATTTATTTCCAAAAGTAGAGTCGTGGATCATGCGTTTTGCAAGGACTCTTTTTTTGCCTTTTTTAAGATGGGAAACACATGACATATTATAACAATTTTTTTGGTTGGACCAAAACATGCATCTCACATCTTGGTTGTTGGAAAAAAAAAACATCTTTGTTTTGGATTATTAAATCAAGGGCAAACCCATCGGTGGTCCCCTAAAATTGGCACGAAATTTCACTTAGACACCTCAACTGGACGATGTTCATTTTAGACACCTCATGTAGGATTCCGTTGTATCATTTTGACACTTGTTTGACAATCCGCTAAAATTACACTGTGAGTGTAAGACACTCGCTAATAATGTAATATGATGGCTAATTAAGGAAAGACACGTCAAATTTAAGTACAAAATAATACTTTAAAAATACATTATTAAAATGATACAGTGGGATCCTATTTGAAGTGTCTAAAATGAACATTAACTAATTGAGGTGTCTACGCAAAATTTCATGCCAACTTTAGGGAGCTACCGATGGATTTGGCCTTGAATCAACAATTATATATATATATATATATATATATATATTGTCAAGGATTTTGTTTTTATTTATTTTTCTTCTTTTTTGGACTTCCCCCCTTTATTTATCTATTTATTTTATTTTTAATAGCTCAAAAATATTTAAATTCAATTAATCAAATTTTCACCTCCCATTATAATTATCTCCTTTATTAGACATGTTGATAGGTATTGATGTATAACGAGTTGGTATACTTTATAATATATACAAATTTAGAGCATTTTATGATTGATTGGTTTTATTATTCTTATTCTTAAAAAAATATTGATTTTTGTGGCTATTTCTCAACATCCGTTAGAGGTACATTTTTTTAATTAATTGGTAGAAACTCTTTAATCTAAAATCCCATGCTATTTCAGTTTTTTTTTTTTCTATGTTATTTGTTAGCAGTAATATATATACTAAAGCAATTTATCTTAGTTAGCAAAATAAATTCTTTTCGATCTACAATTTTACTTTAAATGTAATTTTGTTTATCTTATTTTTCATTTTTTATAATTCATATATGTTTTGTTTTCTCCTAAAAAACTATAGACTTATTAATAATTTTACTTTAAATGTAATTTTGTTTATCTTATTTTTATTTTTCTGATAATTCATATATATTTTGTTTTCTCCTAAAAACACTATAAACTTATTCATGTGTTGTTTTGATTTCAATTAATGTTATTTTTTTGTTTTATTTCTTTGCTCTAAACAAATATACTTGATTAGAGGTATGATTACTTTTGGGAAACTTGTATAAAATAACAAATCATTAATTCAAATTAAATGTTATAATCACAGTTTGATTTAATTGTAATCCGTATCAAACTGTTGCCATTCGCCTCTCTCCCTGAAATTCTCGCTCGCCACTCTCGTTTTCTCGCTGGCAGTCTCACCCTCGCATCTCTCACTTTTATACAAACGCAAATGTATAAAATGCACGTGTTTGTATAAAGTGAGAGAAAACTGTATATATACATATCTTTTCGTTCACCTCTCTCCCCTGATAATCTCACTCGCCACTCTCACTCGCCTCTCTTACTTTATACAAACACAAATGTATGAGTTGCGTTTGTGTTTGTATAAAGCGAGAGAAAATTGTATATACAAATACAAATACATATATTTTCGTCCTATACACTTATAATTATTCAAATACAGATCTTTCCCTACCCAGTTTTCTTTTGTCTTTCTCTTTTTCTCGCTTTATACAAACACAAATTATACAATTTATTCTTTTGTATATGTATACCAAAATGGATTATACAATTGATTCTTTTGTATATGTATACCGAAATATAACGTTTGCTATGGGGCACAATTATACAAACTATAGCTATAACATACAAATATGATTTTTATGTTTGCTAAACCTAAAATTTACTCATTACTTTTTACATATCAATAAATGAATTTCTCCCTAGATAATTTCTTTTTGAATTAGCAATTTTTATACAAATTTTAATAACTTAATCAAAAGTATATTTAATCGTTAATCAACTTTCATCTTCTTCTTTTTGTCCTAAGAAAAAAAAAACATGTTTATACTTTATGTATTTTCTTTTTGCCAGCTTATAATTAATTTGACTATTTTTTTCAGTTATCTTTAATATAATAATACATAATCTTTGTTAGGAGCAATATTTTATTTTTTTCAGAGTGAAAATCATATGCATTTCCAATAGTTATCGATTTTCAATACCCACACAAAAAACAAAAAGTTATTTTATCAGAGAAGAATAAAAGAAAATAAAATAAAATGGTATATTTCTTTATTAAGGAAATCATCCTCTTAACTTAAAAAAAACAAAAAAATTATTCTATAAAATTTGGGAGAGAAAATAAGAGACATTTCAAGAAAAATAACTTATTATAATAAGATGCTTTTAAGAATTTTACTTGAAGCAAATCAAAGAGCTAGAAATAAAAAAGTAATGTGCACCTTTTGACCAATAAAAATAATTATTTATTATTTTCTTTTTGATTTTTTTTCATTCGTGTCTATGTAAAAAAATGTTCAAAAACTACTCTTTTAATTCTGCTAAATATATTATTTTTTAAGAAATTGAAATTATTTTCCTTAACTCTCTTAATTATTATAAAAAAATTTAAAGTCAAGGATTGGGTACATAAAAAAAATATTCTTTAGAATATATAAATAAGGGTAACATATATATTTTTTTCTTTTTCTCTCTGCCACATTGAATGTGAATAATATTATTTATGGTATTAAACTTATTATTATTGAAAGCAATTTTTTTTAAATTACTTCATATTAAAGAAAGACTCTTTCACTATCCTATATATTAATAATTGAATATATATAATTAAGTTTTCTATATTTTTAAAACTACATACATATATTCTTTTTGAAAATTCAATGCTTTGTCACTCTCTCTGATAATCTCTACAGTCTATACTATGAAATTAAGTTGGTAAATACTACTTACGTTGCTAAATGATATCATTACTTATTTTTTTTCTATTGCAAAAATATAATTTCCACGGTAATGTTTTACTATCGCAACTTAATTTTCTCTTCTTGCAATGCTCTCTTCAATAAATATCTGTATAAGTTTGAAAGTTAAAATATGAGATCTTTAATATTATTGAATTTTACATGATGCATACACATATAAAATGGATTTCAGTATAACATCAATAAGTTTATTGAAATATAATTCTAATACCGACATCAAATAACGGAAAAAAAACTCTTTAAGTTTTGAATTTTGTAAATAAGTTTATTGAAATATAATTCAAGTTTTTTTCTCACCTTAATTTGCCACAAATATATCTTTGTTTTTATTTTTACTACAAAGTCTTTTATAGATAAAGAAAGTCAAGTAATTAATAATCAAGTTACTTAATATAATTGTTGATTCTCGTTGAATTTAGTATGAAGTTACGATAATAAGATGGTCAATTTGTTGGAATTTTCATAACAATTTTTTATGTTTTTCTCTTTTTTATCAGCAATTTTAAATTGTAATTACTCTTTAAAAGTATCCCTTTAGCAATTTTCATAAATAAATTATCTCACGATAGTAACTTAATTTGTATTGTCTCTCTTACTACACTGTTTACCAAAATACTTATTGCATGATACTATTATTTAAATATATATTTAATCATTTTTATAACTATGCAAATCACGAACAAATTCACAATATATATATATATATATATATATATATATATATATATATATATATATATATATATATATATATTAGAAAGGGAATTTATTAAATCAACAATTAATCACCTTTAACCTTTTCATCATATTTTATTTTTTTTAGAAAATAATTTCCAAAATCAAAAGCACGACTTGGAAATAGTCAAAGTCTTTTAGTATTAATTAAAAATGACTCCAAACCAGTCAAATACGATAATTTGGAAGACTTGCAGCAAATTGTTTAGACGTTCTCATTTCCTTTTCTATGTTATGGCTATTTTCTGACCCCACAAAGACTAATGTTGGCCTTTAATTTAGTCAAGTTCCCTCAATTATCAGTCGTTTGGACCTGCGATGTAAAATCATGTTGTGAAATTAAAGTAATATGAAGTAAATCATGTTGTGAAATTAAAGTAATATGAAGTTGAAGTTTTATTTTGGACATGCAATTTTGATTTCTTAAGTTGTATGAGTATTTTTTCTTCATAAATGTAAAAACTTCATAAACCGTGAAAATTGTTCAAATTGATATATCTTATCAAATAAGTAAATCATAGTTTATAATTAAGATATCAAAATATCCTAAAGTGATATAATTATTTTCTTTTTATAAATAAATATTTGTGATTACAAACTTTCAAATACACAATTTTGTAAAAATCTCATAATCATTAATAGTAATGACTGATTCTTCTTTAATATAATCATTTCACATTATACAAATAAAATCCTTAGGATAGTTGAACTTCTTTGAGGTATTGTCATGATATGGTGATGTTACATGAATAGTTATGCTACTCGAAAAACTCCCTCAAAATAATTAATAAGATGATTGAAAGAATTGTGTAAAGCTAAATTAGTATATGTTATGAGAATACTTATGATTTATGATATACACGACCTAGTTTGACATATATAGTACATTTTTCATACTGACGTCCCTTTGTTGGAGATACTGTGTTTCACGCCACATGTCTAGGTTTACAAGTTGACAAACCTGTATACAAATTCACACTATTAACTGTTGAATGGTGAACTCCATTTCTTCTTGGAGTAACTATGTCTAGTATTTTGATGTCGTCTGGATATGTAGGTCGGAGTCCTGTCTCAACCATAACACGATTATCATAAGATATATGACAAAATAAACATAAAATTCGAACATTCAACTTCACTTGGCGCACCCAATAATCTTGCCTAATATTAGTAAAGATGAATATTGTTGCACCCAAACGCACACACAAGTGTACGAGGTCGTGTAAGTATTAAAGTAACTCTTTTTAAGAGTCGGGTATCGTACCCACAGGGACTTAAAGATTAGATGTATTTAATTCTTCCAACAATTAAAATTTAGAACAAGTGTTATCAATAATAGTGATATGGGAGTTTGAATGATTTATTTATCTATTTATTGACGTAACCTACTACGATTCGATTTCAATTGGATTTCAAACAATGACTTGAGGAATTTCAGGGTTGCAGCCTGCTATGGATTCATGCAAATTATCTCATTTAATGAATGTCAATCAATTATCGAATCACTGATTATAGGGTTAAATGTATGATCATGGTCTCCCGACCTCTAATCGCCTACGGTAATTGGCAACCTAACTACATCACTGAGCTGGGATAGAATGAACCAATTACCAGCCATAACATTTCGTCCTATCTATTAACCAAGTAAAGTTTCTAGGTATATTCCTATCCTAGATACAAATCAACCCTAAACCTAGAGAAGATCATGCTCATTTTGCCCCACGTTCTATCCTCTTATTCCTCTGCCAATTTCAATTCGGACAAGACATTTATTTCAATGGTAGCCAGTCATGAAATACTAAAGCAAGGACAAAAGAGAGATTCATATGATAATCAACATCAATCCATCAAAGTTAATAAAATACAATTATCATGTAGCCACAACCCTAGAACTAGGAAATTTAGCTACTCATAATGTGATTCTCAATTTTGCAATGTTCAATTAACATAAAAGAAATCGAATGGAGTAAAGTTTAGAAATAAACCCTAAGAACAGATTAAACAGCTCCCAAAATCATCGTTCTTCAAAATCCAGAAAGGGAATAATTAATAAAATAAAATCTGAGTCTATTTATAATTCAGGAAAAACAACAGAAAATTGGAGCACAAGTCCGCGACGCGCCAAGGCTTGGAATTTTCATCTTTAGTCGAACACCTCCTCTTCGCGATGCGGAGATCATACAAAGTACTCTTCCTCAACATCATCATCAGGACAAAATAATTAATTTCCTCTCCGCGAAGCGGATTGGATTCACTTAGGGTCTTTTCTTTACTTTTGAACTTCTTTTATTCCTCTTAGCCTTGAGGGCCAAGTGCCTTAGTGATCAAATCCATTCCTCATTCCCGTGCTTCCATTTTCTTGTACCTTTTTGTTCTTGTTTCACCACCTGCACAACTAATCATATTGGTTAGTCCAAATGAATTCACACGACTCAACACTATTAAAGACTAACGCATTCATTTTTAAGCTCGGACAAAACATGAGTGTTATTTGGTTCCTATGCATACAAATACGCACAAAATCAAATATATATAGAGAGTACAAATGATAGCTAATAGCTAGGAGTATAATGAAAGTAGCTTGTGCAAAGAATTGTACGATTCATTTGTATGTAGCAACTCTTCTTGATGAAGGGCCATATGCTCTACAAAGAAAATAAAGTAATCATATATATGTAAGAAAGAGAACCCTAGGCCCACCTACGTGGCGCCACCACAAATCATGATTCCCTTTTAATTTATTTATTTTCAAAACTAGTTTTCCCCTCCTCTCATAAGCCTTCACCATCGTCAACACCATCTTACAAATTAAGCTTCCACCAAATATCCCATATGTATAAATATCAGCCCCCCTTTGAACTTACTTGAGCAACTGATCGCTAGATAGGAATAATAGGCCAAACTTAAGTTTAACCAACTGGTACCAGAATGAAATATTGGGCCACACTATATGAGTTAGTTGGTTCAAATGTATATATAACAGTTATACCTTGAGAATTTTCTTTTTAATTTTGGAATTGTGAATGCTTCTCCTTTAATCCTATGTATACTTGCATTGTTGGATGCATTCATCCACCGTTTCTCCATAATCTTGCTTTACCTTTGGTGATTTGAGTTGATCAGTTTTTTTGTCTAGGGGTGGTATAATATAGATTAAAGGCCAATGTCTTTTATTAGAGCTTTAAATTGATATATGAAGTACACGTTGTTGGATTTTAAAAGGTGTGAATGAATTATGAAGAGTTATGACTTTCATGAAAAGTTGTGACTTTTATGAAATGTTGCGAATTTTATGAAAAGTTGCGACTTGTATGAAACATTGTGACCATTCCGAAGGGTTGTAACTTTCCAAAGAGTTGTAACCCTTCCGATAAGGCACAATAAGTATTTGTTCACGCTGTTCTTTGTTGTCTATAAATAGAGAGATTTCTTCTCATTTTATTTTAAAACAACGAAAATTTTGAACTTCTTCTTCTTCTTCACAATTAAATATTTGTGTACTTTGCTTCTGTTGAGTGGTTTACTGACACCATTGTTTTTGTATCAATACACTGGTGAATATAATCGTTCTATCCTAAGAGGATCTATTCCTTTAAACCTCGGATACTAGAGGGAAATAGTTTCTTTAAGGGGACACTCTGCATTCGGTGAGCACAATTCTTTTCCTTTCTTTTTCATTCTATTGTTACAGATCCTCGTATATTTTTTACAGTCATTAATTTATGCTTATGTTATTAATTGTTGTTTTTGAGTACATGCTTTAAACTATGTTGTTTATGTTTCTACAAAGTTATTGTTATGAATATTTGTTAGTACAGATTAAATAACGCACGTTAATTGAATATTCATGCAAGTTTTCTCTACTAAAATTGTTGAAGGTACAGTAAAAAAAATTCCTTAAAGATCTATACTACCATCTCTTGAAGACAAAATCCAAATTTGGTATGCCATTGTAAGGACATAAAGACCTTATCGTACCTTGATATGCAAAGTGAACCAGGAAAAGAAGACAAAAATTAATAAACTTTTGACATGGAGTCAAGGATATTGTGCCGGATGACCAATAGAGGAATATGACTAGACTGGAGCATCTTTTAATCCCAAAGACATAGATAATATGAAACATGGATAGATTCTCAAGTTTACTGCAAGTTGTAAATACTTTTCTTAAAGTAATAGATGTGTTTCTCAACATTGCGATTGTAATAGAAGTGTAGTTTCAAATTAAACTTCATCACTCTGGTATGCCGATTTTTAGAAAGCACCCAAACAAACTAAATTGTTTTGTGTACTATTTTTCCCTTTCAATTAAATATAACAATATGATAAATTCTCCCTTTAATATTTCAATTTAATAATTTCTTACGATACATTTAAATGAGGAACTTTAAAATGATATATGTAAAACAAAAGGTAGGACTGAACTTTCTACATGTTAAAATTAGAATATTTGTTCATTTTTTCAGCCTTTTAAAATTTATTTATCCCTTCACAAATGATTATTTATTTATTAGAAAATTTAATATCTCAGATTGATGTTCATTTGATTCCCCAAACATATCAAATAGTAACCCTTCCCGGAAGCAAAAGGATAAATTATAAAATCAAATTAAAGATGATTGATTGAAGGATAAATGATAAGATATTATAATCTATAAATTCCGTGATATTAAATTCCTGCGCCAGGGGCGGATAATTTTACTAGTAGTAACATATGAATGAGAGTATTAATCATGTATACAATGCAAGGGAGATTAATAGCCCGTTTGATCAAGTTTTTATGGTTAAAAATATTTTTTTTTCTTCAAAAAATACTTATTTTATAAAAGTAAGATGTTTGGTTAAGTTTTTCGGAGAAAATAAATACTTCCAACGAGTAGCTGAAACTATTTTTTACAAGTTAAACAAAATCTTTTTTTTTTTCCGAACGCATCTTTTTGAAAACATTTTTGAGAAAATACACCTGGATTTTTGGGTAGAGTATATAAAAATGGTGTTGAATAGAGTGTCTTAGTAATGCTTGAATTAATTATGCTAGTAGGGCTATTCAAAATCAATAACTCGAAGTAAAAAAAGTTATTGATTTATCAATAATGTGTTATGATTTAGTGGTTTTAATACTAATCTTAACTTTTTTTTATATAAGGTTATCCATTCTTAACGGTTTAAGGATTTTTCTTACGGGTTCACCAGTAATATGATAGTAAATTAATAAAATAATTTATATCATTCGGTATATAGAGTCATTGACTTGGGGTTTAGTTCCATACTTTCATTTATGACTATCTCAAACTCTTGGTTATTCTACAATGTGACAATGCTTGCTTTTGAGCAAAATGTCTGTCAGCGTTTCTATGTGATTTTTTGAAACTCTTGTTTCTATGTGATTTTAAATGATCTTGTTATGTGAAATCTTAACCGTTAACCGATAATGACCAATGATCGATAGTGATATTTTAATGGGTATATAACAATTTAGCATGTCTACACATTGATAATCAATAAGTTGAACCGATAAACATCAAACTCAAACCGGGCCGATACACAAGCCTAATGCTTGGAATATTTCTTATCCACTATTTGGTTTAATGTATTAAAGACAATTTTGTCTTTAACCATGCTTATTCATATAATAATAACCACTCATACCATAATTTGCAATGTATTAATTATACACCCTATAATATTAAATAAGGTGTATAAATCATGTGTAAGTTATACATAAGATGAAAATCTTACCAAACAATTGATTAAATAAATATCATACTTAATACATGTATTAGAATCTCTAATACATCCTACCAATCATTTAGAAGCATTTTTAAAATGCTTGTCAAATATTAATTGCTGCTCAAAAGTGTTTTTAGATTTTTTTGGTCATACATACTTCTCGCCAAAAGTACTTATTTGAAAATCATTTTTATAAAAATACTTTTCAAAATAAGTTGTTTTTAGAAACTTGACCAAACTGACTAGAATTCTAACTATCATAGTGGAATTGTTGCATGAGTCAAAGGTCTTTCAAGTCTCCTGTTGATCTTTCTCCTTTGTTAATAATGACTTGGTTCATGTGCATGCATAATATTGCCTACTGAAGTTTGTCAGTTCAATTCTTGAAACCAAATGCAAGCCACAATGTTTGTGTATCTTCCTTCTATTCTGTACTTGTCTTTCTTTTCACATTTGGTGTTTTCCCAATTACCCCCAAATCAAATTAATGTCATGAGAAGTGTCTATGATCTGTTTCAGAATGCTACTGGTGCTTCTTTTGTATGGAATGGAACTGATAAAGCTTCATCCCCATGTTCTTGGAAAGGGGTTTCTTGCAATTCTGATAATTCTTCCCTTACCAAAGTCACCTTTTCATTGTTCTCTATTTCTAGCCCTGAATTCTTGCCTTTTATTTGTCAAATTGATACTTTGGAGTCTATTGATGTTTCCCAAAACTTTTTGAGCTCTATCCCAAATGAGTTCATCACTGTTTGTGGGGGAATTAGTGGGTTGAAATTGTTGAACTTTAGTGGGAATAAATTGGAGGGTTTTTTGCCTACTTTCACTGGTTTTGGAAAGTTGGAGTCTTTAGACTTTTCTTTTAACGACTTGAAGGGGAAAGTTGACTTGCAGTTGGATGGATTGAATTCGCTCAAGAGTTTGAACCTTAGCTCTAACATGTTTAGTGGCTCAGTTCCTACCAGTCTTGGAAAATTTAATCTTCTGGAGGAGCTTCATCTTTCTGCAAATTCTTTTGAAGGTGAATTCCCCACTCAAATTGTTAACTTTGGCAATTTAATTTTGATTGACCTTTCTCTAAACAACCTATATGGTGTAATTCCTGATAGATTAGGTGAACTTTCCAAATTGCAAGTCTTGATTTTGTCAGCCAATAGATTGAGTGGCACAATCCCACAATCCCTTAGGAATATCACAACGCTGACGCATTTTGCTGCGAATCGGAATGGTTTTGTTGGAAATATACCCTTTGGTATAACCACATACCTGAGGAATTTGGACCTCAGTTTTAACAGATTGAATGGTACAATTCCCCAGGACCTCTTATCTCCACTGAACTTGCAGTTTATTGATCTCACTTATAATAAGTTAGAGGGACCTGTTCCTTCAAACATGTCGATAAATTTGATCAGGTTGAGATTGGGGCAAAGTGCTTTGAATGGGTCATTTCCATCTGCTTCTTTTGAAAGCCTTCAAAGTTTGACCTACTTGGAACTGGACAACAACCAGTTAACTGGACCAATTCCTTCTGAATTGGGAAAGTGCCAAAAGCTGGCCCTTTTGAACTTAGCCCAGAATAAGCTGAGTGGTGTTATTCCTGTTGAGTTGGGTGATATTTCTAATCTTCAGGTACTGAGTCTTCAGTCCAATAACCTAGTTGGAGAAATTCCAAGTAACATTTCACAGTTGAACAGATTGCAGAGGCTCAATTTCAGCTGGAATTCGTTGACTGGTTCCATTCCAAGTTCGTTATCAAGTTTGAGAAGTCTCACAAACTTGAATTTGCAGGGGAATAATCTAAGTGGTCGAATTCCGGTTGACATTAGTAACTTAAATGTGCTGTTAGAACTCCAACTTGGAGGAAACCAACTCAGTGGACCTATTCCTGATATGCCTTTGAGTTTACAGATTGCTTTGAATCTGAGTCACAATCTTTTTCAAGGGCCTATACCAAGTAGTTTTTCTAGATTGACTTCATTGGAAGTTTTGGATCTCTCTTACAACAGGTTCTCGGGTCAGATTCCAGACTACCTGACGGGAATGGGAGGCTTGACTAGGTTGGTGCTTTCAAACAATCAACTGTCTGGAGTTGTTCCAAAGTTCGGAAGCTTTGTCAGTGTTGAGACAGATGGAAATGGGGATCTGATCTATCCTTCCCCAGTTGCTCCACCACAAGCTGCTGCAAAAAAGAGAAAATCAATAGTTGTTGCAGTTGTTGTCCCAATTGCATGTGTAGCAACAATTGCCGTTTTCGTGGTGATTGCTATTTCAATCTCTAACCTGGACCAAACCCAGGTTTGTTGGATCACTGGTGATAGCCTCCACCAGTTTCAAATTAAACTGTCAAAGGCCATGACCGCAATTTGTAGGCCAATTAACGTTATGCAAAGCAACCAGTTCTACACTTACTACAAGGTTATGATGCCTTGTGGTGTGTACTATTGCATCAAGAGGATTAAGAAGAGGAACAGGTCAGTCAGCCTGCATAGCTTGGAAAGGTTCAAACAAGGGCTTGTTAATAGTTGCCACCTGAGCAACTACACCATGGCTCCCCTTGCTTGTGTTGTGGAATCTGATACTACATATATAGTTTATGAATACCCTCAACATGGAACACTCTTTGACCTCCTTCACGGAAGATGTGACGACAGTACTTTAGACTGGAAAAGTCGCTTTGACATAGTAGTTGGCATTTGTAGAAGTTTGGCCATCTTACATGGAGGCTCTCTCTTCGGCAATCAGATCATTCTCCTCCATATTTCATCAAGCAGCATCTTTATGAAACATTTGAACCAGCCCTTAATTGGAGATATTGAGTTAGCGAGGGTATTTAATTCTTCACAATTTTTTGTAGCAGTGGGATATGTTCCTCCAGGTAAACTGACCCTTCATTGCTTTTGCGATGATGATGCGATTCACATGTTAAACAAGTAATTATTGAATGTTCTATAATTTATGTCTTTTCATGAAATTTTCTATCTATATAACAATCACTAACTTCACTTTACACACTATTCCCTTTGTCTGATTCTTCATCGAGAAACTTTACTACTACTACTACTACCCTTTTTAAGTGGTAAGATTGGAAGGGGAAGAAAAGTATTCGATGTGATTGAACTTTACATCTATTGAATTTATGACACCAACTTATTAAGTTTCTCTCTCCTTTATGCAGGATGCCAGCTTCACTAAACAACTAGCGCTTATTTTCTTTCTGTTTTATAAGTCAATGATTTTTCATGTAATGTTCGTATTTGCAGAATATGCATATGTGATGAAAGTGACTGAGGCTGGTAATATGTATAGCTTTGGGGTAATAATGCTTGAGCTTCTAACAGGGAAACCAGCAATTAGTGAAGGAACAGAGTTGGCTAAGTGGATAATTCAGTATGAAGATTTGGGTGAAGTTGTTGACAGCAGAGTGAGTGGAAATTCGGTTCAAGTTCATCAACAAATGCTTCTAGTGCTTGAAATTGCTCTGCAATGCTTAAGTGTCTCTCCAAATGAAAGACCTGATGCCAAAGAATTACTAGAGACTTTGCTAACTTTGGGCCAACAGTTTGGTATTTAATCACACATCGTATAGTACCATTGTATTTCTACCTCATGTTATGTTGTTCAGACTCTTAAAAAAGATGACGGTTGCGTGTTGTATCCCCCAAAGGTAGTGCATTTTGGGATGATCTGACTCGGGTGCAGCAACATTTTTGGCTAGTCTGGAAAGCATAGACCTCAATGTCCTTATTATGTAGTTTAAGATTTTTGCACCTCTTAAGAAAGATAATTAATAGCGTCAATTATATGTTTGTCTATACTATCTTATTGGGTGAGAGTAAATTCTTTCCACCTTCTTATTGGTTGAGAAGCAGGGGACTAAGAGGAAAAGTCTCAATCTGAACAAATTTATCACTCCTTTAGCCTGGCTGGGATCTCACTGATCTACGGTGAGGTGATATCTCCTGCTCCTCCTAAATAAGTTATAGTTGATAACACTTATTTGGCTCTAGACATGACTTACCAACATTGAAAGAAATCTAAAATAACACATAAGAAAACCTAATATCCCTCCACAGAATCACAAAATATGGACAAAGCACACAACATATTAGAAGTATACATTCCATCAAGACATTGGTCAATGACTCACAAGAAAATCAATGCTTTTATATCAAGTTTATCACACCCTAACTAGGTGCTAGCGATTTGTTTAATATTCTCTTCATATAATGCTAAACAATGCTTAAGTAAATCTTTTGTCTACTCTAAGGTGTCTTAGACATATAGCTGATACTAGCTGGCTGAAGTTATGCCTTGGACTTGGTAAGCTCTCATTAGGACAAACATTTGCTCTAGAAAAAGACATAGCATTTGGCCATGATTTTTTCTCTCTTTTTCAGCTCCATAAAACACGTTTGTCCATAAAATTTTGAAAAAATCCGGAATTCAACTCGGAATCATAGGAATTTGAAAATATTGTTGTTTTCACTCCAAACTACTCACAAAAATTCAAAAACAACTCCAATTTGTATCCATGGTCAAACCCAACTCCAATTTTCAAGAATCATTTTTCACTTTGAAAACAAAAACTACGTTTTTCAAATACTCACAATTCTCTTGGTAAAACGCCCCCCTAATGGCTTGCCTAGACACGGCTATTTCCTTGTTAGCACCTTAACGTCACAGTTCTCAGTCATTTTATAATTAAAAATCCTAGAATCTTTCATAAGCAACATTACCTAAATCAGCCAAGAGCAAAAACTCCATTTCATTGATTGCATTTCCCAAACTACCAAATCTTCATGTCTGTCACCTTCATTCGCCAGGAAATCAACATGTGACAGTTCTTGGTCATATGCACATTGCACAAGGTAGAAAAGAGTATACAGTGTGTGCATCATATACCTGCATTAATAAAGATTAAATGACACAATGCAACTTCAGAAACCAGCCCAAAACTGAGAATAAACGAGATATCCCTCTATCCATGAGTATCTATTCTATCAATAAATGTAGGGGATCTCTCTATACATATAGATTTTTCATTTATGTAAAATGGTATGATCGACTTACCATAAGCAATATCAGCTACATGGGATTTCTGTTGGATGAAATCCTTCATGAAGCTTGTCAAGAAAATCTTATTCACTGAAACCACATCTTATGCTTCCTTTTTGCTGCCGAATCTGTTATTCCTTGATTGATAAAGAACAGATCAACATTGACTTGGAAGAACATTTCAAAAGAAGAAAACACGTTGTAAGTTAGGTTGAACACTGAACATGAAAACCAGATTACATGATTATTTGAAAAATGAGAAACCAGAGAAATAACACAGCAAAGTGACTAAAAACTTGTCGCCAAGAAGCTGTAAGAGGTATTTACAAAATTTTATATGAACAAATTCATTTAGAAGCTGGAAAGTATTGTATTTCTCTTAACACTAAAGGCTCAACTGAAACAAAAAAAAGATTTTTAAATACTCCTCATATCTGATATCATCCTTTGAACAATGAAACAATCTTCTATTCTGTCTCATTCCAAATTGCCAAGAAAATGCAAAATGGTGTTGACTCTGAAACTCATTCCCTTCAGCTCTCAATCCTATGTAATCTCCAACTTGGAATTTTGTCCATCACAGGTTCTCAATTCCACCCCACAGACAGCGCATCATGAAACCAGTTTAGATCATTGTGACTTCTATCCATCTCCTTTGGCAATCCTACAATTGTTTATGCAATTGTGCCAGAAGTCAGATCACAGGAAGACCTTTACCCTTGTGTTGGGACAATTTCTCAATTTGATGTAGAGAGGAAAGTGCCATGAATACTTTCCACAGCAAATCTTTCTCTAGATCTGCATCATCAGAATATAGACAAAACCTCCAGTATAAGCATGACTTTAGTTCCATCTCTTCTGCTGTCATTTATTGTCTTGGAATCTTTCTCATGAAATTTTATTGATTTTCATAAATCTGCTGAGAATTGAAGGATTTCTAAATGATGATTATCACGGTGTCATTATACTTGAAAGGCAGATGTACGCACACCCCCATACAAACCACTAGTACAAAAGTTATGTCATCTTCTATCTGGGACTAGCAAGATTGATTTTAGGGCTTCTTTTAGCAGGATGAGCCTCCGTTTGGTATCTTAAACCTCTTCCAATGATCTCATACCCCAAACCTAAGTACTATAGATCCTGTGAGGATTCATCTCTAAGGTCTTCACAGCAGCATGCAAGGCTCATATATAGAACTTCTTGATATATTTGTAAGTTGAATTCAGCTAACCCAAACGGGCTCTAAGCAGGTCAGGAATTAACTAGAAGCATGTCAACATTTTGCAAAACCCTTTCAACAGACTCATGAGCACAAAGGTACCTAGTCCAGGAATAAAAGCTTACATTTGGCTACCACATAAGTCCCTCTATTGATTAGAGTTTAGAATTATACGCAGCATCCTTCATGTTAATCACTAGTTTTCCAGCATATTAGCAGCACACAGATGCTTCTTTTCATTAGGTATAAAACAGTTAGAACAGTCAGATATGTCAATCCAAATACAGCTAACCTCCTTTTACGAACCCACTCTGCACATTCCCCTTCTAACACCTGCGGTGGACAGCCAATTTCCTTCCTCTGCATACTCTGAAATTTCACACAGCTTACTGGCAACTACTTTCTCCGGTTCAAGATGTCTATGAACTCAGTAGGAAGCAAGGATCAATCCAGATAATCCCAAGACATCACCCTTCTCACCCAACCGCTGAGGAAAAACATCTGCTTCAACCACCCGTCCGACTCTTCCTGACATATCAGCAATGCTGACCACTGACCCATAATCTCTGTCCATCAACTCAAACGTTTTGAAGACCATCATCAACCAATGCAGTTGCAAACAAACCAGATTGCTAGAAAGGAAAGGCTTCATGTTTGTAACCACTCTGCAGTGGAGATGTAATAGCACTGGAGCTTTTTCACCCATCTATGTTGACCATCTCTCTTGTGGTACTCCTGTATGGAGTAAATAGACCACCGAATTGGATGTTCAATAAATTGGCCACATCCAGAGATCAAAAGTTTTCTCATGAACGCAAGATGAAAAAGAAGCACCATCAAAGGACAGAATCAAGTCTAATGGGAAAGAAGATCAAGTCATAAATCACCTGAACCTTACTGTCAGAAACTTGTATGAACTTGCACCTAGAAGTAGCTAAGAGATGCTACCCAACAAATAGGATATTTCATTTCAAGTGGATTAATGTTCAACAATGAACTCGTGCACATTTCCATTGATATCAATTGAACTGCATCCAGGTGACTTCTTAACACCTAAATCCCTCATAGTTCCTCTGACCTTTGATACATCTTCCCATCTGCCAGCAGATGCATAGGTGTTTGCCAGAAGTGTATGAGTGCTAGAATCATAAGATTCAATTTCCATGAGCAGTTCAGCCACACGTTCACCAACATCAACATTGCCGTAAATTCTGCAGGCACTGAGCAAAGCCCCGTATATTGGAACTATAATCTCATTGTCTCTATTGGGTATCTGAGATATCATTCCTTCAGCTTCACTTAGGAGCCCAGCACGACCAAGTAGGTCTATCAAACAACCATAATGTTCTAATTTTGGCTGAATTGCATGAATCCTACTCATTGCATGGAAATACTTGCGGCCTTCTTCTACCAAGCCCCCATGGCTACATGCACTTAACACTCCAATATAAGTGATATCATCAGGGCGAAATCCAGCTTGTTCCATTTCTGAGAACAGTTCCAGTGCCTTCCTAGTGTTCCCACTCATGGCTAGAGCACAAATAATTGAAGTCCAAGATGCAGTATCTTTCTCTTCTAATTCATCAAATATTTCCATCGATTTTTCTATACAACCACACTTTGCATACATCTCTATAAGGGCAGTACCAACAACGGCAGTAACAGTTATTCTGTTTTCCTTCATGTAATCATGAATCCATTCCCCTTGCTGCAGGGCTCCTAACTGAGCACAACCAGTGAGAAGAACAACCAGTGTGTATTTGTCAGGTTTAATCCCCTGCATTTGCATCGAACGAAATAGGTCCATTGCATCATCAACACGATTGAATTGCACATACCCGTTAATCATAGTTGTCCACAGAACTAGA
Organism: Solanum pinnatisectum; assembly: GCA_035578085.1. Classification (NCBI taxonomy): domain Eukaryota; kingdom Viridiplantae; phylum Streptophyta; class Magnoliopsida; order Solanales; family Solanaceae; genus Solanum; species Solanum pinnatisectum. Next base: position 7,947,611 of record CM069086.1, on the reverse strand, counting down.
TCCCTAACTGGACTCATCTCAAAAAGTTTTCTAGCTTCATCCAATTGACCACTATTAACATACCCCGACACCATACTAGTCCAACATATCACATTTTTCATTGGCATATCATCAAATATCTCCCTAGCCACCATCAAACATCCACACTTACAATACATATCCACCAATGCATTCCCAATAATAAGGCTGAACTCAAGCTCTTCAACAACATATCCATGAATTTCTCTACCAAGTTCCAAGCTTTTCAACGCAGTGCAAGCTGACAAAGTACTCACAACCGTAGCTTCACCAGGCTTAACACCACTTTCCTCCCTCATCTTCTTGTAAACCACAACAGCATCCTGAAACCTACCACATCTAACAAATCCAGAAATCAATATATTCCAGGCAACCGAATCTCTCTTAGGCGTTTCATCAAACACCTTGTTCAAACTCTCCACATAACCAAACAAACCATACATGTCCAAAACAGAATTACCCACATAGTTATCAAACAAAACACCAGATTTCAAGACATACCCATGAATCTTTTCACCTCCTTTCACCATTTTCAACTCACCAATAGCTTTAAACACAAATGGGTAAGTAAAATTATCAGGAAACAATCCATGTATTCTTAATTCATCAAACAAGAAAAGGGGTCTCTTGAATTGACCTGTTTTCACATACCCTTTAATCATTACATTGTACATAAACAATGTTCGATTCTCACAGCAACTGAAGATTTTCTTGGCGTAATTAAAGTCTGTATCATCATGAGTGGTAAAAGCTAATAGCTTGTGTAAAATGCCAATGTGTTTGTGGAAATTGAGAATGATAACTTGGGCATGGATTTGTTTGAGTTTTGTAATGGATTTGCAAGTCTTAAGAAGCTCAAAGCAAGTTTTAGTGTCAAGTGTATTAGAAATTGACCTTATTGAAGACATTATATTATAGGATTTAGGGAATAGAACACAGGTTGCAAAAGAACCAACTTTTTTCAATAAATAGAAAGGTATAAAAATATTGATTAATTATGTATATTATACATTACTCCCTCCGTCCACTTTTAATTGTCATAATTTTCTTTTTTAGAGTCAAACGATAATAACTTTGACTAATATTTTACGCTATATTTTTCATCATATTGATATGCAAAAAATTGGAACTTATAGTACTTTTTGTATAGTTTTTGAATATCTAATTTTTTTTTTTGTTTAAAATATCAAATTAATGTAATCTAATTTAACTTTGAAAATTAGTCAAATTAACTTTCGAAAAGAGCAACATGACAATTAAAAATGGACAGAGAAAGTAATATAAAGGCAAATGACGCTTTAGTAAATTATACTCAAATTGATATGGCTACGACTATGGTCAATATTTATTCAATTACCGTAGTTCGAATTTTGAGTTTGTTATCCGATTTAACTCAGATTTGTTTATAAATGCCTTTCATGCAAATATTATTCAAGGTCGATACATTATATATTCTTCTACTTTGAATATGAACATGTCCACAATCATACAATGGAGAAAAGTAGCCAATAACTCCAAAAGTTACATATTCAAGGCCTGAACTCAAGACGTTCGTCCATTGCTATTTGCCAACTACTCCAAAGGTTCAGGGGCTGGAGGTCAAGAGAGGAATTTCCATCTTTATACTCCTTCCGTCCCATATTAAATGCACATCTTACTAAAAAAAATTTGTCTCATACTTAATCACTTATTAAATCAAAATAAAATTAATTAAAATTTTCCTATTTTACCCCTACAGTTAATATAGCATTTAGAAAGTTTAAACAAATTTTAAAGATCTAAGAATTTCTTTTTTCAAGAGATTAATCAATATGAATAAAGTGCAAAATAGTAAAGTTGATCAACCTATTTATGATTTTTAATCACCGTGTAAAATAGAAAATGTCGATCTAATACAAGACAGAGGTAGTACCATTCATAAAAAGGATGGTTCATGATTTACAGAACTTCTCTAAGTAACAAAAGAAAGGAAGACGAGGAAAAGAACTAGTTAAAGATTTGGCAAGATCTTCAAAACATTAAACAGCAATGATAATTTATATCTGGGGTGGCCATCTTAAACTTTCACCCCTTTGGACCTACATATAATAGAGTCAAAGCTGTATGTTTAGTGAACTGCAAAAAGAAACCTAGAAACAGATCTACATCTGGACTAATAGGATGAAACTTTTCAGGTTTCGACCATGGGCTCTGGATCAGAGGGTTCCTTCTGCGACTTGCCTGACTTACAAATGCTATTGAAAAGAATGTCTTTAATAACCTGAAAACCAAGGATAAATACATCCAACTGTCAAAACATTGCTGGATATTCAAATATGAATGATATGCAACTAATGTAAGAATACAACAGTGTATACCTGCGACATTAAGCCATGAACTTGCTCGACAGTAATCTTAGCACTATCACGTGTAATCTTAGCAAGCTGAGATTCTTCCTGCAAGTCAAAGGACCAACATGTTTAGTACCAGGCATGTTGTATTTTGCAATTTACTGAAGTATAAGAAAGGAAGATAAAAAAATAAAGGGCAAAAGACTACAGAAAATTGAAGTAAAAATATGATAGCATTCAATACATAGCCTAGAGTTGCAGGTCAAGACTAGGCATCTATTGCATAATCAAGCCCAATAGCGCAAATACAAATAGTGAAGTGAAACAGTATGGCACATCATTACCTACTGCAGCAAATTACTGATGTTATGCTTCACAAAACATACATGAAAAGGGTATTGAAGTACCAAGAAAGCGAAAGGCTTCACCTTGGTACTTCTATCAAGCTCATCGCTTTCTACAAGTACCCACAATTACTCTACCTCTTCTCGTACCCACTATCTATAACAAACCTCTCACATTTCTTTATTGGGGCATTTGCGCATCCCCTGTTCACATATCCAAACCATCTCAATCTCACTTCCCTGATCTTGTCCACCAATAAAGGTAACATGTAACAAATGGACGAAGTAGAAGATACTACCCAAGTACTAAACAAGAATACTGCTAGTAGGAGAAATGGGGACTAGCTCCCCACCTCACCCACCTAAAGGTGCTATAACACTACTAACCTTCTACCTTAATTCTCGACATCCTAACTTCCCTTTCTAGGATCAGGTCCACATTAAGCCGGAAGTGTGCTATGTCCAGCGAAATCACCTACCCCTGTACTTCTTTGTCCTGCCACTAGCACTCCTGACATCCATTATAACCAAACTCTCACGCCTCTGGGATTCTGCAACTTCCACCACCACTAATTTTGAACAAAATGGTTACATGCCTACTAAAATAGGCTTTGGAAATGGGGGGAATAGAAATGGTTGGGTCAATTGTTTTTGGGATCTACTTTCCTCTGTATAAATATTACATGTGCAAAGGGAAGTGGAAAGAACACATGAAGACTGAAAACCAGTGCCCAAGGCATAAGACTGGTTTACCAAATAAGTAATCACAAAGTTTATCCTCAAAATTTCACTAGGTTAGTTGCTACCATGATCCTAGGGTTTTTGTTTTCCACTCATTTGCCTTTGACTGCTTTCTCATCACTTATATGTGTCTGTTCCCCCCCTCCTACCCCAAAAATCTCAAACCCCTAATGTAATGACGAAAACACAGGCACCTGTTGGTATTAAACAAAGAAGTTCAATAATGATGGCAGGTCCCCTCTTTTACACCTAGTTCTGGTTCACAGATCCAAAATTTGGCAAGTGATCATTTTTCACCACTCTTAATTGACAAAAATCTTTATTCCGCAGGTTTTACTATAATAGAGGACCAAACCATTCATAGGTAAGATGCGATCATATTGACGCATTATCATAATGAACTAGTTTTTTATTAGGGATGTTATTTCACACACATTCACATGGGAATGAGACTTTTCTGTGTCCACTATACCTTTCTTCAATATCTTCTGTTAAAGTAGAAAGAGAACTCTTCATTCATACAATCTTGGCCATTTCTCCTTTTCATAAGAGCTTCAAGCACAAGCTATTGTTGAGAGTTGTATGAACCTAATCCATAATCAAATTGATTTTCTTCTTGTATTGCATTACTTTCTCCTAGTTGAACTTCATAAACACAAATTAGGTGTTCCAGTATATACGGTTTTGCAAACTCTCACCATTTAAAAGAGAAGAGAAAAATCAACATGTACAATTGGAGGCAAATATATATTTAGTTCCCTTTGTATATCCTTGCACATTTTAATTGTAAGCAGTTTCATAGCCCAGCAAAATATAATCAAGAGGCCTAGTATGCTATAAGCTACAAAGTTCCAAAAACAGCTACTCTGTGAGCACAAAATATTACCTAGGTTCATAATGTCTAAATAGGAATCACATGCCAAAAAGATTCTAAGATAATGGTTCAACAAACACAAGACTTAAGAACTGTCAAACTAATGTTCTCTTTTTTCAATTGGTCAAACTAATATTATCAAACAAAGAGATAGACTTGTAAGTTAGAGTATGCATTGTCAAGACTTGAGAGAAACAAAAAAAATACCTCCTTCTTCCTTTGAGGGGCTGCCACTAAGGGCCCAAAACGTGAATGGGACAGTTGATTTTCAGCTTGCTCCAACTTTTCAGCTGCATGAGTTAATGGGATCAACTAATTTTGAGGTGTTTCAATATTGTGTAAACTCATGTCCAGGCATCAAATCATTATGATGATAAAATAAAGTGGAAAAGATAGCCAACAATGATATTACCAAGATCAGATATCTGTCCAGCAACATAGTCTCCATTTCCAAGCAAAGGAGAAGAAGAAAGTGTGTTCACCCAATACTTGTTCCATAGTAGGTCCAAGAGATGGCAATCAAGAGAGGACTTAAAATACGTAATATCCAATGAATAATACTGCAAATTAAGAGAAAAGCTGGTGAGTTAACAGTCAAGAGTAAAGCTGAAATTGAAGTCCTAGATTGAACATAAATGTGTAAGTGCATGCGCTCATGCTAATAAGCTGACCTGCTTGCAATGTACTCCAAAGTCTTCGATTTTGTTCAAAGGAATGGTCTGGTACTCTGAGATAGGGTCATCTGGAGGCTTATATCCTTCAGGATATGTTCGAAAGGCACCAATCTCAACTTTTCCAGCAGAAACAGTTCTTGTTGGATCAATAACAACTGCAAGAAAGGGCTCCTGATACTGCTGGTTAAGCATTTGTGTAGTTACATCAATGCCAGAGAGCCAGCATCCATAGCCAGGATGGGAATGGTACCACCCGACCACATTCTCCAGCCGACCAGCCTATACCATAAAGTCTTAGTAAGAGAATGGTCTGAACAAACTACAGGGACAAACACACTCCAATTCAGAAAACCAATCCACACATAATGTATAAATCCTATATAACAATGTCTACAGATAAAGTATAATCATCTCAAAAGAATTTCTTTTTTGACAAACAGCTCAAAAGAATTTCTTGGTGCAGCAAGATTGAATTTTGTGACTTTAGGAAGATTTTCGACCTGGAGCTCCAATAAACAGCTAAGGTTACTAACTACTGAAATTAAACATATATACATTTTATATATATATATATATATATATATATATATATAGAGAGAGAGAGAGAGAGAGAGAGAGAGAGACTCCAAGACTATGATTATAGAAACACACATGAAGCAATAGATCAACGGAAAGAATTGACTTTTTGCTAATGATTCTAAAAATCTACATATGAAAATTGATTTTCTTTCCACGAGGCTCAAAATAGGTAACTAGTCAATGCAAACTGGCCCGGACACCAACAAGAACAAAGCTTCAATCTCAATCAATTCTATCAACTCACCGTCCTGCCCCTTTTGAGCCCGTTTACAATATTTATTAAATCCGAAAAGTCTCTGTAAACTGACTAGTTTAGCGCTAGTGTATCCTTATCCATTATCGACACCACAACATCAAAAAGAAGAAAAAAAGTACTAAAAGGCATTAACCTGCTTGTTGGTCTGTGAATATTCAACCATGTATTCATACGCATCAGCTTGAGCATTAACCCTAGTTTCAGTTCCTTCAACAGGAAGGGCAAAAGCGTCCATAACAATAATAGCATCTCCATCCGTCTTACCTTGCATTAGTCCCATGACCTCAATTGTACCTCCAGAACGCGCGTGAACAACCATCTTTAGAAGAGCAAGAGCAGAGATCTTCACGCGCTTGAAGTAGTGAGGGTCACTCGTCCACGGCTTCTCCCGCTGGAACTTAGTCTGTGCCGCATCGTCGTAGTGGAATATGGCATCCGACGCTGAGTTTTCCGGTGCCGACCCCGACGGCGCGTCCATTGTCACGATGTTGTTTTCTAACTCCCAGGTTTGTTGTGCCATCGCCGCCGACGATGCGTAAGAATTCAGAGCGTCCATTGGGAACTGAACTTCGGAGAAGAAAGCAAATTGCAGAGCTCTCTTCTCTGATTTTATATAAGTGAAAAATCACAAAATTAATTTAAAGAATTAAGAAAAAACCTTGTTATATAATTTAATTTTAGATTAGTATTTTAATAATTAAAATTACACATTAACTTCTCTGTACAATGGAAATTATGTACAGATATTAGTTTATATAGCAAGGTTGTTAAATATAATTATAGGTAGGGATATTTTATGAATTGAAATATTTCATGAGATTAGTTAATTTCACCATTTTTAGTCCAAATAATAGAATAAAATAAGTTCGAAATTAGTTTTATTTAATAGACTCCATGGACAATTGAATTATGAGTTTATGACATTGAACTTTATGAGACTACAATTTTTTCAATTTCCTCATAATTTAATTAAGCTCATCATCTTCTATCTCAAATCCTTAATAAATGAGGTATGAAGAGGATATATACCGAGATATCTCGAGATAGAAAAATTGTTATTGTTAGACCCTCGATTTAAAATTAAATAAAGATATTCAAACCGTTTGAAAAAAAAAAAGGATATACAAACATAAGGACATCAACAACGAAATAATGTGGAATAAAGAGTCGTACAAATATACATAAGAATAAAAAGTATGGCAACAAAATAATATGATATTCAAAGCACAAAAAAACATACCTAGAGACCGTGCTTGGTTATAGCCAGAGATTAATTATAATGAAATTCTTTATAATGTTCATTTATTATCTAATAAACTAGTAGTTCTTGACGTTTTTCCAAAATTTTCTTCAAACCACTTGACGATTCTTCTGTTTCAATTGTTGAAATGAGATGTGGAATAATTAATGCAAAATTAATTTTGTTGTAACATTCAATATTTAATACAAATTTTTAATAACGTAATGTGTTGAATTAGTAGTAGTAGTAGATAGAATATTTATAAAAGGCAGTTTTAGTTCAATTGCTCTAATTGTTGTAATTAACTTGCTATATAGCTTTGAATAGGATTAGTAAAAATAAAATAAGAGATAGCACAATATGCATTTTATTATAATTTTGCTACTTTTTGTTATTGGAGTTTTGATGAATTTAGTAAATTCAGAGAGATATATTGTTGGAGAAGGCTATGGTTGGCGTCCTGCTCCTTACCCTACTTACTATGAAGATTGGGCTACAACTGTCAAGTTAAAACCTGGAGATCAATTAGGTAAACTTTAATTCTTCGTATTTGCAATTTATTTACATACTTGAACAAATAGAAATTTGTGAAGGTGCAATGTAGTGTCTATAGGCTTTCTTATAATTTTGATAAACTATTTTGGGAGCCAAAGGCGAGTGGTGGCGGAACCACATATATCTAAGACGTGTCGACTGACACCCCTTCGTCTGAAACTACACGGTGTAATTAGGTAAATAGATATTTTTTATGTATATATATATATATACATATAGACACTCCTTTGCTTCTATGCGCTTTAACTTCTTTATGTTTTGACACTCCTTAGTCGAAATTCTGGCTCCACCACTGGCTGTGAGGTAAGCTTTTTTTCAGAGTCGATCGTGCTTCCTTATTCGCGAGAATTTCTTCCCTCCGGTGTTGTCTCCTCACCAATCATTTTTCTTGTCATTTCAACCTTTCCTCATATCTAATTTGGCCTGAAGTCTTTCTTTAGCCGTATTTGGAAGAATTAAAGGTACTTACTAATTTTAGGGGTGTACATAGATGGTTCTTTGGTTCAATTTTTTCATTTACCAAATCCAACCAGCTATGTCGGTTTTATAACTTCATAAACCAAATCAAATCAGTAAAAGTGTTGATTTTGTGGTGAAGGGGTGTCAATTCACTCTCTTGGGACAAGGATAGCTCTACACCATCTAAACGACGTACTTTGAATATAATCCATAACTTTATTATCTTTTAGAAAGTTAATTTTTCATGTACATATATACGTATTCATATGTGTATACCATTTTATTTGTAGAGTTTAGATTCCAAAAGCCAGAGGATTTGCTAGAGATTGGAAAATACAACTATTATGCATGCAATTCCAACATTCCTTCAAGGCAGTACAAAGAGAGTCCAGCAATAGCATTCATGTTGGTACCAGGAGATTATTATTTCAAATCCAGCAACAATACTAATTGCATCAATGGCCAGAAGCTTTATGTAAATGTAGCAGCTCCAATTGAAAATGATGCTGATGATAAGATTTGAGATAACTAGCTAAGCACGTATTTCAAAGTTAGACAATAATAACCGAGTTCAAAATGACTGTAATCTTATTATATGTATACATCTTCTTTGTTTTGTTTTTTGCACACATATAGTTTGAGTAGAAGACAATAAGTTCAGTTGAACTCACAAGACCTGTAGTAGCTAAGTAGCTATACACCTTTTACTTGTTTCAGAAGGCGGAAGAATGCTCATGTAGACACTCTCTCGCTGTTTTTTTTTCAATGTGAACAACTCTGATATGTATTACATGAAATCTATATTACATGTGAACTTTGTTGTGTATTACCAGAAATCTATTTGCTGCAACAACTAAAAACCACATTGGCAATTACTTTCACAAGACAGGGAGTTCACATAATACGTCAGAAGGGGGTGTTTAAACAGAAATAGTCCTTAATGTACAGAAAAGTGATCCTTTTAGTCCATACATACCATGTAATCGAAATAGTCCTTAATGTATGAAAAAGTGATACATTAAGGGTGGTGGCAGTAGGAAAAGGGTCACTTTTTCTACGATTACGAGGTATATATGAATGACTAAAATAGTCAACCCCATACATGAAGGACCATTTTGATCACTTAATTGATAAACAGATGTTAAAGAAGAGTAATACTGTCTAACATAATGTAATAATCTACAAAAAACCAAGTGCAGTATCAATGTTAACAACCTATCTGGTTGTGAGCAACTAATATCAACATTAACAGCTTTTCCTCCACCAAATCAGAACATCTGATCTGTGAACAAGTCATGCAGATAAAAAATGTGTTCATTGTCAACGGGAGTTTAGCTGAGGGGGCAAAGGGAGGTGACTAAGCAAGAGCCGCCCCTTCAGCTGCATATATAACCGGACATTTGGTGCCTTCCCAACATCAAAAATGTAACTGATATCATTATCTTCGTCCATGGGCACAGTGGCTAATGCTCCTTATTCACCTCTTCCTTACCTATAGGAAAATCTTCTCTTATGTCCTTCACCCCCTGCCCGGAAACAAAGAATGTATACAAAGATAGAAGGGAAAAGATGTGAACATTTAAGAACTACCTTTGCCAAATGATTATTTAGCTATTCAGATGACGAAATTCGCTTATAACCAACTTCAACGCGATCTTTTCTTGCGATGCTATTACTTTTTTGTCAGGCGATGGAGGTCAAAAATACTTTTAGTGCTCCTCACTCAAATGTAAAGCCTTCTAAGAAAGTAGTTGGAGATGGAAGTCAATCACTAACTCAACTTGAGCATTGTTACAGAAGGTTGAAAAAGATTGAGATGCTAAATCTTCAAAAGATCAAGTCAGTTTCCATTAGTACAACAAGAAACCAGGGTGTTAAAGCATCAATCTTGAACACTTATATTATTCTAGTTCTTCACTGGACAATTTGGATGTTATTGAATGTTAGAATCTGAAATCTTTAGATATATGATATCACCCCATGTGGACATGTGATGGAATCTCGAGCACCTTATTTCTAGATCTCAATTCCAAAACGTCTTGAAGATTAAGGACGATTCAGGTGGCACAAGGAAGATTGATGCTCCAAATTTGGTGTCGCTAGAATATACAGGATGTCTGATTCTTGGAAGAAAGTTGCAAAGAAGTCAAGACAATGAAGCACTCAAAAATAGATTTGCTTTGCCACAATTTAGATTTGGCATGGCTTTGTAAGTTGAACAAATTTCTATCAAACTCGGCCTCAAGTTTCCATTCATTTTGACAAAGAAATTATGTTCGGTGGGGCACAGATTGTTATACCCGGCCAAGTTGACATTTTAGATATAGGGCCTCATCCGAGGAGACTTCACCTGCAATCAACAAGTGGAGTGGTTACAGTTTCATGAATCGTTTGATGTATATGAAGAATTTGAGTCAGTCTACTTCTCATGAAAGCAAGCCTAGCCATTGACAATTAAAAGAAGTAAAAGCCTACAAGTTTGATCGGAAAATACTGTGGAACTCAGAAGTTGGAATTAATATTTTGTATTATTTCAAATCCAGCAACAATACTAATTGCATCAATGGCGGAAGCTTTATGTAAATGTAGCGGCTCAATTGAAAATGATCGATGATAAGATTTGAGATAACTAGCTAAGCACGTATTTCAAAGTTAGACAATAATAACCGAGTTCAAAATGATCAGAATCTTATTATATGTATACATCTTCTTTGTTTTGTTTTTGCACACATATAGTTTGAGTAGAAGACAATAAGTTGATTGAACTCACAAGACTGTAGTAGCTAAGTAGCTATACACCTTTACTTGTTTGAGGCGGAAGAATGCTCATGTAGACACTCTCTCATTGTTTTTTTCAATGTGAACAACTCGATATGTATTACATGAAATCTATATTACATGTGAACTTTGTTGTGTATTACGAGAAATCTATTTCTTGCGACAACTAAAAACCACATTGGCAATTACTTTCACAAGGCGGAGTTCACATAATACGTCGGAAGGGTGTTTAAGCGAAATAGTCCTTAATGTACGGAAAAGTGATCCTTTTAGTCCATACATACCATGTAATCGAAATAGTCCTTAATGTATGAAAAAGTGATACATTAAGGGTGGTGGCGATAGGAAAAGGGTCACTTTTTCTCGATTACTGGTATATATGAATGACTAAAATAGTCAACCCCATACATGAAGGACCATTTTGATCACTTAATTGATAAACGGATGTTAAAGAAGAGTAATCTTGTCTAACATAATGTAATAATCTACAAAAACCAAGTGCGATATCAATGTTAACAACCTATCCGTTGTGAGCAACTAATATCAACATTATGACTTTTCCTCCACCAAATCGTAACATCCGATGCGTGAACAAGTCATGCAGATAGAAAATGTGTTCATTGTCAGCGGGAGTTTAGTTGAGGGGCAAAGGAGGTGACTAAGCAAGAGCCGCCTTCACCGCATATATAACCTGACATTTGGTGCCTTCCCAACATCAAAAATGTAAGCGATATCATTATCTTCGTCCGTGGGCACGATGGCTAATGCTCCTTATTCACCTCTTCCTTACCTATAGGAAAATCTTCTCTTATGTCCTTCACCCCCTGCCCGGAAACAAAGAATGTATACAAAGATAGAAGGGAAAAGATGTGAACATTTAAGAACTACCTTTGCCAAATGATTATTTAGCTATTCGGATGACGAAATTTGCTTATAACCAACTTCAACGCGATCTTTTCTTGCGATGCTATTACTTTTTTGTCAGGTGATGGAGGTCAAAAATACTTTTAGTGCTCCTCACTCAAATGTAAAGCCTTCTAAGAAAGTAGTTGGAGATGGAAGTCAATCACTAACTCACACTGAGCATTGTTACGGAAGGTTGAAAAGATTGAAATTGCTAAATCTTCAAAAGATCAAGTCGATTTCATTTGTACAACAAGAAACGAGTGTTAAAGCATCAATCTTGAACACTTATATTATTCTAGTTCTTCAACTGGACAATTTGGATGTTATTGAATGTTAGAATCTGAAATCTTTAGATATATCATATCACCCATGTGGACATGTGATGGAATCTCGAGCACCTTATTTCTAGATCTCAATTCCAAAACGTCTTGAAGATTAAGGCGATTCGGTGTACAAGGAAGATTGATGCTCCAAATTTGGTGTCGCTAGAATATACAGATGTCGATTCTTGATCGAAAGTTGCAAGAGAGTCAAGACAATCAAGCACTCAAAAATAGATTTGCTTTGCCACAATTTAGATTTGGCATGGCTTTGTAAGTTGAACAAATTTCTATCAAACTCGGCCTCAAGTTTCCATTCATTTTGACAAAGAAATTAAGTTCGGTGGGGCACAGTTGTTATACGTGCCAAGTTGACATTTTAGATATAGGGCCTCATCAGGAGACTTCACTGCAATCAACAAAGTGGAGTGGTTCTGATTTCATGAATCGTTTGATGTATATGAAGAATTTGAGTCAGTCTACTTCTCATGAAAGCAAGCCTAGCCATTGACAATTAAAAGAAGTAAAAGCCTACAAGTTTGATCGGAAAATACTGTGGAACTCAGAAGTTGGAATTAATATTTTGTATTATTTCAAATCCAGCAACAATACTAATTGCATCAATGGCCAGAAGCTTTATGTAAATGTAGCAGCTCCAATTGAAAATGATGCTGATGATAAGATTTGAGATAACTAGCTAAGCACGTATTTCAAAGTTAGACAATAATAACCGAGTTCAAAATGACTGTAATCTTATTATATGTATACATCTTCTTTGTTTTGTTTTTTGCACACATATAGTTTGAGTAGAAGACAATAAGTTCAGTTGAACTCACAAGACCTGTAGTAGCTAAGTAGCTATACACCTTTTACTTGTTTCAGAAGGCGGAAGAATGCTCATGGATACGCTCTCGCGCTGTTTTTTTTTCAATGTGAACGACTCTGATATGTATTACATGAAATCTATATTACATGTGAACTTTGTTGTGTATTACCAGAAATCTATTTGCTGCAACAACTAAAAACCACATTGGCAATTACTTTCACAAGACAGGGAGTTCACATAATACGTCAGAAGGGGGTGTTTAAACAGAAATAGTCCTTAATGTACAGAAAAGTGATCCTTTTAGTCCATACATACCATGTAATCGAAATAGTCCTTAATGTATGAAAAAGTGATACATTAAGGGTGGTGGCAGTAGGAAAAGGGTCACTTTTTCTACGATTACGAGGTATATATGAATGACTAAAATAGTCAACCCCATACATGAAGGACCATTTTGATCACTTAATTGATAAACAGATGTTAAAGAAGAGTAATACTGTCTAACATAATGTAATAATCTACAAAAAACCAAGTGCAGTATCAATGTTAACAACCTATCTGGTTGTGAGCAACTAATATCAACATTAACAGCTTTTCCTCCACCAAATCAGAACATCTGATCTGTGAACAAGTCATGCAGATAGAAAATGTGTTCATTGTCAACGGGAGTTTAGCTGAGGGGGCAAAGGGAGGTGACTAAGCAAGAGCCGCCCCTTCAGCTGCATATATAACCGGACATTTGGTGCCTTCCCAACATCAAAAATATAACTGATATCATTATCTTCGTCCATGGGCACAGTGGCTAATGCTCCTTATTCACCTCTTCCTTACCTATAGGAAAATCTTCTCTTATGTCCTTCACCCCCTGCCCGGAAACAAAGAATGTATACAAAGATAGAAGGGAAAAGATGTGAACATTTAAGAACTACCTTTGCCAAATGATTATTTAGCTATTCAGATGACGAAATTTGCTTATAACCAACTTCAACGCGATCTTTTCTTGCGATGCTATTACTTTTTTGTCAGGTGATGGAGGTCAAAAATACTTTTAGTGCTCCTCACTCAAATGTAAAGCCTTCTAAGAAAGTAGTTGGAGATGGAAGTCAATCACTAACTCACACTTGAGCATTGTTACAGAAGGTTGAAAAAGATTGAGCTGCTAAATCTTCAAAAGATCAAGTCAGTTTCCATTTGTACAACAAGAAACCAGGGTGTTAAAGCATCAATCTTGAACACTTATATTATTCTAGTTCTTCACTGGACAATTTGGATGTTATTGAATGTTAGAATCTGAAATCTTTAGATATATCATATCACCCCATGTGGACATGTGATGGAATCTCGAGCACCTTATTTCTAGATCTCAATTCCAAAACGTCTTGAAGATTAAGGACGATTCAGGTGGCACAAGGAAGATTGATGCTCCAAATTTGGTGTCGCTAGAATATACAGGATGTCTGATTCTTGAACTGAAAGTTGCAAGAGAGTCAAGACAACTGAAGCACTCAAAAATAGATTTGCTTTGCCACAATTTAGATTTGGCATGGCTTTGTAAGTTGAACAAATTTCTATCAAACTCGGCCTCAAGTTTCCATTCATTTTGACAAAGAAATTAAGTTCAGTGGGGGCACACAGTTGTTATACCCCAGGCCAAGTTGACATTTTAGATATAGGGCCTCATCCGAGGAGACTTCACCTGCAATCAACAAGTGGAGTGGTTACAGTTTCATGAATCGTTTGATGTATATGAAGAATTTGAGTCAGTCTACTTCTCATGAAAGCAAGCCTAGCCATTGACAATTAAAAGAAGTAAAAGCCTACAAATTTGATCGGAAAATACTGTGGAACTCAGAAGTTGGAATTAATATTTTGTATTAATTGTTCGAAAAATACTGTGGAACTCAAAGTTGGAATTTTGTATTATATTGGTGATGCGGTTAAGACCAAATACACCTATGACATATATGAAGATGTACTCTATCAACCTAGAAATATAATAATAAATGAGACGTTTAAAAACACACCAACGTGGTCATTGAGAAATAAGAAATTTTGAAATTCCATTTTAGTAAAAATGTAACAAGTCGTGCAATCAATTACAAGAAATGATATAAAGATCAATTCAGATTATTAATGTCGTCCTCAAGAACTGTACTGGAAACTAACCTACTTTCTTCTTCTGTCCAAGAAGCCCCTTTTCGTCATTCTACATGTGCTTCTGAATTCTGGTTATGCATTTCAGGATAATTAGGTAATGGGACATATCCAGACTCTATGACATTGATATCTATCTTTAATTAAGATATTATAGTGATCCTTAATATCATCAGTCGATTTAAGATAATATAGTGATCCTTAATATCATCAGTCAATTTCCCAGAAAGTGCTTTTTCCATTTCCTTCAATAGATTGTTGTTATCCTCATTGGTCGCAAGAGTATTCTCAAAGATTTTATCCTTCTCCTTAGTCTAGAAGGAGTTATTGCATGTCCGATCGGTGTTCATTTTCCTTTAGTTCTACAAGGGAAGCTCAAACATGAAAAAGGTAAGATTCAGAAAACGAATGAGCGTTAATATATGACCAAAAACTACTATAAATACCAGGCATCTAAAATAAGATTTTTTGTAACCCCTGACACTTAGTCATCAGAAACAATTACGGCAAGACACATTCTTTTAAATCAGTTATGGATACTAAGAAAAGTAATGAGTGACTACTAAAAGGAACAACCATGTGGTATACTACGACAGAAGTCCATAGAGATACAAAGTATATTATGAAAGCTGCATTCTTTACCTTTTCTATCGGACAGAATGCTTTATAATAAGAAAGAAGAGAAAGAAAAAAAAAACTATTTTCGTCTCAAGATAAGAAAAAATTATATCATTGAGAATATATTTTTGTTCTTGTTAGTGATGCAAAAAAAAAAGATCTATGGTCTTGTACCACATAATGGAAAAGAAATCCTGTCAATCCAACATATGTTATCAAAAGAAAAGGAAAAACTCATATTCCCTTGTAACATAATCTAACCACTTAAAACTAGGGATGTGCCAAGACAAAATATATCCTGGACAAAAAAATCAAAAGGAAAGTTATACAAATTCTTGTTTTTCCTTTTTGAAAAACACCCATCTCTACACATTAATTTTCAACAACGGAAACCATGTTAAAGAAGAGTCCCTAGAAAGTGTTGACACAATTTTTCTCTCCTGAGATAGAAACAAGATGAATCTCATGATATTCAAGTATGTCAGTATCACCTTGCATATCTACAAAATCTACACCAAAAACAATATATAAATCAACCATGTGTGATTGATTGCACATTCTCTTATGTCGTCATAACCTTTATACATCATGAAATAGTAAATTATTGATCATTTGAATGGAAGATTTACAGAACCAACAAACAACAACATACCAAGTGTAATCCCACAAGTGAGTCTGAGGACGATAGACTGTACGTAGACCTTACCCCTACCTTGAGAGGTAGAAAGGCTATTTCTGATACACACTTGGCTCAAGGAAAACATATAAAGCGAATCGACAAAGGGAAGATTACAAAACCAACAACAACATCATATCCAGTGAAATCCCACAAGTGAGGGGGGTGTGTGGGGGGGGGGGGATTAGAGTGTTTATAGACCTTTACCGTACCATGGGAGGCAGAGAGGTCATTTCTAATTGACCCTCAACTCAAGGAAAATCATATCGAAAAAGGAAAGTTTTACATAACCATGACAAGAAATATTAAAGGGAAAGTCATGAAAGATCTTGTTTTTTCCCTTCAAAGAACTAATCATTACTCTAAAAATTAACTTCCCTAAACACAAAGCATGTTAAATAAGAGTACCAAAAAACGTTAGCATGACTAGTAGAACCTGATGATCACAAAACACAGTCAAAACAATCTTCTGAGTGAATCAATCTACAGTTATAAGTTGTATCACCTATGAAAACAAACATTCAACTAAAAACGAATCAATCTACAGTTATAAGTACATATATATGTGTGATTCCTTTTTGGTTGAATGCTTGTTTTCATAGGTGATACAATTTATAACTGTAGATTGATTCACTCAGAAGTTTGCTTTGATTGTGCCTTGTGATCATCAGGTTCTGCTAGTTGTGCTGACGTTTTTTGGTACTATTCTTTAACATGCTTTGTATTTAGGAAAGTTAATTTTTAGAGATATGATTAGTTATTTGAAGGGAAAAAGTAAGATTTTTCATGTCTTTCCCTTTTAAGATTTTTTGTCATGGTTCTGTAAAGCTTTCCTTTTCGATCTGCTTTGATATGCTTTTCCTTGAGTTTGGGGTCAGTCAGAAATGACCTCTCTACTTCCCAAGGTAGGGTAAGGTCTATAGACACTCTACCCTGGGGAAATACCTCACTTGTGGGATTCACTGGATATGATGTTGTTGTTGGTTTTGTATATCTTCCCTTTCTCGAATCCGCTTTATATGCTTTTCCTTGAGCCAAGAGTGTATCGAAAATAGCCTCTCTACCTCTCAAGGTAGTGGTAAGGTCTACGTACACTCTACCGTCCCCAGACTCACTTGTGGGATTACACTTGGTATGCTATTGTTTGTTGGTTCTGTTAATATTCCATTCAAATGATCAATAATTTGTTGTTTCATGATGTATAAAGGTAATGACGACAAAAGAGAATGTCCACTCAATCACAGATGGTTGATTTATATATTGTTTTTGGTGTAGATTCTGAAGAGATGCAAACTAACCTACTTGAATATCATGAGATTCATCTTGTTTCTATCTTAGGAGAGAAAAATTGTGTCAGCACATTCTAGGGACTCTTCTTTAACATGGTTTCCATTGTAGAAAATTAATGTGTCGAGATTTGAGTTTCTCAAATCCAGGATATATTTTGACTTGGCACTTCCCTAGTTATAAGTGGTTAGATCGTGTTACAAGGGAATCTGAGTTTTTCCTTTTCTTTTGATAACATATGTTGGATTGACAGGATTTCTTTCCCGTTATGTGGTACAAGGCCATAGATCTTTTTTTTTGCATCACTAACAAGAATAAAAATATATACTCAATGATATATTTTTTTCTTATCTTGAGACAAATAGTTTTCTTCTTTGTACTCTTCTTTCTTATTATAAAACCTTTCGTCCGATAGAAAAGGTAAAGAATGCAAATGCTTTCATAATATGCTTCGTATCTTTGTGGACTTCTGTGATAGTATACCACGTGTATCTTCATGTTTGATCCTTTTACTAGTCATTCATTACTTTTTTTTGTGAGGGGATCTCTTCCCTTTAAAAGTCTTTCTTGCCTACTAGGTTTCATACGAAGGACTTAGGCGTGTTGAAATATTTTTTGGAAGTAGAAGGAAATTTTTCTATCTCAGAGAAAGTACATTCTTGACCTACTCGTAGAAACTGGAAAATTGGCAACCAAACCCTGTAGTACTCTACTAGTTCACAATGTGCATCTTATGAAAGATGATGGAACCCCTTTTGATAATCTAGAGAGATTTAGAAATTACGAATGTTAGGATCTAGCGGAATCAATGTACCATATGACTTTATCAGTTTCTCACTCACTTAAGCATATTATCTTAAGATAATAAACAACCATTTTATACCCTGCATGTTCACAAATGAACCACCCAGCACCAAGGTGAGTTATAATACAACAAGGGTGATAGTTTAGGTAGGTAAAGCGAACAATGATAGTTGAGGTATGAAACTCGCAAAAAGTGATAGTTTGGATGTGTTTTTGACCATTAAGTCTTAGTAAAATTATTTGCCTTATCCAAAAAGACAAACTCCAAAATAAGATGCCGTTACGCCCTTTGTACCTTGCGAAAACTGAAGGGCAATAATTCACATTAAATTGACACAAGCAGCTTGTAAGCAAGCATGTGGAACCTAATAAGCCAAGTAAAGATAATATGGACTCGAAACTTAATTGGTTGGCAAAAGTCTATATGCATATTTACTCAATAAAACCTCCTACTAATCACTAGAACTAGACCTAATTTATAGAAAGTTTTTGTTTGTCAATGTCCAATAATATAAGCCAACAGCCTATTAAGGAAAATTTCAGAGATTATCTTATCTATATGATTTGTTGTAGCTTCAGAACCATTTTCAGAAATGAAAAACTCCACTTATGTCAGTTCCATTGATAGTCACATACTATAATTAGCTGAACCAACCTTAGCAGACATATTAATAGTTATCCGGACCAACCTTACCAAGTGTTATTAATGCCATTTGGCTCCAATATAAGAACACTCATGAACTTGCAAACACTATATCAAATATCCTTAATACAATAGTTTAAAAGTCGACCTGCAGAACAAGTATAAGTTATTCAAAGGAAAGAATTGGTCACCTAATTTAAATGTGCTTCAGTCAATCTGACAGCTTGATAGAAGTTGTCATCTTGGATAAGACCCTTCTTATGCTATCTGGGACTCCTCGTTTCCCACCAAAAAGGTAAAATGGATATTCTTGATTGCTCTGTATTAATAAAGAAATATGCATACATTTCACTAACTGAATATCCTACTTCTGAGTATCTTTACAAAGTAAAAAAGCATAATTCAGAAGAAAAAACTAAACTAAAAAAAGCTAAAACACAACTTAATTACCTCGAATTTCAAAGGCAGCTGGTCATTGATAAACTACGATCATATTAACTCTAGCAAAATCCTGTCCAAAAATGTCATGAATACAAAGGTACATAGTCGGAGGACAACAAGATAGTGGGAGAACTAATAGATTTTTATTCTTCTAGCCCATAGATCCACTCTTCTATTAGTTCAAGTTTAGGATAGCCAGCATCCTTCATATTGATGGTTAAATATCCCAACATATCATATATCATGCAGTACTGAGGATGCTTCTTATCTTTAGATACAAAACAGTGTGGATATCCAGAAGTATCAATCCAACTACACCCAACCTCCTTTGACAATCCCATTTTGCGCATTCCTCTTCTGACGTTATCTACAGACTGCCAGTTTCCTTCCTCTGCATATATATATTTGAAAGCAGAACATGATAACCAGAAATTCCATCACTCCCCTCTAATTCAAGCAGCTTACTGGAAACAATTTTCCCCAATTAAAAATTTCTATGCACTCTGCAGGCTGCAAGGAGTGATCCTCATATTCCCAAGACATTACCCTCAACACCCAACTGTTTAGCAAAATTATGAGCTTCATCCAACTGTCCAACTTTTCCTAACATGTCAACCACACAAGCATAGTGCTCTGCTGACGGCTGAATCAACCAATCCAGTGTAGCTGCAAGTAGACAGGACTGCTACAAAGGTAACAGCATTTGATTCTAAACCATTCTGCTGCAAAGAGTAGAACATTGTTAGAGCTTTCCTACCCATCCCATGAAGGCCATATCCGAAACTCATATTTGTATGTGTCACAGAGTTCTTCTCAGGAGATTTTAGAAAACACTTTCAGCATAATCAATGATTCCTGATTTTGAATACATGTCTACCAAAGCAGAAACAACATAAACATTGTTCTCAAACAAATTGCGAATTGCAAACCAATGTAGCTGCTTGCCTATTGCTATACTTCCTGACTGGCTGCATGATGGGAGGATTGATGCTAAGGTCACAGCATTTGGCTTCACATTCTGCTCAAGCATCTCCTTGAAGACAACAAAGGATTGTTCAATTAATCCAATTGAGTGTTTCCAGCAATCATAGCATTCCACGTGGCTTGATCTTTATCCAATGTAAGACAAGTAGCAGAGTACATATTCAACAAAGAATTACTAACAATCCTACTAGGACGAATCCCAGAATGCAGAATGTGGCAATGCACAGCATTACCTACAAGAATCCGTTTGGTCTCCGCGCAAGCCTTGATAGCAGGGGAATAAGTATACTGATCACATACGGATGAACCCACATGTTTCAATCGAGAATAGAATGAAATTGCTTCATGGGGCATGTTATTACAGATAAACCCAATGATAATTGTATTCCCAAGGACAGTTGTTGGTTGAGGAATTGTATCGAACAGTTGGCGGGCGAGATGGGGTTAAACGAAAGCGAATTGTTCTGGGTTTTGGCTCTGTGAAAGTGCATTCTTGGTCGGTGAGGAGTAGAGAAGATTAATTTGGGAGATGGGTTAAGCTCAAAGATGGAGCCTGTAAGAAAGTTGAACAAGACAATGGTTTGATCTTACAAATACTCATCCACTTCAAAATTATGATCTTACAAATATTTGGTCTTACAAATACTCATCCACTTCTCATGAAAGCAAGCCTAGCCATTGACAATTAAAAAAAGTAAAAACCTACATATTTAATCGGAAAATATTGTGGAACTCAGAAGTTGGAATTAAAACTTTGTATTATATTGGTGATGCAGTAAAGACCAAATACACCTATGACATATATGAAGATGTACTCTATCCACCTAGAAATATAATAATATATGAGATGTTTAGAAGCACACCAATGTGGGCATTGAGAAATAAGAAATTTTGAAATTTCGTTTTAGTAAAAATGTAAGACGTGCAATCAATTACAAGAAATGATATGAACATCAATTCAGATTATTAATGTCGTCCTCAAGAACTGTACTGCAAACTGACATGTGTTCCTATTTTGTCCAAGAAGCCCCATTCTACATACACTTTTGAATTCTGGTTTTACATTTCAGGATAGTTAGGTAATGGGACATATCCAGACTCGATGGCATTGGTATCTTCAATTAAGATATTATAGTGATCCTTAATATCATCAGCCGATTTCCCAGGAAGTGTTTTGGTCATTTCCTCCAATAGATTGTTGTTATCCTCGTTGGTCGCAAGTGTATTCTCAAAGATTTTATCCTCTTCCTTAGTCACGAAGGAGTTATTGCATGTCCTATCGGTGTATATTTTCTTTTAGATCAACAAGGAAAGCTTTAACATGAAAAAAGTAAGCTCTTCAAGAGGATTAAGAAAACGGAGGAGTGTCAATATATGACCAAAAACTACCGTAAATATCGGGCATCTAAAATAAGATTTTTTTTAACATCTAACACTTAGTAATCAAAAACAATTGTGGCAACACACATTCTTTTAAATCAGTTATGGATACTAAGAAAAGTAACGAGGGACTAGTAAAAGGAACAAACATGAAGAGGTAGAGAGACTATTTCTGATACACACTTGGCTCAAGGAAAAACATATAAAGCAAATCGAGAAAGAGAAGATTTACCAAACCAACAACAACATCATATCCAGTGAAATCCCACAAATGAGGTATGGGGAGGGTAGAGTGTCTATAGACTTTTACCCTACTTTGGGAGGCAGAGAGGTCATTTCTCATTGACCCTCAACTCAAGCAAAAGCATATCAAATCGAAAAAGGTAAGTTTTACATAACCATGACAAAGAATCCTGAAGGGAAAGCCATGAAAGATCTTGCTTTTTCCCTTCAAAGAACTAATTATATCTCTAAAAATTAACTTCCCTAAACACAAAGCATGTTAAAGAAGAGTACCAAAAAACATTAGCACAACTAGCAAAATCTAATGATCACAAAGCACAGTCAAAGAAAAATTCTGAGTGAATCAATCTACAACTATAAGTTGTATCACCTGTAAAAACAAGCATTCAACCAAAAAGGAATCAATCTACAATTATAAGTATATATATGTATGATTCCTTTTTGGTTCAATGCTTGTTTCCATAGGTGATACGACTTATAATTGTAGATTGATTCACTCAGAAGTTTGCTTTGATTTGTGCTTTGTGATCATCAAGTTCTGCTAGTTGTGCTGACGTTTTTTGGTACTCTTCTTTAACATGCTTTGTGTTTAGGAAAGTTAATTTTTAGAGATATGATTAGTTATTTGAAGGGAAAAATTACGATCTTTCATGTCTTTCCCTTTAAGATTTTTTGTCATAGTTCGGTAAAACTTTCCTTTTTCAATTTATTTTGATATCCTTTTCCTTGAGTTGAGGGTCAATCAGAAATGACCTCTCTACCCCCAAGGTAGGGTAAGGTCTATAGACACTCTACCCTGGGGAAATACCTCACTTGTGGGATTTTACAAGATATGATGTTGTTGTTAGTTTTGTAAATATTCCCTTTCGCAGATCTGTTTTATATGTTTTTCTTTCAGCCAAGTGTGTATCGGAAATATCCTCTCTACCTCTAAAGGTAAGGGTAAGGTCTACGTACACTCTACCCTCCCAGACTCACTTGTGGAATTACACTTGGTGTGTTGTTGTTTGTTGGTTCTGTAAATCTTCCATTCAAATGATCAATAATTTGCTATTTCATGATGTATAAAGGTAATGACGACACAAGAGAATATGCACTTAATCATATATGGTAGATTTATATATTGTTTTTGGTGTAGATTCCGAAGAGATGCAAAGTGATGCTAACCTACTTGAATATCATGAGATTCATCTTGTTTCTATCTTAGGAGAGAAAAATTGTGTCAACATTTTCTAGGGACTCTTCTTTAACATGGTTTCCGTGGTTGAAAGTTAATGTGTAGAGATTTGAGTTTCTCAAAAGGAAAAACAAGAATTTTTATAGCTTTCCTTTTGATTTCTTGACCAAGATATATTTTGTCTTACCACATTCCCTAGTTTTAAGTGGTTAGATTGTGTTACAAGGAAACCTTGGTTTTTCCTTTTCTTTTGACAACATATGTTGGATTGACAAGATTTCTTTCCCGTTATGTGGTACAAGGCAAAAGATCTTTTTTTTTTGCATCACTAACAAGAACAAAAATATATACTCAATGATATGATTTTTTCTTATCTTGAGACAAATAGTTTTCTTCTTTGTACTCTTCTTTCTTATTATAAAACCTTTCGTCCGATAGAAAAAGTAAAGAATGCAAATTCTTTAATAAAATGCTTCGTATCTCTTGGGACCTCTGTGGTAGTATACCACATGTATCTTCATGTTTGTTCCTTTTACTAGTCACTCATTACTTTTCTTAGTATCCACAATTGATTTAAAAGAAAGTGTCTTGCTGCGATTGTTTCTGATTTTTAAGAGTCGGGGGTTACAAAAAATCTTATTTTAGATGCCCGATATTTATGATAAATTTTGGTCATTTATTGACACTCATTCCTTTTTTGAATCCTCTTGAAGAGCTTACCTTTTTCATGTTTGAGCTTTCCTTGTAGATCTAAAAGAAAATGAACACTGATCGAACATGTAATAACTCCTTCTGGACTAAGGAGGAGAATAAAATCTTTGAGAATACTCTTGCGATCAACAAGGATAACAACAATCTATTGGAGGAAATGGCAAAAACACTTCCTGGGAAATCGACTGATGATATTAAGGATCATTGTAATGTATTAATTGAAGATCTCAATATCATCGAGTCTGGATATGTCACATTATCTAATTATCCTGAAATGCAAAACCAGAATTAATAATTTGAATTGATGTTTATATCATTTTTTGTAGATGTAGAATGGCGAAAAGGGGCTTCTTAGACAGAACAAGAACACAGGTCAGTGTCCAGTACAGTTCTTGAGGACGACATTAATAATCTGAATTGATGTTTATATCATTTTTTGTATTTGATTGCACGACTTACATATTTACTAAAATGGAATTTCAAAATTTCTTATTTCTCAATGACCATGTTGGTGTGCTTCTAAACATCTCATATCTTATTATATTTTTAGGTGGATAGAGTACATCTTCATATATCTCATAGGTGTATTGGTCTTCATAAAAGCTTCAGTTCTGGAGATATTTTTGAGTAACTTGTTGCTAAGACAAACAGTGCTTACACGTATTTCCTCTTATTAAATATCACGTGAAGAGCCCCTTTCAAGCTGGCAATACATAATAATGGAAATAGACTAGGGCGAAAACATGTTGTTCGGGACAATTAATGTTCTAGTATGCTAGTCTCTCCTTCAGTGATTTAGCTCTGGTTTCAGTTTGGTGTTGTCACAATTTGCTGAGTTTTGCTCAATATTGAATTAATAGTGTTTTGTGGATGCTTGTTCTTGATGTCAAATAAATATGGTAGTTGACTATCGACTACAATTATTTTGTTGGGTGAATTGTTGCTAGTTTCTTGGAATCAAATATTATTGATGACCTTCTGAAGCTAGGCTATTTGTAAGTTTTTCATCGAGGTGAACTAGTAAAGGGAGACAATTTTTTAAAGCTAATGACGTGAAAGAAGTACTTAATAGAACAAATAAATGAAATTTGGCTTGTTGATGGCATTGACATGATCATGATATAAGAAGTATGCATGCCTGCGTTGGGCTTGTACAATCTTCAATGGACCAATCATGTGCTCAAGTGCCCAACCTATACCAAGGGTTGGCTTGAAAGTCGACCTTACTCAACAAGCACCTTTCTAAGTAAGGTTGCTTGTTTCCACTCATTAAGATTCTATCTACAAAAGGAGGTGCATGAGGGATACTCAAATTGCTCTCACTAACACTAGAGAAGGTGAGGACGTCTTTCTTTCCTACCTCCATACAGTTCGCCTTAAAGCCTTAAAGGAGAAGGGGAAGAATCGTTATCTAAGTAATTGGTCTTTGTTGGTCATTGTTCCAGTTGAGCACTCTCTTGTCTTTGTCCAATTCCATCTTAGAATCTTCCAAGATGTTATAGAATTTTCAAGATGCCTCCAAAGAGAATATGTAGCCTTTTTATTTTATATAGGCATGAATGAAAGGTTTTAGGGTAGCCTCCAAGTAATCCTAATGGACCCTTGGGCTTAAAACATGTGGGTGGACCATTTTGTAGAAGCCCAACCTAGCCCAATGCAGTTGGATTTGACTTAAGTCATGCAATCTTGACTTAAATAATTAATCCGGCTTTATTAATCCAAAATGTTCACTTGGGTGAATATGTCTTGAATTTATAACTTCGTTCAAATTTTGTATGGACTTAATCCCATAAAATTTTGCATGTCTTGATATTAAAGAATTGCTTTTTCAATACTGGATTGTATTTGTTGGTATTGTTTGTGTTTGTTGGCATCTCATATATTGATATTTTGGGTATTTTATGTTGGAAACTATAACTCAAACAATTAGAAAGGAGAAAATATGGCTATAAATTATGAGGGTAAGACAATTTTGGTTTCGGCGAATAAGTTTGCGAGTCCTCAAAGTATCAAGAATCCCTTAAAGAATTCACTTCAGTTACTACCCTTGTTGATTCAAGAAAAGCATATGTGATCTCCTCTTTGAACAACTGGGTGATTGATACAGGTACTAGTAATTACATGACACGTAATCCTAATATATTTTCTACCTTTCGATCACACAAAGCACCCTCTCAAGTAATGGTAGTTGATGGCTCAACACATAACATTGTGGGATTTGGAACCATTCAAGCAACCTCCTCTATTGCCATATAATATGTATTAAATGCCAGACTCTACTCAGAACTTGAATCCTAGAGACCCTCTTTTGATTTTGTAGGATGTCCAACAGTCTATAGAAGAAAATGAATGGTTACAAAGACCATTTACAGAAGAGGAAGTGTAATTGATCATCAACCAGTATGATGGGGACAAAGCACCAGACCCTGATGACTTCACTATGGATTTCTTTAAGAAATGTTGGGATATTTTGAAAGAGGACTGAATGTTGAGTACAAAAAATTTCCATCAGAGGAGTGCGTTTGAGAAATCATTTAATGTTACATTCATCGCTTCAATCCCAAAGAAACCTGATGCAATTGAGCTAAAAGACTTTAGACCTATCAGTTTGATACGAGTAGTCTATAAAATCATCTCCAAGTTGCTAACTGAGAGAATGAAGACAGTGATAGTGAAATTGGTTGATGAACACCAAATGGCTTTTTTAAGATCTAGGCAAATAATGGATGCAACATTGTTGGCTAATGAAATGGTCAACTCCAAGGTAAGGCAGAAAAAACCTAGGATTCTATGCAAGCTAGACATTGAGAAAACCTATGACCATGTTAACTAGAATTTCCTTCTAAAAAAACTAAAGGACATGGGATTTGGTAGCAAGTGGATTGGTTGGATCAATAACTGCATTTCAAGTGTGAAGTTTCCCCTCCTCATAAATGGAAACACTGAAGGATTCTTCCAATCTCAGAGAGGTCTTAGACAGGGAGATCCTATGTCCCTATTCCTACTCTTAATAGCCATGAAGGGGTTGAATCACATGTTCCGGAAGGCAAAGACTAATGGGTGGGAGAAGATTTAGTGCACTTGCTGGGAGAGGGAAGGAGCTGGAGATCACACACTTATTCTATGTTGATGATGCTCTTATATTCTATGAGGCAAAGGAGGCACAAATTAGACACATAAGGGCTATACTCACTATTTAGTAGAGCATTTCAAGCCTCCATGTCAATTGGCTGAAGAGTCATCTCCTCCCTATCAAGCAAGTTGACAATTTTCTTGGGCTAGTTGAGACATTGAGTTGCTAGGTAGATGCACAACCAACAAAATATCTGGAACTACTTTTGGGTGCTAAGAACAAAGAGCTGGAAGTGTGCAATGTAGTGTTGGAGAGATGTGGGAGGAAACAAGCCCAGTGAAGAAGCTAGTATTTTTCCCTAGGTGGTAGGGTGACCCTCATCAAGTCAGTATTAGATGAATCACCTACTTATATGATGAGTTTATTTCCAGTCCCCAACAACATTGAGAAGAAAATAAATAGGCTCAGGAGATCTTTTCTTTGGCAAGGCAACAAGGAAAGGGAAGGCTACAACTTGGTGAAGTGGGATACTCTCACACTTAGCAAAAACCAAGGAGGCTAGGATTGAAGGACCCAAGTCTCTAAAACAGTAGTTTACTCCAAAAGTGGCTATGGACATTCTGTATAGAATATAGAGCCTTATAGAAGAGATTTATATCAGGAAAGTATGGTTTATTTAACTGGTGGACAACTGAAGAGGTGATGGGCACATTTGGATGCAGTGTTTGGAAGACCATTAGAAGACTATGGCCACATTTCAAAAACAACATATGTATTAGTGTTGGGGATGGATGGAAGACAGAGTACTTGAATGAAAGATAGATAGAGGAAGACAGTTTGAGAAACCTATTCCCTATTCTATATACATCGAGTATGCAGAACAATGACACTATGGAACAAGCTTAAAGTCAACAAGGTTGGAATCTACTTTTTAGGAGAGCATTGAATGATTGTGAAATTGAGGAGGTTGCCAAGCTATTAGGGGTTCTTAATGATTTCCTAAGTACTTCTTAGAGGTTTGATAAGCCAATATGGAAAATACACAACAAAAGGGTCTATATAGTGAAATCATGCTATTGAAAGATGAACTGTAATATCCCACTGATTGAACCAACCTTAGCAGACATATAAATAGTTATCTGGACCAACCTTAACAAGTGTTATTAATGCCACTTGGCTCCAATATAAAAACACTCATGAACTTGCAAACACTATATCAAAGAAAATACTTAATACAACAGTTTAAAGTCGACCTGCAGTACAAGTATAAGTTATTCAAAGGAAAGAACTGATCACCTAATTTAAATGTGCTTCAGTCAATCAGAAAGCTTGATAGAAGTTGTCACTTTGGATAAGACCCTTCTTTTGCGATCTGGGACTCCTCGTTTCCCACCAAAAGGTAAAATGGATATTCTTGACTGATCTGTATTAATAAAGAAATATACATACATTTCACTAACTGAATATCCACTTCAGAGTATCTTTACAAAGTAAAAAAGCATAATTCAGAAGCAAAAAACTAAACTAAAAAAAGCTAAAACACAACTTAATTACCTCGAGTTTCAAAGGCAGCTGGTCATTGATAAACTACAATCATATGAACTCTAGCAAAATCCTGTCCAAAAATATCATGAATACAAAGGTACATAGTGGGAGAAAAACAACATAGTGGGAGAACTAATAGCTTTTTATTCTTCTAGCCCATAGATCCACTCTTCTATTAGTTCAAGTTTAGGCTTATAGCCAGCATCCTTCATATTGATGGTTAAATATCCCAACATATCATATATCATGCAGTACTGAGGATACTTCTTATCTTTAGATACAAAACAGTGTGGATATCCAGAAGTATCAATCCAACTACAGCCAACCTCCTTTGACAATCCCATTTTGTGCATTCCTCTTCTGACATTATCGACAGACTGCCAGTTTCCTACCTCTGCATATATATTTGAAAGCAGAATATGATAACCATATATTCCATCACTCCCCTCTAATTCAAGCATCTTACTGGAAACAATTTTCCCCAATTCAAAATTTCTATGCACTCTGCAGGCTGCAAGGAGTGATCCCCATCTTCCCAAGACATTACCCTCAACACCCAACTGTTTAGAAAAATTATGAACTTCATCCAACCATCCAACTCTCCCTAACATGTCAACCACACAAGCATCGTGCTCTGCTGATGGCTGAACCCCGTATTCTTCACCCATCAGCTCAAATATTTAAAGGCCTGTATCAGCCAATCCGGTGTAGCTGCAAGTAGACAGGACTGCTACAAAGGTAACAGCATCTGGTTCTAAACCATTCTGCCGCAAAGAGTAGAACATGGTTACACCTAGAATATGTGGCTATTATAGCATTAAGCGAAATAACCTGTGAATCCCTGCATTTCTTTATCAGACATGCATGTAGCTGTTGGGCAAATTCCATATGCTGCAACTGTGAAGTTGCCATAAGAGCAGATACAAATGTCACATCATCAGTAGTAACAGCATCATCTGCTTCTACAGCTTCAATAAAAGAGATCAACAGCTTTTAAAGGAAAATTGTTCTAAATGTACCCGCTAATCATAGAGTTCCAGATCTCTGTATTTCTTTCACAAGTATTCTCAAATATTCTGGTCACCAAATCAACGCAACCAAGCTCAGCATACAGAACAATGGCAGCACTAACAACAAACAGGTCATTTGCACATGCATTACCCAATTTCGCAAGCAACCCATAAAGAACATCAGCAACTCTAACATCCCCTATTTCTGATACAGCAGGAAAAACATTAATAAAACTAACAGTTGGCTTAATGCCTAATCTCATCATCATAACAAAACACCTCACCGCTTCTGAAAACCTCTTCCTTTTCACATACCATGAAAAAATAGAATTCCACGCAACAACATTTCTTTTACGCATAGTTCTAAACACCCTTTAAACTAAATCACAATCAATATCATCAGAGGCGAATCTAGGATTTCAAGAAGACGGGTGCACCATTGTCAGGGACGGCTTTGCCCCTTTAAAAAAAAAGCAACTACTTTAGGCTTCCAAATTTGAAGGACCGCCATTTTCTTAGCAATAATAGATATAACTTTTTCATAAGAAAAATATCAAATATCATTTGCAAAAAAAAAAGTTACTAAGAGAAAAAGTTATAAGAAGAAATTTGATATACTCTATCTCAATAAATTTAAAAAGTAGACTTTATAAAAAGAAGGGAAAAAGGACAAATATATCCTCGAATTATCGTAAATGGTATTTAGATACCTTCCGTCATATTTTTGGGACATTGGTGCCCCTGCTGTAAAAAAACTAAAGCATATATACCCTTCACTCTAATAGAAGACTAAATAGGGACACGTGGCACAATCTTATCTGTCGATTCGATATATTAAATATCAGATCGACGGATAAGATTAGACACGTGTATATCCGTTAGTATAAAGGGTATATATGCTCTAGTTTTTGGACGGTAGAGACACCAATGCCCCAAAAGTATGACGAAGGATATCTGCATATCATTTACGATAGTTCTGGGGTATATATATCCCTTTACCCTAAAAAGAATATTAATTTTTCTTAAAAGTGTAAGGCTTCGGTTTGATTTTGTCTCAAACCACTTGTGTGTTTGAGCCGCCGTTGATCATTGCACATAAGATAAGATCTAAAATATTATAATTGATTTTGCTAGTTTGCTTACTAAGAATGGTGATTTCAGTTGAAAGAACGAAAAAGAAGGAAGAAATGGGTTTTTTCACTGGAAAGTTTGAACACTACTTTATGTTTTTTGTTAAATAAAATGCTTGCAATGGAACCTACTTTTAGATTATTATTATTATTTTTATTTTTTTGTAAAAATAAGAATAGAAGTAAAAATCAATGCTGCATTTTTTAATGTTTTTTTTCAAAAAATGGCCGACTGCATTAGTGGAAAACAAACACTCAAACCAGTGAGCCATCCAATTATTTGTGATCATGGGTTCATTCAATTGTTATTTGATATATTTTACAAATTATACAAGTAGTTGTATCGAATTTTGTCGAATGACCACGGGTTCAGTGACCCATTTTTTTAACTTAAATTACTGTACCATTATCCAATGTAAGACAAGTAGCAGAGTACATATTCAACAAAGAATGACTAACAATCCTACTAGTATGAATCCCAGAACGCAGAATGTGGCAATGCACAGCTTTACCTTCAAGAATCCGTTCGGTTTCCGCGCAAGCCTTGAGAACAGAGGAATAAGTATACTGATCACATACGGATGAACCCACATGTTTCAATCGAGAATAGAATGAAATGGCTTCATGGGGCATGTTATTACAGACAAACCCAATGATAATTGTGTTCCAAAGCACAGTTGATGGTTGAGGAATTGTATCGAACAGTTGGCGGGCGAGATGGGGTTGGCCTTGTCTGCATAATTCGCTTAAACGAAAGCGAATTGTTCTGGGTTTTGACTCTGTAAGAGTGCATTGTTGGTCGGTGAAGGGTAAAGAAGAGTAATTTGGGAGATGGGTTAAGCTCAAAGATGGAGACTGTGAGAAAGTTGAAGGAAGACGAAGAAGACAATGGTTTGGTCTTACAAATACTCATTCACTTCAATATTTCAATTTGTTTGTCCAGATTTAACCTAACAAGTTGTTCTTGTTTAAAAAGGATAACCTAGTTTGACTTTTTAATTTTATGGTTCTAAATTAAAGTTATGTTAAATATATCAAAATATTTTTTAATTTTATGGTTTTAAATATGTCACGTGAAAAGTTGAAGTGTCGCAAAAAAAGGAAATTGATCATTCTTTTTTAAACAAACTAAAAAGGAAATTTGGTTATTCTTTTTTAAACAGATTAAAAAGGAAATTTGGTCATTTTTTTTTAAATAGAAGGAGTAATTGTTTTTTTAAAAATAAATTAATTAATCTATATCTATTTATATCTTTATCTATCATCTATCTATATCTATATTTATATCTATACGTATCTATATCTATATTACCTTATAAACATGAACTCTTAACTTGAATGTTGAATTACTATAATATCCCTAACTTAGGTTGTGACTTTTTCATTGAGTTGTGACTTTTTCATTGAGTTGTGACTTTTTTCAAAGAGTTGTGATTTTTCGATGAGTTGCGGCTTTTCCAAAGAGTTGTGACTTTTTTAATAAATTGTGACTTTTCCAAATGGTTGTGACTTCTCAAAAATGTCATGATTTTTCACATAAGATACAAAAAATATTTGTTCATACTACCCTTTATTGACTATAAATAAAGGGGCTTCTTCTCATTTTTCAACCACAATTTTTTTTAATCTTCTACTCTTCTTCTTGCATTTTAATTTTTTTTGTGTGATTTATTGTCATTGAGTGAGTTCGAAGTTTAGCGGAATATGAAGTACCACTATTCTGATGAAGTAAGCCGTTCTATCCTAAAAGGGTATATTTCATAACCTTGAGTACTTGAGGAAAATAATTTTGATGATATAATAATTATTTTTTTGCTTAATATATACATTAGTATGTGATGTTCCAATATATGAAGTTAACATGATGTAGTCTAAATTCATTTATTTTATTAACAATTTATCTTATTGTGTAGATACATGCTTTTGAATTTTTTTTTCCAAAATTTAGAGAATTGTCACGATTTTTTTTATGCTTAAAACAAAAGAATGACTTTATTTATCAATGTTACTTATGTGATTTAGATTGTCAGAAAGTTTGCTTCAGAATAGTTATTACTATATGAACATTGCCCTTTTGTTTTACTTGTTAACTATTTTTTAATATTTCAGTATTTTAGACGAAGAAAAGTTCATATGACTTGTAATAACGTCAGTTGAAGTTTGTATTAGTTTAATTTTTATTATTTATTTAATAGCCAATTTTTGTGAGATAAATATTTTTATACATGCAAATATAATAACGTTAATTATATTTGTATATCAAATCTCTCACTTCATACAAACACAAATTATACATTATATTTTGTATAATTTGTGTTTGTATGAAGCGAGAAAGAAAGAAAGACAAAAGAGAACTGGGCAGGAGAAGATTTATATTTGTATAAGTGTATAGGACAAAGAGATATGTATTTGGATTTGTATATACAGTTCTTTCTCGCTTTATACAAACACCAACACAATTTATACATTTGTGTTTGTATAAAGTGAGAGAGGTGAGGGAGAGTGGCGAGCGAGAATCAAGGGAGAGAGGCGAATGGCAAAGTGTTTGCCACAGATCAAAATTAATTGAAACTATGGTTATAACATTTATTTTGAATTAATAATTTGCTATTTATACAATTTTCCCATTATTAATTGGATCGTGTTTGCAATTTATTTACATACTTGAACAAATAGACATTTGCAAGGTGCAAATTCTTCAATTGCAGCGTCTATAGGCTTTCTCATAATTTGGATATGCTAATTTGGGAGCAGAAGGTGAGGGTGTCCAGCAGGCTCCTTCTCTGACTTTCCCTTTAAGGGACGTGCTTCCTTAGTCGCGAGAATTTCCTCCCTCTCGTGTTGTCTCCTCACCAAGCACTCTTCTTGTCATTTGATCCTTTCCTCAAATCTAATTTGGCCTGAAGTCTTTCTTTAGCTCTGTTTGAAAGGATATAGAGGTACTAACTAATTTTAGGGGTGTACATACAGATGGTTCTTTGGTTCGGTTTTTTCATTTACCAAATCAAACCAGCTATGTCGGTTTTATAACTTCATAAACCAAATCAAATCAATAAAAGTGTTGGTTTTTGGGGCAAGGGGTGTCAATTCACTCCCTTTGAATATGATTTGTAACTTTATTTATCTTTTAGAAAGTTATTTTTCCTGTACCTATATACATATTGTATCTAATTTTACAAGCATTAATATGTTTTGATACCATTTTATTTGTAGAATTTAGATTCCAAAAGCCAGAGGATTTGCTGGAGATTGGAAAATACAACTATTATGCATGCAATTCCAGCACTCCTTCAAAGCAGCACAAAGATAGTCCAGCAATAGCATTCATGTTGGTACCTGGAGATTATTTCTTCAAATCCGGCAATTATGGTAGTTGCATCAATGGCCAGAAGCTATACGTAAATGTAGCAGCTCCAATTGAAGATGAGCTGATGATAATATTTGAGATAACTAGCAAAGTGCATATTTCAAAGTTAGACAATAATAACCAGTTAATGAGTTCAGAATGACTGTGATCTTATTACATGTATGCATAAATTTTCTTTCTTTTGTTTTTGCACACATATAGTTTGAGTCGAAGACAGTTAAGTTCAGTTGAACTCATAAAACCTGTGATAGCTATACGCCTTTTACTTGTTTAAGATGACGGAAGAATGCTCATGGAGACATTCTCTTGCTGTTTTGTTTTCAATGTGAACTCTGATATGTATTACATGAAATCTATTTGCTGCAACAACTAAAAACCAGAAGGGGGAGTTTAAACAGAAATAGTCCTTAATGTACAGAAAAGTGATCCTTTTAGTCCATATATACCATGTAATCAAAATAGTCCTTAATGTATGAAAAAGTGATATATTAAGGGTGGTGGCGGGAGGAAAAAGGTCACTTTTTCTATTACGAGGTATATATAAATGACTAAAATAGCCCAACCCCATACATTAAGGACCATTTTGATCATTTAATTGATAAAAAAATCTTCTAAAAACCAAGTGCAATATCGATATTAACAACCTATCTGGTTGTGAGCAACTAATATCAATATTAACAGCTTCTCCTCCACCAAATCAGAACATCTGATCAGTGAACAGGTCATGCAGATCAAAAATACCTTCATAGTCAACGGGAGTTTAGCTGAGGGGTCAAAGGGAGGTGACTAAGCAGGAGCCACCCCTGCAGGTGCATATATAACCGGACCTTTGGTGTTTTCCCAACATCAAAAATGGAACTGATATCATTATCTTCGTCCATGGGCTCAGTGATTAATGCTCCTTATTCACCTCTTCCTTACCTATAGGAAAATCTTCTCTTATGTCCTTCACCCCCTGCCTGGAAACAAAGAATGTATACAAAGATAGAAGGGAAAAGATGTGAACATTTAAGAACTACCTTTGCCAAATGATTATTTAGCTATTCAGATGACGAAAATCGCTTATAACCAACTTCAACGCGATCTTTTCTTGTGACGCTATTACTTTTTGGTCAGGTGATGGAGGTCAATCACTAACTCACACTTGAGCATTGTTATAGAAGGTTGAAAAAGATTGAGCTGCTAAATCTTCAGAAGATCAGGTCAGTTTTCATATGTACAACAAGAAACCAGGGTGTTGAAGCATCAATCTTGAACACTTGAATTATTCTAGTTCTTCCCCAGACAATTTGGATGTTACTGAATGTGGACATGTGATGGAATCTCGAGCACCTTATTCTACATCTCAATTTCCTAATTCTCTTGAAGATTAAGGACGATTCAGGTGGCACAAGGAAGATTGATGCTCCAAATTTGGTATTTGCTAGAATATATACGGGATTTATTATGATTCATGAGCTGAAAGTTGCAATAGAGTCAAGACAGCTAAAGCACTCGAAAACAGATTTTCTTTACCACAATTTAGATTTGGCTTGGCTTTGTAAGTTGAACAAATTTCTATCAAACTCGGCCTCATGGTCTCAAGTTTCCATTCATTTTGACAAAAAAAATAAGTTCAGAGGGCACACACAGTTGTTATACCCCAGGCCAAGATGTCATTTTAGATATAGATATATAGAGCCTCACTTTAGGAGTTTTCAATTCTTGTGACTGCTTTGCTATTGAGTTGTCATCCGAGGAGACTTAACCTGCAATCAACAAGTGAAATGGTTACAGTTTCATGGATCGTTTGATGTGTATGAAGAATTTGAGTCAGTCTACTTTTCATGAAAGAAAGCCTAGCCATTGACATTTAAAAGAAGTAAAAGCCTACAAATTTGATCGGAAAATCCTGTGGAACTCAGAAGTTGGAAGCTAGCACGAAGGAGCCTTACAAAGAGGGTGAAATAATAATTTTTATTAGATTGGTGATGCAGTTAATTTCTCTCTAAAGTTTATTAATCTATTGGTGAGGTAAGATTATTTCTAACTATCATTTCATTGGTGTTGTTTATTTAAGTCAAAAAATTACCAAGCAGTATCAAGATTCCAATATATTTTTGTAGACATGTGGATTTGAAGGTTTGTTATCAGATATATCAATCGTTGTCAATCCTTGAAGCAGTTGATTCTATTTTTGAGATTGGCGTTATGATATACACATAGCGTTCTATTACTCTTATTTTCCCTTTCTTTCCTCTTCCTCATGCAACAGATTCAACATCTCGGAGCTCACTTACTCCTTCCTGTGATGAATATTGATACTTTACATTTAGTACAAGTACCCACAAATAAGGGTAGATTTGTTTCTGTTGCCGCTTCACCAAGGAAAAAATTGACTCCAACTGGATCATAAAAGGGAATAATAACAAATAGCACTAATGTTATTCTTGAATCAGTCCACTCTTTATGGTTATCATGAAGTGACAATATGTTTGGTTTATATCTTGAAAGCCAAACATCAGGTGTTTCAAGTATTCCAGAAGTTTCATGCTATGGTGAAAAGGGAGACAGGTAGAAAGCTAAAGCGTCTCTGCACTGACAATGGAATTTGAGCAGTAATATTCAAGCCATGAGATCAGACATGAAAAGACAATGGTGTAGCTGAGAGAATGAATCTCACCATTGTTGAGAAGCATTGCTCAAAATGGCTAAACTGCTCAAGCAGTTGACTCTATATAGTGGATTCGATCCCACAACATTAAGAGACAGGAAGAAGTACCTGTAATATTTGAGCCATAGCTCTTTAGTATAAGCACACTTTATGAAATGAGCGTTCATTTGTGTTGGTTCTTAATATGTTGTTGCATTTAGTATAATACTTTAGCCTAGTATAAGCGCTAAGGCCTAAGGGTACACCAGTTTTCGTAACACTATGTGGTACCTGTGCACCTGATGTGCCAACATCTGTTTCCTTTCGATGATTGAGGACTAAATTTACTCAGCATCATAAGGAAATAATGCTGGATGGAAATTGCAGAAGCGTGACAAAGAGCTGATTATCAAGTTTTGCAGAAAAATCAAACTACAAAATCAGGTTTTTAAGGTATGTTTGGCTGTTTGCACATTAATAAGAAGAATTATGTGACCACAAGGAGACATATTACCTGAATGCCTCATTTACAAAATACTCA
Organism: Solanum pinnatisectum; assembly: GCA_035578085.1. Classification (NCBI taxonomy): domain Eukaryota; kingdom Viridiplantae; phylum Streptophyta; class Magnoliopsida; order Solanales; family Solanaceae; genus Solanum; species Solanum pinnatisectum. The sequence continues at coordinate 7,910,295 of CM069086.1, read as the reverse complement.
TATATATTAGTTTTAAAGAGACAAGATTAGTATTCTCTCTAAATCAACTGCGGTCCTTTGAGAAAGCTTTCTCTAAATGAGGTCAACTTAGACGAAAACCAAATTCTGATATGATGAGAAGAAAGAGTAATTTTTTGCTACCTTTGATGGAAACTCTTGCACCAATAATTAATATATGGCTGCCTTCGAAACTTTAAACCAACTGGGAGTCTTGCTGCAAGAACAAAACTACGTGATAAGGAAAGCAATAAAAATGTACACCCCATTGTTGCAGGCACGCACTGGTGGCAGGAGGAAAAGGATCACTTTTTTCTATACATTAAGGTCTATACTGGTTAAGTGGTATTTATGAAAGACTAAAATAGTCCCACCCCATACATTAAGTAGCATTTTGATCATTTGAGCGATAAATAAATATCAACAGTCCAGACACCCCACCCTCACCCCACCCCGCTGGTGGTGGGCTGGTGGCTAGTAAATTACTCATTGTTCCCATTCTTTCAGTCGTACCATTTTGGTATACAACTCCTCATAACACTAGATATGTTATATGATCAGGTAGCCATAAGAATACAGATATACACTTAGCTTAGTAGCATTTGATTCTAGTCTGAACCATTAGCTTGTAAGAGGTTTTTGGCAGAAAGATAAGCCAACAAACTACATAAACAAAGAGCTTGCAAGAAATCAAATTGCTACCATTTTCTTTTGAAAATTTTCAACCAAAATCCACCTAGTCTCTCAAAAGAGTATGAAGATACACAAAATCTTGCTCCCTAAAGCAGATTAAGAATAGATAAAGAAGAGCAATACTGTCTAACATAATGGCACAAGTCTTCAAAAAAAAAAAAAAAAATAACAAGTGCTTCGCCTCCAACAAATCAGAACATCGGATCTGTGAACAGGTCATCCGGATCAAAAATGCCTTCATCATCAAAGGGAGGCAACTGAGCAAGAGCCGCCTCTGCAGCTGAATAGCGGGGGATTCCGCTTAAAGCAGCATCGAACAGCACAGGATAAGAAGTTGGTGCTTTCCCAACATCAAAAATGGTAGTGATATCATTATCTTCATCCACAGGTTCAGTGAGCAATGCTTCAAGTTCACTCCCAATTCTAGCGATAGGATGACCGAAAGTTCCACTGCTAGGAGCAGTACATGATTGTTTGCTGGGTAATAGGGACCTTCCAGCATCAACATTCACATCAGACCCAACATTGACAACAGCATTATGGTCTGTGGACTCTCCTCCAACAACTTCTATCATCTGCTCCGCATTGGTGCGTTCTCGAGGCAACATGCTCTCATTGCTAGTGTTTGGCTCTGCTTGTGATCCTCCATAAGAAGACCCAATCATATCCTTGGTGTGTGGAACTTGGGAAGTTCCAGTGGCTTCAGCATCCTCCTGCTTTGCTGTTCTTGTTATCACACAGTGCCTAGATATACTTCTCCAGTCACCTTTTTCATTTATTTCTAAGCCCCGGAGAAATGACCTATAGCGGGAAAGATAGAGAAATAAGTTATTATCAGCTTTGAAGTTAATCCAGGAAACAAGATCGCAGGACAGCATAAAAGGGACTCTTCACGTGATATTCAATTAGATGAAACACGTGTAAGCATCGTTTGTCTTAGCTACAAGTTACACAAAATATCTCCAGAACTGAAGCTTTTTATGAAGACCAAATACACCTATGACATATAAGAAGGTGTACTCTATCCACCTAGAAACATAATAATATATGAGATGTTTAGAAGCACACCAACCTGGTCAGTGAGAAATAAGAATATTGGAAATTCCGTTTTAGTAAAAATGTAAATCGTGCAATCAATTACAAGAAAGGATATAAACATCAATTCAGATTATTCATGTCGTCCTCAAGAACTGTACTAGAAACTGACCTATGTTCCTGTTCTGTCCAAGATGCCCCTCTTCGCCATTCTGCATCTGCTTTTGAATTCTGGTTTTGCATTTTAGGATGATTAGGTAATGGGACATATCCAGACTCGATGACATTTATATCTTCAATTAATATATCTTCATCAGCCGATTTCCCAGGAAGTGCTTCTTCCATTTCCTCTAATAGATTGTTGTTATCCTTGTTGACCGCAACAGTATTCTCAAAGAGTTTATCCTCCTCCTTACTCCAGAAGGAGTTATTGCATGTTTGATTGGTGTTCATTTTCTTTTAGATCTACAAGGAAAGGCTCAAACATGAAAAAAGTAAGCTCTTGAAGAGGATTCATAAAACGGATGAGTGTTAATATATGACCAAAAACTACGATAAATATTGTGCATCTAAAATAAGATTTTCTGATTGACCTCAACTCAAGGAAAAGCATATCAAAGCAGATCGAAAAAGGAAATCTTTACAGAGCCATGACAAAAAATCTAAAGAGAAAGCCATGAAAGATTTTTTCCCTTCAAAGAACTAATCATATCTCTAAAAATTAACTTTCCTAAACCAAAGCATATTAAAGAAGAGTACCAGAAAACGTCAGCACACGTAGCAGAACCTGATGATCACAAAGCACACTAAAAGCAAACTTCTGAGTGAATCAATCTACAATTATAAGCTTTATCACCTATGAAAACAAGCATTCAACCAAAAAGGAATCACACACATATATATACTCTTCTATCTCAATTTATATAATTTACTTTCCATTTTAGTTAGTCCCAAAAGGAATGAACATTTCTATTTTTAGTAAAAGATTAACTTTAAAATGTTCATTTTACCCTTAATGAGATGATCTATAGTCACACAAACATTTATGACTTATTTTAGCCACAGTTTTCAAAAGTCTTTCTTTCTTTCTTTGACTGCATATCAAGTCAAACTACCTCATATAAATGTGGTCAAAGGGACTAATTGTTACAAAATGTATATAGACATCATTCTTAGTAATATACATAGGCATAATTAGATAGTAAATTTGTAGAAATCTTTTATAATTAGTCAAGGTGCGCGAAAGTTGGTCCGAACACTACGGTCAACCAAAAAATAATTAGCTAGCAGATTTGTAGGATTCCCTCTTTATTTTCTTTCCTAAGTTAGCACCTAATGTATTATATTTATATCTTGCTTACCTATTGGAATAAGATCATCAACTTCCATTCAATGGTATCAGAGCCTATAGGTTCCTTCATCTTGTTTTGGCTATGTTTTGAAAGGCAACTCGATCTTGTTTTGTTGTCTTACAGAAACAGAGCTGAATCAATCACTTTCAAAGTGGTCAATTTGTGTCACCGCCACTGTGGAAGGAGGCAGATCATCCTTTCGATCACTTTCAAAGTGATCAATTTCCACTACGCACCACCTACATCTCTTGTCTGTCAGTCATGCGTTGACATGTGGAGGCGCATGCTCCATCAAAATCTTTCAAAGATTGAACATCCGGTGTCGTCTTATCAGTTTCGACGTACCCTGAGTTTTGTTTAGTGTTGAAACACTAATTGGGTAACTCTTCGTCACTTCTAGGTTCATATTGTTTTCTGAAAACTACTTCCAAGCTCATATTTTCCCTGAAGCTTCTGTGATTTAGATATGGTTTCTATTTGGTGTTGTCACGATTTGTTGAGTTTTGCTCAATATTGAATTAATAGTGTTTTGTGGATGCTTGATCCTTATGTCAAATTAATCTGATACTTGACAATCGACTACAATTATTTTGTTAGGAGAATTGGTTGCTAATTTCTTGGAATCAAATATTATTGATGACCTTCTAAAGCTAGGCTTTTCTTAAATATTTCATCAAGGTGAACTGGCAAAGGGAGACAATTTCAAAGCTAATGGCGTGAAAGAAGTACTTAATAGAACAAATAAATGAAATTTGGCGTGTTGATTGCATTGACATGATCATGATATAAGATGTATGCATGCCTGCGCTCGAGAGGCTTAGGGGCCTGTACAATATTCAATGGACCAATCATGCGCTCAAGTGCCCAACCTATACCAAGGGTTGGCCTGAAAGTCATCCTTACTCAACAAACACCTTTCTTAGTAAGGTTTCTTGTTTCCACTCATTAAGGATTCTATCTACAAAAGAAGGTGCACGAGGGATACTCAAATTGCTCTCACTGACACCAAAGAAGGTGAGGACGTCTTTCTTTCCTACCTCCATATAGTTCGCCTTAAAGCCTTAAGGAGAAGGGAGGAGTAGTTATCTATGTAATTAGTCTTTGTTGGCCGTTGTTCCAGTCGAACACTCTCTTGTCTTTGTCCAATTCCATCTTAGAATCTTCCAAGATGTTATAGAATTTTCAAAATGCTTCCAAAGAGAAATGTAGCCCCTTTATTTTATATAGGCATTGATGAAGGTTTTAGGGTAGCCTCCAAGTAATCCTAATGGACCTTTGGGCTTAAAACATGTGGGGGGACCAATTTGTAGAGGCCCAACCTAGCCCAATGTAGTTGGATTTGACTTAAGTCATGCAATCTTGACTTAAATAATTAATCCGGCTTTATTAACCCAAAATGTTGACTTGGGTCGATGTCGTGAATTTATAACTTCGTTCAAATTTTGTATGGACTTAATCCCATAAAATTTGCATGTCTTGATATTAAAGAATTGCTTTTTCAATACTGGATTGTATTTGTTGGTATTGTTTGTGTTTGTTGGCTTCTCATATATTGATATTTTGGGTACTTTATGTTGGAAACTATAACTCAAACATTTAGAAAGGAGTAAATATGGCTATAAATTATGAGGGTAAGACAATTTTGGTTTCGGCGAATGAGTTTGCGGAGTCCTCTTAGTATCGATAATCCTTTAAAGAATTCATTTCAACTACTACCCTTGTTGATTCAAGAAAAGCATATTACGCGGTCTCCTCTTTGAACAATTGGGTGATTGATTCATGTACTACAAATCACATGACACGTAATCCAAATATATTTTCTACCTTTCAACCACACAAAGCACCCTCAGTTGATGGCTCAACACATAACATTGTGGGATTTGGAACCATTAAAGCAACTTCCTCTATTACCCTGTCATCTGTATTAAATGCCAGACTCTACTCAGAACTTGAATCCTAGAGACCCTCTTTTGATTTTGTAGGATATCCAACAGTCTCTGTAGAAGAAAATGAATGGTTACAAAGACCATTTACAGAAGAGGAAGTGCTACTGATCATCAACCAGTGTGATAGGGACAAAGCACATGTCCCTGATGACTTCACTATGGATTTCTTTAAGAAATGTTGGGATATTTTGAAAGAGGGCTTAATGTTGAGTATACAAAATTTCCATCAGAGGAGTGTGTTTGAGAAATCATTTAATGTTACATTCATCGCTTTAATCCCAAAGAAACCTGATGCAATTGAGCTAAAAGACTTCAGACCAATCAGTTTGATAGGAGTTGTCTATAAAATCATCCCCAAGTTGCTAACTGAGAGAATGAAGACAGTGATAGTGAAATTGGTTGATGAACACCAAATGGCTTTTTTGAGATGTAGGCAAATAATGGATGCAACGTTGTTGGCTAATGAATTGGTCAACTCCACGGTAAAGCAGAAGAAACTGAGAATTCTATGCAAGCTAGACATTGAGAAAACCTATGACCATGTTAACTGGAATTTCCTTCTAAAAACTCTAAAGGACATGGGATTTGGTAACAAGTGGATTGGCCTGATCAATAACTGCATTTCAAGTGTGAAGTTTTCCCTCCTCATAAATGGAAACACTGAAGGATTCTTCCAATCTCAGAGAGGTCTTAGACAGAGAGATCCTATGTCCCTATTCCTATTCTTAATTGCCATGGAGGGTTGAATCACATGTTCTGGAAGGCAAAGACTAATGGGTGGGAGAGGATTTAGTGCACTGCTAGGAGAGGGAAGGAGCTGGAGATCACACACTTTTTCTATGTTAATGATGCTCTTATGTTCTGTAAGGAAAAGGAGGCACAAATTAGACACATAAGTGCTATACTCACTATTTAGTAGAGCATTTCAAGCCTCCATGTCAATTGGTTGAAGAGTCATCTCCTCCCTATCAACTTAGTTGACAATTTTCTTGGGCTAGCTGAGACATTGAGTTGTTAGGTAGATGCACAACCAACAAAATATCTGGAACTACCTTTGGGTGCTAAGAACAAAGAGCTGGAAGTCTGCATTGTGGTGTTGGAGAGATGTGAGAAGAAACTAGCCCGATGAAAAAGCTAGTATTTGTCCATGGGTGGCAGGGTGACCCTCATCAAATCAGTATTAGATGGATCATTTACTTATATGATGAGTTTATTTCCAGTCCCCAAGAACATTGAGAAGAATATAAATAGGCTCAGGAGATCTTTTCTTTGGCAAGGCAACAAGGAAAAGGAAGGCTGCAACTTGGTGAAGTGGGATACTCTCACACTTAGCAAAAACAAAGGAGGCTAAGATTGAAGAACCTAAGTCTCCAAAATAGTAGTTTACTCCAAAAGTGGCTATGGAGATTCTGCATAGAATATAGAGCCATATGGAGAAGATTTATATCAGGAAAGCATGGTTTATTTAACCAGTGGACAACTGAAGAGGTTATGGCACATTTAGATGCAGTGTTTGGAAGACCATTAGACGACTATGGCCACATTTCAAAAACAACATATGTATTAGTGTTGGGGATGGACTGAAGACAGAGTTCTTGAATGAAAAATAGATAGAGGAAGACAGTTTGAGAAACCTATTACCTCTTCTATATACATTGAGTATGCAGAAAAATGACACTGTGGAACAAGTCTGGAGTAAACAGGGTTGGAATCTACTTTTTAGGAGAGCATTGAATGATTGTGAAATTGAGGAGGTTGCCAGGCTATTAGGGGTTCTTTATGATTTCCCAGGTACTTCTTAGAGGTTTGATAAGCTAATATGGGAAATACACAGCAAAAGGATCTATATAGTGAAATCAAGCTATTGGAAGATGAATTATAATGTCCCACTGATTGAGAGACGGCCCTAGAAACTGCTTTTGAAGGTGAAATGTCCATTGAAAGTCTCATGTTTTGTTTGGATACTAATCAGAAAAACATGTCTTACTCATGAGGCTCTACAGAAAAGAGGCATGCAAATTTGTTCAAGGTGCTTGTGTGAACAGGAAGCTGAAGTGAACAACCATCTGCTCATACATTGCCAAATAGCTGCCAATTTGTGAATATGTTTTATGCATTTGGGGGGTTAGCTAGGTGATGCCAAAGACTACTTTAAAGCTTCTGAAGAGTTGGCTAAGAGTTGGAAGCAGAGGGAAAAATGAAGAATGGTGGAAGCTCTTCCCAACATGTAGCTATTGGTCCATATGGAAGGAAAGAAATACTAGGTGTTTTAATTGACAAAAAAATTACTTTTCAAAGGATTAACAAATTGTATTAGTCTTCTATTTCTTTGGTGTAAACAAGATTTGGTGGGGGAGGTGGTAGAAGTAGTTGATTTCTTAGGAAACTTGTAATTTAGTTACCTTCATAGGGGTGTGCCCATCACACTATGGGATGTAAGTTTCCAATTCATCATTTCTTGGATGATGAATTTTTTTGTGAATACAAAGTTACCCTTATTTCAAAAAAAATGCCGAAGTTGGCCTTCAATTTGATTTCTGTGAGTAAACTTATTATAGATCTTAATTGTTATATTTCATTCTTTCCCGATCATGCATGTTTCGTGATCTTGCCACACATAAGGTTATTGGTAAAGGATATATATTTGATGATCTATATATCCTTAATAAATATGAGCCTCAATTTGTTGTCTGCACAAGTGTCATGGCTTTATTTGAAGCACATTATCAATTGGGAAATCATTCTTTACTTTTGTTAAAGAAGCTCTGCCCCCAGTTTCAAAATGTTCCTTCTTTGAAATGTGAATCATGTCAATTTGCAAAACATCATCGCAACACGTTACATCCAAGGGTTAATAAACCGATTGAGTAAGCTTTTGAGCTAATTCATTATGATGTTTGGGGACCACGTCCCGTTGGTTCCAAAATTGGACATAAGTATTTTGTCACTTTTGTGGTTAATTTCTATAGAATGACTTGGATTTATTTCATGAAAAGTCGCTTTGAAATGTTTACACACTTTTATGCCTTTTGTGTTGAAATAAAAACTTCATTCAATACTTTGATGCGTATTTTAAGGAGTGATAATGCTAAAGAATATATGTCAGACTTATTTCAATCCTATTGAGAAAACACGAGATTCTCCATCAATCGTCATGTGTTGATACACCTTCTCAAAATGGAGTTGATGAGAGTAAGAATAGGCATCTACTTGAGACAGCCCGAGCACTTATGTTCCAAATGAAGATGCTTTGAGAAGGAACCTTTGGCAAGGAAATAAAATTGAGAGCAGTTACAATTTGGGGTCTGGGAGTAAGGAGTAAGGAAGCTCATGTTACATAACCAAAGTCTGCTAAGCAAGTGGCTATGGAGTTACAACCAAGAGGAGCATGCACTATGGAAAGAGGTTATACAACACAAACTCAGCCAAGAAGGGGAATGGTGTTCCAATGAAGTAACAACCACTTATGGAGTGGGAATTTGGAGGACTATCAGAAGCTTTTGGCTGACTCTAGAAGTTAATACAAAAGTTAAAGTTGGGAGGGGGGGTAAGGTTTTATTCTGGATAAAAGACTGGATTGGTCAAGGATCTCTTCAAAGTTTGTTTCCTGGATAGTAGCAAAATCAGTGAGATGTTGTCTCAACAAGGGTGGAATTTGGTATTTAAAAGGTTGTTAAATGACTGGGAGATAGAAGGGGTAATTGAACTACTGAATATGATAGAAGGTTTTCCAGGCACTAACTTGGAAACAGATAGTCTATTATGGAGACAACACCCAAATGGAAGATTCTCTATCAACAGATTGTACAAGTGGGGTCTATCAGTAACTGGAGGAAGGAAAACAAGGGCATGGAGTGTTGTTTGGAAGAGTGTGGCTCCCACTAAAGTGAAGTGTTTTGTTTGGCTAGTAGCTAGGAGAGCCTGTTTGATGCATGAAGCATTACAAAAAAGGGGCATCAACATAGCCTCTAGATACTTACTATGCAAAGAGGCACTGGAAACCAACAAACACTTATTTTTGCATTGCAAAGTAACAACACAAGTATGGGCTTTATTCTTCAATTTAGCTAGCCTAAACTGGTGTATGCCAGAACACACAACAGATTTATTGAGTTGTTGGATTAGAAGGGGGGGCAGCAAGAGTCAAAAGAAGTGGTGGAGGACAGTATCTGCTTGTATCTGGTGGAATATTTGGAAGGAATCAGAGGATTTTTGAAGGAAAAGAATGCTCAATACAGAAGATTAAATGGAAAGTAATTACTTCCTTAGGTTTTTGGTGTAAAGAACAAAATATAGAAGAGGAAATCCAATTAGTTCATTTCGTAGGTTCTTTGTAAGTATTTTTGTTTCTTTTTTCTTCTTTTTTTCTCTTTTCTTTTAAAACTTTTTGGAGGTGGCCAGCATAGCCCTTAATGCTGAGGAATACAAGTTACCCGTTTCAAAAAAAAAAAAAGTTCCTAAAAAGTTTGTGTTGATACACTCTCTAAAAAGGTAACAGCATCTGGTTCTAAACCATTCTGCCGCAAAGAGTAGAACAGTGTTAGAGCTTTCCTATCCATCCCATGCTGGCCATATCCCAAAATCATATTTGTATATGTCAAAGAGTTCTTTTCAGGAGATTTTAGAAAAACACTTTCAGCATAATCAATGATTCCTGATTTTGAATACATGTCTACCAAAGCAGAAATAACATAAACATTGTTCTCAAACAAATTGCGAATCGCAAAACAATGTAGCTGCTTGCCCATTGCTATACTTCCTGACTGGCTGCATGATGGGAGGATTGATGCTAAGGTCACAGCATTTGGCTTCACATTCTGCTCTAGCATCTCCTTGAAGACAACAAAGGATTGTTCAATTAATCCATTTTGAGTGTTTCCAGCAATCATAGCATTCCACGTGGCTTGATCTTTATCATTTGTGAAGTTCGACTGGAATATTGCTTGTGCTTCTCTAATCATATTAGATTTGGCATACATATCTATTAGGTAACTCTCCATCCCTTCAAATTGAATATTGTGCCTCAGAAGATAAGCATGGGTCTGTTTACCAATTTCCCTGTCCCTAAGATTTGATGCCGCAGAAAGCAGGATGATGATTGTTATCTCATCAATTGCAACCCCAAGCTTTTGCATCTCATATACAAGCATCAAAGCCTCATCATCTAGTCCGTTCTGTACCAAAGCAGACACCATGGGTTATTCTTGTCTTTAGAGGGGGTATCAATGTTATTCAACTGAACTTGGCAACTATTTGGAGTCAAATGATGTGATATTTTCAAAAACTACATTATTCTTCTATATCTCTCGCAGTTCTACAAGTAAGGGGGTGGAAGATGAGTGGTTAATTTATCAGGTTACTCATGTTATGCAATCAGATGATGTTATTTTTCCATCTCCTAGTTACTCTATTGAGCACCACACAACTGTTGCACCTTCGACACATGTTCCAGCAAAACCGTCAATTGCTCAAGTTTATTCGAGGCGACGAGAGGCCGATGATACATGTGTAGCACCAGTTCCTTTGTCATCAAATCCTTCCCTACTTGATCCTTTTAGAAAATTTTGACATCCCTATTGCGCTTCGTAAAGGTACACAGACTTGCAAATCCAAATATTCCATTGCTAACTTTGTTTCCTATGATCGCATATCTTCCACATCTAGATCCTTGAGTGTATTGTGAAGGAGGCTTTGAATCATCCTAGATGATCAAATGTGATGCTTGAGGAAACACATACATCAGAGAGACTTATGGGGTACTATTCAGACACCTTTTCTCCGGCTCCCAAACTCATTTATGTCTGTTTGTTCATTTCTCTAGCTGTTTCCGAGAATTGGCCTTTACACCAGTTAGATATCAAGAATTTCCTTTATGGTGATCTTCAACAGGAAGTGTATATGGAGCAACCACCCGATTTTATTGCTTAGGGGGAGTATAGGAAAGTCTATCATTTGAAGAAGTCTTTGTATGGCTTCAACCAGAGTCCCTGAGATTGGTTTGACAAGTACAGTGAGGTAGTTCACGCGTGTGGGCTGAAAATGAGCACATGTGATCACTCTGTTTTCGGTCGACTATCTGCACCTGGCACTATCCTTCTTATTGTGAGGGGATCTCTTCCCTTAAGTCTTTCTTGCCTCCTAGGTTTCATACGAAGGACTTAAGTCGGTTGAAATATTTTTTGGAAGTAGAAGTAAATAGAAGCAAGAAGGAAATTTTTCTATCTCAGAGAAAGTATATTCTTGACCTACTTGCAGAAACTGGAAAATTGGCAGCCAAACCCTGCAGTACTCTACTAGTTCACAATGTGCATCGTATGAAAGATGATGAAAACCCTTTTGATAATCCAGAGAGACTTAGAAATTACAAATGTTAGGATCTAGCGACATCAATGTACCATATGACTTTATCAGTCTCTCACTCACTAAAGCATATTATCATCAGATATCATCAGATAATAAACAACCATTCTATACCCTGCATGTTCACAAATGAACCACCCAGCACCAAGGTGAGTTTTAATACAACAGGGGTGATAGTTTAGGTAGGTAAAGCGAACAATGACAGTTGAGGTATGCAACTCGCAAAAAGTGATAGTTTGAATGTGTTTTTGACCATTAACTCTTATTAAAATTGAGAAAATTCCAAAAGAAGAGGCTGTTACACCCTTTGTCCCTTGTGAAAACTGAAGAGCAATAATTCACTTTAAATTGACACAAGCAGCTTGTAAGAAAGCATGTGGAACCTAATAAACCAAGTAAAGATAATATGGACTCGGAACTTAATTGGTTGGCAAGAGTCTATATGCATATTTACTCAATAAAACCTCCCACTAATTACTAGAACTAGACCTAATTTATAGAAAGCTTTTGTTTGTCAATGTCCAATAAATTAAGCCGACAGCCTAATAAGGAAATTTTCAGAGATTATCCTATCTATATGATTTGTTGTAGCTTCAGAACCATTTTCACAAATGATAAACTCCACTTATGCCAGTTCCATTGATATTCACATACTATAATTTTATTTTTTTTTTGAACTAGTAACATTTGTATTTCATTTAGTACTTAGGTAGTACTGAGAAACCATATTTACAAAAGCAGAAATGAAGTATAATCTATCCAAAAACTGAACCAAATCTAAATGGATCCTAAAACATCTATGATTGACTCAGTTTCATTGGAGTAGACATTTGTACACCAAAAGCAGAACAACAAAATACACTTAAGCTTTACTTCTTGCAAGTTGTTGTTCCTATTCTCATATTCACATACTATAATTAGCTGAACCAACCTTAGCAGACATATTAATAGTTATCTGCACCAACCTTAATAAGTGTTATTAATGCCATTTGGCTCCAATATAAAAACACTCATGAACTTGCAAACATCATATCAAAGAATATCCTTAATACAATAGTTTAAAAGTCGAATTGCAGAACAAGTATAAGTTATTCAAAGGAAAGAACTGGTCACCTAATTTAAATGTGCTTCAGTCAATCAGACAACTTGATAGAAGTTGTCATCTTGGATAAGACCCTTCTTTTGCTATCTGGGACTCCTCGTTTCCCACCAAAAAGGTAAAATGGATATTCTTGATTGCTCTGTATTAATAAAGAAATATGCATACATTTCACTTACTGAATATCCGACCTCTGAGTATCTTTACAAAGTAAAAAAACATAATTCAGAAGAAAAAACTAAACTAAAACAAGCTAAAACACAACTTAATTACCTCGAATTTCAAAGGCAGCTGGTAAACTACGATCTTATTAACTCTAGCAAAATCCTGTCCAAAAATGTCATGAGTACAAAGGTACATAGTGGGAGAACGAATAGTTTTTTATTCTTCTAGCCCATAGATCCACTCTTCTATTAGTTCAAGTTTAGGCTTATAGCCAGCATCCTTCATATTAATGGTTAAATATCCCAACATATCATATATCATGCAGTACTGAGGATGCTTCTTATCTTTAGATACAAAACAATGTGGATATCCAGAAGTATCAATCCAACTACACCCAACCTCCTTTGACAATCCCATTTTGCGCATTCCTCTTCTGACATTATCTACAGACTGCCAGTTTCCTTCCTCTGCATATATATTTGAGAGCAGAACATGATAACCAGAAATTTCATCACTACCCTCTAATTCAAGCAGCTTACTGGAAACAATTTTCCCCAATTCAAAATTTCTATGTACTCTGCAGGCTGCAAGGAGTGATCCCCATATTCCCAAGACATTACCCTCAACACCCAACTGTTTAGCAAAATTATGAGCTTCATCCAACCGTCCAACTCTTCCTAACATGTCAACCACACAAGCATAGTGCTCTGCCGACGGCTGAATCCCATATTCTTCGCCCATCAGCTCAAATATTTGAAGGCCTTCATCAACCAATCCGGTGTAGCTGCAAGCAGATAGGACTGCTACAAAGGTAACAGCATCTGGTTCTAAACCATTCTGCCGCAAAGAGTAGAACAGTGTTAGAGCTTTCCTACCCATCCCATGCTGGCCATATCCCAAAATCATATTTGTATATGTCACAGAGTTCTTCTCAGGAGATTTTAGAAAAACACTTTCAGCATAATCAATGATTCCTGATTTTGAATACATGTCTACCAAAGCAGAAATAACATAAACATTGTTCTCAAACAAATTGCGAATCGCAAAACAATGTAGCTGCTTGCCTATTGCTATACTTCCTGACTGGCTGCATGATGGGAGGATTGATGCTAAGGTCACAGCATTTGGCTTCACATTCTGCTCTAGCATCTCCTTGAAGACAACAAAGGATTGTTCAATTAATCCATTTTGAGTGTTTCCAGCAATCATAGCATTCCACGTGGCTTGATCTTTATCATTTGTGAAGTTCGACTGGAATATTGCTTGTGCTTCTCTAATCATATTAGATTTGGCATACATATCTATTAGGTAACTCTCCATCCCTTCAAATTGAATATTGTGCCTCAGAAGATAAGCATGGGTCTGTTTACCAATTTCCCTGTCCCTAAGATTTGATGCCGCAGAAAGCAGGATGGTAATTGTTATATCATCCATTGCAACCCCAAGCTTTTGCATCTCATATACAAGCATCAAAGCCTCATCATCCAGTCCGTTCTGTACCAAAGCAGACACCATGGTGTTCCATGACACTATATCTCTTTCCTTCATTCCATTAAAAACTTTAAATGAATCGCCAACATGGTTACACCTAGAATATGTGGCTATCATAGCATTAACCGAAATAACCTGTGAATCCCTGCATTTCTTTATCAGACATGCATGTAGCTGTTGGGCAAACTCCGAATGCTGCAACTGTGAAGTTGCCATAAGAGCGGATACAAATGTCACATCATCAGTAGTAACAGCATCCTCTGCTTCTACAGCTTCAAGAAAGAGATCAACAGCTTTTAAAGGAAAATTGTTCTGAATGTACCCGCTAATCATAGAGTTCCAGATCTCTGTATTTCTTTCACAAGTATTCTCAAATATTCTGGTCGCCAGATCAACGCAACCAAGCTCAGCATACATAACAATGGCAGCACTAACAACAAACAAGTCATTTACATATGCATTACCCAGTTTCACAAGCAACCCATAAAGAACATCAGCAACTCTAACATCCCCTATTTCTGATACAGCAGGAAAAACATTAATAAAACTAACAATAGTTGGCTTAATACCTAATCTCATCATCATAACAAAACACCTCACTGCTTCCGAAAACCTCTTCCTTTTCACATACCATGAAAAAATAGTATTCCACGCAACAACATTTCTTTTACGCATAGTTCTAAACACCCTTTCAACTAAATCACACTCAGAACCATTATCCAATGTAAGACAAGTAGCAGAGTACATATTCAACAAAGAATTACTAACAATCCTACTTGGATGAATCCCAGAACGCAGAATGTGGCAATGCACAGCTTTACCTTCAAGAATCTGTTTGGTCTCCGCGCAAGCCTTGAGAACAGAGGAATAACTATATTGATCACATACGGATGAACCCACATGTTTCAATCGAGAATAGAATGAAATGGCTTCATGGGGCATGTTATTACAGACAAATCCAATGATAATTGTGTTCCAAAGGACAGTTGTTGGTTGAGGAATTGTATCGAACAGTTGGCGGGCGAGATGGGGTTGGCCTTGTCTGCATAATTCGCTTAAACGAAAGCGAATTGTTCTGGGTTTTGAGTCTGTAAGAGTGCATTGTTGGTCGGTGAGGGGTAGAGAGGAGTAATTTGGGAGATGGGTTAAGCTCAAAGATGGAGATTGTGAGAAAGTTGAAGGAAGAGGAAGAGGAAGAGCTGAAGAAGAAGACATTGCCAAACGCATTTTCAACCTCAAAACTATCACTTAATCCAACAAAAATCCCAAATAAAATTTTCAACTGCTGCTTCTTATTTTCAGTTATAGTTATAGTACTAAAAACAATGGTTTGGTCTTTACAAATACTCATCCATTTCAGTATTTCCAAACTGGCCCTGAAAATACTTGGGAAAAACTTGGGTCAAAATTCGGAAAAAACTTTGGAAGTGATGTTTGGTTATATAAATTTTAAGTTCACATGCTAGAAAAAAATTAGTATTTGGGCCAAGTTCTAATATTTGAGAATTTCAAAAAAAAATTATAAATTACCCCAAACTTTATATTTTATTAAAAATATTCATTATTTATTAATTCCAGCTAATATTTGTTACTACCTCCTCGGACAAAAATTGAGTTCTAATTTGAGTGATAAAAAAGAACAATTTGTGTTAAATGGGTTGATATTATAACTGAATCGGTGACAAGTTTGAGTATGCGATAATGTATTGTCTTACCTATATTGTTATTTTGTTATTGTTATCAATTATATTGTAAGATTATTTTTAATGGAACATATTCATAATAAAATTATAATATAAATATATGGGTATTTTTAATAATTTTTATAACTTATGGGTATAAATCATATTTTTTGAAATATTCAAATATTTTTGATAAATTTTGGTGTCAAACACATGGTAAATCTTCACCAAAAACTTCACTCAAATATGATTTGCCAAAAATATTTTAGAACTTGAGGTCAAATGCTAGCTTCAATTTGTTTGTCCCGTTTTCGTAGTATTAAGT
The DNA here is from genome assembly GCA_035578085.1 of Solanum pinnatisectum. Taxonomy (NCBI): domain Eukaryota; kingdom Viridiplantae; phylum Streptophyta; class Magnoliopsida; order Solanales; family Solanaceae; genus Solanum; species Solanum pinnatisectum. The sequence goes on along the minus strand of CM069086.1, from coordinate 7,894,150 downwards.
GTTCTCTTTTTTAGCTACAGTCACTTAATAAATCTATATAAATTTAAATTCTTTAAATACTTGATATAATGTTATATATTATGAAGAAGTTATTACAAGATTTTGATAAAAAATTATTAACAAATCATTTCTGCAATCAAAATTATTATTAACATTATTATAACACATTTTTTCACCATTACTGCTATCATCACAATAAATTATACCGTCATTAATATTATTACTATTACCAACAACTAACATGTTTACTAGCATCACTACTACATGTTACGTTTACAAAAATTTCATTATCAATCATCATTATTAAATGATAAACACGATAATAGTCCTCTCCAGTTACTATCACCAAATATATTTGTTATCATCCCACAATTAGTGACAACTATTATTGTCGCCACTCCTCTCTCAGGACAATCATTATCATCGATTACCATAACAAAATTTCATCATTAATTCTACTTTATAATTTAAGAATTTATTGATATATTGTCCTCATTAATTTTAATATGTAACATTTTCTTAGTCTACTAGACATTATGTATGTGCTATGCATGGGCCTAATAATTTCTATTTAATCTAATAATTGGGAAAATTATATATATAAATAAATATATACTAGTTAATTAGTTAACATAGCTATAGTTTATTTTAATTATAATTCGCGACCTACTTTTAGCTATAATTACACTGCTCAGCTTTTTAATTTTGTATAATTCGTACGTTTGTATAATTCAGAATTTATATAATATAATTTGTATAACTATTTACACTTCTGATATTTGTAATTGTATAAATTCGTTATTTCGAGTTTATACAAAAATAACTGAATTATAAAAACGTACCCGCAAATTATACAAACTTGTGAATTATACAAACGAGGCAGCTTAAACTGTAGCTATGGCCCGTAAATATGCAAACTATAGGTATGAAGCATAATTAAGTTTATTATAGTGGCTATTTGCGAAAGTTCCTTTTAATAATTTTGTTTTAGATCAATTAAAGTAACATTTAACATTTGAAACATCTATAAATATACCAATTTATGTATTTGCATTTATGTTATTCGATTACTTTAATATTTTAAACTCCAATTTTTAATCAATAAAAACTGCTAATATATGTCTTTCCTTTTATTTTGTTTCCCTTAATATTCCTTGCTTAGTTATATAATTATTGTTGTCCCTCCTTTTGCTCTTTGAATATGTTCCATCTTTTGCCAATTTATTTTTATTATTCTCCTATTCTTTTTAACTTCGCTAATTTTTTTTCTTGTTACCTTCTTAAAAACTCAAGTTGTTGACCTGTTGTTTGGTTGACTCCAAATTGATGAAATATTTTAAAAATATCATATCCCTATTCTAATTATTGAAATTATGTGATTTAAATTTTTTATTTTATTCTTAATAAGTTTTTTTTACAGTTTTAAAGATGCTACAATTTTCACTCTTAAACTTCTTTTCAAAGATAATTATGAAGTAAAAATATCCTAAGCTGACATATATATAAGACTTGTTAATGAGATGATTATCTTTATTTGTTCTCTTTTCTAACAATCTTCTTAATTGTCACTAACTTTAAATAGCTTAAATTTAACGTTAAATATAATTAGTTAATCATAACGTGCAAAAGCTCTTGTAGCTCAGTTGGTTAGAGCACCCGTTTAGTAAGCGGGAGGTCTTGAGTTCGACTCTCAACAAGAGCATTGCTCTTTTTTTTTTTTCTGTTAAATTAATTATTTTTCTGTTAAAAACATTGTATCAAGATTAAATTGTATGAACACTAGATTCTAAGTTCCAACACATAAAATAAATATTTAAGCCAAAAACACTAGATTAAAACTTCAGATAAATACTAGAGATTAGATTATTTAGGTGGTAAACACTCTTCACTTCCAACCTTCCACAAGAGTTGCACAAGAGAAATCTTAATTACGACATATATTATGTTATATTGGTATAGTGTGAGGCGACCTGGGAAATAAGAGGCACCATCAGGATTTAAAAGTTGCTGGTGCACGTGAATCCTCACGGCGCATATGGGTCCGCCTATGTATTTAATAGATACAATTTGACTTGAGTTCAAATACTTAATAAGTACTATAATTTTTAGAGTGAATAATCAAACACATTTAAGATATGACATTTTTGTGAATATCATTTTTTGAACTATCAAATGTGTGAGTAATTTATACATGAACTATCTTTGACAACTTATTAAAACACAACTCGATTAGTATCTAGTGGTGCAAATGCTAGACTACTCTCTCTTTTTGTTTAATAATGATGTCTAATGATACTCCATATGAATAAATAATTTCATTGTATCAAAACTTAAATAATTTGTCACATTAAAAGTTGAAGAGGGTCAATATTTTCATATAATACCTTGTTATGTTGGAAAATAGTATGATTAGATGCTATTTCTCTATTCTTAGCAGAAGTATATGTTATGTTTTGTGATAGTCTATAAATTTTCTAATTCATTTTTTTTTATGAGAGAACAGGCACATTAATACTTCTCATCAGTTGGTTAACATACCATGTATTCAAATATTTTATTATACAGCACGATATAATATGATACATTATAAAATAATCATTCGAACAAAGCATAATATAGTTTGAAATAATTCTCTCAAAAAAGGAATTAGAACAAACAAAACGTGTAAAAAAGAAATGAAATAATCTTGACAAAAACAAAAAGTTTGGTCTTCAAATACTCCCTTTTCGTTTTTTTAGAAGCAAACAATTTAAATTTGATGAGAATTTGTGCATGAAATCTTCAAATTTTTGGCAATGATATTTATATATTTATAAATTACGTAAAAAGTACAGTATTACAAGTCGCAATAATTGATAATTCAAAATGTTTATAAGATCTATAAAAAAATTAATATCAAATATAAATTTATTTGAATCTCGAAATTCGAAAAATGTCAAATGGGATGGAGGGAGTATAAAATTACAATATTTGCATGTTATTTGAATTACATTGGCATAACAAAAGCCAAAAGGAAGATCTCTCTCTGGTGAATCTCCGATCAAAGAAGAAACAGAAAACATAGACTCTTGTCGTCTTCTTCAATTTAATCCCTCCGTCCGTCCACACTCTGTTTCTTTGAAATTACCCCTAGAATCAACACTGACACTGTCTTTTTTTTTTTTTTTAAATCATATTTGGGGTTTTAATGTGTTAATGAAGCTTTTCGGTTATTGAAGAAGAAGAAGAAGAAGAGGAAAACTATATGGGGAGTTCACAGCAGCCCGGTAGCTTTGGGGACCCTCAACAAATCTCCTCTGATAATGTTAATGGTCTGTGCTTGGCTATTTCTTCTAGTTTGTTTATTGGGTCCAGTTTTATCATCAAGAAAAAGGGTCTTCAAAAAGCTGCTGCATCTGGCCTCAGGGCAGGTATCTTTCCTTTTTGGTTGGATGAAATTTGTATAGTTTTTGGTCCATGTATTAGAAATGGCTGAAATTGAACTTGGTCAAATCTTTTTGATGGGATTAAAAAAAAATTGTTTTATGAACTGAGTTGGAATTTAGGAAATGCACTTTCTGTATTTATTGGTCCACCACATGAGAAATGCTTGAAATTCAGCTGGGCTCTTTTTTTATAACCATGGTGTCTGGTGCAGCCTAAGCACACTAAAATAATTTCACGGATACGTACCACCTTCTACCAGCAACAACTGAGAATAAATCACCTAAGTGTTTTGTCTCTATTTGTACTCAACCACTTCATTGACCACTAGGTGCGGCTTGGGTGTGACTTTTTCGTTATGTTCTTATGACTTCAGGAAGTGGTATTTTTGTTTGGTTCAATTATTATATCTGGTGTCTAATTATATTTTTTTATTGGTTGAATGGATTACTTTTGGGACAGCTTAATTTCTTGGTGTTACTTTTTTTTTTCTCTTTTCTTTTTTCTGTTTTACTTTCTGATTTTGCTGAATTTACTGATATCTCTTTGCTGGAGTTCATTGTTCATAAAATTTCTAATAGCAATAACTGAAATTGCTGAAAAGATGAAGAATTTGTGACATCACTTTGCCAAAAACAATTGTTGAGCATGTTAACAATGAGTGAGACTCTTGTTACCTTTCAAGTAAATATAATATGACTCAACTATATAATTAGGCAGTAAAAGTTTCCTGTTCTGAATTGCTTTATGACATTCTTTATTGTTTTGAACATACCATATAGTGATTGCGATCAATAATCGGGAAACATTGACAACAAATCTTTTGGCACCAGAAATAAAAATCTGTGGGGATTTAAACGTATTATCATGTTAGGTTCTGAGATGGTTTGAAGTATATCCTTAAGATCTCTTTTGTTTAATGTATAGTAGTAAACTAGAACGGAAACCGAACATAAGAGATTCATTATTATCTGGGACATTGTGGATGATTACAGAGAATATTGATATGAGATCCTTGTCTGTTTCTCATTGTTTTTGGGTTTGGTTTAGTTATCCACTACAGAGAGAGTTAGAATAAAGATGCTAAGTTTGGTCCTATAGCTTCACATATACTAGATGTATATGCTTAGTTGAGATATTTTACTTTTACCTTATCACAAACAATATACTATATTTATATGGTTAGTTTGGTCCCACAGCTTCAGGTTACAACAGGCCTATTAAACAACAGAGGCTTCACTGTTTGCTGCACTCCTGATAATTAAGGTTTCATTTACTGCAAAAGGGAATAACTACCTGTGTGCAGGATGTTTGTAAAAAATCAACTTCTTGACTCTATCAGTGTCCACTTTCTATGAGCTCTCTTAGGCTAAAAGAAGATTCCTTTTGTTATTAGCTAAACAGAGTTATAATTTAAAAATACTTAAAAGATGTGACCCTCTTAAGTGGAATAATTTGACATTATAATACCTTTATTTCATCCATATCAAGAGCATGTTAGATATAACTGTATGTTGGATTCATTGTAATTTAAACATCTTGGTAGGAGTGTTTTTCATGATAGCACCATCCTTGGTGATTAATTATTATGATTCTCGTATCCTTTTTTGAGAGAAGACGCACGTTAGTCAAAGTAGTGTCATTCGACACTGCTTCGTAGGGAAATTGCATATAAACAACTAGTGTCTGGAACGCGTGTTGCGCATATACTTTCTTTAAAGAACCTAAGTGGATTATACCATCAGTTTTCTTTATTTTCTTTTTCCTTCCATGAATTAAAATGCTTGTGTTGACTGTGATAAGAAAGAAAATTGTAAAAAAACAAATGATAAACTTGAAGTTCCAAATGAGAGGCTTATAGGTTTAATTTACCACAAAAAATAATGAAATGGACGAGAAGGCTAAACACCATGAAATTTTTTATCCAAACTATCAAACAAATATATAGGTATGAGACTGGGCGGGGAATAAAAATGGATACATGCTCTGATGCTCAGATGCTAGATGAAAATTAAGAATTGAAGTTCATTGGCAAAATCAAACTTGGGTTTCTAAGAAAAAATACCAAGCAATCTTACCATACATGGGCAAAGAAAAAAGGAACTAGAGTGAAAATGGGAAATAAGAGAGGAAGGTACATAACATATGTTTAGCATTTGTAAGTCTTTCTTTCCCATTCACGGTGAAATTCCAATCATATAAAGCTCTCAACATTTCTTAATCATAAATAGAAGTATTTAAAAATGTCGTTGGGTGTGTGTTGGATCCTCCAAAAATAGTGCATTTTTTAAGTATCTGACATGTGACAACATTTTTGGAGAGTCCGTGCAATATAGGTGGGGAATATGAATTGAATTAGTAGGTTGGTTCATGAATCAGTCCTTAAGTTATTACATGAAATAGTGGATTAATAAATAGATATCATTGCTTGTAATAAAGGTTGACTGTCTAATTAATCACTCCAACGAAATAAATCTCTCTTAAGTTGGATACGTTTTCATCAAGAAAAAAAGCTTGCTAGAGCTCACCATTCAATGAACCACATTTCTTTTTCTTCTTATTTTTTTTAATGTTTATTTGAATGGATATTTACTTTTCTGTACAAAAATGTTATGAAAATAATGTTTCCTTGAAGGACAAAGATGTCGTTCAATATTTGATGGACATTTTGGTAATTCAACCTTAAACTTTTTTGGTTCCCACTTTTAGAATTGTATAGATAGATTTATAGATTTATAGATAGATAGACAGATATGCAAAACAATAAATATAAATTAAATGACACCACTTCATGGCGTAGTCCGTCTTTGATGGTCAATAGCGTCGACTTGTGCAACTGATGTGGGGGTTTAAGACCTGCTCTGTACATGTTTTGCATATTTTCTCATTGTTTTAACTTCTAAGCCTCTTTTGTCAAAAAAATAAATAAAAAAACAGGCCTCTTTTGTCTAAAACATAGAGGCAGTAATAATCAAACCCAGTCCTCCAGCAAAAAAGCTGATTAAACCAACACACCAATTAACATTTCGTAACCACAAAGTGAAAATAAAATATTCAATCCTTGAAAAGTAATTATTTTAGTGTAACATAAATGGATTTAAACGATAATTTTGAAAAAAAAAAGTTATCCGTTTCTGTAACTAGCAACTTCTGGGTGATTGAAATTGCTGGTGTTGTTATTCTCAAACTTGTCATCTCTCATTATAGTTGTTTGTTCACTTCTTTATATGTGGACACTTCTTACAAAAGATCATGGGTACGCCATTATTTGATAATACGTGTTCTAGATCTCATCTGTTTTATTCCTTCCTGAAAAGATTTCATCTGTTTCTTTGTCCATAGCTTTTGGAAGACAAGGAATCTAAAACTGATTTCATAAATGTGGTGTTCTACCTACTTTCAGAGTCGTCTCAAAGAAAGTATTATATGAACATGCTACAACATTACGTTCTGCTTCGAAAAAGTGCTTCCTTATTTCCCATATCTTTAGTACTCTTAGGCATATCTCATATCCTTGCTTATGTGCCTGTTCTTGACATGGATGCTCTCATGCTTTATCTAGAGCTAGTGCTACATAAGCTATTTGTGAAGGTTATGGATAAAAAATGTAAGAGTGCATGCAATGTGCATATCATGACTAAACCTTTTCCATTGTATTTCAATTTATAAGTTGGTTTATTGGTCCCTTTAATAAGTGGGTTCATGATACGACTGTGATTTATAGGGGTGAGATTATTTTGGCATTAGCTTCGTTTTTCATCTAATGTTTCATTCTTTTTGTCAAATGTGTGCTGCAGTCAAATTGTCAATCAGATTGACCCATATATAATCCTTCTTTTTTCATCTGCAATTGTCCACATGACAAGTGCTTTATAAGAAGAAAATGAAGTGTCTCATTTCCCTTTTCCCTTTCCTTGTTCTCCAAATAATTTTTTGTCCACAGTGCTTTGGTCTAGTGGTAAGATTGTAACACGTGATGTTTGGGCTAGGCGGATATCATGGGTTTGAACCCTTCCATGGACAAAAGCCATGTATTTCAGTGGAAAATGGTAGTATGACGGATCAATTATTCAATAAGTTTTGAATGGTCTGGCACTGGCCCTTAAGGATTTCTCTGTTATCAAAGAGAAAGGGAAAAAATAAAAAAAGAAGAAATATGGATTATTGGTGGTGCTCGGCTTTCAAATATATCATGAAACTGTTGGATAAGAAATGGATTGCCTCGTTAAAAATCTTACTCATCTTAGATCTTGGATTTAAACATCATAATCTTGAAAAACAAAGTTAGCTTCTAAAAGTTAATTCAATTTTCATACCTAGAGGCAATGTGACTTATTTTTACATGCTATGGCAGGCTCTGGAGGATATTCTTACTTGATGGAGCCGCTTTGGTGGGCAGGAATGATAACAAGTTAGTTATCCTATCATATTCAATCTTCTGATATATGAGGATTTGTGCTGAATTGTTTCCTCTCTGGTCTAAAATAATGTCTTTTACTATTGAGATGAGAATTGAAATGTGCAGCATTTAAATGTATATAAAAAGAGATTTGTTTTCCTAACTCATTTTTCTTTGTTTTTCTTTATATTGCCAAGGAATATGAAAATAGAAAAGTGGTGTTGCAAACAGTCAACTAATGGAACTTATGACTTGGTATCAGAAAATATAGTTCATCAAGTAAGGGAACTCCTTGAGGAAGTAGATGCTATCTAGTAGACTATTTTCTACAAAGTAGTGACTACGACATTGGATTGTTGTGGGGATAGTATATTCTTTATGCTCACTTTGCTGTTTGAGTCAGTGTATTGCTTGTGAAGTCTTACACAATATAGAGCCATGGTGAAATTCTCGTTGTTACCTAATAAAAGTCAGGCATCTATGATGGTTCAAAGGAAAGAGAAAAAAAAACTTGGCTATTAAGGAATATGGACAAAATGATTCAGTTGATTTCAACTTATTTTTGATAAGGTAAATGATCTTACTAATTTTGGGGGAATCCCCTCGTACAAGAAGTATACCAAGAGGTAGATAAACCTACATCAAAATTTGGTTCTCTATGGAAGTCACCCATTCATCTATGCAAACAAGAACCTCATGGGTGCACCAAGGGGGAAAGAAAAGAAAGAAGAATAAGAAAAGGGGGAACCTCAGATTATTTCAGCTTATACGATATATTAATAGCTGATCAAGGGGGAAAGAAAAGAAAAGGAAAGATCCCCTGTCACAGAAAGTACTTGACTTGTGAAAGGCAACACAAAATTCTCGGCAAAAGAATAATAATTTACGGTAATAGACATCTATGTCAAGGATAAATTATGCATATTGAGTTGTCTGAGAGATTATGGATGATATTTTTTCCCCCATAACTCTCCCTTTGTAGCTCCAAAATTCAACCAGCTAATGATTGGAACCACTTTAGACCCTGCTGTTTTTCATGCATGTTATATAAGCTGGTTTTCTTGGTAACTAAACTTATTGAATATGGGGAAGGATAATTTTGTATTCTCAATCCAGGATGAGTGAAAGAGGAATTGAGAAGTTAAAAGTGAAGGAAGAAAAAATCAACTTTTTAAGATAGCATTAACATGTAGATTGTTGTTATTTTGTTTCTTTTGTTTCATTAGTGTGAGAGAATAGAAGGGCTTTCAGGATCTAAGGGCTGAGGGCTCTCTGAAGTATATCAATATATGATATATCCTAAAGAAGTCCCTCTGACTATTCAAGCCACATTATATTTGTCAATTTTCTTAATTCTCTAACAAATAATGCAAGGATATTTACTTCAGTTCTTCGCATTTGCTCTACTTTGATGTGACTAATGTGGTCTTTTACTTGTTCAAAAGCCTTGATAGGAAAAAATATATGCATTTACTGAAAATCCTTCCAATATTGCTTGTAAATAAGTTATATCTCCTTAAGGCTTTTGCCGCCTCCACCTCTCCCTAAAAAGAATATGTTTTATGGGGCTTCCATGCTTGTTGTTTTATTTTTATTTGAAGCATTTTAACCATGTACATGTTCTCCTCACCTTTCTATTTGAAAAAAAAAAAAAAAGAGAAGACAAACAAGGGTTGATGTGAGTGCATTGCTTCTGTGGCAGTGATTGTTGGAGAAATTGCTAACTTTGCAGCTTATGCATTTGCACCTGCTGTCCTAGTCACACCTCTTGGTGCACTCAGTATTATTATCAGGCAAGAGAAGGCTGGATATGATTGTTCAACTTTGCTATCTGTTACCTTTTGAGGCAACATTTATTTATTTATTTATTTGTTTTTGCAGTGCTGCACTTGCTCATATGATATTGGGAGAAAAGCTGCATATTTTTGGAATGGTTGGTTGTGTTCTATGTGTTGTGGGCTCAACAACCATTGTTCTGCATGCTCCTCAAGAACGTCAAATTGAGTCTGTAAAGGAACTCTGGGACCTTGCCACGGAACCTGGTATGCATTTGAATGCTGACAAAGCCGAGTCCTTCTTGACATTTTGTGAGCATGGAAGTTTGATTGCTTAGTTTGTCAAAACTTCTTACTGACAATAATTTGCTAATTTCTTACTCATGGCAGCATTCCTCCTATATGCAACTTTGGTTATAGTGGCAGTTGTCATAATCATTGTCCAGTATACTCCAAAATATGGACAGACTCATATAATTGCTTATGTTGGAGTTTGTTCACTTGTTGGTTCTATTGGGGTAGGCACTCAGCTATCTGGTTGGAGTTCGGTTTTTCATTTTTACCCTCCCCCATCTGGGTTCTCTTTTTCCTTAAGCTTGTTATTATTTCATTTCTCTTTTTCCTTAAGCTTGTTATTATTTCATCATTCCTACACGGGCTACATCCATGTGATCTAATTGTGATTTTTGGAAAAAATCTTAAATGATTTGGCAGGTTATGAGTGTCCAAGCACTAGGAATAGCATTAAAATTAACGTTCTCTGGGACGAACCAGTTGTTGTATCCTCAAACATGGGTCTTTGCAGTTGTCGTAGTGACATGCGTGTTTACACAAATGAACTACTTAAACAAGGTAATTAGAATGTACTCTCAGTTATTTTTGTTGTTATTTTATGCTTGGATATATTAGTCATTTGTATGGAAGTTCTAAACATTAACTTGGTGCATCTTTATGCTCTTGGACTTTTAGGTGTCAGCCTATATCTTGTTGTCGTTGCAATTTGACTTACAATAAATGTAATGAAGTTTGTTCAGTTAAAATCCTATCGAAAAAATAACTTAAGCTACATCAGAAGCCTAGGCTCTCTTTTCATAGACCTCACACCTCTGTGTGGTCTCCTAGGCACCAAGAAGGTTGCTTCTTCACTTGGCTAGCAGCCAAAGGGGACATCCTTACATCTGAGGATAAGGAGGAGTACGTGGGTAACATATGTCACATGGTATTACATGTGCAAGCAATCTTAGGAAGATGTGGACCAATTGCTTTTTTCCTGTCAGGTAGCAAATAGACTATGATGTACTATGTTAAACTTGTTTGGAATACGTTAGACTGGACTTGGTATCAAAGATTTGCTTCTGAGTTGGACATTCAGTCGAAAATGGAGAAGTAGAGCACTGGAAGTAGCTCACTTAAAGCAACGCTAATGTGGATATATAGAAGAGCCGAACAAAAAATATATATATATAGAAGGGTTTTTTGAAGGGGTGGAAAATGCAGTTGTATAAATGAGGAATGCCTTTTGTTTCTTGTGACTTTTTTGGAGCATCCATGAGGTCCCAGTTATTACCGATGATCAGATAGTGTCTTGTCAAGGGGCCTTTCTTAGAGAATCAACATGCACATAATTGTGAGCGCAATGACCTTGAGGAAACTAATATCTCCACTAAAAATAAAACCTTCATATGTTTGTTGTTTGATGATTGTTGAACGTTACTGAGAGATAGAGCTCTTTCTGCAGATCAGTGAACATTTCAAAGTCTCATAATCAAAACTATTTGCATTTATCATTGCAGTGCCCCTTAGCTACAATCTAGATGATTATCATAGAAATATGGATGCCATACAAGATTGACAAGGTCAGAAATTATCACATCACGAGCAGTCGAGCACATAAGAGAGAATAAGATAGGGTTATCTGAGATGGTTAACCATGTCCAACATAAGCATCCAAATGGACTGGTCCTTCAGTGTGACAATATGATGATTGAAACTGTTGAAAAGAGACTGCGTAGACTTAGAATCACCTGGAGAGAAATTTTCTTAAAGGACCTATAATTTGTTGAAATCAATGCAGACTCAACTTAGAATTGAACAAATGGATTAAAGAATCCATATAGACCCATACAGGCAAAGACAACTGGTTTGGATTGATGCTTAGTTTATCGTTACACTTGCAATAAGTTGTTATAAGTCTTTTTAGTTTGGTAAGAGACTTGAATATTACCTGGGGAAAGTTAGTGGTTTAGAGAACATGTAGTTTTCCTATTTACTAGTATAACAAGGAAATTTGCCTGAATAGACCCAAATGGATAGACACACATTCATTTAGACGATTTGGAATAGTTTGGGTTGAAGCCTAGTTGATTGATTTCCCTGTTGAACTTATGTTGCTCCATGACTGACTACATAAGACTACATTTATAGCTGCAGAACCTATGTTGGTCATTTGTTACTCAAAGGACATTTATATTTCTGATGATTGTTTTATCTATTAGCAGATCCTTGTCTTTTCCTGGTGTTTTTTCTCTGTTTTTTTCGTGTTGGGGATACATCATTGTTTTTCTGTACCTTCAGACCAAATTTTCCTCACTTTTCAAATGCAGGCTCTTGATACATTCAACACAGCACTTGTATCACCAATATACTATGTGACGTTTACATCACTCACAATAGTCGCCAGTGTCATCATGTTTAAGGTGCAACCACTTTTCTTTACTAATGTTATATCCTTTAACTTATACATCACACTGTATTCTTTGAACTGTTCAAGTTGATTCAACGAAAATAATTTGAAGAAGATAGATTTTAAGATACTGAGTGACATTTTGTATAGCTCGATAATAAATGATAGTCATAAATATGCATAGTTGTTGATTTTTCTTTTGGATGAGAATTGAAAAGGGATTACTCTTCTTTTTGTGGGCGGAAATTTTCTTTATCATCTCACCTAATGACTTTTTGCCCGTCTGAAATGCTCCTATTTTTCATCTTAAATATGGACTTTTTGAACACCTAGTGCATGGTTGTAGTGTAGGAGGTCAGTGATCCTAGACTCCTAGTCATCTTTTCCGACAATTCTGCCACCTCGTTAGTATCATATTACTTAGCCTACGGTATGCATGAAGTCTAAAAATAGAATTCCTGTAAAGGAAACATAGATGAATCATATTGAACCTAACTAGACATAAACAGGATCAGGAATGAGTAGTGACAATGGTGCAGAGGACTGCGTGCTTGCCAGCCAATGTGGGTGGGGAATAATAAAACTTCGCAAGTGTAGTATGACTGCACGCCAGGCTCTCATAGACCTCCATTTTGGTGCATGAGAAACGTAATTGAAAACTATAAGGGTTGAACTTTAGAACACTCGTAGTAGTTGTACTATGTTAAACATTGATCTAGAGGAGACTGACCTTTTTTGATTCCAGCGAGATGACTAGTGACTAATTAAAGGAAAGATAAATAACATTACGTATTTAAGATTAGTCACCAATGAATTGAAATTTCCTTAACATAATTGATGAAATTGGAGCTAAAATGAAAGCAACTATGTTCTCTCTTCCTCCCCCTCCCATTGATGAAATTGGAGGGGGGGAAGCAGCCATCTTTCTGAATAATTTTTAACCATTTTAATAATTCTTGAGGACTTCTCCTTTCCTTGCTTTTCTGAAACTGCCTAACTAGTAGGGCTTGGCATATAACAATTTATACCCTTAAATGTATCCAATCAGTATTTTGTAACTCTAGTAATAAAGAGACAAAATTTGTTCAAACAAACCAATACAAATGAATTGCGAATATTACTAGAGAATTGATTGTCTAATGGGTGAGGGAGGAGTATCGGCTTACAGTTATAGTTTATATGTTTTTGATGGAGTAAAAAGATTTCATTCGAGGCGTCAAGAAGATGCAAAATAGCAAAAGTACATGGAAGCAAAAAAGATTTTGATATCTCCTATACATAAAATTAGACTAGAACAAGGGAGCTTACAAAATCCAAAACCTGTTATATGCTATTTATAGGAGAGAATTTACACCAATTAAACAGATAAGACATTCAGCCTTGAGGGAGCGGATTAGAGTTGAAATTCCATCAACACAACTCGTGTTCCTCTCTGTCCAAAATGCACCAAAAAATACATGCAGGTGCCATCCTCCAGATATCCCTGATGGTTTTATCAACTCTCCAGAAATTCCAGCTTTCGCATGCATTCTTTACACTGAATGACTTGACCAGCTAAGTCCAAAAATCGATTGAAACATGCTCCAAAAGTCTGCTGCAACAGTACAGTGGAGAAGTAGGTGCTGATGCTTTCTGAGTTGGTCTCGCACTTGTAGCATCTGTTGACTATTTGAAGAATTCTTCTTGATAGATTATCCTGTGTCAGGCGCTTGGTCTTCCAAATATCCAAGGCCATTTGTCAATCATAGGATTTTTTTAAGGAGAAGTTATTATATCCAGCCTTGACATAGTATAGACCATTGTTAGAATTCCCCATTTCATTCTGTCTATTGTCTGCACGTTTACTGCACAACTTTCTAACAATATGAGTAGTTGTAGTAGATCATTCAGTTCCCAAGCTGCAAGTCACAGTTATAGTTTATATGTTTCTTTGTCTTTTCTGTTTGGATAGATCCAAAAGATTATATATTTAAAGTGCATGGCTAACAAGTGACTTTATGAAGTCTTTTTCAGAAAGCAACTACCTGTGTTTATAAATTAACGGTCAAAAGCTGTATTATTAGGGTATTCAGCGCATTTCATAAAGCAATATTCACGTGATGCCTTCAAGCATGAAATACTTATTTACCCTGGCAAACCCGCTGGAACTTGTGGTTCCTGGATAAGTTGCAAATCTCTCCGTCCTCTCCTGCTTATCGACCATAAGTACTTGTCTTAATTGCTGGAATACCTGCTTTCAAGTGTTGAGCCATAGTGATTGACAGTAGTTAAATATTTAGATAAGTTCAACTTGTGTTTGAAAGGCATCCACTATCTTCAACCATCTCATCTTCTTCTAAATTGTCTTTCATGCTCCTGGAACAGGATTGGAATGGGCAAACTGCAACTCAAATTATTACGGAACTCTGTGGATTTGTGACCATTTTGTCAGGCACCTTTCTTCTTCACAAAACCAAAGACTTAGTTGAGGGTATCCTTTCAAATTACCATTAGCAATAATATAATTCACATTTTGTGGGTTTTGAGTTGATAATTATTTTTCTTCTGTTCACAGTTTCTTCAACATCTGCATTTATGCAATATCCTAAATACGATGAAGGAGGAGGCTCAAGTGAAGAAGGCATTCCTCTTAAGCATCGAGAATCCATGCGATAGCCAAGATTCAGTTGAATATCACAGCGTTTTTCTTAGGAGAGACAACAACTATTGATCCTTCCTGTTCTACTCATGGACAACAATAAGATGGAAGAAAGTGTTTGGCTTGTTAGCTAATGCAATAGTTGCTTTACACAGGCTAACATTAGTTTGTACATAAAACTACTCCAGGACAAAGTGTAAGTGGGAGTCCAGTTACCGGCATATCACTCTTGTCACTGGTAGTGGAACTTCCTCAGATACTCGTGACATCGAAGCTGACATCTCCCCAGAACTAAAGGAAAGACTTTCAGGCAGGTGATTGAAGAAATTCTCTAAATATCTTGGTAAAGTTTGAAATTGATGCATTTGGGAATACCTAATTCTATTTAAATGGAGAGGATCATATGGATCTCACCCATTCTTGTACCTATTTTCCTAATTTTACTTGTAAAAATCTCCAAATGAACGAAAGCCTCATTTTTTTGTTAGAGGATACACTCTTTTTTTTGGGGCTAACTGGTTATAGATATATACATTGAGCTAATACTTTGCCAAAAAAATTACATAGTTAAGATAGACTTGCTTGACTTAAGAGTTTTCTGTGTTTTGAAATAATTCGAGTCGAGCATGGTTTCTATACACTTATTCTTCTCAAACCTCATTTGTATAAATATACTAGGTATATTATTATTGTGTTTGATCATGAGATGTTCATTAGCTCTAATCGATTTGAGTCGCTCAAATTTTGCCCAACCAACTTATTTGACACCCTAGTATGTAATATTATCCCCTATTATATTCATTTACAAGGTGTGTATTGAGTTATCTACTGGAAATGAAAATTGTCTTATAGAGTAACTTTCTTTGAATTCAAAATTTGAACTCTATGGATTCATATAACTAATTCACATAAATATTCTATAGTAGCTAATATTTATAGATATTTAATGAATTTCTTAATACATATATAAGATCTGAACAAAAGTTATTGAATTCACGTGAACTCAATAAATATGTGGTAGACCCACATGTACCCACTTCCAACCCACCCTGCCCCTTCACTCTTACCCACCCCACCCCATGTCCCCCACTCCCACAATTTAATTTGCATTGTATAAATGTATGTAAAATAATATTTTATTTATCAAATACTAAAAATTCAGTTTAAAAAATACTCTCTTTTTTTCAGAAAAGAATTGAATATTTTCCGTGGATCGTTTTTTTTTTTTCATACCAAAAACACCCTTTATGAACTTAGTTGAAAAGTTACTATCATATTTTGGTAATATATATGGTGATATACAAGAAATTAATTAGTGATCTGAGGAAAAGAAAAAGAGAAAAAGAAGCAATATATGATTAAGAAGACTAGGGACTTCTTAATCACAATTTATATATATATATATATATATATATTCCAGAGACTACAAGGGTACTCAGACTAGGTAGGTATATGAAGACTTTATCCTATCTTTACAGAGTAGAGAAGTTATTTTTTATAGATTCTCGATTTAAGAGAAGTGTTTTTTTTATACATAGATATAAGAAAATTACAAATCTTGGATGCGTACTTAAATACATATTAAAAACTTAATATTTGATTTCTAGCTCACATGTGAAATGTTTTAAATTTTTAACAATTTATTACTAGTATATCTTTAGACTTGTGAAACACGATGTTAAGACGAAAAAATGGATTTGCTAAGACTTCTTGGGTAAGATTGTGAGAATTATTTAATAGAAGTAATTATAAATAATTGATTAAGAATTACAAATAACCTTGTTTAATAATTTGCTGACTCTAAAATTAATTTTCATTCATATAATAACCAAGAACAGAGGAAGATGAATAAACTTGAAGTATCAAAACTCACTAATTAAATCAAGTAAAAAAAATTATACACACAAAAAAAAGGGTTAAAATTCTTGAAAATTGGAAATTTGATGGCATGAATTAATAATCCGATAAATCCGGCAGTAATTTCAAAAATGTTTGACCATATTTATATATGTTAAGAGTTTAGTTATATGAAAGTCTTTAGATAGTGATTGATGGAAAATTAAGTTTAAATTCCTAAAGAAAGAGTGTATTTTGGTCATTACTCATTATTTGAGGTGGGTAATTATCCCCTTAATATTTTATCAATTTAATTTTTGTGAGTATGGACTATAGTGTGCACAACTAAAATAGAATATCTAGAATGCAAAATTAGTCACATAGCATATGATGAAGTGGAGGTGGAATTAAAGATCAACACATAATTACGTTATATTTAAGAAAGGAAATTTCAAGTATTTTAGGGATATATATATATAATCAAAGGAATCGGGAGATTGATTGATGATGATGTCGTGCATTGTATCGGAGTAGGGTGGATAAAATGAAGGCTCACATTTGGGGTATTGTGTGATAAGAATGTGTTTTACGGTAAGTTCTACAAAATGATGGTTAGACCTACATTGTTGTATATATGAGGAAAAGTGTCGGTCAATCATGAAAATTCACGCCCAAAAAATGAAGATAGCGGAGATAAGTATGCTCAGATGGATGTGCGAGTATATTAGGAGAGATAGGATAAGAAACGAAGTTATACATGACAAGGTGAAAGTGAACTCTGTGACGGACAAGCTAGTGGAGGAAGCGAGACTGAGATGGTTCAGGTATATGAAAAGGACGTGTGCATATGTACTAGTAAAGAAGTGTGATTTTGTGAGAGGTTGGCTATATCAGACTTTAGGAGAGGTAGATGTATTATACTAAAGAAAAATTGATTTGAAAATGATTAGACAAGACATGACACATTTTCAGTTTATTATGGCCATGACCCGAGGTAGAAAGATACGGAGGTTGAGAATCAGAGCAGAGTAGATAATTAGTATTGTCATACTCTTATGTGGGAGAGGCAGGGGCTAGTCCACTCTTCCCATCTTTTCATTATTAGTAGTATTAGTTAGTATTCGTGCAGTACCTTTTTCTTATTATTTTTTACTACTATCAATTTTTTAATTTGCTTTTATTATCTTAATATTTTATTGTCATTATTTTTTTTACAACCTTGCTTTGATTACACTTCTTTCGAGCCAAGAGTCATGAAATGCAGTCTCTCTACCCCATAAATAGTAAGGATAAAGTTTGCATACATCCTAACCTTCTCTTACTCCACTTGTGAGATTACACCAAATATATTATTGCTATTGTACGGACTATACTGCAACTACAATACGACAAGTGTAATTGACATGTTTTACGATTTTCTCAAAATCAAAATCACTATTTCTCTGTTTTATAGGTAATTAGGTCCGATGACTTTAAGTTTTAATAATTATATTTTAAATTTCAATTTACAAACATAATAAATTTTTTAACACAAATATATTATCTAAGTAAAATTTATTGAATTTGGTCTACCTCGTAGTTAAGCTTCTACCTTCGCCCCTAATTAAAATAATTTTAATATTCTAGATATATAGTACACATGTACAACAATAATTAAAAAAAAAAAGGGGGGTCTAAGAAACAGGAACTAGCTACTCTATACCTAAAACACCTATAATTAAGGAATAAATAATTAACAAAGGAATGATATGTACTTGGTGGATATGGTAAGATAGCTAATCTTCAGTAATTTTGCTAATCAGATAGCTAATTACAAAGGAATGATCAGTTACGCTTTCTTTCTTGTATAATTAATCACATTTTTTATTTACTCACTCTATCTCAAATTATTTATCATAATTTTAAAAATAGATATTTTAATTTCTTTATCATTTTAGAAATTTATGATAATTTTTTTTTCATTTTATTATTAATAGTAATTATTCTTAAAAATCATAAACACCTCCAGTATATGATAATATTAAAATTATTTAAATACTAAAAGAAGGGAAAATTACGCGTATAAGCAAACATATACTAGTTAATTACTTAACATATTTATAGTTTGCCTTAATTACAGTTTGCGACCTACTTTTAGCTATAATTACGCAGCTCAACTTTTTAGTTTTGTATAATTCGCACGTTTGTATAATTTGGAATTTGTATAACTTTTGTATAATTCAAAATTTGTATAATATAATTTGTATAACTATTTACATTTCTGATATTTGTAATTGTATAAATTCATTATTTCGAATATATACAAAAATAACTGAATTATATAAATACACCCGCAAATTATATAAATTTATGAATTATACAAACAAAATAGTTTAAATTATAATTACAGCCTCGTAAATATACAAACTATAGGTATAAAGGAGAATCACGACACATGTATAATAGTTTAGACCCAAAAAGTTGTAAAAATGGGACCCACACTCCTAAATTTCTTTATATAAAGAAAATATCTGTATACAAAGTTGAAGTGGTTGAACTAAAACTTTTCCCCTAAAATGCAAACAGCCACCCCAATAATTTCTCAAATTCAAGTAGTCTTATTTACAAACACCATAGCTAACAAAACCATATAATATGGCTCCTTCTCCTCCTCAAGATGATTTTAGCTTCCCAACAATCACCAATACACCGCCACGATTCCTTGAATCACCACCTTTATGGAGAACAACGTCAGTTGCCTCTAGTCGCCTCCATAAAAACCCTAATCATGATAATGAAGAAAATTTGGACATGTCTCCATTAATATCCAATAAGTCCAATAACATCAACCAAAGAAAGAGCTTCTCACACATAGAAGGTGTTGCTGCCATGAGGAGAATGATTGAAGATGAAGATGAAGATGAAGATGAAGAAGAGGAGAAAATGGACATGTTATGGGAGAATTTGAATGAAGAAATGTCTAACAAAATTATGACAAAAACTTCATGTGGGAAAAATACAAAGAAGGTGGAATATAAATGTGTTAAATCTTTGAATCTTTCCAAAGCAAGCAAAAGGCCAAGCTTAGTGGTTCTCATCAAAGTCTTGAAAAAGGTGTTCTTGTAATTTCATACTTAAAATGCTTCTTCAACTTCATTCAACAAAACTAAACTTTGATCAATATTTTGCATTTCTTCCTTTAATTAATTTAATTTGTTGCACATAATCTTTTTTGAGTTTTCTTGTATTTTTCTAATGTTCAATGAAACCCCACCTTCCACCTCCTCCCCCATCACTATCCTGTTAGGTATTTTGTAATATATAGAAGTCTTAAATTGAACAGACAAATCTGTTCATAAAAGAATATATAATTATTATGAAAAGTCATCTCTTAAGTTCTATAAATATAAGGAAGCAGCCTAAGAAAAATATGCAAGTATATACAAGAACTTTGTTGTATCATGAAGGAAATTATTTATACTTTTCCCCAATATATATATATATAGGCAAATATCTCTTTAAGAAAAGTAATCTTCATGCATGAAAGTTATTTTCTTCTTCAAATTGTATTCCCTATTATTTTTCTAACACTAGCTACCACCTAGCTAAAAGGGAGGTGTGAGGGGTTGAATAATTAAACACATTTATCTATATTATATTATATATACACACATCTAATATAGTGGTTTGGTAATTGACATGCAAGTAATTGGATATAGGTTGTTGCAATGCTTATTTCATTATTATTTTTTATATTTTTGAAAGTGATCTTATTTAGGTAATCTTTGGTACAAGAAAATGCTTGTAGTATTAATTAAGAGAAGGATTTTTGTATCTTTTATTAGTTGGAAAGCTATAATTGAAATGTATGTCCAAAGAGTTTTTATAAGATCAAAATGTCAATGTCAAGATATATATGTTTTCAAATTATATAGGTAATAGTTGAAATTACTTGAAAAGCATGTGCCATCTACTGATTTAATTCTATATTGATTGATTTTGATTGATAATTGATTTTGTTTTCTACAAGTAAATGTACAACAAGTGTTTGCCTAAAAAATATAATTCAGTCAGTGTAGCTCTATCCATTGAGTTGAATTTCTAGATAATCATTTAACTTGTAGTAAAGAATCAGCAAAATCATTTAATTTTATTTTAAAAGTAATTTTATTTTATCTAATTAGCATTCATGATCATTTAGTCTGAAATAAAAAATTTAATATTATTTTAATAATGTGACAAAAAATAACTTTTTCTGGACAAA
This sequence comes from Solanum pinnatisectum, assembly GCA_035578085.1. Lineage (NCBI taxonomy): Eukaryota > Viridiplantae > Streptophyta > Magnoliopsida > Solanales > Solanaceae > Solanum > Solanum pinnatisectum. The sequence continues at coordinate 7,873,153 of CM069086.1, read as the reverse complement.
ATTCTAGTTGATTCCTGAATCAATTTTTGATTAATTTTTTTGAGTGAATATTCTACGACAAAGAAAATCGAATCTGCTTTGATTTTTTTGAATAGAAATAATTGAAATATAATATGGACCTATATTGATTTAATCGTTGGTTGACAAATGATTTACTTAAAGTATCATGAAGATTGAAAACTATCGGTCATAAAACTCAAAATAATAAGGGAAAGGAAACTAAACAAATACCCCATAAAAGCAAAATTATTACAAACATATACCCTTTTACATCCATACCCTACTAAATAATTACACTATATATCCTCAACTAATTTCGCTTAACTGATACTAAATTAATTATCATATACCGTATTGGTATCATTAAGACGGATAATTTTGCTTAGTAATTGATACTAATCAGTAAATATATATTGTATTGGCGATTCCACAACAATATACATATACTCTTATAGTATCATTGATTAGTAATTTCTGAATAAGAAACCTTGATAATACCAATATATATATATATATATATATATTGATTTAGTATCAATTAAATGAAATTATCAATCTTAGTGATACTAATACAGTATATGATACTGATTTAGTATCAAATCTGAATGCCAATTAAGTTCTATCTTGAAAAATAAAACAAAAATTAACGTTAAATTCATGATTCAAAATCTTCATGTAGACAAAATTTGCAGCTGATATAAACAGTAATGATAATTGAAAATAATGTTGCTTCCACCCACTATATTTATTGTTTTGTTCATTGAGAAGTCATCTTGAGGTCAGATGATGCGAACACACTCGGCCACTCTCTCCTTCTCGGGCCGAGGCCCCTAATCAGCTCTCGTCACCTCACTCAATCATATAGTGGAAACTCGAGTCGAGACGCTGCAAGCGAGCAAAGAAGCACTTCTTGTAATCAAAACAAAAACTCCATGGATCCACAAAGAAAAGGCTTGTTCTGAATCACACTGGGGCTTCCGCCATACACATGGAAGATTGAATTACCTGAATTACGAGTCATATACTGTGTTACGATTAAGGATAATCACCTTTTAGTTATTAAAGATAAATTATGTTATAGACGATAATTAAAAAAATAGCCGACAAAAGAGAGTAGTAATTAATCTAAAACAATATATTTATGTAATGACTAGGTAAATTGCGCGCTAGCGCTGTGGTGAACTACCCAATTAGGTTACATCTTGTTGAATTTATTATTTATTGTATAAACAAAAGATCAAGTTAATGCAAATACAAAAGTACATCTTTTTTTAGTTTGATAATATAACGTATTAGAATTTCCGCTTTTCCATTGGGCATTTCTTTTCTTCTTTCTCATTAACCTCTATAATATACCATCTCCCTCCTTTTTAATTGCCATAGTTTCCTTTTTTTTAGAATCAAACAATAATAACTTTAACTAATATTTTATGATGTATTTCTTCATCATATTAATATATAAAAAAATAGAATTTATCGTACTTTTCACATAATTTTCGAATATCTACATTTTTTATTTAAAAAATTAAATTAATATAATTTAATTTCACTTTAAAAATTAATTAAATTAAGTTTCGAAAAACTCAATATAATAATTAAAAATGAACCGAGCGAATACATACTCGGTTCCCCTCCTGTCTCTCCATCCAAAATCACCTCTGCACCATTGCTGGTTTTTCTATATTCAGGTAATATCTCTGCTTCTATATACTAAAGTAAACACTGCTGATTTGCTTTTGATCTGATTGTTTTTTTCTCCTTATGTATCTTTTCTGATTTGCATTCTTTTATAATCCATCTGCTGCTATGTTATGGTATTTTGAGATTATTCGATAACATAAATATTCATTATATAGTGAAACCCTGTTTGGATAATGCGAGAATTTGCAGTGTAAATTTGAACAGATAGTTTAATCGATCATAGAATCCTTTGTGAAACCCTGTTTGGATAATCCGAGAATTTGCAGTGTAAATTTGAACAGATAGTTTAATCGATCATAGAATCCTTTCTCTTTTCTGTTTGCCTCAATTTTTTTTCATTTGTGAATCTAGGTTTTTTTTTTTTTTTTTAAAAAGAATTGAGGCAAAACCTCCCATTATAGGGTGTTTTAGATTACAACAAGCTCTTATTGGAAAGATGGATTAGTTTCAGTTTAACGACCCATTAGTTTATCGAATTAATCCAACATCGACCAAATATCATAATCTATTTGTAGGCTCTATGCCACTAGTAGGTTTGTGTTAAAGGACAGTGTCTTTTGACACACCTCAAGCTATGAGAATTCCCTACAAGTGTTCATGATGAAGTATTTTCCGTATGATTTCCAACAGGTAGTGTGATGCACGACACAGTGCTTCAAATCCTGGGTCTGTTTGACTAGGCTAAACTCCTGACAGTAAAAGAACAAGAAAAGCAAAAGCAAAGAAACTAATGGCTTAGAATACCTTGGTTTTTATCGAAATGCATACATATACCAAAATTTAACTATTGTTTTGAACTATGACAGAGTCCTCAATCATGCACAGTATTCTTTCAGCCCTTTCTCAAACAATTTCAATGTAATAAACCAAATTTAATACAATGGAAGGCAAAGCCAATTCATCATTTCACATTTTTCAGAGTTTTAATAAATTAAACTCAACTATGCAAGAAAAGCTGAACACTTGAAAAGAGAGCATTTCGTGTGGTAGAAAGAAATTGGAATAAACACAGATGTATATCTGATTCAAGATGTGGAACATGAAATTTAATTCTTGTTTGGAGCCTTTTGAGGATAATAAGTAAGAAGATATTCAAATTAAAGTCATGTATAGCCCCGTAACCAATTAAAACCTTAATGAAGCATGTAAAGTGACACAACCCAAGAACTATTTATAGGTGACAGCTCATTGTATGTGTCGTATTTGTGGGGTTGTATAAGGTGAAAGACCAAGTTAAACTTGGTTACATGTTGTAGGAACAAATAAGATATGTGTGAGCATCAAAGGAGTATAAATTGATGGAGCAAGTCCACTAAAGCGAGTACATAAGTAACTGTTTGAAGGGCGAATCCTAAGTAATCCTTTAATCTTAATTTGGTCACATATTTGAGGATGCTTTGCAGCATATCTATTGGTATAGCTGCTGCCTCGTTCTTGTTGGACAACATGATATAGGAAAAGATGTAATATTGGAAAATGAATGACTTTTGAAGTGGAAAGACAGCTGAACACTTGGCTTTAACTCAGCCACGTGAAGGATTGAAGTGTTACTTATATTTGATTGGATTTATTATTAGCCAAGACCACTGCTGTGGGTCGGGGGAATTATGTACAATCTTATTTTGAAATTTACTTAGGCACACCAGGTGGGGGATGTGCCTATTACTCCCTATTTTATGAAAGGAACGATATATTGGGATTTAGTCCAAGATGGTGTAGATGATAGCAAGACAAGGATCCCAAACACTATTTATAAAGGAGAAATCAAGTCTTTTGCTGGGTAAAAATAGAGAGGTATGAAGGAGAGAAGCTCTTTGGCTCTCCATTTCATTTGCTGTATAAAGAGAACCTCGGAAGGGGAAATAGAAACCAAGCAGCTGCTTGGTCATTTGGGAAAATCACAGCTCTCCTGTGGTTTCACGTGAACTCTCAACACCACTCATTTAAATGGGTAATTTTGGTACTTTGCATATACTTTACTTGTCAAAAGTTCTCTTTAATTTCTTAAGTTTTGTGCCCAGTTAAACACCTTCACATAAAATTAAATGAAATAATTTTTTTTGCTCTTTTGTTCCTTCTAAATCTCCTTTTCTACTCTTCTATATCACTTTACATCCAAGAGTCCAAGACAACCCGTCAATGTTAGGTGGTCCTGATTTCTCCTGGTATAACCTCATAATCTTTATATGTAGTCTTATCACGTCATCCGGTAAGAATAAAGTCCATTTATCTGTGGTGATCTTCATTCTTGAATATATCATGTTTGACACTCAGAAGGTAAAATGCAGATTATATAATTATGTGAACATTTTTAATCCATATTTATCATCAGGAAGCAACGAGCAAAAGCAAAATTGCAGTTTTGGTAGCTAATTTTTAGTCGTGCTTTTTCCATTCTAGTTTTTTTTTTTTTTGAAATGGTAAGTAGTAGTATAAACAGAAAGAATGCAAAGCTTGTGCCAGATTACACCCAAAAAGCCATCCCATCCTACTTTCTTTCAACAAGTGTTGACAAAAAAAGCTTGTAATGTAGAGGATACTGTTTGTTATAAGGTTTATAGTTGGTAGTATCCATGATCTCCTTGAATTATCGGTGTTTGATTTCTCTTTTTGAAGTACCAATTTACTTACCATAATGGGTTTTAGTAATACAACTCATTTCAGATTTACATGCAGATACACTTCTGTGTTATATGTAGTTCTGCTAGCAAAAAAGTTAAATGGAGTGGCTAGTAATCATCGTTACAGTGGTTGTGCTGTGGGTGGCTTCACTCTTTAAAATTCTTCACGAATCTCTCTCTGCCTCACAAGTTGAAGTTTTGAATGATGGTATGGGGTGACTTCTCTACTAAATGTCAATTCTTGTTTTCTTTTGCATTTACTGGCTGCCTCAGTTTGTTATGCACTATTCTTTAGAATCTAAATACTGCATACGGCTTTCCGTGTAGTGTTTGTTGTACAACTAATTGCTTCCTTTTTTTTTTTTTTAGGATTAGCTAATTGCTCCCCTTCTTAATATGTAAATTCTTTTTATGTTTCAGGTGGGGTTTTTTGCAAGAGAAACGTGTTGTTGGTTATTGCCCATCCGGATGATGAGTCTATGTAAGGTTGAACGTCTTAACTTTGAGTTGTTATTTGTTCCTGTCATGAATTTTCTGAGCAATGCAAACTTTTGAATTGCTGTAGAGGGAGTTGCAGGCAAAGACACTTGGAACTGTATGTTAGTTTTGATCAAGATTATGTGAGCCCTATGTATGTCTAGTTATACACTAATGCAAAGTTGCTCAGTTGAAACAAAATTTAATTAGTTGAACTCGTAGGCACACTCACTGAATAATAACTTAATAAGTCTCCATGAATTCATAAATCCATCTTGAAACGTGATGAACTAGAAAATTGTTGGGCTAAACTATAAGATTCATTTTTTACCCCTTTGTTAAATAGGTCATTAAAGAACTGGAATATGATTTGTCTTTATACAATTATGATTTCAATCTTTCTGTTTTCGTTTGTTTTGTTAAGCATGTGATGTCCTAATACATATGATACATGAAAATCTACAGCCTAAAAAAAATGACATTCCTTTCTTTTTCTAAAGTTCATCAAATTTCCTTTACGCTTGTTCTAAGAGAAGCATTCCTTCTTGGACAATATTTTTTCCTTGCAAATTGTGTTTAAAATATTCTCTATCCGTTTCAATTTGGTTGTCTCTTTAATCGCACGGTCTTAAACATGCGGCATGCCATGTGGAAATTTTAGAATTTAAGAGTTGCCGAAAAAAGAAAGACATTCTTTTTAAAACGGGCCAACAAGGAAAGTAAGACATGCAAATTGAAACAGAGGGAGTAGTTGGTAAGAAGGATCACAACTCTCGATGTTAGTTGATGTTAGTTGATTGTTAACTTGTCTCTAACTATAGATGTCAGTTTCCTACATATGGTACAATGACCTTTTATCTTTTAATGTTTAGGCAATCTTAAGTAATCAATATTGTATCTATTTGCTGTACAAAGCATCGCTGTTGAGAGGACAGTGACTTATGGTGCTTTTAACTCCATACTGCAGGTTCTTCACTCCAACTATTAATTATTTGTCTTCAAGAGGATGTAATTTGCACATATTATGCATGTCAACAGGTAATGCTCTTAGAATATTTCAATTTATGTTGCAGATGCTGAATCCAAAAATTTCCTTTATGCCTAAGTATTGAGTGGCGTGTGTATTTTGGTTGCCGTATATCTCAAGATGCAAAAAGTAAAACCTAAAATGAAATGTTGATTTTTGAACCGGTTGAAATATTTAAGCTATTGATTTTTTAAAGAAGTATGATCCAGTTCAAGCAGTGTTTGTTAAACCTGAGGTTCGCTTTCTGGATTTGATTTATTGCAGCTATTTGCAACTTTAAAGTGTTTAATTGATCAGACCACAAATCACTAGAACTGTTCTTTACAAATCTTTATCCTAGATAACCAATAGTCTATTACTGATGCTAACTTTCAGTATATTGTTTCTGCTTTGTCACATTGTATTGAAATATAGGTAACGCAGATGGTATAGGCAATGTCAGAAAAGAAGAACTTTATTTAGCCTCGATTATGCTTAAGGTGATGTGAAATTTTATCTGAATAGAAATCTGAGCGATGCATTAATGCTAGATCTGTGATCTTTTGTGTCGGCTTTTAAGCAATTGTTCGTGCATTTCTCTATTTCTGTGAATTACTGTAACGGAAGTTCTTATAAAATGTTGGAGAGGGTAGTCAGATATGAGTCGTTGATCTTTCTGTTCTCTAATTACTCATGTAGGTTCCACAAAAGCAAGTGAAAGTCCTTGACCATCCAGATCTACAGGTATTCTGACTGCATCAAAATGGTATCTCTATGTTCTTAAATGTCTAAGTAGAGTTTTAATGCTTAGTTCTTACTAGGATGGTTTTGGCAAATCATGGAACTCTAAGTTATTGTCAAAGATTATCAAGGAGGAAATTGTCAATTGCGCAATTGATTTGGTAAGTGATTTCAATAATTATCTTGTTCAACTAAGATGGCCTTTATGAATAATCTTCTGTAACTTGTGCTTCTTCCATTCTTCTAAATTAAGCTTCCTCCCGTTGACTTCATTGTATAAGTGGCTTTTCTACTTCGTTAGATTAAAATCTTGATCTGAAGGTATATCCGTTTATTTGTTCATTTTAGTTGAATATAAAAGTATATAGTTTTCATTATTCCTATTTCAGATGCCATGAATCAATTTGATTTGATCTACCCTCTACTTAATTTGAGTTTATATGGAAGAATCCGCTATGGCTTCATTGGGGCCCACCATTCTGGATTTTAAGTAGAGAACCCAATAGAATGGATTACATATTCCTTACTTGGTGTCTACCAAATATATCAAGAACCTTCAAAACAAGTGCATAATTTTAATGTGATAGACCCTTGTATTTACGCAAGCTTTAATGTTTGGTATGATATAGGACTGTCTTTCAGTAGGGAAGCCGAAACTTCCATAAAAGACATATGGGGTAACCTCATGAAGTTCCGATTAGGGAATAATGCAGTGGTTGCCTATTTCATGGTTCACGTTTTAGACAATAAATTTTTCGTCAAGAAAATAATCAAGACTGCAAACTGTTGTAAATAAGTGTAGTATTTTATTTCAATACAGTCAATATTACAATCTCAAAAATGATTCTTCTTTTCACAAATAAATTCAAGGGCCTTCGAGTTTGGTCTTGAACTTTGTGTATTTTAATCCAAGCGCTTGGAGCTTGATCTTGATTTTTAATCTTGACCTTTGAATACTTAGAACACTTGAATACTTGCAACTTATAGAGAAATTTGTACCCTTTGATCTACGAACTACTCTAACTTCTACATTGACCCTGCCTGATCAAACACAAGTTATCTGCAAAAATGGGTAGTATTGCTGCCGGGTAAGGATGGAATTGAAGAAATTAGGCTTGAGCATCTTGTAATCATTTATGAGGCTGAGAAGGAAAATTGACGAAAACCCATCATTGATTACTTGAGTTATGGGATACTGTTCAAAAATCTAAGAAGAAGTGAAGAGCAGAAATCTATCTTAGTGCACCTACTTCCCTGACTACAAAGATACTTTGTTTAGAAGATCATTCAATGGAGCACTCTTGTGATGTTTGGAGGAGGATGAAGCTCTTCAAGCTTTGCAAGAAGCACATTCTGGAGTGTGGATCACATCAATTTGGGCTAAAACTCTACTTCCACATAAAAAGGATGGAATATTATTGCCAACAATGATGAAAGATTGTTTGGGCTATGCTAGAAGATGTCAAACTTGTTAGTTGCATGCAAATTTTATACATCAACCACCTGAAGCGTTACACCCGGATGTTGCATCTTGGCCATTTGACATTTGGGGACTAGATGTTGTTCAACCTCTGCCAAAATTTTCTAGAGGACACTTGTACATTTTGGCTGCAACTGATTACTTTCCGAAATGAGCAGAAGTTTCTGCTCTCAAGGAAGTAAAGAAAGAAATGTTGCAAACTTCATTCGAGTAAATATCATCTACCGCTTTGACATTCCTTGTTATATAATAATGGACAATGGCAAGCCTTTTTGATAACAAATTGATGAATAAGATTTGTGATCTATTCTTTTGTTTGTATTCAAAGTGTTGCCTTACGAGTTATTTGTGAGCCGAGGGAAATCTTATATATGTCACCTTTTCATCTCAAGGACACTTGTTTTCCAGGTCATAACTTTTGATAATTATGGAGTCTCAGGTCACTGTAACCATCACGATGTTCATCAAGGTGTACGGTAAGTTATTTATCATATTCTGGTAGCCGTTGGTAGTAATTTTGCAAATGAAATTAGCCACCATATTTTGGTAGTACTTGGAAGTGTTCTTGCAGATGTTATAAAGAGAGTTATTTAGTATCGACTATTGACAGTGATATTTAATACTAGCAAAGTTTCATAGTGATCCTGTTTCTTTCTAGTTTGATATCTTTTATACTTGATTTGGTGTTTTGAACAAGCATCATTGTAAGGGATTCTTTACTTTTCTTTTGTTGAATCTATAATTGATTGACATGCCGATAACATGTGTATTTTGTATGACAAGGAAAACATTGATGAGTTGGACACTCTTCTGTTGATGTAGGACTTCAAAATAAATCTTCTTCAAGATTCAACAAATTAACTCAACCATAATTCTCCCATTGTGATAGTTAGGTTAGCACATTTACTTTAGGTCCTATATTCTTGGAGTGTTTTAGTCATATCAGAGATTTATATACCAGTATAAACTACAGAGAATTCTAGTAGTTTTGTTTGTCTTCATTTTTTTATGTTCTTTATAATATCGGCATGAGATGAACTTAATAGAGCAATATGGCTGTGAGATTCATACAGCTGACTCATACTTGGGTTTGGGATTGAGGTGTAGTTGCCGTTGTAGTATATTTCTTCTCCCACTAGTTTTCTAGAATTTGGTTTGAAATATGTAAGGCTTAGAATTAGTAGCTCATCTTTATAAAATGGTTTCTTTATATGCAGAAAACTATTGCAAGATACTTCACATAAAGAAGTTGAGGCCTGGGAACTTGTGAGTTCTTCCCTTGTCTCTTTACTTTTGGTACTACTTGTAGATTTTTATTTTAGTTTCTTGGGACTATCATACAACAACAACAGCAACTAAGTGTACGTTTCAATCTCAAGCAAGTTGAGGTCTGGTCAACTATATAAATTCTCACCGACCATGTCGTATCATTTAAACTCATCTTTTTCTTGGGAATATCATAGCTACAAAAAATTCAGATGTAAATTGGTTTTGAATTTTATGACTCTGATTGGCATCTTTGCCAATCACAACTTTATGGTCTAAGTTCTGAAGTGGGAGCTTTGTGATTAATCATTTTCAGGTTAGCACTAGCATATTGCGCAAGTACAGTGGACCAGTTGACATATGGTTGTCCCTCCTATCTGCCAAGTTCCATTTAAGTGGAGTGGCACATTGCTTTCTAAACGAACATCCCAGAAGGAGCTTAGCTGCAATGGCTCAGCACAGGAGTCAGTGGGTTTGGTATGTAATACCCGTGCTATTTGTCTTGCTATGATACATGAGTAAGGAAAGTTTGGAAAGAACTAAACGGAAATTTTTATTCCCAGTTTCTCTTTCCAGGCATTCATTAAGTTATTCCATTATGAGTGTGAGAAGACACATCAAGTATAAAGAAAATTATCTATAAGAGACATCTATAATCCTCTTGATTTTAAGTTAACATGCAGTAGAAATGTAGTTGCAGAAACACTCTTGGGACTAATGCATCAGTGCTTAACCAGATGCTTATAACGTTTGCTAGATTGCAGTTCACACACATACCTTGTCGTAACTGTTTTTGGGTTTACCTTTTCAGGTTTCGCAAGCTATTTGTTTCTTTCTCAAGTTACACATACGTTAACTGCGTTAGGAAGATCAACTAGATACATGTTAGAGTTGTTGGTTCAAGAAGACACTTGAAAGGAAGATCAACTGGACGTTGGTTTGGTTCAACAACACTTGAAATGGCAATGGTAAGTAAAACCGCCTAGTTTTCGATCATCGAAGTCTCTCTTGTGAGCTTTTCTTTGAATAACTTCCGATTGATTAAAAATTGGAGAAGTGTTTGAATGTTTTTTGTGGTTGTAGAGTAGTTGGAACTATTCTTTTTTTATATTTATAAGTAATAAATGCCTAGTGCTTTTGATGAATAATTTGGTTTTGATGCTATGTAAATCAATTAAAGATTGGTTTTCCTTTTACTTCTTCTCTTCTCTATTTTTTTTTTTCAACTGTAGGTATGTCATTCTTATAATGATTAAGTGGGTGTTAGATATTTGAGAAAACTACGCAAATTGGATCCATTAGGCAAAGTATGTACTCAAATTGGACCCAATCCAATATATTTATTTTGATTGGATCCATGGCTCAAACTATTTACCCGACTACCCTCTATTCACTGAACTACCACTTCTTCATCCTTGATATCATTAGAGTATATATATACTCTGATGGTATCAAGCCATAGTTGAGCAGTCCTGGAACATTGTATATTCCTCTTTGATTCCATCAGAGTGTATATGTACTCTAATGGTATCAAGGTGTAACTGAGTAGTGTTTTCACTGAAGCAATGTTTCTTTCTCTTATATATATATATATATTTTGACGATATTAAATTGTAAACATGCATTAGTAGTCAAAAACAAGAGGGTATGAAAGTAAAGAGGTAGCTTCTTGTGAATAGTTTTTGTTTTAACATTGTGAATTTTTTTATCTCAAAGACTACTGTTTTTTTTTTAAAAAAGAAAATAGGGGAAAAGTCCCTATCAAAATTTTGAAATATTAAAAGACACAAGTTAGAGAAAAGGCCACGTAAAAGTTAACAAATGTGTTTTAAGTAAGCAAAGGGAGAAGCACAATTCAACTGGCAAAAGGATAAATTCTATAAATATATCACTTTGAGACAAATTCTTCCCTTTTCTCCAAACACATTGCGTGACTTCTCCTCCTTGTCTTTATTTTTCATTTCCTTCTTGTTTAACCAAAAGTTATTAATTTTCATGCTTTATCTCCAAGCATTCTTCTTAATTTCCCCCTTTCACCACAATTCCGAAATGATTTTAACGACGTCGTTTGTTTGAATATTTTTTTTATTATAGTAAAATATTTGTTATAAAGATGATATATTGTAATATAACATGAAAAACTGATTTCAGAGAAAACTTAATTGTTATAAAGGATGGTTGTATAAATTATTATCAGGTTAAGTTAACCTACAATAAGATAGTATTACTTGTCATAACAACCTTAATAAGGTAACTCGGACGATTGTATGATAACTTGTTTTAACTTAGTTAAATTAGATTGAGAACTTAAATTTTTTGTACCGTCGGTATATATAAATTAAATTTATTTTTTTATTCTTGAGGAAAAAAGGGAACAAAGCATAAAAAGTAGAAGATTTAAAAAGCTAGTTTTGATGGTAAATATTGAACAAGGAATGCATGTCTTACATCTTTCTCCTACCATCAAATCCCCCCCCCCCCCCCCACAACCCCACTTTTCCACCTTACTAATTCACCTCTTTATCTACTTCTCCACCCCTTGATAATCTCCCAAAGTAAGCATCTTTCTCTTGTGTTATAATATGTAAGTAATGGGAAGGACATTCATAGCTTGTCTTTCTCCATTTCACCAAAGAAAATGCTTCTTTCATATTACAAATAGTGAAACTATGGCTCTCTTTGCTTCATTCACCACAGAAATCAAGAATCTCCAATCATCACTACTATCCAACAATTCTTTAACTCTTCAATGGTGTGTAGAAGCCATGACTCTGCTGAAAAAACTCCACTCTCAATTTCTTCTCATCATATTGGAGAAATCAAAGGTAATACCTTTTACATGGATCAATGATGACATGTTGAATTTATACATGAATGAGAGTTTAAACCTCATGGAACTTTGTAACATGTTGAAGTCATCAAGTTTTAAGATCAACATGTATCTTCTAACAATTGATACTACAATCAAGAATCTAAATCACTACGAGGCAAAAGCATTTGCCAATATGCAACCAATTCTACAAAGGGACAACAAGAGATTTCTTATTCAAGAAATGCAAAGGGATTGTTGTTCAAGTTTGATTTGCACAATTAGAGTTGCAATGAGTTTATTATCTTACATTCTTTTAAATGTTTTTATGTATCCAACTAAGTATTATAAGTTCAAAGCTGTTGATAGGATTTGTTGCAAGTACTCTTCTCCAATTAAGTCATTCAAGGACTCAGTTAATGAACTTGCCACTGAATTTCAAAGGGAATATTACAAAGATGGAGAAAGAGGAGTAATAAGATTTTATGAGTATGAAGAAATGGAGAAGGCAATAATGGAAGCAAAAGAAAAGTTTAAAAGTGGATATGAAGAAGAAGAGATAAAGAGAATTAAAGATGTTATTCTTGAGAAATCTATACCTCTAAAGGTTGGTTTGGAGAAGTTTGAATCACAAGTTGATCAAGTATTTGAAGAGGTGCTAAAAGGAAGGAATAAATTGCTCCAAATGGTTGGTAAAACCAATGGAATTTTTAGATAAGTCATACTCTACTTCTTGTGCATATTTCTTCTTCATTTTTTTTTTCAAGGGCAGAGTTGGTAAAAAAATTATATCTAATACTCTCTATATGGTCCATTTTATATGACATTATCATCATAATTTTCTCATTAACTATTAGGAAAAATTACTGAAATACACGTCTTATGTTTCCCTTATTTCTAATATTTCCTTCTATTTCTAAAAACCTCTAAAATCCCTTATTTCTATTAGGAATACAATTGAACTCCATCTGTCTCAAGTTATATTTCAATTCTTTTTACGTCCTTGTTTAAAAGAATTTGACTTCGTATTTTACCCTTAATGAAATAATTATATCATACAAATATCAATCGCTTGTTTTAGATGACAAGATGTAAAAAATCTTTCCTCTTTAATTTTTTTTTTTTTATGCCAAATCAAACACCACCACATGAATCGACATAAATTAGAATGAAGGAAGTAGTCTATATGCATTAGTTATGACGAGAAGACGAGTTCGGAGCCAAAAGGGCAAAGAAAATTGTCAAAATTTTCAAAATGGCACATCAATTTTTTTTTTAACCAAAGGGTAAAATTGCTCCTGAGGGAGCGATATCCTTCGGAGAAAATTAACTCCGTCTACTCCATTACGTTATATCAAAATCGCTGCCACAACAGCGATTTTGTCAAAAAAAAAAAAAAAGAAAACTTTCTTTATAAAATCGCTGCAACAGCAGCAAATTTGCCAATTTTTTTTTTTTAAAAAAAAGAAATCGCTGCAACGGTAGTGATTTTGTCGATTTTTTCTTTAAAAAAATAAATCGCTGGTCGAGCAACGTTTTTTCTTTTTTTTTTTACATAAAAAAATTAAATTAAAGACGCTGCAATTGCTGCGATTTTCTTTAAAATTCTTTGAAGTTTATATTTTTTTTAAATAGCTGTTGAGCAGCGTTTTATGCCAAAACATTTTTCCAAAACTTTTATTTTTCCAAAGCGTTTTGTCTTTAAACTTTTTTTTTAAAAGAAGTTTTGGAATTCTTTCTTTTTTTTAAAAAAAAAAAAAAAAAAAAAGGCTGCTGAAGCAGCCATTTAAAAAAAAAAAATTAAAATTTGACAAAATCGATTTCCCGTGCAGCGATTTATTTAAAAAAAAAAAAATTGACAAATTCGGCTAAGACAGCTATTTTAAGAGAAAAACAATTAAATAAATAGACAAAATCGCTGCTGGAGCAGCGATTTTTGATTATTTTAACATAGTAGACGGAGTTAATTTTCTCCGAAGGATATCGCTCCCTCAAGAGCGATTTTACCCATTTGATAAAAAAAAAAATTGATGTGCCCTTTTGAAATTTTTGATAAATTTTTTTGGCCTTTTTAACTCTGTACTCAATTATAACATACTATAAACCCCTTCATATTGTTAAACAAAACAGTATAGAAGAAAGAAAGAAAAAAAAAATATCGATGCATAAAGCATCCCACGTTGATAGAGTTCAGAGAAAGACCGCATATTGAAAAATGTAATGTAAACAGTCTACCTCAAATCCCTAATGCAAGTATTAGTGGTTGCCTCTACGGCTCAAACCCATGTATTATTGCTCCAAAGCTCCCTTCTATTGAGGACAGACACATCTATGTAATTAATATATTGGTAACGAGTGTTTTTATTAAGCTACATTTAATTCTCATTCAATAATTTAATTTTATCCATCATGATTGGTGTAGATAGTGAGTGTGTGCCAATCAGGAGGAATGAAGCCACTAGTAAATGTTAGAATTATCACGATAAGACTATAAATTGAATTGAGTAAAAATAGTGTCAATTCATCCAAATATTAGAAACAATAAATTGGCACCCTGCTTCATAGAAAAAGAATACATATAGCATCAGGTATTTTCTTCACCAACTCCTGTAGATACAATGGAAAATTAATAGGATGCTTAACACTAGGAGTTGGTCAAGGCAATGAAATTAATAGAATGGAAGCTGTAATGGTGGTGGTATGTTCTTTGCACCAGAAAGATGGGATGAGCCAGCAGAATCCACCTTGCTTTGCGTTGCTTTGAATCGCCAAGGCAGGGATGTGTATCGCTTTCTCTAGAGAATTTTGGTAATGTACAACAGACACAATCACAATGGCTATGGCACGATGACCCTCTTTCCAGCAAGCAAGTACAGTATAGTGACGCATATAACAAAAAAATTGAATCATCAGCCAAAACCAGGAGTCACTCAGCTTTTATTCCGTCTCAGGTTGAGAGAGAATATTCCTCTGCTCGTCTGATCTGTGACGGAACAGCTTAGCTATCTTTCGCCTTTCACAATCCTACAATGAATATACCAAGTGTTAGAGAAAAAGGGAAGGTTGTCCATCTCCACAGTTGCGCTTGGAAGGAACTTAAATTTCTCACCTTGAACATGTTGAGATAAAAAGGTTTGTCTGGGTTCATCTTTCTCAACTTATAGTATGTATATGCAAAACTCAGTTGATCACGGGGAGTAAACCGGTCAACCTCATTGAACCATAAACAAG
Source organism: Solanum pinnatisectum (assembly GCA_035578085.1). Lineage (NCBI taxonomy): Eukaryota > Viridiplantae > Streptophyta > Magnoliopsida > Solanales > Solanaceae > Solanum > Solanum pinnatisectum. The sequence goes on along the minus strand of CM069086.1, from coordinate 7,857,821 downwards.
AAAACAAGTTTGACATTGGTGTGTGAGCCCTCACAATAAAAGATCCTTCTGGTACATCTGTCAAAAACGATGTAATGACATTTTGCCAATAAGAACACAGAAGCAGAAAGGTATTGCACGGAATTAAATATAGAACAGTGAACCGTACTGCTGTGAAGTTTGTTTGGATCAGATGCATTAAATCTTTGCAATCCATCAGCCTGATAAAATGCAAATTGTTCATCTATGACAGTATGATTGTACTTGTTAAGTTTCTTGTTTTGGGCAACTTCTTCCCACACACAATGCCTGTCATAGTGATTGGAAATTGCATATTCATAACCTTTACGCCACAGAAAGTACTCCAAGATGAGTAGGGGATCAAGCTGCAGCCGAAGCTTGCTATCTAACCATATTGAATACCTGCATAATTTCAAATGAAATGCGCGTAAAATGTTTTTGGAAAAAAATAAAAAATTATAAGCTACTAAGATAGAAATTCTCCCTTCCACCTCCTCTTTCTTCAGGGAGAGGTGCTTTAATAAGCAATTCACATTCAAGCATCTCAACTTTTTAATCAACGAACAGAAATTTGAAAAGTTCAAGCAAACAATTATATGCATAGAAATGGAAGGCCCAAAAGAGAGGATAAAAGAGCAGTTTACAAGAGTATCACTGACTCTATCAAAAGTCCATCTTGCACCAATAGAATACAGTTGTCACTACTGAGTTAGATGACCTCATCGTTCACCTTTTGCTAATCCATTCACAGATAATACTGCATTCTATTACATGCAATGTGGAGTGAATCATATGACAGTGGTATCCACTATCCACTACATGTTGGATAAATATGGAAAGGGAAGAAAAGGGGTAGGCAAGCAGCACAATGAAGGCTGAGAGATGTGCGTCATTAACATTTTATGTTGTATCTTTCCCAACACCACCACACAAACAAGGAAAAGCAGAAACCCAGGCAAATTATGGAATCCTGAAAAAAATAGCTACCAAAGTTAAGAGCACCAATGAGTTAATTTAAAATTAGCACCAGCAATCCTCTGAACTTATAGTTATGGCATTACCAGTTCACATAATTGACTTTTTCAAATATAGTTTATTCCCCAGTAGACAGAAGGGAAAGGGTAATTAATGCCGATCAAAAGTAGACCAAATTCCAACAGTCTCTTATTCAGTACCATCTCAGCATTTTGATTATTTGCAGAAACCAGTACATTTGCACTCATCAGTTGACTTCTGTCTACACAATATCTTTTAAATGGTGAAAACAACACATTGCTGCACCACTCAAAGTGAAAAAACATTAAACCCAAAAGAGACATTATTTACTTGAAGTTCTGCCTCTACAGTGAGACTAATCCCCACTCAAAACCAAACCATCATACGAAGCTATCATCAATCTAATATTAGAAAAAAGCACGCACCAATTTTTCAACTAGATAAAAAAAGATGCTAATGGAACTGGTATTTTGATGCACTGCAGGAAGCATGAAGCAAATGCTGAGAATGTACCAAATACAAATGATGTCCTTTAAGTTAAATATTAAGCCAGAGCAGACAACTAAATGCATTGATTTTTTCCTTCTTTCGTTCTTTTATTGTTTTGATTTGGTAAACCCCTGATTGCAAGTGAATATTGAGTGCTAACTAGCTATGGCATGGTATCATACAAGAAGAATATAAGCAGTAACATACCACAAACAAATACTATACAAGATTGTAATTCCAGTTACCTGGCTGAAGTAAAGAGTCGATGAGACAATAACTTTGGTATCTTTCCCACTCTCCGCATATCAGAAAAAGGAAGATTCTTTACCACTACGATCTTCCATAAACCTACAAAGCCCATGCTGTCTGGCGTCTTACCTTCAGCTGTAAGAGTTTTTAGAGTAGCTTCATCCACAAACATAACAAAGCAAACATTTTTCTTTGATATACGGGAGACCTGGAAAAGGAATTTAAATTAAGAAAATGTTATACAATGCAACTAACGATAAGTTTAGGTAAAATAATTCAAAATCTCGTATAGACAACTACAAAAGCTATTGACAGAACCGAAACAGGTGAGTCACAGTAGACTGTTTCCCCTTCTTTTTTGATAAGTAGGTCATATCCCACAAATGAGGTATGGGGAGGTAGAGTGTACATAGACCTTACTGCTACCTTGGGAGAGAAAGAGGCTGTTTCCGATCTAGATGCATTATAAACCTTAACTGAAATAAGCTAGGAACAAAGCTTTCAAAAATGGTACTGACAAACCAGTTCAACTGGTATAACAAAGTTGCCACACAACTGGATGGGCTACAAGTCTATTTTTCACAAAGAAAAAATTGGTCAAACCGAGAAAATCAGAAAACCTGTAGAATCAAGACTGAACAAGCTGCGACTCACTGAGCTTTTCATGTTCTTTCGGTCTGTTCTTCAGTTTTGAGTTAATTCTTGAACATAAAGACCATGATCCAAATTAAATACAAGCGTTTAACATGGCTAAGAAATTACTCTATCTTGAAGGAAAGTTTAAAGCCTGTAAGAGAGAGAGAAGAACAAAGCAAGGAGAGAACTGCTTATGGTGCTAACAAAATGCCCTCTCAGCTCCATTGGTCAACATCGAGAAAGCTAGTTTGGCAGAGATATGAATTTGACTGATCACATCACAGTGAGGATGGGGCTTTCTAGCATAGCAGAAGCCAGCAAAGCTTGTGAAGGAACATGTGGAGAAACTCAACACCTACCAAGGTAAAATGTTTTAAATGGTTGGTTGTGAGGGCCTGCCTGACACATGAAGTCCTGAAGAAGAAAGGAATGACTATAGTATCTTGATGTTCACTGTGTTGGAAGACAGAAGAGACCAACAACATTTGTTTTTGCACTGCAGTTCCACAGCACAGATTTGGGCCATATTTTTCAACCACAGAAAACTAAGTGGAGTATGCCTGTTGAGTTGTTGGATTAGGGGGGGGGGGGGGGGAGCAAGAGGCAGAAGGCTAGGTAGAGATTAATCCCCCATGCATATGGTGGACAGTTTGGAGAGAGAGGAATAGTAGATATTTTGAAGAAACATCCAATTCCATTCATAAGGTTAAATGGAATTGTAATGTATCTTTCTTATTTTGGTGTAGACACATAGGTTCAGAGGAATCAGAAGAGCTTGTAGAAATTTTAGGATCTCTGTAAGTAGTACTTTATCTGCTCCAACTTTTGAAGGTCCAGCATTAGCATCTCCTTTTAAAAAAAAAAAAAAAGTAAAAAAGCTCGAGGATAAGAATAAGGGAGATAGGATTCTGGCGGGGCGATGAAGTTGAAATGACAGGGTGAAAGAAAAGGGAAAGATAGACAAAAGAAAGATAGAGTTTGATAGGTGGACATGGTATTCCACCTGGGGAGAACACTCTCTTTCTAAATTCAATCTACATGTTTTATTGCATCTTTGGATTGAAATGGGTCATGACACAGACCATAAACGAAGCACATATGAAGTGGAGCTTGTGGAGAGATCAAACCATCCAAAGGATCTGGCTAATAATCCCTGCTGCTACCTTCTGGTGTATTTGGAATGAGAGGAATAGAAGATGATTTGATGGAACCTCAAACTCCAAATCACTCCCTCAAAACTAGATGCTTGCTCTTACTCTTTTGCTGGTCTAAATTGGCTAATGTATCTAGCACTGAACAATTTTTGGAGTTCATTAATTTCCTTCTCTTAGACTGACATACTGTAAAGGGATTTCCTCTTCTTTTTTTTTCAGCTCTCAGTGTAAGTTGTAACTATGCATCTTCTTGATGCCCTTTTGTTAATGAAATACCTTGCTTTATAAACAAAATGTTTCAATAAAAACCCATTATCTTATTCCAACCCAGTTTGACCAGTGATTAGCTGGCCAAACCAGTAAATTATTGGCCAGCAAGGCTTACGGTTTGACCATAGAAATATAAATAGGCTCAGTCTCATCCATACCACTGAACTTTCCTGAAATGAAGATATAAATAACAATAAACTAGTGATGATCATGGAAAGAAAAGACCGGTAAAAACTCTACTTCATTTCCTATTTTACATATGTTAATAGGGTGGACCCAAATAACCACGCATAGGAGGAGTGTTATGCAATTATACTGCAAAAGCAACACAGTCAGGACATAGAGGACAAATCTATACACATGTCCTAAAGCAGTGTGTCCTAGTAAAGATCTGAAAGACTTTCTTTTGTTTCAAGTGCTGGCCTATTCTAACAGCCAAAAGATTATGGGCTCGCCGGGGGAGGAGGGGGTTTGTGTTCAAAAAAACAAAGAAGTCAGCCATTTGCTCATTTGCTGAAAGGATTCTATGAATTTGCAGTTCTTTGTGTTAAATGTGTCTGGAGCAGATTGGAAACTACCAAACAGCATGATCAACAACTGGTATTCTATTTTATATGAATACTTTCCACCAAACAGACTAGCACTTGCACTTCTTTTCTTTTTTTTGAGAAGCTGACTAGCACTTGCACTTTCACGTTTGTATCTTCTAGAATAGAACATATTCCCTCAATCCTATTTTAAAAGACCACAAGATTTATTTGACAATACACCGTTCTATATTTGGAAACACTAAAAAAAATTGACAAGGAATATGAAAATGCTAATTTTAAGGGTAACTTTTATATGTTACATCTGCTCTCCATGAAGCAAAGAGCATGTAAATGTTTTTTTTTGTTTTTGGATCTTAGGTTTCCAAATAAAGGAAGAAAAACAGAAAATGTAAAAGTATGATATTTAACAATGTAAGACAGGAAGGACTTCAATGGAACCCTCCAAAACCTTTTCAAAAGGTTCCAACAGAGCTAGATACAACACAAGAACTCCGTCTAAGAGGTAACATACCACTAGAGAAACTAGACTTTAAATAATGGAAAAGGATGGGGGTATTTATCAAGAATACCACTAAATTGCTTGGACTTGGGTGCGGGTATCCAACGCAAATGCAAACGACAAAATTTAGATTTTAAGATTCGGGGGTACTGATCCAGGTATGGATACGGGTGTTGGGATTCAGCTGAAAATCCAAGATTAAAAATAGAGCTATAAAGATATTCTAAAATCTAAATTATGAAAGATCTTCTAGGTTCTCTTTCCCAAGACCCCCAACTTCTTCTTTCAAGCTCTTTTGTTCTTCCCCTCAAAAAAGAAAAAGAAAGTCATTCAAGACCTTCCACATAACTCTCCTAACAAATCATTGCTACTGTCTACCAAAAGTCGGAACACAACCGCTTGAATTCTTAGCTTCTTTCTGTTTGGCTTGAAACAAAAAGGACTATAATACTGAAGTATGTCAATCCTCATCGTCAAATCTATATTATCTTTTATCAAAATCTCAAATTTCCCCAAATTTGTCCATGGACTCTGATCAAAGTATCTGATGTGGGTTGACCGAATCCCACACGTATCCCGCACCCGTCTCGTGTTGACACTGGTGCGGCAGAAAAACTAAAGAGTCCGCGCAACTTAGAAGAAAAGTAACCAAGATAAGGGTATTGCTAAAAACAGATGGGCCATATATTTAAGGAGATTACAGGTGGAGGTATCTAAAGGGACTTTTTAAATGAGGATAATATTTTCATGATTTGCGGAAAAAGACATACGAGCAATATGCCGAAAAGTAGAGAACCTATAACAAAATATAATTCTCAGCAAAAGACACCCTATCTTTTATACAAACATGGACTTATAGGTACACAAAAAGAGAATAAAACAAGAGGTTATTCTTTATACAGTCATTCTCTTGCCTTCAAACATTCCCTAATTCCTCTCTTTTCATATACCCTACATGAGGACTAGAGGAGCAGCATCCCAATGCCTTATGTCCTCTCTTCCTTCTTTTAAAGCCCCAACTGTGCAGTGCCTCTTCAGTTGTGCCGGATATAGCTAACCGTAATCCAAACTAATTCAGGATGATCAACACAACAATCTCCACCTAATAATGTAGCAGGAGGCTAAATCTTCACCCTAACATAAATTACCAACTTACAAAAGTAAACCTCCTCTTCAGGATTTCAACTGTCAATATTGCTCCATTTGCTGACGATATGCAAAGAAGCACATTTTTCTTGGGGCCCTACGAATCCAAATGAATAAATGTGGTAAGCTCGACTCCTTTATGGTGGTACGAGTTAAACTGAGAGCGTGTCATCTATCCTTGCTCCCATCTCCATGAAAACGGATCAATAAGTGATATGCTCTGCTTATATAGTAGTTCCACCAAGCTTGGGAATTTGTCAATCCCTCAGTCCAGTAGATTCCACTATTACCTTAAAACCCAATGAATTCACCACTCATGTGTCCGTCGAATCTATTATACTGTCATCTCTGACCCTAATAATATTCATGCTTCCATCTCCTACCCTAAGTGATATTTAGGGCCCGTTTGGACATGATTTCAGTGATTTGAAGTTGAAATTTTGTTTAGACTTGTAACTTGAATTTCTTATGTTGTATTTTTTTCTCATAAACATGAAAACCCTAGAATTTATGAAAACTATCAAAAAAATTCCCAACCTTAAGGCTATCTAACCAAATGAGCAACCCATATTCGTAAACAAGGTACTAGAATATCCTAAGGTGCCACATTAATAAATCACATATCCCCATGTTCCTTTATATATAAATGCTTGTGATTATCATTCTCAAAAAAATAAATGCTTGCAATTACATGTTATTACAAACTTTAAAATACACACAAGTTTACAAAGATCTGCTAGTCCAAAAAATAAATAATAGTAGTAACTAACTATTCTTTAATATAATCCTTCAACATGGTCCGGGCCATCTATTCACGTCAAGCACAGGTCTTTCTATCCCTTCATTACTCTATCCCTTTATACTGCTCCTACATCTCTGCACCCGAATAGTAGATTGATATTTTATTTTATAAGTAGAGGTATTACTCCTTCTGCCTCAATTTATGTAAAGGTGCTTCATTGGAGACGAAGTTTAAGAAATAAATGAATAATTTTGACACATAAGTATGTACAGATCTACTAATTTGGTAATAAAATGTTAGTTTAATTGCCAATTATTTTTTTTGGCACATAAGCTAGATAACTGCAAAGTACCAATATTGCTCTAACTACCCATAATTAATTAGTGGTAGTGAGAGCAACACACGTCTTTTTCATTTTTTCTCTCCTACTAAAGGATATGAAGTTATATATCAAGTGGTCCAGACGTCATGTCATTGAGGGTAGCATTAGGATGCTAATTTTGAAAATGTTACCAAACAGAGAAAGTTCTTTCTTGGAAAATTAAAAAATGTCTGCTCTCACTTCAGTCTTCACACATTTGGAATCTCTTTCTCAACATATTGGGAGTCACCTGGACAATGCCTAGGAGTAGGACAACAAGGGAGTTGCTACAATACTGGCATTTATGAGGTTGGGGAAAGGAAAGGAAAGGAAAGGAAGAAAATTTGGAACACCATCCATTTAGTGATTAGGTGGATCATATGGAAGGAAAGGATCAACAGAATTTTTGAGAACAAATCCAAGTATGTTACTACCAATTTTTTGGTGCAATATGGCTATTGCAATGATGTAGGATCCCATGCTTGACTTTTTGAGCTCATTACATAATTCAGTGATGTGGCCCCTATTGTAAATATTTTACAGCACATGTTGCTGAGATTAATACAATACTTTTAACAATTAAAAAAATGTCTCTCAAAAAATGGGAAAGAGGGAGTAATAAAAATGAAAGAGCGATATTTTTAGTCCTCCATGCCCCCATTCAGATTGCCACAGGCTACTTCTCAGGAGTTATCCAAAGTGATAATGTTGAAATACAATTACAACCAGTATACTAGTAGTAAAAAAAATACAAGGAACCGAAATAATAAAATTTCTTAATAATGAGTATTAGTTTGAAAATTTTGGACAAAGTAATAATTTCATTGAATCATTTGGGAAAACACCCTGTATACAGGAGGTATACCAAAAGTAGGAGAGGCCTAAACAAAAATGTGACTGGTTATATGTTTTTGTTTCGTTTCTGTTGGATGCAGGTATACTATGCGAAATTCTTGGTTAGTCAACTGCCATAATGGCTTATTACTTTTCAAGTTGGAGTATACAAATTAGGAGCTTCCTTACATTTTTTTTTTCTTTAAGCAGATGAACATCTTATATGATACATCTTGATAGGGTGTATCCTAAGGATCTAAAGGAGATTAAGCACTACTCTACTAGTAAATCTTCTCTTTCTCCTGTTAGCTTTTGACCAGTTTAACAAAAGTGTGCATGAGTTCCTCCTAGCATCAACATGGAAAATACGATTTTGCTATGTGTGTACCAATATACACATAAGCAAAGTTTCATGAGTTAGCATCCATAGAAAAGAACATCTAAAGTTGTTATCTCATTCAAAATTACGAAAACTAAAGAGAGAAGACTTTGGTCATACCATTTTGCCCACTGGTATTCTCAAGCGATCTGAATTTCCGAAGATGCATGAAGCTACAGCAATGTGACAACTGCTTATGTATTTTGCATCATCTTCTGCCAAGTCAAATCCGGTACTTGGAGTTCCTTCAGGACCTCGAACAAAACCACAGTTTATTTTTTGATTGCGTGCAAGAAAAGATTCTTCCCGTTCTTCCAGACTTTGATGCCCAGAAAATCTAGGTTCCCAGTTTGCATCGTCAAAAGGTTTGCCCTCTGTTTCCGTGTACTGCAATGAAAACCTTGAAAACTTTCGACTTTCCAGAGGTTCCACAAGAAGAGCACTAGCGTTCAAAATTTTCATCTCACAAGCTGCAAATGTGAAGCATGATTATTTAAGTCCTGAGTAAGGGGGTGGGGTGGGCTAATGTCCAAGATTTTGCACATAGACTCATTCTATTAATTAAATTGCTAAATGCAAGAAATTACAGAAATTTCCTTATGTTTGGAAATCCAGAAATCTGAGAAACGATATCATATACAAGGGACAAAAAGGGCTTGAATCCTGGCATGCTGCCTTGTCAAGATCCGAAGTTTTATACTTAACGTGAAAGACTGCTAATACTCTACAGCACCAGACCATGATGATTGTGACAAGCAAGGCGGAAATCACACATTTAGCTAGCAGATTAGAAGACTGGAAAGTGAGTACAGTGAGATGGCTAAAATAAAAGATTTTGAGCAACATCACTCTGCTTCTTAGACGAGATTTATCATACAATATTATACTCTAATACCTTTCTTTTTGGGGAAGATTTAACTTTTTTTATGACCAACATGCTCTAATACCTAACTTCATGATTATTATATAAATTACTAAGGGGTCGTTTGGTAGAATGTATAAAAATAATGCTCAATAGAGTGTATTAGTAATGCTTGTATTAGTTATGCTTGCATTAGTTAAGCATAAATTATTTCTTAAGCATTGTTTGGTTTGGTGTATTAAAAATAGTATGCATTGTATAAAAGTATTTATTTACAAAGTTATCTTTCACAATTATGGTGGAAAAGATGTAAAAGTGCTTTTGAGGGGTAATCGGGTCTTTAACCATGCTGCATGTATTAAATCCCTTTGCATTACTAATACCTAGAAATCCATGGTATTAGTAATACACTCCTCAATACACAATAGAGTGTATACCTAATGCATTAGTTATACATAGCATGAAAAAGTGTACCAAACAAGGGACTACTAATACATAGAGCTAATGCATGCATTATTTTTGCGAATACCCTGCCAAGCGACCCCCAACAGTATCTAAAGTGTTGATGACCTCCTACTATCATTAGCATCTCAATATGCTTTACATAAAGATGCTCAGCTAACAGCTGTCTCTTGTTTCTTTTCATTTTTTCCTCAACTACACACAACTAAAAAAGAGTAGCAATTATTAGCTTAACTTCCCAATGATATACATTGACTCAACTAAAATCTCTCTAATCTAGCAAAATATCCATGACTAGCCTATATTGACCTCATCAAGAAAGCTCAAATTGTAGTTATATATTATGAGAACTATTCCTAAGTATGATATACTACATTATTTAGTGAATTTGGTTGTCTTAGTCTTTCTTATTTACTTCATCAATTATACATATAAATATATATAGGTGAATCAGGATCACTTGCAGCCCACAACAAGTCTCTATTTTTACAGACACAGACTTCTAAATTAATTATCCAGCACGTAGAGGTTTAATATCAAAAGTGCCTTATCTTTAGGCTAAGAGTAATAAGGAGCAAATTTTATAAGGTAAGTTATACAAAGCGCGCTTAAGCAAGTTCCCATAAGAAAATGTTTCAATGTCCCCAAGCACGTCTCTCAGTCTTCTCTGTCCATGTTAAAATCAAAAAGTCCAGACATCAAGTTGACTCGAGGAATACAAAATTGTCTGAAGACAAAATAATCATAAAAATAAAGTCACCGGCCACCAACAAAAATAGGAAATAATGTTACCATGCTTCCTTGACTTCCTTCTGGATACTGGCCGCTTTTCTGACGAAGACTTTTTTGAGGGGTGACCATCAATGAAGCTGACACGTCCAGAGTTTGTGTTAGATTTTTGGTGATGAAAACTTGAAGAGGATTCCTTATTGGAAAAGTCCTTGGATGTTTTACCAGCCTCTTTGGCATGATTTTGATTGTTATTTCCAGCAACATGTGTATCAAAAAAATGTTTGTCATTTATGTCCTGGGATTCGGCAGCAAGAGAATGGTCCCAATCTTCATGTCCAACATCATCATATCCATCTGTATGTGCATCTTCTAAGTCAATTCCATCATCATATCCATCATCTGCGTCCACCAGTTCTCTTTTCTTTCCCTTGTCAGCATCACTCGATTGCTGGTTTGGCAAATGATGTCCATCTTGTGAGTGCCCAGCATTCTCCAAGGAAGCTTGATATTTGGCTTCATATTTTCTCAACTCATCGCGTCCAGCTTCGTTGTATAAACCATTGCCACCATGATCCAATCCTTTTGAAAACGACTTCTTGTCACCTTTCTTCCCATCTGGAGGACTTTGCTCCTTATCCAAGTCACTATCTGGATTCCGCTCCAAATCCTCCTCATTGTAATCATCATCCCTTCTCCGGTCATCCCTATCCCAATAACGAGAATCCCGGCCATGACTTACTGACCCATGTCCAAATTGGAGAACCTTCCCTTGTGTCCGTGTCACATTTGTAAGAAAATCTGAATCATTTTCCACGTCACCATCATCTTGAAAGTGATTATTATCTAACTCTGCAACATCATACAGGGAAACTGTCTAAATATTGGAGAATATATTTCTAAAACAGAACTGGAAGATTTAGCCTTAACTGTCCAAAACAATGAAAAAAGATACAGTTGAACACACTGGAACATCATATGCACACCTTGCTTGTTTGTTTGTTTTTTAACTAAATATGCAGATCTTGCTTATTTACACTATTTCTGTAATTGCCATCCATGGTCAACTATTTTTTTAAAATTCTTGACTCTAACAAGTTGATTGGGGCATCTAGATTTACATTTATGATTATTTATTTTTGTTAACCCAAAAATCTCCGAGGGAACGCACAATTTGAAACCTGGTAAATAATGGGTCCACCCCTCTACCCCCAGGAATCAAACTTATCATGTGCGTGTAATCCACACATCACGTGCTATACTCTCATCACTGAACCAAATCCAGGGCACATCTAGTTTTACATTTATTATGTTTATCTTTAATCCTAAAATTCTAAAAATGGAAAGGAGAAGTTTCAAGAGATACACAAATTATAGATCATGAAGCCAAATTCATAGACCATTCCAACTTTGCCAGTTCTTTGCTCACAATTTGTACTTGGAATACAGGATACTTCAACATACTGACTCACACAATTTGGGATGCATCCCAGAAGCTAATATATCCCGTGCACATGTTGAGGCTTCAACTCCCACTTAATATTACTACTCTCACATTCATTCTATGCAACTCACATTTCACTTTGTTGCATATTTATTAGCAAACCACTCCTGTAGCACTCTTCAATGTCAACCATCTATGTTAATTATGTGTTATATTTTCATCTATCATGTCATTCTTCCTAAAGGTTGAGCCTAGATATCTGAATAGTCTGCACTTGGGTACCACAATCCGTGTAATCTTACTTTACCTTCATTTTTCTTGTGACTAAATTTACAGTGCATATGATTTTTTGGCTTATTTAACTCGCCATAATAATTAAAACTCCTTGCACTCAAGAGTGCTTCTCCATAGTTCCAGCATCCGTTTGGTTCACTTACGAATTCTGTCAATTAATACATCATACTCTACAAATAACAACAACATACCCAATATAATCCTATATGTGGGTCTGGGGAGGGTAGAGTTGTGTGCATACCTTACTCCTACCTTAAGAGATAGAGAGGTTGTTTCTGATAGACCCTCGGTTCAGGAGAAAGCATATTAAAACAAGTCAGAAAAGGGAATAACTGAAGTGAAGAAACCGTGGCAAGATACTCTACGAACAACATCTATGGAGGTACCGTAAAACTTAATAAGCCCAAATATTGTTAAGTAAGTTCTTACAATTACTTACCAATTCATCTGCATTTTAGTAGCGTTCTGGTCCATTGTGAACATTCAACCTCATAACAAGGTCATAATGTGACATTCCCTAACTCGGTGATACTTAAATGTAGTCTAAACTAAGAAACGATATGCAATAAAAGAGACTAATCTTCTTACTTCAGTTTAACTCAGTTTCAACTGCCGAAAACCAAACTACTTATAAATGCAGAAACAGCCACATTATTTTATCATTACCACTTTGGCATAAGTCGTTAACTCCCCAGTTCTGGTAAATAAATAAACTATGAAATATTACCAAAGCAGCCAACTCTCAATTCCAGAATCATGTTGCAACCATTTTCCAAGTCATCTACTGTTTCTACCCTCCTCAAAAAAAAAATCGACTGTTTTTTTTTCCTATTTTTTTGGTTGATCATGAACTCTTAATACATTCAATTATTCTTCATATTTGTCTAATCTCAATTATACCCAAGAATCTTAATTTAACTTCAGGTCAAAAATTAAGAAAACTAAGACTATCTTCAAATGTTGTAAACCTCACAAAACTTAGAACTCCCATTTCCACAAGAATCCTTTAGAATTTGCACTAACCAAAGACCAAGACTAATTAGGGCCACAGAAACCCACAAAATTTGGCATTCTCATGTTTATAATTACCCTAGATCTCCAACTACTCGAAAGCCAAAAAAGCTAAAACCGCTAAACCCGCACACAATTTAGCATTCCCATTTCTAAAATCATCAACATTTCAAACAACCAAACCAAAACTAACCGAAACCCATTTCTAAAGAATACTCCGAATTTCTACTACTCAAAAATTGCAAATCGTCAAAGTTAGCATTGTGAGTTCGAATCCTCTTAAAATACCTTTTTTATTTCTTTTTTAAAAAGTAATAATGAAGTTATGGATTTCATAGAAAGGCATCAAGGAGATGCATAGTTACAGGATGCTAATAACAAAAGAACTAAAAAGCTAATAAAATCCTAAAACTGTCCTGCACTAGTTACTCGGGACAACATTGTCCAACAAAAGAGATTAGCTAAACATTTAGCTTTAAAAGAGTGACTTGGGAGTTAAGATGCCACCAAAACACCTTCTATATCTCTCATTCCAAAAGGCTCCAAAAAAATAGCAGAATATTTACATTTACTCACAACCAACAAGAACAAACCATACCCTTTTTAGTACACACTGTAGCAAGGACAATCTCATTATAGAACTAGGACAAACCCCATCCAATTACTCCCCACCGGCCAACTTGCACTTCCACCAACCCATCCGACATCCTGCTACAAACCACAAGAACAAAAATCCGGCCTACCACAAAATGAGCTGACAGTGAGTGTTGTAGCTGAGATTTCACCTTTTGATCGTATTACGCTAAACTCGTAAACTTGCAAAAGCCTTTCAACTACCCAAAAACCCAACAAAATCTAGCATTACCCATCTCACTCCCCTAAAAAAAAAAAAGATAACAAATGTAACAAAATTCGTAGTCAATGATAGCTCAAGGTCTCAACTAACCTTTATTTTGAGATGTGAAATAGAAGAAAGCAGAGACGGAAACAACAAAAGCAATGAATAGAATAACGATGATAGCACCAATCGAGATCTTGCGAGTAGTAGACTTCAATCGACGGTGATGATTCCGCAATTGCTGCTGCTGTTGCTGCTGCTGCTTATTCGAACGAATCCCAACCGATACATGATCCGATGCAACTCCGTTCCGAACTACTCCACCACCACCATTGTTTATAATACCTATAGCACCCGATTGTCTGTACTGAGCCATTCGAGCATTGTAGAACCAGAAAAGTTGGTATTACACACAAGTTGAAGAGGGTTTTTGTAGGATTTTGAGGCAAAAATGGAGAGTTTTGTGACCGGAAAATGATGAAAGAATAAGGAAAACACAAAAACACGAAACTCGTGGATTCCGCGCCGGCCTTTACATAACTTTTTTACTCACCTCTCATAAATATTTGTCAAAATCCCTATGTTAGATCCAAATTAAAACAAGCCATTTTTCTAATGACTTTTGTTTTTCTTTCATTTTTGGCATAAATATTACTATTAGCATCTTACTAAATATATATATTTTTTCACTAATAAATTATTTCAAGCTTTGATGGGAAAGGGCAAACAAAATTATTTATAATGATTTATCATTTGAATTCGAAGGAAAGCTTTTCATACTCGAAACTCGAATTTGAGAGATTCACTTTAAAAAATATAGTCTCGTTTGTTGCATCATTTGACTAAAATATTCAAACGTTTAGAACTAATTAAAATTGAGTATCTCTAGTTATTTATAAAAATTAATCAGGAAGTTTTGTTAAAATTACGACACAAAAAGATCTTCATTAGCTGCACTTGAAGAAAAGTACCAAGATGTAGAACAAAAAAGATAATTACACCTTAAAATACTAGTTCGTGTTACAAAATAAATTTACTGTTTCGTCAAATTTAACTGATAAAGTTTATTATAAATTTGAGAGAAATAAAAAAAAAATACGCCATTACTTTTGATAAATTAAAAAGATCAAAATTATTTTGAAATATATTAAAAGGATTACTTTAAATCTACTCCAAATTTAAGAGACTATTTTTATAATTTCTCGGATAATGAACTTTCTATTAAATTATTGTTGCTTGCAAATTCCACACATTAATTTAATTTTTTTGATCTTTTTTTTTTACTATTATTGGCCACCAATATAAATATATACAAAATTCACACAATATACAAGTGATGTGGCAGCTCTCTTCACTAAGGATTATGTTTATTTGTTTATTTCTTATTATTTTTGCTTTTTACCTTATTCTTTTCATTTAATTTGTTCGCTTTAAAAAGATTTAGAAAAACACAATATTAAATAAAGTATTGTTTCTTAAAACTCCTATTAAAGGATTCATACGTCTCTATCATAACAGTTCATATATTTAATAATACTATATTTTAAATTTATTAATTTCATGTATATTGAAGCTTCAAAAATAACTTAGCACATGATCTTCTCTTCAAACCACAAACTTAAAACAATTTTTTTCAAAATAAATTAAATCTCTAGATTTTCTTTTTCTTTTACTGTATACAAACAAGATTAATTTAAATTTGTATGGAAAACTCATTAATTACCTCCTAATGTTTGCTCAACTATATCATTAATTGTAGAATCAGTATACATATCATTGAAAATATTTTTGAAATATATTACATTGATCATTCACATTAAAAGTGTAAAAGATAAATTAATTTTCAACATTTTTTTTTTCCTTTTTTATTTTATTTTATTTTATCTTTTTCTCTTAATTTTCAACATGAAGTACGCCAAAGATGCATTAGAAAAGATGGGCATCTTTTAGCCAACTTTTTCTTTTTATAAGTAAAAATACCATTTCATACATGGTTTATATAAAATATATATAAAAATTGCTCATTTTAAAATTTAAGAAATACATCACCATTTAATAATAATACAAACTATAATTTTATTTTTGATTGATGAATAAGCAGACCAAATTAGTCATGGCTGTAGAATAACGTGTTAAACCATACTAACATAACAAATTTGTTTGAAGAAATAACTACTGTGTCGCTGGATAGAGTGTATTAAAAGAAATAATGTATGTATTAATTTTGTATATCAGTAATATTTTATTTGGTACATTTTTAATTTATGTATAACTAATATATTGAGGATTGAGGTGTGTATTATTAATATACATGAAAATTCATGTTATTAGTAATGCAAGAGATTTTAATGCAAAGATCAAATTATCCCTTAAAATATTTTTTTACATTTTTCCTACCATACTTGTGGAGGGTATCTTTGTAAAATATTTTACAAAAAGAATTATGCAATGCATACTATTTTTAATATACCAAACTAAACAATGTGTGTAAGAAATAATTATTACATAATTAATGCGAACATAACTAATACATGCATCATTAATGCTAGTATTTCTAATATATTTTATTTAACATTATTCTTATGCACCCTAGGGGTGTGTAAAAATTGAACCGACCAATAAACTAAATCGAAAAAATTATATTGATTTATTTGGTTTACGTATGTTTGTAATGATTTATAAAAAAAATATTGGGTTATCTATTCGATTTTGATCTTTTAATACTAGGTAAATCTATATATAACCATTAAGGTTGTAGTAATTTACTCATTTACCCCTACATAAATATAATATTAATATCAGTATCTTACTGTTTACTACCTGATATTTCTATTTTATGAGCATTATGTAAAGTTACATTAGTATCTTATCACGCCAAATTGTTGGAGTAGTCATATATATGTTTGTCTTATGATCATTTTTGTATTGGTCAACCCGTATTGTTAAGGACCACAAATCGATAAATCGAAAATTGATTTTTAAAAAATATCATATTGATTTAATTAGTTATTGGTTTAGCATATTTAAAAATCGAAAAGTAATAAAATAAATTGAGAGTACATTAAATCAAACTGGACCGACCAATGCACACCCCTAATACACCCTACCAAACGACCCCTATATTTTCCGTTTGGCCATAGATAATTTAAAAAATGTTTGGGGAAAAAATTTGACAAATCTTGTTTGGTCATATAACTTGCCATTTGTTAAATATTTTTGGGAAATAATCGACATTTTCAAATAGTAGAAACGATTAGTATTTTGATCAAATTTTATTATTTGGAAATTTTTAAAAATTATCACAATTTTTTTTTATTTTATAAAAACATCCATCATTTATAATTTTGGACTAAATTTCAGAATCATAATTCGACGTATAAAATTTATACAATTATATACATATTTTATTCGAACTTACCTTTTGAAGTCACTTTCAATTATAAGTAGTAATAATATTTTTTTCTTATATAAATCAATGTTATTATCCTCCTATTTTATTTTATTTTCAAATTTATATTAATTATGTTTGTTCTAATTACTTTTTATGAAACAAGTTTATTGCAAAATGATAATATAAACTTATAAATACTTTTAATAATTTTAAAAACTTATAAATATAAAATTATATTTTTTAAAAAATAAAAATTTATCCCAAAATTCATGACAAAAGTCGAAAATGATTTGCCAAAAATATTTGTGAATTCCTGACCAGATGTAGTAGCAATTTAAATTGAAGTTAAAATGGCCCTTGATGGTCAAAATACTGGTTGAGCAAAGCGAAAGGACATAGTTGGTCTTCCTGTCCCAATTGAGGGTAGAGCTCAGCTGCTTCCCATTCATTTCTTGAAGCAGAGCTGGAATCTGAATTCTGAGGTAGACTTCTAACTTTTCTTTTGTAGTATTTGTTTTGGAGTTTTGGGTGTTTCTTTATTTGGGTTGGATTGAACCCTTTTATGCCTTGGAAGCTCTACTTGTCAATTTGTTCTCCAATTCCTTTTAGTAAGTTGTTTTTCCTCATATATTGTTTATTTATCTTAAAGTTTGTGCATTTTGATTTCATTCAAATATTTTAGGGCACTTGTTTAACTGATAGTTGGTTTTTGATAGTGGGTTGATGCATATGAAATTGGTAGGGTACAAGGAAATGAAAACAAGGTTTAATCTTGGTTATGTATTCCATCCCGAATAAATAGCAAGGTCCTTTGGTTGGGAGTGGGAACAAGTTATCCTAGGATAAGTTATTCCACCATTTATAGGAGATAATTTATTCCGTTACTAAAGTATAAATGGTGGTATAAATAATCCCATGACGGCCTAATACCTCCAACCAAACACAAGATAAGATATTATTATACCTTATACCTCACACCATATGATTACTAATAGTTTAAGAGTGGAAGTCTCTGAACCATTCATGAACATTGCAGTGAAAATTATTATAATGTGAGAAGGTCAAATGATATACATAGACAGACACCAAGTAAATGCTGATTGTGAGTTTTAGTTATTTGACATGTGAGTTTTTGGGGAAAAAATTGAGTTCTATAAGTATTACTACTTGCTAGTCAAATTAGAACTCATGTGTGTATGTATAACAAGTGGTTATTAAGAAAAGATGAAAGAAAATGGGATAGTCGACTTGTCATCATTGCAAATAAGAGTAGTCGTTGCAGTGAAGAGGATTAATTGTATAAGGTTGGGATAAAGTGGTGAGTTTGTTTCAAAAGAGTTCACAAAAAATATAAATCTTTGGTCTCATCCTCGATACTGGGATATATACCACAAGACTTATAAGTTGATGACTTGATTCGAAAGGATTGTCTCAGTAATGTGGAGAAGATTACTATTTCTGTATGTTAGGTTTCTTGATTCTAAGTACCTGATAGTAAGTGCTGCAATACCATGATACAACAATGATTCGACTTGTTCTCATGTCATTAATTGGAGAAGGTTATTTTATAGTGGGTCCTTGCGTTACTTTCCAAACAAATTCAATAGTTCTTCTTTTGTTGTTGGTAAGTACAAATTCAGTAGTTGTTTTGTACTCTATTTTTTATAAGTGAGATATAGGTTTTGGATTTAAGCAGTTTTATGGCATGAAAATTTCAGTTTCTGAGTGCATTTCTGAAGTGCCATATTCTTACATGTCCTACCTTTGTGTTTTATACGGGGTGCGAAAAGTTCGGCGTTTCTTTTAGGTCTTCGAATGTCCTCTATATCTACTCATTCAGCCTGTGCTTTATGGTGCAGGGATGCTAGGAAAATCATTTGCTACTCCTTTGCTGACCTTTAACTCTGCATCATGCTTCTCCTCTCCTGGTGTGAGTACAACTTCTTCTTACATTTTTGTCGAAGCCGTTGAGTGGTTAGATTCGTCTCAAGGGGTGGAATTTGATCCCAAGACTCATCAGTTTAGATTCTCTACTTCTTATTGCTTATATAAATGAGATTTTTCAGCATTTATAAAAATTATTTACCGTATCAAAAAAGATTCGTAAGTTATGGCTTGGGTCATTAGATCCAAATTACTATGCTAATCACTTCATGTTCTATTTCTTTCTTTTATTACTCCGTCCTACTTTATGAGACGATACTAGATTTATACAGAGTAGACAATGCTAATTTGACTTATATAATATAATAGTAGTAAGGATCCTTCGAGGACATCCGATAGCAAAATTATTCTTATATCAGTAGTAATGAGAGAACATATTACAGTATCGGTTGGAAAATAGACAAAGAAAACATCACATCAAAGGTAATAGTTAAATAAATTTAATATCCTTTAAGTTGTGTATAATAATTGTATTAATGGAGCACCCAAGGGTGTGGTGTGGTATGCTACTCAATGAAGTGGGTGAAAATCATGAGAGAGTAGGGTTTAAATGTCAGCAGACACAAAAATACTGTGTGTTTTTTCCCATTAGCCTAAGTTTTGGGATACAGAGTGACCGATACATGTACTTGGAGATAACAAATATCCAATGGAATAGTTGAGGTGTGCCGAGTGGTCTGGAGACCACTGCTACAGTAGAAAGTATTAAAGGAATGGAGTCAAATAATTTGAAATAAACAAAATTGGAAGTGTCATATAAATTGGAATTGAGAGTTTTCATTTTTGAAGTTATTAATCAATTAACTAATTTTATTTTTGTTGTCTCTCATACTTACAAACTCGGTGAATTTGTAACAACAACAATAACATAGTGTGATCTCAAAAAGTGGGGTCGGGGAGGGTAAAGTGTTTGCATACCTTACCACTACCTTGAAGTAGAGTGATTGTTTCCAATAGACCCTTAGTTCAAGGAAAAACAGTCTAAAGCAGCATAGAGAAACAAATAACGGAAATGAAGAAAGTCATGGAAAAATATTATAGACAGTAGTCATAACAAGATAAAGCGATAATCGAAGGGTAAAAAACCGGAGATAATAACCAAACTCAAAGGACAAGAAACTACAAGAGTAGTACTACCACTAATAGTACAACTAATAGTATTTAACAATAAGCGAGACAATGCTCAACTATCTAACCAACCTCCTATCCTTACCCATGTCCTCTATTACCTCATATCTAAGGTCATGTCCTCGGTAAGCTGAAGCTACGTCATATCATGTCTAATCACCTCTCCGCATTACTTCTTCGGCGTACCTCTACCCCTCTTGAAACTATCCATAGCTAGTTTATCCTGTCTAATCTGTGAACTTGTGATGTTACAAAATCTTCAGCTAGTCTATTTTTGTGGAATATCTATATCATCTATGAAATGAATTCTAGGGAAGTAAAGAGCATTTCTGTGACATGATTTGGTTTGAAAAGGGGCCGAAAAGAGCAGAATATATAAATTTAAAAAGGAGTTTCACAGCCGACCTCAACTAATTTGGGAATGAGCGTAGTTGATTAATGGATCAATTGATTCTTTCAGATTTGAACCTCAGAAAGACTGCATGCTGTTAAGTTGAATTTGTTTTATTTGTTGGCCTTGCCTTTTAAACCAGTCTCTCATGAGACTTGAAGTTTGTCCAGCCAGTAGTTAAGATTCTGTCTAAGCAAAGATCATTACGCAGATAATGTTAATTTAATAGCTGTGTGGTTGATGATTTTTAAGGAATGGTTATCTGAGGATTCATATATCTGGACGACTAGTTTTTAGTCGAGGAATAGTTGGTTTTCTTGATAACGATAAATCTTTCATTGTTTATATGATGTTCAGTCTTCTATATTACCCTAATATACTCTCTGGCGAAAACATAGCTCATACTTTCTTTTTCTTACTCTACAGTGTGATTCCGTCTCAACAACAGCAAACACTCTAGTAGGGTATGTAAATTGCTTGAGTAGCATTACATTTAATGTCACTAGGGGATCTTGGACGTCCAATTATCCATCCAAGAAATGGACGTTGCATTCAACAGCTACTGACAATATAGTATTAACCGAAGAAGAGAAGAAAACATGGAATGACAGCAGACAAGCTCTTTCTGCATTAAAATTTAGCCCAGAGGAAGAAGACAAAATATTAGGAAAAGCATTTGGCCACATACATTCGCCTTACTGGTATGAAGAACGGAAGAAAGAGGTTCCACGACTAGAAGTTGTGAATGAGATACTGGATTATCTAAGGAGTTTAAGCCTTACTGATGATGATCTCACTAAACTTGTCAAGAAATTCCCAGAAGTTCTTGGATGTAGCCTTGAAGATGAAATGAAAACCAATGTCGAAATTTTGGCAAAGCAATGGGGAATTGAAGGTAAAACTCTGAGAAACTTGCTTATTCGAAATCCAAAAGTTCTAGGCTACAATGTTGATTGCAAAGGTGATTGTGTGGCCAAATGCACACGCTGTTGGGCTCGGTTCTAGCTGTGTATTCTTGTTTTTCATTCTCATACTTTTCTTTATGTATAACTTTCGTCAGCCATTGTATCTAATTATACAATATCGGAAGTAAATTCATACAATATCAGATTTCTGTATTGCACTGAGATGTGACTCAAGTTTAGATCAAAGGATGTTACAGAGACAATGAAATGAAAAAAATCAGAGCAATTTTTAAAACTTTGATTTCATTTCTTGGTTTTTGATTTTTTTAAGTTGTATACCAAATCCCACTACAAATATTTGCAATAGCATTTTTTTTAACTCTACAATTGTATATACAGAATTTAAAAGGAAAAGTTGCGTGTCACACTGATTAACGAGTCTAGCATTTACAAATGCAGAGTGAACATAGATTAAATAAGATAGCAAAATGGTTATAATTGTTACTAGGAAAATTATTTTCTCATGTTAAAATATCTTTGCAGGGGTGGCTCAACAATCAACCTAGTAAAACATTTGCCTCGAAAAAATTTCATACTGAATTTTATGAGTTTAATTTCACATAAAACAATATTAATGATTGTAAAATTTTCCTACAAAATTTACGTAAAAACTAAATAAAGAAAGAATACTTACTTTTACCAAAAATATTTTAGAACTTTGAATTGAATAACTTAGATTGTATATTAACATAAATATTTTTTACAATAATATCCAATGTAATGTATTGCAAATAAATGACTAGCTTCTTATTAACTAGAATTGATCCTTACTTTATAAATAATATCATTACGGTGTGAAATTTAAAGATTTTATGTTTTTCAAAAATACTATACTAAAACTAAGTAATCATTACTATGTGAAAGTTAAAGATTTTATGTTTTTAAAAAATACTACAGTAAAACTAAGGGGGAGCCCATTGGTGGCTTCCTAAACTTGGCACAATCTTTCACTTAGACACCTCAACTGAAGCATTTTCATTTTAAGCACCTAACGTAGGGTCCCCATGTGTCACTTTAACACTTTTTGCACAAACTTCTGTTGACCATAGGCGCGTGCAATGCAACCGGTCTACGTGGAGTAACTGACCAATTATATGATGCCAACTTTTAAGCCTCTTTACACGTAGTTTTCTTCCAAACTAAAGGAAAAAAGGAACCATTTTGCTGATTTCAAACAAAGAAAAGGGAAAGGGACTAAACTTACTCTCTTCTCCGATGAAAACCCTAGGTAAATCTCCCTCTCTTCACATGTATTTCTTTGTTTTTCCTGCAATTCGTTGTTAGTAATAACCATTGTTGTATTTTATGTCGCCATTTTTCAGGTTTAAGGTTGTATTGACGAGGTATCGGGCTGTGCGACATTGGAGAAATTGAAGAAATTGAAGGTAATGGTGTATTTTCTTTTCTACCTGTGTTTTTGTTTTCTTCAAGAAGGTGCATATTGTTGTTGAAGGTGTATATTGTTGTTGATTCTGCTTTCTTTATTTTCATTTTTAATATAAGTTTTGGCTGGTAAAGTAAGGGGCTTTTTGGGTATTTCCTTTTATTGGGGGTATTCTTTTCGAGATATGGACAACTATATTTTAACTTGTTTTCATCATGGGGGGTGTGTTGTTGGAAACCCTAACCCTACTTACCAACGAGAAGTAGATGTATTTGGTGTTGGCATAGATAAAGATCATTTTAGTCTTGTCGAGTTTCTTTCCTACACTAAAGACCTTGGGTACACAAATGTGAAGGAATTTTACTGTGACGATAACAATGAATTAGTTCAAGTTACTTCTGATACTCAATTGTTAGATTTTGTGAAAGACTTGGTAGATGGTGATGAGCTTCATGTGTATGTGGTCCATGAAATTGATGAGTTGGAAGAATTGCCTGCTCCTGGTCTTTTACCATGGACTGGTCCTCTTGATGAATCTGTGGGTATAAATACTGAGGGAACTGTAGAGAATGATTCAGATTTGAATGAAGTTGATACAGAACTGCCTGGAGGTGATACAAATCAGAATGAAGCTGAATCATATCTTCCTAGTAGTGACACAGATGTATATGCTAATCCAGATGAAGATCATTCAGATGTTGATGAAGAATTGAGATCCCTTAGGGCTGAAAGGAGAAACAAAAGAAATCCTAATCTTAGGAAGAAAAGAGATAGGGAGAAGAAAACAATAACTAAAAAAGTACCAATAGGTGAGGCTGGTGTGGATAGAGGTTTTGAAGATATTGGAATAAATAAGAATGATAGATATGTTGGCAGATTGGGAGGAGATGAGAAGTATATTGATAGCTCAGAATGTGATAGTGATGATAGCACTGATATGCTAGATACAGAAGCTGTTGGAGGTGTTGATCTACCAGGCAGAAGAAAGAGCAAAAAGGTCAGGTATGATGATGAATGTATTGTTGCTATTTTTGAACTTAGAATGATTTTTGAGAATGCTAAGGAATTTAGAAAGGCTTTGGCAAAGTATGCTGTTAAAAAACATTATCAGATTAAGTTAAGGCCTAATGAAGCTCATAGAGTGAGAGCTAAATGTAAATTCAAAGAAAAATGCAAATGGTTGTGCTATGGTGCTATTGATAGGGATTCTGGTAACTTTATGATTAAGAATTACTATCCTATACACAAGTGTTTACCATCAAATAAGAACAAAATGTGTACAACTAAGTTCCTGGCAAATAGATTTAAGGATGAAATAACTAAACAACCATCTTTGAGGATTTGGGAAATACAAGAATTGTGCAGGGAGGAGTTAGGATTGCATGTGGGTAAAACAATTTGTTACAAGGCAAAGATGATGATTCTTAGAGAAAACATGGGTGACTGGAATATGGAATTTGCAAGGTTATGTGATTATGCTGAAGTCATAAAACAAACCAATCCTAGTAATTCTGTTTGGGTAAGGATGGATAGAGAAATTGTACCAGGAAAGAATTTGTTTGTGTACTTTTATGTATGCTTGGATGCATTGAAGAAAGGGTGGAAGGAAGGATGTATAAGAATAATAGGATTTGATGGATGCTTCTTAAAGGGTGCTTGTAAGGGTGAACTTCTTGTAGCAATTGGAAGAAATGAAAACAATCAGATGTTTCCTATAGCCTGGGCAGTTGTGGACAAGGAGACTAAACATAGCTGGAGTTTCTTTATCAACTACTTGAAAGAAGACCTGCAGTTGGGTACTGGACAGGGTCTTACTGTAATGTCAGATATGCAGAAGGTAATTGTCTATTACTTTTATAGTTGTAGATATGTAGAAATGTATTTTATTTCTTGAATTGTATTTTATTGTAGGGTCTTCAAGCAGCTGTTGGTGAACTGCTACCAAATGCTGAAGTTAGAATGTGTGCTAGACACATTTGGTCTAATTGGAGTAAACGATGGAAGGGAGAGGAAAGGAGAAAACAATTCTGGAGATGTTCCAAGGCAACTTTTGAAGTGGAGTACAATGAGGAGCTTTACAAAATGAGCAGACTTGGTAAGGAAATTAATGATGATTTATTGCATTATCCACAAGTGTCATGGGTTAAAGCATTCTTCCAAGAGCATTCCAAATGTGATGTAGTTGAAAATAACATATGTGAAACCTTTAACTCATGGATCTTATCATGTAGACACAAATCTATAATAACCATGTTGGAGGAAATTAGGAGAAAATTAATGACTAGAACTGTGGATATGGTTAAGTTTGCTAACACCTGAATATGTGATATTGCACCTATGGCTAGACTTATGTTGGAGGAGATAAGGAAAAGGCTAGGGCATGCAAGGTGCTTTGGAATGCTGATGTTGGGTTTGAGATTGGAGAAGGGCAGTATAGGCATACAGTCAACTTGACTAATAGAGTTTGTAGCTGTAGAACTTGGCAATTGAGAGGCATTCCATGCCAACATGCTATTTCTGCTTTGTACCACATAGAACAGGAACCTGAACCACTTGTGGAGCATTGGTATAGGAAGGATACCTTCTTAAAGGCTTATAGTCATTTCATTCAACCAATTCCAAATATGAAGATGCGGCCTGAAACTAACAATTCAAGGATTGAACCTCCTGAACCTAAGCAAATGCCTGGTAGACCTCCAAGAAATAGAAGAAGAAGTAAAGATGAACCAAGAAAGAAGTATGGAAAGATGTCCAAACAAGGGCTAAAAATTACTTGTTCCAAGTGTAAACAACAAGGCCACAACAAGAAATATTGCAAGGTAAAATAATTTATTATTTGTTTGTGCCTTTTTTAAATTCTTGTTGAATGTAATGAACAAACTTTATGTTTGATATTTAGGTTGGTGTCCATACTTCACAACCAACTAGCTATAGTTCACAATCACAATTTACTATTGGTCAAAGTTCACAAGGAAGTTGCCATCCTGAACCAACAAGCTTCTACCAACCTGGATCAACAAGATTCAAGCAACCTGCATCAGCAACATCAAACAGTTGTACTTCTTCAACAACAGTTTGTGGTGATACCAGTAGAGTTAAGAGGGCAAGGGAAACTGCTTCTTTAACAACAGTTTGTGGTGATACCAGTAGAGTTAAGAGGGCAAGGGAAACTGCAAAAACAAGCCAAGCACCACCATTTGTGGATACAAGTATTCCTGTTACAAGAGGTATAACCAGTCAACTACCTCCAAGGACAAGACAAACTGCAGGACAAAAAAAATGAAGAGTTGCAACTGGAGAAGATTCTGCGAGAGGGGAACCAAAGAGGCCAATTAATGGTGGATTAAGTAATGTTGGATTTGGCATCTACACAAGTGCAAGTGGAACTCAAATACTAAACGTAAGTTTGTCACAAACTGTCTATAAAATGAATGCAAGTTTATACCTATATTAATTTTAGTTTTTTCTTTAAAAAACAGCCTGGGACTTCAAGTCAAAGGATTTTACCAACAGGTTCAAGTTATAAGGATGCAAGTTTAACAGGTATAGACCTTGGCTTTAAGCCTAGAGGCTTGAGATGGAAAAACAAGGATGCTGTCACCACTTCCCAATTACAGCAAATGGCAAACAAAAAGAAGTAACACCAACTTAGAATAGGTTGATTTTGGGCCTTATTTTGGTTATGCTAGCTTTATTTTGGGTGTTACAAGGATAGTTTCTTCTTTTGGCTACCCCCAGGGGGCCACTAAGTTTCATGACTCAATCTGTCTTTTGTAATTTTTACTTTTGCATCTGTTTGCTGCTATTAATGAAATCTACTTCAACACAAAAAAAGACCAAGAAACACAGTGAACTCTTATGTCTAGCTGTGCAACAATTTTCCGTATTTCTTAGATAAACCAGTCTCCCATACTTTTCCACTCTATTTCCTCAAATTAATTGCATTGTTGAATATTGCTTGCCTACGTCGAGACGTATATGAACTCATTGAATTTTAGAAACTAGATTAACCTTCGAACCTGTTTGGACTTCGGAACCATAGAACTTTTGACACTCGCTGCTCGTTATGAGGTTCACTTAAAATATAATCAGGTTATTTCTGGTCACATTACACTAAGATTAACAAACCTAATTATGGTTTTCATAAACCGTTAATGCTTATGCTCAATTGCAAATATATTTCCAAGAAAGACCAACCAAAGCTAAATGAAAAATTAAAGAGAGTGGAAGTAAGTTGTAAGATGATTAATGACATGAGGAAAAACATGTTTGTTTTTTTTCTGTGGCTGCTTACATTACTACATATTTTTTAGGAAGGTGATCCAACATCAAAATTCTACTAGATCTAACACCAAATACAACATCAAAATACTACTAGACCGAACACCTCAAGAACACTAACAATTAGGCTTCAATTTCCATATTCCAAACATCAGCAACCCTGTAGCAACGACACCAATAATAAATATATTTCTTGCTTGCTTTAATTTTTCATCAAAAGCATTGACTTTCTTCAACAATCCTCACATTACCCTGTTTGCTTGTGGAGGGTGTCGATCTTCATACCAAAGAAAATAGTCACAACCACCCTTTTTCTATAAAACCAATCAAAAAAATTAGACAACAACAATTAATCATCTAATTGACTTAAAAAAAAATAAGGGAAACAAAGAACTTTACCTTTGAAATTCTACAAGTAAAAAATCTACGCCCTGGATTTAATTGGGTCCATGAAGTCTTTAATAGTGCTTCATTACCACACCTACAATATCGACCTTCATCCACAGATGCCATGGAAGAATTGGAGAAGCTCGACATGAAAGCATTAAGGGCAAAGAACTAAAGAAAGGTTGAAGAAGAGAGAAATTGGAAAAGAAGGGAGAAATTGGAAAAAAAGACAAAAATTGGGGTCTTAAATAGGGTACAATTGGAGAAAAAATAATATAATAGGTGATGTGGAGTAATATTACCGTTAGGGACGCCACATCAGACAAATTTTTGATGTTTACGCGCCGGAAATCAGTGAAAATCACGCAACACTCCAGCTGTGCAAAAAGTGTTAAAGTGACACATGGGGACCCTATGTTAGGTGCTTAAAATGAAAATGCTTCAGTTGAGGTGTCTAAGTGAAAGATTGTGCCAAGTTTAGGGGGCCACCGATGGGTTCCCCCTAAAACTAAGTAGTGTCTGAGAACAAAAAAAAATCTTAAATTATTATTCTTATTTTGTATATATATTCAAGATCTCTTATTAAAATTTAGCTTTAAATCATGAAGTTTAGTGAGACATATTTTTCCTTACTTATATTACCCTTATTTAGAAGGGACAGTTGGAGTGGACTAACATAGCATAAGAAAGTTGTACCACAAGCAACTTAAATTGTACTACATTATTTTATTTATATATTACCCTATTATTATTATTATTATTATTTACTTACTCTTATATATAAGCCAACAACATGGAGTACCAACATAGCTCTACAAAGTTGTACTAATTGCATCAAAACAATTGTTTTGCTTTGGTTTCGTCAGTTTTCATCTTTTGGTCATCTTATATTCTTTCCACTTTCATTCTCATTCCGGGCAGAAGGAGAAGAGACAAAGAAATGAAGGTGTATTACATTTTCGAAGAGGAAGACAAAATTGATGAAAAATTAGATGAGTGATTCGAGTCTGCTGATACACATTTAACGTCGAAAATTGGAGGTAATTTTACATTCTAATAGTAAATTTCTAGGATTTCCCTTACATTTTCTAGGTTTAATTATTTTTTTTTCCCAAAGATCTAGATTTCTTATTTATTAAACTCAAAATTGTCTTTCACGTTTTATGTGTTTTGGTTTGGTTTGGCAAATGGGAAAAGTTAACAGGAACCCATCACTATGAAATGGGTGCAACAAGAAAGGAAGAGAATGAAGTTAAGAGCACCAGAAATCTTATGAGCTTTTGGAGCTCTTCCTTTAACTGATTTCGCACATACGTGTACTTATTCACTATTTTGTCTCAATATCTTAGGTGTATATTGTATTATGAAGAATTCAATGAGAATACAGTAAGGTGCAGCGAGCAAATTTCTCAAAGATTAGTACTATATATAGCAACTGATAGTTATTTTTGAAAATTTGCTCTCCTTTTTTTCTCTGCAGTTTGTCCCATTGATAAGTTTGTGAGAGATTTGACATCATTTTCTGTCTTTTTTTTACATATTCTTGATTTAGTTAAGCTATATTCAATTAATATGCATTTCTCATCGTTAATGCGTTAAAATCCAGATACAACACAAGTTTCTTTTTTAATCGACTAAAAAATAAAGTAAACACAAACAAATTAAAACAGAGGAAATAATTTAATATTTTCCAAGGAAAGAAAGGACTCTAATGTGACGCACATAATTTTTGCATTATTTTGTTCTGTTAATTACATAACAGAGTTGCTCAATTTGCAGTACTGATTGCTACGAGATGTTACAGAGCATACTGATGTTGACACATCTATATATATTATTACTTGGATAAACCTATATGCATAATGTCTACATGTGTTGCAAGTATCGTATTTTACTAATTAAGTACTTGTGGCGCTATCACCTGTCTTTTTGAATTATTGTATTGGTATGTTTCATATTTTACATATCCTACTTAAATTGATTCGCAAAGACGATGGTTTCACAATCAACTTTGTGTTTCATTGTAGCATTTTAATTATGATGGAGAAGGGAGATCCTTCACAGAAGCTATATACAAGGATGTGGCTTTGGGAATTTCCAGACCAATATGTTGTTGACCCTACTAATGTATCATGTGGTTCGTGCTTGGAGATCAGTAGCGTGGATGGGTCAGTGAAACTAATAGGTTGCTTCTTTTCCTTTATATATTTTCTTTCCAGACCAGTATGTTGTTGACCCTACTGATGGATCATGTGGTTCGTGCTTGGAGATCAGTCGCGTGGATGGTTCAGTGAAACTAATAAGTTGCTTCTTTTCCTCTATATATATATTTTTCCAGACTTAAACTATTTATCAAGCTAATGATGTTTTATTTTTGGTAATTGTTCTATATGTTAGATGGGGTTTCAGAATGCAGTTCGGTTCATGTTCCCAAAATTTAGAAAATATTTGATGTTATTTTCAGCTTTTGACTGGTAAGTACTTTTTGGAAGAACTAAAAGATCCGTATTTTATTTTTATATTTCAATAGCAGGTCAGCTCTCTGGCATACATCAACAAATCTTACATTATCAGGAAAATATCTATTATATATGTCAAGAATGTACCCTTTGTTGCTTATTCTCTTGAAGATTTTGTTCCATAAAATAATCACATACATATACAAAGTATATACCATTGTACAAGCTAATACTTTTAGACTAAAACAACAAGATATCGCTTTACCCCCGAAGCATCATTAGTTCCTTTCTTTCCATGAATTTTTGTTAGTTCCTTTTTCATCAATGTCTTATTTTGCTTGAGTTGTCATTTTTTCTTCCTAGATTGTTAAACATTTGTAAGAGTTATTCCTAATCAAATCTTTGCTCAATTATGTCCAGGCAGAAACATCAAAAGTAATTGATAAATGACTTTTTCTCACATGAAAAAGGTCTGGAATTATTTATTAGTAAGGTAGAAGATCCGATTGGCTACTCTATTCTCTCTCTCCATTCATTTCAGAGTATATAAGGGTAATCAAAATATTTGAAGTTCCTACTAATTGTGAAAGCTCAAGACTCAAAAGCAGGGAAAATGATGGGTGAAATAACATTAATCTCTATTTTGGCCTCTAATTTGTCTGATAAAAAGGAATCCATCTTAAATTTCTGATGAGGATTCGACAAAATGATAATCTTACGTATCTTCTGGTCCCTTCCTTGGCAGGCTACTTGGCATTTTCTTTTCATGAAGATCCCATGGTATGCTTCTTTATGAATAAGCAGTTTGTTTCTCTTGGACTAACTTTCTTACTTTTAGATCTCGATGTCATCATCTTGAAATGATTTGTCTTTGCGGTTTCCTTTATGCCATCCTCAACTTGTAGGTACTCTACTCGAGCTCTTAAGGGACAAGGGGTGAACCACTACCTTAAACAATTCAAAATTTCCCATGGAAGCTTAGAATATTATAGTTGTGGATACAAGATTATACGAGGTAAATATTTCTTTTTTTATCTGATTAAATTAGCCTTTTACGCACATTATCAAGATAGTGTCACTTCAGCTTTCTACTCACGTGATTGTCACCTATCATCTTTGTAAGATAAATATTGTATTTTTCTATATAATGTTTTACCTAATCCGTTTCTGATAAGTATGTAGCTTATGTGGTGTTGGTTTTACCTCTGGAAGTTCTATTATAAAGACCCTTAGTTACATCTAATATGATGTCATGTCATCTTAAAGATAGTTACTTTTAGCTTCGTTGCCTCTTATCTATCTTCTACCGATCAGTGTAAGGTTATTATATAATACCTTTTATAGAACTTGGGAGGTTCAACACCAGAAGATTTGATAAATTGTCAAATTTTAGCTTGTGTTAGATTGACAGTCTTTTAAATAATTTGGGATAAAAACATGAGTTGTCCTCCTATGCCAATTATGGTTGTTGGCAAGGTTCTTTATGCACTTTCACCTGTCATCTTGACGTTATTTGTCTTTTATATTTGCACTTGGCATAATACATATAGCCAAGAATACCTTCATGCTTAATTCTCAGAAGAATGTAGACATTTATAAACAAATTTTGTGATCTCTACGACTAACTCCGTAAGAATGTTGGAATTTGAGAAGTATGTCAAAACAGGGAAGTCATATATGTTGCTTCGAAAACTTATTGCTTTTGTTTATTTGTTTCTGGAGTGAAGGCTGGAAAAATTACTTAAACTATCATGTGGATGAGTTTCTTACATGAATAGAGGAGTGAACTATTGATGGTTGACGTGTGTTTTGACAAATAGTTGGTGATAGCTCATAGTTCAGAAATGAAACTCAAAAATCGAATATATTAGGTGTGTTTTTGACCATTGATTCTTTGTTTCTCAGTTCTTGCACAATGATTTTTTGGTTATTCCTTGTTACTGAAATAGATGATGTACATGAACTTGCAGAAATTTTATTGTGAATTATTAACATTTCCAAACTAATTTTGGCTCCTCTAGAAGGTGATGGATAGATATGAAAAAAAAAGTTAGCGTATTACTCATGTTAGATGACATTATCAATGTTCAAAACACTTCCAATGTCACACATTTATATTTATTTTTCACAATTATATATCAAGTAAGAATGATCTTTTGCTATGATCTTTTTACAATTTTTCGCAGAGCTCATGCGAGATGAAGAAATTATTGAAAGAGGTAGCCGTGTGGGGGATTATGATGACTCTTTAACTGACCCATATGCAGAAACCATGCAAGGACATGATGAATATAGTGATAGACCTTTTGTTGTAGATAGGGAATTTGTTGTCCTAGGAAAGTGAAGATGTTAGGTACTTGATCACTGGTGTTCTAGAAAACAATGAGTTTCAGGTGCCTTTACAATTCCAAATGCTCTGGTGTTGGACAAGTTAGATAGTGCTCCAAAAGTTAGAGTCTCGAATATTTGAGATTATGAATCAGTGTCTGAGAATGTCATACAATCTGGGATAGCAGAGGACCAAATCTTTGCATAAAAATGTTGAGATGGTTCAGGTTCCAACAATAAAGAAGAGGATAAAGATGAAATTGACATTGTTCAGAATTTCATAACGGATGGAGGTGAGGCCAATGATACTTTAGAAGGAGGAAAAGTTGTGTATCAGGTTGCAAGTAAATAATATACTTTGTTGGGACAAGAGTTGAAAGATAATGAAAAACTTTTAATAGAAGAAAGTCAAAGTCTTTATAGTAGTGCAGACACAAAAACTTCATGTTCGTCCTATGATGTTAAACCTTCTGAGAATGTTTACACCAAACCAAGGGAAGAAAATAGAGTATCAAAAGTTGAAGCTGATGAGTTGAAATTCTGGAAACAACATTATCTCACTTATGTGAATGTATGGATATAGTCACTGAAACTGAATCTTAATTATTATAAATCCATAAAGGATAGTAAAGTTGAGAGCTTCAATGATAGTTGTAATTACAGAATGTTTCTAACAACTTTGAGAGCATTCTCCCTTTCATTTTTACTTTTTGATTAGTTTGTTTGGGTGGAAGTTATTTGGGTTGTGTCAATATTTTTATGTCATCCATTTTATCAATAATGACTTGTTGGTGGTGTGTACAGTTTGCAAATGTGATATGGCTAAATAATTTTTAGCATACTTTGGTAGAGTATATTTGTGGAGAGTAGACCTACTATGTTAAGCATGGGCCATGCCCTTCTAGTATTATATATATATGAAACTTAAAGTTGCATACCCACTTTCCAATAAAATGAAACAATCAAATTCTTTCCTATATTAAGTACAAAAAAATAAATGGAAAAAAATAACAAGAGTAACAACAGTAGCAAAATTAAAAGGCAAAAGATATGATTTTTGTGAATCTGTTTGGCCATGCCATATGGTATCATGATATTAAGTCATAATATAGAATTATGAGATGAAATTAAAGTTTTGTTTAGACATGCGATATGACATTTTTGTGTTGTATATTTTCTCATAAACATAATGTCACGCCCCGAGCCTACACCTTGGGCGGGATTGGCACTCGAGAACCATTGTTGGCCCCAAGCGAACCCTTGGACTGGCTTACTTAATCAGCGGAAGACTTTAAGCATTAAGAAAAGGATTCATATGCTAAATAACTCAATTGTCTCAAACTAAACTCATTATGTTTTAAAAATAAACATTTAACATAGCCAAAATGACAACTCAAATCTGAGCATAAGTCAATAACAAAATGATGATGAATGAACTAACATCTAACTGACTATCTATAAAGCCTCTATAACAACTGAGATGGATGTCGGGAGAGGTCCGCGACATCCTAACGAACTAATATGATAAAATAATGAAAAAGGGGGATCCTCGAAATGCAAGGAGGCTCATCAACAACTCTAAAGCTCAGTTGGATCAACGATGCGATGGATGTTGATCCTAAGTACCTGCGTTTGCATCATAAGACGATGTAGGCCAACTGGCATCAGTACATTAAATGTACGAGTATGCGAGTTGGAATGCTAAACACAACTTAAGCTTGAACAGAATCTGAAAGGAACTGAAGAACTTACATGGTTCAACTCAACTCAACATAACTGAACTTATTTCAATATAAAACAGTTTAAAAACAAGTGCAATATAAGGAAAAGTTGTTTAAAACATGATGTCAACTCTGTGTATTTAGAAATATAATAATAACTCTGTATGTATGCAAAGATACAATATGAAATATGTTTGTATATAAAAAAAATACAAAATACTGTTGTGGGAGTTTCTCTAACCGACAACCATCACTTAAGAGCTATAGTGCTGATACAGTGTTTTACCTCATGCTGCCAAGGACCGTTCTATACCTTGCCCGGGGTATAGAACCTAACTCACTAAGTGGATCCACTAGTCTATGCTAAAAAGCACTAAAGGAATCATCTAAAAAGTATGACATTTTTCTATCCATGGTGGCTACATAGTTTATGGGGGCTGTGAGTTGTCTGAACTCTCCCCCATATCGGTGCTCAATACTACTCCCAAAAATATAATATTAACTTTTATGTTTAAAAACATACTTCTTTCTGTGATTTGAGATTAGTGCTCAAATACTTAGCTCAAAGGCTATCTTGGAAATCAAAGTTTTCTCTCTTGCTGCATTTAGAAAGCGATTACTCTTTTCTGAAAACTAGCCTGAAGGCTACTTGGAAATCGAGGTTTCCTTTCTTGTTTAAATGCGAAAACATTTTAAACCCTTTGGGGAATACATAGCCCCCATATACTTTTGAAGGAATGAACTTCAAGCTTTGCTCTTTACTCTTTACTCTTTACTCAACTTGAACTTTAAGTCTTAAAACAAAGTTAAAACATTTGGAAAAAAGACTTTTGAAAAACTCTAAGAACTTCTCTTGACTTTGACCTTAACTGCTCTTGACTTGACTTTTAACTAGTCCTTGAATTGAATTAATGGATTCAAGGATTGTGATTTGTGATAGGAAAGATCTTATGATGTTTAGAAATGATTTTAGATAACTAAACATGAGAAAATGATCAAGAATCGATTCTGGGGAACTGATCCGCGACGCGGAGGTAAATTAAAATATTTGGTCGCAAAAAAACTTTTGAGTTAGAACGGTCCGTGACCTCTCCGCGACTCGAAAACAATTTTTGTCAAATCTGAGGAACAGGTCCGCGACGCGGACCTGCTACCTGTTCCTTGTCTGACATTTTCCTTCTTCATTTTCCAGCCCCAATTCACCTAAACTCGACTAATACTCTCAAGTTCTCTTTAGATTCAGATACCCAGTATGTATACACAAGAATCTAACTCAAACAACTCAAGGAAACAACATTTTAACCTCAAGGAATCTCACCTTAACTCAAGAACGAAGGCCAATTTCAAGAACACCATTCAAGATTCATCAACTTTCAACTTTCTAGAACAAGCTTCGTTGAAATAAACATGCTTGGCACGTGGGTGAACAAACCCAACACTATGAAAGACTCACATACCTCGTAGGGATCACTCCTTGACGAAATCCACGAGCCTAGCTTCAAGAACTTGATGATTGCTTGCTCCTTCTCCTCTTCTTTTCTATTCTCTCAAAACCTTAACTTGCTTCTTGAAAGCGTAAACTGAATCCAATTAGTTTAGACCCCAACTTAATTACCAAAAACGAAATTAACTAATTGGGTGGTGGAAAGACCATAATGCCCTTCTAAAATTTGGATTGGACTTTTCTTGTTTGAACAACCCAACTTCCAATGGGCATATCTCATTCATCCAAATTTGAAATCGTGTAAAATTGGCGGTATTGGAAAAATTGTTCCAAGACATTTCCTACGATATTTGTAAACACACCTAACTCATTCTGAGCTAGAAGTTATGGTCATTTGAAGTTGACCAAAAACTCAAACTTAACTTAATTTAACCAATTTTCCAGATTTTTATTATTTCCAAAAATCACTCTTTCTAATTCTATCTCTTTCTAGTTCTTTCAATTTGTGAGATGTTACAATATCCCCCCCTTGAGAACATTCATCCTCGAATGAGATTACTCGTAGTAGGCAAAGGGTGTAACATCTAACATTCAACGCAAACACCCAACAAGCAATGCAAATACAACATGCTACTTATAAATTAAAGAGTACTAAAAAGAGAATTAGTACCTTGGTTTGGAATTCCTTCGAATTTGAAGACATGTGGATATCTCGTTTTCATATCTTCCTCAGCTTCCCAAGTAGCTTCCTCATCTTCCCAAGTAGCTTCCTCATCAAATTGGTTTCTCCAAAGAACTTTGACTGATGCTACCTCTTTAGTTCTTAACTTGTGGACCTAGCGGTCTAAAATCTGAACACGAATCTCCTCATAAGATACGCTATCCTTGATACCAATATCTTCAGTTGGTATGATCAATGAAGGATCGCCCATATACTTTTCCAACATGGAGATGTGGAACACCAGATGGACTGCTACTAATTCTTGTGGTAGCTCTAACTCATAAGCTACATTGCCAATCCTCTTAGATATTCTGTAAGGCCAATATACCAGGG
Source organism: Solanum pinnatisectum (assembly GCA_035578085.1). Taxonomy (NCBI): domain Eukaryota; kingdom Viridiplantae; phylum Streptophyta; class Magnoliopsida; order Solanales; family Solanaceae; genus Solanum; species Solanum pinnatisectum. The sequence continues at coordinate 7,820,998 of CM069086.1, read as the reverse complement.
ACTAAGCTTCCCCTTCTTATCAAATCTCATAACACCCTTCATGGGTGAAACTTTCAAGTAAACTCAATTATTCACTTCGAACTCTAACTCCTTTCTCCTAACATCAGTGTAGCATTTCTGACGACTATGCGTTATTTTCAACCTCTCTTGAATCACTTTCACTTTCTCCATAGCTTGATGAACCAAGTCTGGTCCTATTAACCCAGCTTCACCAACTTCAAACCATCAAATAGGAGATCTGCATCTTTTCCCATAAAGAGCTTCGTAAGGAACTATTTGGATGCTCGAATGGCAACTATTATTGTAAGCAACTCAATGAGAGGTAGGTGACCATCCCAATTACCTTTGAAATCAATCACACAATCCACCTTGATACCTCAAACCACTATCTTTCCCTTATTCAAAAGCCATCACTTTTTGCTTATGAACACTTGCCTTTAATTCAAGCAATAAAGGATCTTGGTCTTGCTTATCTTTTACTTCTGAAACTAATGATGATTCAGCCCCATTCATCACCACTACTCCTCCTTCTATGGAATCCATTAGTTAGACTCTTAAGAGTGCAAGTCTATGCATATCATTTGCTAGCTCTTTCTTATCTTCCTCAAAATGGGTGGTACTACCCATAGATAACTTGCTCAAGGCATCAACAACAATATTAGCCTTACCTAGGTGATAAATAATACTCATGTCATAATCCTTGAGTAACTCTAACCACCTCATTTGTCTGAAATTAAGCTCATTCTGACTAAACACATATTGAAGACTCTTGTGATCGGTGAACACATCCACATGAACACCATAAAGATAATGACGCCATATTTTCAAAGCAATACTACGACAGCCAACTCTAAGTCATGGGTTTGGGTAATTGTTCTCATGATCTTCCAACTGTCTAGAGGCATAAGCAATAATCTTGCCATTTGCATTAACACACAACCCAAACCAACTCCTAGACGCATCAAATACACAACAAAGCCTTGTGTACCTTCTGGTAAGGTCAACACTGGGCAGTAGTCAACCTATTTTTTCAATTCCTGAAAGCTTTTCTCACAAGCTTCAGACCATTGAAACTTCACTGTCTTTTGAGTCAACTTGGTCAAAGGAGACAAAATAGACGAGAACCCTTCAACGAACCTTCTTTAATAGCCAGCTAAACCCAAGAAACTCCTAATATCAGTCGGAGATGTGGGTCTAGGCCAATTCTGCACTGCCTCTATCTTCTGAGTATCAACTTTAATTCCCTCTCCAAACACAATGTGGTCTAAGAATGCCATAGACTCAAGCCAAAACTCACACTTAGAGAACTTGGCATATATCTCTCTATCTTTTAGAGTCTGGAGAACTATTCTGAGATGACTACCATGATTTTTTTCATTCCTTGAATAGATTAGTATGTTATCAATGAAGACGATAACAAACATATATAAATAAGGTTTGAATACTCTATTCATAAGGTCCATGAATGCTGCAAGTGTACTGGTCAAACCAAAGGACATGACCAAAAACTCATAGTGACCACAACGGGTTCTAAATACTGTCTTTGGAATATTACATTCCCTTTACCCTCAACTGATGGTAACCAGATCTGAGGTCTATCTTAGAGAAACAAGTGGTACCCTGAAGTTGATCGAAAAGATCATCAATCCTTGAGAGAGGATATTTGTTCTTGATGGTAACCTTGTTTAACTGACAGTAATCTATACACATCCTAAGGGAACCATCTTTCTTTCTCACAAATGGGACTGGAGTGCCCCAAGGTGAGATACTTGGTCGAATAAAACCATTCTCTAAAAGATCTTTGAACTACTCTTTTAACTCTTTCAACTCTGCTGGTGCCATTCTATATGGCGGAATAGAGATAGGACGAGTATCTGGAAGAATATCTATATCGAAGTCTATTTCTCTCTCAGGAGGGACTCTGGGAAAATCATCATGAAAGACTTTTGGAAACTCTTTGACTACTATAACTGACTAATATAAGGTATCTCAACACTACAGTCATTAACTCGGACTAAGTGATAGACACACCCCTTGGAAACTAACTCTCTCGCCTTAAGGTACGAAATAAAACGACCCCTAGGTACTGTTAAACTACTCTTTAACTCTATAACTGGTTCACTGGAAGCTGGAACTTGACTACTCGAGTTCTACAATCTATTGATGCATAACAGGCATGAAACTAGTCCATACCTAGAATGACATCAAAATCTACCATGTCTAACTCAACTAAATCAGCCATTGTACTCTTATGATTGACGAAAATAAAACAATCACGATAGGCTCTTTCTGCTAAAATAGACTCACCATCAGGTGTAGAAACACTGAAGGGCTCAAAAAGTTGCTCAAGAAGAACATCAAAACTCATAGCAACATAAGGAGTTACAAAAGATAAACTCGTCCCCGGGTCTAGCAAAGCATAAACAGTAAAGTCAAAGACTTGGATCATACCAGTGACAACATCTAGAGAGTTCTCTTGCTCTTGGCGATTATAGATATCATGAAGATGGTTTCCTTCTCCACCTTCCCTTGGAGTAGCTCATCTAGATACAGCTCTACCTGGTGGAGCAACTGATGAAGATTGGGCTCTATTACCCCCATTACCATTTCTTTGTCTGCTCTTAGGACACTCCCTCATAAAATGAGCATTCTGGCCACACTTGAAACATCCAGTGGAGCCATCACGACACATCCCTGAGTGGTTCCTACCACACTTAGCACATGCAGGAATCTTAGTACCCCCTTGTGCCTTACTACCTTGCGAATGCACAGGTCTAGCTCTGAAGTTCTGAGAATTCTGACTATTGTACTACATTTGTTCCTTGGTGCAGGTGCACTAGCAGATGATGGAGCAGGTCTTTTCTGCTTATGTTGGAAAAAAGGCCTGTTTACATTACTCTTTTGTTGCCCGGATTCATTCCCTGATGTCTTAGCCCTCTTATTCTCAAACTCTTCTATATCCTTCAGCTGGTCCTTCTCAACTTGTTGCACATGGATCATCAACCTTGCTATGCCCATGTAACCTATTAGCATGGCTGCCTTACTTTCCTTACTTGACAAACGAGTCAACCCAACAACGAATAAAATCATCCTGCTTCTCATGTCGGCAACCATCTCTTTTTTTCTCTTAGATCACGGGGAAAGAAATGCCCCATGAAAGCACTCTCAAAATAGTCCAACTCACAATCGGTTATGTGCAAACACGAGTTAGGAAGAAAATTTTTAGAGATAAAACTCTAACACACTAAATGAGTATGAAAGAAGTGAGGAATTTCCTAAAATGTTGCAGCCTCCTAATTATATATTTGGCGCGCTTTACACCGATAACTAGGACTCTACAAACATGACTTCATAGACGCCATAGGACTCTTGAACTCTGTGCTCTGATACCAAATTTGTCACACCCCGAGCCTACACCTTGGGCGGGACTAGCACTCTAGAACCATTGTTGGCCCTAAGCGAACCCTTGGCCTGACTTACTTACTCAGTAGAAGACTTTAAGCATTAAGAAAATGATTCATCTGCAAAATAACTCAACTGTCTCAAACTGAACTCATTATGTTTTAAAAATAAACATTTAACTTAGCTAAAATGATAACTCAAATATGAACATAAGTCAATAACAAAATGAGGATGAATGAACTAACATCTGACTGACTATCTATGAAGCCTCTAAAACAACTGAGATAGATGTCGAGACAGGCCACGACATCCTAATGAACTAAAATGATAAAGTAATGAAAAAGGGGAATCCTCCGAAATGCAAGGAGGCTCACTAACAACTCTGAAGCTCAACTAGATCAACGATGCGCTGGATGTTGATCCTGGTTACCTGCATCTGCATCATAAGACGATATAGGCCAACTGGCATCAGTACATTGAATGTACGAATATGCGAGTTGGAATGCTAAACACAACTTAAGCTTGAAAAGAATTTGAAAGGAATTGAAGAACTTACCTGGTTCAACTCAACTCAACTCAACATAACTGAACTTATTTCAATATAAAACAGTTTAAAAACAAGTGCAATATAAGAAAAAGTTGTTTAAAACATGATGTCAACTTTGTGTATTTAGAAATACAATAATAACTCTGTATGTATACAAAGATACAATATGAAATATGTTCGTATATAAAAAAAATACAAAATACTGTTGTGGGAGTTTCTCTAACCGACAACCATCAGTTAAGAGCTATAGTGTTTTACCTCACACTGCCAAGGACTGTCCTATACCTTGTCGGGGGTATAAAACCTAACTCACCAAGTGGATCCACTAGTCTATGCTAAAAAGCACTAAAGGAATCATCTAAACAGTATGACCTTTTTCTATCCATGGTGGCTACATGGTTTATGGGGGCTGTGAGTTGTCTGAACTCTCCCCATATCGGTGTTCAATACTACTTCCAAAAATATAATATTAGCTCTTATGTTTAAAAACATACTTCTTTCTGTGATTTGAGATTAGTGCTCAAATATTTAGCTCAAAGGCTATCTTGGAAATCAAAGTTTCCTTTCTTGCTTCATTTAGAAAGTGATTACTCTTTTCTGAAAAATAGCCTGAAGGCTCCTTGGAAATTGAGGTTTCCTTTCTTGTTTAAATGCGAAAACATTTAAACCCTTTGGGGAATACATAGCCCCCATATACTTTTGAAGAAATGAACTTCAAGCTTTACTCTTTACTCTTTACTCAACTTGAACTTTAAGTCTTAAAACAAAGTTAAAACATTTGGAAAAAAGACTTTTGGAAAACTCTAAGAACTTCTCTTGACTTTGACCTTAACTGCTCTTGACTTGACCATTAACTGGTCCTTGAATTGAATTAATAGATTCAAGGATCGTGATTTGTGATAGGAAAGATCTTATGATGTTTAGAAATGATTTTAGATAACTAAACATGAGAAAATTTTAAGGCAGAACCGTCTGTGACCTCTCCGCGATGCGAAAACAATTTTTGTCAAATCTGAGGAACAGGTCCACAACGCGGACCTGCTACCTGTTCCTTGTCCGACTTTTTCCTTCTTCGTTTTTTAGCCCCAATTCACCTAAAATCAACTACTGTTCTCAAGTTCTCTTTAGATTCAGATACCCAGTATGTATACACAAGAATCTAACTCAAATAACTCAAGGAAACCACATTTTAACCTTAAGGAACTCCTCAATCTCAACCTAACTCAAGAACGAAGGCCAATTTCAAGAACATCATTCAATATTCATCAACTTTCAACTTTCTAGAACAAACTTCGGTAAAATAAACATGTTTGGCGCGTGAGTGAATGAACCCAACACTATGAAAGACTCACATACCTCGTAGGGATCACCCCTTGAAGAAATCCACGCGCCTAGCTTCAAGAACTTGACGATTTCTTGCTCCTTCTCCTCTTTTCTCCTCTTCTTTTCTCTTATCTCAAAACCCTAACTTGCTTCTCAAAAGCGTAAACTGAATCTAATCAGTTTAGACCTCAACTTAATTACCAAAAACGAAATTAACTATTTGGGTGGTGGAAAGACCATAATGCCCTTCTAAAATCCGGATTGGACTTTCCTTATTTGAACAACCCAACTTTCAATGGGCATATCTCACTCGTACGAACTCGGCATCGCGCAAACTCGGTGGTGTTGGAAAGACTGTTTCAAGATCTTTCCTACGATATCTGGAAACACACCTAACTCATCCTGAGATAGAAGTTATGGTCGTTTGAAGTTGACCAAAAACTCAATCTTAAGTTAACTTAACCAATTTTCCAGATTTTTATTATTTCCAAAAATCACTCTTTCTAATTCTAGCTTTTTCTAGTTCTTTCAATTTGCGAGATGTTACACATAAAATCTCATAAGTTGTAAAACTATTAAAATAGCCCCAATTGTTTATGCAATCTTACCAAATAAACAAAAATTTATAAAATCGTATAATAAATTATTACACAGTTATTTGTTCTCCACTTACGTAATTGTTTCATCTAACTTTAATTCATCAAACTTTAATTCAATAAAATAAATTGAACATAAATTGTAGTGTACTAGTTTTTAATATAATCCTCCCACATAGTACAAATAATTTCCTCACGTTGAACTTTCATTTCTCGATCATGTGACCGAAAAGACGAACCAACATTGTTACTTTGAGCCATTTGTTGGTTAATATCATCCGCAACTATATTTTCATGCTCATAGACCATAAATATTTCATTAGTCCATTGGTATTCTAGCAAATAATTATGTAACACTGCACAAGTTATGACAATTTTCACTTGTGTATCAATATCATAATGGTTCATGCCTTGTTTCAATTTTCTAAATCTATTTTTTCAAGCTCCAAAAGTTCGTTCAATCACATTGCGCAGAGATAAATGCCTATAATTAAACAGTTGTTTGACATTTTGAGGTTCTCTCTCACTTCCTCTATAATCTTGCATCTCATAATAAATTTAAAATATATTTTTTAATGTTTGGTTGGTGAATGAAAAATATTTTTTACTTTTAGCTTGAGACTAAAAAATACTCATTAGGAAAATAATTTCTGATATGAAAATCAACCCCGATAATTGATCTAGGACCCGATCTCGACACCCAAACTAGGACAAGACCTCGATGATTGTTCAAATCCGACCCTGAGATTTCACCCAGGATCTGATCCATGAAAAAAAAATTGACGGGGTCGTAGGTGTGGGGGTTGGGGTGGCATAAAGAATGAAAATTTTAAAATATTTTTCAAAAACAATTTTGTTATAAATTATTTTTTATGGGGTGGCTTGGGTGGGGGTGGCAAAAAAAATGAAAAATTTTAAAATTTGAAATATTTCCCAAAAATAATTTTTTCTTATTTTTTTTTATTGGAATGGCCTGGGTGGGGGTAGTGGTAGGGGGTGACGTAAAAATGAAAAAAATTTAAATTTGAAAATTTTCCAAAAACATTTTTTTAAAAAAGAAAAATTGACGGAAATGGTCTAGGTAGGGGGTGGCAGGAGGAGTGGCGTAAAAAATGAAAAAAATTTAAATTTGAAATATTTCCCAAAATATTTTTTTATAAAAAAATTGACAAGGTGGCTGGGGAGGGGTGTCCTTCTTAGGGGGGGGGGGGAGAGGGAGTGGCGTAATTTTTTTTTAAAAAAAATTGAAATATTTTTCAAAAGCAATTTTTTTGGGGTAGAGGGTAGGGGTGGTAGGGGTTGGGTGAGGTAAAAAATATCTTAAAATTTGAAACATTTTTCAAAAATAATTTTTAATTTATTTTGCGGGAGGGGGGGGGGGTGGTTTGGTGATAGGGATAAAAATATAATTGAAATTTAAGAAATAAAAAAAATTGAATGGGAAAGGTCGGGTACGGGGTATGGGTAGGGTAAGAAAAAAAATTTAAAGGATGAAGTAGAGTTTTGGAAAATGTTTTCCTTAATTTTGGAAGGAAAGTCATTTTCCTCAAATTTGAGGAAAATGAGTTGATTTAGAAAACGTTTTCCAAACATGAAAAAATTGGACGTACCAAACACACCCTATAAGTTAAGCATATTCTATGTTCATGTATATATTATTGAAATCTTTTAAAAAAACTCATCCATCTTAGTATATTTTCACAAGTGAAATCTATTTCCTGAGATACTCTTAATAATTCATTTTAATCACTCATTTCCCTCTTTTGTCATTTTTATATATGTTAAACACTAACAACTTTTAATTTTGTTATTTAATATGGAGTTTATTGTTTAAAGGGAAAAAAGACCTTATATATCTCTTAATTTTATCATTTAAAGCTCATATATTTTTATTATAAAAGTTGCTCATATTATATCTCTCATGTTATATAAATGATTCATATATATCATTTTTCTCTAATAGAAGTGAAAAATAATTTTAAAGTAATATTTTTATGTAGGGGTATAGTAATCCTTATCTCACGTATTTTTTTTCTTCCTTTTTTGGTTTAATGAGTAATTTGGATTTATTATTTTGACGGTTAAATTTATTTTTTTACTTTTCTTGTAAAATTTATCATATATGCCCAAATTTTTAATTTACAAATACAAAATATAAATTACAATATAGTCGCAAAAAAAATTATTTCAAATATTTTTCTTGCTTTTATTTTTTTTCACTTTTTTCCACTCACACTTCTTTCTTTTTTATTTCCATAGTTTAACACTAAAGAATGAAAGAAAAAAAAATAAGTATAAGAAACTCAAATAATGATAATTAAAGAAGTCAAAAAAAATTAATGTGTGAGAAAGATAAAATATATTCCTAAGTGATTTTTTTAAAATTAAAACATTTTTTTTTTCACTTTCGTTAGATGAAAAGGGTATATGTGAGCCAATTTTATAACGGTCAGGATATATGTGAGTCACTTTTGTACCGGTAGGGGTATATGTGAACCACTTTTGTAATGAGGTGTATATCAGCTGTAAATAACAAAGTTTAGGATTATATATCGAACCATTTCCCTTGTTTAATTGATAACTAAACTATTCTTGTATTAGTACAAATTACTTATTCTTTGTTGTTTTATTTAAAAAGTCATTCAAGTTGAAAAGTAATATATTCGACTACTTTTTTTATATCGTAACACTCTATTTTTAAGCCAAAAAATAAAATAAATGCTAATTCATCTACCGACATTAGTTAATTTTCATTAGATTTAATGTCACTACAAGTTTTGGGGACATTTACAAAGAGTGATAATTGCTACTAATTAAAAAACATATTTAGCGACGACAATTAATTTACTGTCATTAATTAATTACCACTAAAAATCATTTTTAATACAATAAACTCACTATTCGACTCGATGTGCCATCCATCGAAGTCTCTTTCATTTGCTAAAATAAATGCTGACCTAATGGTTAATAAAGTAATTTTTATTCTTTCCTTTTCATAATTTACATCTCAATGAAATGTGGAATATAAGAATATCAAGAAAGGTACAAAAGACAGCAATCTAGATATAAAGGGGAAAAAATAATTAAAAAGAGCATCGATAATTTTATCTAGAAAATACATATATAATATATTTATATGTATTAATTTATCTCACAGACAAAAGAGTCATAATCAAATATTCAAAAGCACACTTGCATACACTCATGCAACAATTTCTCTCATTTTATTCCCTCTAACCCCCGGCCCCCGCCCCCCCGCCCCCACCCACCCAAGAATTAAAACAGAAAAAAGAGAGAAATTAATTTAAATCTAAGCATTTATTTAATAAATAATATGCATTGTTTTTTCTTAATTTAAAAAATTATTAATTAATTAAGGGCACTTAGGCTTGTTGCCATGAGTCTTAAGCCTAGCATAGCAAGGGCAAACTTCCTTGTTTCCATAAGTGCCTGGTGGAACACACTTGCATCTTGCACAACATGTCTTGCATGCCCTCATACACACCTTCTTTCTTGACGACTTCTTGCATCTCTTCGCACATGCGTACCCGCAGTCTGTAAAAATCAATTCAAAATAATATTTAATCTCTCTATAACTTCTCTTGATTTCACGGCTAGAAAACAAGAAATTAGTAACAAAAATTATATTTTTTTATAGCTAAACAACAAAAAAATCGATCCATGCGAATCTCATTTAGCTACAGCCTTATAACAACAAATTAGCTAGGGATTATCGACAAAATCAATTCAAAATAATATTTAATCTCTTTATAACTTCTCTTGATTTCACGGCTAGAAAACAAGAAATTAGTAACAGAGAAAATTTTATAGCTAAGCAAAAAAAAAAAAAAAAAAATTCGATCCATGCTAATCTCATTTAGCTATACAGCCTTACAACAAGAAGTTAGCTAGGGATTATCAACGAAATCACTTCAAAATAATATTTAATTTCTCTCTCACATGTGTACACAAACAAACTTACATCCTTGGCATATACTTACTAAATTTAAGTTATGGATTCAGTTGAACCAGTTTAATTTCATAAATCGATTCTTGGTCTATATTAAAAGTTTTTTTTAGCACATGTCCTTGTATATCTTACCTATAGAATTGAGATGACAAGTAATACTTTTAACTCAAAATTAATAATATTGTACAACTTACGTATCCTCTTAATTGGGTGAATTTTTTTGTGAAGAGCTCCTTCATTGCCTGCCTCTATCTGCATAACACAAAATGTAACGTTACATATCAAAATGTTTGCATAAAATTAACATTTTTCCTTTCTTTATTATGTTTGCGAGTTATTTATTATAGAAAAAATTACATAAATACACAACTTAAGATATCATAATCTCTAAAATTCTCGACCTTTTAAAAAAATTACAAAAAATCTCCTCTCGGATACATCTCCATTCCCTTTCGAATACATCCCTCCCATTAAGTAATATATCATTTGCAATGTATCAGTGTATCAGACAACCAATAAATGTATTCAAGAGCAATGAAAAATCCAAAACTTTTGTAATTGGGGAAACTTTCGGGATAGGATGTAATTAACCCCCAAATGTATGAGATTTCTGTACTTTATACTATATTATACGAATAATACCTGTTCAGCAGCAGCATTGGATAAAACCTAAAATAAAAAATTATGTTTAGGATTAGGAAAACTAATTAATGAAAAATAACTAAATACTATATAAGTGTTTATTAAACTAAAAATTAGCTACCTGTATTAGGAGGATGAAAATGAGAAATAATGTGAAAATCTTCATGTTTTTTTTTTATATAATTTTTTTTGTATAGAAGAATGGAAGTGAAATGAGAAGAGAAGAGGGATAGGGTTTTATATAGGCATATTTTGTGCAATTGGGCAAAGGCATTTAATGTGCCTTTTGAAAGTTGATCACATGAAGATATGGTTTATTGCAATATATCACAGGCTTTGAGTTGAGTGCTTTTTATTTTTTGGGGAAACTTTATTTTTAAAATTTTTGAACTCTTGTTTGGAAGTGTATCTATGATCACTTTAATAATAACTTTTTAGCTTTTGTGTGAGTTACACAGCTGTGGATTCCTATGCTTGGATATATAGAAAAATAATAAATGGTCCCCATAACAAAAGGGAAATAACCTAGATAATAGGACAAATGCGAATCAAGGATTTTAAGTTTATGATTTTTAGATTTTATGATGTAACAACTTACTGGTTTGAAGAAGATTATGTTTACATGCACGTTAAATCAATAATTTTTTTTACTATAAATATCGAGTTTGGATCAAAACTACTGAATTCATAACTAATGTTTAGGTAGATTTGCCCCTGATCACACAGACCGTTGGGGATTGAATTCGAAGGGTGTTTATCGTGAAACTTTCCTTAGGAAAATCCACATCGGAATGGAAGGGGAAAGTTACTTTCTCCACTTTTACTTGTCATGTTTCTCTTTGTGAGAGTCAATTTTACTAATCTTAGGAGCTAAATTGAATTAGGTAGATTAATTCAACATTTTAAATTTAGATGATCGAAAACTCTACAAAAAATAATATAAATTGCAATCCTTCCCGGATTAATATGATTAAAAAATACATCTTAAAATGTTGCTCAAAATTCATACAATTTAATTCTGGTGAAACATTGACAAGTAAAAGTGAGCAGATAGAGTAGTTGTGACACCCTAGCTTGAAATAAGAAGTTTCACATCGACAATACACATGAGAGATGTTGAGTATATAAATAATTAAGCAGACCTTATTGACTCGTTTTAAAGTCGTGCAGGCCTAAGCCCAAAGCAAACAATATTACTAGCGGATTGGGGTTACAACAGTAATCAACATTCAACCGTTAAGGCTTCCTTTGTAGAAATAACACCCAATGACCACTTTTGACCATCTAGTTGATAAGTAGCCATTGTCATGGAGTAATACATTTAACAAACAAAATTCAACGATTGTAAAATTTGAAACTTAGATCATGACAATAACTTATTTTCAATCACATAAGCAATTACAACTTTATGACAATGCCTATTTCTCAATCACCGATGCTAAAATAATGTAGTTACTATGAAATTTTCTACGTCTTTTGAGTTAAAATCCAAAGGAACAATAGGCCAAAAATTTTAAACGTTGGGCACAAAAATGCCCGGCTAAAATGGACAATACCTTGGTTGTGGCCAGGGGCGGAGGCAGCATATAATGAGGGGGTTCATCCGAACCCTCTCGGCGAAAAATATTACTATTTATACATGGTTAAAATTATTTTTTAGGTATGTATAATAGATGTCGAACCCCCTTCCACTAGTTTGTGTGTTTACTTCTCAGATTTTGAACCCCCTTATTAAATTTTCTGGCTCCGCCACTGATTGTGGCACCCCATTTTGTGAATAAGGGGAGGCAACTTGCTAAGAAAGAGAAAGGGGATAAGACAGTTTGCCAGTAAATTGAAAAAGAATGACCTACTTTTCTTTTTAATCTGTTTCAAAAAGAACGACCTCTTCCTTTTTTTTTTATAACATTTTAATTTCAGCTTTCCACATGGAATATTTAACACCACAAGATTAAACGACAATTTTATACATTTGACATAACTTTAATTTAGGATCACAAGATTCAAAAGTCTTCTTCATTTTCTTAAACTCGGTGTCAAATCAAACTAGGACACTCTTTTTGGAAGGAAGGGAGTACTATAACTTCCAAAGGAAAAGAACACGAGAAATTTAATGTGCATGCACCATTTGTTGTTTAGCACCAATTGCTAGGCTGGCTATTTTTGTCATATAATACCATTATTCTTTTTTATATGTATCTGTCCTCCATAATAACAAACTCACAAGATGTGGAAAAAGAAAAGTCACTATAGCTAAGCACAAAAAATAATGACAATGACAACAATAGTAAAAAGTAAGGTAAAATAGCATACTTTTAAAGGAAGTTTATTTGCTATTGGATTACAACAACAACAACAAAGGTAGAACTATTATTTCGGACCCATAAAATTTGACAAATAATGTTTGTTCATATAATTTGTCATTATTTGGCAAATATTTTTGGCAAATAACCCAAATTTCCAAATACTAGAAAAAATTAGTATTTGAGCCAAATCTCATTATTTGGGATCTTTTAAAAATTTAAATTCTACACCAAACTTTCATCTTTTGCAAAAACACCCTCTATATTATTTGTTTGCATTGTATTACATAATATTTTTACGTAAACACCAAAGTAGTGATAGAATATTTAGTGAATATGAAAGTGATGATATGGTTATTGATGAAAATGATGAACAATCGGCTCAGGGTAACAAAGTCATGTGCTTTGTCTACTTCACGATGTATGGAATGATGCTTGTAGCACTCACTCCGAACTACCATATTGCTCTAGTGTCATGGACACTACTTGTTATTTGTTGAAACAAAGATCCAATTGACTTGTAATACAAACTTATGGTTAGTTTTGATAGTTTTTAAACTTAGGGATATAAATCATATTTCCTAAAAAAGTGAAATATGTTTCCCAAATATTATGGCCAAACACATGGTGAAATTTCATCCAAATTTTAACCCAAATAATATTTGCCAAAAATATTTAAAAATCTATGGCCAAACGCTAGCTTCCTATAGACCCTCGGCTTTGCTAATGGATCATTTGGAAGAAATATATACGACTACATATTACCATTGTTTAATATTAATTCTTTTAAAGGGGACTTAAAAGACTCCAAGATGAATTATATATATAGTAAATATGCGTAGGTTATAGGCAAAATATTCTGTGCAAATAGAGTCACACACTTTAGAAAAGGGATTTACAAACAATCCACAAGATTATCATAACAACTCCATGGATTCCCAGTCCTCGAACCCGAGACTTCTAGTTAAGGATGAAACAATCTCACCACTGCACCACAACTCCTTGAATTCATAAAGCCAATAATCAAGGTATAGACAACTTTCGAAACAAGATAATATCCTTTCACTTCCTCATGTCAATGTGCATGGGATACAATGTCAAACACAACAAATTCTACACTAGATTCAACCCTCAACTCATAATTCTAGAGATGCAAGATTGAATATTAAACCCTTGTGATCAATAGAAAATCAAGTACGCTCATAGTTCTTACTTCCACATAATTTCATTAAATAATTTTTAAGTTCAAAGTCAAATTAGCTAGTAGGGCCAAAGCATAAATAATTAATTAAAGAGTCGTTGAGCATAACACATGGTTAATTAAACAAAAAGAGTATGACAATTGACACATGACCCCCATAAAGTTTTCTTGTTTAATAGAAACTGTTGTTGGACAATCTTTTTCAGTTCACTGCTACTTATGTGGACAGAAAAACCAAAATCCAACAACTCACGTGCATCTTGGATTAAACATTTGTACTGAGTTATGACAAATGGTCATGAATTTGAATTAAAAAATATTAGTAATTAAAAAAAATAGTAAAATTAAATAAAGAAAAAATGAAGTTAAAAGTCTATCTTCTTGGTAGCAAATTAAACTATCACAGAAGAGCACACTTTTATTAGTTAATTGTATTCTCAACAATTTTATAATTAGTTAATTGTATTCTCAACACTTTTATTAGTTAATTGTATTCTCAACACTTTTATTAGTTAATTGTATATGGTAATGACAATGCATGATTATTCAACCCAAATATAACTACTTCTCTATGATTATTCAAACCAACAAACAATGACATGGTTCGATATTCTTTATTTATTCTATATGTTGTATCAAAGACACAATATCTCTGGTAAGTACTCTTTTATCCTTAATTAATAGATCTCAGGTTCGAGTCACTTTGTTAGGGAGTACTTTTACTCCCAATGTGGGATTTTCTGGTGGAATTCAAATTTAATCGGGCTCCAATATAGATACCGAATATTAGGTGAGAAATTCAAAAAAAAAAAAAAGTTGACTCAATATCTGCACAAATCTTAGAACATATTATCATCTTTGCATAGTTTGGGGTTTTCAAATATCAAAACAAATAATTTGTGTTGGATTTTTAAATCTATGAACCAAATCAAACTAATAAAATTTGAGTTTTCCAACCTAGAGTTTTTTTTGGGTTTTTCAGATTTCTCCGGTAAAGAATTCATACAAACATATAATTAACTTGTGCTTCAAGTATTTCTTTAGACCTACCAAAATACAACTATCTAATGTGTTTTTTTTTAAAAGAAAATAACTCAAAATATGAGATGATTGATAACACTAAAATATTCAACAAAAAATAATAATAAAATCGCATAAAACAAATATTACAAATTAATAAGTTATAATGAAAATGACCATAATTTAAAAGTACAAAATCATGCTAAAATAAGTCTAATAAGTATTATTAATTATATGACTAAACATTAAAGATAAATTAAAATTAGGTTACACATCTTAATTGACTAAACCAAGGTAAAACTAAAGACCAAGTATTCATTATTGTCATTTTTAGTATTGAATTGATTTTTTTTATTAACATTAGTATTAATTTGATTTTGATTTGAGCTTTATTAGAAATACTAACATCTAAGCACTATAACCTTTATAGGACCATTCAAAATTCTAAGTCTCAAACTTGAAATAATATTTTAAAGTATAAAAACTATGAAATGTATAAGAATTATTTAGAAATAATATCAAAGTAAATACTTGTATGTATAAAATAATTTTAAACTACATATATAATGTCGGGTTGGTTATATTGATCTCCTGTTGACTTTAGTTAAACCCAAATCAACTCAAGCATAGTCGATTTTTTTTTTCAATATCAAACCAAGTCAAATCAAATCACTAGTCGAATTTTTTTTCCAGTTTGACTCGATTTTTGTGGTTTGATTCAGTTTTTGATCCAATCCGACAATATATTTACAATTTTTAAAATTTATTTTATACATAAAAGTATTTACTTTGACATATTTTATGAATATTTCTTGCACTTTTTGATAATTTTGATCTTTTTACATATTATTTCAAGTTTGAGACTTAGAATTTTGAATGGTCCAATAAAAGTCATAGTCCATAAATATTAGTAACTCTAATAAAGTTCAAATCAAAATTAAATTAATACCAATAATGTTTACAAAAAGATCAATTTAATACTAAGAATGACAATAATTTTATTTTAGTTTACATTGACTCAGACAATCAAGATACCTAACCTAATTATAGTTTTTCTTTAATGAATAATTAATACTTACTAGACTTATTTTAGCATGATTTAGTATTTTTAAATTATGATTATTTTCATTATGACTTATAATTAATTTGCAATATTTGTTTTATGCGACATTTTTTTTTTTGTTGTTGAATATATTAGTCTTATTTTCTTAAGAAGCGCCTTAGATAGTTATATTTTGATAGGATTAAAGAAATATTTGAAGCACACGTTAATGATGTATATGTTTATATGAATACTTTATGGGGGAAAATCCGGAAAAAACAACTGAGGTTGAAAAACCCTTAATAATTTGATTTGATATATAGATTTAAAAATCTAATACAAATAATTTGATTATATATTTGAAAAATTTGAATCAACCCGAACTATATATGTTGCAGTAAGTTAATTACCTCAAGCAAGTCAATGTATAATTCAAGTAGAACAAAATTGTTGTCACGTGCTACGCATAGTCCATGCAACAAAGCTAAAAGTTAGGATCTTGTGTTAGTTGAATATAAATTCACGTATCTAATCATACTTATTATATTTCTAATAATTGATGGAATATTTAGGATTCGTTTGATCAATATATTTGGGAAAAATTTTAAAATTAGTATTTGATCATAATTATTATTACTTGGCAAATATCTTAAGTTTCCAAGTTCATGGGGAAAAAAATTAGAATTTGGGTTGAATTTTAGTATTTGGGAATTTTTAAAAATTTAAAAATTATCCCAAGTTTTTATATTTTATAAATTACCCAAAAATTTATATTGTTATAACATATTTTGTACGGTTTTAATTTGAGTTTGCTCTTCGAAGTCACTTTCAATTACAAGTAGTAATATTAGTTTTTCTATACAAATTAATGGTATTTTTCTTTTGTTTTCTTCCTCTTTTTTCAAATTCATTTTAATTATGTTCGTTGTCATGTCTTTTCACGCAACATTTTCATTATAAAATGATAATACAAACTTATGGTTATTTTAAATAATTTTTAGAACTTACGGATATAAATCATATTTTTTAAAAAAGTCAAATATTTCTTCCCGAATATATATGGTCAAACACATGGCGACATTTCACTCAAAACTTCACCCAAAAACGACTTGTGAAAATATTTGAAAATTTATGGCCAAACACTAGCTTAAGACTTGCAAAAAATTTAAAATCTTGAAAAAGAAAAAAAAATCACTAAATATAATTTGCAACTAATCAATGATACTTAAAATTGATAAAATTTAGCCTACATACTTTAAGATAAAATATTTTACCCAAAAATGATACTTAAAGTTGAGCTAGCCACAGGCTAACAGACTCAAACTCAACATCCACTATCAACCGCGTTTGAAGGAAAGAATTTGGGAGAAAGGATTGGAGGAACTGTTTGACACTGGTAAGTCCTACTTGAACAAGGCAGCTAAGTAGATGAAGAAATTTGCAGACCGCAAGAGATGTTCCACGGACTATAGCAGTGGCGGAGCCAGAAAATTTAATAAGGGGGTTTAAAATCTGAGAAGTAAACACACGAACTAGTGGAAGGGGGTTCGACATCTATTATACATATCTAAAAAATAATTTTAACCATGTATAAATAGTAATATTTTTCGCCGAGGGGATCGGATGACCCCCTCATTATATGCTGCCTCCGCCCCTGGACTATAGAGTTGGGGAACTGGTCATGATAAAGTTTAACCCAAACTGTTTGAGACATTATGAGGCATGCACCACAATCTATTTATCCTTTCTAAGGTGGAAAAACATCTCATACAAATAAACTTTCTTCTACAATTCTTTATATGCTTAGAAAATTCTAATGTCGTTTTAGAATATTTTCAAAAACTCTCAATAGCTCTAGAATCTCCCACAAGTGCTTATCAAGTAAGCTTCACAAAATACTAAGTTAAAGACTTCCAAAATAATTAAAATCTTGAAAAAGAAAAAAAATCACTAAATATAATTTGCAACTAATCAATGATACTTAAAATTGATAAAATTTAGCCTACATACTTTAAGATAAAATATTTTACTTAAATATCTAAGAGTTGTTATAAATTTTCACAAGTCTAATTTACTTCCAATTTTTATACAAATATCAAAATTGTGCTCTTTATTTTTTAATATAACTTTTTGGAACTATACAAATATTCCATCAGTTCATTTTTACTTTTTACTTATTTTTTAAAATAGATTTTTATTTTTATTTGCCATTTATATCTAAAATAGATTTTTATTTTTACTTGTCACTTTTGACATATATATCAAGAAAAGACAATTATTTTTTACATGTTTTACCTTTACCATTAAATACTATTCTCTAGGGGTGTACATGACCTGGTTGGTTCGGGTTTTTCAAATATCAAACCAAACCATTTGTGTAAATAAATTTAATTTATAAACCAAACCAAACTAATAAAATTCGAATTTTCTCAGGTTTTTCAACCTCGGGTTGGTTCGGGTTTTTCAAATACCAAACCAAACCATTGTGTCAAATTTTTAAATTTATAAATCAAACCAAATTAATAAACCTCGGAATTTTTCAGATTTTTTCGGTAAAGTTTGCATACAAACATATAATTAACTTGTGCTCCAAATATTTCTTTAGTCCAACCAAAATACAATTATCTAAGGTGTTTCTTAAGAAAATAACACAAAATATGAGATGAGTACTGATGACACTAAAATATTCAATAAAAAATAATAATGAAATCATCATATAAAATAAATATTGAAAAGTCATAATGAAAATAATCATAATTTAAAAGTACTAAATCATGCTAAAATAAGTTTAATAAGTATTAGTTACATTACTAAATATTTAAGGAAAATTAAAATTAGATTATGTATTTTAATTGTCTAAACCAATGTAAAACTAAAAAGCAAATATTCAATATTATAGTCATTCTTAGTGTTGAATTGATTTTCTTTTTGCATTAGTATTAATTTGATTTTTGATTTAAGTTTTATTATAATTATCAACATCTATGAACTATAATCTTTATTGGACCATTCCGAATTCTAAGTTTTAAACTTGAAATAATATATTAAAAGATAAAAGCTATGAAATAGTATAAGAAATATTTTAAAATTACATCAAAGTAAATAATTTTATGTATAAAATAAAATTTTAAAATTACATATATAATGTCAGGTTGGTTTGGTCTCGGGTTGGTTTTTTTTAGTTAAAAACCAAACCAACCCAAATATAGTCGGGTTTTTTTTTCCAATACCAAACCAAGTCAAACTAAACCACTAGTCGGGTTTTTTTTTTTTTTGGTTTGACTCGATTTACGGTTTGGTTCGGTTTTCGGTTCAATTTTGTACACCCCTACTATTCTCCATATCATTTTTCAAGACTCAATACTAAACGTTAATTAGTAGGAATAGTATGGTAAAATATATATACCAATAATTATTTTCTTAATGAGTGTATCAAGTCAAACAATAACAAATAAAAATGAACGAATAGGAGGAAGTAGTATATATGGACTTTACTCCCAATTTCCTATTTGTTCGATGAATCAACTTAAAAAGACATCATTGAATTAGAAAGTGTTTGGATTGATTTAAAAGTTGGTCAAACCTACTTTTAAGTTAGTTTTTTACTTTTGGAAGTGTTTGACAAATTAAAAATAAGTCAAAATTGACTTGAAATAAGTTAGGAAGTGTTTGGCTAGGTCAAAAATGACTTAAAATAAGTCAAAAACCAAAAATAGGTCTCCCCTACTTTTTATTTTTGACTTAAAAACTACTTTTTTAAGTCAATCTGAACGGGCTCTTAGTCTCTTAATTATCTCCTAATTGGTGGTGATTTTGGTGTTGACAAAATCATACTATCATTTATAAAAATTACACTTTTTATGACAAATCGTTTTTTTATACTTTTAGTGACCCATATTTAAGGACAAATTTATTAAAGCGATAAAATCTTTTGTCCTTGATAATCAAATTTGTTGTAGTGATATATATCCACACTTCCAACTTGAACGGCGCTAGCACATGAGTTGTACTTATAGCTGAATTTGTAGTACTTACATTAGTTAGTAATTTGTTATCATAATCAGTTAGCATTAGTCAAAAGCTCGTATTTTCAGGCATTCATAACGTAGATAATTTTATTAGTACTATAAGATCATCATCAATTTAACATGCATTCTGGAAAATTTATACTATTGTTCCTCATGCAATAACTAAAAGTCATTTGTTCTGCCTTCACATCTTCATATTTCTGAACTTCATCTGGTCTAAGATTCGTAATTGTATTCCAATAATAGTTATCATTATAACATTCTTGGGGATTTGATTCTTGATATTGACATCCATTTATCGAAAAATCGCGATAATAAGCTTTGAATGGTCCTTGGCTCCAATCTACATCTCCAACCCAATTTGTATCATTCCATATTGTTGCTTCAATGTGCATTTTGTTTGTTGGATAATTCGCTCCATAATTAGTATTGTTCTTAAAAACTCTTATTGGAACATCATCAGCATAGAATCTTCAAAGAAGTAAACAAAAATGTTAAAACAACAAATATGTATTATACTGACGATGTATATAACTTAAAGACTAAAAATACTTACACGATATGATATTGATTCCAAAGAATTCGATATGTATGGAAATCCGTTGTAGGATCAAACTCAAGATTGAATTGTTGCTCTCTACTTCCTCCATCATTTGCAAATATATTTGTATTTAATGTATATTTTCCATCTCCTCCAAGAAACTCAAAATCAATCTCATCATGACGTATTCCAGGATCTCCATTAATTGGTAGTGACGTTAACTGTAAATGTTCAGTCATCAATCGATTAAATAGAGACAACGATATATATATATATATATATATATATATGTGTGTGTGTGTGTGTGTGTGTGTTCAAATAGGTTATATATTCATCGTTAAGATTCATAAAATGTGTACAACTTTGATAATGAAGCTAAGCTTGTGTTATTAGGGTTGAAAAATATTGTCTTATATACCTTACTAATTGTATCAATAAGTTTAAAGCATGTTATTAAGGTTTTTATTTAAATCACTTATTCTATTGAGTCACCCCTGACTGTTGCTTGCTTCTGCAATATTAGATCCATCCATTTGATTAAGTACTTGCTAGTTTTATTTAAAAAAAGAGAAGATAAGTGTATTAATCGTTTACAGATACATGTATATATAGATATATATATATAAAAAAAATGTACGTACGTAGAATGTTGTTATTACTCCTGTACTGTTCTTGTTTGGTATTTTTAAGTCGATGCTAAAATCTCCAGAACCAAAATGTTGATTAGAGATAAATCCAGAACCTGAATTCAACAAAATGAGTCATAATACATTATATTGTTTTTACTTATATGAATTTTGATAGAGCTAGAGATTGATATTTAATTAAATAATAACAAAACCTGTATATTGGTCCATCATTAGGCAAACTTCTTTTCCCTGGTCAGTAACAATTATATGGTCACCTCCATATTTTTGATAATAATTTTGGTAAAATTGAACCTCATCTGCACTTGCACATTGATTAACAAAAAAGAAAATAGTACTAATGAAAACAAGAATAGCTTGAAAGCTAACCATAGTGTACTCAAGCACCAAATTGATAATTTGTTTGGTTGAAGAATGATTAAAATTCAATTTATAGAAAATCTAGGTGGAAGAAAACATCAACACTCTTATAAGTACATGTATCAATTTATGCGACATATTTTTTCTTTTTAGTCAGACTTAAAAAGAATATTTCTATATTTGATACTCTTTCTGTCTATTTTGTCATGATTTTCCTTTTTTATAGTCAAATTATAAGAACTTTGACTAATATTTTACGATGTATTTTTCATTATATTGGTATACAAAAAAAAGTGCAATTTATAGTCTTTTCGTGTAGTTTTTGAATATCTAAGTTTTTTTTGTTTTGAAATATTGAATTAATGTAATCTAATTTAATTTTGAAAATGAGTCAATTTGACTTTCAAAAAGAGCAACATGACCAATAAAAGTTGACTGAGAGAGTAATAATTTAACTTTAATGGGATGTTTTATAGTCATACAAATATTTATGACTTATATTAGGCTAGAAATTTCAAAAATCTTTATTTTTTGAACATGATATCCAGTCAAACTATATCATATTAATTGAGACGCGGAAGGAGTTATTGGATTTATGATAGTGGGAAAATGATATTTAGGGGAGTAAAAATGTTTGCATACGAAAATGTCCATATAGGGAAACATGCAATGTGTACACCCCTAAAATACCATATACATATCTTTGCTTCTTTAAAAATGTATCCACATAATATATACATGTAAAAGGTAATTATACAGATCATTTTAATTTAATTTTTAATACTCAACCCTAACCTACCCACTAAGGCTTATAGTTGGTTAGATAGTATCAATAAAAGCACTTAGCACATTAAGTATTATCACTCTCCTTATTTAGTTTTTCCTAATCTAAAGTGTAATAGAAAATTAACTTTAAAAGGATATAAACCTAGCCATTATAAATTTATAAATTATAACACTATATAAATCAATCAAAACAACCTATCTATCTCAACTCTAAGATAGAAATAATTAGGTCTTCATATACTATATCTTTTTTAGACTCCATTGTATGGGACCAGACGGGTTATGTTATTGTTGTACACAAATCAATCGTTATATGCGGTAGAATTAAGAGTGTAAAATGGATAGGTTAGATTGGAATTGGGCAAATTTAAATAGGTAAGGTTAAAGTCAGTCAAAACGTTACTTAAGCTAAAATGAGCTAAAAATGAGTTAGACTACAAAATCAGTGCAAAAGGACATCTTGACTTGAACACTACTACATGAATTATTTTTACATTTTTAGGCATTATTGTTAAAAAGTAATTTAATTAATGAAGGACGTAAAAGTAGATCAAGTTGAAGATATTTTCAACGCTCAATATTTAACGTGGAATTCATACCTCTATAATATATTAGTCTTTATAAATGTGCATTGCAAGATAATAACATGTCAATTTTATTGTATTAAAAAAAAGAATTGTTATATAAACGCAATTACTATAACAACATTAATGAAAGACAAGTGTTTTGATAATTTTTTTTAAAGCATCAGACGGATAATTACGTTGTAACCTAAAGGAAATACACATATTAACCAACAATTTAATTACAAAAAAAGGTTTATTCATACAAAGATTGTAGAATGGTTTGTTCATTATATTAACCAACAATTTAATTACAAAAAGGTTTATTCATAGAAAGATTATAGAAAGGTTTGTTCATCCAAATCTTTGTGAACTCAATTTTTTAGGAATTCACCTCAAAAAGAGTGTGGCTAGTGAAAAAAAGTGTTTGGTCGAAGTCAAAAAAAATGTGATTCTTTTTATTAGCCAAACGATTGAATTAATGATATCCGCTTTGCGGAAAATATAAAAATCACCATCTCGTTCTTTCATTTCTTTGATGCTATCATTTTTCCCAAGAGATCGGATTGAGATGCATAATAACCTTTTTTTAAAATAAAAAAAATACTCGAAAATAACTTCTAAATCAACTAAGGATAATTTCCAAAACACTCAGTGCCTCAATTTTTGTTTCAAAAAATTTCCAAAAGTTATTGGAAGACCAGAAAGGCTACTATATTGTAGGAACCATGCAGTATATGTATCATGTATATATTATAAAACATGTCATTTATATTATTTAGAGCAAACTACGTAAATTTCATTAGTTTAGGTCTTAATTACTAGAATTCACGATAGTTTTAAATATTATTTTATGTACTATATCTCGTTCTTTGGATACATGTATCTTAACTCGAAAGATACATGTATCCGACGAACTTAATAAGCGAGATACATGTTTTATTCGTTTTAATTAAATGGTTGTAACTGCTTTCCTTAATTAAATGAGTAATTGACTAGCGGCCATTTGCTCATGCCAGCACGAGCCCAATCCCAAAGGCAGAGCCATCAATATGGGCTAGGCCTGTAACACCCCATAAATTTTTTTAGCTAAGACTCGAACCGTTCTTCATAGTGAGTGAGATTTTTGCAAGGAATTAAAACTTTCCTAAGTGTTAAGATCACTAGATATAGCACCTTGAGTTTCAAGAAGAACTTAAGAGAGTTCATTCAAGTCATTCCTAAGTTTTTCTTAAGTTTTGGGTCAACTTCAAACGACCATAACTCCTAGTACAGGATGAGTTAGGTGAGCTACAAGATGGAAAATTAAAGCCCTTCGAGTCCTCTTTCCAACGCCACTGAATTTGATGAATTTCGAGCTCTGCGTAAAAAGTTATAACTGATTTACTAATGATGGTCAAACCTGGCAGCAACTCTACGATGGCTCCACGTTACGGAGCCAATACAGACCTCACTGCCTGGTGAAAAATCATTCCGACTCCCAGCTCGTTTTAATTATTTCTTTAGGAGTATTTTAGTCCTAAAAACCCTTAGGATGTCATCTAAATTGCCCTAAACGAGTAGAAAATTAGTTTTCATAAATCAAACCCTCTCATCCACTCCAAAAATTCTACGCTCAAGGGATTTAAGAAACGCTAAGGCTAGGGTTCATCTTTCAAGATTTTGCTTCAAGTGCTGCAAGAAGATGGTTCTTTCAGGTATGTAAGCTTTCATAGTGTTGGATTTGTTCGCCCTCACGCCAATCATGTTTAATTCTATTCTTGAATTTGGTTTTGAGATTGAATTATTAAATTCTTGAGTTTTAGCCAATATTGATAATCTTACTGAGTTCTTGAGGTTTGTGCTTCGTTCTTTGATAATGAAGTTCTCATTGAGTACTAGAGGTGAGGGTTTGAGAATAAGATGAGTTAATTGATAGTTCCTTGTGTGGGTTTCGCTGAAATTATTTTGGGTTAAAAGAATTTGTGAATTTTGACCTTAGAATTGCAGTAGGTATGAGTTGATTTGAGTTTGAGAGAGGAAGAAAAGATCGGGAAAAAATATGTGCCTAGCTCCGCGTCGCAGAGGTGTTTTAAACATTCGGTCCCCCGAAAAGTACCCCCTCTCCGCGTCGCAGAGAGGATACGGAGTCCACTGCCCCAAAATTTATTTTAGCGACCAATAATTTAATTCCATCTCCGCGCGCATCACGCCAGTGTTCTTTAATTTGGGTCTTCGCCCGTTCTTGTGATCAACTATATTAACCCTCCTAAATCATTGAGAGGTCCTACATTCCAAAGCATAACCCTTGAATCCATAATTCAAATTCAAGGTAGAGTTAAAAGTCAAGTCTTAAGAGTTCTTTCGAACATTTTGAGAAAGTCCCTTTTAGTCTTTTTGATGAGTCTTCTACAAATTCTAGTAACTTGTTTCAAGACTCGAGTAAGTGAGCATGAGTGTGAGGAGAATGTATTCATGAGTCTACACTATCACCCAGATCTTTCATATCATGAACCATAACTCTTGAATTCATAATTCACATTCAAGAGAGAGTTAAGAGTAGAGTTCAAGAAAGTCTTTGAGTTCAATTGTGAATCCTTTGAGATCCACCATCGATTGAGTTAAGTTTTGAATAATTAAGTATGATAATGAGAAGAGTCGTATGCATGAGTTCCTTATTGATATTTTGACCCCTGAGTCAAGTCGTTCATGCCTATAACTTCCGCATGAACTCCATTAGTTGAGTATCTTTGAGAGGAGTAGTATCTTCAAGTTCCAAGTCTTGAGTATCGAGTTCCTAACCCTTCTGAGATTATAATCCTAATCATGGGACTATTACCTATTACCCATTAAGTCCATGAGTTGAGTTGTTCATGCCCATAATTCCGCATGAACATTATAAGTCGAACAATCTTGAGATGAGAGGTATCTTTGAGTCCTTGAGTTGAGTAGTTTAAGCTCATAATTCCGCATGAACCTTCTGAGTTGAGCATTCTTGAAATTAGTTGTATCATTGAAGTTCTTGAGTTTCAAGTATTTGAATTCTATCTATGGTTATTAAAATCCTTGCATTAAGTCGTTCAAGTCCATAATTCGACGTGAACCATATTTTAAGAAGTCTTTTACAAATGTTTAAACTTTGTTTTAAGACTTAAGCTTTGAAGTTGAGTAAAAAGTAAGAGTAAAGTACATTTTCTTTAAAATGATATATGGGAACTAAGTATTCCCAAGAGTAAATGTTTTCACATTTAAGATGAGAGGAAACTGAGATTTCCAAAAGAGTTTTGAGCAAGAAAGGGAACATCGATTCCAAGAGAGCTTTTAAGCTAAGTTTTTGAGTAATTATCTCAAACTAAAGAAAGAGTTTTGTTTTTACAAATATATGAGGTAAGTATATTTTGGGAGTAGTATTGAGCACCGATATGGGGGCGAGTTTGAGTTCAGATAACTCACGTCTCCATAAACCATGTAGCCATCATGAGTAGTAAAGGATCATACTTTTTAGATGACTCCTTAAGATGCTTTTAGCATAAGCTAGTGGATCCACTAAGTTAAGCGTTCTATATGACGGCAAAGTATAGGACAGTTCTGGCAGCGTAGGCAAGACATTGTGTCACCACTTAAGCTCATAGTGGTGGTTGTCGGTTAGAGAAACTCCCACATAAACTATATTACTTTATTATATAAGTAAAGTTGAGTTTGTTATTGAATTTTCTTTAACGAACTAAGTTGTTTTTATAAAGTTTTTCATATATTGCATGGGTATTGTTGCTTTATATTGAGTTGAGTATCCAGAGTTGAGTACCCAGAGTCAAATATCATATCTTTGAGTTGAGTATCTTATCTCTGAGTTGAGTATCTTATCCTTGAGTACTTCTGAGTTGAGTAAGTTTGAATAGTTTTGAGTATCCTTGAGTATTCCTTGAGTTGAGTAAGTTTGAGAAGAGGTAAGTATGTTTCCTTTTTATCAAGTTTCAAGCTTATGTTTATGTTTTAGAATTCCCCTTACATGTTCGTACATTTCACGTACTGAGCCATTTGGCCTGCATCTTTTCATGATGCAGGCACAGGTATTCGGGATCATCAACAGGAGATTCGTTGATACATCCGGGAGTTCGAGTTAGCTATGGTGAGTCTCCTTGTTTTCGGAGGATTTCATTTACTTTTTAGTTTAGTCAGGATGTTGTAGGTCTTGTCCCGACTTCCATCTCTATCAGTTAGAGGCTTCATAGATAGTCAGTATAGTTGAGAAGTCTGTATTATTCATTTATTTTATTAAATGTTTTAAAGACTTAAATTGCCTATTTTATGGCGAGTTGAATATATTATTTTATTCTAAGTTGTTCATTTGAGTTAAAGTTTTGAAAAGTTGAGTTTATTGAATTTTATTCAGTTTTAAGCTTTTGCATGCTTAAGTTAGTCTTCCACTTGTAGTCAGCCAGGATGAGGTTTGCTTGGGGACCAGCAATGGTTATTGAGTGCCGGCCACGTCCAGGATGTAAACTCGGGTCATGCCAAGGCCCGTTGGGCCAGCCTGGCCTAACCCTTGATTTGATAGGGCTGGGCTACGATTTTTGGAGCCCATTTAAGAAAATGGCTTTTTAGCCCGGACTGAATAAGCATGTCGATTTGTGGGGCTTGAGAAATATGGATAGGGCCGGCCCGTGGGCCAAATAAAAATTAATCAAAAAATAAAAATAAAAATAAAATAGAGTATTAAAATAATAGGAGTCTACACTCAAAATATGTTTAAAGTTTGAAATATTATAGTTTAAATACAAATTATGTTTATAAAATATGTACTACATAAAATAAAGTTCCTAAAATTTCTAGGGTATCATTACATAGGCCATAGCTTATGGAATATTATCATAGTTTTTGTGTTTTATTATGATCATTGGAAAATAATTAGTTTTATTATGATCATTAGAAAACAATTAGGTTAATATTTCTATTTAGCTATTTATGTTTTTACTTGAAATCAAACTTAATAAATATTATATAGATAATTTTTATTTGTGTATTTGATTAACATTTAACAAGTAGTAACACTAGTCGATATTTATGATAATATTTTAAACTTAAATTTAATTTAAAAATTATAAAAAATATACTTTTAAGAAAAGAGGGTTGACCCGGCAAAGCCCGTAGCCCACACACTTGGGGGCTGGGCCGATCATTTTCTAGCCCACATAAAAAATGGGCTGGCCCGGTCTGACCCATCAAATTGCAAAACCTGTATGGATTTGCCCGGATGGGGTGGGTCAGTCCATATTGACAGCTCTATTCAAAGTCAAAGGTGGGAAAAATAAATAAATTTAGCATTGGTTTTTTTCATGTACGGGCTCTTCCATATGTTTCTGTTTTTTTTTTAGCTTAATATATAGGATCTTTCATTCAATACTTTTGAGGTTTGTTTTTACTCGTCCACTATACTAAAAATATGCTTTTACCAATCCAATAATTTTGTTGGGCCATATTTTTGGCTAGATTTGTAAAAAGGAATATGTTTGGAGCTTCATTATTATAAGGCTATTTTTTTATTTGGCTACATGCAATTGAGTTTCACGTGACATCGTTATATTAAAATACATGAAGTAAAAAGAAATACACAATTGAACATTCATTATTTTGGTTAATAAGTTTATTTGTATGAAAATAATAGAGTTCTAGATATTTCTTTTACAACTTTTTTTCAGACAAGCATACAATTGGAATGAATGTTATTGCATCAAAAGAAGAAATAAGAAAATACAACACTGGGGCAAAATATATGTGGTATTTTCAAAATTCCACTTCAAAGTTGATTTGTCGATTTTTCATCAACCTCACGCATTCAAAAATAAATAAAATATCTTCAACTTTTAAGATGTATAATATTTTCTTGATTTAATTACTTCACAATTCCACAATAGGATTTACTTTCCATTAAGTGGCTTCTAATCACTTGGAAACTAATTGATATTTTTACCATATTTTGGAATTAAATCAGATTTACTTTCCATGAAGAGTCTCATTCCTCTCCTATATGAACTCATATATGTCTTATCATTTTCTCATCCCTCACTTTTCAACTCATAATAATGATGATGAAGATGTTGCAATTCAATTGAATCAATGAGTATTTTGGTTGTAAGATCTTTAATTCATTGTTTTTTCCTTTAATTTTCTCCATTATTTTAATTGATTATGTTATTAGATCCATGTATTTTTTTTTTTTAATAACTTACCTTTGTAAGAAGTAAAAATTGATTTGCATAGGTTATACAACCACTATTATTGTATGGAATCTTAATTTCTACCAACATACTCTTTGTTATCAAAGATTATTCTATCTAAATGATCTAAGTTTGTTTACAAATGTAACACAATATTAAGTAAAATTGATATATATCCATCCTGATTTGCTCTCCATCTCTAGGAAGATTGTGTCCAGGATCTGATAATCTAAGGCTTGTTTCTTCTGGTCGGCTCGTATTAGCCTGTGTTTTATTACAAGTAGTCATTCCTCCGTTCCTTTAGTCTTTTCAAGAGTACTTTTTTCTTGTCTCGCCCTCCAGTATAGTGACCGCTTCCATGTTTTCAGTTTTAGAATATGATTTTATAGAAATTAGGTTGATTTTGAAGTTAAAAGTGAAACTAATAGTTCTAAATTTTACTCTTTTTTTCTTCAAATCTGAAAAGTTTTTACTATTTTGAGTATTCTGTCAAGGTAAGGATGTGGTAAGATCCATTGGATTAGTTTTTATTTTTGTGTTCACTTGATGTTGATAACACATACATATTTCTTCTGGCTCTATACACTAATTTGTCATAGATTGCATTGGATTTTAGGCATTAGGTATTTAATAAAGGACATCATAGCTTGGAACCCCTCTAAAGAGCCTAATGTTAGATACAGTAGAATTATACAATGCTGGTATAGTGAATTTACTGTGAAGTTATCATTATTCTTTGAATTTTTTTATTACATAGAAATTACTTCTCCAAATCTAAATAGACTAGTGTTGTCAGTCCATTTGAATCCTGGAAACGACAAGTCTTTAGAAAAACCCAATGTCATCAATGGCCAACTAATATCAATAATCAAAGAAAATAAGTAAGTAATTAGCATCACGTGAACACGAAAGAACATTTTCCACTTTTCTTTCCATAGAAAAACTAACCAAATGGATCTTGCCACATACTTGCCTTGATAGAATGCTCCAAATAAGAAAAAAAAAAAAAACAATTAGAATTTGAAAAAGGAAGAGTAAATTTTAGAATTTTAGTATCACTTTTAACTTCATGAGTGAATTTAATTTCTATAAAATAAGTTTTTAAAATAACAAGGAAAAATTAAAGGAAAGGAAATGAAGTAAAGATCTTACAACTTGGTTACTCATTAATTCAATTTTCAAAAAATGAATTTAACTTCTGTATGGTTTTTGAAAGGAATTATTTCTTGTTTGTGTTTACCTTGTCAATGGAGATGTTTGTGATTCAAATATTTTTATATTAAATTGTAAAAGGTGGTAAGGGTTCATTTATCTAGTTAAATTAGAGTAGTTGGACCGCATGGTCCCGTAATTTGGGCGTAACATACGCCCTACAATTTTAAAAGAGAACAAGTAGACATTTATATTTGTACAAAATTGAACAAGTAGACATATGCAGCATTTACCTGTCGCCTGCTTCATCTGCAGAGTTTCCTCTTGTTCATAGCAAAGGGGCAGATTCGTTCAAGCAAGTTAATCACATTACCCTTTCTAGGGTAGGGGCACGGTACGATGTTATTACTCTCTTTTGCTCCCTCACTCCTTGAAGAAGAGCAAACAATTGATCTTTCCTGGTCCTTTCAAACCAGAGTCCTACATAAAAATTTGTGTCATACATATGTGGTGTCTTACGTGCAGGGGCGGATCTATGAAGGCCTCGGGGGGTGCCACGCCACCCCCGACTTCGACGGAAACTCTACATATACATAGGTATATATATATATATAATATTTATATAAATATAAAGCGTGGCACCCAGTGAATAAAATTGGCTTGTGGTGCCATGGTTGGAGGTTAACTTTAGATGGCTAATGTTGCAGGTTTGAATCCCATTTGTACCTATTCTTTTTGAGAAATTTGCTGCAGATATTTTTTAAGGAAAAGAAAGGGCTCCAAGCACCTTTTTTTAAGGAAAAAAGTTGGCACATTATTATTTTTTTTATAATTGTTTTTGACTTAAATTAAATTAATTACACTATTACTCCTTTGACTTTTCTTTTATTTGATTAAATACAAATAAAATGTTCTCTTTCTCTTCAGCTATTTCCAAACCCTTCTTCCTCCAAGTTTCAACTTCCCCAAAATTTTCATTGCCCCATTCCAAACCCAAATCACTTGTTGTCGTTGCCGCCCGCCGCCCGTCTTAGCATTCCGTACAATGGCTAAGCCTCATTTGGCACCCACGGACTCTAAATCCTGGATCCGCCACTGCTTATGTGTATTAGACAACATAGGATATGTGTTGCTTGTTCAACTTTATATAAATTTAATTGCCTATTTATACACACTCAACTCTAAACCAACATATTTTCTCCAAGCAAGGGAGGGTTACCAGACTCTCAAGTGGGAACTATGTTTCAACCCAAACTTCTTTTTATTAAATATTTTGAAGTCTCTCAAACGGTTAAAACTTGTGCATTATGTAAAATCTATTATTATTTGCTTAAAAAAAATTAAATTTGCCTTTTGATTAAAGGGGCAGAGCCAATGCATGAGCTATTTATACATGATTAAAGTAATTTTTTTATGTATATATAATTGATATTAAACTCCCTTGGCTACTACTTGTGTTTATTTTTTTTCGTAATTTGAACCCTTAATGAAAATCTTGGTTTTACTATTGTTTGGTATTTTCTTCAAATTTCAAGCACTATAACAAGTGATTAATATTATGAAATTTCAAATTTGATAATATTAACTTATCAAATTCAGCGCAACACTATTTCACATTATATGATCAACTTCTCAAAATTTTGAACTAGATTTCATTATTCTAACTTTATATTATATTTTTTTCATTGAAAATTACATTATTTGCATTCTTACTATATAAGGTCTACATATATATCCTACTCTTTCCAGACATCACTTTTACAATTATACTAAGTATGTTATTATTATTCAGTTGTATATGTCAACAAAAGAAATATATTAAAACCTCTTTATGAAGTTTTACTTTAGACCCCAAATTCATTGAGACGACCTTGAGAAAAAATATACAAGTTTCATTGATGTTCTAACATTGAAAATGCATGCTATTGCTCTTTCTGTTTAAATACTCTGGTGTTCCTCTTTGACCAAATGGCATGAGCATGTTCCATATAAACTTGCTTTAAAACTTGTGTTTGTACTGATCTTCCTTTAGTCATTTTCTATAGCCATTGTTGAGTTGAACACTCCTGTCGAAAAATTATATTATATATGCAGTGTAGGTTAAATTCTATTATTTATTCAGATATATAATTTTGAACACTTTTTAAATAAGCATACTTAGGGGTGTTAAATGAGTGGATTGGGTCGAAATTAGAGATATTAGAATGAGTTAAAATAGAAATTGTGTTAGGTCTTGACCCGCCGAAGTTTACTTTGGGCTCAAATGGATTGAACTCAAATGGGCTAAAAATTGGGTTGGGCCATGACCCGCCCAATTTGACCCGCTTAATCTCAATAAATTTACATATTATTATTTAACTTTTATAACCACTATTTGAATTTCAACTGAAGAAAATTTTAAACAAGAAGTTAGAAACGGATAGATAAATCTTAAAAAATATAAAATAAATAGTAATTCATACCTTCAATATAGGAACATACATTACGTCAATGCAAATAACGATTCTAAAACGGGTTGAAATTGGAGATTAAATTGAGCTCAATTGATGATTCTCTTAAAATGGGTTAAAACTTGAATAGTTGGAGATTGAACTCAATTCAAATTATTTTGAACTCAATCCTTAAAATTCTGAGCGGATTGTGTGGGTTACCTCTAACCACATCCTTCGACGCGATGATAAGAGTGTTCAAATTTTCCTTAGAGGTTCCAAATTTGAATGGGAGTAAATCGTACACTTTAGGAAGTACAAGTATCAAAATCCTACCATTACTTTGAGAGCTAATTATAATTCGCTCAGAATATTCTTGATAAAATAAATTGAAATTGTTAGTTAATTTTAATTTTGAAAATTTGTCAAGTTCATTAATATTACGATTTAAACTAATATAAATTTAGTTATATAACTATATATAATCTTTTAAAATATTTTTTATATAGACATTAATTGTATTTTATCAAATACATAATATACTTTGAAGGATAAAATTATCGGTTAACATTTTGCATAAAAAAATCATGCTTTAAATTAAGAATAACTTTAAATTCTGTAATAAATCAGTATTTATTTTCTTTGATTGTCTGACCTATGTTTATAATAATATCTAGGTCACTCCGTCACTGAATTAATATTTCACTTTATTAGTACTCCGTATACTTTTCCTTAATAAAAGCAACACAACTAAAAAAAAAAGCTAGGTTAAACAAGATGAAAATGAACACACTATTTAATAAACTTTAATATCTTAAATATCTTATTTATTTTCGATTTTTAACCTTTGTAGAAATAATTGGATGAAAATTTGATATATGATTTGAATGGTTTTTTTCTTAAATTTCTTTTAGATAGATTGGCAACTCTTTAATTTTCTATTATTATTAGTATTATTATTCGAAAGGGAAAAATAGAGAAGATATGAACAAATCAACTCAAGAATCTCAATAACAATATGAAAATCTCAATACTCAGAAATTAAGAATTCATAACTCAACGATACTGCTCATCTCAAGAATACTCAAAATCTAATCATAAGATCTTTTACTAATAGAGAAGACGAACTAGTCCAACACTATGATAACCTTACATACATGGAAGAACTTCAGTAGTCAACAATTGAGCTACTAAAATTTCTTTTTATTAACTTAAATGAGCTCATTGATAAATCTTAAATGTGCCTTTATGTTGATCTCATTTTCCATATATGCCCTCTAACTTTGGGTGTGCACAAGTATACACTTAAATTTGTATAAAATTGATCAAGTAGACACATGAGCCTTACGTGACATAATATACGTAGGACACTACATTGACACAAATTGCCATGTAGGATGCCACATAAGACGTATGTATCTATTTGTTCAACTTTATACAAGTTTAAGTGGTTACTTGTGCACGCACAAAATTGGAGGACATAAATATGAATGAAAATCATGTTAAAGAGTATATATTTACGTATTATGCCAATATTCATTACTACCTTTTTGAACATGAACCTATTTTTTCTTCTAAATTTAAAAAATACAACAAATCGGGAATTTCCTACTATATTCACATAAGTTAGTAAAATTAAACTTATTATTTCTTCCGTCTTATTTTATGTGATATTGTTTGACTTAACGCAATGTTTAGAAAAAAAATGAATTTTTTTAAAACTTATAGTAGTTTAAAAGAATTCTTGTGGTCGTAAATCATTTCATTAAGATAAAAAAAAAATTTTAACATAAAATTATTTCTAATTATAATAAAATCACATTCTTTTGAGATAAACGAAAAAGAAAAAGTTGTCAGGTAAAATGGGATGACGAATTTTTTTTTTTAATTAACCATACTACTGTGCTGAAAGAAAAAAAAAACCAAGTGTCAAAACATTTCAGGAGAAATGAAGCAAAGAAAGAGTCAAATTAGACTTCACTCTCTCTCTCTTGTTCTCTTTCTCTCTCTACACCTGCCTGTCTCCCTCCATTGATGATGATGTTCTTCTTCTGCAGAAACTGTTAAAATTTCACACAAAAGGTACAATTTTTTGGAACTTTTTTTAATTTATTATTTATTTTTCTGTAAATTAGTATTCAAATGAATAAAATATTGTTATTACTCTGACGTATCGTGGGTAATGTATACAGACATTCATTGTTTGAGATTCTGCAATGTTTCCTTCTGATTCGATCTCTGTACATTTGTTGTTTTTGCAGTTTTTAAATGGTTTTTATTAATTCATATTTATTTTTTTCAATTTGGTTATTCTCCAAATTATATGCATGTGGTTTGTGTATATAATAATGTAATGTATGTATAAGTCTCACTCACCTGCATGCATAGGTTATTAATGGAGATCTGGGTATGATTTTGATTATTTTTTGGGGGTTTATGCAGAATTTTTTGGCGAATTTTACAATTGGTACAAATTTTGTCCAGCTATGTGAAAAATGGGGGTTTTCTCAGCTTGTAAATTGTTAAAGTTTAACTTAGGAGAGCAACAGAGTAGCTGAATTTGGCAGCATTGGGGGAAATTTTTCGGCCACGGTAAATACCCCTTTTCTTGAAGATTAAGTTTTATGAAGTGGGTTTGGTCTAAAATGGAATTTTTTGTTAAAGTGAAGCATATCAGGGAGCAAATTTATCCATATTGTCCCTTTCTTCAATGATTTTTCCCTTTGATTTATGGTTGTGGTTTCATTGATCAAGTAAACCTGAATGCTACACTAATGTAAAGTAGTCATATTCTGTAGGAAGCAAGAAGAGTTTCAAAGTGGAGCGTTGTTGCCAATGTCAAAATCTGCTTCCCCTGAATTGAGGGTCAGGAAGGTTTCATTCTCTTCTCAGAAGAACAGGTATGTTACCTCCCTTTCATGTGAATGTAAGATATGTAAATGTGCTACTTGGGTTGGTTTAAAATGTGTACCAGCATTTACTAATCAGAGAATTTGTTCCAGAACAATTCTTTTATATTTTTGCTTCAAGTTAAGCAGAGAGTTTTACTTCGTGGCAGCTGAGCTTTGCTGATTCGTCTGTCTTTTATTTTTTCCATACACGGAACACTTGGAGGACCAGGGTTTATTGGGCATATACAATCACTTATTTGTTACCTTTCATTAATTGTCTTTAGACAGAAATCATTTCCACATTGCTTGCTTTAACTTTATCCCTTACGTTTTTCATCAATTTTTGAGGCATACTATGATTTATATTGACAATAAAAGATATTATTTACTTCCAGTGAGGCCAATGGAACTGCTGAAATGGATGATCAAGAAAAGACAATGTCAACGGTTGCTCAACTTATTGAGCAGCTGCATGCAAATAAATCTTCCCCACATGAAAAAGAACTTACTACAGCACGCTTGCTCGGCATAGCCAAAGCAAGAAAGGAAGCACGAGGTCTTATTTGTTCACATGGCCAAGCAATGCCATTATTCATATTCATTCTCAGAAATGGCACTCCTTTGGCAAAAGTAAATGTTGCTGCTACCTTATCTATATTATGTAAAGATGAAGACTTAAGGTTGAAGGTTCTTCTAGGTGGATGTATTCCACCTCTACTTTCAGTTTTGAAGTCGGATTCCACTGAAGCAAGGAAGGCAGCTGCAGAAGCAATTTTTCAGGTGTCATCTAGTGGCCTTTCAGATGATCCTATTGGCACTAAAATATTTGTTACTGAGGGTGTAGTACCAACTTTGTGGGAGCAACTTAACCCAAAGCAGAAGCAGGATAAAACAGTAGAAGGATTTGTGACTGGGGCCTTGAGAAATCTCTGTGGTGATAAAGATGGATATTGGAAGGCAACACTTGAGGGTGGTGGAGTTGACATTATTTTAGGACTTCTTTCTTCTGATAATGCTGCAGCTCAATCAAATGCAGCTTCGCTGTTGGCCCGAGTAATGTTGGCACTCAGTGACAGCATTCCCAAAATAATTGATTCTGGAGCAATCAAAGCTCTTCTAGGCCTCTTACATCAGAAAAATGATGTGTGTGTTCGTGCCAGTGCAGCTGAGGCTCTAGAGGTTCTTTCTCTCAAATCAACCAAAGCAAAGAAAGCTGTTGTTGACTCACAAGGTGTGCCAATTCTCATAGGGGCTGTCGTAGCTCCATCCAAAGAATGTATGCAAGGCGAAGGAGGAGAGCTTCTGCAGTGGCATGCGATACAAGCTTTATCCAATATATGCGGAGGAATGTGTGCCCTCGTGCTGTATCTTGGTGAACTTTCTCAGTCCCCAAGATTAGCTGCTCCTGTTGCTGATATAATTGGAGCACTTGCTTATGCTCTTATGATCTTTGAGCTCAATGCAGAAGAACGTTTTGACGCAACAAAGGTTGAGAATATTCTAATAATGCTTCTAAAGCCGCGGGATAATAAGTTGGTCCAGGAACGTCTCCTTGAGGCAATGGCAAGTCTTTATGGCAATGCTCATCTGTCAAATCTCGTCCACCAATCAGAATCTAAGAAGGTTCTTACGGGCCTTATAACAATGGCCAGTGGTGATGCACAAGAGTATCTGATACTCTCTTTAATACAGTTATGTTGTGATGGAGTGAGTATCTGGGATGCAGTTGGAAAGAGAGAAGGAATTCAGTTACTGATATCACTGCTGGGGTTATCCAGTGAACAACATCAAGAGTATGCTGTTGAGATGTTTGCAATCCTAACTGACCAAGTTGATGACAGCAAGTGGGCAATCACTGCTGCTGGTGGGATTCCGCCACTTGTTCAGTTACTAGAAACGGGGTCTCAGAAGGCTAAGGAAGATGCAGCACATGTTATGTATAACCTGTGCTGCCATAGTGAAGACATTCGTGCCTGTGTTGAAAGTGCTGGAGCTATACACTCGTTCTTGTGGCTTCTAAAAAATGGCGGACCAAAGGGACAAGAAGCATCAGCTAGATCCCTAACAAAACTAATCACTACTGCTGACTCGGCTACTATAAATCAATTGCTACTGTTGCTGAAGGGAGATTCACCAAGCTCAAAGGCCCATGTAATTAAGGTGTTAGGTCATGTGCTTACCAAGGCATCTCAGAGTGACCTTGTACACAAAGGGGCTGCTGCTAACGAAGGGCTAAAATCACTTGTCCTAGCTCTGAATTCCTCAAATGAAAAGACTCAAGAATATGCTGCCTCCGTCTTGGCAGACCTATTCAGCAGTCGGCATGATATTTGTGACAGCCTCGCAGTGGATGAAGTGGTTAATCCTTTCAAGAAGCTTTTGACTAGCAAAACTCCAGTTGTTGCAACACAGTCAGCTCGAGCCTTGGGTGCTTTGTCCCGTCCAACAAAAGAAAAATCTACAAATAAGATGCTTTATATTGCTGAAGGAGATGTAAGACCACTGATTAAGTTGGCTAAAACTGCATCTATTGATTCTGCAGAGACTGCAATGGCTGCTTTAGCCAATCTGTTGTCTGATCCAGAGATAGCTGCGGAAGCACTGGCTGAAGATGTTGTTTCAGCTTTTACCCGAGTTCTAGGAGAAGGATCATTAGAAGGTAAGAAAAATGCATCACGTGGCTTTCATCAAGTATTGAGGCATTTTCCAGTGGGAGATGTACTGACGGGAACTGCTCAGTGTCGATTTGCTGTTCTCGCTATTGCAGAATCCTTAAAAGCTATGAGTGCAGATGGAACTGATGCTGCAGACGCCTTAGACGTTATTGCATTTCTTGCTAGGGCAAAGCAAGGCACACATTCGACATACAACCCCTGGTCTACCCTTGTTGAAGTTCCATCTAGTTTAGAGCCTCTTATACATTGCCTATGTGAGGGA
Source organism: Solanum pinnatisectum (assembly GCA_035578085.1). NCBI lineage: Eukaryota > Viridiplantae > Streptophyta > Magnoliopsida > Solanales > Solanaceae > Solanum > Solanum pinnatisectum. The sequence goes on along the minus strand of CM069086.1, from coordinate 7,782,421 downwards.
TCTCCAGTGGTGCAAGATAAAGCAATAGAAATTCTATCCAGGCTATGTGGAGATCAACCAGTTGTGCTAGGTGACCTGTTAGTGTCAAGATCTAGGTCAATAGGTGCATTGGCTGATAGAATAATGAACTCTAGCAGCCTAGAAGTAAGTGTTGGTGGGACAGCATTGGTTATTTGTGCTGCCAAGGAACACAAAGTTCAGTCAATGGATGCACTTTATGCAGCTGGGTACTTGAAACCTCTTATATATGCATTAGTTGATATGATGAAGAAAAACTCTAACTGTTCTTCTCTAGAAATTGAAGTCAGAACCCCTAGGGGTTTCACAGAAAGAACTCCATTTGGGGAAGGAAATGAATTTGAGGTTCCAGATCCAGTAATGGTCTTGGGGGGTACTGTTGCCCTTTGGCTGCTATCAATAATTTCATCATTTCATACAAATAGCAAGTCCACTGTTCAGGAAGCGGGGGGACTTGAGGCTCTTGCTGACAAGCTTGCAAGACACACTTACAATCTACAGGTAGACATTGTATAATTCTCACTTTGTCTTTGTGCTGCAGGCCTCTTCTTTAAGAACCAAATTTGATTTCAACTTGGAACCATATAAGTGTTGATTGGCTAATTTTATTCAGTACTTTTGGTTTTTGGACCTTGGTTCAGGTTATTATTCTTTGTGTGGTTTAATGTGGACTGATTGAATACCTGATGGAGCCGAGAGTCTGTCGGAAACAGCCTCTCTACCTTCACAAGGTAGGGGTAAGACTGCGTAGTGTGTACACACTACCCTCCCTAGACCCCACTTGTGAATACACTGTGTATGTTGTTGATTGCGCACCTGATGGCCGCTATTGTAAAACTATTTAAAACTGTTGAATGTTTCATTTACCTAACTTAACCAACTATGTAGCATCTACATTGAGAATCCGAGTATTGTATACGTCATTAGTCCAATCCTTTGTAGGAACTACCCATAATAACGAATTCGCAAGGCTGTGAGGTATCATCTGTATCAATTACATACTTCTGGATTAGGGCCAACATTTATGCTCACTTCATGTTTTTGGATCATGATAAAACTAATGCATTTGAAGTGTCATGTCTCATCTTCTGTTATACTGATTTCTCTTTGTCTTGCCATGTGCTAGCTCTTGATAGAAACCACTTGAGTTGCTAAATGGAATTTTTTCCGAGTACCTGAATGTGCAAGTTTACCCTGTCAACTTTGGCAACTGAGATGAAATTAATGAAAAAATAATTAACAAATTAAAGAAAAGGTTGATAAGCACGTAACTGATTCATTGTCACCTTTGTTGAGTCCAATCATCAGAAGTGATGAAGGTTCACATGCTCTTTTTGAAGTTTTTATCTGGTCAAGTGAACTGAAGAAAAAATTGTTATGGCAGGCAGAGTTTGAAGATGCAGAGGGCATGTGGATCAGTGCTTTGCTTTTGGCTATATTATTCCAAGATGCCAATATAGTATCCTCTCCAACATCCATGCGTTTTATACCCTTGCTTGCACATCTGCTGAAATCTGATGAAATGATTGATCGATTTTTTGCTGCTCAGGCAATAGCTAGTCTTGTTCGTCAGAGGGACAAGGGAATAAATCTTACTATTGCGAATTCAGGTGCAATTGCTGGTTTAGTGAGCTTGATTGGTCACATTGAAATCGATATGCCGAATCTTGTTTCTCTATCTGAAGAATTTTTATTGGTAAGAAACCCTGATCAGGTTGCCCTGGAATATCTTTTTGAAATTGATGATGTGAGAGTTGGTTCAACTGCGCGCAAGACTATCCCTCTACTGGTAGATCTGTTAAAACCACTTCCTGATAGACCAGGTGCACCTCCATTGGCTGTGTGTCTCTTGGTACAAATTGCAGATGGTAACGATGCAAACAAATTAATCATGGCTGAAGCTGGGGCGCTGGAGGCTCTAACAAAGTACCTATCTTTGAGTCCTCAAGACTTGACTGAGGCAACTATTTCTGAGCTACTGAGAATACTCTTCAGCAATTCCGATCTTCTCCAGTATGAAGCAGCAGTTAGTTGCACGATACAACTGATTGCTGTTCTTCATTTGGGGTCAAGAAATGCAAGGCTGAGTGCTGCTAGGGCTTTAAATGAACTTTTTGATGCTGAGAACATCCGTGATTCTGAAACATCAATTCAAGCCATTCAGCCATTAGTTGACATGCTTGATGCTGCATTAGAAAGTGAAAAGAAAGTTGCTCTTAGCGCCTTGGTTAAGTTGACATCGGAAAGTGATTCAAAAGCATCACTGATGGCTGATCTAGAAAGGAATCCCCTTAAGAGTCTACATAAAATTCTTTCTTCAGCTTCTCCATTGGAACTGAAAAGTGATGCTGCTGAGTTATGCTTTGTACTTTTTGGTGATCCAAAAATCAGAGCATTGCCAATTGCTTCTGAATTTGTAGATCCCCTAGTAATGCTAATGCAATCTGATGCAGAACGGGCTGTGGAATCAGCAGTTTGTGCTTTTGAGAGCTTGTTGGATGATGAGAAGCTGGTGGAGCTTGCATCAGCTTATGATCTTGTTGATCTTCTGGTTCGTCTGATTTGTAGCTCAAACCACCGGCTCAGCGACGCAAGTATTTGTGCACTTATTAAGTTGGGTAAAGACCGAACTCCCCGCAAGATGGATATGGTCAAAGCAGGCATAATAGAAAATTGCCTTGAGCTGCTCCCAACTGCATCCAGTTCCCTATGCTCCACTATTGCAGAACTCTTCCGCATATTGACAAATAGTAGTGCTATTTCGAAAAGCACATCTGCTGCAAAAATTGTAGAACCTCTCTTTATGGTTTTACTACGGTCAGATATTGGACTGTGGGGACAGCACAGTGCTTTGCAGACTCTTGTAAATATTCTAGAGAAGCCACAAAGTCTTTCAACTCTGAATCTTTCTCCTAGCCAGGTAATTGAGCCTCTGATTTCCTTTCTTGAATCTCCATCTCAAGATATCCAGCAACTTGGAACCGAATTGTTATCTCACCTCCTTGCACAAGAGCATTTTAAGCAGGATATAACTACAAAAAATGCTGTAGTGCCTCTTGTGCAGCTAGCAGGCATTGGTATTTTGAACTTGCAACAGACGGCAATTAAAGCTTTGGAAAATATCTCATTAAGCTGGCCAAAAGCAGTTGCTGATGCTGGCGGTATTTTTGAGCTTGCAAAGGTTATTGTTCAAGACGACCCTGTACCGCCTGCATTGTGGGAGTCAGCAGCTATGGTTCTCTGCAATGTCCTATGCTCTAACTCTGATTACTACTTCAAAGTTCCCCTGGTGGTTCTTGTAAAGATGCTGCGTTCAACAGTCGAGACCACCATTACTCTTGCACTAGATGCACTTATAGTTCATGAAAAGGCCGATATTTCATGTGCGGAACTGATGGCTGAAGCAGGCGCAGTTGATGCCCTTCTGGATCTGCTAAGATCTCACCAGTGTGAAGAAGCAGCGGGAAGATTGCTTGAAGCCCTTTTCAACAATGTCAGGGTACGACAGCTGAAGGTATCTAAGTATGCAATTGCTCCTCTGGCACAATATTTGTTGGATCCACAGTCTAGATCGCAATCTGGTAGGCTTCTTGCAGCTCTTGCTCTTGGTGATCTCTCCCAGCATGAAGGACTAGCTAGATCGAGTGATTCTGTCTCAGCCTGTCGAGCTCTGATAAGCTTACTTGAAGATGAACCAACAGAAGAAATGCAAATGGTGGCAATTTGTGCATTGCAAAATTTTGTAATGAGCAGTAGAACAAACAGGAGAGCTGTTGCAGACGCAGGTGGAATTTTAATGGTTCAAGAACTGCTTATAGCCCCTAATTCAGAAATTGTAGTACAAGCATCTCTGCTCGTTAGGTTTTTATTCTCAAATCACACGCTTCAAGAATATGTATCAAACGAGCTTATCAGATCTTTGACAGGTAACTTGCTTGTTAATTTGCCCCCCCCCCCCCCCCCCTCCAATTAATGTTCACGTTTTTACTCGTCACAAATTTAAAGAGAAAGCAAGACTTCTGAACCTTGTGATCTAAAACGAGCCTTAGACATTTGTGTGGCTATAATCATCTCATTAAGGGTAAAAGATTTTTGAAGTTAAATTGTATGTAAGACTAGCCTTAGACATTTGTATGGCTATAAATCACCTAAATAAATGAGAATTTTGAAGTTCAATTTTTCCTAAAGGTGACATTCTTTTTGGAACAAACTAAATAGGAAAGTGTGCCACATAGTACTTTTTTTCATTTTTAATTTCTGGAAGTGCGATGACGATGAAGCATCTACAGTTGGTGAAGAGCTTTTATGGAAATATACATGAACCATCCAAAGCCTACACAAAATAGTGTTACATGCAATCTGCTAAAAACCCAGAGGAGTCTTCAGATGTAAATCTCTGTTCCAATATTTTACCCTTAGAAAGTTTATGCTGCAATTATTTTTCTTTTTACATTTTGATTTTTATGTCCCCACAAGTTGAAGTCGGGTAAACTCTTGAAACAATAAATTAAAAGCTATAGCTTTCCAGTCACTTTAGAAGCTAGCACTTAATTGAAAGCTACAGATTCAGAGCCATTTTCAGAAACTAGATCTGTAAGCTAAAGATAGTGCTTCAAAGAATTGGACAGCTGACAAAAGGAAAAACATAAGTGCACTAGATTGGTAGACACAAGACCTAATGCCATTAAATAAAACAAACTTATAAAAAATAAAAATAAAACAACCATGTATATTAAGTAACAAGATGTCAAACCATTACCCGATGCTTATTCTTTCGTTGTCTAATTTTGCTTGTAGCTCTCCAATGCAGCTATTAATCTTTCTGATCTATGAATTTCGAAATTCAAATTTTCCATGATCTAATATCTTAAGCTAACCAAATCCTAATTCTTTGTTGCATGCCTTTTGTTCTCATCTCTTTTTTGTTCCTTCTTCTTGTCATGACTGTAGTACAAGTATTTCCTTTTCCTCTTATTTGCTAAAAACACTTTAAAATTCCTTGAAATGCAGCTGCACTTGATAAGGAATTGTGGAACAAGGCAACTGCTAGTGAGGAGATTCTGCGGACCATTCATGTTATATTTTCTAATTTTCCCAAGCTCCATGTTACTGATGCTGCTACGCTTTGTATCCCTCATCTGGTGGCAGCATTGAAGTCTGGTAGTGAGGCTGCACAGGATTCAGTATTGACTACACTATGCTTACTCAAGCAATCGTGGTCAACCATGCCAATGGATGTGTCAAACTCACAAGCAATGGTTGCAGCGGAAGCCATTCCAGTATTGCAGATGCTAATGAAGACTTGCCCACCAAGTTTCCATGATAGAGCAGACAGTCTGTTGCATTGCTTACCAGGTTGTTTGACAGTCACAATCAAGCGTGCAAACAATTTAAAGCAGGTGATGGGAGGAACTAATGCTTTTTGTCAATTGACTATTGGAAATGGTCCATCACGGCAAACAAAGGTAATGAGCGAGCACTTTATAATTGTTGATGAAGCACAAAGGCTTTTGTTATTCTAAAATCTGTTTTTTACTTTTGAAATCATTCACTTATCATGAGAATGACAATTTTGTACAATCACAGCCTACATCAACTATACTAGGGGTATATGCGTTAAGTACCATCACAGCTACTCTGAGTATAGTACGGTATGTGTATTGCACTGTCACGACCCAAACTAGGGTGAGTGACCAGCACCCAACGGGCCTGGCACTTGTAGAGCAAATCCTGTTCAACTATTTATAAAGCATGAACATCCCGTACAAAGGTTCAAAGCTATCACATAGTTGAATTAAGTCTCGTGAGATGTAGCTCAAATACAATATCAAGTACATATAAACATACCCACAGTGAGTCAATGGAGACCCTACAGAATACATTACATATATGTAGGAATGGACATGTCCCGACATGTGAATTACAGCTACATACTCACTGTAATCGCACAAGTGGCGTTTGGGGATGGTAGGATGTGTGCAGGCCTTACCTTTACCTTTGTGGGTAGAGAGGTTATTTTTGATAGACTCTCGACTTAAACAAAGTGTAATCAGAGTAGAATTGGAAGGAAAATAATGGGAGCAAAATAGCAAGATACACAGAGCAAATGAAGCGTGAAAGATGGTGTTGTTTCCTCTTTTTAGGTCTTGATGTTTCATGTCTATATATAGGTGGGGTGTGGGGGTTGAAGGCTTTATTTAATTGGTAGAGTAGTGACAGTTTTGGGGTCCTCTAGAATTGCTTAAATTCCAAGTGATCCTAGACTTAGATATTCTAAAAGTCAATGAAGTCGGTGGTGGTTGGAACATTTGTATCTGGAATATACTATATTAAAGAATATAATTACCCCATCCAAATATTATAATTCCGTAGTTTTTTTTCCATTAGAAAAATTATCAAATTGTGGATCCTTTACAAATGTAATCCTTGTACCATAATCTTTCCACTATTTCTTTTTAAAAAAGGGAAAAAGGACAAATATATCCCCGAACTATCGTAAATGGTATGCAAATACCCTCCGTCATACTTTTGGGACATTGGTGCCCCTGCCGGCCAAAAACTAGAGCATATATACCCTTTATACTAACGGACATACACGTGTCATAATCTTATCCACCGATCCGACATTTATCGACGGATTAGATTGCGCCACGTGTCCCTATTTAGTCTTCCGTTAGAGTGAAGGGCATATATGCTCTAGATTTTAGACGGCAGGGGCACCAATGTCCCAAAAGTATGACGGGGGTATATGCATACCATTTACGATAGTTCGAGGGTATATTTGTCCTTTTTCCCTTTAAAAAATGTAGAGCATCCAAGATCAACTTCTTATTATAAATCTAATCTCAAAATAACAAATTTATCCTGTAATTATATTCAAAATTAGGAAAAGAAATATAAAATGAATTTTTGTGTGAGGAAGAAATAGAATGTCGTCTCACATTACTTAGATTCTCAGGGTGTCGAGACATTACTTTGAAGGTAGTTAAGGCATGCCAGCATACACATTGCTTGTGTGCTTGAATGTTTAATTACATGATGTCTTATATAACTCTTTGCATAAGACAGTGATGAGTTCCATGGATCTCTATAGATAATCACTATGTTGCTAGTACTCTTTAAAAATATTGTCATGTGCGTATTGAATCCTCCAAAAGTAGTATATTTTTTAAGGATCCAACATAGGTGCGTCGACATATTTGAAAAGTCCGAGAAACACAGGATAATCATATTAAGCTCATGCAACAATTATAAGATCTAGTCATGCTAAGAACATTGTTTTGTGATATTTTTGGGTGGCTTCTTTTCTTTCCTTTTTTATTCTGAAATTTTATTCGACTTGCAGTTTACTTGATTATACTTCATAGGAACTTCCAAGAGAGGAATAAATTATGTCTACCGATTAAGAGATATTTAGGTTTAGGAATGTGTTAAAGAACCTTATATATAAAAAAGCTTCTTGTTTTGGTGATCTGCATTTCATATTAACTATCCATGGTTCATGATTAGGTTGTGAGTCGCAGTATATCACCAGAATGGAAAGAAGGTTTCACATGGGCTTTTGATGTACCACCCAAGGGACAAAAGTTACATATCTTGTGCAAAAGCAAAAACACATTTGGGAAGGTAAATAGCTTTATATTCTGAATGTCTGGTGTGAAGTTTATATTCTTTGACTAAGTTGCTCGGACTCTCCGAAAATGATGCCGCACTCGTGTCGGATTATTCAAAAATACACTATTTTTGAAGGATCCAACACGCACCCATCGACATTTTGGAAGAGTCCGAGCAACATAGTTCTTTGACCAATAAACTTCCAGTTAGAACACCCTTTGGGGTGTCCCAGTGGTTTGGGCTTGGGACTTCCATGTTGGAGGTCTCAATATCGAAACCCCTTGCAAGCCAGGTCACTCCTACTTAATATCAGTCTCAGCATTTCTGATGTGTATACTTTTGTTTCAGACCACTATTGGGAGGGTAACAATCCAAATTGATAAAGTTGTTAGTGAAGGCATGTACAGTGGCCTTTTCAGCCTCAGCCAGGACAACAACAAGGATGGCTCATCACGGACTCTAGAGATCGAGATTAGCTGGTCCAGTAGGACTCATAGCGATAGTGAGTGAAGAGAAGCAAGACAGAAATAATGCTAACTTGAGGACCCAAAGTCAGAGCTGAACCTGGTAAAGAACAATCTCTTCATATTCCAGCCTAATGCAAGAGCTGTTGGGGGTAAAGTCCAAGTTTTTTCATATCTAAAGCTTTGCTACCTGTGTTGTAACTGTAAAAAATAGTAAGATATTTGCAAGTACAGAGAAGTTGAGAGAGGTTCCAACGCTACAAGGAAGTCTTACACCTAGCTTTTAAGCACCAAATTGTACAGTTTCTGCAGTTCTTAGAAATATCAATATCAATATCCTCCGTTTTTCTCCTTAAATCTTTGTAATGTTTATTTCAAATCCCAGTGGTGTATTTGTAATGCAAAATAGCAACAAATGCCAAAGGTGATTGCTGTGCAGAAGGCCTGGCACATTAAAGTTTATTAGTTTTGCTTCATTCTTTTCGAATTTACTTCCTTACTCTGTCCAACTAGATTTTCAGCTCGACGAGTGAAGTGGGATTAGTTTGATCAACATGAAAAAATTACTAATTTGCAGCAACGACTAGCGCAGATCTTGCTCGTTCAACAGATATTTTGGCAGTTGAACATAAAAATATGTGCATTTGAATCTTCATGAATCAACAGCTTTGGGGTTATGTCCTGTCAGGTTACCATCTAATATAATTGGTTTTGAGAGATAGAAGAGAGAAATGGAAGTTGCAACAAATTAAACCACTTTGTCAATTAATCTCTCAGTCAACAATGGTATAGATGAAATTATATACACCCTCCGTTTCAATTTATTTGTCTGTGTTATTGAGCAAGAAGTTTAATTAGAAAGTAAGATGGACTTGAATTTTATGGTATTTAATTAAAAAATGGCAATAATACCAATATATACCATTTGACCATTTAGTATATCAAATATGTGTGAGGTATATATATATATTATTGTAAATTAGATGGTCCAAAGGTATCAAATTGTAATGTACTCTTAAGATATGTATAACGTACCAAAATATCTCCTAATCTCGAGTCTTAAATATGTCAGGTGGAATCTTGGAGATATTGACAAATTTGAAAGACATTTTAAAAAATAAAGAAAATAAATTGAAATAGAGAAAGTAATAATTATTAGTTGAATATAGAAAGATCACAACATTTTCCAATCATTGTAGTTTAGTAGTAGTGAGCTTTCCTCGATTTCCAGTTGATTTGCCCAATTGAGTAAATTGTCGATATCTGCAAATAGACGTTCGCTAGCCTTTTTCTTTCATGCCCCAACCATATACAAGATGTTGCTCGCTTTCTCTCAATCATTAAATGGCTTACATAAGAGTTAACATTTCTACGTGCTCCTGATGTCAAATGGACGGGTTGAGTTAAAATTAAAGATATTAAAATTGGTTGAAATAGATATTAGATTGGGTCTTGACCTGTTCAAGTTTACTTTGAGCTCAAATGAGTTTAAAAACGTATTGGGTTTTGATCCACTTAATCTCAATAATTTTAATATATTATTTTCTAAGTTTTATAACCACAATTTAAATTTCAAACTCAAGAAAATTTTAAAAAATAGATAAATCCTAAAGATATAAAATAGATAAGTAATTCATACCTTCAATATAAGAAGGTACATTACATTAATGCAAATAAAGAATTTTAAAAACAGATTGAAATTAGAGATTAAATTAGAGGATTCTCTTAAAATGAATTAAGACTTGAATGAGTTGAAATTCAATCCAATTCAAATTATCTTGATGTCCGGCCCTTAAAATTCTGAACGAATTGGACAAATTACCTATAATTGAGCTGATGTTTAACACCTCTGAATCATATACATATACGGAGAGTCTAAATATTCCTTATAATTTGTGAGTATGAATCCAAAACTTCCACAAGTATTCTAATAAATCCAATAAATATATCATTTCACAACTTTGTTTTCTACTAATTTTTCTTCCTTCTACTAAAAACTATATACGACCAATTTGTTTTGTTTTTTTCTTTTTCTCCAAAAAAAAAAAAAAAAAAGCCAATGTGAAAGCAAATGGAAAACCCAAAGGAGTTTTTTTTTTTCAATTCCTACAAATCATCGGCACGTGCCAAGTCATCGACTTCATTCTCATTCGCACGTGCGATAAAAAATTGTGGGCTCCATTTAAAACGGCTTTTGCAGATACATGAATATATCTTGTAGCGGTGACATCTCATAACAACTTTGCAACTCAAAAGTAGTGGCATCTGTGTAATTAAACGGAAATTCAAGGGCAGTTTTTTCCCACTCACTCAGTTCCAGCTTCGGCTTCGACTTCGGCTCGCTCTGAACTTCCTTCTCGTATGTGAACTCCGGCGATGGCACGTGCTCCGAGCAGCTGGAATCGGTGTGAAGTTTCGGAAGAGAATCCGATGAATCACAGTATGTGAAGTCATTGTAAACATGGTACGACGTTGAAGACGGTTTTGTTGAAACTGAAAATGGCATAATCTCCGGCTTTACATCACCTTGACTCACCGCCGGCGACATTTCAACATTCACTTTCCGAATATTCAGTTGATTCTTCTCAATTGTACCCTTTTTATTGTAGATTCGACATAAAACCCAATCGTCGAGCTAAAAAAAAAAAAAAAAAGAAGCAAACATTCGATTAGTCAAAAATGATCAAATCTCAAATCACTTAATTCAGTTCATTTTACTCACTCTTAAGCTGTTGTTCTTGTTACGAGCAGATCGATCAACATGAGCAAGTCGATATTCGTGCATAATCCAATTTGTTTTTTCTCCCTTCGGAGCTTTTCCTGCGTAAAACACCAAAGCTTTCTTAATTCCCATCGACTTTGGACGACCAATCGGCTTATCCGCACCCGTCGCCTTCCAATATCCATTCCCTGCTGCTCGATTCGGCCGTGAACCGTTCGGATACTTCCGATCTCGCGGCGAAAAGAAAAACCACTCTTTCTCACCATACAAAGCCAAATCTGAAAAAAAACCAAAAATCTTCATCAAAGTTGTGTACAAAAAACACCAGCAGAATAAAATAAAATGATGAAAAATTACCAGGAAGATCCCATGGATTATACTTGTAGAGGTCAATTTCAGCTATAATAGGAACAGCAATCGGCTGTGAGGCGCATTTTCGACATAGATAGTGCATCACAAGTTCTTCATCAGTTGGATGGAATCGAAATCCAGCAGGAAATTGCAATTCCACCATTACTTTTTCTTCAAAAATTATATGATTTATGTTTGTAGTTACAGGAGAAAGAGGTGCTTTTGAAAGTTAAAACGTATAACACTGCGGAGGAGAAGCAAATATATAGGAGGTGAAAGGGACACGTGGCTAGAGAAGGAGGGAGGACCTAGAATAAACGTGAGAGAGGGGGAAAAAGAGAAGTAATATAAAAATGTAAAAATAAAGTAGATGGACACGTGTCGATACATAAAGTAGGTATATGTGGATAAGTAAGATGAGTACGACCCTGGATTATGGTCTGATGAAAATGTTTCACCCTTAATCAGAGTTTTGAGTTCAAGTTTTGAGTATGGAGAAAATTCTATTGAAAAGTACTACCTCGAATTGGCCCTACATAGCGTGATTCAAATTTATTCGAAGCTCTAATGTGAATTTCAAATACCAAGTGAGAAACAAAATAAGATGAGTGGGATTTTGTCACTGCTTACGCATTTCATTTTGTATGGGAGTGGTAAAATGAGAAAGTAGGCGGAAATGGCCTGATTTTTGGCGTGAGAGTAAAAAAGATTAGTAGTGAGGTGGAGGTATATTTGGGGATTGACTTGACTAAGTCATCACTTTTTTAGGTTGACAAAATATTTGGGGTTCCGTTTTAAGTTTATTGGTGTAGGCGCAACGAGGATGGTGATACATTGATAAATATATTTTTTTATAATTGATAAAAAAATTTTAAGTTCAAATTTTTTAAGTACAGAATCATTTTTATTAGAAAGTGTTTATTTTTAATGTGTGACTTTTCAACACAAATTTAAATTTAATCAAACTCTAATAAATCAGATACCAAATGAAAAATCAACTTATTTTTTAGTGGTGTGTGCAAGTTTTATCGTTATTTTCAATAGGTTCTCGGTTTAAGAAAAAAACAGGTCAAAGCAAAATAGAGGGAAACAACAAAAAAGGAGAAAATCTTGGCAAAAACTTAATAAGCAATATGTCAAATCATCATAAACAATAATCATAATAAGATAAAACAATAATAGAAGTATAAACAAATCATAGATATCAACCAAACTCCATTACAACAAAAATAATTTTTAGCGGTAATAAATAAACACATTAATATAGAGTGTTAAAGTTTTTACCGACATTATTTAAGTGTTATTAGATTCAATGTCGCTAAAGTCTTTAGGGACATATACAAAGAATGTTAATTGCCGCTAAAAATACATATTTAGCGGCAATTGCTAATTAATTGCCGCTAAAACTCATTTTTGATGTAGTGCTCGAAGGATAGAAAATTATAAAAAGTTAAAACAACATAAAAAAAATAAAGAGAAACAGTACTCAACTATCTAATTAACCTCGTATCTTAATCCGAGTCCTCCATTAATCTCCTTAATATGGTTTGCACGCATTAAGTTATTAGACTCTCACTCTCAATAACGTGAACACTGTCTTTGAATATCTATTCAATTCAAAGATAAGAGGGAATATTAAACACAAATTAGGATTAATTAGCTAATTCATTATCAGAGCATATAAACAACTGTTTCGATTAATATTTTCTTTTTAATTTTGTTTAACGACAAAAAATGACTCTGAATTTCTTTTTTTTAAAACAATATGTACCACCTCAATCTAATTAATTCGACTTCAAACCTAATAATAGACAATAATATAGTACCACTCTAGGGATCTAATGCTCCTATAGTTTGTTTTTGTTTCAACTTAAAGAATATATCATGTTTTTAGATCGATTAAAAGAATAAATCATATAAATTGAGACAAATTGGTAGCCTAGTTGGATGAGCATTTTAGGATGACCAAAAAATAATATGATACTCACTTTTTTTTAAGCCAGAAATTAAAAAATAGCTTTTTTCATAAGTAATTTTGGACATTGACCAAATATAAAATACTGCTTTATAATATTAATAAAAAAAAATTATTACTCTCCCAAAATAAGCTCAGGTTGGTTTTTTTTTTTTTTTTTTTGGGGGTGGGAGGGTGGGGGCGGGGGATGGTTTACGCATTGGATTAGGTCACGGTTTTCGGTGTATCTTAGGTCACATTTAAATCAATTATTATTATGCTTAAAGCATATTCAAGCCACGTGTTATTTTTGACTTTAACAAGACTCAATTCTATTGGACATTCAAATATTTTGACTCCACCATTGAGCAAAAAAAGCTTTAATATCTTCTAGTGTGTTTTTATTAATTGTATGTGTCAAAAAAGCAACGTTTTTTTATTTTATATATATATATATATATATATATATATATATATATATATATATATATATATATATATGTTAACCATAGTGTTTGGATTACTTTGCGTACTCCTTTTAGCGATAGGTATTAGATAATAACTAATTATATCCATTAAGAATAGGAAAATAAAAAGGTATTACCTACTATTTAATTATTATATTTATTGAAATTTGAATTTGAAATCTTATAATTTTTAATTCAATTTACTAATCACTAGGTGACTTCAAATATAAATACAATATTTAATGTAAATGTATTAATTGTGCAACATTTAAAAAAAAAAAAAAGTAAATTAGCATAAATCACTCTCGCTAGTATCTCAATTTTTGATAATCAATGACACTGAAAACTCTTAAGGTCTTTTTAATAATAAAAAAGAATTGTGCCACAAGATTTTTTTCTTCTTCATTAATTTCACTATATCACTAACTATTACTTATACAATATTAATACATAATATTTTTTTTGATTTATAATTTTTTTTTTTCACTTAGAATACATTGCTACAACATTGATATAAATGCATTCTGGTGATGAGTACACTAGAAAAATACTCAAATACATTAATACAAATGTATACTAGTGAACATATACACTCAAATACATGATACAAATGTATAACAAGAAACTAATACAGTTGAATACATTAATACAAATTTATAATAAGTTGCAGATACACTTAAATGATACATAAGGAATAACGAGGAACAAGTACCCTTGATGTACTAATTAATATAAATGTATAATCAGTAGTAGCAGATACAAACAAATATAATTGATACAAAAAGTATAACAAGGACCAAATATACTTGAATAAATTGATATAAATTCATAATTAGTTGCATGGCTATATATAGTTGTATTTTTTTTTTTATCATCCCTTTTGAAAACCTAAAGTGATCCCAATTACTCTCATAAGAGTTTCATCAACATCTAGTAAGAACAAATGTCTAATGTGAATAATATTGATTGATAAATTAAATCACCCCTTTTCAATCAATGGTGTAGTCACGTTCATATTTGGGTGTTCAGTTAAACATTATTCATCGAAAAATTAAGTATATAAAAAATTAGTTATAAATTAGTTTTTGTTTGTTTTTGTTAATTTTTGAACATTCTTTAACAAAAAATTTGATTTCGATACAGCTTTCATAACGTTATTCTACTTCATTGATGGGAGATAATATACCATCCAATTGAAAAAACCATCAAGAATTCAAATCTCTCCTTTTAATAGAAAACTTTCAAATTTTTCTCAACAATTTTCCAATCTTTTTGTAAGACTATAAATCACCACACTACACTTGGACACAGAGGAGAGAAAGTTCAATGTTACACGGGAAAACTATGTATATTCATTCTTTACTATCCACAAAGAGAAAAAGGCAAAAAAGTAAAACATGAATAATTTTGGTGTTACTAGATAAATGAGCATGTGCCATTAACACGAATTCAATATATGTTATTTTCTTTGTCCTAATTTATATGGTATTGATAGAATTTCAAAAGCCGATTAAAATTTTTATATGTTATTTAAATTTTGAATTTATTAATTATTGTGATTTATAATATTTTTTACATCAATTCAAATAATATATATTATCTCCTTTATCCCAATTTAATTAAGTGATATTGATAGTATTTTGTGAGTCAATCAAATTTTGTATATGACTTTTAAGTATCTTTAAGTTGCTAATTATTATAATTTTTATATATTTTTTTTAATGTATTTTCAAATATATAGCAGATTAAAACAGATTAAAAGAAAGAAAAAGACAAACAAAGTAAAGAAGTTTTAAAAATACCCTCAATTAAAGAAGTAGACATGTCGACGGACAACTGCATGCTTCTACCCACTTCTTATTTATCACTCTTTGTCACTTAGCTACAAATAGCTTGAGGGAAATGGAAGTGATATATATATATATATATATATATATATATATATATATATATATTCGTTGATTTGGAGATTATTCCACCATAGTTGACAATTCTACATGAAGAAATAGAGGCTATCAAGATAAGGATACCGTGTTTTGATTCGATGCAAGTACTATTCTTGATTACTTCTATTTCTTTTTGCAATTTGATGTTCCATACTTTATATTGGAGCTCGATTATTTTAAATTTAAGTCGTGAAAGGCTTTATTCGAGGAAATGAACTTTTTATTACAAATTTTTTTATATTCAAAGTTCGAATCTGAAACCTTTAATTAAAAAAGATGCATCTCCAACCTGAGAACTATTCTTGATTTCAATGTTACGTTGCTTTAGAAAGAAAGGAAGGAAGAATAATGGACACACATATATCTATATATCTATATATATATATATATATATATATATATATATATATATATATATATATATATATATATATACACACACACACACACACTTCATTATGACTTCCATTTATCGAAAATTATACTTCATTATTTCATACAAAATTTAAGCATATCAACAAAAGGTTTTGATTCTTATAATTATAATAAACTAATATGTGTAAAACAAAATAAAAATACCTTTTAAGTGATCTTTTGGTATTGCATATGTTATATCATTTCAATAATGACACGCCATTAAGAGTATACAACTAATGGATCAGGTAAAAACTCAAAATATAAAGTCAGACATTTTTTGTTACACATGTTATAAAGAAGTCAAGGGGTCCAAATTTGCCCCTTATTAACTTCACGAAATGGTCTAGATATACCCCTTGTTAATAGTTGGGGTTGGATCTACCATTTTCGTTATAAATATAGGCTAAGTTTGCCCTCTTTGACTTACGATAAAAGCTTTCGAAAAAAGTGATCCTTTTTTACAAAGGTTAATTAAGGTTCAAATTTGCCTTGAACTTAAAGGAGCAAGGATTTATATCGACGATAACAATATCACATTATTCTTCAATATTCAAAATCTCCAATTATTAGATCTCTATCTCGAAGCTCAAATTTACCACCTTCAAACCTCAAATAAGCTAAGGAATGAATAATATTGCACTAATAAGTTGGATTCCCACATTTATTAGAATTCTATTGACATAACTCCATCACTAATCCTTTTAAAATTATCTATTAAAAAAGAGCTCTATATCAACCACCTAATACCAAAACAAACTTAGATATACACTATTCAAATCCTAATTAAATCAGTTGCATTAATATAATTGTGGCAATTAAGATGAGCGTTATATAGTACTTGATGGGTGATAGTCTTTTAGCGGAGGTAATTAATTAAATAATATTTGAAAAAAATAGTACAGATGAAAATAATTTTGTACGGAAAATTTGTTTGTTTGTTTGTTTTTTTTTAAATTTCGTAATTGGACAAAATTAATTATTATAGTGGTAATGATCTAGAAAAACAAGGGATGAAAATTGAGAAAATTGAAATTTTGGACCATTTCTTTAAGTGGGGGCAATTTTTAGATCATTTTGCAAAATTTATGGATAAATTTAATCATTTTTCCTTGTGAAAAAAAAAGCCAAAATATAGAAAAACCTTCTATCACTAGTTAATAAACAAAAAATAATCAAATATGAATAATAGAATTGTTCAAATTCCTTCATTCTTAATCAAAAAGGTTTTGATTCGATTTCTGAAACGTCACCTCAAAAATAGATCTTTCAATACGCGAATCAAAATTTAATCAAATTTTAATAAGGATATTTTTTAAAAACACCTCACTTGGAAAAGTTGGTAAATCAAACAAAAGGTTGGGGGTTGGCAAGAGTCTTTTAAAACTAAGAATTTTATGTTCCAAAGTTTTTTGCCAAAAAAGAAAAAGAAAAAGATGGGTCTACGTGAAATGAATTCAATCATTTTCACACAACAAAATTATGCCAAAAACTTAAACCCTACCAGAATTCGCCGCCATTTTGACAGCCACATAATTCCTTTTCCCACTATTCAACAAAATGCCAATAAGTTAAAAAAAATATTCTCTCCGTTTTTATTTTGTTTGATTGTTTGAAAAATGTTTATAGTTTTTTTTATTTATAGTTTAACATATTTTTAGTATAAGATCACAAAATTAGAAAGTTTTCTTTATGTATTTTGTTTTTTTCCCTTTTTATAATATTTAAAATTTACTGATTCGGCTACTTAATTCATTGTTACGCTTATCGGATAATGAAAATAACAAAGTGACGGACAACGTTGTTTTTTTTAAAAAAATTCAAATATTGTGACGTCGTCCTTCGCTATTATAGAAAATATTCTTCAAATGAAATAAAGACCCCGTCAGACGTCCATCCTAAATGGAAAAGTAGTGAAGATATTTTTTTGGTTTCCCATCCGGTGTTCGGTATCCACATTAGAGCCCGACTAAATTTGGAGACTCGAACTCGAAACCTCTTGATTAAGCATGAATGAGGACAACCACTTCATCACAATCCTTATTGGTGTAACAAAGATGTTTACAACGAAAGTGACTGCATTACTTTTAATATGTCACGACACTTTCGATGGTTTATCAATGTTATGGTCGATACATATTATCAGCCTACTTGAAGATTTTTATTTTTAAATTCTTTGGGACAAAATGACAATAATAATTAAGAGCCCACAATCACGCCTGCCTTGTACAAGTTGAATTGTATGTATTTTGCATCACACATTGTAAGTTGTAATGGGTGTTGGGTTTAAATGTGTTAACAAGGAAATAAAGAGTTGTGACTTTTACGAAAGATTGTGTCTTTTCTAAAGGGTTGTGACCATTTGAAAGTTTGCATCTTTTTTAAATGGTTGGGACCTTTCTGAAAGATCGTTTCTTTTCCAAGGAGTTGTGACATTTACGATAAGACACAATTAACACTTTTTCATACTATCATTTGTTGGCTATAAATAGAGAGATTTTCACTCATTTTTCTACTATAAATAGAGGTATTTTCTCTCATTTTTCTGCATCGATTCTTCCCTTCTTTTGCATACATTTCTTACAAACGAAATCGATCGATCTTGTTTATGTGTGAGATCTCGTTACTATCTTTTTGAGTTCGTTGAAATTATCGAAGTTTGAGGTACCATTACATCTTTAATGGGTAATTCATTTTATCTTGGGAGGAATTAATCTACAACTTCGGATACTTCAGGAAATTAAATTTCTTAAGGACACACATTAGATTCTGTGGACTCGGATAATTCTTTTCTATTTCTTCTCATCTTTTATTGTTTTTGATTTACTAATATGAATTAGGAAGACAACCATAAGTACACTATAGCTATCTAGAATAGTACCACTTATAAAATAATATATGCTGCAACAGGCGTGACCAAAATTTATGGCAATATCTCATCCAAAAGAACAGTAGTTGTCCTTTATATCCTTTATGGATAAGCTTCACTGATCAAATTGTCCCTATTTGGTGCATGCTAATTACTACCTCTCATCCTTCGCTCGAGTGGTATTTAATTTTTGTCCTTCGAACTTTGTCAAATATAAAAATAAAAAGTATTAGCTCGAAATATTTACTTTTTATCTTATAAATCATATCTAGTTATGATTTCGTCCTACATTGACAATAACAATTGTTTAACCATACTATACATCTAATTCTGAATTCACCTTATGTTAATGATGCATAAGAAAATACAAAATACAAAATACAAAATAAATAAAGACATAAAATTGACATATAAGAAGCTAATATGTCCATTTTAAGTTACATACATACTAATTTTGTTACAATAGATTTAAAAGGTACTCCCTCTCCCTCTGTTCCTAATTATTTGTTCACTTTTCTTTTTTGGTTGTTTCTAATTACTTGTCCATTTTGACAAATCAAGAAAGGACAAATTTTTTTTTATCTATCATACCCTTAATTTATTACTTTGAAAAATGTAGAACTTTTTGAAAATCTTAAATTTTAATTTATCCACTTCATAATTAATAGGGGTAAATGGTAAACTCATTATATTAATTATTATTTTCTTACTAGGTATGCCAATTCAAAAATAGACAAGTAATTAGGGACAGAGGAAGTAGGTGTGAAATCCAAACTTCAAGAAAGATATGTAAAATTATTTCAAAAAT
The DNA here is from genome assembly GCA_035578085.1 of Solanum pinnatisectum. Lineage (NCBI taxonomy): Eukaryota > Viridiplantae > Streptophyta > Magnoliopsida > Solanales > Solanaceae > Solanum > Solanum pinnatisectum. The sequence goes on along the minus strand of CM069086.1, from coordinate 7,762,794 downwards.
ATATTTTCCTCCCTGCCAATCACAAGCATTGTCTTTTTTATTTTGTCTGAACAAAAGATTTGATTATTATCTTATCATGAAGCCGCAATATCTTTTGACATATATATTCCAAGATTTGAAAAATATATTTTGTGAAAAAGATCCTAAGAGAAAAGGCAGCTGGAATTCCATTTAGTCACGTGATATAATTAATAAATTACTTAATTCTAGGATGTACTCACCACGGCCTCACACGCTAAGTCATTAATGCAATTCATATTACTTGCACCAAAATAATAAGGGAAAAATACAAATATATTTTCGAACTATAGTAAATTGTATATAAATATCCTCTGTCATATTTTTGGGACATTAATGCTCCTACCATCCAAAAACTAGAACATATATTCCTTTTATACTAACAAAGAGTGCTTCTTCAATATCTTTTTGATGTCTTCTTCTTCTATTATGCCTAGGTGTAAGAAGAAGTTTTTGAATGTTGAAACAAATGCAAGTGCAACAACAATCTAAGGCTGAAAAGCAAGTGGAGAAACAAGCCCAAGTAGTTCTACAAAATATGTGACAAATGCACTGACAAAGCCCGATTAAATCCAGATTCGCACCGAGAAGTCCGACTAAATTCGGACTTTGTGCCGGGAAAGTCCCATATTGGGGGTAAAAAGCTCCCTAACAAAGGCGACTCCATACCCAAGGGGGCTCAAACTCGAGACCTCTTGGTTAAAGATGAAAGAGTACTTACCACTCCACCCAAACCCTTGTTGGTTAATTAATTGTTGCTATAGAGATAACTGGTTGTATATATATGTTAAATTATGTATTTAAAGGATATATATTTAAATTTGGATAACCTTGACAAAAGATATATCTTTGGCGCAGTGGTAATTGGTGTCCATTCAAACTCGGAAGTTCCGGTTCAAACCTCAAATAACCACACACCATCAGTGGCGGATCTATGCATGGGTGTGGGGGTGCCACGTCACCCCCGAACTTCGACGGAAACTCTATATATACATAGGTATATATATATAATATTTATATAAATATAAAGCGTGGCACCCAGTAAACAAAATCGCTTCGTGCCACAAAGAGAGGGCAACTTTAGATGACTAATGTTGCGGGTTTGAATTCCATCTGTACTTATTTTTTTTTAGAAATTTGCTGCAGACATTTTTTAAGAAAAAATAAAGGCTCCAACCACATTTTTTTTAAGGAAAAAAACTGGCACATTAATCGATAAGTCTATTTGGCACCCACGGACTCTAAATTCTGAATCCGCCACTGCACACCATGGTGTTCATTCAAACTCGAAAGTTCCAATTCAAATCTCAAACAACCACACACCATTATTCTTGGTCGAGGCTTAGCTTATCAAAGATTAGTAGGAAGGTTGCTATATCTCACCATATCCATGCCCAACATTGCCTATGCAGTCAAGTTCTCAGTCAGTTTATGCATAAACTAAAAGTGTCTAAAAGATTAGTAGGAAGGTTGCTATATCTCACCATATCCATGCCCAACATTTGTCTATGTAGTCAAGTTCTCAGTCAATTTATGCACAAACTGAAAGTGTCTCACATGAGTATTCCTCTCAAATTCATCAAAAGTGTACATGTTCAGGCCTGCTCATGTCATCAAAATAGGATCACCAGATTTTTTATGTTATATGTTCATACTGACTGTATGTCCACAAACTAAAAATCGATGATACCATTCAGTCTATTCTCCAATAACAAAACAGAGTGAAATTTCACAAATGTGGTCTTGAGAGGATAGAATATACGCAGGCCTTGCTATCACCTCGAGAAATCGATGTTCACATAGAGTATATGTTCATACTGACTGTATGTCCACAAACTAAAAATCGATGATATCAATCAGTCTATTCTCCAACAACAAAACGGAGTGAAATTTCACAAACGGGGTCTTGAGAGGATAGAGTATACGCAGGCCTTGCTATCACCTCGAGAAAGACCAATTGCAGCAATTTTAGGTATTACCAAAAAAAGAAAACATAACAACTAATAAGAGAAACGATGCAAAGCCTATCGGTAAATAAAATAAACAACAACAGAATAATACAATAGCGCGAAACACAAGAACCAAATGAAGATAGATATAAAAAACCAGAACTAACCATCAGTCTATATTGCATATATACATGGGCGAATTTATGTACATTTTTTGGGTCACCCGAACCCGTGATTATCCGACTAAATTCGATATATTACTTCTATAATTATTAAAGAATATATTAAATTAAAACTTGTTGAACCCGTTCTCAAGATGGTTGGATGGTTCACTGGTATGACTGCAAGATTTCAACACAAAGGTCGCAGGTTTGATCCCAGGCAGCCCCAATTCGCTTCAATTTATTTTTACTAACTAAAAACACATTTTTCATTAAAAAAAAAAATTAAATTAATTTTTATGTATTGCTCGCTTAGTTATTGTTATTATAAATTTTTTGATCTTATCTTTAAAGCAATGGTGCACCCGTTTTCTTGAAATCCTGAATTCGCCTCTGCATATATATATATATATATATATATATATATATATATATATATAAATATTGTAAGGAATTAAGAAACTGACTAAAGTATAATAGGATTGACACCATGGCTAATTTCAAGAGTTGAGGGATGCAAAAATTTTCTATGTAACAAAGAAAAAAACAATGAATAATTGCTTTCTTTCAGAGGAAATCAAAAGAACAAAGCACTACGCAGTTGGAGTGATGAAGACAATTATGAAAATGAACATGAAGAAATTGTAGGAGATATGCTCATTTGAAGTTGACCTTGTACAGTGGCGGAGCCATGAGATATGCTCGTTTGAAGTTGACCTTGTCTTTTATATGAGTTTACATTAGAACTTAATTGGTAGATAAGCTAGCAACTCGTGCTAAGGGTTCTTCATGACCTTAATTCACATCCAACACACTTCCCACAAAGGGTGGAGCTATAGCCACCCACAAGGGTGGACCTTAAAAGTGTCTCACATGAGTAATATTCCTCTCAAATTCATAAAAAGTGTACTTGTTTAGGCCTGCTCATGTGATCACATAATAGGATCACCATATTTTATGTTATTTTTCATATCCACAAACCAGAATATGGATGACTAGATACATTCTTAAGTTTGGTTATTCATTGGTGTCATAGCAATTGCAACAAGGGCTGATTAAGAATCTTCGTGTTAGAACAAAGGAATAACTAGAAGACTTACTCGTTAAACACCTAGGGAAGACACAACATGTGTGTTTACCCTCCGCGTTGAGCAAGCTAACGGAGAAGTGGTGATCAAAGCTTAAGAAATAAAAAATGATAAGACTCTTAATTCTAATATATATTTTAAGGTGTACACAAAAGGCAGACTATTAACATGTAAAAGGAAACAGAGGAGAGTTTAGCTCAAATAACTATCAACAAAATTAAAGTGGACTATTATCATAAAATACAAACCAAATTCTTTGTTAAAACAAGATTAAATGTATTACAATTCTTTACACTATTAGAGTATACAAGTTAAACAATATATTAGGTGAAAACTTCACAATTTACAAGATTCAGAAGACCATAGAATTGACAACCTATGTTGTTCAGACTCTCCAAAAGTATATATATTGTGATCACATTCGTGTCAGATAAAACACACACCCCGTGAGATTTTTGAAGAGTCTGAGAACCTTCGTCTTTTACAATGATATAATCATGTTAGAGCTATGTTACAGTCAAATACGAGACAACGTGCTAACAACAACGATATAAAATGACTCAAAACTCTAACAGAGAACGAAGTTAAGATATTTTTCTACAGTAGATAGATGAGTACTATTACCATTTTTACTAAAACAAGACAATCACATTATAGTTGAATAACAATTTGTGGAAAACCTTCATATCTGGTGTAGTTTGAAAAAATTCCTCGATATCATTTTACTTAACATTAAAAACCTTCTACATAAGAAGTCACATTCAATCAGTCAGCAGTGAAACTTTCACAAATAGGGTCTAGAGAGGATAGAGTATACGCAGTCCTTGCTATTACCTCGAAAAAGACCCTTGACTCAATTACAACAATTTTAGGTGTTAAATAAAAAAAACATAACAACTAATTAGAGAAACGGTACAAAGGCTACTAGAAAAGAAAATAAAAAACAACAGAATAATATAATAACGCGAAACACAAGAAACAAATGAAGATAGACTTCAAAAATTAGAACCAACAATATATAAAATATTGTAAGGAATTAAGAAACTAACCGAAGTATAATGGGATTGAAACCATGGTTGATTTCAAGAGTTGAGTGATGCAAATATTTTCTATGTAACAAAGAAAAAACAGTGAATAACTGTTTTCTTTCAGAGGAAATCAAAAGAACAAAGCACTAAGCAGCTAAAGTGATGAAGACAATTATGAAAATGAACATGATGAAATTCTAGGAGATGTGCTCGTTTGAAGTTGACCTTGTACAGTGGCGGAGCCAAAAGATATGCTCATTTGAAGTTGACCTTGTCTTTTATATGAGTTTACATTTAAACTTAATCGATTGATAAGCTAGCAACTCGTGTTAAAGGTTCTTCATGACCTTAATTCACATCCAACACACTTCCCACCAAGGGTGGAGCTATAGCCACCCCAGGGTGGACCTTAAAAGTGTCATGAGTAATATTCCTCAAAATTCATCAAAAGTGTACTTGTTTAGGCCTGCTCATGTCATCACATAATAGGATCACCAGATTTTATTTTATTTTTCATATCCACAAACCAAGATATGGATGACTAGATACATTCTTAAGTTTGGTTATTCATTGGTGTTATAGCAATTTCAACAAGGGCTGATTAAAAATCTTCGTGTTAGAACGAAGGAACAACTAGAAGACGTACTCATTAAACGCCTAGGGAAGACACAACATGTGTGTTTACCCTCCGCATTGAACAAGGTAATCGAGAAGTGGTGATCAAAGCTTAAGAAATAAAAAATGATAAGACTCTTAATTCTAATATGTATTTTAAGGGGTACACAAAAAGCAGACTAATAACATGTAAAAGGAAACAGAGGAGAGTTTAGCACATATAACTGTCAACAAAAAAAATGGACTAGTATCATAAAATACAAATCAAATTCTTTGTTAAAACAAGATTAAATGTATTACAATTCTTTACACTATTAGAGTATACAAGTTAAACAATATATTAGGCAAAAACTTCACAATTTACAAGATTTAGAAGACTATAGAATTGACAACCTATGTTGTTCAGACTCTCCAAAAGTATATATATTGTGATCATATTCGTGTCAGATCAAACACACACCCCGTGAGAATTTTGAAGAGTCTGAGAACCTCCGTCTTTTATGCTCTCCTTCGTGAACGTGTTGAACCCTTAACGAACATTCCCTTTTGTGCAAATTTTGTTCTTCTACTAACTCGAATGTGATCATTGATAGGACCATTTTTGAACTTCTTCTTCTTGTAGTGATGGATTGAATCATTAACAATTTGGACTTGCATGTTATGACTCTTTGGCCTCAAAGACTTTCTCATATGTTCTTTTCTATTTTCCCTCATTGATTTTCTTCTTTTTGTGTCATCAAATTTAATAGAGCCTTGTGTTTCACTAGAATTTCTAGAAATATCAACAAGTGCTTCTTCAATATCTTTTTGATGTCTTCTTTTTCTGTTATGCCTAGGCATAAGAAGAAGTTTCTAAATGTTGAAACAAATGTAAGTGCAACAGCAATCTAAGACTGAAAAACAAGTGGAGAAACAAGCCCAAGTAGTTCTACAAAGCATGTGACAAATGCACTGACAAATTCCTAACTTGTAAAGCAAGTAGAGGAACAAGAAAACTACAAAGAAACAAAGGAGAAATCAAGTTAGTTACTACTTATGTTTCAATTTGTTTGACTTGATCCGGAGTACGAGAGTCAAACTAAATGCAAACATAGAATCTTCAACTTTTTTAAATAAAATGTAAATATTCTTTGTCTATCCAAATAGTAACTAAGAGAAACAAATTGAAACAAAGGGAGTACAATGATATAATCTTGTCAGAGCTATGCAACAGTGAAATATGAAGGGCAAAGACAAGACAACGTGCTAACAACAACGATATAAAATGACTCTAAACTCTAACGAAGAACGAAATTAAGATATTTTTCTACAGTAGATAGAGGAGTACTATTACTATTTTTCCTAAAACAAGACAATCAAATTATAGTTGAATAACAATTTGTGGAAAACCTTCATATCTGGTGTATTTTGCACAAATTTCTTAATATCGTTTTACTTAACACTAAAAACCTTCTACATAAGAAGTCACATTCAATCAGTCAACAGTGAAATTTAACAGATATGGTCTAGAGAGGATAGAGTATACGCAGTCCTTGCTATAACCTTGAGGAAGACCCTTGACTCAATTACAACAATTTTAGGTGTTAAATAAACAACTAACAACTAATTAAAGAAACGGTACAAAGGCTACTAGAAAAGAAAATAAACAACAACAGAATAATATAATAGCGCGAAACACAACAACCAAATGAAGATAGATATCAAAAACGAGAACCAACAATATATATAATATTAACAGGAATTAAGAAACTAACCAAACTATAATAAGATTGAAACCATGGTAGATTTCAAGAGTTGAGGGTTGCAAAAATTTTAACAAAGAAAAAAACAGTGAATAACTTCTTTCTTTCAGAGGAAATCAAAAGAACAAAGCACTAAGCAGCTGGAGTGATGAAGATAATTATGAAAATTAACATGACGAAATTGTGGGAGATCTGCTCGTTTGAAGTTGACCTTGCACAATGGCGGAGCCAGGAGATATGCTCGTTTGAAGTTGACCTTGTCTTTTATATGAGTTTACATTAACACTTAATCGATAGATAAGCTAGGAACTCGTGTTAAGGGTTATTCATGACCTTAATTCACATCCAACACACTTCCCACAAAGGGTGGAGCTATAGCCACCCCCAGGGCGGACCTTAAAAGTGTCTCACATGAGTAATATTTCTCTCAAATTCATCAAAAGTGTACTTGTTTAGGTCTGCTTATGTCATCACATAATAGGATCACCAGATTTTATGTTACTTTTCATACCCACAAACCAGGATATGGATGACTAAATACATTCTTAAGTTTGATCATTCATTGGTGTCATAGCAGTTTCAACAAGGGCTGATTAAGAATCTTCGTGTTAGAACAAAGGAACAACTAGAAGACGTACTCATTAAACGTCTAGAGAAGAGATAACATGTGTGTTTACCCTCCGCGCTGGGCAAGCTAACCGAGAAGTGGTGATCAAAGCTTAAGAAATAAAAAATGATAAGACTCTTAATTCTAATATGTATTTTAAGGGGTACACAAAACCCAGACTAATAACATGTAAAAGGAAATGGAGAAGAGTTTAGCACAGATAATTGTCAACAAAAAAAAGTGGACTATTATCATAAAATACAAACCAAATTCTTTGTTAAAACAAGATTAAATGTATTACAATTCTTTACACTATTAGAGTATACAAGTTAAACAATATATTAGGCGGAAACTTCACAATTTACAAGATTGAGAAGACCATAGAATTGACAACCTATGTTGTTCAGACTCTCCAAAAGTATATATATTGTGATCACATTCGTGTCAGATCAAACACACACCCCGTGAGATTTTTGAAGAGTCTGAGAACCTCCGTCTTTTATGCTCTCCTTCGTGAACGTGTTGAACCCTTAATGAACATTCCCTTTTGTGCAAATTTTGTTCTTCTACTAACTCGTATGTGATCATTGATAGGACCATTTTTGAACTTCTTCTTCTTGTGCTGATGGATTGAATCATTAACAATTTGGACTTGCATGTTATGACTCTTTGGCCTCAAAGACTTTCTCATATGTTCTTTTCTATTTTCCTTCATTGATTTTCTTCTTTTTGTGTCATCAAATTTAATAGAGCCTTGTGTTTCACTAGAATTTCTAGAAATATCGACAAGTGCTTCTTCAATATCTTTTTAATGTCTTCTTCTTCTATTATGCCTAGGTGCAAGGAGAAGTTTCTAAATGTTGAAACAAATGTAAGTGCAACAGCAATCTAAGACTGAAAAACAAGTGGAGAAACAAGCCCAAGTAGTTCTACAAAGCATGTGACAAATGCACTGACAAATTCCTAACTTGTAAAGCAAGTAGAGGAACAAGAAAACTACAAAGAAACAAAGGAGAAATCAAGTTAGTTACTACTTATGTTTCAATTTGTTTGACTTGATCCGGAGTACGAGAGTCAAACTAAATGCAAACATAGAATCTTCAACTTTTTTAAATAAAATGTAAATATTCTTTGTCTATCCAAATAGTAACTAAGAGAAACAAATTGAAACAAAGGGAGTACAATGATATAATCTTGTCAGAGCTATGCAACAGTGAAATATGAAGGGCAAAGACAAGACAACGTGCTAACAACAACGATATAAAATGACTAAACTCTAACGAAGAACGAAATTAAGATATTTTTCTACAGTAGATAGAGGAGTACTATTACTATTTTTCCTAAAACAAGACAATCAAATTATAGTTGAATAACAATTTGTGGAAAACCTTCATATCTGGTGTATTTTGCACAAATTTCTTAATATCGTTTTACTTAACACTAAAAACCTTCTACATAAGAAGTCACATTCAATCAGTCAGCGGTGACATTTCACAAAGATGGTCTAGAGAGGATAGAGTGTACGCAGTCTTTGCTATCACCTCGAGAAAGACCCTTGACTCAATTACAACAATTTTAGGTGTTATATAAAAAAACATAACAACTAACTAGAGAAACGGAACAAAGGCTACTAGAAAAGAAAATAAATAACAACAGAATAATATAATAGCGCGAAACATAAGAACCAATTGAAGATAAATATAAAAAATGAGAACCAACAATATATATAATATTGTATAGAATTAAGAAACTAACCAAAGTATAATAAGATTGAAACCATGGAAGATTTCAAGAGTTGTGGGTTGCAAAAATTTTCTATGTATCAAAGAAAAAACAGTGAATAACTTCTTTCTTTCAAAGGAAATCAAAAGAACAAAGCACTAAGCAGCTGGAGTGATGAAGATAGTTATGAAAATTAACATGAAGAAATTGTGGGAGATATGCTCGTTTGAAGTTGACCTTGTACATTGGCAGAGCCAGGAGATATGCTCGTTTGAAGTTGACCTTGTCTTTTATATGAGTTTACATTAAAACTTAATTGATAGATGAACTAGCAACTCATGTTAAGGGTTCTTCATGACCTTAATTCACATCCAACACACTTCCCACAAAGGGTGGAGCTATAGCCACCCCCCAGGGTGGACCTTAAAAGTGTCTCACATGAGTAATATTCCTCTCAAATTCATCAAAAGTGTACTAGTTTAGGTCTGCTCATGTCATCACATAATAGGATAACCATATTTAATGTTATTTTTCATATCCACAAACCAGGATATGGATAACTAGATACATTCTTAAGTTTGATCATTCATTGGTGTCATAGCAATTGCAACAAGGGCTGATTAAGAATCTTCGTGTTAGAACAAAGGAACAACTAGAAGACGTACTCATTAAATGCCTAGGGAAGACACAACATGTATGTTTACCCTCCGCATTGAGCAAGCTAACCGAGAAGTGGTGATCAAAGCTTAAGAAATAAAAAATGATAAGACTCTTAATTCTAATATGTATTTTAAGGGGTACACAAAAGCAAGACTAATAACATGTAAAAGGAAACGGAGAAGAGTTTAGCACAGATAATTGTCAACAAAAAAAAGTGGACTATTATCATAAAATACAAACCAAATTCTTTGTTGAAACAAGAGTAAATGTATTACAATTCTTTAAACTATTAGACTATACAAGTTAAATAATATATTAGGCTAAAACCGAGAACCAACAGTATATATAATATTGAAAGGAATTAAGAAACTAACCAAAGTATAATAGGATTGAAATCATGGTTGATTTCAAAAGTTGAGGGATGCAAAAAATTCCAATGTAACGAAGAAAAAAACAGTGAATAACTGCTTTCTTTCAGAGGAAATCAAAAGAACAAAGCACTAAACAGCTAGAGTGATGAAGACAATTATGAAAATGAACATGAAGAAATTGTAGGAGATATGCTCGTTTGAAGTTGACCTTGTACAGTGGCAGAGCCAGGAGATATGCTCGTTTGAAGTTGACCTTGTCTTTTATATGAGTTTACATTAAAACTTAATCGGTAGATAAGCTAGCAACTCATTCTAAAGGTTCTTCATAACCTTAATTCACATCCAACACACTTCCCACCAAGGGTGGAGCTGTAGCCACGCCCCAGGGTGGACCTTAAAAGTGTCTCACATGAGTAATATTCCTCTCAAATTCATCAAAAGTGTACTTGTTTAGGCCTGCTCATGTCATCACATAATAGGATCACCATATTTAATGTTATTTTTCATATCCACAACCTATGTTGTTCAGACTCTCCAAAAGTATATATATTGTGATCACATTCGTGTCAGATCAAACACACACCCCGTGAGATTTTTGAAGAGTCTGAGAACCTCCGTCTTTTATGCTCTCCTTCGTGAACGTGTTGAACCCTTAACGAACATTCCCTTTTGTGCTGATTTTGTTCTTCTACTAACTCGAATGTGATCATTGATAGGACCATTTTTGAACTTCTTCTTCTTGTGGTGATGGATTAAATTAGTAACAATTTGCAGTTGGATGTTATGACTCTTTGGCCTCAAAGACTTTCTCATATGTTCTTTTCTGTTTTCCCTCATTGATTTCCTTCTTTTTGTGTCATCAAATTTAATAGAGCCTTGTGATTCACCTGAATTACTATAAATATGAACAAGTGCTTCTTCAATATCTTTTTGATGTCTTCTTCTTCTATTATGCCTGGGCGTAAGAAGAAGTTTCTGAATGTTGAAACAAATGCAAGTGAAACAGCAATCTAAGGCTGTAAAGCAAGTAGAGAAACAAGCCCAAGTAGTTCTACAAAGCATGTGACAAATGCACTGACAAATTCCTAACTTGTAAAGCAAGTAGAGGAACAAGAAAACTGCAAATAAACAAAGGAGAAATCAAGTTAGTTACTACTTCTGTTTCAATTTGTTTGACTTGATTCGGAGTACTAGAGTCAAACTAAATACAAACATAGAATCTTCAACTTTTTTAAATAAAATGTAAATATTCTTTGGCTATCCAAATAGTAACTAAGACAAACAAATTGAAACAGAGGGAGTACAATGATATAATCATGTTAGAGCTATGCAACAGTCAAATATGAAGGGCAACTACGAGACAACGTGCTAATAACAAGGATATAAAATGACTCTAAACTCTAATGGAGAACGAAATTAAGATATTTTTCTACAGTAGGTAGAGGAGTACTATTACCATTTTTCCTAAAACAAGACAATCAAATTATAGTTGAATAACAATTTGTGGAAAACCTTTATATCTGGTGTATTTTGCACAAATTCCTTGATATGATTTTACTTAACATTAAAAATCTTCTATATAAGAAGTCACATTCAATCACTCAGCAGTGAAATTTCACAAATATGGTCTAGAGAGGATATAGTGTACGCTGTCTTTGCTATCACCTCGAGAAAGACCCTCGACTCAATTACAACAATTTTAGGTGTTATATAAAAAAACATAACAACTAACAAGAGAAACGGAACAAAGGCTACTAGAAAAGAAAATAAACAACAACAGAATAATATAATAGCGCGAAACACAAGAACCAATTGAAAATAGATATCAAAAACGAGAACCAACAATATATATAATATTGTATGGAATTAAGAAACTAACCAAAGTATAACCATCGTTGATTTCAAGAGTTGAGGGATGCAAAAATTTTCTATGTAACAAAGAAAAAATCAGTGAATAACTGATTTCTTTAAGAGGAAATCAAAAGAACAAAGCACTAAACAGCTGCAGTGATGAAGACAATTATGAAAATGAACATGAAGAAATTGTAGGAGATATGCTCGTTTGAAGTTGACCTTGTACAGTGGCAGAGCCAAGAGATATGCTCGTTTGAAGTTGACCTTGTCTTTTATATGAGTTTACATTAAAATTTAATCGGTAGATAAGCTAGTAATTCGTGCTAAGGGTTCTTCATGACCTTAATTCACATCCAACACACTTCCCACAAAGGGTGGAGCTATAGCCACCCCCAGGGTGGACCTTAAAAGTGTCTCACATGAGTAATATTCCTCTCAAATTCATCAAAAGTGTACTTGTTTAGGCCTACTCATCTCACACATAATAGGATCACCAAATTTTATGTTATTTTTCATATCCACAAACCAGGATATGGATGACTAGATACATTCTTAAGTTTGATCATTCATTGGTGTCATAGTAATTTCAACAAGGGCTGATTAAGAATCTTCGTGTCAGAACAAAAGAACAACAAAAAGACTTACTCTTTAAACCCCTAGGGAAGACACAACATGTGTGTTTACCCTCCGCGCTGGGCAAGCTAACCGAGAAGTCGTGATCAAAGCTTAAGAAATAAATAATGATAAGACTCTTAATTCTAATATGTATTTTAAGGGGTACACAAAAGCCAGACTAATAACATGTAAAAGGAAACGGAGAAGAGTTTAGCACAGATAATTGTCAACAAAAAAAAGTGGACTATTATCATAAAATACAAACAAGATTCTTTGTTAAAACAAGATTAAATGTATTACAATTCTTTACACTATTAGAGTATACAAGTTAAACAATATATTAGGCGAAAACTTCACAATTTACAAGATTTAGAAGACCATAGAATTGACAACCTATGTTGTTCAGACTCTCCAAAAGTGTATATATATTGTGATCACATTCGTGTCAGATCAAATACACACCCCGTGAGATTTTTGAAGAGTCTGACAACCTCCGTCTTTTATGCTCTCCTTCGTGAATGTGTTGAACCCTTAACGAACATTCCCTTTTGTGCAAATTTTTTCTTCTACTAACTTGAATGTGATCATCGATAGGACCATTTTTGAACTTCTTCTTCTTGTGGTGATGGATTGAATCATTAACAATTTGGACTTGCATGTTACGACTCTTTGGCCTCAAAGACTTTCTCATATGTTCTTTTCTATTTTCCCTCATTGATTTTCTTCTTTTTGTGTCATCAAATTTAATAGAGCCTTGTGATTCACTAGAATTACTAGAAATATCAACAAGTGCTTCTTCAATATCTTTTTGATGTCTTCTTCTTCTATTATGCCTAGGCGTAAGAAGAAGTTTCTGAATGTTGAAACAAATGCAAGTGCAACAATAATCTAAGGCTGAAAAGCAAGTAGAGAAACAAGCCCAAGTAGTTCTACAAAGTATGTGACAAATGCACTGACAAATTCCCAACTTGTAAAACAAGTAGAGGAACAAGAAAACTGTAAATAAACAAATGAGAAATCAAGTTAGTTACTACTTCTGTTTCAATTTGTTTGATTTGATTCGGAGTACGAGAGTCAAACTAAATACAAACATAGAATCTTCAACTTTTTGAAATAAAATGTAAATATTCTTTGTCTAGCCAAATAGTAACTAAGACAAACAAATTGAAACAGAGGGAGTACAATGATATGATCATGTTAGTGCTATGCAACAGTCAAATTTGAAGGGCAAATACGAGATAACATGCTAACAACAATGATATAAAATGACTCAAAACTCTAACGGAGAATGAAATTAAGATATTTTTCTACAGTAGATAGAGGAGTACTATTACCATTTTTCCTAAAACAAGACAATCAAATTATAGTTGAATAATAATTTGTGGAAACCCTTCATATCTGGTGTATTTTTCACAAATTCCTTGATATCATTTTACTTAACATTAAAAACCTTCTACATAAGAGGTCAGATTTAATTAGTCAGCAGTGAAATTTCACAAATAGGGTCTGGAGAGGATAGAGTATACGCAGTCCTTGCTATCACCTCGAGAAAGACCCTTGACTCAATTATAAAAATTTTAGGTGTTAAAAAAAAAAGCATAACAACTAATTAGAGAAACAGTACAAAGGCTACTAGAAAAGAAAATAAACAACAACAGAATAATATAATTAAGCGAAACACAAGAACCAAATGAAGATAGATATCAAAACCGAGAACCAACAATATATATAATATTGAAAGGAATTAAGAAACTAACCAAAGTATAATAGGATTGAAATCATGGTTGATTTCAAAAGTTGAGGGATGCAAAAATTTTCAATGTAACGAAGAAAAAAATAGTGAATAACTGCTTTCTTTCAGAGGAAATCAAAAGAACAAAGCACTAAACAGCTGGAGTGATGAAGACAATTATGAAAATGAACATGAAGAAATTGTAGGAGATATACTCGTTTGAAGTTGACCTTGTACAGTGGCGGAGCCAGGAGATATGCTCGTTTGAAGTTGACCTTGTCTTTTATATGAGTTTACATTAAAACTTAATCGGTAGATAAGCTAGCAACTCGTGCTAAAGGTTCTTCATAACCTTAATTCACATCCAACACACTTCCCACCAAGGGTGGAGTTGTAGCCACGCCCCAGGGTGGACCTTAAAAGTGTCTCACATGAGTAATATTCCTCTCAAATTCATCAAAAGTGTACTTGTTTAGGCCTGCTCATATCATCACATAATAGGATCACCATATTTAATGTTATTTTTCATATCCACAAACCAAGATATGAATGACTAGATACATTCTTAAGTTTGGTTATTCATTGGTGTCATAGCAATTGCAACAAGGGCTGATTAAGAATCTTCGTGTTAGAACAAAGGAACAACTAGAAGACTTACTCATTAAACGCCTAGGGAAGACACAACATGTGTGTTTACCCTCCGCATTGAACAAGGTAATCGAGAAGTGGTGATCAAAGCTTAAGAAATAAAAAATGATAAGACTCTTAATTCTAATATGTATTTTAAGGGGTACACAAAAAGCAGACTAATAACATGTAAAAGGAAACAGAGGAGAGTTTAGCACATATAACTGTCAACAAAAAAAATGGACTAGTATCATAAAATACAAATCAAATTCTTTGTTAAAACAAGATTAAATGTATTACAATTCTTTACACTATTAGAGTATACAAGTTAAACAATATATTAGGCAAAAACTTCACAATTTACAAGATTTAGAAGACTATAGAATTGACAACCTATGTTGTTCAGACTCTCCAAAAGTATATATATTGTGATCACATTCATGTCAGATCAAACACACACCCCGTGAGAATTTTGAAGAGTCTGAGAACCTCCGTCTTTTATGCTCTCCTTCGTGAACGTGTTGAACCCTTAACGAACATTCCCTTTTGTGCAAATTTTGTTCTTCTACTAACTCGAATGTGATCATCGATAGGACCATTTTTGAACTTCTTCTTCTTGTGGTGATGGATTGAATCATTAACAATTTGCACTTGCATATTATGACTCTTTGGCCCCAAAGACTTTCTCATATGTTCTTTTCTATTTTCCCTCATTGATTTTCTTCTTTTTGTGTCATCAAATTTAATAGAGCCTTGTGATTCACTAGAATTACTAGAAATATCAACAAGTGCTTCTTCAATATCTTTTTGATGTCTTCTTCTTCTATTATGCCTGGGCGTAAGAAGAAGTTTCTGAATGTTGAAACAAATGCAAGTGAAACAGCAATCTAAGGCTGAAAAGCAAGTAGAGAAACAAGCCCAAGTAGTTCTACAAAGTATGTGACAAATGCACTGACAAATTCCCAACTTGTAAAGCAAGTAGAGGAACAAGAAAACTGCAAATAAACAAATGAGAAATCAAGTTAGTTACTACTTCTGTTTCAATTTGTTTGACTTGATCCGGAGTACGAGAGTCAAACTAAATGCAAACATAGAATCTTCAACTTTTTTAAATAAAATGTAAATATTCTTTGTCTATCCAAATAGTAACTAAGAGAAACAAATTGAAACAAAGGGAGTACAATGATATAATCTTGTCAGAGCTATGCAACAGTGAAATATGAAGGGCAAAGACAAGACAACGTGCTAACAACAACGATATAAAATGACTCTAAACTCTAACGAAGAACGAAATTAAGATATTTTTCTACAGTAGATAGAGGAGTACTATTACTATTTTTCCTAAAACAAGACAATCAAATTATAGTTGAATAACAATTTGTGGAAAACCTTCATATCTGGTGTATTTTGCACAAATTTCTTAATATCGTTTTACTTAACACTAAAAACCTTCTACATAAGAAGTCACATTCAATCAGTCAGCGGTGACATTTCACAAAGATGGTCTAGAGAGGATAGAGTGTACGCAGTCTTTGCTATCACCTCGAGAAAGACCCTTGACTCAATTACAACAATTTTAGGTGTTAAGTAAAAAAACATAACAACTAATTAGAGAAATGGAACAAAGGCTACTTGAAAAGAAAATAAACAACAATAGAATAATATAATAGCGCGAAACACAACAACCAAATGAAGATAGATATCAAAAACGAGAACCAACAATATATATATAATATTTTAAGGAATTAAGAAACTAACCAAAGTATAATAGGATTGAAACCATGGTTGATTTCAAGAGTTGAGGGATGCAAAAATTTTCTATGTAACAAAGAAAATCCCATGTTGGGGCACATGCTGTACTGCAATCATGTTAATCAATTAACTATATCAAAACGTGATAAAAAAGAAGAATCAATGAAGAGAAATTTTGCCCTAAAAAATTAACATACCTACACGCTTTTCCAGACAAAAAATCAAGTGGATGACCAAGCAATTTACCCACAATATCACCAAAACCTGATAATAATGCACCCATCACATTCCCCATATATTCTCCACTCAATAAATAATCACAAGAGAGTATAATTAATTAGCCGTTCTTCTGCCAAAAGAAAATAAAACAGTAAATAACTGCATTCAATAGTGGGAAATTTCTTTCAATTCTTATCTTATAAACGAGAAGTTATACAGTAAATAAATTTGTCATTAACTATACCTCTTTCACATTTTAAATTAAATGTAATAATAGACCCCTTGATGTTAAATCATTTATCAGAAATAAGTTGATTTATTATATATTTTTAATAATTAATATGAATTAAAAGTGTATAATAATAATAATAATAATAATAATAATAATAATAATAATAATAATAATAATAATAATAATAATAATAACAACAACAACAACAAAAAAAAAAAAAAAGTAATAAAACCATAAAAGTATTAAATTTCATACTTTTTTCTCCCTTTAGTTTCTTTATTTTGACATTTAAACTCTCTTTCTTCTTTTTTTTCGCATGAATTTTCTTTTTCTAGAGTTTCAAATTATCTTGATCCATTTTGAATTTACTAATATTGGAAATTTTATTTCATAGAATCAAGAAAAGAAGAAAATTTTTGTTTCATCTATTTAATTTTGTGTAAAAAATATTCTATTTCCATATTATTCTTACATAACAATTTAGTTATTTTATGATCAATCAAATCACGTAACTCTCATGTTTAGGTTCTCTTTAGTCATTTTTTTTTAAAAAATAATTCAAGGAACACTTCTTTCTTTTTGTGAATATAAATAAAGGATGTTATATAAAACTAATTGATTAATTTTGAACACTATAAATTGAAATGACCAAATAATCATAAATGTATAAACTTTTTTTGAGTTATGGATTGAAAATAAATTTATGCTACAACATACCTTAGCTTACTGGATCAAGATAAAATTGTAATTCTGATTTTATTTTCTCAAAAATAAAATACTATCGAAAGAAGAGAAAATAATAAATAGCAACAAAAGATTAACCGAAACAAAAAAAACTTTGTTGTGTTTTAATGAAAAGAAATGGGCTTAACAGTTATAAGTTATAACTTATTAGTTAGTCACTTTTTTTTTATAGTGATTCCATTACACCTGCATAATTGTCTAATAGATTCAAAAAATAATCTTTTAATTTATGACAGGCTTTAATACTTTCTTTGAATAAAAAATGAACATCTATCAAAAAAATATGGGAAAAAGATGTGAAATATATCCGAATTTTGACCGAAATTGCTATAACAATACTAAACTTTGGAAAGGACCTTTTACCCCCCTGCACTATTTAATAGTGTATTTTAAAGGTATATATGTACCCGCGTAGACATCATAAATATTGCATCATTATAAATAGTAATGTATCCATGTGGACTCCAGCCTTTGTTGTGCTTCCAATCTCTTCTCATCCAATGCCTCCAACTCTGCTAGATGAAGTTGAGCGTTGCTTTCAGTTGTAAGTCCCTCTTGGACTGCTATTCACAATGATGGAATTTGCTTCTCCAATGGAAGGACTGCTTCTACGCCATACACCAATGAAAACGGAGTCGCTTGCGTAGCCATTCTAAAGGTTGTACGATATGCCGACAAAGCTTCACCAACTCTCTCATGCCAGTCCCTTTTATTCTTTGCAACTACTTTCTTCAATAGGTTACCGAGTGTCTTGTTAAAAGCTTTAGCAAGACTGTTGTGCCGTAATTTTCCTATCTGTAGAAAAAATTACTTTTTGAAATGTTCTAAGTATAAAACAATTTGAGGAAAATACTTAGAAAAAGAGTCGCCACTTAATTTTTTAAGGAAATCAAGAAAACTTTTAATTTTCAAAGATTTAAACAGAAAAAAAATCATTTGAAAATACCAAAGAGGATTCGGGGTTCAATTTACACTTCGAGAAGGGTTTACGCATTCGAAGTGCCCGCTAACATGCGGTTGACCTGCGACTTGACTAAAACGATTTTTTGACTAATTCTTAGGAAAAAGGGTGATTTAACATAAAAATAATAATTTATAATATTTGATTAACTTTGAAAAAACAATTAAATAATTGACACATTTTTTGTTTTATTTTCAAGGAAAAGGGACCTAAATTGAAACTTTTGAACTTAATTACAAGTGATTGGAACTTTAACAAAATCAGATTAATTAGATTTTATTTAATTCATTAAGAAGAAAAAAATATATAATAATAATGATTTGAACTCAAACCATTTTAAATTGGTTGGAGAGTAAATTGGGTTAAAATTTGAGAAAATGAATAAAGTAAAGGAAGGAAAACGTTTTAATTATTTTTAAGTTTATTTGCGAAAGTACCTTGACTTAAACAATTTTAAAAGTGAATAAAAATATGATTAAGTGAAAAAGTACCAAAGAACATTTTCCCTTCCTTAGATTCAACTTACTTAAAGTGATGAAATTTGACCAACTACTTGCTTGATAAAATAAATTGACACAAAAGAAATGTGCTGAAAATGAATCAACACAAAGAAATAACTCATCTTTGGGGAATCTAATTAAGTTAGTTAACAATTCTAAAGTTAGAGTTAAAGAACAAACAATAAATAATCACAAATAAATAATTAAAGAGTAAGGGAGAAATTGAATTTGGGCCTCCTTTTGGGCCATTTCGCTGGAATTTTTTGGGTTTTCACCCAATCCCGTTTTTGTATACACTCTATGTATATCAGTGTATATCGAATGTATACAGCCCATTTTTCTGCTTTCTGGGACCTGTACGTCAACTCCAAAGACTTTCTTTTTGATTTTTCAAGGTTGGCTAACTAGACAAAAAGTTTTGGGCCTTTATGGCCCCCTCGAAATGCAAGGGAGAATATAGGAGTTCATGTAGAACTCGGGCAGATTTCACATGCAAACAAAGGAAGGAGCGGAGTTAATATATGATCCAACTAACATAAATGCAAGAAGAACAAACTAATTTAATGAAAAGTGTGTATTTTGACTCAAGAAAGATGCATACTAACAAACAATCCTACCAAAGGGATTCATATAAAGGCATACTGGACAACAACAATTTTGAAGGAGAAAAATAAAATAAAATATACATTATAGGGGAACATAGTAACCAATTCAGCTAAATGAATTAATGTGGCTACTATACATGCCTACAGATGGCAGGATGGAGATAAAAGGACGCAAAAAAAAAGAAAGACAAAGCTACTCATTATCATGCATATTAGAAGATATAGCAATAACACATATACTACACTAATGAATATCTTAAATTAAAGGACACATGAAAGCTATTCTAGGCTTGAATGATATAAAAGTGATTACTCATGAGCAACAACAAATTAAAGAGGATAAAAAAAAAATAGCAAAGGTAGTCACACGCTACTACTAATGCTCATTCCTGGGACGAGTGAAAAGTAAAGGAAAATATGCTCATGCACCATATCCTTTATAGAATATCAGACCAACAATCAAAATTTAAATAAAAAAACAGATGAAGAAGTTTAACATTTATTCCAATATAGCTTTTAAGGAAA
Source organism: Solanum pinnatisectum (assembly GCA_035578085.1). NCBI lineage: Eukaryota > Viridiplantae > Streptophyta > Magnoliopsida > Solanales > Solanaceae > Solanum > Solanum pinnatisectum. Next base: position 7,742,467 of record CM069086.1, on the reverse strand, counting down.
AAAAGAGCGGATTATCACGCAAATTCTAACTACTACCGACAAACCTCATCAATAAACAAAATCAAAGCCATGACCATGATGATCTTGAAAAGGACAAGTATTATATTCTTATAATATTCAAACACATACTTCTATCAAACATTTACTTATATAACTCCCATCAAAAAATGCATCAGTTGAACAAATTTCAATAGACATGAAGCATTAGGATCTCTTTTGTAGTAATTTTGAAAAATTAGAGACCAAAGACATATTTGAAGCTTACACACAACATTTGGACAACCCTTTGAAACAATGCTAAGCACAAGTAAACTTTAAACAAGGCAAGCTGTAAACAAAGGCCTAACAGAATGAGACCTAGACAATTGCTATCCAGACGCATTCGAACGACTCCAACAAGTATCACATAAATACTGACGCTACCAAAGGCTATGAACGAGTAAGAACTAAGCATGACGAGCTAATCATATTCAAGACTACTACATGAAAATCTCCTAACTCGCATTCAAAGGTAGCAAAATACAACTACGTAAACTCATTCACATCTCCTAACTACACGACCAGCAAGCATGGACTCTATTTCGACAAATATGGATGGAACGGTATAAAAATGATTAATAAATAAACAGAGGACCGAAATGAGCACAACATAACCAAGAAAAGTCAAGAAGAACCATAATAGAGAAAAAAACAGATTAACACGGGCGGTAAGACCATCCTTTGAAAACGAAATACATATAAGTTTAGGAAAGGGTAAGATGAAGAGAAAACTTAGGCTCTAAACAAGACATGTAAGATCAACTCATAACTAAATAACAAATATTCCATGATTCAATTACTCGTTGGAAACAAGAAAAAGAAAAAGGGGCAAGAGTTATTTACCTCTTCTTGAGTAGCGAACTGAGACGAACAAGCAGAGGTGATGAACTTTTCCCACCAAAAATAAAAACTCGAACACACACGATCAAACAAAATTTCGGACAAAATCTTAGACTCGAACGAAACTTGAGAAAACCGATCCAAAGGAGTAGAAAACGTGATACTCCAATCGAAATTAGATTCTCTCCGCCCTAAATATATTTCTATATGTATATTTCGGCTATTTTTGCCTAAACTCTCCTAATGTAGTATTCTTTTTCTCTCTAAATTTTTTTCCCAGCGAAGAGGAACACGAGCTTTATAGAGGACAAAAATTGGATGAGGGCAAGGGCATAAATGGGAACCCCCATCCAATCCTCGATTCAAATTTTTCCCCAAGACCAAGGAACTGCTGCTTGTACAAGATGGGCGGTTGTTGCAGAGAAAGGCTGTGGGAGCCGCTGTTGGTTGACGCGTGAAGGAGAAGAAGATGCGTACGGGATCGTTTGGTCATTGTTCTTCGCGTTCGATCCAGTCGCGTTGCTGGACTGTTCTGGGTTTCATCGCGCTGCGGAGAAGAAGAGCGCGTGAGTGGGGTCGGTTTTGGTATTGGGGTCGTTTGGAATTGTTGTTTGCTTGGAGTTGTACGCTGTTCTGATCTCTTTGAGGATAGAAAGGATGTTGGGCCGGGTCAGGCGTTGGATTTGCTGGGCTGGGTCGGCTGAAAGTTGGATAGCAAAGGGGAAATGGGTTTGGGAGTTGGCGGGCTGCTAGAAATACTTTTGGCTGATTAAATGGCCCAATGTTTGGGTCTTAGAGAATTGAATTCCAAAATAGAGAATGACCATATTTGTAATTGAATTACAATGGTAACTAATTTATAAGTCGAAACTTTAGCCAAATTGAATTAGATTGGCGAACTCGGTTGTTGACAAAATAAGACAAAATAATATAATTAGTTTATGGGCTTCTTAATCTCAATGGAATAAAATAATTAACTTAATTATAAACTAATTATTTCAAAAATATAGACTATTATATGACTAAAACAATTAACCAAATATTTAATTAAAACAAGTATTTTTGAGATGATTTTTGAACATTCATAGAATGTACTAATTATATACATAATTATGTAAAACATATGTATTATCTAGAAACTATAAAAAGTGACGAAACTATTTAAAATAACTTGCAAACTATGTATTTTCTTAAAATTTTGTAAAACTGATTATTTTAACTCGTTTGAAATCGAAGAAGCTTGATGATTAATTTTAAAGTTGTGGAGGGTCAAAATTGGGTGTCAACAAAGACCATTGGCAAGTGCATTGTACATTGAAGACTTATGTTGCTTAAAACTGAACTTCTCGCACAAACTACTCATGAGTTTATTGTTGAAGCGTGTTCCATTATCAGTGAGTATACATCTTGGTATGCCATATCTAAAAATTATGTTTGATTTGATAAAATCAACAACATTTTCTTCTTTACCTCTTTTAATGGTACAGCTTCAGCCCATCTAGAGAAATAGTCAGTGGCAGCTAAGATATACATTTGTCCTTTTGACGACTTTGGAAGAAGTCCAACAACATCAAGTCCCCATGCATCGAAGGGCCATGAGGCTACAGTCAGATGCAGAGCCTCTGGAGATTGATGGATGTAATTAGCATGGAATTGACACGCTCGACACTTTTTGGCATGCTCTAAGCAGTCCATCACCATTGTTGGCCAATAGTAGCCTATCCTCTTGATGCAAAAATTTAGTTTAGGCCCTAATTGGTGTGCTCCACATGTGCCAGAATGTTCCTCCTCCATTGTTTGTTGAGCTTCTTCTTTGTCAAGACACCGCAAGAATAGTCCCTCATAAGAACGACGAAATAATATCCCCTCATGAAAGATGAATCGTGGTGCCCTTCTCTTAATGTCTACTCTTACTCGTGGATCCTCAGGCATCCTTCCATGTTCAAGATACTCAATCAGTGGTTTTCTCCAATCTTCATCTTCAACCATTCGAACATGGTGGCTTTCATTGATTTGAAGATCAAGACAACTAGGGATAACCCATTGATGAGATACACGTACCTTTGTTGTCTCATTTTCTCTGAGTGCCATTGTTGTGGCCAAGTTAGCCAAAGCATCCGCCATGCGATTTTCTTCTCTTGGGACGTGCTTTAAGAATACTTGATCAAACCTTTCAAGTAAGAAAGTAGCATATTGGTGATATGACAAAAGATCTTCCTTCTTTACCTCGTAAATCACTAAGAGTTGATTGATGATCGATTGGGAGTCACCATAGATATCTAATTGAGGAATCTTCATATCTGATGCCATTTCAAGGCCCACAATCAAAGCTTGGTACTCTGCAGCGTTGTTGGAACATGTTTCACCTAGAACAAATGAAAATGGTAAGATTAGTCGTTCTAGAGATATCAACACGACTCCCACCCCTGCACCATCTCGACATGAAGATCCATCAAAGAATATTGTCCATGCCGGCAGCTCTTCAGTAAAAAATGTATCTTCATTAGTGAACTCATCTAAAGTTTCCCATTTTCCCGGAAGAGGGTGATCAACAAGGAAATTAACAAGTGCTTGCCCCTTCACAACTTTTTAAGGTGTGTATATGATGTTATATTGATTAAACAATATAGACCATCTTGCTAGACGTCCTGAGAGAACTGGTTGAGTCATTACGAACTTCACGAAATCAGATCGAGAAATTAGCTTGATAGTTTAAGCTTCAAAATAATGCCTTAATTTTTTTATTACATAAAGCAATGCTAAACACATCTTCTCAATAGGCGTATAATTTAACTCAGCTCCTATCAAGGTCCGACTCAGATAATATAGTGCTTGTTCCTTCTTAGCTTCATTCTCTGGAGCAACAAGTGCCCTAAGTGATCGCTCTTGTGGTGCAATGTATAGTATAAATGGCTTTCCAAGAGTTGGTGCCCCTAATACAGGTGAATTCAACAAGTATCTTTTGATGCTTTCAAAAGCATTTTGACATGATTGGTCCCAGTGGAAAGGAGCATCTTTCTTCATTAAATGGTTGAAGGGTTGGCATCGTCCAGCCAGGTTAGAGATGAATCTCCAAATGAATGCCAAATTTCCTTGTAGACTGCAGAGGTCTCTCAAGTTCTTTGGCTTAGGCATTTTTTGGATGGCATCAATCTTTGCAAGATCAACTTCAATTCCACGGTGACGCATAATGAAGCCCAGAAACTTTCCTAAGGTAACCCCAAAAGCACATTTGAGTAGATTCATTTTTAACTCAAATTTTCTTAACCTCTCAAAAATAATTCGAAGGTCTTCAAGATGGTGTTCCCTTTGCTTCGTTTTCACCACCAAGTCATCGACGTAAAATTTCACCCCCTTATGAAGCATGTCATCAAATATGTTTTGCATTTCACGTTGGTAGGTGGCACCAGCATTCTTTAGACCAAAAGACATCACTTTGTAACAATAAATCCCTTTTGGAGTGCGGAAAGCAATGTATTCTTCATCTTTTAGAGATATTCTAATTTGATTATATACAAAAGAACCATCCATAAATGACATAGCTTCATGCCCAGTTGTAGCATCAACCATGATCTCAATGATTGGCAGATGGAAATCATCTTTTGGACATGCCTTGTTCAATTCTTGAAAATCAACGCAGACACGTATTTGACCATTCTTCTTCTTAACAAGTACAATATTTGAGATCCACAATAGGTACTTCATCTCTCGGATAAATCCAACTTCGATGAGCTTGTTGACCTCCACTTCAATTTGTGTTACCAATTCAGGGCGAAACACTCTTTGTGACTGCTTTATAGGCCGCGTTCCATTTTTTATCCTCAAATAATGAATAGTTATTATGGGACTAACGCCCAGCATTTCTCTGTACGACCAAGCAAAAACATCTTTGTACTCAACCAATAACTTTAAGTATTTTCTCTCTTCTTCTGGTGTAAGAAGTGCACTAATGAAGGTTGGGCGTGGATCTTCCAAAGTGCCCAGATTTATTTCCTTGAGGTCATCTATGGTTGATTGTATGCCATCCTCCAGTTGAGGGGGAGCCTATTGGACATCATCGTCATGTAAATCATTAATGTCTGGACCTTCTTCCACTTTTATGTGATAGGATGATTGTGTCAAGTTTGAATCTTCCATCTGACTTCCCACAAATACTATGATGACGTCATCTTCCTCCTTCTTAGTTTCTCCATGAAATTGGTTGGTGACAACAATTGTGCTTTTTTTTTTTCAGCTTCAAAGAACCATCGGTGGTGATTGACAATACAGACTTTCTATTCATACGTGATGGGAAAACACTATGAATCTCCTTTTCATCAATTACATCAGAAGAATCTTGATTTTCATGCTCCAGCAACTTTCTTTCGAATAATGATTTTCTTTTGGTTCCCAAGCGATGAAATACAGAAGTCGTTGAGGTGGTGACATATTCGTCCACTTGTTTAGAGGATTCTCTTTTATCCTTGAGGCACAATCTTTCAAATACAGAGACACGGGGTGTCAATCTTCCAATGAGTCCAAACACCCAAGTCCGTCGTGGTGTTTTACCCTCCTTAATTTCCTTTGTCTTTTCTATAAATATGTAGTAGCATGAAGTTATTTCTTTCCCCTTCTTAGATGAAATTCGAAGAGGCTCCGGCAAGCTGAATCCTAACCCAAACTTTGGAGTGGCGACATGATATCCTTGCTTTCTCAACTTCATTTGAGACTTTGTAAGCCCGTGTATCTTTTCACCAGTGACTTCATCCCTAAGTTCTCCTAACTTTTCTGGATTTGAGAAGTCGTAACCTGATTTTTCAAGCAATGTGAAGACCTTTTGATCAAAATTCCCTTTTATCTTACCAACATGGATATTACCTTTGGAGGGCTCCAAAGTGATAGACGGGACTTGTGCAACTAGAACAATCATTTTCTCCTTCAAATCATGGAATGTTATGTGACTGAGTTCCTTCCTTGGTGGGTGGACTTGTTGAGTACATTCCTCTAGTAGTGGTTATCCCTTTTTTCGACGCTCACATAGAATGTAGCAAAAAATTGGTTGCTCATTATCAATACTGGTCTGCATATATCCTTTAGATGGTGAGGGCATAATGGAAACCTCTTCCGTTCTCTTCTTAGATATCTTGATAGCGGCCCATTGAACTTTACTATCTTTGAGATTAATTAAGTCGGCTTCTATATGTTCCTCCATATTTGCTCTTCCAGAATCTAAATAGAATTTTGCATTTGCAAAATATGACTCCGTCTCCATGAAAGGATTAATGTATGCATCTATTTTGACTACTTCACCATCTTTCATATACTTCATGCACTGATATAAAGTAGATGGCACCACTCCATTTTCATGAACTCGAGGACGCCCAAGCAACAAGTTGTATGATGTTTTGGCATATATGACATGAATCAAAGTGTTTGATTTCACGTCACCAATGGATAATCCTACACAAATCTTCCATATGGATCGTTGTCCTCCTTGATTGAACTCTTGGATCATTAGATTGCTTTTGGACAATTCATCAACAGATATTTCGAGTTTTTTCAAAATAACTTTTGGCATAATATTGACTGCCGAACCACCATCAATTAGAATGCGATTGAGATGTTGTTCTCGAATAGACCTTACAACAAGCAAGGGCCTATTGTGTAGCTTAGACCCTAAAAACAAGTCATCATCTGTGAAGGCAATTATGGCACAACATGGGGCAACTTTTTCATTAGTTTGATGTTCTTATGTTATTGTTGGATTATGCTCACCTTTGCTTCCCTTTGTTTCATCTGTACTGGAAATAACATGTGTTGCACCAATTTGACTACCGCAAAAGAATTTTTCAGGAAATAATTCATCTAATGTAATGGGCCTTCGAACCTTCTGCAATGAAGAACCATTGATCTTTTGGCTAGTACAAGACTTGACGCTTTTTGATGATTGTAGTTGATTCACATCACTCCTTGTTGCTCTTGTCTTAGGAAGTCGTATCCTAAGAACTGCTTGATGTCTCCATTTCTTATGAGTAACTAGAGTCCAACCATCAACTTCATTGTCGTCTATCTCTAGTGAACCTTCAGGGTTTTTCCTTGGAAAGTCAACTTCAACAGGTGTGAAACTTCTGAATTGCAAGGAAATGGTGTTTGGCATAATTTGGGACCTTGAACACTTCTTTTGATTGGATGCTACACTAGCATGATCGCCTTTGCTGTTTCATCCATGTCAATGATGATTTTTACTTTGCTTACTAACATCATGATTTTCTCCTTCAAGATAAAGCATTTGCTGGTCGGGTGGCCAAGGACGCGATGGAACTTGCAGTATTTAGGATCACCAACCTTATTGATTTCTTCAGGCCTCTTTGATTCCGGAAGATCGATGACTTTCTTAGCTAGCAATTTATCAAGAATCATAGGTACGTCTGAATCTGGAAACGGGTAAACCTTTGCCTCTAACTCCTTCAAGGTTGGTTGTCGCCTTTACTCCTTTGGATATTGACTTGGGGCTTCCTCCTCTTTTAGTTTACTCTTGGTGGTGACTTTTACAGAAGTTGCTTTCACCGCCATAGATTCCTTAGTTTGGATCTTTGAGGTCATACTTTTTTGAACTCCTTTTTTTCTTTTGTCAGATCAACAAAAGAAGATGCCTTCCCATGACTTGCGATGCTCAACTCCATGTCATGCGCTCGTGTAGCAAGTTCCTCAAAAGTTTGCAGTTTGATTCCTTGTAATATGTATAGAAGTCCCCATTGCATACCTTGAATGCACATTTCCACAATAGATATTTAAGAAAGACGATCTTTGCAGTCTAAACTCAGTGATCTCCAATGATTGTGTAATCCACCACAGGCTCATCCTTTATTTTCTTAGTGCCGGTCAACTCTATCATGCTTACGGTTCGGCGAGTACTGTAGAAACGATTGAGGAATTCCTTCTCGAGTTGCTCCCAACTATCAATAGACTCGTGTTCAAGGTCGATATACTAGTCGAATGCATTTCCTTTTAGTGAACGAACAAACCGTTTTACCAAAAGGTCACCATGTGTTCCAGCATTGCTACAAGTTTCAACAAAGTGGGCTATATGCTGGCTTGGGTTCCCCTTGCCATCAAATTGTTGTAGCTTTGGTGGTTGATAGTTTGTTGGCATTGATAGACAATCAATCCATCTGGTATATGGCTTGGAGTAATTCAAGGAACTTTGTGGTGTTCCGTCATATTGAGCCCTGATAGTGTTCGTTATCATGTCTTGCAACTATTGGACAGATAGTGTAGCAACTGAAGCAGATTGTTTCTCTTTTTGAAATTTTGACTTTGCTAGAGATTCTTCAACGTCCTTGTTTCATTGATCAAAACCAGATGGACGAGTGGAGACATGACTTGACTCTCCAGGTCTGAAGGCCTCCAACTTGTTCATAAATTGAGCAATATGAAGATTTTTGTCATCAACGGATTTCTTCAAGGCCTTAATGGTTTGCTCCATCATCGCAAACTTCTTGTCCATGTCAGTTGAGTCAGCCATCAAAGCATTGACATTCATTGAAGTTGGAGAATCCATTGAATCTTCAGATTCACTAAAGTTGGAGCCAATTTGAGAAAATTCTCCAAAGAGCACAGACGCAAGATTGCCCTTAGGTGTTGCACTTACGACCATCATATGAGAGTTGTTGTCTTTCATCACCTCCAAAGAAGTGAAGTATACAGATTCATCTAGCCCACTGTTCTTGAACTTACGCCGAGTAATCGGGCAAACATGACTGAGATCAGCAGATATAACATCAGTAGAGTCCTTGTATGAAAAATCACTACTATTTCTGAAGGTCATTGCAGTAGTTGCCTTTGTAGTTTCTGATTTGCAATCGAAAGAGATAAAGAGCAGAATTGGTCCCACTAGGCGTGCCAAATTTGTTCGCAACAAATTTTCGTAAGTGCTGAAAATTGACTGCAAGCAAAATAAATAAAAGAAAATGTGATTTTTATTAACGAATCTTTGTGAGTACAATTCTGTTGTTTTCTTGATTCTCTCTTCTAAGTTTCTCCAAGATTCGAGGGTCTTCAGTAGCGTACTTCTCGAATTGTTGGATGATGTAGACCTCCTTGCGATGTTGTTGATCTCCAGGAACGTCGGAAAGCACTTCGTTGTTTCAAGTTGATCTCCGGGAAGAACTCCGTTGATCACTCCTTCGAAGAGCTATGTTGTAGCTTTCTCCAATTGCAGAATGCTTGTTGAAGAGTTTTCTTGATGCCTTTAGAATGTCACGTCATCCCCTATTTATAGTTGTAGGGGATGGACAAGGTTGTATATGATTTGCCAAAGGATGTCATTTTGACACTTGACATGTTGAGATTGGTTCTTGCACTTGATTGGGACTACCACCTCATTTGGACACGTGGCGCCGCCTTATTGGTCTTTGATGCCTAGTCACTGTGACATGTGGCATGAATTTGGGCTTCAAGGTGAAATGGACCTTGGATTTGAATTTAATAAAATGGACTTATTTATTTGTAAAGCCCAAATTAATCATTCAGCCCAAACGAACATGAATTTAATTCAAATTTCTTATGAATTTAATCCAACACAATTTATGTGGCTACAATTCTTAATACCTTTTATAAAAATTTTGATTGTAAGTCAATAATTTTATCAGGACGCTCTTGAGTACATACAAATTCAAACGTTTTAACAAACTTTAAATCATATTAATTCAACATAAATGTCCGTGAGTTATTCTAAACAATATTTTCATTATAGAAAATAAATATGTGAGTGCAAAATGTTAAAACTAATTAAGATCGTTCCTCGATTCTCCCAACTAACAAGAGTAACAAAACAAAATTTCTTCAACAAGATTTTCACATAGTTATTTTTTTTTTTCTTTTTTCTTTTGTTTGATTTCTATAAAATTTGTATGCCTTTCCAACATAATTATAAGAATCAGAAAAAAAAGATATTTATATTATATAATTTTTTTCCCATACAATGGAAAACTTTACAGATTTCTTAACAAAATTAACGTGTACGATATATACATGGAGCAAATTAAAAATGAAATTATTTAAATTTTCTTAGGTCACAAGTTTTGAAATTTGTGAATTAAACTAAAAATAAAAAAAGAACTTGATCATTAAAAAGCGAGATAATAGTCAACTACGGCAAGTAACGGATGATTCATAAGCCGGCATTTTTTTTAATGAATAACATAAGTTTTTAAAAATATTTTTCAATATATAAATTTGAGATTAAAGAATATTAAAAGTATAGTCAACTTAATATAAATTAGTAAAAATAATTTTAGAGGGAAATAACTTGCATTATTGTTTAATATAAAAGCAACATTTAAGTGTATGTCTCCTAATTGTCATTTTCCTCTTTCCCAGTTTATGTGATAAGCTCAAATTTCGAAATGCAAACAATTTAAGTTCGAAAGTAAATTTAAATATGAAATCTTTAAGTTTTTTGAAATAAACTTTTTATGTTTTAAAACTACATAAAAAAGTTCTATAAATCACAGTAATTTGCAATTCAAAATATTTAAAAGATATATGAAAAAATTATGATCAAGATAAACTTATTTGAATATCAAAATTCCAAAAATGATTTTAAAAAATTACATATAAACCTAACAAACATATGATGTCATGAGTTTAGGTCACAAAAGTAATTTCCTTTTATAACACTGAAATACACGTCTAAACTTCCTCCTATATAAACTTTGCCTTATAAAAAAAAATAAATCTCTCATTACTCTTTGCTAAATAAATTATAAAATTTTTGTTTCTTTGGATTTAAGAGAAATAATTATTAAGGAAAATGAAAATACAGTTGATGTGGCGGAACACGGCAGCATTAATGATGGTGATGGTGGTGATGGTCGTCGCGGAAAACGTTACGTATGATGGAAGGTCGTTGATAATAGATGGCCAGAGGAAAATGTTATTTTCTGGTTCTATTCATTATCCAAGAAGCACTCCTGATGTATGTATTTTCTCTCTATCTTTTACTTGTTATACGCTATGAATTTCATCGTTAAATTAATTTTTATTTATTAGAATATTTTGATAATTCATCGCTAAAATGAATTCAGAATTTTTATTCGATTCAAAATTGAGTAATTTTTCAACTAAATTTATTGAGTTCTGCCAAACACGAAATTAGTACTAGGGTGGATTTGTTCCTTCGAATAATTCTGTTTATATGAGATCTTTATCAATTTTGTTTAATATGTTTATAGTAATAGGTAATTTACCATATAAAAAATTACATGTAATATACTCCCTCTAATCCGTATTAATAGAACACACCATTTAAGAAAAAAAATTAAGGATATAAATTAAAACAAATCCCAATATTTTTTTTTAACTTAAAATAATTTACTTATTTTGAACTATAAAAAAAAATTCAGTAATTCAGTTAATATGAAACAAAAAGTCATCTAATTTAATTGACTCTTAATGACAAAAACTGTAACTCTCAACTACTGCATTTAAGTTTGTTGAAATTATAAAAAAAATTAAGGATATAAATTAAAACAAATCCCAATATTTTTTTTTAACTTAAAATAATTTACTTATTTTGAACTATAAAAAAAAATTCAGTAATTCAGTTAATATGAAACAAAAAGGGTAATTAGTCATCTAATTTAATTGACTCTTAATGACGAAAACTGTAACTCTCATCTACTGCATTTAAGTTTGTTGAAATTATACTTAGTGTAGTACTCTGTCTGTTCTACAATTATTATCCATTATTGACTTGATACAATCTTTAAGAAATAATAAATAATATGTGTAATATTACTATATTATCCTTTGATTTTATTAAATTTAATGCTTTGAGAAATGTGTTAGATGATAATAATATTTAATAGCAAGGGTAAAATAGACAATAAAAAAGGTAAATTATCTCTTGATTTTTTAAAAATTGAATAAGTATTGTTGAATAACTATTTTTAGTATAATGGATAACTCGTATTGGACTGAGTCAATTAATAGATTAATTGACTCGGTCGCTTATTTGGTGTTTTGTGTATCAACATTTAATTTTTAAAAAATAACTAGTAGAAAAATTATAATAAACAATTTCTTGCTTTTCTAAATTATTGAATATATTCGAATAAGTATATTTAAGTTACACCATTGGAAGAATTCATTTGTAAAATGTAACAAACAAACAAAATTAACTAATACTCTAGTTTTTTTTTTAAAAAAAGAGACCCAATAATAAGGAATTTATATTCGGTTCTGCCGTTTGTTATTCAAAGTCTCTGGTGATAATTACAAAGAAAATATTAAAGATTCTACTAGTTATCTTATTCAACATTAAGATAATTTCTTGTTTTTATAAATTATTGAATATATATTTGAATAAGTATCTTAAAGTTACATTGTTAGAAGAATCCATTTGTAAATGTAACAAACAAACAAAATAATTTAAGGAAAAATTACAGAAATCCATCTTTTAATTTAATTATTATCATTATTTCCTATAAGTTTTACAAATCTCCAAAATCCCTCATTTTCTTGCATCAGATTAGTGTATCATGTATAAAATGTAATGTATCTTATTTAACAATTAATGTATCTCGCGCATCAAATTAATGTATCAGTGCTTATATTATTGTATCCGTTTGAGGAATTTCTGTAATTATAAACTTTTAAGGGATATATTGTAATTTTGCCTTAAAAGTATGTGATTTCTGTAATTTGCCCATAATTTAATAGTTTTTTGAAAGAGTCTCAAATAATTAAGGAATTTATATTCAATTTTGCCGTTTGAGATTCAAAGTCTCTAATGATAATTACAAGGAAAACAACAAAGATTCTACTAGTTTATCTTATATTTAACATCTAAAAATTTGAGTTTTTTTAAAAAAAGTTTCTAATCAATCACAAAACAGACAAACTTTCATCACCATTTTTTCCAATTTCTTCATTTTTCATTATTGTAGAATTACAAAATAAATATCCTGATCATTTTTTCAATTTTATGTGATATTATTTAATTGAGTATCAAATTTAAAAGTACCATTATTTTAATGCAATCAACTTTAAAAACTAATTATATAAAAGGTGAACTACCTCAGTCCCAATATGTGTAAAATATAGTAGGTAATTTCTTTTATTTGTTTAGGGTGACTTAATAATGAAGCTAGTAAAGTGTTTAGTTTAGGTCTCAAAATATTGAGGCGTCAACAAATTAAAAAGGTTAAAAAATTCATTAAAAAAAAGATATTATCTACCTTTTACAAAATGTATTTTAGAACTTTAATCTATCTTTTTCAAAATGTATTTTAGAACTTTAAATTAAATTATTCAAATCTTCATATTAATCAATAAAGTTTTTATAATATCATCTGAGAAATAACATCTCATTAATATTAATTGATCTTCAACATTAAAAATAACATGTAAAAATAAAAATAAAAACAATTGCAAACTTGCAAACTATCTTCTTGTTAAGACAACTATGTGTATAAATATACTTAATACTTTTTATTAAAATTTTAATTTTATTAGGTCATTAAGGCCTTATTTGGTCTCATTTATTTGTACAATGAGATGATTCCAACCTAATCTCATTAAATACATTTGTTTTTTTGTTAAAAAGAAATATGTCTTAGATTAGTGATAAAAACTTAACACCGTTGAGACTTTAAAATTCATGCTTTTATTTTTTTTCTTAAATCAGCAAATTATTAAATCTCGTTGAGATATTTTCGAAGCCAATTCTCTATTTTTACTATACTTTTAATACCTATTTTCAGTTATCAAACTAATATTTAGATACCCCAACAAGATATCATAACTCAAGTCAAACAAAAAGAAAATAAAGCATTAAGATTTTTGTAGAAAAAAGATTAAGAGAGAAAAGTTTGGTGGTAGATATTCTAATCTTTGAGTTACAAAATTATAAAAATCGAAAACTCAGTTTGCTGTCTGAATCAGTTCCTTTATGGACCCAAACAAGTGTTCCGAAATGGATTTGTCAAATTTGGCTTCAATCCCAAGCAGTTCGTTTTTACTGGATTTTAAATAATTTGAGTTATAATTTAAATATGCTTTGAGTTATCTTGAGACAATCCCTGAAATAAGAGAATAGTCGATGGAATTTTTTTACGTTTCATACTGATGAATCTAGTTATAAATAAGGTAAATTTTTTACATTTCATTTTGAATCTGTAGTTATAAAATTTATCCTCTTTTGAAGAAAACGATATTAATTATTTTTTTATTTAAATTGTATATTTATGATGTTTAAAAATAAATAAATTATATTTGTTTAAATATTAAAACAAACCCGTTCAGACCTAAAAACAATATCTTAATCATTCGAACCTAATTTTACCAAGACACCTTCACCACATACAACAAATTCTATAAATTCACAGACAAATCATATTAATTCAACAAAAATGTCCGCAAGTTATTCTAAACCACATTTTCATCATAGAAAATAAATAGGTGAATGCAAAAAGTTAAAATTGAGATCATTCCTTGATTCTCCCAACTAACAAGAATAACAAATTAAAACAAAAAATTTCCAACAAGATTTTCATTTCATGATCGCCGCTATTATAGTTACTTTTTTTTTTTTTCTGTTATTTGATTGCTTAGAAAACGTGTATGTTCTTTCCAACTTAATTATAAGAAGTAGAAAAAAATTATTTATGTTATATATTTTTTATTTAAATAATAATTAATTTTAACTATATATATATATATATATAAACAATATTTTAATTAAAGAAAACAAATATGTGAATGCAAAGATTTTCATGTAGTCATGGTCGCCGCTATTATAGTTACTTTTTTTTTTTTTCCTTTTGTTTGGTTGATAGAAAAATTGTATGCCTTTTTAACTTGATTATAACAACTATAAAAAAAAAGAAAATATTTACATAATATTGTTGCTCGTTAAAATAATAATAATTTTTAAATATATATAATTAACATATATATTTTTATATATTTAATTAGCAATTATAATTATTTTAACTGATCGATCAAATATTTTAAAACCTTCAATTTAGTCTGTATTCAACTTGTTTGAATCATTTTTGGATTATTTCTTTTATAAAGTGATGCACTATTGAAAGCGAACTTATTAAAAATACACTTGACATAAAAGAACATACATCTTAACAAAATATTTTCCGAGATATTTTCTTTTTTTATGTGAAGTTATTGAATGATTATTTCTTTAACCACCTATAATCATTTCTCTCAAGTTTATAATAATTAAAATGAATCATATTTATCTTACCCTATTTATTTTGTATATAATTTGTTGGGAAAAAGGTTCGAAATATATTTGAGTTTTGACCGAAATTACTATAACAATCTCAAACTTTGGGCAGGACCTATTACCGTTGCATTATTTAATAGTGTATTTTAAAGATATATAGGTGCTCATATGGACATCATAAATATTGCATCATTATAAATAGTAACTTGTCCAGCTCGGCACTTATATATCTTTAATTAAAATACAATATTAAATAGTTCAGGGGGTAATAGGTCATGCCCAAAGTTTGGAATTGTTACAACAATTTCGGTCAAAGTTCAGATATATTTTAAACCTTTTTGGGTACTTCACATTTGAAGTTGTGGTTAATACTTAAGCTATTTGATGAATATTTTAAATTCGTAAAAAACCAAATCTTTATGTCTTTGTAAGTATATATATAATATTGTATAGAATCATTGTATACTCAATGTATAAATAGTTTGGATGAAATAATTGACTATGCAGGTATAAACTAAAAAATTAAGTAGGTACTTAGGTGTAATATTTAAATTAAACTTAAATTATCATTATTTTTAGAGAGATGTATCAAAAACACCTCTAAACTTGATGCAAATTATTAGTTTCATCCTCAAACTATTGACAGCCTTAAAAACATCCCTTTACTTGACTAATTGAAGCTAAATACACCTCCGATCTTGCAACATTAGTGAAATACACCCCTAAATTCTCATCAAGTTTAGGGGTGTTTTCAACACTTCTCTAGATTTTTACTAAGAACTATATGCTCCTACAAGAGTTTGAGACCACTTGCTATGTCAATTTGCATATTGAGA
This sequence comes from Solanum pinnatisectum, assembly GCA_035578085.1. NCBI lineage: Eukaryota > Viridiplantae > Streptophyta > Magnoliopsida > Solanales > Solanaceae > Solanum > Solanum pinnatisectum. The sequence continues at coordinate 7,726,525 of CM069086.1, read as the reverse complement.
GTATATCGGGGGTGTATCTAAGTTTAGTTATCAAGTACAGGTGTGTTTTTAAGACGGTCAATAATTTAGAGATAAAACTAATAATTTCCGCCAAATTTAGCGATGTTTTTGATACTTCTCTCTTATTTTTTAATTTCACATTGTTTGCCTATCATTTTCAATTTTTGTGACATTCCATAAAAGACAAATATCATATGTAACAAAATGTGTAATGTGATAACTAACTTTCCCTTTTCGAATTTGCTTTTTCTTATTTTATGAAAGATGTGGCCATCTTTAATATCGAAAGCTAAAGAAGGTGGAATAGATGTGATTGAAACATATGTATTTTGGAACCTTCATGAACCCCAACCTGGACAGGTATTGGATGAAATGTTGTTATCAATATTTTTTTTCGAATTATACGTATACGCTAAATACTTTGTGCACTGAATTGTTTTTTTTCCATGTGATGTCAAGTATGATTTTAGTGGAAGACGTGACATAGTAGCATTTATAAAGCAAATTCAAGCACAAGGTCTCTATGTTTGCCTTCGTATTGGACCCTATATTGAGGCTGAATGGACTTATGGGTAATAAAAAAAAAAATGAAACACTACAAGTATTTTTTTTTTTTTTTTGAAAAAGGTTCGAAATATATCGGAACTTTGATCAAAATTGTTGTAACAATCTCAAAATTTGGGCAGAACCTATTACCTCTGCACTATTTAATAGTGTATTATAAAGATATATAAGTGCCCACATGGGCATCATAAATATTGCATCATTATAAATAGTAACTTGTCCAGTTGGATATTTATATTTATTTAAAATACATTATTAAATAGTGCAGGGGTAATAGGTCCTGTGCAAAGTTTGAGATTGTTGCAACAATTTCGGTCAAAGTCCGAATATATTTATGACCTTTTTCCCATTTTTTTTAAATCCAAAAAAATATTCACTGTTATATTTTGATCTCTTTTCATTGTATTTGGCTAATTTTTTGTTGAATTTTTAGGGGCTTCCCATTTTGGTTACATGATGTCCCTGGCATTGTTTATCGATCTGATAACGAACCATTTAAGGTACGTAAGTATGTAATAATACCTTTACCTTTGAATTTTTTTGTTGGGTAATGTCAATATTCTGCCTATAGCAAAGTCCGTGAGGGGTAGGGTATCCCAGATCGGAGTCATGATCAAACATGGTGTTTACTTGGATTTAGTTAAGAAATAAAGTTGCACCTTTGCTACGAGCTATAACTTTTGGCACGATAGTAAGTGTTTGATCTTAACAAGTGGTATCGAAGCTAAGGTTGTGGGTTCTTGTTGCAAGAGCAACATTCTGCATGAGGCAGCTGTTGGGAGGGAGATTGTTTATTTGATGGATTTAGTTAAGAAATAAAGTTTTTGACGTACCACTTTTTTATTTGATTTAAATTGGTAGGAAAATTGACATTTTTTTCTCTCTTTTTTTTGCGATAGTTTTATATGCAAAACTTCACAACAAAGATAGTGAACTTGATGAAGTCAGAAGGGTTATATGCATCACAAGGAGGTCCAATTATACTCTCACAGGTTAAATAACATGTTAATTACTTGTCACGTCTTGCTTCACGAGAGCTAATTTGAATAATCTTTAACTTATACAGATAGAGAACGAATATCAAAATAAAGAGAAATCATTCGGAGAAAAAGGACCCCTTTATGTTCTTTGGGCATCAAAAATGGCTGTGGAACTTGAGACTGGTGTACCTTGGATCATGTGTAAACAAGATGATGCTCCTGATCCTATTGTATGTTTCATTTTCTCTTTTTATTTTTTATCGTAATAGGTAAACTGTTTTATTTTTTAAGATTCTAGTCTCACGTAGCGTTTTAGTGACCTCATAAGATAAAATAGTTACATGATTTCAGTGTATAGAAATTAAACTCGTTATTTATTCATGATGTCAAGTGTATGCACCACTAATTTAAAATATGTTAATGTGTGTAGATTAACACATGCAATGGAAGGACTTGTGGAGAAACATTTAAAGGGCCTAATTCACCAAATAAGCCTTCAATTTGGACAGAAAATTGGACTAGCTTGTAAGAATTTTCAAACTCTACAAAATTAACCACTCCAAGCCAAAATTACACAAGTATTTTATCGAGTTGAGGTGTTTAACCTACTTTTTGAAGGCGAAAAAATGGTTTTGAATAGTAGTAGAAGTCGAAAAAAATTACTATTTTTTTCACTTTTGAAGCCTTGGTAAAGCACAAATTCCTAATCCAATACTGTAAAAACTATTTTTCAAATTAATTAGTCAGACACAAACGACTGCTCTTCAAAAGTTTTTTTTCAAAATAAGCGGATTTCAAAAGTTTTTCAAAATAGCTGAAGTAATTTTTTTTTTTTTTAATTTGTAGCTATCAAGTGTATGGGGAAAATGCAAAATACAGATCAGCAGAAGAAATGGCCTATCAGGTTGCTCTATTTATTGCTAGGAAGAATGGGACCTACATAAACTATTACATGGTAAATTTTCATTATAAAATATTTTGATCTTATTAATTTTATATTACTACTTAAATCTTAGTAGTAAGAGTCAATATCAAACTTATTTGAAATTGAGGCGTTGTTTTCGTGGTGCGTTTTTTCATGAGCAGTATCATGGAGGCACAAATTTTGGCAGAAGTGCTGCAGAATTTATGATTACAGGTTATTATGATCAGGCCCCACTTGACGAGTACGGTAAGTTATCATAAAACTAATAAAATGTAAGCTACAAACACCAGCACTCTTCACGCTAGGTGAATTTTATCTTGTGATAGCAAATTACTTACCATTTGTATCGAATCACGTATTATTAATATGGTATGAATTGTCCATGCATAGAACGTAAACTCATTTGTTATGCAGGTCTAATCAGTCAACCAAAATGGGGTCATTTCAAGGAATTACATGCAGCAGTAAAGTTATGCTCTGAGAACATACTTTCTACTTTTCCCACAATGCATTCTTTAGGTCCACTACAGGAGGTAATACATTACACAAGCCCTGTTTAGTTGGTCGGATTTGTTGTTTACTTTTTTTCTAACTGTATATATAAATTATGCGTTAGGCTTATGTATACGGTGGAGATTCAGAAACTAAATGCTCAGCATTACTGGTGAACACAGATCATAATTATAGAAATATAACAGTACAATTCCAGAATTTGACATATCAATTACCTCCAAAATCTATAAGCATATTGCCTGACTGCAAAACTGTAGTCTTCAATACAGCTAAGGTAGATTCATTTTGAAAGTCAATTAACTTTCACGTATAAACTTCATCTACTATAACAGTAAAGTAACAGAACTGTGGTTTTCATGTGTGATATTGTTAGGTGAGTACACAATTCAACACGAGAACTCCGACTACAGTATTCAAGTTTGATAGAGCTGAGAAATGGGAACAATTCCATGAGGTAATTCCGCGATTTGATGCAACAACAATTAGATCACAAACATTGTTGGAGCAAACAAATACTACAAAAGATGTCTCTGATTATCTTTGGTACACTGCTAGGTAATCAAAATTCAAATAACAATAGTATATATGTTCGTTAACTTGCTTCAATATGATTGATTTTCGTATCAAATTAACGAAAATCTCTTCATATATTATTAGAAATGTCAATAAATTCTTCTAATTTATCAACTAATCTAAGCCAAAATTGATGTGATATATAGTTTGGAGATGGAATCAGAGGAGCAGCAAGTTAAATTAAGTGTGAAGTCATTAGGACATGTTTTACATGCTTTTGTTAATGGACATCTTGTGGGTGAGCACTTTTCGATAATAAATATTAATTTCACTGGGTATGTTGTTGTTATGGTTATCGATTTGTTAATTGTCGTGTTATTTTTGTAGGTTATGGTCATGGACAATTTAGAAAAACATCATTTTTAGTAGAAAGCACGGTTTCTCTAAATAAAGGGAAAAACGAAATCTCATTTCTTAGTGCAACAGTTGGTTTACCGGTTTGTACTTTAATCTTTAATTTTATTTTTCTCAAGAAAATATTCACCAAACCAAAAATAGATAACGAATTTACTCTTCTTTTACTATATATGCAGGATTCAGGGGCATTTCTTGAGCGTAGGTCTCTAGGTGTACATTCAGTTATGATTCAAAACGACAATCGAGGCCTCAAAAACTTCACTGATTTTTCATGGGGTTATCAGGTAATAACCATGCTGAATTTAACTTATATACACTGACTGATTTATAGTGTAAATATAAATAAACATCCATGACTTGTGACTTAAAACAGAGGATCTCTGATTTTAATTTTCAAGTGAATCCTAATTAGTAACTAATTACTTAACCTATATTGAGAGAGTTAAGATTTTATTTTAATTACATGATGTTTTTAAGGTTGGATTGTTGGGGGAAAAGTTACAAATTTACTCATCAGAACGTACAAAGAGTGCTAATTGGAGCATATTAGGCTCTTCTAAACAACAACTTACATGGTACAAGGTAAGTAAATATACATATACATATAATTATGTATTTCTATAAACTTTATATTTGTTGTTTAACTTGACATGAAATTATACAGTCCATTTTCAATGCACCAAAAGGTGATGATCCTGTTACTCTAAATCTTGGATCCATGGGGAAAGGTGAAGCTTGGGTTAATGGCCAAAGTATTGGAAGATTTTGGCTCTCCTTTCATACACCTCAAGGCGTTCCTTCACAAACTTGGTATGTACTAATATATATATATATATATATATATATACACACACACACGCCATCAGTACAATTTAACTTGTTATAACAGGTTATTACTCTATGGTTACTATGTAACACTTACTATGTACAATATTATACATATTAATTATTAGTACATCGAACTTAAACTCAATTAAAGAAGTGTCAATAATGTTACAAATGTGTATGTATTTATAGGTACAACGTTCCAAGGTCATTTCTCAAACCTAAAGACAATGTATTGGTGTTATTTGAAGAAGAAATAGGCAATCCTCTTGGCATCACCATTGACACAATTTCAATCACCAAAGTATGTGCGCACGTCACAAATTCGAATCCACCACTAGTAAACTCTTGGAGGAAACATGGTAGAATTAGACCTAAAGTGCAACTTAGTTGTCCTCCAAGAAGAAAAATCTCCAAGATTTTGTTTGCAAGCTTTGGAAATCCAATTGGTGATTGTGATGATTATGACATTGGACTATGTCACTCCTCTAACTCTAAAGCCATTGTGGAAAAGGTACATTATATTCTTTACCCGTTTCTAAGGGTTGTAAAATTAGCTCATGAAAATATGACCCGTTAACTCGTTCTAATTTGAATTGTGTAGGCTTGTTTAGGGAAGAGCAAATGTATCATTGCTTATTCAAGTAAGAAGTTTGGTGGTGATCCATGTCCTGGAATTTCTAAGTCTTTGTTGGTTGATGTTCAATGTAAATGAAACCACAATTTATTTATCTCATGATATATATGCTTTGTTCATTAACAATGGAAGATTAAAAAAAAATTAATTAAGGTATAGAGTACATTCATTGTTATGTATGTGTACATTTTATATAATTACAAGTTGCATTTGTTCTTTAGACGAAAATGTCAAATTTGGAGAATGATTTTTGAAATTAATTCATTATATTTCAATATGTTATTATATTAAGTAATTAACTAGCTATTTTGAAGTGTTGTATAATGTTTTTAGTACAGAATATAAAAATTCAAGTAAGATTTACTCTTGGAGCTTTGAATAACTACTTTTATGTGATAAAAGTTAGTATAAAAAGTTATTTTTATTTGATAAAATTTAAAGTTTAATGACTTTATGTTACAAAAATAAAATTATGTGATAAACTTTTTGAATGTCTTTTATATGACAAATACTAAAAAATATAAATTTCAAACAATTTACAACTAAAAAGAAGAAAATTGAGTCCCAAGAGACAAAAAAAAAATTGAAATTGTGTTGGCGGTAGTGATGAAGCCCTTTATACTGTTAATTGGTTGACCAAAAGATCCATCAAAAACATTCTTGTTATACTGTGGTGAGATTGTTTCACCCTTAATTAGAAGTCTCAAATTTGAACCTGGAGATGGTGAAAATTTCGTTGGGAGCACATGAGTTGCTTCATCCTTAATCAGAAGTCTCGAGTTTGAACCTAGAAATGGAGAAAATCTTCTTGGAAGCGTCACCTCTAAATAAATCATGTAGTATGTTATTCAAATTTAATCGGAGTTCCAAAATTGACTCCAAAACATTTTTTTAAAAAAAAAATCCATAAAAAATAATACTAAGGTTACTTTTCAAATGTCAGGCTTTACCACAAAAACAAAAGTGTAATGTCTTCATGTGACAAGTTTTGTCACTTTATCTTCTGTCTACATGTATGTTAGTGGACTCACATTGTCAAGGGGAGGTGGGGGACAGTGACTACTGAGATTTTTTCTCATATATAATAAAAAAATTTGGATTCAAATTTTAAAAATAATTTTTTTTTCTTAATAATCTCTATACCAATTTCTCATCCCCATGATGTAGGACTTTTTAATCCTCCTCCACATATTCAGACTTCAACTCGAACGTGAATACTTATAGATGGGCCCAATATTGGTGGATTTCAATTGGCTCGAATGTGAAAACTTATATATGGAGGCCCAACATTGGTGAACAATAATTGGAATAATATCGACTCTGATACCATACCCTAAAAACTAGCTCATGAGTGGAAATTTATTCAAAGTTTCCGTATTATAAGTTAAAGTGATAAAAACACTTGATCATCAATTTGTTGACTCTAGGACTAGTAGTTGGGTCATGAAATTTGCCCTCACATGTTCCACGGAAATATCATTATGGTTTTTTTTATACAACCTCTCTTTCTTTTTTTAAATTAAAAGTAAGTTTTAAGAGAGGAATTTTTTTGTTTGAAGTATAAAAGATGAGAAAGGGACACAATAATTTCATTGAGTGCACTTCACATGTAATAGCCCCACTTCTAACTTGCCTTTCCCTCTCTTCATACTCATATTTTTTCTTTAGTTTCACTCCTCCTTTTGCTTCCAAACTTATATGTATATATACATTGTTGATACAATAAAGATCTAGTGTTGTGTTACGTTACACGGCTACGAGACGATGAAAATGTCATTGTCGGTAGCCGTGGCATTATTGATGGTGATGGTGGTGGTGGTGTCTACCGGCGGAGCAAATGTGAGTTATGATGGAAGATCATTGATGATAGATGGAGAAAGGAAAATGTTATTTTCTGGTTCTATTCATTATCCTAGAAGCACTCCTGATGTATGTATTTTTCCCCCCTCTCTTTGTTACTGTATCGAGCTATATAATTCGATCAAATTTATTTATCAATACGATCTAAATGTACAAGTTTTCGTCAAATTACCATAAAAAAAAAATTGTTTGTTGGAAATGTTTTCAATTAACTTTACACCAGTTGGAGTTTCATGTTTTTTAGTAGTTAATTTGCACAAATTGAGCGTATAAAATATCCTTTCAGTACTTACATATATTACTGAAACCCTATAAACATAATCAAATGTGTAGTTACTTATAATAGTTAAGTTATATATATTATTAAATCATTTGAAGAATAATTATAGACAAATCTTTCTAAAATGTGATATTTGAAATTCTGAAATAAAATACAGTAATATCTATTAACAATAAGGCACAAGTACTCCTAGGCTATTGGTCGAAATCTCAGAGACAGTACACCTTAACTAAATCAAGGTCCTATTGCCCCCTTGAACCATTTTTTAAAAAATTTTGTACATCTTTTTATCTTACATGGCATCCAAACATCTCCAACGCGCCTCAACTGCGTGGAGTCACGGAGTATGACACGTAAGTCAAAAGGTATATAAAATTACAAAACAAATGAGTTTAGGGGTAATAGGACCTTAATTTAGTTTAATATGTGTCTCTAGAATTTCGATCATAACGTAAAGGGTTGTTGTGCCTTTTCCCTATCTATTACAAGAAGTAAAAATGAAAATATAGGTGAGCAAATTAACTAGTCGATAAGGTTTGTTAGGATTAAGACTTTGATTGGAAATTGCATCTAAATCAAATTTTATCTAGGTTCTTTCAACTTTCTTTTGTCTGGTTTCTATAAAATATTAGTACTACATTAATCAAGATGTTACCTATTCCTAGTTTGAAGTTCTCATCACCTAGATTTTTCTATGTGGTGTTTATCCTTCTTTTTTTACTATTTGGTGTTAGTATCTACAATAAAGCCCAACTATAATTCAGATTTGCACCATGAAGTTCCACATTGGGGTAAAGCGCTCCCTAACAAAAGTGACTCCGTACTCTGATTAAGGATGAAAGAGTTACCACTCCATCACAACCTTAACAAAAGTGACTCCGTACTTCAATTAAAGATGAAAGAGTTACCACTCCGCCACAACCCTTATTGATCTATGTAATATTGTTTATCACTTCTCCCTTAAAATGTGAGTGTCAATTCAAATTATATACAGTACAAAACTGAATTTTACCATCACTAACATTACTTTTGCTTCCATTACATTATTATTCATTTGTTAACAACAACATATCATTATAATTCCACAAGTGAGATCTGAAAAAAATAAAATGTACGCAAATCTTATCTCTACCTCGAAGAGGTAGAAAAATTGTTTTCAAAAGACCATCGGCTCAAGCCCACCAAGCAAGAGTCTTTACATTTGTTTGAATATCGTGTATTTGACAACTTGCATTACTATATTGTTTTTGGCTTGAAAAGAGACTTTTTTTCCTCTCTTTTTTTTGGCCCCACCAAGCAAGGGCACATTGCGCGGTAGTAGCCAGTTCAAGGAAGTGAAACTAAGACAAGAAACTCTCCCTTTTTTTGACTTTTAAAAAAGTAAGACCCTGTCCTCTTCCCTTTCAACATCAAGATGATTGACGAAGGTAGTGCTATGAACATTTTTGCTGAAGTCGAAAACATAAACATCTACCCAGTATTCTCTTTTCTAACCATTATTTTATTTCTTATAGATGTGGCCATCTCTAATATCAAAAGCTAAAGAAGGTGGAATAGATGTGATTGAAACATATGTATTTTGGAACCTTCATGAACCCCAACCTGGACAGGTATTGGATAAACTGTTGTCATCAATATATTTTTTCCCGAATTTTATGTAAACGCTAAATACTTTATGCATCGAATCAGTATGATTTTAGTGGAAGACGTGACATAGTAGCATTTATGAAGCAAATTCAAGCACAAGGTCTCTATGCTTGCCTTCGAATTGGGCCCTATATTGAGGGTGAATGGAATTATGGGTAATTTTACATGCTTCAACTTTATGATATTTTGCATCCTTGGTCCAAAATACTATCTATATTTAACTTTTGACCCCTTAAATTTATTTATTTTGGGCAAATTAACTAAACTATATTGTGATTTTTTTGATGTTTATAGAGGTTTTCCTTTTTGGTTACATGATGTCCCTGGGGTTGTTTTCCGCTCAAATAATGAACCCTTTAAGGTAATATTTTCATGTTCTTAGAATTTCATCCTCCCATTCCATGTATCGTATCGTATCATATCATTTTACGATTTCAAAAATGATAAATAGTTCATCGATAATGACTAAGTGTAAATTGTGTGTTCAACAGTTTTACATGCAAAATTTCATTACAAAAATAGTGAACCTAATGAAATCAGAAGGACTATATGCTTCACAAGGAGGTCCAATTATACTATCGCAGGTGAAATTTAACATTAATCTTTTAGATGATGCGATTAATGCAAAAAAAGAAAATGTATGTATATTGTCAGTGTATAAAAGTTGGATTTTTTTTGGTATACATGCAGATTGAGAACGAATATCAAAATGTAGAAAAAGCATTTGGAGAAGATGGTCCTCCTTACGTCTCGTGGGTGGCGGAGATGGCTGTTGGACTTCAAACTGGTGTTCCATGGTGCATGTGCAAGCAAGATGATGCTCCAGATCCTGTTGTAAGTTAACTTTCTTCACTCTGAGACTAATTAATTTACTTTATTTATGACATTTTCCTAGACATGCTACAGATTAATGCATGCAATGGGTTAAGATGTGGAGAAACATTTACAGGGCCCAATTCACCAAACAAGCCATCTATCTGGACTGAGAACTGGACAAGCTTGTAAGCTATTATATATATATGATCACTATGAGTCAGACTCAATAGAATTTGATCAATCCTATTTTTTGTCATTAAGGTATGTAACAGTTGAAGTTGCTAAAAGATTTTCATTTTGTTTGTGTTAAAAGCTATCAAGTGTATGGTCAGAATGCAACACTAAGATCAGCAGAAGACATGGCATATCATGTTGCTCTCTTCATTGCAAGGAAGAATGGAACCTTCATCAACTATTATATGGTAAATTTCACACCTACTAACTCGAAAAAAGAAGAAAGTATCATCAAATATAAGGAGGAAAAAAACTTACCTCATACCGAGTAGAGCCAACATACTTCACTACCAAGTCCAGAGTATCAAATTTTAGCTGCTTTATCATCCATCGTCTAACAAGGCTCTCTGACTGGCTGCATTATCAGTATCACGGAGGAACTAATTTTGGAAGGACTGCTGCAGAATATATGATAACAAGTTACTATGACCAAGCTCCATTAGATGAGTATGGTAAGGAATACACAAGTTTTACTCATGCTTCCAGTGGTTTCACTAGCTTTGATTGAGAATTCTACGACAGGTTTAATTAGACAACCAAAATGGGGACATCTGAAAGAGTTACATGAAGCAGTGAAGTTATGTTCAGAGACCATACTTTCTGTATTCCCTTACATGCAGTCCTTAGGTGAACAACAAGAGGTAAATATCCACCGAGTTCACAAGTAACCCTCATTTCAAGGCCCAACTTTTCTCTCTTCTTACAAAAATAATTTCAATCTCAAAGCTTACAAGCACTATACAAACCAGGCTTATGTATTCAGTGGAGATTCTGGAGCTTGTGCAGCATTTCTAGTCAACATAGATAACACAAAAAGTGTAGTAGTGCAATTTCAGAATTCATCATACGAATTACCTCGGAAATCTATAAGCATCTTACCTGACTGCAAGACTGTAGCCTTCAATACGGCAAAGGTAAATACTGACATACTTAAAAAGTTTCTCTCAATTCTACGAATAGTTAGCCTTTCCAGATCTACTCACTGCAATCCTAAGGAAATGTAAAGATGCCAAATCATCTCCTTATTCCTAATTTAGAGAAGAGCTAAGATTTGGTTTATAACCATAGAAGACACTAATTGTCCGCATGTTCATCTGTAATAGGTAAGCACACAATTCAATACAAGAATAACAATACCAACCATTAAGTTTGACGCGGCTGAGAAATGGGAACAATATGAAGAGGTTATTCCACAATTTGATGCTACTACACTGAGATCAGACGTATTACTGGAGCATATGAATACTACAAAGGATGTATCTGATTATCTTTGGTATACTTCCAGGTAAACTTAAAAACCCTCCATACACCACTCAACTCAGAGAAATAAAGTAATAATATATTCAGATAAATTAAACCAGGATTGAAGGACATCTTTCAGCTATATTTACTCGCACAGTATAATATAAACAAAATAGTAATGCATTCTAGGAACTGCCTTATACTAATATGTGTGAAATCCACATGACAGTATCCAGCAGGATTCAATGGAACAGCAGTCTACACTAAGTGTGAAGTCCTTAGGCCATGTTTTACATGCTTTTGTGAATGGAGAACATGTAGGTAAGCATTTAACCATGGATGCATTATACAAATGAAAATTGTGTTGTGTAGTTTCAAAAATAATTTTTTTAGGGGTTTGTTCCGACTCCAAAATAACGAAACAAGTGGCAAATATATGTCCTACACATGAGCAAAGATGTCATCATGCACCCTGGCCCCGATACTCACTTCTCTCATAGAAAATCAGGAAACAAAAACGAAAAAAGAACGGCAGTGAACAATTAATTGTTGCTAACTATTCTTTATTAAATGATAATGAGAAAAAGAGACACACATGCAGACAGACACAAACACCATATCTCCTAATGCAAATTTGGAACTTTTAGAGATTTCAGCTGTACCATTGTTACAAGAGTGATTAGATTTCCAGACTCTACACTTTGTTTATGGAAATGGAACTTATGAATGTATGAACTGGCTTGACCAGTGAAGAAAAAAATGCTTCCGTTTCCAAAAAGAACCCATAATTTTTGTTTCTTAGAGTTCCTAATCCCAAGCTACATACTGAAAGAAATGTCTCCAGAAAGAAGGTTGCATAACCAGTGATGCTTCTGTGTGAAGCACAAATCAACACTTTATGCAGCTCAAACCATCAATTTACAAAACCTCTTAAACTTCTAACTGTTGAGTTTTGTAGGTTCTTTACATGGACGGTTCAGAAATACAGCATTTGCATTAGAGGGCGCTGTTTCTCTGAATAAAGGGACAAATAACATCTCATTACTTAGTGCAACTGTTGGCTTACCGGTATGTACTTTCATTTCCTCTGTTGGTTTTCCTGGGTTGCAACTAATAATACATCACCCATTAGTGAACACATTGTCAATTTCATCATGATATTAGCAATAGAGGAAGTGCATATTCATATTTGGAAGTTGCAATTTTTTTCTTTTTGGTGAAAAGAGAAGTACTACTCATAAGGCAGAACAGTACATTATGAATTGCATATATGAGCTCTCTTTCCCTCTCAATCATAGAAGCGTCAAGGGACAGCATTTCATTGCACTAGCCAAGTTCATATATGCACATGACTTGCTTAAGCACCACCTTCTTTAGATTTGTGATTTCTAGTTTTAAGAAATAAGTATTTAGCAGCAAGAGATTATAAAGATAAAATGATTTTTACCCTCATCGTGCAGGATTCAGGATCATTTCTTGAACGCAGGGCTCTTGGTGTAGAGTCAGTAATTATTCAAGACAGCAAAGAGGCCAAAAATATCACCAATTTATCATGGGGTTATCAGGTAATTGTCGGGTAAAAGATAACCCAAATTTGTTGTTTGTTTAGTCATTGATACTCTGCTCATGCCATAAAATGTATACACCGCTAACGATAACTTAACCAAAAACTTTGTAAGGCATTTAACGTCTTCTGCCACATTACTCTATCAAGATCATTCTTTAGTAGAGCACTTTTAAGGCTGAGAACAACAAACCTAACAACCATAATTCTTTGACAAGTGAGTGCAATTTGTAATTAAGCTTACATCAGTATAAAACATTTTCTGAAGGTTGGATTATTGGGGGAGAAGTTACAGATTTACTCATTAGAAGAATCAAAGAGGGTTACTTGGAGCAGCTTAAGCTCTTCTCAACCGCTCACATGGTACAAGGTAAGTCTATGGATCCTTTCCGGATACCTTTTTTCTATATCATGTAGTGCTACTTGTTTAAGAGACCAGAGATCATCAGCAATTATATATGTGCTTATGTTTCGGTTTACAATGCTACAAACAGCTCTTACATATCCCAATATATTTGTTATTTTACTCAAGCTATGATATATTGATTGATTGCAATTCGCCAGTCAGTTTTTGATGCACCCCAGGGTGATGGTCCTGTTACATTAAACCTTGGCTCCATGGGAAAAGGTGAGGCTTGGGTTAATGGACAAAGCATCGGCCGATATTGGGTCTCATTTCGAACGCTTGCAGGCATTCCATCACAAACTTGGTATGTTAAGGTGACACTAACACAGATTGATACTTGTACAAACTTTTTTGTACTGAATAACTATGATTAATATAGATCTTCAGTATATGTTATTCATAGAATAATAAGGCCACATTAGAACCCATCTATCTTCACCATATGATATGTTATTTATAGTATTAGCCGGTCATCTCAGAACCAGTTGATCTTATCTCTTATCTACTTAATAAACCTCTTCACTTAAAGATCTCATGCACTCTTGTTTATCCATGAAAGTTTATTCCTTAGTAATTGATGAGTAAACCCCCAGCAACTAAAATTGTTCATTTCCAGGTACAATGTTCCAAGATCATTTCTCCAACCAGGGGACAATTTATTAGTCTTATTCGAAGAGGAAACTGGCAATCCTCTTGACATCACCGTAGATACTATTTCAGTCACAAAGCCGTCGTTGAGAAAGTAAACTTCTATTCCTTTTTTGTTACCAAGTTATTACCTCTACGAACTATATCTTCTTAACAAAGACATTTTCAAGATATGAAGGAATAACATGATGACCAAAAACAGACAATCCAAATTATGATAATTGATGAAAGAAGTCAACGAACACCATATGTAGAATTTCTTCAAAAAACAAATTCCATGATAAGTCACAGATCAATAATCCAATATATCAATTTTTAACACTTAGGAAGTGTGATTTCTACCTGAGGCATTCATTTCTATTGTTGAGCCAATATTCCCTTCTTATAATTTTATCACTCTTCCTAGACTGGAATCTATCAAGAAGATTGTGGTACAGAGCCACAATTTCAAGATTCAAAATTGGCCGAAACTAATACCACAGGAAGATGGACATTATGTCTTTTAATATTTCTGCTAACTAAAACACAAGAATCTATCAACACTGTTTGCACCACTTTTATTAAACAAAAACTAATATTTTCCAGATTTGCTTTTTTCTTCTCAGAGGTTCTCTTAAAAGATCTAATATTTGATGACGATGTCGTAATGTGTGTCTATCAACTGTTAATACATATACAGATTGACTAGTACTAGTTTTACCTTAATCAACATTTTCTTAACATCTTCAGACTGAAATACCCTTAGAAAGAAAGTTAATTATTGAAAGTATACACATTAAATAACTGAAAGACCAAATTAAATGCATGTTTAGTAGGATTTGCATTTCCTCCCCACAAATTTACAAACACTTTTCACTGTGATAGGTCAAGAACTATGACCCAATATGTGTACTTGTTCCAAATTCAACTATATGCCAACCAAACAAAAGCATGTCGATCAAAAGTCAAGACTATCATTGTATTAAGTGTCGTATCAAGTTAGTCGTTGTCCTATCATTTCGCTTTATTTACATTTTTCTAATATGACTTTTCCAGGCTTGTCTAGGGATGAAGAGATTTACCATCCCTCACTCATAAATACTTTGGGAGATCCACATAATAAGGTGTCCATAAGACTGGCAATTGATGCTCCGTGAGGATAAAAGAATAATGTTGACCATTCTTTGTTTGGGTGAAGCTCAGACGTGATTTCCATATAAATGTTCAAATCATAGGAATGCAGAAGTACAGAACTATATCTTTACACAGGTTATTGATTCAATCAAATGCAGGCACATTGATATTATCATCTAGTTGAAGTTCAATTGCATAGATGAAAAGGTCTCAATTGAAATTTTCAGCTTCCTATTTTCACGTTTTTTAATGCCTAAGTTCCTTAATCTTTTTAATGAACAAAAACAGAACAAGTGAAGGAAATGGTTTCGAAATCAATCGGGCATTTTATTGACGACCTTTATGTCCTATTAATTTCCAAGAGAACAATTACGACAAAAGTGGGAGAAAATGGAAGTAATCAGACAGATAGCAAATGCAAATTCAAGCCTTTAACCAATTTAACACACAACAAATAGTTGATGCAAATTAATACATTCTTACAGAAGGAAGTCCTACACATTTCAAATATGTGAAACTTTAGCAGCCTGAACGTTCAAATTGGAACTAACGAAACAGAATAACGAAGACCCTACTTACAAAATTAGGCTGTAAGTCGCCACCAATTAAATAAATTATGGAACAGTGACTTCATGCAAAATGCTCACCAGCTAGATGCTTTTTGGCATGCCTGCAAAGGAACTATCAATTAATTAATATTTGTCATTATCAATTGCCAAAAAACCTCAAGAAGCAACAGGTGCCAGGAATGCAGATAATTAGAATTTCTCCATCACCAATAACCAATGTATTTTTCCTTCCGGCCTAGGAGGAAGAGCAGCATCTTCTATTAGATGTTTAAGAATCTAAAAGTGCTAGTTAACCTAACAGTTCGTCAAGTAGAAATCTTCAAATATATATGTATCATTAATATAAACTAACAAAAAGTAAAATACGATAAAATGCAGCAAACCAGAAGGGTAATGCAAACATTTCATGTAGAATCACTTTCTAAGCAATATACATTCTTTTCAACTTTAACATCCATAAAACTGAAAATCTCAGCAATTCTAGATGAAAAATCTTCTGAGATGTTTTTGATACCTCAGACGGTGAGAACTAGAAAGAACAGTTTTCATCAGCTCTGCACGTAGATTAAATCTAACTTCGAGCATTAAAACACAAGCATGACATATCATTCTTTGGGGACTTTTGTGATCCCACCCAGTTTTCTCTTTTTAGAATTAGGAGAGTTCTCTTCCGTAGAATTCAACAGTGCTTTCTGTGAAGGTAGTTCCGCAATGAAAAGCAGAGTTTGAGCCCAACCAGCATATTTCCCATATGTCCTCACAAAAGCATCAGCCACACGACTGCAAAGTTTAGGCGTAAGACTAATTCCTGCCAGTTCAGGGAGGAGGTACCTGGTCGCAATCTAGCAAAAGATCAAGAAGAAATGTTGAAAATGATAATAACAGATATGAACAGAAGTACATTTTCTGAATTTAAGTAACTTCAAAGAGCAAAGAGAGCAGCATGTTTGCATGTCAATATCTCAATACATGTAATAGGAACAGTTGATCAAATTAGGTAATAGCAGAATCCGGGCCTACATACATCATGGAGAACTGTGATGTGCTACTCATAGTACTCCCGCTACCCTAATTGGTTCAATTATCACTTTTTCCTGCATCCAGTGTTTTCTTCCTCTCTTTTTTTTTTTTGAGAAGGGTATTGTGCAGTAAAAGCAGCACTAAGGGAATGCTGAAGTAATTACAAGTGATCAGAAAGCAGAAGAAAAAACCCAGTCCAATCTTATAGGGATTCTAAGAGGCTAAGTATGGATTTCGCATCATTTATAAAATCCTCCTTACACCAAAAAGAAAAGAAAGTATGCATAACCTGTTGGGATGAATCCTTACACCATTTATAAGTATGGGTTTTGCATAATTTTTTTTTTTTTTAAACGAATTTTGCATCATTTATAAACTCATATTTTCACTTCATTGGTAACCGAACAAGCTACTCCTTTCAGGAAAAAAGCATCCCCAAAACCATTTGCTTCCTCAAGAATCTGGCACTATGACAAACAGTAAAGCGCCAACCTGTTTACATCTTAACTCTTTTCCCGGAATAAGTGAAATTGTTTAAGGACATAAACCGAAAGTTGGCGTATTTAAGAAGAAAACATAGGCTAGAAACTGTCAATATGCAGGCTCCTATTTTCCTTACATGAAGGGAACTTCATACTCGGTGAGACTATGTTAGCTACAAAACCAAATTACGGATAGTTAACCAACTGCTAAACTGTGATTACTGTGAAGCATATTTTTGCTTTGTTTGATTGGTATAGGAAAAAGTTTCTTCTGGAGAAACATAAACAATAGATAATTGTTGAAGTGTGTGATCATCTCATCTAAAAGCCTAAATTGTTAGAGAGAATAAGTTTTAATTACTTAATTATATTGTAATACGCCCACTCATGTGTGGCCCTAATTCTTCTTCATTGGCCGAACACATGAAATATTTTTTGCTTTCCAGGTGGCAGTGAGATTTGAACTCAGGATCTCTGTCTGCTCTGATACCATGTGAATAGATGGACATTGGACCTAGTTCAATCTCAAAAGCTAGGTCATAAAGGAAGGATTTTCCAAGATCATAGGAGACTATAAGACAACCCATTTTGCTCAACCAACGTGGGACTTAACCCCTCTCTCCCAATACATTAGTACTAGACAACTAAAGCATGGAATATGGGGGATCCACTATTGAGAACACAACAAACGAGGATCGTTGGTCACTTGGTTGTGCCTGTGATACCATGTTAAAATCGTTTGATCATCTCATCTAAAAACTTAAGTTGGTAGAGAAAACACACATTTAATTACTTAATATAGTGGTAAAGAGAAGCACGCAGAGTAGGCATGAAATAAATATAAATGAACAGATGAGCATAACAACATCTAGGAAAGAGGATCTCCACAATGAAGTGAATAAGTTCAAAAGCTGCACAACCTTCATCCACAAATAATCATTCACACTAACAATCTGCTACAAAATTTAATAGATTTCAACTCTCCTCATTATTTTTTCAGTCCTCTCCCCTCCCCCCCCCCCCCTTTATTTGTTAAGAAAGAACTCATTAGTCCATCTATATACTCTTTTCGTAACAAAATAGGCGTCTTGGGAACATATCAAACAAGAAAGGAACAACAACTACTACTACAATAATAATAATAATAATAATAATAATAATAATAATAATCTTCTTTAGGTTTATCTTAATTTGAAATATTTATAAGAAAGCATATCTTATATCTTGTGACTTGTATGGAATCAAAGGAAAATGCATATGTCAGAAGATGTTTGTGATCTCTTATACAACAAGAAAATATAAAGCTTTTGAAAGCTAACCTTCCACACATGAGTATCAACTGGAATAGCATGGTGCTGATCTAGAGAGAAGAGAGCAACACATGCTGCGACCTTAGGACCAACACCAGGTAGAGAGCACAGCGAAACAATGGCCTCAGGAAGATCTACTTTGCGAAGTGCAGCAAGCCACTCCATACCTCCACCAGGCTTTGATTTCAGTTCTTCCACAGTACCTACTATATATTTAGCCCTAATCATTCAATACAAGATCAGGAGCGTTATGGAGTGAGTTATTAAATATAACTATAACTTGACATCAGTTCAACAATAACTAGAAAGTTGAAAGTGTTCTCATCTACACAAAATACTCAAGTTCCTGTCAAAATTTCCCGAAGTGAAAATGCAATGGAATTGGAAAGATGAAACAACCCAAAAGTTGAAGATATAGGATGTATCACATCATCTGTCATTTGATACCATTTTAAAAGGCTTTGGAAATCATTCTTCATCATATTGTTAACCAAGCAGATTTATGCCAAATAGTGTTTCAAAGCCACTAGAAATCTTAGTATCTGAAAATACATGCACTTCTTTAGTGAGAGTTTGAAACTAAAATAGAGGGAAAAGGAAACTTAATGGGATTTGATAGATTTCATAAAGACTTTGTCACATCAATTCGTTTGAGATAAAGCTCATCAATTTCACTGCAGTTCCATACACCAGCAACGCCCCTTCTATATGTATAATTTTGTACATTCCCAAGAAAGACATAAGGACCTATTCGCACCCACGGGTGTGGCCTAGTGGTCAATGAAGTGGATTAAGAACCATGAAGTTTCAAATTCAACTCCCACCAAAGACAAAAATACTAAGTGCCCATTTGGCTGAGGATATTTTTCGCTTTTTTCCGGAATTCAAAAACTCCATAAAGCTCTATTTTTCACAATTTTCACTCCAAATCACTTACAAAAATTCAAAAACAACTTCAGTTTCCAAACACCAATTTCAATTTTTTTCCAAATTTCACATTTTTTATGTCTAACCGCTCAATAAGTTATCTCTTTTCATCTGTCTTAGACTTGTTGGACAAAGTTATGCGGTACCTGATGGGGTTGGCCAGGACACCACAGTTATATAAAAGAAAGAATATAGAAGGGGCCTATTGATATCAAAGGACACATGATTTAAAGAAAAAACAAAACTCTGAAACTACCATGATTGGGAAAAAGCATACCTGTAACCAAAACCAGCAGCTCTTAGCTCTTGTTCAGAAACCATTGCCAACCTTTCCAGTGAAGGAAACTCATAAAACTTAAAACCTCCAACAGCTCCTAAATAATTCCCCAATGATGAAATAAAATCAACCATCATAGTAATTCTCTTGATATTGTTATTAGATGAGCAAATAAACTGAATAAGACACTCAATAGGGTCTTGCCTTAGTACTCTAGCACCCCCCAAATGAATAGCCAATTCAGCAAATCTTTTATCAGAAGCCTTAAAACTCTCCCAAACCTCAGTTAAAGAAATACCCACATTGAGAAAATCAAGAAGGGCTACCTTAGCAGCAGATTCAGAGTCAGAGGTAGTGTAATGGAAATAGTACCCAACATCACCATTGTCAAGCTGCTTCAGTGAAACCAAGTGGGACCTACCAACAACACCAGTATACTGAATGGGTCCTGTCTGTTTCCACCTGAAGGTTTGGCCTGTTGGGAAGGTGAGGGGCAAGTAAAGTTCTGATCTTGATATGTTGAGGGGTACCCATTTGGGATCTTCTTCTGGGATTGGATTTGTTAGAATATTTCTTGGTTTTTTGGAAGAAAGGGTTCTCAAAGATGTGGTTTTGGAAGGGAGAGATTGTGGAGATGGTGGAGTTGATGGGGTTGAAGCCATGGTTGTTGGTCTCTTCATGATTGAGAGAGTTCTTACTGCTAGCATCTATGGAAACGCAGAGAACTCGCACTGGAGATGGCAATGTGGCTGGACAGGGCAGGCCGGGTTGAGCTTACTCCCGTAATTTCCCCCACTTTGCCCCCGCATAGATCCCGCATGGCATGAAGTTGTCTCGTATAATTTTTTAAAATATTTTATTTTTTTAGTTAAGTTTGATATTAAAAATAAAATTTTATAAAAATAATATTTTTTTATTAAATTGCATTAATTTAATAGCATAATGACTTAAGAATTTATTTTTTGAAGGTCAATTGGAAAAGATATAGGAAATTGTAGTATTTTTTATTAAACAATTTTCATTTACTATCTTGAATATTTTAATAACTTAAAAAATTATTTTAAGAAATAATGTTTTATAATTCTTATAATAGGTGAAAAGGTTAAAATCCGCATTCATTTTAAAAAAACTCATTTCAACCTGCTCCGCACAACCTTAAACCCACCCCACCTCGCATAACCTTAAATAAACCCCATCCTGCATCCTCCCCACCATTGCAATCCCTACTCACCCAATGGAGGTACTGAGGAACGATTGATTAATTTGATCCTTGCTTCTCTTCTTTTTTTTTCTTTTTTTTTTTTTTAATTTATATAAAATACATAAGATTTCAAACCTATTTTAACATTTTAACTTTACGGTAATCTTTTAACCAAAATAACAAACCTTCGTAATTGACTTCGTTTGATTCAATTGGCAAAGTAATGAATTAATGGAGTAAAATATAGGGGGTTTTCAAATTATTTCGTTAATTTTTTATCTTCTAAATTTATTAATATTACCTAAATAACTGTTGTGGCAAATAAAAAAATGTTTAGCACATCAATAGCAAAAACTTAAGATAAAAAAATATGTGTACTTGGTGGTAACAATACAACGAAAAATAATTATAAAAACAAATTGTTCTAACGAAAATTGCTATGACACACAATGAAATTTGAAGTAAAAGATTAATTGCTTAGTCGTAGTCGAAGGGTTAACATATTCAAGATTTGTGCAACAAAAATTTGAGCAATTTCATGTTGCACCATGACACAAGCCACTTTGTAATTTCATTATTAGACTAAACACAAAATTAAGTGTGAAAATTGAAGTGTATTACAACAAATGAAAAAACTTATTGTGGCAATGGAATATCAGCCAGATCCTCTCTATAAGGCACACGATCTACTAATTCCATATTGTTTGTTCCATTTTCCATATGATCATCCTTGATTGGATCAACGTAGGTCACGACTGTATCTTTTCGAAACATAAGGTAAATCACAGCTAGAATATATATAGCCATCAATGGAAATACTACGATCCCAATCAATACATTTCCAAATTTAGGCAAATTGTTGCTTATAAGCCAACCCACGAAAGCTGTGCTAAGGTAGTAGATGTTGATACCGATGATGCCTAGTCCAAGAACCCACGAGATCACGATAATCTAGATATTCCAAAAAAAAGAAGAAAAAGATATGTCAGTTAGTTCGACTAAACTTTTAAAATTCGCTTATTTTGAAAAACAACATGTGGTATAACTTACATAAATTGAGTTCTTGTGTGGTCCCAACTTAGTGGAACTGCTGCTGAATTTGAGTAGTGGAATGAGAGCAAATGGAAGTTCAAAGGAAAGTATCATCTGAAAAATGTCCACAAAAAATTAATTTTTTCGATACGCAAAGGTAAAAAAAAGATTTTAAAAAAAATTAAGGGTCGTAAAATATACAGAAGCAATGATGATTAGCCTTCCAGCCCCTGATGGTCCTCCGATAATTGAAACAACAAGGCTTGGAGTAATAGCGATAAGCCTAGTAAACAAGTTCCTTAACCATGTCTTCATTTTAAGATCCAAGAATCCCTATATAAACACAAAAATATGATACTTGGACGTTATTCAGTAATCTAATTATAAACAACAACAAAAAAAGTTACTTTGAATTCTCAAAAAAAAAAAAAAAAAACTTATATCGCTCTATTTTTTTTTGCTAAACAAGATGGATTAAAATTTCGAAACTTACTTGCATGATAAATTGGCCAGCATAAGTACCAGTAATGGTAGAGCTTTGTCCTGAGGCTAATAATGCAATGGCATAAACGGTAGAACTTGATTTTCCAAGTACATTCTGTTAATTAAAATTAGAACTTCTATAATTAGTTTGTTCTAATTAAATGATTATTTTAGAGAGAAAAAATAATTAAATTAAGGGATTGTTGTTAAAACCTTGAGAAGAAAAGAAGCAGAGTTCAATGTAATGTCACTACAACTTTCTTTATTCTGATCTGAGAGATTGTCAGCTCCACAAACAGTACCAGACACGGACACAACTGCCACATTGATTAGGAAGGACACAAACAGTGCGAAACCGCTCTCTATCAAAAAGAATTTACATGCGTCCTGCAAAATTTAACATTAATTAATTTTTCATATTTTGTTTTAAATAAATAAACCTACATTTTTATTTTAGCATTTTAACTTTTGGATAAGATAATCACAAAATTCAATATGATATCAGAGTAATCAGAAGTCTTGAATTAGTTGAGCCCTATTAGTAATTGGACCTAAACACATCCATATTATTTTTAAGGGTTAAATGTGCTATATTTAATAACATACGGACTAAAAGATGAATTACGTAATAGTACAAGGACTAAAAACATAATTTTTCCATTTATTAAAAAGGATTTCAGACTTACATTAACGCCACGAACTGAGTTAGGTATCTTTCTAGATAGTACAAGCGCAGAGTGAAGGAAGAGATTATGTCTGTAAAAAAATTGATAAACACGAGTAACTAAATTTGATCTTTGATACCCAATCAAACAACGTAAAATTAGTTTTGAAAACGTACGGCATGACAAGGGCGCCCAACAAGGCGATAGCATCAGCGGTGGCTCCGTCACCGTTGAGCTTAGGAATAAACATTCCTTTAAATAATTCATTAGCAGGAGGTTTTACATAACTCATTTCTCCAAAGAAACAAACTGCCATTACAAACACTAGAATTGCTATTAACAATTCTAACTTCCTAACCTGCATATACAAATTTAATTAATTAATTAGTAAAAACTTTAGTCTAACAAGACAATAAGAATATGGTTTGTTATTAAGTCAGCTAGTTTAAATTCATTTTTCAAAAGTAAGATTCTTAGAAACAATTATATAAATAACAACAACTAGACAAAATGTTTTTCCCATACTTTTTGTATTTAATTTTAGTACCTTCTAATCGATCTGAACAATAACATATATTGACCCCCTTCATTTTTTAATTACTAATGATATAATTTTCACTATTTCATTAAAAATATGTTTATAAAATGACTAGACCAGAATACAAGGAGATAATGCAAATGATAAGGAACAATTATAACTAGCTAATGGGATTACGTCCACAATGTATTGTTTTAATTTTTAAATATTATAAATAAAATATTTAATAAGTTTGCTTGAACATATATATAATTACTACAGTATTCAATTATTTAGATACCTTGTTGAGTGGTTTAGGTAATTGACTTGAATATTTATTTATATACTAAAATAAGTGTCTGTTTACATAATTAAAAAAAAGAGTTGGCTTTATTTTTCAAAATTATCCTTATTTACATATCCCTAACAAGGCTTTTAAATTACTCCACTACTCTATGATATCATTAATTAAAGTAGTTTGGTCAAAATATCTAAAAAAAATAATAAACTAGTATTTTTTTATAAGGTGTTTGTTAAAAAGTAAAACATCATTTGGTTAGGAACAAATTATTCTGAGATTATTAATCTCAAGATAAGTTATAATGCGATAAGTTATTTCATTATATATATGAGATAATAAGATATAAAAGGTTGGATAAATAATTTCAGGACTGTCTAATACCTCCAACCAAATGCAGGATCTCTGAATTATTATACCTTATACCCAGGGGCATATCCTTCCAAAATCATATATAATAATGTTATATTTTTCAAAACATATATAAATATAGATGGGTGAACCCACATTTGAAGGATCATATAATGCAGTGATGACTGAATGCACCTCACTAAGTAAAGTTAAAAATTGAAATCTTATATCTATCTTATGTTATTTTTCTTTTCGTAATAGTGCACCCATATCATCTCGAAATTCTAGATACACATCTGCTTATCTCCGAAGGGGTTTAAAAGAAATATAGCAAAACTTACCCCATATCTCTGCAGGCCAATGAATAGAAGAGTACTAACACCAGTGCAAAGAACTCCAGCCCAAACAGGAATATGGAACAATATATTAAGAGCAAATGCTGTCCCAATTACTGCCGGCAGAAACACATAAATTAATTATTAAAAAAAGAGTTAGATAAAATAATGACCTTATATATATTATTAATATAGAAATATGTATATATATTCATGTAATAATTCAAAAACTTAAAAAAATAATAATTCATATAAGACAAAAGTTTAGTATACAACATTATTGTGTTAAGTAAACTAAACTTTTATCATTTCTATTTTCAGAACATTATTGATGAATTTCACTATAATAACTCAAAAATTATAATGAGTTAAAATAATTACATCATTAATTAATTTCCATTTTTAATTTAATTAAAAGGTATTATATATGTTTTAATTAAATAATTAAAAAGGGTTAACAAGTGTTTTACCTTCAGGAATATCTGCAGCTATGACAGCAACTTCAGCTAGTAACCATAGACAGTACTTAACAAATACTGGATATTCAGCCCTGCATAATTCTGATAAATGTCTCCCTGCAGAAAATATTTTTAAAAATCATTTTTTTTTTTTAAATTTGGTGTCCGAAATTCACGTTGGAACTCCGATTAAATTAGAATCAAGCATTACAAGTAGTGGCGGAGCTAGAATTTTTAATAAGGGGTTCAAAATATGAAGAACTAAACACACGAACTAATCGAGGGAGTTCAACATCTACTATATATAGATAAAAAATAATTTTAACCAGGTATAAATAGTAATATTTTCCGCTGAAGGGGGTTCGGATGAACCCCTAACAGAAGGCTGGCTCCGCCCCTGATTACAGGGCTCATTCGTGGGTGACGCTTCCAACAGGATTTTCTCCATACCCAGGGCTCGAATCCGAGATCTCTGGTTAAGAGTGAAGCAATCCTACCACTGCACCATAGCACAGGTTGATCTTAATATTTTGATTTATAACTTACCAGTGCTTACTCCAAGATTAGCAGCAAGTGATTGAATAATAAGAGCAAATATCAATCCAATGAGGATCACCCAAAGAAGCTGACAATTTAAGAAACAAATAATTATTAGACATATATATCTCTATTAGCTAATTAATTAATTTTTTTGGCCATACAAAAATTTCTTATTTTTGCTTACCTCATATCTATGGTTTGCTCCTGCTTGTAAATCAGTTTCCACTGTAATATTAATAACAAGTTAGTTTAGAACAACTTAAAACAAAAAATTGACACGAAGAGTTGCTTAGATGGTAAGCACCCTTCACCTTCAATTTTAAGATTGTAAATTGAGTCATGAAGAAAGCAAAGAAGGAACGAGCTCTAGTAAAGGGTGGAAAAGAAAACTAAAATCAGTAAGTCCACATGAATTATTTATGTGAGTTCGTGCCTAAAATTTCAGGCACGAAAAAAGAAAATATAATAAGTGACTTACAGTTCCCGGGATCAAGATATGCCAAGGAAACAAGAAAACCTGGCCCCACATATGCAAAGAAGTTTTTCCAGCCATGTTTCTACATAATTAGCCAACTCTTTAAATTTTCATGACAAATAATTTCAAGATTTTGTTCTATAATCAGAGCTCGAACTCGAAACCTCTCATCATTTGATTAAAGATATTTACTAACCTGATGCTCAATATGATGATCCTTATTAGAAGGTAATGGAGTCTCAGTTACTGCTACAATTCTCTTGCTTCCTCCAATCACTTGGTTTTGCTGTTGATTCTCCATTCTTTTTTCTCTTTTTTACTCACTTTGACTGCTAAACTCGTTGTGTTTACTTAGATGAGACTTAGATTTGTCTCCTTATTTATAGTGTACTAGTTTGAACACATTCTTGTTCTGATGTCAGGTAATTGAGAAGGCAAGGAAAAGTGTGGAATTTTTAAAAAAGTATTTGTTGGGGTGGGGAGAGGGGTGGGGGGGGGGGGGGGGGTAGGTGGTGTATATTATTACGATAAAAATTACTCTGCATCTAGTGTTTATATCAAACGAAACAAAATTTAACCTTAGTCATAGTTATGATCAACTAATTAAAGTGAATATATATATATATATATATATATATATATATATATATATATATATATATATATATATATATATATGTATATCATTTGACCATGTATATATAAGTGATAAATATATGTATGAAAGAGTACACATGTGTGTCTGATATTTATTGATTTGATATAAATATCAAGTGCGAGCAACTCCTTTTGGGTTATATTGATTAATAGTTAACAACATATATAATACCTGGCCAGCCATATAACACCAAGGTAAGTCATGGGACATGCCATAATACCTTCAATTCTTAATAACTTTTAGACATTGATGAGGATAAATGATCAAGTGTACTAGGTATTTTTTAAAAAAAATAAAAAAAGTCATTCTAGTGCTAATTAGCTATTACTACTAATATTAAAAAAAAATCCAATCCAGCCAATAGCTACCAACTGATTTGCTGTCACTGTATTGGTTGAATCTCCAATAGAATAGGAATGCATCTTGTTGTTTTTATTTTTATATGATTATTTCCCTTTTATTCTTTAAAATTTGACTCAATAGTATGTATTTTGTGAAAGGGCAAAAAACTTAAGTAACTTAATTACTACTATATAGCAATAGTTTTTTTTTCATCCTTTATCAGTCATTGAATGATAAATAACTATAAGTGACAGAGACAGAAGATTTAAATAACGGAAAATCAAAAGAAAATAGTATCGAGAATGCTATATAGCAATAGTTTTTTTTTTCAAAATTAGAATTTATATTTAAAAAAATAACGTAGAAATAGTTAGCCACGATTATCTCATATTTCCCGATTTTCTCCAATTATTTTACTTTCCATGATTTACTCAGATTTGTTATATATTCGCTCCCATGAAGAAGGATTTTAACAAAAATAAAACTCTATTTCTACTCATTCTGATCGAGTGTTCAAATATGGATACCAACAATTTTTCAATTCTAATTCAACACAACGGACGATGGGACACTTCAGGTATTTGAACAATTAACGAATGAATTGATGTTATTTTATGTGATTATTATAATATATTTGGGATTTTTTTTCTTATGACCGTTTTTCTTACAATCTATATTAGGTCGTTTTGGTATTTATTCTTTGGTTTAAATTGTATATATGTTTTTGTGGTTTAGTATAAAATTCATCTGCTTTGGTAAATGGTCTGGTGCAATGATAGCCTTTATTAATTCTTGAATAAACAATAAATATTATAAATCGTTTTTGGTATATTATTAGGTTTAATTGATAGTGAACATGGGATAGATGATGTGGTGAAATTGGTATTATGTAGTATGTTTTTGTAAACATCATTATTCATCGTTTATTTTTGGTGTGAGTGTTATACATTAGGTTGTATAGAAAAATCAACGTTGGTGGTTATTAAACGTCTGATTCAGTGGATATTTTTTGTATAATATTAGGTTTAATTGAATAGTGCACTTGCGTATCTTTTTGTCCATAGATAAACACCATAATTCGTAAATTACTTTTGGTATGTGATCTAGTGTAATTGATATGTTGCAGGTCTTACATAAACACCATAAATCGATAATTTGTTTTAGTGTGTGATCTGGTGTTATTGGTATTTTTTTAGACCTTATATAAAGATCAACATCAAGTTAATATTTTGGTACATCTATTGGTGTATTTAGTTGTCTGATTTGATATAGATGACAAAATTGAAGAAATATTAAACGTCCGATTCAGTAAATATTTTTGGTGTGAATGTTAGACATTAGGTCATCCAGAAAAATCAACTTTGGTGGTTATTAAACGTCTGATTCACTGAATAGTTTTTTGTATAACATTAGGTGTAAATGATTAGTGCACTTGTGTATCTTTTTTCCATAGAAAAACACCATAATTCGCAAATTACTTATGGTATGTGAAGGTGTAATTGGTATCTTTTAGACCTTATATAAACACCAACTTCAAGTTAATATTTTGGTACATCTATTGGTGTATTTAGTTGTCTGATTTGGTATAGATAATTACAAAATTGAAGAAATGTTAAATTGGTTATAATGCTTATAGATTTGTGATGGTAGATTATTATGTGTAATTAATAGCATAGACGA
Organism: Solanum pinnatisectum; assembly: GCA_035578085.1. NCBI lineage: Eukaryota > Viridiplantae > Streptophyta > Magnoliopsida > Solanales > Solanaceae > Solanum > Solanum pinnatisectum. The sequence continues at coordinate 7,697,721 of CM069086.1, read as the reverse complement.
TGTAGATAATTTTGTGTAATTGATATTGTGTATTATGTTCTTATAACACCAGAAGTCATATAGCAAGTGTATTATGTAGTTTGTTTTGGAGTGTTTAAATACAATGAAATTGCTGGTATGTTTTTTGGTAAATGATTTGGTGAAAAATATTGGTCTAGACAGCTAATTTAGGTTTCGTCAACCGTTTTGAATACCATGATTACCAGCTTATACTTTGGTACATCTATTGGTGTATTTTGTTGTCTGATTTGGTATAGATAACAAAATTGAAGAAATATTAAATTGGTTATAATGATTATTGATTTGTGATGGTAGATTATTAGGTGTAATTGATAGTGTAGATGGTGTAGATGATTTGGTGTAATTGATATTGTGTATTATGTTTTTATAAACACTAGAAGTCATAGCAAGTATATTATGTAGTTTGTTTTGGGGTGTTTAAATACAACGAAATTGCTAATATGTTTAATGGTAAGTGACTCGGTGAAAATGTTGGTCTAGACAACTAATTTAGGTCGCCAACCATTTTGTATACCATCATGCCTATTTATATATATATATAGGCATTCTAAATATCAAACTGTGTAATTTAATTACATCGAGAACACCATTTTGTTTATTTTGGAAATTGATTAATATTTTGTAATTTAACACAAATAATTACGTGGACTATAATATTGAAGGAGTGATATATGATGCAAACACAAAATACGAAGGCTTAATTACTACTATATCTTCCCAATTGGGTGTGGACACGACCATTTTTTTATTTAGAACTCAAATATTTCGTGAGTGGTTCATCTCCACCAATGAAGATTCATAACGATATGGGTGTCCAAGTTTATTTAGATCAACAAAAGATGCAATTCTAATTTCTTTTCAAAGTATCCCTTATGTGTAATATGTGTGGATAGAGCTAATAAAAACACACACAAAAATTAAAAACAGATCTATATACTAACACAAAAAATACCTGAAATATGACTTGATTAATAACAAATTACAAAACAAGCTTCGATACCATCAACACTTTCTACGATCCAACACACTAAATAAACTATATAAATATATATAACTTGAGAACAATTTAACCAACAAAGAAACATGAAAAGCAGTATTCTACTGTAATCTGACTTTACACCAACAAAATATTAAACAAAATATACCAACAAAATATATAACTGAAATCTGACTTGATCAATAACAAATTACAAGCCAGGGTTTGATACCATTAACACTCTCTACTCTCTTGATACAATAGCATTTGATATAAAACAACGTCATATTGTATAATAACATAACAACCAAATATATTCTGTGATCCAACACAGTAAATAAACTGACTAAAAAAATATAACATTAGATAATTTTACCAAAAAAAAATATGAAAGACAGTATTCCACTGAATTTTGACTTGATACCAACAAAATATTATAAACAAAGTTATATACCAACACATTATATAATTGAAATCTGACTTGAGTAATAACAAATACAAAACAATCTTCTATACCATAAACACTTTCTACACCAAATCTTTTATACTATCTTACAGTCGGAATAATAATTGTGTATATCATTATTTTAAGCATTTGATCTAATCAGTTACTACAACATACCAGTATATTAACCAATGTATTAACCTATTATAATTTTCAAGGTCCACTCCATAACATTTGATATAGAAAGAAACATCATATTGTATACTAACATAGCAACCAAATATATTCTATGGTCGAACACACTAAATAAACTATATAAATATAAATAACGTTATAATATTTTAACTAAAAAGAAACATGAAAAATAGTATTATATTAACCTTTGGAGCATCTGCATCTTTATTTGTTGAAGCTTCATTTTGAAGAGATTTTATCTCTTCAATGATATTCTTGAATGATGCATCCAAAAAAACCCTCATTTCAATAAACTGAGCATCTACGTTTTTCTCAAATTTATTCAACTCATCACTCACCTAACAAAAAAAAAACATTACTATAATATATAAAAAATATATAAACAGTAAATGATCATTCGTGCTTTGATGAAACTTTAACAACTTCTTGACCCAGCTTTTAGAAATCTTCATTACTTGTTAAACTCGAATCAACACCAACATAATGTGAAAAATTGTAAGACAGCTCCTTTTCATTCTTCCTTGTGTCACTGTTAGACTGCCTTATGTTTCCAAGCTTTCTCAACTTGTTGAATGATGAATCATTCAGATCATTAAGGTTTTCCAACTCAATAACAACACGTTCATCATCCATAAACACAACATCTTGAAACATATGACAATAATAATTATAAGTATAAACATAGAAATAATAACTTAAGTAATTGTAACTAACAAATTTGTATTACCCGATTGCCATATTTTCTGAACATGCCTTTCTTAAGATGCTCGAAATAAATCTTGTTTTTTGAAATGTCCCAATTGAAGATGCGGGGAGTAAATGGCATGTATGAATAACGGTTGATGCATCAACTTTGTTGCAGCATTCGTAAAACCAAATTTGCAACACAAGAAGAAACCCAAAAAACTTCACATAACTTGGATCCTTAGCCATTTGACTCGTTATTGAATCCCTTAGTTGAAAAAATGACAGATTACCCCAAGGGTATGTATCGTATTGTCCAGACTCGACGCATAGAAAGTGATCTTTTGGAACATGAGAATTGTTTGGTGGAGATGACAAAATAAATGTACTGATGAAATAAATCATCGTCATATTAAACATGTCTTCCGACCTAATCAACCCATCTTCATTAAATACCCTTAAAAAATCAGCTTTCAACGCCCTATCAGTAGCATATGGAAAGTAACTACTCATGAGCTTTGATGTACTCTTAGGATCATGATAAAAAATCATCAACCCAGTAACTATCCTAAACTCCTTAAATTCAAACTCAAGTTCTTTGCCATTTAAGTTAAACACAAATCTTTCATCGCGATCATCACTCGACTTATTATGTACCAAGCTTCTGATAATCTGAGGTTGCACTTTCATTGAGGGTTAATTTAAAAGATATCCAAAAGTTGACTCTTTAAACAAATGAAGACTATTAATTTTGGAAAGCCGATTCTTTATATCAACAAATACATTGAGGTTAACATACGAACACCAACGAGATTGTTTCTTCTTGATCTAAAAAACAGTAAATAAAAAAATTAACAAGCTATCATTGTCAAAAAATGCAAATCATAAATATAAAACAAAAACAAATTAGAATGACGGTAAATAAAAAAATAAAAAGTTATCATTGTCAAAAAAATGCAAATCATAAAACTAAAACATAAACAGAGTATTTTAAGTAAAGCGATAAAATAATAAATTTTTTATATAATAAACGAAAAAAATCTTACCTTTAAAGGTTGTGTCGATTTATTTCTTTTTTTATTAACCAACCTGACCCTTTTTGGATTTGAAACCTTCCTAGCAGCAATACCAGCACATTTCTAAGAATAAAAAATATGCATTTAAATTGCATGTCATTTATTTGAATAAAATCATAATTAGAGATAAAAATAAGGAAAATGCATAAGTACCCTCACAATCTATGCCCGAAATTTCACAGACACACTTATACTATACTATACTAAGGTTCTATTATCCTCGAACTTATTTTATAAATAATTTTCTACCCCTTTTTGGCCAACATGACACTATCAATCAAATAGCTTGAAAAAATTGTCAACACGTGCTTAGCCCAGAAGATAGTGCCACATAGACCGAAAAGGGGTAGAAAATTATTTATAAAATAAATTCGGGATAATAGGACCTTAGTATAGTATAAGTGTCTCTAATATTTCAGGCATAAATTGAAAGTACTTATGCATTTTCCCATAAAAATAAGTATCTTTTCACATGATTTTCTTGATGATTTAGAATCAACATTTAACCTTAACCTTTTGTTAATTGGGATTTCATCCTCGAAATCACTATCATGATGATAGTTTTTCGAAATAGAAGCTTCAATCACTTTTTCGGTTTTTCCTTACCCTTCTTGTTTGGATTTACAATCGAATCCGTTTTTTACTGAATCTTGCTGGCTGAGGAAGAATTAATGACAATAAGTTCATATTTTCCTTTAACGATTTTATTGTCGTCTCTTTCACCTTCGTTGACTGGAGTTTGAGTGAACGCGTTCAGCGTACAATCAATCAAAATAAATGATTTATTAAGCCTAGGGCTTTTCCGCGGCGTCCTATTCATCGAAAACAAAATAATTAACTATGATATTGGAGATGAACAACAAGAAGTTAACAATGGTGAAAGGTATGGTGATTGCATCACAAAAGGAATAAAATAAAAATTTTATATTAAAGGCATAATTATCGTAAAAGATAAGAGAAGTAGTTTACAGTAATACGTGTAAAATTAAATTATCATCCCCAAATTTAGGCACGTAATCCCAATAGGAGGAGAGAGAAAATTGAAAATAAATAATTAACTTAATTCGAAAATGAACTATTTTGTTATGTTCGTAATTTAATAATTATATTTGTAATTAAATAAAAGTATGTGTATAGATGATTAATTAAAAACTTAAATAGTATATTATAGTAATTTTCAGTTGTCAAATAAGCTATCATAGTTTTGGATATGAAAAGTGTAACATGTAAAATGCGGCCTTATATATGGTTGAGATGGAACATGTAAAACCTTCTTTCCCACTAAAACATTAATGTCAAACCTACTAATGAAACAAAAAGATCAATTTATTCTAGTATATATAATTTTAACGAAAAATGGTCAAAATTGCCTTTGCACAATGCGAAATAGATTGTTATTATCCTTCGTTTAGGATAAAAATTGCCTCTGTTGTTATCTCAAGAGAACACAAATACCTTCAAGATTAAAAAACCTAAAATGTTAGTGGGACTAATCCCTCCACCCAGGGGCGGATCTACGTAGTAACGTGGGGGTGCCATGGCACCAAATGATTTTGGTCGAAACTCTATATATATAGGTATGTATGTATCAGAATTGGTATAAATATAGTACATGCCACCCCCATTAACAAATGATCATGTAGCCCAATGGCATGCCGTCAAGTTAAGGTCCTTGAGGTCAGGGGTTTGAATATTGGCCTATACATTTTTTCTTACAAATATAATAACACACCTTTTTGCTATTTGACAAAAAAATATTAAAGTTGACTAGATTCGAACCCATGACATCCTTTAATATTAAAACAAACCAACATGTTAAGTATGCTAATTTTCAAAAATAATGATAAAAATTTTATACTTTTGTTTGAACAAGCTTTTAAAATGAAATTATTTTGAAATTTCTTTCTTTTCTTTTTCTTTTACAAAAGTGTTTTTAAAAATACATATTTTTGATAAGTATCAGTTTCTTTTTGACCAATTAATTTTAAAAACACTTATGAATAGCAATTAGTATTTGGCCAATTTTTTTTAAAAAATATTTCTCAATTTCTATTGATAATGGTTATTAATTTTTATCAACCATATCCAATTGTAATTTTTATCAACCAAATAAAAAAGTCTATTATTAAAAAAATAAATCAAAAGCACTTTTTCAAGGAAAATCTATTTCTTTTAGATATTGAAAAACAATTTTTGCTACTTGTCAAAAACTCTCGTTTTCTCCTAAAAAATATGATCAAATACCTCTTCTTCTTTTTTTTTCTTTTTTTTTTTTTTTAAAAAAAAAATAAGCACTTTTGGGGCAAATGGGCTATTAGAGTTCTTCCATGTAAATTTTGAAATCACGCTATTATTCATAAAATGTGGCACCCAGCACCTAAAAATCCTGGATCCGCCACTGCCTCCACCTAAGTGTTGTCAATTAGCTAGGATTCACTTAGAGGCAACTAAAAGTTGCCACTAAAGCCTATTGTTTCAACAAAATATGATAATTAATTTTCGATTACAACCTAATTTTCTAAAATCAATATACATGTACTAAAATATGATAAAATATAAGAGTTGCCACTAAAGCCTATTGTTTCAACAAAATATGATAATTAATTTTCGATTACAAGCTAATTTTCTAAAATCAATATACATGTACAATCAATATTAAAAACATCCAATATTATTACGAAAAGCATCAAAATTATTTCTCAACTCGAATCTCCTACATATAATGCATTATTGTACATTTTATGCATTTATATATGACATAAAAATAAAACCTTTATCGACGTCATTTGTGATTTTTCAAAAACAATATCCATGTTATGAAGAAAAAACACAAAATCATTCGTATATTCTAATACTAAAAATCAGTGAAAATCTTTAGTGTCAATATTTTGGAATTCTTTTAATCTAATGATAAAAATAATATACGAAGATGATCCTATTTCGACAGATGTGATTAAATTCGAGATTAGTAGACATTGCTTAAACTTGGAACAATTGTTTCTTAAAACAATTTGCTGAGCATATGAGACTATTTAATATATATGTAATGATCCTCTTGATTGTTTTTTTTTATTATTATTATTATTTCTACGTTTTTTCTCCATTTTACCCTTTCTCATAACTTCAGTATGATATTTGTGATCGGTGGGGATAGGTGATACCATTTCCAAAGTCAATATTCCAGATAAATGAGTTGAAATAATTAAATTGATTTGATTTTAGTTTTAATCAATAATCGATCAGTGATATATAATTAAATTAAATTAAAGTGTCATACCTAATACTGTGGATATGACAAATGTTAAGTCGTGTAAGAATGTTAATTCCATAAATATGGCATGATTAAGGACTCTAGGAATCCTGACGTTTACTGGGATTCTATGTTTATTTTAGTTTACACTCTTATAAAAAAGAAAAAAAATTACATATATTTAAACCCATTGGATTTATATGATAATGTTTATTTTTTATTTTTTTTTAATTATAGTAAGGAATAAATAAGAAATAAAAGCAAAGCAAAATGTATAAGAATATGACACTGAGCATGTCAAAATTCGTGGTGTTACACTTCACCAAAAGCAATAATTTTTAATAGGTAAAGGCATAATAAAATCATTTTACTAATTTTTGTTTTAATAAACATTAAATAATTAAGCTAGTGGCTGATTAATTATTCAAGTTGCATTATCCATGACTAGCTAATAAATCATGATGTAATGTAGGTTGGCAAAATCAATTACAATTTGTGTTTATATGGTTGAGTTATGACTCGTTTGTGGAGTTGAACACGGATGATTTATCAAACAATTAGCTCTAAGGTATTGTATTACTCCTCTATATCAAGATATTATAACTTAACTCTTACAAGTAAAGCATATTAAAAATGAAACAGTTAATAGTTTTAAATATGATGGTTCTAGACTTCTAGTTAATTAATCTCATATAAATGTTAAATTTTCTATTATTAACTTCGAAGTTAAAAAAATAAATTAAAGTATCAATACAATAGCTTTACTTATCTCACAGAATAAGCCAAATTAGTAATCAACTAATCTCAGTATTAGTACAATTTTTAATAATAATTTGTCTTCTATCAGTTGCCAGGAACTCTTAATTTGGTAGTATTACAAAATTGAATCTATTTGAATCTCATTTTTCATAAATCTTTAATTGTTCCATAAATGAAGAAAATAACAAATATTATATATACCATATATCTTGTTATTCTCTTCACCCCACTATTTAAACTATATAATTTATTTAAAATTATTTAATCGAGAATTAATTGACAAACTATATTTGATTTTTGGGATATTATTAATTATAGGGAGTTTAATAATATGGTGTCAAATATAGCCGCCGTTATACATGACTCAACAAATGCTTAAAAGAAGAACTTATTTTGAAAAAATCTAGAACATTGCCCCCATAATAATGGTTGATGGATTTTTTTGATGTCCAAGATCATTTACCTACCAAGGACTCACTTTGACCATTGCCCACTATTAATTATTCTCCTAGTTTTAAAAAAATGATCTAATTTGACTTGATATGAGATTTAAGAAAATAAAGAAGATTTTTTAATTTTATGATCCTAAATTAAAGTTATGTCAAATATACCAAAAATGTTCTATAATCTTGTGATCTTAAATGTATCACATGAAAATCTGAAATCAAAATATTACCGAAAAAGGAAAGAAGTCATTTTTTTAAACAAATAACAAAGAAAATAAGTTATTCTTTTTTAAACGGAGGGAGTAATCTTAATCAGATAATGACCTTAAGGATAGACATATCTTTATATTTGACTCAATGTGGCCTACTCAATTTGACCTTGTTAAAATAGCAGCGAAGGTATGTGAATAGAGTCGTCAAAATTAATCGGCTTAGTCCACGGGGCCGGTCCAATTCAATCTTTTATTGGGGTACGGTTGGGATATGATTTTTCAAGTTCATTTAAAACTAAGGCTTATAAGTGCGATCCATATAAGTCCTTGACCCTTGAGGCTTGATAAGGGTCGAGCCGGAATCGACTCATGGACCAAAACTATTTTGTTAAGAATAACTTACATAAATATCACTAGTGTATAATCTAACTATATAAATGCACGCTATGTTGTAATATTACGAATCTTACTAGATTTGGGTGTGTCCAAATGCATATATCTAGGGATACATGTCAATACAAAGATCTTCATAAAGTTTTTTGAAAAGTTTTTTTGGGTGCTCCGAGCACCAGATTCATGGGCTTTTACACAAGAAAAATAGAAGAATTGGCGCGATTGCTAAAAAGGAGCTGTAGATGCAGAAATGGACGTGAAAAAAATGGTGTTAGTATACGTGATGGTTCCCCGACTCAATACGGAGGATCTCATAAAGTTTTTTGAGAAAAATTTTTGGATGCTCCGGGCACCAGATCTATGGGCTATTACACACGAAAAATAAAAAAATTGGTGCAATTGCTAAAAAAAAGGTTGTAGATGCGAAAATGGGCGTGAAAAAAATGGTGTGAGTATACGTGATGGTTCCCAAACTCAATATGGATGCTCCAAGCGCCAAATCCATGGGAAAGTACACATAAAAAATATAGGAATTGGCGCGATTGCTAAAAAAGGGGCTGAAGATGTGAAAATGGGCATGAAAAAAATGGTGTGAGTATACGTAATGGTTCCCAAATCAATACGAAGGTCTTCATAAAGTTATTTTGAGAAAATTTTTTGGATGCTCCGGGCGCTAGATCCATGGCTAATATACATGAAAAATAGAGGAATTGGTGCGATTGCTATAAAAGGGACTGTAGATATGGAAATGGACGTGAAAAAATGGTGTGAGTACACATGATGGTTCCCCAATTGAATACGGAGGTCCTCATAAAATTTATTAAGAAAAAAAATTTGGGTTCTCTGGGCACAAGATCAATGGCTTATACATACGAAAAATAGAGGAATTGACCCGATTGCTAAAAAAAGGGTTTTAGATGCGAAAATGGGTGTGGAAAAAATGGTGTGAATATATGTGATGGTTTCCCAACTCAATACGGATGTCCTCATAAAGGTTTTTGAGAAAAAAATTTGGGTGTTTTGGGTGACAGATTCATGGGAAAATAAAGACGAAAAATAGAGGAATTGACGTGATTGCTAAAAAAAGGGTTGTCCATGCTGAAAATGGGCATGAAAAAAATTGTGTGAGTATACGTGATAGTTCCAACCTCAATACGGAGGTCCTCAAAAAGTTTTTTGAGAAAAAAGTTTTGCGTGCTCCGGGCGCCAAATCCATGGGTTAATACACACGAAAAATAGAGAAATTGGCGCGATTACTAAGAAAGGGGCTGCAATTGCGGAAATGGACTTGAAAAAAATAGTGTTAGTATACGTGATGGTTTCCCAACTCAATACGCAGGGCCTCATAATGTATTTTGAGAAAAAAAATTGGGTGCTCCGGGCGCCAGATCCATGTGAAAATACACACAAAAAATATAAAAATCGGCGTGATTGTTAAAAAAAGGGCTGTAGATGCGAAAATGGGCGTGAAAAAAATGGTGTGAGTATACATGATGGTTCTCAACTCAATACATAGTTCCTCATAAAGTTTTTTACTAAAAAAAGTTTGGATGCTCCGGTCGCCAAATGCATGGGCTAATATACAAAGAAAATAGAGGAATTGGGGAGATTGCTAAAAAAAGGGATGTAGATGCGAAAATGGGCGTGAAAAAAATAGATTGAGTATACGTGATGGTTCCCCAAGTCAATAAGGAGGTCCATATAGAGTTTTTTGAGAAAATAATTTTGGGTGCTCCGGGCGCCAGATCCATGGACTTATACACACGAAAAATAGAAGAATTGGAGCGATTGCTAAAAAGGGGTAGTAGATGCAGAAATGAGCATGAAAAAAATGGTGTTAATATACGTGATTGTTCCCTAACATAATACGGAGGTACTCATAAACTTTATTGAGAAAAAATTTTGAGTGCTCCGTGCACAAGATCCATGGGCTTATACATACAAAAAATATAGGAATTGATACGATTGCTAAAAAGGTGTTGTAGATGTGGAAATGGGAGTGAAAAAAATAGTATGAGTATACGTGATAGTTCCCATGTCAATACGAAGGTCTTCATAAAGTTTTTTTGAGAAATATTTTTTGGGTGATTGGGCGCCAGATACATGGGCTAATACACACAAAAATTAGGGAAATTAGCGTGATTACAATAAAAGGGGTTGTAAATACAGAAATGAGTGTGAAAAAAATGGTGTACGTATATGTGATGTTCCCTAACTCAATACGGAGTTACGCATAAAGTTTATATAGAAAATTTTTTTTGGGTGCTCCGGGCACAAGATCCATGGGATTATACACACGAAAAATAGAAGAGTTGACGCGATTGCTAAAAAAGGGCTGTAGATGTGGAAATGAGCGTGAAAAAAATAGTGTGAGTATACGTGATGGTTTACCAACAACGAAGGTCCTCATAAAGTTTTTTGAGAAATTTTTTTGGGTGCTCCGAACGCCAAATTCATGGACTAATACACACAAAAAATAAAAAAATTGACGAGATTGCTAAAAAAGGGTTGTAGATGCGAAAATGGGCGTGAAAAAAATGGTGTGAGTATACATGATCGTTCCCCAGCTCAATATGGATGCTCTCATAAATTTTTTTGAAAAGTTTTTTTAGGTGCTCCGGGCGCCAAATCAATGGGCTAATACACACAAAAATTAAAGGAATTGGCGTGATTGCTAAAAAAAGGAATGTAGATACGGAAATGGGCGTAAAAAAAATATTATGGGTATACGTGATTGTTCTTCAACTCAATACGGAGGTCCTCATAAAGGTTTTTGAGAAAAAAATTTGGGTGCTTCGGGCGCCACTTTCATAGGCAAATACACACGAAAAATAGAGGAATTGACGCGATTTCTAAAAAAGAGGCTATAGATGCAGAAATGGGCATAAAAAAATGGTGTGAGTATACGAGATGGTTCCACAACTCAATACGAAAGTTCTTATAAAGTTTTTTGAGAAATTTATTTTGGGTGCTTTGGGCTCCAGATCCATGGGATATTACACACGAAAATTAGAGAAATTTGCGTGATTACTAAAAAAAGGATTGTAGATGCGGAAATGGGCGTAAAAAATTGATGTGAACATACGTGATGGTTCACCAACTTAATACGGAGGTCCTCATAAGTTTTTTGAGAAATTTGTTTTAGGTGCTTAGGGCGACAGATCCATGGGTAAATACAGACTAAAAATAGAGGAATTGACTCGATTGCTAAAAAAGGGATCTAGATGCGGAAATGGACATAAAAAAAATGGTGTAAGTATACGTGATGGTTCCCAACTCAATATGGAGTTCCTCATAAAGTTTTTTGAGAAAAAAAAATTAGGTGTTCTGGGCGCTAGATCCTTGGGTTAATACACACAAAAATAGAGGAATTGACGCGATTGCTAAAAAAGGGTTGTAGATATGGAAATGACAGTGAAAAAATGGTGTGAGTATCTGTGATATTTCTCTAACTCAATAGGGAGGTCCTCATAATATGTTTTGAGAAAATAATTTTGGGTGCTTCGGGCGCCAGATCCATGGGCTAAACGTGGCTTCAAAGTTATTCTTTCTAAGCGCGAATTCAGTTAATTAACTGTGCCACCTTCATTCTACTAGTTGATTTAGCGACATCAACCGCAAAAAAAGTGACGACCTATTCTCTAGCAGCAGCAGGGGCAAACCTAAACATCTACACACAAAAATTAGTGGAATTGGCGCGATAGCTAAAAAAGGGCTGTGATGAAAAATGGGCGTGAAGAAAAAATGGTGTGAATATATGTGATGGTTACCCAACTCAATACGGAGATCCTCATAAAATTTTTTGATAAAAAAAATTTGGGTGCTCTGGCTCCATATTAATGGGCTAATACAAAAGAAAGTAGAGGAATTGGCGTGATTGCTAAAAATGGGGTTGTAGATGTGGAAATGGGCATGAAAAAATGGCGTGAGTATATGTGATGGTTCCCCTACTCAATACAGAGGTCCACATAAAGTTTTTTGAAAATTTTTTTTATGTACTCCGAGCGCCAGATCCATGGGCTAATATACACCTAAAATAGAGGAATTGCTACGATTACTAAAAAAAGGGTTGTAGATGCGAAAATGGGCGTGAATAAAATGGTGTACGTATACGTGATGGTTCCCCAATTCAATACGGAGGTCCTCATAATATTTTTTGAGAAATTATTTTGGTTGCTCAGTGTGCTTGATCCATGGTAGATACATACGAAAAATAATGAAATTGGCTCGATTGCAAATAAATAGGTTGTAGATGCGAAAATGGGCATAAAAAAATGGCGTGAGTATATTTGATGGTTCCCCAACTCAATAGGGAGATCCTCATTAAGTATTTTGAGAATCATTTTTGGGGTGCTCTGGCACCAGATTCATGGGCTAATACACACGTAAAATAGAGAATTTGATGCGATTGCAAAAAAAGGGGCTGTAGATGCGAAAATGGACATGAAAAAAATGGTGTAAGTATACGTGATGGTTTCCCAACTCAATTTGGAGGTCCTCATAATGTATTTTGAGAATTCTTTTGGGTTGCTACAGGCTCAAAATCCATGGTCTTATACATACAAAAAATAAAAAAATTGGCGCGATTGCTAAAAAGGGGATGTGATGAAGAAATGGGCATGAAAAAATGGCGTGAGTATACTTGATGGTTCCCCAACAATGGAGGTCCTCATAAAGTTTTTTGAGAAATGTTTTTTGGGTGCTCCAGTCTCCAGATCCATGGGCTAATACACACGAAAAATAAAGGAATTGGTGCGACTGCTAAAAAAAGGGTTGTAGATGCGGATATGGGCGTGAAAAAAATGGTGTGAGTATACGTGATGGTTCTTCGACTCAATACAGAGATTCTTATAAAATTTTTTGAGATAAAAAATTATGGGTGGTCCGGGCACCAGATCCATGGGCAACACACGAAAAATAGAGGAATTGGCGCGATTGTTAAAAAAAGGGTTGTACATGCAGAAATGGGCGTGAAAAAATTGGTGTGAGTATACATGATGGTTCCTAACTCAATACGGAGATCCTCATAAAATTTTTTGAGAAAAGAATTTTGGGTGCTCCGGGCGCCAGATCCATAAGCTAATAGACACAAAAAATAGAGGAATTGACGCGACTGCTAAAAGAAGGGCTATAGATGCAGAAATGGGCGAGAAAAAATAGTGAGTACATGTGATGGTTCCACAACACAATACGGAAGTCCTCATAAAGTTTCTTAAAATTTTTTTTGGGTGCTCCAGCCGCCAGATTCATGGGCTAATACACACGAAAATAGTGAAATTGGTGCGATTGCTAAAAAAAGGGTTGTAGATGCAGAAATGGGCGTGAAAAAAATGGTGTGAGTATACATGATGGTTCTCCAACTCAATACGGAGGTCCTCATAATAATTTTTGAGAAAAAATTTTTGGTTGCTAAGGGTGCTAGATCCATGGGCTAATACATATGAAAAATAACGGAATTGGCTCGATTGCAAATAAAGAGGCTGTAGATGTGGAAATGGGCGTAAAAATATGGTGTGAGTTTATTTTATGGTTTCCAAACTCAATACGGAGGTCCTGATTAAGTTTTTTGAGAAAAGAATTTTGGGTGCTCCAAGCGTCAGATCCATAAGCTAATACACACGAAAAATAGAGGAATTGACGCTACTGCTAAAAAAGGGCTATAGATGCAGAAATGGGCGTGAAAGAAATAGTATGAGTATACGTGATGGTTCCACAACTCAATACGGAGGTCCTCATAAAGTTTTTTGAGAAATTTTTTTTGGGTGCTGCGGTGCCAAATCTATGGGCTAATACACACAAAAATAGAGAAATTGACGCGATTGCTAAAAAAGGATTGTAGATGCGAAAATGGGCATGAAAAAAATAGTGTGAGTATACTTGATGCTTCCCCAACTCAATTCGGAGGTCCTCATAAAGTTTTTTGAGAAAAATTTTTTTGGGTGCTCTAGGGGACAAATCCATGGACAAATACCGACGAAAAATAGAGAAATTGATGTGATTGCTAAAAGCCGGCTCTAGAGGCGAAAATAGGCGTGAAAAAATTATTGTGTGTATACGTGATGATTCCCAACTCAATACGGAGATCCTAATAAAGTTTTTGTAGAAAAACATTTTGGGTGCTCCGAGTGCTAGATTCATGGGCTAATACACACAAAAAATAGAGAAATTGGAGCGATGTTTAAAAAAGGGATTGTAGATTCGGAAATGGGCTGAAAAAAATGGTGATAGTATACGTCATTGTTCCACAACTCAATACAGAGGTTCTCATAAAGTTTTTTGAGAATTTTTTTTTGGTGTTTCGGACGCTAGATCCATGGGTTAATACACATAAAAATAGAGAAATTGACGCGATTGCTAAAAAAGGGGCTGTACATGCGGAAATGGTTGTGAAAAAAATAGTGTGAGTACATGTGAAGGTTCCCCAACTCAACACGGAGGTCCTCATAAAGTTTTTTGAAAATTTTTTTTGGGTGCTCCGACCGTCAAATTCGTGGGCTAATACACACGAAACTAGAGGAATTGGCGTGATTGCTAAAAAAGGGATTGTAGATGTGTAATAAGCGTTAAAAAAATGGTGGGAGTATACTTGATGCTTTCTCAACTCAATACGGAGGTCCTCATAAAGTTGTTTGAGAAATTTTTTTTGGGTGCCCTAGGCGACAAATCAATGGGAAAATACAGACGAAAAATTGTGGAATTGGCGTGATTGCTAAAAAAGGGGCTCTAGATGCGTAAATGGGTGTGAAAAAATGGTTTGAGTATACATGATGGTTCCCAACTCAATACGAAGGTCCTAATAAAGTTTTTGGAGAAAAAAGTTTTAGGTTCTCCGGGTACCAAATCCATGGGCTAATACACATGAAAATAGATGAATTGGCGAGATTGCTCAAAAAGGGCCTGTAGATTTGGAAAATGAGCGTGAAAAAAAATGGTGGAGAATCTGTAATGGTTCCCTAACTCAAGAGGTGCTTATAATGTTTTTTGAGAAAATTTTTTTGGGTGCTCCAGTTGCCAAAATCTATGGGCTAATACACAAAAAAAATAGAGGAATTGGCGCGATTGCTAAAAAGAGGCTGTAGATGCGAAAAAGGGCGTAAAAAAATTGTGTGAGTATACTTGATGGTTCCCGAACTCAATACAGATGTCCTCATAATTTTTTTAGAAAAAAATTGTTTGTTACTTCGGGCGCTAGATGCGTGGGCTAATACACACGAAAATAGAGGAATTGGCGCGATTGCTAAATATGGGGTTGTAGATGCATAAATGGGCATTAAAAAAATAGTGTGAGTATACTTGTTGCTTCCCCAGCTCAATACGGAGATCCTCATAAAGTTGTTTGTGTAACATCTCGCGATTTGAAATATCTAGGAAGAAGCTAAGAACTTGAAATAATCGTTTTTGGAAATAGCGACAAATCTGGCAATCTGTTTAAGTTAGGAAAAGTGAGTTTTTGGTCAAATTCACATAGTCATAACTCCTAGCTCAGGATGAGTTAGGTTTACTTCTAGATATGGTTGGAAAACTCTTGGAATGATCTTTCCAACGCCGCCAAGTTTGTAAAATTCCGAGTTCGTATGAGTGAGATATGCCCTTTGGAAGTTGGGTTGTTCAAATAAGAAAATGTCCAATCCAGATTTTTAAGGGGTATTTTATTCTTTTCCTTGCCCTATTATTTTAATCCATTTTTAGGAGTTTAATATGGGTCAAATCAGATTTTAGTCAGTTTTAGAAATTGGAATTTACGCTAGGGCTTGGAGAAAGGACAAAGGAGGAGAAAGAAGAAGAAAGGGCAAGATTCATCAAGATCGAACCATTTAGTTGTGGTTTTCGCCAAGGATTTATTCCTACCAGGTATGTGAGGCTTTCATAACGTTGGGATCATACTCTCACGTGCCAAACATATTTATTTCAGCATGGATTCGTCCTAAAAGAGTTTGAAAGTTGAAGTTCTTGATATCTATTCTTAATTTTGATGTTGTTCTTGAATTTGGTTGATATGGAGAAGTTTTTGAGATCGTTAAGTCGTATTATAGAGTCATTTTGAGTTAGGTTATTAGGTACATTTGCTGGGTATCTGTATCTAAAAGGAATTTGAGAAAAAGAATCGAGTTAGTGTGAATTGGGGTTGGAAAACAAAGAAGAAATTTCGTCAAACGAAATTTGACACTAGGGGCGCATCGCGGAGCAGGTTCCTAGATTTGGGAATTTCTATTTCACGTCGCGGAACCAACAAGGAGTTTTCTGTTTAAAAAGTTGTTTTCAAAACTAAGAATTAAATATGCCTCTGCGTCGCTAACCCACCCTCATATTTTGATATTTCGGTCTTTTCTCATGATTAGCTATCTAAAATCATTCCTAAACATCATGAGATCTTTCCTGTCACAAATCACAATTCTTGAATCCATAATTCAATTCAAGAATAAGTTAAGAGTCAAGTCAATAAGTCAAGAGTTAAGTCAAGATAAGTTCTTAAAGTTTTCAAAAGTCTTTCACAAACATTTTAAATTTGTTTTAAGGCTTAAGTTCATGTTAAGCAAAGAGTAAAGATTTGAAGTTTCATTTCTTCAAAGAAGTATATGGGAACTAAATATTCCCAAGAAGTTTGAAAATGTTTTCACATTTTTAGAAAGAAAAGGGAACATCGATTCCAAGAGTGCTTTAAGCGAAGTTTTGAGTAATTTTCTCAAACCAAAGAAAAGAAGTTGTTTTAAAACATATGAGCTAAGTATATTTTTTAGGAGTAGTATTGAGCACCGAAATGGGGATGCGAGTTCATATTAACTCAAGTCTCCATAAACCATATAGCCGTCATGGGTATTAATGAGTCATACTTTTTAGATGATCACATAAGTTAAGCTAGTGGATCCACTAAGTTAAGTAATTCTATATGATGGCAAAGTATAGGACAGTCTGGCAGTATGATGGTAAGAACGTTGTATCACCACTTAGGCTCATAGTGGTGGTTGTCGATTAGAGAATCTCCCACATAAACCATATTATTTTCTTATATGAGTAAAGTTTAGCTTGTTATTGCTTTACCTTTAACGAACTAAGTTGGTTCAAACTGTTTTATAAGCTTTATATATATTGCATGTTATTTATTGCTTTATATTTGAGTTAAGTTATTTAGAAGTTTAGAAAAGACAGGTAAGTGTTTCTTTCAGAATCCTTTCAAGCCCATATCTTGTTTTAGCTTTCTTACTCGCATACTGGTACATTCAATGTACTGATGCCAGTTGGCCTGTATCGTATTATGATGCAGACGCAGGTAATCAGGATCAGCATCCAGCGCCTCATTGATCCAGCTTGAGCATTCAGAGTCTTTTGGTGAGGCTCCTTGCATTCTAGAGGACTCCTTTATTTACTTTATAGTCTTTCAGATGTTAGGATGATCGGGGGTCCTATCCCGACATCCCTCTTTATTTTAGAGGCTTCATAGACAGTTAGTAGCCGGATGTGTTTACATTGTCATTTCATATGTTAAGACTTGAGTTACCATTTTGGCCAAGTTGAATGTTGACTTTTAAACATTCTAAGCTATTTGACTAAGTTATTTGAGTAATTTCATTTGATCATTGTATTAGTGTTTAGAGTCTTTCGTTGAGTCAGTAAGTCAGGCCAATGGTTCGCTTGAGGCCAGCAATGGTCTTCAAGTGTCAATCACGTCCGGGGTGTAAGCTCGGGGCATGATAAACTTGGTATCAGAGCACATAGTTCAAGAGTTGTAGGGAGTCTATGAAGCCGTGTCTGTAGAGTCCTAATTATCAGTGTGAAATGCGCCACATCTATAATTAGGAGACTGCAACACTTAGGAAATTATCTCACTTCTTTCACACTCTTTTCGTACGTTAGAGTTTGATGTCTAAAAAGTTTCTTCTAATTCGTGCTTGCGTGTGTTTTTAGATAATCATGCCTCCACGAAGAGCTGTCAGAGGTCGTCCTGCGAGACGCAATATTGAGGAACAAGAGTTACCCAATGCCCCTGAAGTGCAACCTCAAGGAGAAGTCACCAATGCTGAGTTCCGTGAGGCTATTCGAATGTTAAGCCAAGCTGTGACTAACCAGGTTGGGCAGCAAAGAGGAGCTCGACAAGAAGAGGCTGACACTTCAAGAATTCGTGAGTTCTTGAGGATTAATCCTCCAAGCTTCACTGGTTCAAGCACTATTGAGGATCCAAAGAACTTCATTGAGGAACTGAAAAAGGTATTCGATGTGATGCATGTTGCTGATATTGGGAGAGTTGAGCTAGCTCATATCAACTGAAGAATGTTGCTAGGACTTGGTTTGATCAGTGGAAAGAGGGCAGAGCTAAGGACGGACCAACTGCGAGCTGGGCCTGTTTTGAGGAAGCTTTCTTGGGACGTTTCTTTCCCCGAGAATTGAAAGAGGCTAAGGTACGGGAATTTCTTACAGTTAAGCAGGATTCTCTAAGTGTGCATGAGTATGGGTTGAAGTTCACCCAACTATCTCGTTATGCTCCGAAAATGGTTAAGGACATGAGGAGTAGAATGAGTTTGTTTGTTGCTAGGTTGGCCTGTCTATCAAGCAAAAAGGGCAGGGCAGCGATGTTGATAGGTGACATGGACATACCAAGGTTGATAGTTTATGTGTAGTAGGTTGAGGAAGAAAACCTGAGGGACAGGGAAGAGTTCAGAAGTAAGAAAACGAAGATAGGGAATGAGTTTGGGCAGCAAAAGGGTAATGTGAACCGTTCGTCCTTTCAGCAAAAGCAAAAGGGACATGCTCCATCATCTGCTAGTGCACCTGCACCATGAAACAAATATGAGTATAATGGCCAGAATTCACATAACTTCAGAGCTAGATATGCACAATCTCAAGGTAGTGTGGAACAAGGAGGTAACTGGGCTCCTGCGTGTACTAAATGTGGTAGGATCCACCCAGGTAAGTGTCATGATGGCTAAACAGGTTGTTTCAAGTGTGGACAAGAGGGTCATTTCATGAAGGAGTGTCTTAAGAACATGCAAGGTAGTGGAAATCAGGGCAATAGAGCCCAATCTTCATCAGTTGCTCCACCAGAGAGGGCTGCACCTAGAGGAGCTACTTCTGGCATTAGTAGAGGAGAAAACCGTCTTTATGCGATCACTAGTCGCCAAGAGCAAGAGAACTCTCCAGATGTTGTCACTGATATGATCAAAGTCTTTACTTTTGATGTTTATGCTTTGCTAGACCCAGGAGCAAGTTTATCTTTTGCAACCCCTTATGTTGCAAATAAGTTTGATGTTCTTCCTGAGAAACTTTGTGAACCCTTATGTATTTCTACACATCTTGGGGAGTCTATTCTAGCATAAAAAGTCTATCGTGATTGTCCTGTTTCCATCAATCACAAGAGCACCATGGCTGATTTAGTTGTGTTAGACATGGTAGATTTCGATGTCATTCTAGGTATGGACTGGCTTCATGCCTGTTATGCATCAATAGATTGTAGAACTCGAGTTGTCAAGTTTTTGATTCCTAATGAGCCAGTCATAGCGTGGAGTAGTAGTTCAACAGTGCCTAAAGGTTATTTCATTTCGTACCTTAAGGCGAGAAAATTAGTTTCGAAGGGTTGTATCTATCACTTAGTCTGAGTTAATGACTCTAGTGTTGAGATACCTCCCATTCAATCAGTTCCTATAGTAAAAATATTTCTAGAAGTCTTCCCTGATGATCTACCTGGAGTCCCTCATGAAGAGAAATAGACTTCGGCATAGACATCATTCCAGATGCTCGCCCTATCTCTATTCTGCCATACAGAATGGCACCAATAGAGTTGAAAGAGTTGAAAGAACAGTTGAACGATCTCATAGATAAGGGTTTCATTTGACCAAGTGTTTCATCTTGGGGCGCTCCGGTCTTGTTTATGAGAAAGAAAGATGGTTCCCTTAGGATGTGATACATTACCGCCAATTGAACAAGGTTACCATCAAGAATAAGTATCCTCTTTCGAGAATTAATGATCTTTTCAATCAGCTTCAGGGTGCTTTTTGTTTCTCGAAAATTGATCTCAGATCAGTCTACATCAATTGAAAGTTAGGGAACGTGATATTCCAAAGATAGCATTCAGGATCCGTTATTGTCATTATGAGTTTTTGGTCATGTCGTTCTGTTTAACTAATGAACTAGCAGCGTTCATGGACCTTATACATAGGGTCTTCAAACCTTATTTAGATATGTTTGTTATCATTTTCATTGATGACATACTAATCTATTCAAGGAATGAAGAAGATCATGCTAGCCATCTCAGAATAGTTCTTCAGACTGTGAAAGAAAAGGAGTTGTATGCCAACTTCTCTAAGTGTGAGTTTTGGCTTGAGTCTGTAGCATTCTTAGGCCACATTGTGTCTGGAGAAGGAATTAAAGTAGATACTCAGAAAATTGAGGTAGTGCAGAATTGGCCTAGACCCACATCTCCAACTGATATTAGGAGTTTCTTGGGTTTAGCTGACTATTATAGAAGCTTGTAGAGGGGTTCTGATCTATTTCGTATCCTTTGACCAAGTTGACTCAGAAGACAGTTAAGTTTCAATGGTTTGAAGCTTGTGAGAAAAACTTTCAGGAATTGAAAAAGAGGTTGACTACTGCCCCAGTTTTAACCTTACCAGAAGGCACTTAAGGTTTTGTGGTGTATTGTGATGCATCTAGAGTTGGCTTGGGTTGTGTATTAATGCAGAATGGCAAAGTTATAGCTTATGCCTCCAAACAGTTGAAAGTTCACAAGAAGAATTACCCAACCCATGATCTAGAGTTGGTTGATGTAGTTTTCGCTTTGAAGATATGGCGCCATTATTTGTATGGTGTTCATGTGGATGTGTTCATCGATCACAAGAGCCTTCAATATGTGTTCACTCAGAAAGAACTTAATCTCAGACAGAGAAGGTGGTTAGAGTTAGTCAAGGATTACGAAATGAGTATTTTTTACCACCCAGGTAAGGCTAATGTTGTTCCTGATTCCTTAAGCAGGTTGTCTATAAGTAGCACTGCCATGTTGAAGAAGGAAAGAGAGAGTTAGCAAAAGATGTGCAAAGACTTGCACGCCTGAGAGCCAGACTTATGGATTCCACAGAAGGAGGAATAATGGTAACGAATGGGGCTGAATCATCCTTAGTGTCAGAAGTAAAAGGCAAGCAAGAACAAGACCCTATTTTGCTTGAATTGAAGACAAATGTTCATAAGCGAAAAGTATTAGCTTTTGAACAAGGGGGAGATGGTGTATTGAGATATTAAGGTAGGTTGTGTGCACCAATGGTGGATGGAATCCAAGAAAGGATCATGGAGGAAGCTCATAGCTACAAATATTCCATTCATCCGGGTTCCACAAAGATGTATCGTGGTTTGAAAGAAGTGTATTGGTGGAATAGTATGAAGAAGGACATTACAAAATTTGTTGTTAAGTGTCCAAATTGCCAACAAGTTAAAGTAGAGCACCAAAGGCCCGGTGGTATGGCATAGAATATAGAACTTCTGAAATGGAAGTGGGAGATGATTAATATGGATTTCATCACAAGCTTGGCATGGTCTCGCAGACAGCATGATTCTATTTAGGTGATTGTTAACAGAATGACAACATCATCCCATTTTCTGCCAGTAAAGACTACCCTTTCAGCAGAAGATTATGTCAGGTTATATATTCAGGAGGTGGTAAGACTTCATGGAGTCCCAGTTTCCATTATTTCAGATAGAGGTGCACAATTTACTGCACTGTTCTGGAAATCTTTTAAAAAAGGTTTGGTTTCAAAGGTGAACTTAAGTCCTTAGACAGATGGGCAAGCAGAGCGCACTATTCAGACATTAGAAGATATGTTGAGTGCCTATGTGATCGATTTCAAAGGTAATTGGGATGATCACCTACCCCCTATTGAATTCGCTTACAACAATAGTTACCACTCTAGCATCCAAATGGCTCCATATGAAGCTCTTTATGGGAGAAGATGCAGATCTCCTATTGGATGGTTTGAAGTTGGTGAAGCAGGGTTAATAGGACCAGATTTAGTTTATCAAGCTATGGAGAAGGTGAAAGTGATTCAAGAGAGGTTGAAAACGACACAGAATCGTCAAAAATCCTACACTGATGTTAGGAGAAGGGCGTTAGAGTTTGAAGTAGATGATTGGGTATATCTAAAGGTTTCACCCATGAAGGGTGTTATGAGGTTTGGTAAGAAGGGGAAACTTAGTCCCCGGTATATTGGGCCTTATCGAATATCCAAAAGAATGGGCAATGTAGCTTATGAGTTGGAGCTACCACAAGAGCTAACAGCGGTTCATCCGGTGTTTCACATCTCCATGTTGAAAAAGTGCATGGGTGATCCTTCATTGATCATATCAACTGAAAATATTGAGATCAAGGATAGCTTATCTTATGAGGAGATTCCGGTTCAAATTCTAGATCGCCAAGTTCGCAAGTTGAGAACAAAAGAGGTTGCATCAGTCAAAGTCCTTTGGAGGAACCAATTTGTTGAAGAAGCTACTTGGGAAGCTGAAGAGGATATGAAGAAGAGATACCCACATCTCTTTGAATCCGGAGAAAATGCATACCAAGCTACTAATTCTCTTCTTATTACTCTTTAAATTATAAGTGAGCATGTTGTTTGTTTGCATTTGCTTGTTGGGTGTTTGAACTTGATGTTACCACTCTTAACCCAGTAGGAGTAATCTCATTCGAGGATGAATGTTCCCAAGGGGGAGATATTGTAATATCTCGTGATTTGAAATAGCTAGGAAGAAGCTAAGAACTTGAAATAATAGTTTTTGGAAATAGTGACAAATCTGGAAATTTGTTTAAGTTAGGAAAAATGAGATTTTGGTCAACTTCACATGGCCATAACTCCTAGCTTAGGATGAGTTAGGTGTACTTCTAGATATGATTGAAAAACTCTTGGATTGATCTTTCCAACGCCACCAAGTTTGCAAAATTTTGAGTTCGTATGAGTGAGATATCCCCTTTGGAAGTTGGGCTGTTCAAATAAGGAAATGTCCAATCCAGATTTTTAAGGGGTATTTTAGTCCTTTCCTTGCCCTATTATTTTAATCCGTTGTTAGGAGTTTAATATGGGTCAAATTAGATTTTAGTCAGTTTTAGCAATTGGAATTTACGCTAGGGCTTGGAGAAAGGAGAAAAGAGGAGAAAGAAGAAGAAAGGGCAAGATTCATCAAGATCGAACCATTTAGTTGTGGTTTTCGCCAAGGATTTATTCCTACCAGGTATGTGAAGCTTTCATAACGTTGGGATCATTCTCCCACGTGCCAAACATATTTATTTCCGCATGGATTCGTCCTAAATTGAAAGTTGAAGTTCTTGATATCTATTCTTGATTTTGATGTTGTTCTTGAGTTTGGTTGATATGGGGAAGTTTCTGAGATCGTTACGTCGTACTATAGAGTCTCTTCGTGTTAGGTTCTTAGGTACATTTGCTGGGTATTTGTATCTAAAAGGAATTTGAAAAAAAGAATCGAGTTAGTGCGAATTGGGGCTGCAAAACAAAGAAGAAATTTCATCGAACAAAATTTGACACTAGGGGCGCGTCGCGGAGCAGGTTCCTAGATTTGGGAATTTTTGTTTCACGTCGCGGAGCCAACATGGAGTTTTCTATCTAAAAATTTATTTTCAAAACTAAGAATTAAATATGCCTCCGCGTCGCGAACCCACCCTCATATTTTGATATTTCGGTCTTTTCTCATGTTTAGGTATCTAAAATCATTCCTAAATATAATGAGATATTTCCTATCACAAATCACGATTCTTGAATCCATAATTCAATTCAAGAGTAAGTTAAGAGTCAAGTCAATAAGTCAAGAGTTAAGTCAAGATAAGTTCTTAAAGTTTTCAAAAGTCTTTCACAAACATTTTAAATTTGTTTAAGGCTTAAGTTCAAGTTAAGCAAAGAGTAAAGATTTGAAGTTTCATTTCTTTAAAGAAGTATATGGGAACTAAGTATTCCCAAGAAGTTTGAAAATGTTTTCACATTTTGAGAAAGAAAAGGGAACATCGATTCCAAGAGAGCTTTTAAGCTAAGTTTTGTGTAATTATCTCAAACCAAAGAAAAGAAGTTGTTTTAAAACATATGAGCTAAGTATATTTTTTGGGAGTAGTATTGAGCACCGACATGGGGATACGAGTTCATATTAACTCAAGTCTCCATAAATCATATAGCCATCATGGGTATTAATGGGTCATACTTTTTAGATGATCACATAAGTTAAGCTAGTGGATCCACTAAGTGAAGTAGTTCTATATGACGCAAAGTATAGGACAGTCTGGCAGTGTGATGATAAGAACACTGTATCATCAATTAGGCTCATAGTGGTGGTTGTCGGTTAGAAAATCTCCCACATAAACCATATTATTTTCTTATATGAGTAAAGTTGAGTTTGTTATTGCTTTATCTTTAACGAACTAAGTTGGTTGCAACTGTTTTATAAGCTTTACATATATTGCATGTGCTTTATTGCTTTATATTTGAGTTAAGTTATTCAGAAGTTGAGAAGAGCCAGATAAGTGTTTCTTTCAGAATCCTTTCAAGACTATACCTTGTTTTAGCTTTCCAACTCGCATACTCGTACATTCAATATATTGATGTCAGTTGGCCTGTATCGTATTATGATTCAGACGCAGGTAACTAGGATCAGCATCCAGCGCCTCGTTCATCCAGCTTGGGCATTCAGAGTGTGTTGGTGAACCTCCTTGCATTCTGAAGGACTTCTTTATTTACTTTCTAGTCTTTCAAATTTTAGGATAATCGGGGGTCCTGTCCCGACATCCATATTTGTTTTAGAGGCTTCATAGACAGTTAGTAGTCGGATGTCTTTACATTGTCATTTCATATGTTAAGACTTGAGTTGCCATTTTGGCCAAGTTGAATGTTGACTTTTAAACATTCTAAGCTATTTGACTAAGTTGTTTGAGTAAGTTCATTTGATCATTGTATTAATGTTTAGAGTTTTCCGCTGAGTCAGCAAGTCAGGCTACGAGTTCGCTTGAGGCCAGCAATGGTCTTCAAGTGCCAGCCACGTCTGGAGTGTAGGCTCGGGGTGTGACAGTTTGAGAAAAATTTTTTGGGTGCTCCGGGTGCTAGATCTATGGGCTAGTACAAACAAAAAATAGAGGAATTGGTGCGATTGCTAAAAAAAGAGCTCTAGATGCGGAAATGGGCGTGAAAAAATTGTGTGAGTATACCTGATGGTTCCCAACTCAATACAGAGGTCCTCATAAAATTTTTGGAGAAAAAAGTTTTGGGTGCTCCTGGCACTAGCTCCATGGGCTAATACACATGAAAAATAGAGGAATTGACGTTATTGCTAAAACAGGGCCTGTAGATTCGGAAATGGGCGTGAAAAAAATGGTGTGAGTATTTGTGATGGTTCCCTAACTCAATACGGATGTGCTCTGGGAGCTTCGGGTGCCAGATCTATGTGCTAATACACACAAAAAATAGATGAATTGGCGTGATTGCTAAAAAAGGGCTGTAGATACGGAAAAGGCCGTGAAAAAAATGGTGTGAGTATACGTGATGGTTCCCAACTCAATACGAAGTTCCTCATAAAGGTTTTTGAGAAAAAAAACTGGGTGCTCTGGGCGCTAGATCCTTGGGCTAATACACACAAAAAGTAGAGAAATTGTCGCGATTGCTAAAAAAAGGGTTATAGATACGGTAATGGACGTGAAAAAAATGGTGTAACTATCTGTGATGTTTCTCTAACTCAATACGGAAGTCCTCATAATGGTTTTTGAGAAAATAATTTGGGTTCTCGGGGCGCCAGATCCATGGGAATACACACAAAAATTAGTGGAATTGGCGCAATAGCTAAAAAGGGTCTATAGATGAAGAAATGAGCGTGAAGAAAAAATGTTGTGAGTATATGTGATGGTTCCCCCAACTCAATACGGAGGTCCTCATAAAATTTTTTGATAAAAAAATTTTGGGTTCTCCGGGCGCCTGATCCATAGGTATACACACGAAAAGTAGTGAAATTGGCGCGATTGCTAAAAAAGGGGTTATAGATATGAAAATGGGCGTGAAAAAATGGTGTGAGTATACGTGATAGTTACCAACTCAATACGGAGGTTCTCATAAAGTTTTTGGAGAAAAAAGTTTTGGGTGCTTCGGGCACCAGATCTATGGGCTAATACACACGATAATAGAGGAATTGGCGCGATTGCTAAATAAGGGCCTGTAGATTTGGAAAATGGGCGTGAAAAAAAATGGTGTGAGTATCTGTGATAGTTCCCTAACTCAATATGGAGGTTCTCATAATGCTTTTTGAGAAAAAAAATTTGGGAGCTCCGAGTGCCAGATTTATGGGCTAATACACATAAAAAATAGAGGAATTGACGCGATTGCTAAAAAGGGGTTGTAGATACGGAAAAGGGTGTGAAAAAATGGTGTGAGTATACGTGATGGTTCCCAACTCAATACGGAGTTCATCATAAAGTTTTTTGAGAAAAAAAACTGGGTGCTCTGGGCGCTAGATCCTTGAGCTAATACGTACGAAAAATAGAGGAATTGACGCAATTGCTAAAAAAAGGGTTATAGATACGGAAATGGACGTGAAAAAAATGGTGTGAGTATTTGTGATGTTTCTCTAACTCAATACGAAAGTCCTCATAATGTTTTTTGAGAAAAAAATTTGGTGCTCCGGGCGCCAGATCCTTGGGAATAGGCATAAAAATTAGTGGAATTGCCGCGATAGCTAAAAAGGGGTTGTAGATGAAGAAATGAGCGTGAAGAAAAAATTGTGTGAGTAAATGTGATGGTTCCCCAAATAAATACTAAGATCCTTATAAAATTTTTTGACAAAAGAATTTTGGGTACTCCGGCGCCAGATCCATGGGTATACATACGAAAAGTAGAGGAATTGGCGCGATTGCTGAAAAAGGGGCTATAGATATGAAAATGGGCGTGAAAAAATGATGTGAGTATACTTGATGGTTACCCAACTCAACACGGAGGCCCTCATAAATTTTTTTATAAAAAAAATTTGGGTGCTCTGGCTCCATATTAATGGGCTAGTACAAATGAAAATATAGGAATTGGCACGATTGCTAAAAAAAGGGTTGTAGATACGGAAATGGACATTAAAAAATGGCGTGAGTATACGTGATGGTTCCATAATTCAATTTGGAGGTCATCATAAAGTTTTTTGAGAAAAAAATTTGGGTGCTCCGACCGCCAGATCCATGGGCTAATACACACGAAAATAGAGGAATTGGTGCAGTTGCTTAAAAAGGGGGTGTAGATGCGAAAATGGGCATGAAAAAAATGGTGTGAGTATACGTGATGGTTCCTAACCCAATACGGAGGTCCTCATAAAGTTTTTGGAGAAAAAAGTTTTGAGTGCTCCGGGCGCCAGATTCATGGGCAATACACACGAAAAATAGAGAAATTGGCGCGATTGCTAAAAAAGAGATTGTAGATTCAAAAATGGGCAGGAAAAAAATGGTGATAGTATACGTCATGGTTCCCCAACTCAATAAAGAGGTTCTCATAAAGTTTTTTGAGAAAATAGAGGAATTGACGCGATTGCTAAAAAAGGGGGTGTACATGCGAAAATGGGCGTGAAAAAAATGATGTGTGTATGCTTGATGGTTCCTAACTCAATAAGGAGTTCCACATAAAGTTTTTGGAGAAAAAGGTTTTGGTGCTCCGGGCGCCAGATTTATGGGCAATTCACACGAAAAATAGAGGAATTGGCGCGATTGCTAAAAAAGGGGCTGTAGATTTGAAAATGGGCGAAAAAAATGGTGATAGTATACATCATGGTTCCCCAACTCAATACAGAGGTTCTCATAACGTTTTTTGAGAAAAAATTTTTGGGTGCTCTGGACGCCAGATCTATGGGCTAATACACTTGAAAAATAGAGGAATTGGTGCGATTGCTAGAAAAGGGGTTGTAGATGCGTAAATGGACGTTAAAAAAATGGTGTGAGTATATTTGATGCTTCCCCAACTCAATACAAAGGTACTCATAAAGTTGTTTGAGAAACAAAGTTTGGGTGCTCCGGGCGACATATCTATGGGAAAATACGACGAAAAATAGATAAATTGGCGTGATTGCTAAAAAAGGGGCTTTAGATGTGGAAATGGGCGTGAAAAAATGGTGTGAGTATACGTGATTGTTCCCAACTCAATACGGAGGTCCTCATAATGTTTTTGGAGAAAAACGTTTTGGGTGCTCCGGGCACCAGATCCATGGGCTAATACACACAAAAAATAGAGGAATTGGTGCAATTGCTAAAAAATGGCCTTTAGAGTCGAAAAATGGACGTGCAAAAAAATGGTGTGAGTATCTATGATGGTGTCCTAACTCAATACAAAGGTGCTCATAATGTTTTTTGGATAAAAAATTTTGGGTGCTCTGGGTGCCATATCTATGGGCTAAATACACACAAAAAATAGAGAAATTGGAGCGATTGCTAAAAAGAGTCTGTAGATGCGGAAATAGGCGTAAAACAAATGGTGTGAGTATATATGATGGTTTCCTACTCAATACGGAGGTCCTCATTAAGTTTTTTGAGAAAAAAATTTTGGGTTCTCTAATCCCAGATCCATGGGCTAATCCCAGATCCATGGGGTTGTAGATGCGAAAATGAGTGTGAAAAAATAGTGTGAGTATACGTGATGGTTTCTCAACTAAATATGTAGGTGCTCATAATATTTTTTGAGAATAAAATTTAGATGCTCTGGGCGCCAGATCCATGTGCTAATACACACAAAAAATAGAAAAATTGGCGTGATTGCGAAAAAAGGGCTATAGATACAAAAATGGACATGGAAAAAATGGTGTGAGTATACGTGATGGTTCCCCAACTCAATACAGATGTCCTCATAAAATTATTTGAGAAAACAAATTTGATGCGATTGCTAAAAAAGGGGTTGTAGATGCGGAAATGGACGTGAAAAAAATGGTGTAAGTAAACGTGATGTTTCCCCAACTTAATTTGGAGGTCCTCATAATGTATTTTGAGAAATTTTTTTTGGGTGCTACAGGCACAAGATCAATGGGCTTATACACACAAAAAATGGTGAAATTGGCGCAATTCCTAAAATGAAGATGTGGATGAAGAAATGGGCATGAAAAAATGGCGTAAGTATACATGATGGTTCCCCAACAATGGAGGTGCTCATAAAGTTTTTTGAGAAATTTTTCTATGGTGCTCCGGACACCAGATCCTTGGGAAAATACATATGAAAAATAGAGGAATTGGCACGACTGCTAAAAAAGGGGTTGTAGATGCAGAAATGGGAGTGAAAAAAAATGGTTTGAGTATACGTGATGGTTCTCCAACTCAATACGGAGGTTCTCATAAAGTTTTTTGAGAAAAATATTATAGGTGCTCCGAGCGCCAGATCCATGGACAACACACAAAAAATAGAGGAATTGGCGTGATTACTAAAAAAAGGGTTGTACATGCGAAAATGAGCGTTAAAGAAATGATGTGAGTATACTTGATGCTTCTCCAACTCAATACAGAGGTCCTCATAAAATTTTTTGAGAAAAATTTTTTGGGTGCTCCGGGTGACAGATCCATGGTCAAATACAAATGAAAAATAGAGGAATTGGCGACGATTACTAAAAATGGGACTCTAGATGCTGAAATTGGCGTAAAAAAATATTGTGAGTATACGTGATGGTTTCCAACTCAATACGGAGGTCCTCATAAAGTTTTTGGAGAAAAAAGTTTAGGGTGCTCCGAGCGCCAGATTCATGGGCTAATGCACACAAAAAATAGAGAAATTTGCGCGATTGCTAAAAAAGAGGATGTAGATTCAGAAATGGGCATGAAAAAATGTTGTTAGTAGACATGATGGTTCTCCAACTCAATACAGAGGTTCTCACAAAGTTTTTTGAAAATTTTTTTTGGGTGCTTCAGTCGCCAGATCCATGGGCTAATACACATGAAAAATAGAGGAATTGGCACGATTGCTAAAAAAGGGGTTGTACATGCAGATATGGGCGTGAAAAAAATGGTGTGAGTATACGTGATGGTTCCCCAACTCAATACGGAGGTCCTCATGAAGTCTTTTGAGAAATTTTTTTTAAGTGCTCCGGACATCAGATCCATAGGCTAACACACACGAAAAATAGAGTAATTGGTGCGATTGCTAAAAAAGGGGCTATAGATGTAGAAATGGGCGTAAAAAATATAATGTGAGTATAAGTGATGGTTCCCCAACTCAATACGGAGGTCCTCATAAAGTTTTTTGAGAAAAACATTTCTGGTGCTCCGGGCGCCAGATTAATAGGCTAATATACGAAAAATAACGGAATTGGCATGATTGCAAAAAAAAAGCCTGTAGATGCAAAAAATGGTCATCAAACAAATGGTGTGAGTATATGTGATGGTTACCACACTCAATACGGAGGTCCTCATTATGTTTATTGAGAAAAAAATTTTGGTTGCTTGGCGCCAGATCCATGGGCTAATACACACAAAAAATAGAGAATTTGATGTGATTGCTAAAAAAGGGGTTGTAGATGCAGAAATAGGCGTGAAAAAAATGGTGTGGGTATACTGTCATGACCCAGACCGTCGTGATTGTCACCCACACTAACCATCCTGTAAGAGAACCACTACTACAACTCAAACCAAACAATCAATCTAAAAACTAAGGCATATAAGTCAAATACTAACGAAAGAAAATAGAGTTTCCATAAACTCTAACAAAAGTTCAACAATAACTAACAAATGTGGAAGAATTAACCTAGAACCTGAAAGTCAATGTACCAAAATTTTACTAACGACAAGTCTAAGAACAAGGGGTACAATTCCGAAACTAAACAACACCTTAAACAAAAGTCTGAGTCTGAAAAGAGTGGACTTAAACAAGGAAGATCTATGGTAGCCTGAAGGAACTGGCTCACCCTTAAATCCGGTCACGCTCATAGTCACCTAGCTGACATCAATAGCCACCTAAAGATGCCTTGTACTCAACAAAGAAAGAGCAACTACAGTATCAGTACACAACCACCGTGTACTGGTAGGATTATGCGGCTAGCCCACTAAGTGTAACATACATTAGTCAATACGACAATGTAATCACATGCACATATCAAACATATACAATATCATCAATAGATACGAACAATGAAAACTTCACGATTCTCACATATCACAGTTATATCAATTTAGAGCAACATACCGTCTTCCAGTATGAATCATCATTAGATATGAACGAACTCATTATAAGTAGATACACAACACAATTCAATGGTCCTCTCATGGAACCCAAAACCAAACAGTTAGGATGTCGGAATGTGGCAATTTGATCCCATATTTATGCAGGAACGTGGCAATCCGATCTAAGTTAGTTATGCTGGAACGTGGCAGCCGATCCCATATTTATGCTGGAACGTGGCAACCGATCCCAGTTAGTGTGTCGGATCCTGACACCCGCCCATTCAATAAACCACAATCACAATCACAATGTATATTCACACAATCATACAACAAGAGGTGATTCATGGCATACAATTATTCAATTATCCTCAATTACAACAAGTGTGATCAATAATGCAATATTCGCATGCATACATGTATCATAATAAAGTAAAAACAAACATACATCACACAATCATAGAATCACAACCATCACCTACCTCGAATCCAAGCTCGAATCCCCTAAAACACTTGAATCTTCCCTTTCCGGATTCTTTTCGCTTGTTCTAGGTCTACAAACAACAATTTATATGCAAGGATTAACAATCAAAGGTCTAATTATCCGGATTATAACAAACCCAATACCCTAGATCAAACCCAAGATCCTAATACCCAATTTAGGGTTGTTTCCACAATAGAATCTTTAACAAAACCTCCCCTCATCAATATTTATCCATTCTATTATGTTCTACGGATCTAAAAATGGATTAGGGGAGTAAAAAACTTACCTTTAGCCTCAAGAACTATGAAAAATGCTCAAGAACTCGTCTGGGGTCGTCTCCTTAGCTCTAAAAATTGAAAAGTGCCAAATAAGGTCGTTTAGGGGTTTATTAATGACTTTAAGTCACGTCTGGCCCACCACGACGGACCCATCCCGTTACAGCGGCCCTGCTATGGCGGCTCGAATCCCGCTTTGGTGGCCTACACGGAGACAGAATGTTACCTGTTCACGCTAAGATCATTTTCGGGAGTTCTACTCGCCCAAATTCAATTTCGTAAAGTAGTACGGGTTCCTTAACGTCTTAGCTATCTACTCATCTGGTCCAAATCATAATTAGATCTCTCATTAATTACCATATTTTCCTACACCTTAATGACTCCAATTTCATCCAAATTTAGAGTAGGTTGGGAAATTCCAAGTTACTACGAAAAAGTTTTCTTGCCCCAATTCTTTCTTCATTGACTTTTCCCTAACGACGGAATCAGGTCGTTAGAGTAGATACCAATTTACCCATCACTCATCCCCGAGTGATCAACTAGGAAAAGACTAGCTAAAGTAAGCGTAGAGTAGTATCTAAATCGTCGAATTACTGGGGATACTTGTCTCACATGTCCTTCTTACCGAATCTCATTACCCTCTAAGGGTTTCGCATCTCCAACCTCAAACCAACCAATTGAATACCTACACATCCTCCCTTACAATGCCTCAATAAAGTCATCTCAACACTTGTGTGATAAATATTGTTATATGTAAACTTAACTAACAACAAAGCGATTCTAAATAACCCCTAAAGTTGAACGCACACATGTCGGCAACATGTTATCATGGACTTGACACAACATCAGGACGAATCCTTTCTCACATAACCATGATAAAATTCTAAATCAATACTCGCTACAATTAGAAGTGAACCTGAACAAACCAACACACATTCATAATACCTAAACAATCACAGTTCTTAACAACATCTCCATCCCACAACATAAATTCCCATGAGCTTAAGTTATAAAAATTTTGATCTTTAGAAATCAGGTACTCATTGAGGGATATGTCCAAGCATACAATCCCTCCAACAGCACTATCAAAATGTTAGATTTAGTAATTGTCGATTACCTCTTAAGAACAGTAGAACTGGACCCAATGATCCCCACATTTAACCACGCATAATTGATACATGACCTCAATGACTAGAGGAATGTTAAGATTGCCGGATAACCACAAATACGAATGGTAGCTCTTCTATAAATTCTCATAAGCAATGTGATACATGTAGACCCACTAAAATACTTTAACAACTCTAAGACAACACCAATTATGTCATTCGAAATAACCAAATCTTCCCAATCTTCTCACTCAACCAAGAGAACATCGCAGGATTTGGTACCCCTAATCCACCACTAGAAATCCACCCACAAAAGTGAAAACACGTGAGAGCATAGCTAGCGAATCATACTCACAATACTAACAACCACCATAAACACTCTGACCATTTACCTTATCATAAACCAACACTTATAAGTGAAACCTTGCTTAGGTACTTTAACAATCAACAATAGCAAACTTACGACTCAACCCAATCTTGGTACGCACTTTCTTAATAAAATCTTCAATTTCATTTACCCAGGTATACTCAATGAAACTTTCTTTATCCATACGCTTGTCATTTCTGTATTAATCCACTCCCTTATGGATTAAGATAAAATCATCAGTCCTCATGCTACCCTCCTTCTTCTTATCAAACAAGACAGGAGTACCCCACTTGGAAACACTAGGAAAGATGAACCATTTATCACGAAGCTCTTGGGTTGGAGCTTTAAACTCTCTCTCAATTCTGACACTACAGGAATAGACTCAATTGAGGGAGATTCGACCTCAATATCTTGAATATGAGCCAATTACATCAAACAATCCTGCCCCACCAGTTTCCTACCCCGCACGAAAAATATGACCTTAGCTGACTTAGGCTTGTACCCCCTTCCCACTCTAACCTTTCCCTACCAGAGATCTTTAGAGTTATCAACTTAGTATTACAATTTAAGCCCGGTATAATAGGAGGACAATGATGTCATGCCTAAGATTATATCAATTCAGTCATATCCAGCATAACCAAATCAACCCAAATCTAAACATCCATAAACATAACAGGACAACACGATATACATGGGTGACTATGACTGACTCTCCAACTGGGGTAGAAACATGAATGTGGGCATCAAGTATATCACAAATCATATCAAATTCTGAGACAAATCGCACGGACACATAAGAATGAGTAGAACTCGGATCTAACAGAACAATAGTCATCCGGGCACAGAAAAGAGTAGCTCTTGTGACCACTGCATCACACCTTTAAACTCGGTCTTTCCCCGAAAAAGCATATAACTGAGTCATTCTTCTTGACAAGAAACCTCCTCGTCTGGCTGTACTACTCCTTTACCTACATTACCATTTCCCCAGCCTCTACGGCCTCACTGATTTCCTCCTGATATGCCCAGGTTCTCCACAATTTAACACACTTTATAACTTATATTCAATTGCTAAACACTGAATTAGATCACGGGGGTTAGTTCGGCTACAATTCGGGGTCCATAATTATGACTAGGAAAATAGGGGAGACAAGGCTGAGATCCTGTCTTGCCCTGTCCCGCTCAGGCGGGAGGAATTCTGCACTGGCGACCTCGCCTTGGAGGGAAAAGTCCCGCCCCAGCGGCCAAAACGAAAACAGAACTTAGGCCAACTAATTTTCTGGGGTTTTTCTCTTTTTTAATTTTCCCAAAGGTTCCCAGCTCTTCCAAACGAATTTAGGATAATTTTCTGAGCTAAGAGAAATCATGTCTATCCCAAGTAAATCCTATGATACACGAACCAATTCATGCTTGTTAATTCAGCCCCACAACCCACACGTCCCAGGATACACCCAGACACTTACACGATCCTTATTCAATATCTTTCTTTCACAACGAGTTTCACGATACTCAAGTATTTACAACTTGCATAACTTTAATGACCAGGCCAATATATTGTACATATCAAAGTTCAGGCACACATTTATTGTGTACATAATCACCTCTTCACATTCAAGCAATTACAACTTCACATTCGCAGTTAATTCAGACAACCAGAAGCACACGTTCAAAGTTTCCAAGGTACAATTCACAGATAAGTCCAAATTCTTAATTAATTATTTCGCTCCATGGATGACCATTCCTGATCATCCATGCATTCACACCACCCCTATGGCCAGATACCAATTGGAACCTTCTTAGTTTTCAATTTTCTTTGCTTGGGGGCCCTCAGTCGTGACCAAGACTTCTAGTTCACTTTGTTGAGATACCAATTGGAATCGGGAGATACCAATTGGACTCAACTCATACCACAAGCGACAATAGTAGCTAGCGATTCCCACAAAACTGCTAATTTCAATCATAGAACTTGGTCGAACCTAGTTTTTAACCGCCTCAATCTTTAACTGATGATAACTAGACCTTAAGTCAATCTTAGAGAAAATTGATGCACCTTGAAATTGGTCAAACATGTCATTTATCCAAGGCAATGGATACTTGTTCTGAATGGTGACCCTATTTAACTGTCGGTAGTCTATACACGTCTTCTCTAGCTAGTGATGGTGTTACCACTTTTGTTGCTCTAGTTCGGACCATAGAGTGAAAGAGGAAAGAAACCAATTTGTATCACCCAGATACCAATTGGATTCAAGTTATAGCACGAAGGGTGCTCTGGCGCCAGATTCATGGGCTAATACACACAAAAAATAGAGAATTTGATACTGTTGCTAAAAAACGGTTGTACATGCGGAAATGGGCGTGAAAAAAATGGTGTGAGTATACTGTCACGACCCAGACCGTCGTGACTGTCACCCACACTAACCATCCAGTGGGTGAACCACTACTACAACTCAAACCAAACAATCAATCTAAAAACTAAGGCATATAAGTTAAATACTAAGGAAAGAAAATAGAGTTTCCATAAACTCTAACAAAAGTTCAACAATAACTAACAAATGTGGAAGAATTAACCTAGAACCTGAAAGTCAATGTACCAAAACTCTACTAATAACAAGTCTAAGAACAAGGGGTACAACCCCGAAACTAAACAACACCTTAAACAAAAGTCTGAGTCTGAAAAGAGTGGACTTAAATAATAAAAATCCATGGCAGCCTGAAAGAACTGGCTCACCCTTGAATCCGGTCACGCTCATAGTCACCTAGCTGAGGTCTATCAATAGACACCTGAAGATGCCCTGTACTCAACAAAGAAAAAGCAAGTGCAGTATCAGTACATAACCACCGTGTATTGGTAGGATCACACAGCTATCCCACTACGTGTAACATACATTAGTCAATACGACAATATAATCACATGCACATATCCAACATATACAATATCATCAACGTATACAAATAATGAACAACTTCACGATTCTCACATATGATATTTATATCAATTTAGAGCAACATACTGTCTTCCACTATCAATCATCATTACATATTAACGAACTCATCACAAGTAGATATACAACACAATTCAACGATCCTCTCACGGAACCCAATTCAATGGTCCTCTCATGGAACCCAAACCCAAACAGTTAGCATGCCAGAACGTGGCAATCCGATCCCATATTTATGCCAGAAATTCGCAATCTGATCCAAGTTAGTTATGCCGAAACGTGGCAGCCGATCCCATATTTATGTTGGAACGTGGCAACCGATCCCAGTTAGTGTGTCGGAAACTGACACCTGCCCATTTAACAAACCACAATCACAATCACAATATATATTCTCACAATCATACAATAAGAGGTGATTCATGGCATACAATTATTCAATTATCCTCAATTAGAACAAGTGTGATCAATAATGCAACATTCACATACATACATGTATCATAATGAAGCAAGAACAAACATACATCACACAATCATAGAATCACAACCATCACCTACCTCGAATCCAAGCTTGAATCCCCCAATGCAGTTGAATCTTTCCTTTCCGGATTCTTTCCGCTTGTTCTAGATCTACAAACAAAAATTTATATGCATGGATCAACAATCAAAGGTCTAATTATCCGGATTATAACAAATCCAATAACCCTAGACCAAACCCAAGATTCTAATACCCAATTTAGGGTTGTTTCCACCATAAAATCTTTAACAAAACCCTTCCCCATTAATATTTATCCATTCTATTACATTCTACGGATCAAACAATGGATTCGAGAAGTGAAAATCTTACCTTTAGCCTCAAGAATGGAGAAAAACGCTCAAGAACTCGTCTAGGGTCATCTCCTTAGTTTTAAAGATCGAAAAAGTGCCAAATAAGGTCGTTTAGGGGTTTATTAATGACTTTAAGTTGCGTCTGGCCCGCCACGGCGGACCCATCCAGCTACAGCGGCACCGCTCTGGCGGCCTACACGGAGACAAAATGTTACTTGTTCACGCTAAGATCATTTTTGAAAGTTTTACTCGCCCAAATTCAATTTCGTAAAGTCGTACGGGTTTCTTAACGTCTTATGTATCTATTCATGTGGTCCAAATCATAAATAAATCTCTCATTAATTACCATATTTCCCTACACCTTAATGACTTCGATTTCGTCCAAATTTGGATTAGGTTGGGAAATTTCAAGTTACTACGAAAAAGTTTTTTGGCCCCAATTCTTTCTTCATTGACTTTTCCATAACGACGAAATCAGGTCGTTACATATACGTGATGGTTTCCAAACTAAATACGGAGGTCCTCATAATAGAGAAAAAAAAATTTAGGTGCTCCGGGAGCCAGATTCATGGGATAATACACACGAAAAATAGAGAAATTGCCGCGAATGGTAAAAAAGGGGTTGTAGATACGGAAATGAGCGTAAAAAAATGGTGTGAGTATACTTGATGGTTCCCCAGCTCAATACGGAGGTCCTCTTAAAGTTTTTTGAGAAAAAAATTTTGGGTGCTCCGGACGCCATATCTATGTGCAAATACACACGAAAAATAGAGGAATTGGCGCGATTGCTAAAAAAAAGGTTGTAGATACGGAAATGGGCGTGGAAAAAATTGTGTAAGTTTACGTGATGGTTCCCCAACTCAATACTAAGGTCCTCATAAAGTTGTTTGAGAAAAAAACTTTGGGTGATCCGAGCGCCAGATCTATGCGCTAATACACACGAAAAAAGAGAAATTGGCGCGATTGCTAAAAAAGGGTTCTAAATGTGAAAATGGGTGTGAAAAAAATAGTTTGAGTATACGTGATGGTTCCCTCACTCAATACAGAGGTCCTCATAAAGTTTTTTTAGAAATTTTTTTGGGTGCTTTGGGCGCAAGATCCATGAGCTAATGGATACGAAAGATATAGGAATTGGCGCGATTGCTAAAAAAAATGGGTTGTTGATGCGGAAATGGGCGTGAAAAAAATAATGTGAGTATACGTGATGGTTACCCAACTCAATATAGAGGTCCTCATAAAGTTTTTTTGAAAAACATATATTTGGGTGCTCCGGATACTAGATCCATGGGCTAATAGACACGAAAAATAGAGGAATTTACGCGATTGATAAAAAAAAGGTGTTGTAGATACGAAAATGAGCGTGAAAAAAAAAGTGTGAATATAGATAATGGTTCCCCAACTCAATATGGAGGTCCTCATATGTTTTTTGAGAAAAAAGTTTGGGTGCTCCGCTCGCCAGATCCATGGGAACACATGAAAAATAGAGAAATTGGTGCAATTGCTAAAAAGGGGTTGTAGATGCGGAAATGGGCGTGAAAAAAATTGTGTGAGTATATGTGATGATTCTTCAACTCAATATTGAGGTCCTCATAAAGTTTTTTGAGAAAAAAATTTTGGGTGCTCCGAGCACCAGATCTTTTGGCCAATACACAAAAATTAGTGGAATTAGCGCGATTTCTAAAAAAAGGACTGTATTTGCGAACGTGTGCGTGAAAAAAATGGTGGGAGTATACGTGATGGTTCCATAATTCAATACGAAGTCCTCTTAAAGTTTTTTGAGAAAGAAATTTTGGGTGCTTCAGCGCTAGATCCATGGTCTAATACACACAAAAAATAAAGGAATTGACGCGATTTCTAAAAAAAGGGTGTATATGCAGAAATGAGAGTGAAAAAAATGGTGTGAGTATACGTGATGGTATCCCAACTCAATACGGATGTCCTCATGAAGTTTTTTGAGAAAAAAATTTAGGGTGCTCCGGCGCCAGATCCATGGTCTAATAAACACGAAAAATAAAGAAATTGACACGATTGCTAAAAAAGAGGTTGTAGATGCAGAAATGGGCGTGAAAAAAATGGTGTGAGTATACATGATGGTTCCCCAACTCAATATAGAAGTCCTCATAATTTTTTTTGAAATTTTTTTTTTTGGGTTCTCAAGGTGTCAGATCAATGAGCTAATACACACGAAAAATAGAGGAATTCCCGCGATTGCTAAAAAAAAGGGCTGTAGATACAGAAATGGGCGTGAAAAAATGGTGAGAGTATGCGTGGTAGTTACCCAACTCAATACGGAGGTCCTCATAAATTTTTTGAGAAAAAAAATTTGGGTGATTCGGGCGCCAGATTTATGGGCTTTTACACACGAAAAAAATAGAGGAATTAGCGCAATTGCTAAAAAAAAGGGGCTGTAGATGCAGAAATTGGTGTAAAAAATGGTGTGAATATACATGATGGGTTCTTCAACTCAACAAGGAGGTCCTCATAAAGCTTTTTGAGAAAATTTTTTTGGGTGCTCTGGGTGCCAGATCAATGGGCTAATACACATGAAAAATAGAGGAATTGGCGCAATTGCTAAAAAAGGGGCTGTAGATGCGGAAATGGGCGTGAAAAAAAATGGTCCGAGTATACTTGATGGTTCCCCAATCAATATGGAAGTCCTCATAAAATTTTTTGAGAAAAAATTTTTAGGTGCTCCGTGCGCCAGATCCATCGGCTAATACACATGAAAAATAGAGAAATTGGCTCGTCGGCTAAAAAAGGGGTTGTAGATGCAGAAATGGGTGTGAACAAAAATGGTGTGAGTATACGTGATGGTTCCCCAACTCAATACGGAGATCCTCATAAATTTTTTTGCGAAAAAAGTTCTGGGTGCTTCGGGCGCCAAATTTATATAGTTTTTTCTAATTATAATTTGTTAAATAATTTTTAATATAATTAATTATCAAGTTATTTGAGTAATTATATTTTATATCATTTTTTCATTTAATTGAATTAATCTTACTCTCTCAAAAACTGTTTATATAAAAAAGGATTATATTATTTATTTTTTTATAAGACAAATTAATTTTATTAAATTTAAATTTTTGATTATGTTTTAAAATTTTATTTTTGATTATTATTATTTTATAGCGTTACTTGAGGATAAAAGTAGTATTGAATGAAAGTAATAAACTTGTATTGATTTGTTAAAATAGATAAATAAAATAATAAAAGTAAAATCATTAAATCAATACTATTCCCGAGGAAGCACACATGTTGACGGAGAGGTGTGTACTTATTCCCCTCTTAACATTTTAAATCATCCCATTAAGTGTAAAATAAATATCTGACAAAATTTTATTAATATAGTAGTACATTAAATGATTTTAAAAGTATTTTTCTTCATCGATAACTTTTTACTCAAAATAGTTATAAAATATATACAAAAATTATCGACATTCAAAATAATAAAGGTATAAATAAATCAAAGCTAAAGCAGGTCTCATAATTTCGAAAGAAATAATACACTAAATTGATATTTTTTTTAGCTCGTGTTACAACTTCTCTTAGCAAGAGTAAAGCTACAAACAATTAGGTTCTTCAATTCCAGCAATGCCCTTGATTTTCACAGCTACACATTTTTCAGAATATTTCTTTCCTCTAACTTTATGAACTATCTTACTATTACAATTCATTGATTTGTCCTGCATCCAATATTCATAACGTCTATTGAAATGCTGAGAAGAATGCAAGGAATGAATCATGGAGTTGTACTTCCATGTAACAGTTCATATACACTGATAATTCATGTCATGTGTAAAACTGGTAGGGTGGTGGAGGCAAGAGATTTCTTGTGGAATTGGCTGAACAAGGTTCTTGATGCTTTAAAATCTGCTGGGAAGACTGATTTGCTTGATGCAGAATTTTGTACAAGATTAAAAGATGGTATTAAAGGGGTAGGATTAGACAAGTGATGAAAGTAAAACCTTTGTTGCAGGATCAAAGTGTTTCATAGCATTGAATTTTATGATTTTTATCTGTGTTGCTCGAACTCTTTAAAAATATGTGCATGTCAGATTCTTCAAAAGTAATGTATTTTTGGACAATCTGACGCAGATGCAACATCACAAGTGAAGAGTCCGCTTGACTTAGCTTTTTTTAATATTGATCTTGTAAAAACATAAGAAATTCAACTTATATATATTGTGATGACGTACCAAATTGTTACACAATCAGCGTATTTTAACATGTTGTACAAACTTTTACCTTATATTCAAGTTACTAATTTCAATTGATATGCATTCGTTGTAATTATCATTTAGTTGACATAATAATGTAAAAAAATCATCCATTGATAAAAGTTAGTCAAAAAGTTGTTGACTTTTTATAAAATTGTTCGTGAGTTAGGTTGACTTCGCAATATATAAATTTGGGACGCCTCTAATTGCGGAGGAGCCACACAAACAACAACGTACTATTTTTAAAATTTTAGATACTATTCCAAATTATTACTCATTTATTCGAAGCTTTTTTTTTCTCGTTGCAATGATGCACAATTCACATAGTTAAACTAAAATCGTCAATTATTTCATCAAACTTAAATCGTTTAATTCTCGAATTCAAACTATGTCACATAAACTCGTACGAAGTAATTATTTAAGGAAATGTAAAGATAATGTGTTGGTTCTAAAACAGAGCAAAGCCAACCCAATCAGCATCGCTCACTGGTCGTCGAGGCGACGACTCACGCGACGAAAACGAAGAGGAAAGTGATTCATGAAAAGGAGAAATTGACTTCCGGCTAGACACTGACCATCGAGAAACTGTCTCTAGATCCGACAAGTAATCGGGTTCGGGTTCGGGTCCAGTCTTATGACTCTTCTTCTTCATCTTTGTATTCTTCTCCGTTGCTCGCTTCAGCAATGGAGACGGGAAGCACCAATCTGAGGCAACTCCCATAGCGGGTCGGTTCAATAGATTCAAAACATGCCTACCTGATAATGCCCGTGGAGCTGACCGGAAGGATCGGCTTCGGGGCTCCTCAATTGGTTGTTGGAAATTGAAATCAGCCGCCGGTGGAGGTTTCAGCCTACGTGGTGTTTCTGGAATTGGATGGCTCCGATTGTTCTCGGCTACTTCTTGTGGATCCTCCTGTTTGATTAATGGTTGTTGTGAATGTTGAAGCTTGGGTACTCCGGGTCGGATTTCCCATTTGAACGGAATAGCTCCGGCCTGCTTAAATGATTCATCTGCTTCAATTTCCATTCTTTCAGAGAAAATGACTAAAACTTACACTTGTATTTTTCCTCCCAATACAATTTTTGCTCTATATATATATAGTGAGGAAGAAGAAGAAGATTGATTTGATGCATGATCAATGGCGCAAGGAGTGGGGTTTGATGGACCCT
This sequence comes from Solanum pinnatisectum, assembly GCA_035578085.1. NCBI lineage: Eukaryota > Viridiplantae > Streptophyta > Magnoliopsida > Solanales > Solanaceae > Solanum > Solanum pinnatisectum. The sequence goes on along the minus strand of CM069086.1, from coordinate 7,654,774 downwards.
TGTTTTGAGATTTCAAATAATCCATGCTCACGCACGGGCATAAAATACCGAAAATCAAATTATCGAACCGAATCGTAATTTTTGATAATTTGATATTCGATAATTGGGTATTTGATATGGTATTCGGGAGTAGAATTTTAGAATTATGGTATTTGTGTTTGAGTTTGGTACGAGACATTAGTATCTTTGAATACGTCATAAACTATTCAAAATATTTAGAAAGTATTGAAAAATTTATGACCAAAGAGAACCCAATAATTATTAGAACAAACAAATAGAAACGGAGGGAGTATATAAAATTATAAATTAAATATAATTATTTAATATGATTGTGTAAATATTTTTGACGAGTATCCGTGGAAAAAACATTATTATAATTCAAGAAGTACAAATCACCTCTCATTAAGTCTTGAGTTTTGCTAGTTTTGAACAAGAAAATGTAGAAAATAACGGAGTATTGGTTTTCTTATAATGAGACAGATGGGAAGTTGATCATGTTCAAAGTTTGGCCAAACTTGAGAAGATAATATAGTAGCTAAAATTGTGACTTAAACGCACATATATTATATATAATAAATAACACCATCTCCCTCTTAATTGTTGATTTGATAGGATTATTAAGAGGTTAAATTCAAGATGTTGGAGGATAATGATAAGAGATATTTGCATATGATTTTTTATTTATTTATTTAGCAAATCGTATTTGAAATTTGAAATTAGCAATAATGGTTATTTGGTACGAGGAATACAAATTCAAAATGCCATGTCCCGTGGCATGTTGCTAAGCGCTTGCATTGTGCTGCTTGCAACATTCAAAAGTTGAAGATAGTCATCTGCTCCGTCAACAAGACTCTGCAGAAAAAGGAAAACACAAGCACATCCTTGTCAACTAACTTTGCCGGAAAGAGTCAATTCTACGACGCTGATACATTACTGCACTAAGCTGAACTCCAATTCTAGGGGAAAATGTCAGATGACACTGTCATTAATACAGAATTCATAGCAGACAACTATTCATTAGTCAGTAGTCAGTTCCCCGGAAATAAAAAATAAAACACAATGGAGTATAAACAGTAATAATCACTCTAACAACAATACTATTAGAGTAAGCTGAAGAAGAGGAATAACCCTGTCTGCTTCAGCAAATTTCTTGCATATTCTTGCTTTCTGCTCATCAGAAATGTCGTCTGCATCAACTATAATATCATACAACTGAAAGAAGCAGGCAGCATGTTAGTACACAATGTTAGCATGGTTGAATGAAAAGTGAGATGATACACAGATATTGGGACCTGAGACAGCATCTGAGAAACAGGATATCCTTCTGCAATGACATTGTTCACGCCTTTGTTTGCCAAGTCAAAATTGCCACTTCTGCAAGCTGAGAATATAGCCTGCACAACTTCATTTGGGATGACCTAATTGCACGTCAGTTACTAAAATAAGTGTAGAACCCTAGTATTTAAGTGCAAACAGGGCAGATGGGTGGGATTATACTCGCCCAAGTGTTGAATAAGTGTACAAACATGGAACTGGACCAGCTAACTCAGACAATTTCACCGAACGTAGCCTGTCGTTGAGTGGAACTACCGTTACCTGTGTTCTGTATGCTGCACCCGTTGTTCTGTTGCTGCTCTTGTTGGGTCTTATGAATTTCTGACCAAACTTCAGCTACAGTTTTATACACAATGGTGCAGGAAGCGTGAGCGAGTGTTCCTCCGATGCACTGTCAAAAAGAAGTTGCTAAGCATGCCTTAAACAGAAGTTGCTAAGCATGCCTTGCAATAACCAAATTTACGGAAGAGATTGATACCAACCAAGTTCATAATAGAAGTTACTAATCGCCAACAGTTCTGCCCAGAAACCTTTGTTTGATACTAAAGGATCTACTCCGACTTTAGCACACATGTCGTGGACCTGTGTAAATCAAGAATTAACCAAAAGTTTCTTCTTTTGTTTAAAATGTTTTTTCAAATAAGTAAAGGCATGTAGATAAATTTCAATTAGAAAACTCCAGTTAGAAAAGAAAAAGGGAAATGAAGGAATGGATGTCTCAAGCAACTAAAGGCCTATAGGCTCACCTAGCAAGCAGCTGTAGTTCAAACTTTGTATTTGTCGTAAAAGACAATATTATCAACTTGGCTATTGTTTGGCAATAGAATTAGTTGAAACTTGGGAAAAGTGAGCTTTTAGAATTCATTGGAAAATAAATTTTGGAATTTGAAGTTAAATTTATACATGCATTTTACTTGAAAAAATTGGAGTTTTGCTAGTGAAAGTACCAAAAACAAAAAAATTGTTGCAACTTGAAAATTTTTTGATTTTTTTTTTTTGAAAATCTAATCCCAAAAACTACAGCCAAACGGGAGCTAATCCAGTATACCCAAAGCTCATAAGCTTTGCTCATATTTCTTCTATAGCTCATGGAAATATGAGGGGCGAAAGAGCGCAACAAAGTGACACCGAACAGAACAGTTTAGCTAAGCTGTAAAGGCTGCGACGATGCTGCACGACTTTTTGGTTGTTGTAGTTTAATTACTTTATTACAAATCCTTGGCTGTCAATCATAGATGTAGTTTCTGGTCATGCAAAGTTGCATATAAGATTCAATGAGGAATTTTGGTAAACAGTTGGTGGCTTAATCTTATTTATGTAAGGGAAGAACAAAAATAAAGCACATAAAGACAGCAAACAGCAGACCACGAATGCCAAAATCAAACTACGAGGGGTAAAACAGTTAAAACATGTAAAAGTCTCGAATGACTATAAGAGTCGAAAAAAAGACACCTGGAATGTCGAAAAACTGAGGATATCTGCTCTAAATGACTGTCTCAACCTCCCAAATGGCCTCATCCACATTAGAATAATCTTCTTTCAACATTAGAACCTGAAACTCTAGATGCATAATTGCCTAACCTGTAAACTCCAGATGCTTAATTTTGTAAATAACAAATTATTACATTTATGAAACTATTAATCGTAAAGATGCTTATGAATAAATAAATGTCCAAACCACACTTTTTCTCCCTAATCCGAAAGCATCGAGATCCAAACCAAAGGTCCAACCAACACAAAAATCACCTTTTGAAGTTGATGGAATTGTCGAAATTGCATTTTGAGCTCGTCTTATACGAATGTTAACTTTGGTCAACCATTTGAACTTTTATAACCTTCCAAAATGAAAAACTCTCATAACTCCTGTCAAGATACCTCGGGAATCATCCACTCCCACAGGCCACAAATGCCAAAATCAAACTACGAGGAGGGGTAAAACAGTTAGAACATGTAAAAGTCTCGAATGACTATAAGAGTCATTTACATCATTCACCTTTAAAATGCACGTTCATCCTTGAATGTAAAAAGAAAAAAGACGCACCTGAAGTGTCGAAAAACTGAGGATATCTACTCTAAATGACTGTCTCAAACTCCCAAATGGCCTCATCCACGTTAGAATAATCTTCTTTCAACATTAGAACCTGAAACTCCAGATGCATAATTGCCAAACCTAGAAGCAAAATCGAATCACCTAGCTTCTTACCTACATGCTGCAAAACCACAACTGAGACAATGAACCTTGGACTTAACTTTCCCTCCTTCCCAAAACTCATAACGTCTTTCACAGGCGATGCATTCCACAAACTCCCTTACCAGCCATGAATCTAAGTAACAAATCCATTATTTAGCATAAATCTTTAATTTACCCTAAAGTGTGAGACCCGATTCTAAATCGACTTGAGCTCATCAAAGAATATCCCATCTAGTATGCAGTCCTATCTTGAATCTGAAAACATTAAACTAACCAATCAGTGAATGTCATATCTTATCATACAAGGGCTCAAATTAAACAGGCTTTCCTAAATGCTAAAGTGATTACCCTTTCCTCATGCAACGTCTACAATATACAAGAACTAATCCCAATGACCACTAGAAATCCCTCACACATACTCATAACATATCCTCGAAGGCCTGGATAATTCGCTCTAACTGACCACTCATCTATGGGTGAAAACACTATAAAAAAACTTCACTTGAGTGACTTTTTTATGAAAAGTAACTATTAATCACCTGAGATATTAACTCATAGATGCTGCACAACTCATAACTACTATAATTCATATGTTCACTTGTTAAATTTCCCTCTCAACCCCGAGCCCCCCCTCAGACCGAGCCTCACGCCCTCCCCCCAAGCCCCCCCTCAGAACCCCGAGCCTCACACCCTCCCCCCAAGCCGCGAGCCCCGAGGTGCCCTACTTCCAGGTCCTTCCACCCCCTCCCTCGAAGCCCCGAGGCTCCCCCCATCCTCGAGGCGCACTGCCCCAATGCTCTTCCCCCCGAGCCCCGAGGCGCACTGCCCCCAAGCTCTTCCCCCCCGAGCCCCGAGGCGCACTTCCTCGAGGTTCTCCCCCCGATCCCCGAGGCGCACTTCCTCGAGGTTCTCCCCCCGATCCCCGAGGCGCACTGCCTCGAGGTTCTCCCCCCAAGCCCCGAGGCGCACTGCCTCGAGGTTCTCCCCCCGAGGCGCACAGCCTCGAGGTTCCCCCCGAGCCCCGAGGTGCCCTGCCTCGAGGCTCCCCCCACACCCTCGAGGGGCCCTGCCTCGAGGTTCCCCTACACCCCTTAAACCCATGAGCCCCGAGCCAGCCTTCCTCGAGGCCCCTCGACCCCACCCCAGAGCCCCGAGACGCCCTACCTCGAGGCCCTACCACCCCACCCCCAAGCCACGAAGTGACCTGCCTCGAGGCACCCTCTCCCCACCTTAGAGCCACGAGGGCCTCGAGGCCGCACCACCCTAACCCACCCCCGAGTCCCAAGGCCCCACCACCTCACCCCAAAGCTATGAGGTGACCTACCTCGAGGCCGCCCCACCCCACCCTACCCCCGATCCCCGAGTCGCCTTGCCTCAAGGGACTTGCATTTCATGTTGCAGGTATAGGTACTCAACTAGTAGATTTCCCCAATAGAAGCACATGATACTCAGCGGTTGTTGGTGAGCTCCAGGTTGATTCAGGGCTTTGCCGAGTCTTTACTATGCGTATTTCAAAGTGGTACAGTCATGGATTCCAGTAGAGGCTTTGTAGACATTGTAAATCTATCATCTGAATTCATAGTTTCACTTGTCACATGTATAGGTTCAACTAGTCAACATGTGTTGTATATGAAGCTTCTCATTAGTAAAAACATCTGCATAGTAGTAGTTTACTTTCTCATCATAGGTGACTTGTAAAGCATGTGTTCATATGGTACTTGTCCGCCTCACCTAGGGTTGGGGTGTGACATGAACTTCTTATCTTCATTCTTCTTCTTTAAGCGTTGGGGAAATGGTGGAGGTATTTTGGGTAAAGGTTGCATGACTTTTGGAATTTGGATATGTTGCTCCACTTCCTTTTGTGGTTCTTCAGCAAGGTTTTGATGAATAAGTAATTCCTGTTCCTCCATGCATTTGTCTTCTTCATGCTTTTGAGTATCTTTATTTCCCATCGCATTACATATTGCCACCTTTCCACAACGAGTAATCACAGCCAGCCCTCTATTGTCATCTTTCGTCGCTATCCTTGGTGTCAATTGGGCTGATAATAAACTCAGTTGTCTTTCAAGTATTTTGATGGCATCGGCATGAGAATTCACTTTACTGCTCAATGATGAAAATTCATCTTTCATCCTTTTCAACAAATCATCAGATCCCTCAACTTTATCAAGTATACGTGACAATAAATCATTCACCCGGGGACTGTTTGCACTCCCTTTTGATTTTGGGCTTTCACTCAAGTGAGTATGATTCTCCTCATGATCATCTTCCCTTCTCCAATAATCATTCTGCTTGGCCCAAGCTTGATAATATCCCCTTGGTTCTTCTCCATTATAATAGTTCCAACCGTGATTTTCGCCTAGCTGTTGATAGCGTGGGCAGAAACCCTCATAATATCTTTTGGAGTTCCAACCCTGATTCTCCCCTGGCTTTGAGTAACCAGAAGAAGAACCCTCCTCAACTCGAAACACTCCACATATTTCCTTCATATGCTCTTGTAGAAATTCCATTTGGGTTAACATCTTCTTGATGTTTTCGTCCCTCTCTCTCTCTCTCTCTCTTTATCAAGTAGCTCATGCGTTAATCTAAAACAAAATGGAGAGACTTTATCCTTCTTAGTGTACCACGCTTGGTTTATTCTGGTCATGTCATCCAGAAGAAAAGAAGTTACCTCAAATGATTGCAACATTATTCCTCCTCATACCAATTAATCAGCCACTCTCTTATTAATCGAATCAAGACTCCGGTAAAAATATTGAAGTAACAAATCGTTTGGTAGCCCATGAGTAGGGCATTTGAGTAGAAGCTTCTTGAATCTCACCCAAGTTTCATGGATGGGTTCCCCCTCCCGTTGCTTGAAGCTTTGAATTCGTCTCTAAGTTTCATCATCCTCGACGGAGGAAAGAACCTTATGTTGAATGCTATAACTAGTTCCTCCCATGATGTAATGGAATTGTTTGGTAACTCGGCTAACCACTTATTAGCTTCTCCTGTTAAGGACAATGGAAATAACCGCAGCCGAATTGACTCTTGAGACACATTTTTGAAGGAAAAAGGGCTGCAAACCTCTGTAAAGTTCTCACATGCTCATACGGGTCTTCGTGATCTAGCCCTCCATATAGTCCCCTCATTTGGAGTAGATGAAGAGTCGTGCTAGTGACTTCAAATATTACATTCTCATCAATTTGTGGGATGCAAATTGCACCCATTCCACCATAATGAGTTGGGTTGTAGACACTATTGATGTCGTCAATACTATCTCAATGACCTACCTGGTTATCATTCATCTCTTCCTCACTCATGTTCACTTCAACGTAGTCCAATCCACATTTACACAAAGCAGTCAGAACTAACTCACTTACAGCCAACAAATTTGAGAGTGTCAAACCTTCAATCAAAGAATTCTAAGTAACGCTACTCCCAAGCAGCGGCGCCATTTTGATTAACGTATCAAGGCATTTCATTCAATACTAAATGCCAACGATCTTTCGTCAGTATAATAACTCAACTACGTGAGTTGGGGTCGATCCCACAGGGAGTAGTACTTTCTTCAAATTCAATAATAAAAGTACAATGACAACCTCTTCAATCAAACAATTCTTGCACAACTAATGTTCAAATCTCAAATTTTGGGTTTTAACTACCAATCCAAATTTACACTTCAACACAAACAATCAAATATTAGAGTAAAGCTTTGGGAATTGATCAACCAATTATTGAATCTCAACGAAGTGGATAAACACTACTGCTCATAATGGGATAATTTGTTGTGGGTAGGTCGAACCATATATAAAGTAACTTTCTCTTGAACAATTACCTTTTCTATGTTGAATTCTCTCAAACTTCAACACCAATCGAAAGAGGCCCAACTCTTTACACTCATCAAATCCACTCTCTCGAGCTGGATGCAAAGGATGGATCACTTGTTTACTCTCTCGAGCTGAAAACAAGGAAACCCACTACTAAGGACACTAAGATTGCCACCTTGGTTCCACACCTTTCTCTCGAGCAAGTGCACACCACTGAAATTGATACACGAAGTCGTGTAATTTAACCTTGAAACACAGCAACAATTTAGACCCACTTCAAATTAACACCATTCTTCGCAATTAATTAACACCCACTAAGTAAATTCAACAATTGGCTTCATGATCAAAACCCCAAGTAAAGGGTTTTAGCCACTCATCTCAGAAATAAGAAAATCAAAATCAATTATCACCCACATAGTTGGGTACTAAATGAGAATTATAGATGAAAATCAATTGATAATCTCCTCTCTTACAAAATCTCTCTCAAAATCTTGCTAAAATCACTCACTAAACCCTTTGGTAGTGTTTTCTCTCTAAGTAATTCCTTGCTCACGTTCGTAATGCCCTCTTCTCTCTAGCCAAAACTAATTTAAACAAGTCTAAATTGTCACTGCTTTTGACCACTCGGCGAAGTAAGTCGGGTGTCGCTGACAGATCGACAACTCACCGATTGTTCTTCATCTCGCCTTTAATTTTCACTTTTTCTTGGTCTGGCTACTGTAACTTTAGGCGATCCAGGTCGGGATCACCGAATGACTCCGCGATTCGCCCTTTGTCTTTCCATCTCACCCATCGGCGCTTGCTTGATTCTTCTTTAGCAATTTTGGCAACCTGGTTGTCCTTCGCCGACTAGATCGGCGATACGCCAACTATAGTTGTTGCTCACCGAATTCACCCCCATTTTAGCTCCGGCATTCTGTAACTTTAGGCGGTATCTTGGTGATTTGGCGATTCGCCGAATGCATTGGCAATTTAGCAATTCACCGAATGACATCATCGATCATCAGGTCTTCATTTCTTCATTCCTTTAGTTTGCTTTGTTCCCTTTTTGATCAATAGTGTCCATGCATCATTCCTAATTCCAAATGCCTGCAATTCAAGGCTTTACATCATTCATTGACACAAAACATGCATTTGAGGACACAAATTATGATAAAATAAAGCCATGAATGTGTCCAAATCATGGACTCATCACACATCACAACTGACAACTTCAACTTTCTTCTCTTTCTTTTTCTCTTTCTCTTTCGCTTTTGCTTTCTCTTTTTGTTTCTCCTTCTCCTTCTCCTTCTCCTTTTCCTTCTCCTTTTCCTTCTCCTTCTCCTTCTCCTTCTCCTTCTCCTTCTCCTTCTCCTTCTCATTCTCATTCTCATTCTCCTTCTCATTCTCCTTGCCTTTTGGGGTTGAGTGTGATACTGGAGCAGTAGTCATTGATTTTTTTCTTTTACTAATTATAGATAGTGAATGGAAAATTGATTTTTTAAACCTCCTACACTTCAAAGGCTATGGATGTATGTATATCAATATTATAAGTCATTTCATTAAAAATATTAGTGAGATCTTTAACACGACTAATCAAATAATCATGTTGATGTTCACATTTTTCGCATAGAGAAGAAGAGCATTTGATGTTAGAAGAGGAAGCAACACCAACAAAAGATTGAGTTGTTGTCATAGATGAAGCAACACCAACAAAAGATTGAGTTGTTGTCATAGATGAAGCTTCTTCTTGTATCAGTTGATCTACAAGGTAAATAAAAAAAGGTTGAGAGTTTACAATTGATTATAATATAATAATGGGTAGCAATTTATATTTATGTTGCCACAGATGAATCATCTGTTGCCACAGATAAATCTTCTATTACTACAGATGACCATTTTGTTGCCCTAACACATAGGTGATATGTTCCAACATATGACAACTCTATTGGAATATGTACCAACATATCACTAAAATGTAGCAACATACGACACATCTTTCAACAAATGATATATATTTACTCCAATTGAACAAGACTATATTTCTAAAATAATATGAACAAAATGTTCACAAAAAGAACAACAAAAAATGACTTTTCACTGAATGTTAACAACGCATATACATTTCCTTAAAATTAGGGTTTTTTTGGGTTTGTTGATTTTCTTTCAAAAACAATAAATAACAGGTACCATTACACCATTGTTCAATTTTCACATCTATAGAACGATTTATTGTTCATTAACCCAAGAAAAAACTTAGTATCAAGAATGTATTGTTCGAAAATTGTAAAATCTTTCAAAAAAATGACTTACCCATTTTAAGTTGAACACGATCTTTAGTTCAGAAAGAGGAGAGAGTCACGAACGGAGATGAGGAGGAAGATAAGAAGATAATGGGGAGAATATTTGTTTTGATAGTCGGATTTTCGGATTTTCTAAGGAAGAAGAAGAAGAAGAGACGAGAGAACGTTGGGAGAAGAAGAAGAGAAAATTCAATGGTTTGGATAGAATTATAAAAATTAAAAAATGAAGTGTTTTTTTATATTTCATAAAAGATTAGAAAGTTTTGAAAATGTTAATTTGGTCTCAAATTTACTTAATTACATTTTAAAGTGAATTTGACCATTTATTGGTTAAAGTGTCACCAAAAACAAAATCAATACTTAATTGACACCTTTCATTTAATTTTCTCTAGTAACTTGAAGTGAGTTTAGAACCTGGCTTGTTTTTAAATTTACTTCACCCATTTGCCCTGTTTTACATGTCCACTCACCCTTACGCAAACACACAAGCTCACTTCACTACACCACACGATCGCAAAACTCCATTACCAGTCGAGGTTCCCAGTGGCTCTCAGGTAAGGTCTCTTTTCTCTCTCCCTTACAGAATTATTCTTATTTTTCTTTTCTGTCCATGTAAATCTTTTGTTGTGGCGTTAGAGAGCACAAATTGTTCAATTCTGCTTCTGTTGGATGATTGTGATATATTTGTGCTGCATTGAACTATAATTCCCAGTAAATGGGAGGGTAAATCAATTGTGCAAAAAGTTTGGTTAAAGTTCTGCCTGCAAGGTGTTTGATAAATTGTCTGAGAGAGGATTTTATTAGTCGGTGAAGTCTGAGTAGCCAGTGACATTAAGATATTCGTATGAGTGCGTGTGGGGGTAATTCGGGTTGGTTTTAAAGTGTTTTGTTCAGATTTAACCAATTTGTAAGGAAGTGGAGATTAGGGAGAGGGAAACTTCTACATGGAGCAATATGCTAATCTATAGCCATAAATTTTGAATATTCAGTTGCTTGACTTGAGCCTTTCTTAAACCTGATCTCCATTTTATTGTGTGCTTGATGAATTCACCGCTGAAGTCTGATTACCCAAGCACTATTAGGAGTTGGTTTTGAGTGAATTTGGGGTGGTTAGGTATGTCTTGGACTGCTTGGTCGAATCGCTTGGGCTGAATTTTTTTGTTACAAGCGGTTAGTTTACACTACTAAATGGAGGAATTGTTGCTTGCTTATTGTGTTGTTAAAACTGTTTTATGAACTAATACAACCAACTCTCATTCATGAGCTGACTAAAGGAAGCTCTCTTAGACTTTTCCTTGATGCAGACATCTTCTGAAAGTAACAATGAATATCTTCAACTGAACAACACTATTAATCTAATCGAATTAAGTTTTCCGACCATTATATACACCTAAAGAAATTTGTGTAGGAGTTTCAAATTAGTGGATTGGGTCAAATTTATACAGATCAAAGCAGGTTATGTTAATATATGAGCTATGATCTAATCCGTCCAAAAATCTATTTTGATAAATGAATTGGGTTAGTATAGGTTGAATTTTGGGTCATAACCCAATCCGCCCAACATAAAATTATTTTATAGATTTAGATAAAGTTCATTTAATTGAAAACTACTCAAGAAACTGGTATCCATCTATGTGCTGAGTTTAGGAGCTACAGAAAGGAAAGAACGAGCTCAAAAGCAAAAACTAGGAGTCAAGCTTATAAGTATAGTTTGATATTAATAAGTTTGTAGTAGAGAATGATCTAATGTGATACCAACCTACGGAGGTCGGTATATTTTATTTTATCTAATTTCTTATAGTAAAATCGACATCTGGAGGTCAGTTTTTTAAAATATTTCTATTAATCATAATTTTGCTATTGTGCATAAAGCTAGATTTTCATTTGCACGCTTACAAATAATTGTTTTAAAAGGTTTAACAAAGAAACTGATAATCCATATTTAGAGTATGAAATTACGTTGATATTAATTAGGAGATAACTATATATTCCTAGAGTAGTTGTAACAAATTCTACTAGTCCCTCGTCAAATTATGAACTTAATATCTCATGTAATAAGGTAGTGGTGAAGAGCTAACATACAATCCATCTGAGTATGAAATGCGAGGTGATACTCGTAGAAATGTCATAATAAATTAATTTATATTTATAATTAATTGTTTAATTTAATTTGTACGTATAACCTTGAATTGAATGTCTTGTCTCGTTTTATGAAATAGACAGCATAACATCGTAAAGTATTATACAAAGCAAGTTCTATCAAAATTTGTATGTTCGAACTTGAATGGGTGTCGATCTTGTGTAGTGATCATATTGTAGGCAATGAAAGGTAAAGGATAATTCATCGGAGACGTATGAAATACGATGATTTTACACTCGTCGAGTAGTTTAACAAAGCAAGTCCTATATATCAATGGTTCGTACATGAAATACCGATCAATCCATCATGAAGTATCAAATAACTAATTGTTATGTGTAGAAATAACCGGTATTCAAAAAACTGATTCAACTATAAAAGAAAAATCAATTTTTAAAGGAGTCGCCACTTAATTTTTTTAAAAAAAAAAAGAAATTAAGAAAACTTAATATTTAAAGACTTTAACAGAATTAAGCCTAAAAAAATTAGAGAAAAGGGTATGGGGTTCTCATTTATATTTCAAGAAGGTTTTTAAGGCATTTGAAGTGTCCGCTACGACTTGAAAAAACATTTATTTTGACTAACTTTGAAAAAAATACTTAAAGGAAATAAGATATTTAAAATTATTTAAAAATAAATTAACCTAACCACTTTGACATAATTTAGAAAGGAAAAGTAAACTTTGTCAAAAATGACCAAGTGAGACAAGTAATTAAATAAAATCACTTAAAAGATATTATTAACACAAAAGATTCATCGTTAGAGAACTTAATTAAATTAAACCAACATTTAAGATTAGAGTTAATCAAAACAAAAATAAATAATCACAATCAAATAATCAAAAGAGAGAGAAGATGAATTTGGACCCCCTTTTGCGCCAAACTTGCTGCCGATTCGGGCATGTTGGCTCAATTCCCTTTTTTGTATACATATGTTGTATATCAATGTATATCAGATGTATACTAACTCGTTTTTCTGCCTTCAAGACCTGTAGCAGCTCAATTTTAACCTATTTCAGCTTCCCTTACAACATAGCTTCCCTTTCCGAACTCCATATGCCTTCCAATAACGAGGTTGACTAGATAAGAAGGAGTTTAGGCCTCCGTGGCCCATTTCGAAATGCAAAGACGGGGTCCAATGGACTCAATCAATAAATTCAAACAAAAATAAGGATTAATATCTTACCCCATAGTCAATAATCAAAACAAGAAAAATGAAATGACATACTGATGAAAAAGATCTTAAGAACTCAAAAATCAAGGATTAAAGCATGCATTTAAACTTACAACTAATTAGCACAAAATCAAGCCGTGTAGCCTACTGAGAAACCATTTCATTTTTTTAACCTTTAAATGCAAACATAGACTAATCACTACATTGATTATCAAGCGATCATACAGTAACGACTTGAGGCAAAAATGAGAGGTTAAGACATCATCTAAGGAAAAATGCTCTAACTTATACAAATATTTGTATCCAACTAAAACAGTGAAATGACCATCAAGATATAACCAAGTTTTAAGCAAAGAAAGCACAGTACATCAATGGAGAAATTGCAAGAGATTCAGCCATAATATAGAGAACAGAACACGAAACAACAGAAAAAGCTATCTAAATGGGAAGAAATTACCTTTTCCTAAGTAGAGAGCGAGCGAGCTTAACTATGAAGCATCCACCATCAAAACAGAGCTACGCGATGAACCAACGCCTCGAAAACAACAGGATGTTATGTTTTCCCCCAATTAGAACGTTGGAAGGCTTCTGGGTTTTTCTCAAACTTGGAATTGGGCTATTTTGAATCGGAATTGTTGTAAAGAAATTGGGCTCAAGGAAGGGTGGGCTACGTGAATTGAAAGGAACAAGGCCCAAAATTTGGTCGAGGAATAGCTAAAATTGCAATTAAGAAAATGACCATATGAATTTCAATCAAAGTTAAGGTCTTAACTAATAATTAAATATCATTAATTAACCAGCTTGTTAATCTTAACGAAATGGAATAATTAGCTTAATTATAAACTAATTGACTCAAAATTATAATCATAATTTCAACTAAACTAATTTAATAAAAATATTTAAGTAAGAAAATAAAATCTGAGATGATTTTCAACTATTCATAAAATATACTAATTATAAACAAAATTATATAAAATATACTAATTATATCAAATAAATTATATACAAAATTTTATATATATATATTTATAAAACTGGCCTCAAGAAGTCGGTATATTAAAATAAATTAACAAATACTGACCTCAAGTGGTCGGTATATTTAGGTTATTATTTAATTTAAACAATATTGATTTCTCGATGTCGATATTTATTAAAGATATTTGATAATTTTAATTGATAATACCGACCTCAAGAGGTCATATTTTAAATATATATTTAAAAAATATCGACATCCTAAAATGGGTATATTAATTAGTATTATTTTTAAACAAAAGAGATATCTGACTTCCAGAAGTCAGTAATTTTATGGAGTATTATTTTTTCCAATCCCTCAAAGCCTAAGTGTTCTCTCATATTGTGAAACTGCCTCATGCTAACATACGCCGCTCGTTGTCGCAGCCAGCTCATAAGTTTACTGTTTTTTCATGGTTGTTTGATTCATTTACTGAAAATTCCTAGTGTAAATTGAGCATATCAAGTGCTTATAATTGTTATAGTAATTTGGGAATTCAAAAGTTAGTTGACAAAGTTAGTTAAACACTGTTAAGCTACAATAATCAGTGTAGTGGTAGTTAGTTAGATGTTAGTTGTAACTGATTTTGTTAGATGGAATAAGTCGGTCAAGTTCGTTATAAATAGACATTGTAATCATCATTTACATTCATGATATTGAATATACAGATTTCTCTCTCTTTCTAAACTCTCTCTTTCTATTCTTCTTCATTACTAATTGTTTTCTCGAGAAATCCTGAAACAGTACTTCGATCCTCGAATTCATTGCGAATTCCGCAATCGAGTAACATTGGTATTAGAGCTACTCTATCCTTGGATTTTAATGGCGAAAGGAACAAGATCTGCTGATAATTCTCCAACAAAAATGGGGAATTGAAGGAAATGATGCAGAATTTGGCAGAAAAAATGGGAACGTTGGTAGGGGAAGTTACAAACCTGAAGAGATTGGATCAAGTGGTCATGGAATTGAAGGAACAGTTGGTCACTAATCGAGAATATGGGAGGGAGAAAACTCCTATGGAAGATGGTCCTTCGATTGCAAGACATTCTAATGAGAGAATTCACCACTCTGAAAGGAGAAGTTATAGACCCAAGAGTCCTACCAGTTACAATACCCATCATTCAAACTTCTCAAGATGGTCCCCAATGGAATTCCTCATGTTTGCAGAGGAAGATCTGAGATCGTGGTTGTTCAAGATTGAACAATTTTTCTCCATGTAGAATGTAATTGTAGAGGAAAAGGTAACAATAGCTGCAATGCAATTGGAAGGAGAAGCCATCCAATGGCATCTTTCTTTCATGAGATACATACAGTACTTACAACCAGCTACTTGGAGTGAGTATGTGATGGCTATGGTGGAGAGATTTGGGACAGATTTTGATGATCCCATGGAGGAAATCAAGAAGATCAAACAAATGGAGAGTGTTAAGGAATATCAATCAGTGTTTGAAAGAAATCAGACTAGGGTGAATTTGTCACAAGAGAATGCAATCAGTTGCTTTATTAGAGGGTTAAAACATGAGTTGAATATTGTTGTGAAGATCACCAATCCGACTTCTTTATCACAGGTATACAGGACTACAAGAATGCAAGAAGCATACTTAACTGCTGTGAGACAGCCAATATCTAATCAGTCTCAGATGGGTGCAAAAAGATTCATGGACCAAAGGATTGGTAACAATAAGCCTATGTTATCTACACCTGGTACAAATACTTCTAGTTTTTCTAAGGCAGTAAATAGAAGAACTTTGTGCATAGAGCAGATGAATGAAAAAAGGGCAAAGGGGTTATGCTACTTTTGCAATGACAAGTACATGCCTGGGCATAAGTGAAAAAATTCCAAGTAGTTGTATCTGTTGGAAGTGGAAGAATTAAAAAAAAGGGCAGGATTCAATGTAGGAACAAGGTGGGGAATTACAAGAGGAACAGAATGAAAAACTAGAGTTGGGGCCACCTGTGGAACACATAGAGATCTCTATGCATGCCTTAAATGGGTCTTTGGGATTTAGAGGTGACTGGTTATCACTCAAAAATGGCATTACACATGCTAATTGATACAAGAAGTTCTCATAACTTTATTGACCCTGATCTGGTCAAGCAATTGGGGTGTGAAGTGAAGTATATTAAACCTGAGATGGTAGCCACAGCAAATAGTAGCATGCAGGTGGACAAGATGACTTTTGTGACTTGGTTACTACAAGGAGCGGAGTTTTCTGCTAATTTCCTATTATTACCTTTAGGTTCTTGTGGAATTATGCTGGGGTCCAGTGGTTATTAACATTGGGTGATATCAAGTTGAATTTCAGAAATTTAACAATGGAGTTTTGGTACAAGGGATGGAAGCACTTACGCAGAGGGTCTGGCAGTCAAGTGTTAACTCCTAGTGCTGGGAAACTGACCAAACACTCCGAAAATCAATCTCAGCTTTGTATGATTCAAGTAATTCCGCAGGGAAGTGATGAAGACAAGTGGCATCCATTAGACGTAGCAGCTGATAACGATCCAGAAGAAGACCCTACACTACTAGAGGTATTGTCAGAATTTTCGGTATTATTTGAAGAACCTGTTGGTTTACCACCTTCTAGAAGTGTATTTGATCATAGGATTGTGTTGCATTTTGGAGCTGAACTTGTGAATAAGAGACCTTATAGATATCCTTCAGTGAAAAAGGATATTATTGAGGGTCTTGTACAACAAATGTTGGATCAAGGGATCATTCAACCTAGTTGCAGTCCTTTTGCATCACCAGTGGTATTAGTAGGCAAAAAGAATGTAACTTGGAGACTATGTGTAGACTATAGAGACTTGAATAAGTTTACTATAAAGAACAAGTTTCCAATCCCTATTGTAGAAGATCTATTGGATGAACAAGGAGGATCCAAAATATTTTCTAAAATAGACTTAAGATCTGAATACCATCAACTAAGAATGGCAAAAGAGGATGTGCCTAAGACTGCTTTTAGAACACACTCGGGACATTTTGAATACTTAGTCATGCCTTTTGGTTTATAAAATGCCTCCCAGCTACATTTCAAGGTTAGATGAACATTGTGTTCCAGAATTTTCTAAGGAAGCATGTCTTGGTGTTTTTTGATGACATACTAATATATAGTAGAACTATGGAGCAACACATATTACATCTGATGTCTGTTTTTTTGAAAATGGTGGAGCATCAACTATTTGCCAAGAAAAGCAAATGTTTGTTTGGTGTCCATAGAATTGAATACCTTGGTCACTTTATCACATCAGAAGGTGTTTCTACATATCCTCAAAAGATCAAAGTTGTGAGGGATTGGCCTGTCCCAACTACTCTTAAGCAATTAAGGGGTTTCTTAGGCTTCGCTGGTTATTATAGAAGATTTATACAGGGATTTGGAGTTATTTGTAAACCTCTTACTGATCTAACTAAAAAAGATAAATTCAAATGGCACCACACAGCTCAGGAGGCATTTTTGCAATTGAAGGAAGCTTTGACTCAATCTCCTGTATTAGCTTTACCTGATGCCAACAAAACTTTCATTGTTGAAACTGATGCTAGTGGTTATGGAATTGGTGTTGTTCTTATGCAAGAGGGACATCCTATGGCCTTTATTAGCAAAGCATTATCTCCAAGACATGTTGCTATGTCAGTTTATGATAGAGAGTTATTGGCCATTGTCCAAGCTGTTACTAAGTGGTCTCAGTACTTGTTAGGTCAGAGGTTTATTATAAGGACTGATCAAAGAGCTTTGAAGTACCTTATGGAACAGAATTGCACACAAACTCACAGTTATTGTGGTTAAAAAAGTTGATGACATTTGACTATTCTATTGAGTACAAAAAGGGAGTTGAGAACAAAGTAGATGATGCACTGTCGAGAGTTACTGGGGCTAAGTTAGGTGCTTTGGTGATTTCCCCAACCAACAGTGGTCTCTTTCAAGCTATTGTGGATAGTTGGCACTCAAACCCAGAGCTTACACAGTTGATTGCAGATTTACAAGCTAATCCTGACTCTCATAGGCAGTTTACTTGGTTGTAAGGCCAATTAAGAAGGAAAGGAAAACTAGTGATTGGTAAGGTGTAGAGTTTAAGGAATGACATTATGTCCCTATGGCATGTTCGCCCTGTAGGAGGTCATTCAGGTGTAGAAGCTACCCTCAAGAGATTATTGACACTATTTTATTGGAAAAACATGAGAACAGAAGTGAAGGGTTTCATTCAAAGGTGTGATGTTTGTCAGAAGAACAAATCTGATTTAGCTGCTTACCCTGGGTTGTTACAACCATTACCCATTCCTGAGGTGGTGTGGTCTCACATTAGTATGGACTTCATTGATGGTCTTCCCAAGTCTCATGGTTGTGAGGTGATTCTGGTGGTTGTCGACAGACTCAGCAAATATGGTTATTTCCTTCCACTGAAACACCCCTATACTGCCCAATCAGTTGCCCAGGTGTTCTTGGATACTATTGTGAAATTATATGGCTTACCTAATGCTATAACCAGTGATAGAGATGTTGTGTTCCTGAGCTCTTTTTGGCAGGAGCTATTTACTCTCCAAGGGGTATTGTTGCATACATCTACAGCTTATCATCCTCAGTCTGATGGACAAACGAAAATGCTGAATAGATGCCTTGAAATCTACTTAAGATGCTACTGCAGTGATGATGCTTCCAATTGGTTGGCTTGTTTGCCTATGGCTGAGTATTGGTATAATACTTGCTTCCATTCAGCCATACAAACCACACCATATGAAGCCTTATATGGCAGGCCACCTTCTCCACATCTCCCTTACTTACCTGGTGAATTAGCTTCTGCCGAAGTTGACACTACCTTGGTGAACAGAGAACTTAAGTTGCAACTCCTTAAGCATCATTTGCATAGAGCTCAACTCCGAATGAAGCAACAGGCATATTCCCATAGAAGTGAGAGGCATTTTGTTGTGGGAGATTGGGTCTACTTTAAGGTGCATCCTTACAAACAAGCGACTATCTCTCATCACTCTTCTCATAAGCTTGCTGCTAAATACTATCGTCCCTTTCAGATCATTAAGAAGGTTGGCCCTATGGCCTACACTCTGTTGTTGCCTAGTTTTGTCAAGATTCACCCAACTGTGCATGTCTCATTGTTAAAAAAGTGTTATGAAGTGCCTTCCCACATTTCTTATCCTCCGACTGTTGACCTAGCCAATCCAAATTGCCTACTCCAGAGTCTGTTTTACAGCGAAGAATGGTCAAGAAAGGCAACAAAGTTGTTGCTCAGGTATTGGTTAAATGGGTTGGTCTTCCCGCTGATGTAGCCACTTGGGAATTTGCTACCATCTTGAAGACAAGGTTTCCATCCTTTGATCCTTGAGGACAAGGATCTTTTGTATGGGGGAGTACTGTTACAGTAATTTGGGAATTCAAAAGTTAGTTGACAAAGTTAGTTAAACATTGTTAAGCTACAATAATCAGTGTAGTGATAGTTAGTTGTAACTGATTTTGTTAGATGGAATAAGTCAGTCAAGTTCTTTATAAATACAGATTGTAATCATCATTTACATTCATGATATTGAATATATAGATTTCTCTCTCTCTTTCTAAACTCTCTCTTTCTATTATTCTTCATTACTAACTGCTTTCTCGAGAAATCCTGAAACAGTGCTTCGATCCTCGAATTCATTGCGAATTCCTGCAATCGAGTAACAATAATCCCTGGAAAAATCTGGTGCATACTGAAAATTTTACTAGCACATCTGGTTTACTTCTTAGCACATTCATGTCTTGTTTGTAGTTTCATAAGTGGAGTTTGGAAAGGTATCAGACTATTTTCGATAAACTCTAGGCTTCAAAAAAATTATTTCATAGCAGATGACATTCAAGGTGAAATACCTATGATACTTGATGTTGTTGTAAGGGTAACAAACAATGATAACTAACAGGGACTAAGGCTACAGATGTTAAATTTCTACCCTTAACAGTGGTAGAGAAGTGATGCAATTTTGATGATTTGTTTGGTTGCAAAAAAGTTTGTGTAGCTCTAGTGCTTAACAGGGGTTGGGACCATTTGTCTAGCTCCAAGATTTCTTCTTTCACTAGTGCTTAAGGACCCTTTTGATCATTTTCTTTCACTATAACAGAGGAACTTTTCCCCCCTCTTATTATAAACAACAAGAACAAAGCTAAGTAATTTTTTTTCTTTAAGTCGTGACCAAAGGTGAATTCATTGGAGAGTGAGCTGGTGAGTTAGAATCATCCAATCATCGAAATGACTAGCCCGCTTCCACTCTAGACTTAGCTACCTACATCCCAACAACTTTTGGCCCTCCATATCTGAGCATCCACACTTAACACAATACACAAAGTTATAACAACTTTCAATAAAGTACTTCTTATCTCAATTGGACCTCCATATCTAACTAAATTTGAATTCGTACTAGAAGCCTTTAATCTACTCTTAGCTCTTTTTGTTTTTCTCGAGAAAATGTATCAAATTGAACTATGACATTTTGTGATTTATAAGAGTATAACTTTTATGTGTTCTCTAAGTCGTTTGTGCTATCTATCTGTTGTTAAAGTAGTTTTTTTAAAGAAAAAATTCAACAACTATAGAATGTACTAAATTTGGTGTACAAAATTTTAAGTGTAGGGGTACTATTTAATTAAAGGTTCCAATCTCCAACGTCGTCGTGCCAACTGCTGCCGACCCTTCCATCTCCATCCCTAATTAAAAAAAGTCGAGGTATTTTTTCCTCCAAAAGTTTAATTATTGTATATATTAGATATGTTTGTTCAATGTACAACACTTGCATTTTGTTTAAAGTTTGTTTGAATTTTAATAGTGTTCTTTAGTGATAATGTGTTTGTTTAGCATAAGTGACAACACTAGTTGATTTTATAGACGACAAAATTGATTTTGTTCTAAGATCGATTTGTGTCCATCTAGTGTTGACACTTAGCTTTAATTTGGTGATAATATGTTTGTTAAGCATAAGTATCAACACTAGTTGATCCTAGTGATGACAAAATTGATTTTCTTGTAATGTCGATTTGTGTCAATCTAGTGTTGACACTTCACTTTAAATTTGGAGATAAGGTGTTTGTTAAGCATAAGTACCAACACTAGTTGATCTTATTGATGACAAAATTGATTTTCTTGTAAGACCGATTTGTGTTCATCTAGCGTTGACACTTAGCTTTAAATTTAGGGATAATGTGTTTGTAAGCATAAGTACCAACACTAGTTGATCCTATTGATGACAAAATTGATTTTCTTGCAAGATCGATTTGTGTCCATCTAGTGTTGACACTTAGCTCTAAATTTGGGGATAAAGTGTTTGTTAAGCATAAGTACCAACACTAGTTGATCCTATTGGTGACAAAATTGATTTTCTTGCAAGATCGATTTGTGTCCATCTAGTGTTGACACTTAGCTTCAAATTTAGGGATAATGTGTTTGTTAAGCATAAGTACCAACACTATTGATCCTATTGATGACAAAATTGATTTTCTTGCAAAATCAATTTGTGTCTATCTAGTGTTGACACTTAGCTTTAAATTTAGGGATAATGTGTTTGTTAAGCATAAGTACCAACATTAGTTGATCCTATTGATGACAAAATTGATTTTCTTGCAAGAACGATTTGTGTCCATCTAGTGTTGACACTTAGCTTTATATTTAGGGATAATGTTTTTGTTAAGCATAAGTATCAACACTAGTTGATCCTATTGATGACAAAATTGATTTTCTTGCAAGATCGATTTGTGTCCATCTAGTATTGATGCTTAGCTTTAATTTGATTTAGTTGTTGGAATTAGTTTGTAACAAAGTATAGTTGTTTGTCTTTGTCCTAGACTTTGATTTAGATGTTTGAATTAAATTAAAATTAGTTAGAGTTAATGTACTTTAGTTGTTGAAATATGTTCAAATAAAGTTTAATTAACTCCTAGTTTGATTAGTTGTTTGAAATAATGTGGATTTAGTTGGTGGAATTAGTTTAAAAACTAGCTTAGCATTAAGGTGGTTTAGTTGTTGAAATAAGTTCAAATAATGTTTAATTAGCCCCTAGTTTAATTTATTATTTGAAATATATGGTTTAGCTGGTGAATTCAGTTGTTGGAATTAGTTTAAAACTAGTTTAGCATTAAAGTGGTTTAGTTGCTGAAATAAGTTCAAATAAAGTTTATTTAACCCCTAGTTTGATTAGGTATTTGTAATAATGTGGTTTAGTTGGTGGATTTAGTTGTTTGAATTAGTTTAAAGCTAGTTTAGCATTAAGGTGGTTTAGTTGTTGAAATATGTTTAAATAAAGTTTAATTAACCCCTAGTTTAATTTATTGTTTAAAATAATGTGGTTTAGTTGTTGAAATTAGTTTAAAACTAGTTTAGCATTAAGGTGGTTTAGTTGTTGAAATAAGTTCAAATAAAGTTTAATTAACCCCTAGTTTGATTAGATATTTGAAATAATGTGGTTTATTTGTTGGAATTAGTTTAATACTAGTTTAGCAGTAAGGTGGTTTAGTTGTTGAAATAAATTCAAATAAAGTTTAATTAACCCCTAATTTGATTAGTTATTTGAAATAATATGGTTTAGTTGATGTATTTAGTTGTTGGAATTAATTCAAAACTAGTTAGAGCTAATAATGTAGTTTAGTTGTTGAAATTAGTTCAAATAAAATCTCATTAACCCCTACTTTAATTTATTATTTGAACTAATGTGGTTTAATTGGTGAATTTAGTTATTGGAATTAGTTTTAAATTAGTTAAGAGTTAATGTTGTTTAGTTGTTGAAATAACTTCAAATAAAATTTTAATGAACCCCTAGTTTGATTATTATTTAAAATAATATGGTTTAGTTGGCGGATTTAGTTGTTTGAATTAGTTTAAAACTAGTTAGAGCTAATGTAGTTTAGTTGATGAAATAAGTTCAAATAAATTTAATTAACCCCTAGTTTAATTTATTATTTAAAATAATGTGGTTTAGTTGTTGAAATTAGTTTAAAACTAGTTAGAGTTAATGTATCTTTTTCTCCAAAGATTCTCAAGAATTTAGAGCGTTTAAGCCTTTAAGGTATGTAAGAGTATCATAGTCAATGAATGAGTTTTTCCTCACGGCCTACATCTGAATTTCAGTTAGCAAGGTTCAATTAGGGTTTCAATCACAAGATTTACTACATTCGAAAGTTCTACTTACTCTCTTATCATGAATTCTTGATTTTTGTTGTGGGTATTTTAGTATATTAATTATTGGATGATTCTTAATCATTGATCATGCTTATTTCATCCCATGAACCCTATTTAATTATGAATTTTATGAAAGCCTAGATATATCAGTTACTATGTATTATCTTCATGAAGAAAAACAAGGCTAGTTTAAAGAAAGCATAATCAGTTTTAGAGAAAGGATTTTCAGTCAGTCTTTAAAGTAAATTCAGTGTTTTGATAAAAGATTATGCAGAAAGTAAGTCAAGACAATATTTTTCAGCTTTTCCCCTAAGGTGGGACCCTTAGCCTTTTCCTAAAATGGAACTATATTTGCATGTTTTGAGAGTAGTATTGAGCACCGACTTGGGTACGAGTTAGATAATCCAAACTCCATAACTTTGCAGTCAGTGTAGGATAGGATCATATTGTTGATTCGGGCGACTCCTCATAAAGTCCCTGGTAAGGGTTTAGTTATTGGATCCATTAGTTCATCTCGTCCTTTATCCTGACAATGTATTAGATAGCTCTGACAATGTGGACAAGACGTGGTATCATCACGAGGCTCATAGTGATGGTTGTCTGTTAGAGAAACTCCCCAAGAAAAGTAAAGTATTCTATTTTAGCATTTGATATCATTGCATATGACTAAGTTGTAATGTTCTATTGATTTTAATACACTTGCATGCTTTACTTTACAGTTATCTATTTTATAGTTCTTTTTTGAGTTACTCTTTCAGTTAAGTATATTCCGTCTAACGAGTGTTTCATTCAGCTATTTTACATACTGTACATTATATGTACTGAAGTCATTCGACACTGCATCTTTTAATGATGTAGATACATGTATTCAGGATCGACAGTAGACGCTTCGTTGAGATCCTCTCCATCAGCTTTTGGTGAGACATCCTTACTTTCAGAAGACTCCAATATATTTATGTCATTTAGTTTTAGTAGAACATTCTGTTCATTATTCAAGTAGTCGTGGGTCTTGTTCCACACCTACCCTAATTTAGTAGTGGCTTCATAGACAAGTTAGTGAGTCAGTTAAGTCTATGATCATCAGATGTTTTAAATATTATTATTATGATTCATATTCACATTTCAAACTTTTCATAAAGTATGTTTAGATGTTTCGAATGCTCATCTCTTTTAAAAAAAGCTTATGTGTAAGTGTTTAGTCTTCCGCTCAGTAGTAAGTCAGACCAAAGATTTCCTAGGGACCAATAAAGGCTCTAGGCTCTAGGTAGGGATGTACAAGTCAAACCGAACCAATGAACCATATCAAACCGGGAAAAAAAAAACGATTTGAGGTTTGGTTTGGTTGGTTTGGCGGTTGAAAAGAAAAACCAACCACTCTTGGTTTGGTTTGGTATTAAAAGAAAAAAAGTCAAACCGAACCCAAACCAAACCGACATAATATATATATATATATATAATTTTATTTTATTTATAATCTACTTTGTTGATATATTTTTAGTTAGTTTATAGTTTTCAATGTTTATATATTTTATTTCAAATTTGAGCTTGTAAAATTTTGTAAATATTATATATATATAATTATATTTTATTTATAGATAAAAAATATTATTTATAATCTACTTTGTTAATATATTTTTAGTTAGTTTATAGTTTTCAATGATTATATATTTTATTTCAAATTTGGGCTTGTAAAAATTATAAATATTTTATTTTGTATTAAGATCCGAAGTTACAATTATATTGTTATAGTTTTTCAAATTCGAAGTTAACAATTTACTTTGTAAATATTTTGTTTTGTATTCAGTTTACCTCTAGCCTTTAATCTTATTAATTAAACATAATGAACGTTGATATTTCAAAAAATATATTTTGTACTCATGTGAATTTTACCATCTTTTCAAAAATTTCTATTCATTTAACATTTTTTAAGTTTAGCTTATCACACAGGTAAGTGAAAAAATATTTAATCTCTTTTTCAAATACCGTATAGTTGTAAAAAATCGAAAAACCAAAAAATAGAAAAAAACCGAAAAAACCGACTAAAGCCGAAATCAAAAAAACCGACTTTATGTGGTTTGATTTGAATTTTAGATTTAATAAACTGACATAATTGATTTAGGTTTTTTTTACTGAAAAATCAAACAAAATCGACCCATGTACACCCCTAGTTCTAGGTATTGATCACGCCTAGGGTATAGGCTTGAGGCATGACAAACTTAGTATCTCAGTACTGAGTTCAAGTGTTTTAGGATGTGCGCGCCTCGTCTATAATAGGGAGACTACAAGACATTAGGTACCCTTCTTTCATATTCTAGTTCATACGATAAAGTTTTAACTCTATGAAGTTTCTTCTAACTCATATGTTCACGTATTTTAGATCATGCCTCCAAAGTATACCGCCAGTTTCAAAAAAAAAAAAAAAATGAGTATACCGCCAGTGGAATGCTGCAAGTACTCCTATCAAATTAAGAAAATATTTTGACAAGATTTTGTGAGTTCTTTTGAGATATATATTAACTCAATTCTTAATGATCTGAAATAGATTGAACTAATAAATTAGCGATTTTTGACTCATCTAAACTTAAACAGATTGGATGGATTGAGCTTGATTTTGGCACCCCCTAATTTCATTTCATTTAGTGTTGATGGCGATTAATGGTGATGGCTTTGGTTGATTATATAATATGAAAGTTGGAATATTTTTGTTTTGCAGAATCATGCTGTCAACAAGATCACTTTCTTCTCCTTTCATCCAAAACCTCGTTATGGATCAAGTTATGGCTGCTATTATCACAAATCGGTCATTTGAGGCTTCATTTCTCCAACCCATTTGGACTGTAGAAACAGTTTGTCAAGTCTTAAGATCAATCCCCATATTCCTCTTCCAATCCCCAAGATCCATCGGCCGACAAAATGGGTTTCGCTACCGTACCCCATTAAAGCAGAGAAACCTAAAACAAGAGTTCCATAACGCTCAGAAGGGAGTACTCATTCTTGGCCCAGCTGCTCATAGAGATCCTCAAAAGGTACAATTAGGATTAGAGAAAGCATTGGAATTTTTCCATTGGGTTGAGACCCATTGTGGGTTTACTCACAATGAGCTCACTTGCAGAGAGATGTCTCTTGTTCTTGCCAAAGGGTCTTGTAATTCGAAGCTTCTTTGGGAATTTCTCAAAAGAATGTCGAGAAGAGGGCTTTTGACGACACCGACTGTTACGTGTTTGATAAAATGCCTAGGAGAAGAAGGGTTGGTAAATGAAGCATTGACTACTTTCTACAGAATGAAGCAATTTCACTGTAAGCCTGATGTTTATGCTTACAACACTCTCATATTTGCTCTTTGTAGAGTTGGGAATTTCAAAAAAGCTAAGTTTTTGATGGAGCAAATGGAGTTGCCTGGTTTTAGGTGTCCACCTGATGTCTTTACTTACACAATCTTGATTAGCTCTTATTGTAGATATGGTATGGAAACTGGCTGTAGAAAAGCTATTAGACGGAGAATATGGGAGGCGAATCACTTGTTTCGCGTCATGCTATTCAAAGGATTTGTTCCTGATGTAGTAACTTATAATAGTTTGATCAATGGATGCTGCAAAACTAATAGGATAGGGAGAGCATTGGAGTTGTTGGATGATATGGTGAAAAGAGGGGTTGTGCCTAATCGAATTACGTATAATTCTTTCATTAGGTATTATAGTGTTACAAATGAGATTGATAAGGCTATTGAAATGCTGAGAAGAATGCAAGGAATGAATCATGGAGTAGTACTACCATGAAACAGTTCATATACACCGATAATTCATACTATGTATGAAACTGGTAGGGTGGTGGAGGCAAGAGATCTTCTTGTCGAATTGGCTGAACAAGGTTCGATTCCAAGAGAATATACTTATAAACTAGTTCGTGATGCTTTAGAATCTTCTGGGAAGATTGATTTGCTTGATGAAGAATTGTGTACAAGATTAGAAGATGGTATTAAAGGTAGGATTAGACAAGTGATGAAAGTAAAACCTTTGTTGCAGCATCGAAGTGTTTCATAGCATTGAATTTTATACTTTTTATCTATGTTGCTCAGACTCTTCAAAAATGTCGACGGGTGCGTGTCGGATTCTCCAAAAGTAGTGTATTTTTGGAAAATCTGACACGGATGCAGTATCGAAAGTGAAGAGTCCGCACAACTTGGCTTTTTATGGATTTTGATCTTATAAAAACACAAGGGATTTAACTTATATAATGTAATACTATAAAAAAATTGCTGGCTCTGAATCTGCATTTAGCACCGGAGGTCGTGTCATTGGAAAGTTTTGAAGTTCTATTCTTCCTGCAAATGCTGAGGCGAAACTATGTACTAGGGATTGGATTTGTGGACAAGAAGGTAAATTTATCTTCTCTAGTTTCATTTGTTTCATTTTATTTAGTGAATTTGCATTTAGATCTGTAATGACTTGTTTTTTTAAAAATTGTTTACGATCTTGATGGATTCGAATCAGATTCTGATGAAGATGAGATTGTTGTTGACCTTCAACCTTATGTTGATAAACTTAGTGGTAAGATTTGAGAGCAACTCACATTTTTCTGCCTTTCTTTTATATTGTTCTTAGTACTCTCTGTTGTTGATGACAGTTTATTATCAACTGTTCTCATCTTTCTGAACTTAGATATGTAACTTCACATTTATTAGAATGTGTAATGAACCATCAATTCTTGATCACTATTGCTTTTTTTTTGTTGTCTTAAATACACTCTTTGCCTCTAATTGCTAGTCTGGTTAAAATGTACTCGATCTGGATCTTTCCGAATTTGACCGAGTGATTTAGCAGATCGCTCCCAAGTTACAATTAGTGAAGTAGTGAGCATATTTGGTATTTCTGTATAGATTCTTCATTGAGGAGATGTCAACTCTCCAAAATCCATTTTCTTCTTTTAATAGCAGAACATTGAGATTTGTTTGATCATTTTGGAATAAGGTGCTCTTTAGGTGTATTTGTTTTTGTTGTTAATGGTAATCTATACATTAACCAAGGCGATTGTCATCTTTTCTAATAGTACCAGATCGAGAGTGTGTTTGTATTTATAACATTGAGTCAATTTTCAATGGAAATGGATCTGGAGCTGCATGGTAGTAGTTCTCTAAACTCTGTGTGTGTGTGTGTGAGAAAAGTGAGAAAGCAAATTCAGTTTATCGATATCCTGCATATGCGTATATTAGCTATCTAAAAATTTCTGCATACCTACGATCTCATTTTTTTTTCTGTTTTCTTTTTCTGTCAGATCATCGCATCTTAAAGGACAATCCACAATAGCAGAAATCACTGAGAGTTTGTGGAAATTTTGTTGGAAGTGGTGGCCTTGTAGGTGCAGCATCTTCGTCTTTTTAGAGTTAACATGCTGCCGAGCAATTAATCATGGATCTCCAGTTGATCAGTTGGCGGAAGCTGGATTAACACCATCTCATATTGCAGCAACAATATTTAACATACTTGGACA
This sequence comes from Solanum pinnatisectum, assembly GCA_035578085.1. Classification (NCBI taxonomy): domain Eukaryota; kingdom Viridiplantae; phylum Streptophyta; class Magnoliopsida; order Solanales; family Solanaceae; genus Solanum; species Solanum pinnatisectum. The sequence continues at coordinate 7,626,207 of CM069086.1, read as the reverse complement.
AACCATAGAGGCTTTAGAGGTCATGACATAAGATGGAAGAAGTGTTTGAAGAACTGTTAGAAACTTGTCATGTAGTAACACACAAGAGACTACATTGATTCAAACAATTGAGTTTGATTGAGTAGAAAACAAAACAACTTTCTGTAAAGTTCACAAATGTATCTCTTTTTTTAATAACAATTTTGGTGGATTAGGCAGACTTAATTGTCATTTGACAAAAGTGTTCCAGTCACCATTGTCTAATTTAGTTATTTAATTCTAACACTTGTGATCACCAAGTCCACAAATGTGACCAAATTGTAATGAGTATCATCTTCATTATCCAAATTGATCATTTAATGTCTTTAAATGCTTTATGACTTGGTCATTTTGGAGCTCATTGAGCATGCGAGAAACTTGATTCATGGAATAATATGGGTAAATATGAATACCCATATTATCCATTGGCTAACTCATTTTTACCCATTTAAAATATGAGTCGAGTCGAGTATTTTATCCATTTTTATTTAACTCGTTTGTCACTCCTAGTATAAAATTATTCATTGATAAAAGTTGGTCAAAAGATTATAGACTCTAGACCTTATTTAATCATGGTCTTGTCCAATTTGCCTTGTGCAGTTGGTTTGATTTTCTTCCATTTCAGATTACCAAGTTTTGTTGGTAGACAGTCCTGACCCTTCGATAAGCTCCACGAATTTTTGTTCCACAGTGAAGTGCAATACGTGATTTGTAGATTAGTTGCACATTTCCATTTCAAATGTAGCCACAAAAAAAGTTCTGATTGATGATCAAATATTGAGCTCCACAGTCCTAAAAATGTAAAAACTATTGACTTTTTATAAAATTATTTGAGTTATGTTGACTTTGCATTAATGTTGATAGTAGAATCTCCTTGACATGCCAGTCGCCCATTAAAATCATTAAGTTGGGGCACCTCTTATTGCGGAGGAGTAAAACAAACAGCTACTAAGATTCTCAAATCAAAATTATGTCACGAAAATTGAAACAAAGCGGGCGAATAACTATTTTAGGAAATGTAGACGCAAAAGAAATAGTAAAAACTGTGTTGGCTCTAAAACAGAGCAAAGCCAACCCAATCAGCATTGCTCGCTGGTCATCTTGGCCACGACACGTGACGAAAACGAAGAGGAAAGTGAATCATGAAAAGGAGAAATTGACTTCCGGCTAGACACTGACCATTGACACTGTCTCTAGATCCGACAAGTAATCCGGTCCCGGTTCGGGTCCATTCTTATTCTTCTCCATTGCTCACTTCAGCAATGGAGACGGAAAGCACCAATCTGAGGCAACTCCCATAGCGGGCCGGGTCAAACTTATACTTGTACTTTTCCTCCTAATACAATTCTTGCTATATAACATATATAGTGAAGATGAAGATGAAAGATGATGTGCATATATAAGCCGTTATCTAAGTAGACAATTTTATGAGGCAAAGTAAGACTAGAAAGCAGACTTTCCAATAAACCAAATACGCCGTCGATTAATGTGACTTAGCAAGAAGTTTTGATAAGAGGAATACAAATTCAAAATGCCATGGCCTGTGGCATGTTGCTAAGCGCTTGCATTGTGCTGCTTGCAACATTCAAAAGTTGCAAATACTCATCCGCTCCGTCAACAAGACACTGCAGAAAAAAGAAAACATAAGCACATCACAGTCAATTCTATGGTGCTGATACATTACTGCACTAAGCTGAACTCCAATTCTAGGGGAGAATTTCAGATGACACTATTATTAATACAGAATTCACAGCACACAGCTATTCATTAGTCAGTACTCTAGTTCCCTGGAAAAGAAAAAAATAACCATAACTAATACTCACGTCTCATTTTGTATGACATTGTTGTCATTTAAAGAGTCAAAACAAGTTGTACTTTTGACTACAAATTAAGAAATCAATGTACTAATTGATGCAGAGAACTATATGTTGGGACCCTCGTAGTTCTAACCCCATCATTCTTTCAGAGATGGAGGAAATAAAAAATAAAACACAATGGAGTATAAACAGTAATAATCACTCTAACAACAATACTATTAGAGTAAGCTGAAGAAGAGGAATAACCTTGTCTGCTTCAGCAAATTTCTTGCATATTCTTGCTTTCTGTTCATCAGAAATGTCGTCTGCATCAACTACTATATCATACAACTGACAGAAGCAGCATGTTAGTACAAAATGTTAGCATGGTTGAATGAAAAATGAGATGATACACAGATATTGGGACCTGAGACAGCATCTGAGAAACAGGATATCCTTCTGCAATGACATTGCTCACTTCTTTGTTTGCCAAGTCAAAATTGCCACTTCTGCAAGCTGAGAATATATGCTGAACAACTTCATTTGGGATGACCTGATCATAGTAATTGCATGTCAGTTGCTAAAACAAGTGTTAGAACCCTAGTATTTAAGAGCGAATAGGGCAGATGGGTGGGCTTATACTCCCCTAAGTGTTGAATAAGTCTATAAACTTGGAATTGGACCAGCTAACTCAGACAACTTATCGGTTATAAACCAAAAGTACAGTATTGACCATGACTTCAGATGTGAGCTTATATGTCAAAACAATTGCAGCAATAGTTGAAATCTATTAGAAATGAATAAATGAAACTGATTTCGTGAAATCAAGTTACATTACATATATCTTAAGATTTTTTATTTTTCATCAAAGAAAGAAGCACATAAAAGCAGGTTGTCACTTTCATAGACATGGAAGTACGTCAATAATCTAAAGGATGATTCTTTCAAGAAGTATCCTTTAGGATTGGGAATGGCACCTCTGTTAAGTTTTGGAAAGACAAATGGTTGTTTAATATTCTTCTAAAAGACTTCCATCTAGACTCTTCCTCGTAGAAGCAGAACCAGACTCCACAGTTGCAAGCAACATGGATGGAAACATTTGGGATATTCGCTTTAGAAGAAACTTTCAGGATTGGGAACTGTGAGAACTCACTGATCTGCATAAATTGAATTATATGTAATGATAAATATATTAAGTTGAATTTTATATCTACACATACCAAAACCATAGCAAAATCCTAGTACCAATCTAATCATCTTTGGAAGGTCTTCCAGTGAATTCTCAAACATCAAACAGCCAGAAATGGGGAAATTCAAGCAAAAAAGTGTTTTCAGTGAAGGCAGGTTATAGTAGTACGAATGCTGTCAATGTTTTGACAGGTCCTTGGCCTTGGAAACTGATATGGAAGACAAAACTACGCACCAAAGTCAAGTGTTTTACTTGGACAGCCCTAAAAGATGCCATACTAACTCAGGATAATCTTAAAAAAAAAAGGATCTCACTGATGAACAGATGTTATATGTGCCAAAAAGACTCGTGAGTCAGTTAATTTTATTTTTTTTTGCACTGCCCTGTTACAGCAGATCTATGGCACATGTTAACAGTAATATCTGAAATCAGTTGGACAACCCCAAACAGCTTAAAAGGAGCAGTTGAAAGTTGGAGCTTATGGGAAGTAGATAGAGTCATCAAGAATATCTGGCAAATGATCCCAGCATGTATTTTTTGGTGTTCATGGACAAAGAGGAACAACAGATACTTTGATGGGACTTCAACTCCTAACTGTGCTCTAAAAACCTAGTGTTTGGTTAACCTTTTTAGTTGGAGCAAATTATCCCCCGTTAATGATGCTATGACCTTTTAGAATTTATTAGCTCCCTCTCAGTGGCTTAGCAGCCTTAAATTTTTCCTCATGGTTCAAGCTCCCAGCTTCTAATAGTTTTTTGCAGTGTAAGGAGCTTTAACCTTTCTTTGAAAAGCTTTATGCATCTTTCTTGATGCTTTTCGGTACAACTTACTTCATCAATTTTAAGAAAAAAGATTGAATATGAATGTATTGCTACAAGTTGTCAACTCAAATAATAACAGATGTTTGCAAAATCACCGTGGAACTCCACGAGTGATTATATTTGAAATAAGTAACGAGCATACAGTATGCATGCTCCAATTTGAAGAGCATTGTTAAGAAATTGTCCAGGTTCTATATTAGAATCTTTATATTTTCAGTTAAGAATCCGTAATTATTGACACCAATCAAAGGATTTTATGCTTGCTTTTTCATTTTAAGATATTTAAAGACATTATCTTATCCTCAGAGCTTAAAATGACTAGTCAAGCAAGACATTCCAAAACATTTTCTCTTCTTTTCCTTAGTTTTAACTACTACTACTCCTATAATTGGTAAATAAACTTTCTCAGATTAAGCACATCAGCATAGCCCAATTATCAAAGGCTCAGATGCCAAAGAAAATGGTGAAATTTATAATAGACTTCATTGGAGATAAAAGGAATAAATTAGAACCACACATAAAAATGCACAGTATTAATAAGGAGAATGTCTTAAAATATCTATATACTGCTACATTAATAGCCTGTTTGGATTGGCTTATTTTAGGTGTTTTTAAGCAGTTTTGTAGTGTTTGGGTAAAATAAAAAAAGTGCTTTGGGTAAAATAAAAGAAGTGCTTATAAGCACTTATTTTTAAGCCAAAATCAGTCAAAGCCATAAGTTAGAATTTTCTTTGGCTTTTGGCTATAAAGTCATAAGCCAAAGCCCATCCAAACAGGCTCTAAGTATTATATACATCAAGGTAAAGAAAAGGCCTGATGCACAAATCAACAATTTTCCGTCCCAAAATTTTTAATAGATGAACGCATTGATAATGTGAAAGCTTAATGATGATCCCCTTAGTTGGTCTAAAAGCAATATCAAACTAACACTACAGAACCAGATATGAACTTACCCCAGACACACTAATCAGTTCCTTTGATGATATGGAAGATCCAAATAACCGAGCAGCACTCTGCAGCAATTCAAAATGTTACCAATCAATTTTCAATGGTTGATAATATAGTCAGGAAGTAAAAGATGGCAAAAACACAGAGGCTTGAAATTGCATAATATTTATTCCTTCCACAAAACAATAGGGAAAGCTTCATTTTCATCCTAGAATGAACTGAAATTGCAGCAGCAGCAGCATCTCATAGCTGAACAAGTGTCTCTGTGATATTGATTATGGGTATGATGTTCCACTCTCACCTTTTTTTCCAATCATCAATAAATGTGATTACTCCTTTACTTCTTCAGTCCTATGTATTTTTTCATCTCAGGGAAGATAGCTAGAACTGCATATATAGTTCTTATCTTGTTCTTTCCACTGCATAATCCAAAGATATAATCTAGAACTAAGCAGATTATATTTAGATAAATCGAAGCAGAGAAATCTTTTCCTCTGATTCATGAAGAATGGTTCTTTTTTATAGGTGTTCTTCTCTTTCCTTGTGCTGAGCCAACTAGCAATTCTTTTAGCTTCTTTTCCTAATACTAAAAAATGTAGAAGGCAGAAAATTCATCTTACTTGTAAGTATGTAATAGCCCTTCGCAAATCACCTTGAGAAATGGAACTGAGGGTAGAAAGAGCCTGCAATCAGATGACACACTCCTATATATAGCTTAATTCCAAAGTGACAATTGAACAATCAATTAAATGAATGAAGCAAACAGCTATTACAAACAAGGAATCAAGTTACTATATCCACACACCTCTGAATCTAGATTAAGACCTTCCTCTTTACAAATATGTAATATTCGGCTGCCCATTATTTCTTCAGGAAGTGGCTTGAATCTAAACTTCGCACATCTGGAAGCAAGTGGCTCTATGATCCTAAACCAAAGAAGATTATTCAATTTATTAATGTTCTACAAAAAATGTACTTAGATCAATAACCTATCACGTAATCAATAAAAATGGCTTAGTTACAAGAAAACAAAAAACAAACAGCATACCAGAGGAAGTCTTTTTTTTTTTGTCTCAGGGAAAATATCATCTAGTCATGTAACCCACCTTATATCATGTAGATGAACAAATGATTAAGTCAAACTTATTTGTGTGTCGATAGGTTCTTTTGAAAAAAAGATTAAATAGCGTAGTGTTAGTAAACAATGACTTACGCATAAAGGTGGAAAAGTAAAAAAAAAACATTTCTCAGGAAGGGAAGATGTGACAAGACCAGAAGGTCATAAGCCAGTGAAGAGCATTGAGCCTTCAATACAATTTCTCTCCATGATATATTTATCATTATCTTCCCTACTCCACCTTAAAGCTTAAGCACATTCAACAGAAAGCTTGAAAGATCTTTTAAGGTAACCACAAAATGTGCACAAATGTCAATCATCAAAAAACAATAATGATTTTTCTTTCAGCAAAAGTGACTTTTGCCAGGCAACAGCAACAACAATATACCCTGTGAATTCTTACAAATGTGGTCTGGGGAGGGTAGAGTTTATGCAGACCTTACCCCAAAAGTCAGCAAAAATGACTTTTCCCAGGCACTCATCTTAAATCTTGCATTTATTCCAAGCAAACATATATGGTAATAGCTAGATAAGTCAAATCATAGATGCACCTTTTTCCCATCTAGAAAATCCGAAACTTATGGCAAGAAATACCACTCATGACAGCAGTGGCATCTTGAAACAGCTTCAGGTTCATAGTTTCTCAAGCCCAAAAAGTGATCTTTGGTTGCACTACCTATGATTAATGAGTTTATTTCTCCCACACATACTGGTGCTCTATAATACCATAGAATAGAAAACAATGTCGTAACTAGCCCTTAATATCTCAGATTCATCATGATAAAATGATCCTATCTTTAGAGTGAAACAATTTTGTTCCTACTCCAAACTATTTTCATGCATATCATTCAAAGAGCTTAAAGAAGATCAAATTGAATAAAAAGCAAGCCAAAGGCACAAATATGTAAAACAAAGAGTGGATGAAACCAATTGCACATGTAAACTGGCACTTATCCACCAATATTCATACCACAGTTAAACTATTTAACATCTCCAGTAATTCTCACACCACAATGCCACAAACAAATAAACCAAAAAAAGGATCAGCCAAGTTTTGTTTGCAAAATAATTTCATTAAATGTTGTAACTAGGCGACATGCATTTCAAGTGAAAATACAAGGTTGATTTCAAGGACAGATAAGTCTGAAACGAAGCACTACTTCCACTTAGCCACATAATCGACTTTCATCACTGAGCTTGTTTCAGCTTTCCTATACCTAGAAGAGAAAAGGGGGGGAAATAGCTAAAACTTAAAAGAGCAAAACTCAATTGAGTTTCACCACAACTATTCAAGGATCATTTAAAGATAAAACTCCGATCTACTTGTTATATGGAACTGACAAGAAGGCTTAAATCAGATTCCAGAATTATTTAATTATTTAAGATTTTGGCAATCTGATGCCAATTCTACCGTTGCAGACCATAGAATATACAACCCTTCTTTATATTTGATTTTCTTCCATCAACGAAAACGATTTCAACAGAAACAGTAAAGCTGATTTTCAAGGGCAGAATAATCAATTTACGTGGGGAAAAAATCAATTAATGCGTTGTGATTTACAAACAAACCTGTACGAAGAGCAAAGGAAATCGAAATAAAATAGATTAGAAAAAAAAAGCAGAATGATAACAAACCTGCTGATGTAATTACAAATGAAGAAGAATCTTGTAACTTTTGAATATGTCTCCATAGTTCGTCGCAAGGCATTCTGCAAATACAGGTTTTAGGTCAAATCTATGTAGTTTATTAGTAAAAACAAGTAAGGCAACTCACTTGAGCATCTTGAGTCATTGAATCTGCTTCATCAAGGATTATGATCTTAAAAGGTGGGCAAGGATAACCACTGAAATGAGTAAGGAAGATATGTTGTTAACAGTCTTGTAAAAGAGAGGCTTAAAATGCATTAAGAACTGAGCTAGACAAGACAAAAGTATACCTTTGCCGATTAGAACCTACAGCAACAGCAGCAAAGTTCTTAATTTTTGTACGAACTACATTGATACCACGGTCATCACTAGCATTTAGCTCCAATACCCTCGACTTATACAGCTCAGGTCTGTCAAAGAAGAACTCATTGGAAGATGAAATATATACATACAGAAAGTAAGGTAGGAAAAAGGTAACAATCAAACAGCAGAAACTAACAATGCCCAAGTTTGATAATATGATTTCTCTTTTGTCAGAGAAAATCTTAAACAGCATATGAACATAGAATCAAGGAAGTAAATACATTTTCTTATCCAAATGCATTTAACAACACGATCCTAGTTGTTTGTCTATGAATCATAAGAGAACGCGTATGTAGAAACATGATTAGGTCAAGACACCAAACTAGCAGCAACTAGAAGAAACACTAGGACTTGAATACAGGTCCTAAAATTTGAAGCAAGGAAGCTTGCTGATTAAGACTATAAGTCCTTTCAATTTCAAGAATAAAAACAGTGTAAAGAAAACAGATGTCCCAAAGTTCCATTATTACTCAATATCATTCTTTTAAAACAAAAGGAGGGTTTAAATTGCTCCAAAAGTAGTAAACTTTTTTCAAAAGTTTAAGTCTTATTCCTCTTTACACTTGAATTTCGAATCAACTTTTAGAAGAAGAACGAAATTACTTTTCTTTGCTCAACTAGAAACAGTGTAAGATAGAAACTCCTAGCCCCAATTGGATAGTGACTAGCATATAGGTCATTGGGCGACTGAAAGGGATTTTCAGGAATCATATTTATACAGACTTATTCATAATCAATTCCACCAAACTACAAATTCCCATGAAATTAACATATAAAAACACTTTTTTTACTAAAATAGAAATTGATTTTCAGGAATCACATCAATAGAAACTTATGCATAATCAACTCCACTAAAACTATAAATTTCTAAATGAAATTAACATCAACTAGGGCGAACGCCAAGTAAAATCCACATATGACTTAAAAACATACCCGAAAAGCTGATGGGCAATGGCAAGAGCAGTGGTCGTCTTTCCAGTTCCAGGAGGACCATAAAACAACATATGCGGGCACTATAAGAATAAAAAAGTGATAACAACTTAGTTACTGATGTTTCTTCACAGTAAAGTAAAGGATGCTGAATTTTGTATTCTCAACAGGAAATTTAAGTAAACCCTAGGAGTAAGTGTTCAATGTAGCAATAAATCAATCAAATGAAAGTGATGGTTTACGTTAGAGGTCTCGAGAGTGTTGGTGAGGACTCGAACGACCTCATCCTGGTGAGCTACATCCTTCACTTGCTTCGGTCGACTGCAAAAATCTAAAAGTTACATATCCATGGCTGAGAACTTTGCATAGAAAAGAGGAGTTAAGTTAATTGGAAGGTTACTATTTCTCAACCCATGGCTGAGAACTTTGCATAACTGGCGCCATAGCTGTTCTCTTTGTTTTCTCAGAGTGCTGTTTCCCGCTTGGAGAGGAAGAAGAAGAAACGGGAAAATTGCTAATATGTCTATGCAGTCATTTGGGCCGACTCTCAACTTATTAACCCAAATGAATTTTGGCCCAACACTCCCAAACTAGTTAATTATTACACAAACATTCCTATCATCAATACTAATCCACTTTATAATTTAAAATATACATATTATTCCACTAATAAAATCTTTTAGACTCGTGTACATGTATCAAAGATACTAAATATATGTTTCTCTGATATCAGATACATTCTGAATACGGATATATGGAGAGAGAGAGAGGCGAGCGAGATGGGAAAGGGACATTGCATCCTAGATATATGTGTATCATGCTTGGATACAGTGCATCTAAAACAAATTACACCTAGTTTGACTCGCATATATCGAAGATATATGTATATGGTGAAGTACGGAAGGTAATTTTGAAAACAAAAGTGAAGTTGTGTAATTAGACCCATAAACTAGTAGGATTTGTGTTTTTTGCTCTAATTTCAACCCTTGCTGAGTATGTGTGTCCATGTCAGTACGTGAGGTGTCCTCTACATTAGCTATATGGGTCACAACTATACCTTCGTCCCGTGAAAGAATTTTGTTCTCAAAGTTAAAAGATGAGTCCCGACCCAAGTCGGTCGAGCCAGTGAGTTGAAGTAAGGCATTTTGTTGATCAACAAGTTATCCAATACAACGCTTGAGTAAATAAATATGAAATATTGGTGTATGTGTGTTCATTAGGCGAATTCGTGTTTATGCTCGATCCAGATTAGCCTTGATGAGATCCAATGTGGCATCATAATCTACCAAATAGGTCTTAATCAGATCACTAGGATTGTTGCCCAAGATGTAATTTGTATATTTATGTCAATGTTCCTGAAATGAAATGCTAAAAAAAATAAGAGAAAATTTGTGGAGGTCGAAGCAAATAAGAAAATAAAAAAATCCAAACAGGATTCGTTTAATTCCTTAACCAAAATACTTTTGATATTGGAGAACAAAATTTAAAAAAAAAAAAAAAAAAAAAAAAAAAAAAGACCAATTCTACTCCTATACAGAGGACCACATTGTTGCTATTAAAGCTTATGCTATTTCGAAGTTTGTTTAGCTTTCTAGACTAGGAGTATAATCTTGAAAGGAATAGCTATAAGTGGATTGATGGTAGGGATTAAAGATAGAGTTTGTATTTCATTGATTTTTAAGTTGATTTAAAACTGTTCGAGAAGTATTAAAATTTTAAAGGAAAACAAATTGAATATTATCATCTTTAAACTAAAATGTACTTATAATATATAAAAATATTTTTCAATTTTGTTGTTTTAAAGCATGTTAGGTGGAAAGTTAGAATTAAGTAGTTATTAAAAAAAAGATATTTTCCATAAAACAAACTAAAATAAATAAATTGAAACAGATACTTTTACAAATTAATAAAGACTACTAGTAATCTATTGGATCAACATTGTTTGAATTATTACTTTTTCAAAGCAGAGAGAATCGACGGATTTTCATTTTTTTATTGGCAAAGCAATGTTCATAGCTTCTTTAACATGTTACATTGGATAAGTATTTGAATTATTACTTTTGGACAACCTAAAGAGCAAGGATCAACGAAAATGAAAAAACTTTGCTGAGCATTCCTTCAAGCATCAATTCAAATCATATGACAAAATGTCGTACTATATACTCAATTTGTGGTATCGTTTAATTTAACACAAAAAACTTTTAAAAAGAAAATACTTTTAGAATTTGTGGTCTAAAATAAACCTTAGATATTCTGACTATGAGTAATTTCACAAAAAATAATAAAAAAAAAAAATTATTTCCATTTATAAAATATGACATTCTTTATGTGATATACTAAAAAGGAAAGTATGTCAGACCATCTCCAATCCTACTCTATTTTACTCTCCATTCTCTATATTTGGAGAGTAAAATAGAGAATGCACTCTCCAAACACTCTCTATTAATTTATCTACCCTCCAATTATGGAGAGTTGAATAGTAGTTCTCCTAATTTGGAAAACTACTATTCATACTCTTTATTTCACTTTTTGAATATTATATTATTATTTTTATTATTTTGTAATTGACATATTATTTTTCAGATAAGATTATTAATTAAATCTCTAATATTCATAATTCTTTTAAAATATTATTTAACATATACTACTTTCATCTTGAATTAATAATATTTTAATTTTTTTTAAGTTTCATCACTTTGTGATACAATTTGATGTTATTATTAATTTTCACGATGAAAAATGCACAAAATTGAAATGATAAGATACAAATTTTAATTTAAAAATACAATACATAACACAATAATTAAAATACAAGATAACAATACAATACATAACATAATAATTTTAAAAACCATAACAATAATTTAGTAATCTGGTAGTTCATTTCTAGATTTAAAAATATTCGAAAAATGAAGTATGTAGTGTATGATTTAGAGAAGTTGTGGTTATGGTTGCGATTGTGCTTGTTGATTTTTTTTTTCAATTATTCATAGTTGTTCTTTAGAAATTTAGAATAAAATATAATTTAATATTAAATAAAGAATTTCATAAAATCGAATTTTATATATCATGAAAATTATATAGGATGATTATTTGAAAAAGAAAGAAAAGATTTATATTATGAAATAAGAAAATAAAAATGAAAATATAATATTGAAAAGAGAGAGAGAAGAAGATTCTTTTTCAAAGAGTAAAATAGAGAATTGGGTTGGAGTTGGTTGTCTAAAAAATAGAGAATTCTATATTTAGAGAGTAAAATAAAGTGTAGGGTTGGAGATGCCCTCATATGATTTGAGATTAAGAGCTTATGTTTGACATTGTTGTTGGGAGGCCAAAAGTCCATTTTTTTGTGAAAAAGTTTTTTTTTTTTTTTTAAATAGTGTTTAGAAAATTCGAAAAATTTTATATGGAACTAGAAACAATTTTTCTGTTGTTAAGAAGAAGTTAAAAAATTCAGCTTCTTAAAAAAACAGAAACGAAAAATTATTTTTTTGAAAACTAAAATATTGCTCTTATATATACATATTTACCAATATTTCTTTTATTAATTAATTAGTATATCTCATAAGTTTAGTTAAATTTCATTCAAGAATTTTATTTTTTATTTTTATATAATAATTTTTATTTATTTTATGTTTATATTTATTATTATTTTATATTTTATATATTATTTTATGTTCTATTTTACAGAATCAGAAATAAATGTAACAACAACATTTTTGTAGAATTAAAAATATAAAGGACATAATTTATTTTTGTGGTGAATTTTTCGTATATAGTGGTTTAATTTGTAGAATGATTTTTAAATTTATTTTTCTTGATATTTTGAATTATATTTAAGCCATCATGTTAATATTATATTAAGATTTAATTAATTAATTTATTTATGTATAATATTGACTGAAAATTTGAATATATATTTTAATTTAATTAATATATTTAATTAAAAAACTTTTAATAGATATTTAAAATAGTTTTCTCTATAAAATCATCTTAATATTAAAAGTACATTGATATTTACCCTTTTTTCGTAATTTGACTATCAAAAGACTTTTTTAAATAGATTAGTCAAATACGATTTTCTTATCAAAAACACTTTTCAAATGAATTTGCCAAACGCAAATTGTTTTTTTTCTTCTTTCAAAAAACACTTTTTTAAAACGCCATTTTTAAAAAATGCTTTTAAAAATAAGCAGTTTTTAACAATAATGTCAAACAGGCTCTAAGCGAATAGTACTTATTTCTTAGGTATTTTTCTAACAAGAAATATGTTCATTATTTTATTTATAATTTTCATTTCTTGTCACAACACAAAAAATGATCTTTAGCAACAATTAATTAATGACAATAACTTAATTATCACTAAATATGATTTTTAACGACAATTAAAACTCTTTATGAATGTCCCTAAAGCCTATAACGACATTAGATCCAATGACAATCAACTAATATCGATAAAGATTTTAACATCTTATTCTCTTTTAGCTGACATTTCATGAAACAATTGACAAAACTATTTAGCAAATTAATTTCAAGAACAAAGAAACGTACAATTTCGCGTTTGCAATTATTATTATTAAGAGAAAAAAGAATCTCAAAATATAGCCACGAGCCAACAACCATTTGTTAGTTTCATTTACTGCTCTACAAAATATGAATAAGTAGGTACCTAATAAAAAGAATGTAAATCAAATATTTATAGAAAGTTTCAAAAGTTTCAATGTGAACCATATGATAAATTACTAATTTATATGATGTAATTTAACTGAATACGAAATTTAAGAAATATAAAAAGATTTTGCAAAGTTCTAAAATTTAAAAATAAATAAATTTTTAAATAGAATAGTACATTTTTGTGAACTTTTTGTCAAATAAGTGAGACCCAACATAAGTAAAATATTGATAGCACCATTAAATATTGAAAATATTTATCAAACAAAAAAATGTATCATTTTTTTCCAAACATACATACTAAAATAATGTTTTTAAAAAAATTATCTTACATAAATTAAAACATACATACTTAGATAATTCTAAAAAAGGAAATTAGCGTGTCGACAATAATAAAATCTAAATCAACAATGTATTCGAAGTCTAGGGCTTTCTTTAGTTGGCGTTTAAACAATTAATTTGTTGATATTTAAGAAAAGAATAGTATTTAAAGTCAAGCTAGAAAAGGATTTTTTGAAAGTTAAATTGTGCTTGGACATGAAAACATAGAAATTTTGTGAATGTAAATTTTTAAAAACTATTTTTCAAACTTCAAATTCTTTTGAAGTTTAGGGCTAGTTGTTGGGATATATACTATTAACCATATGGTTGAGTTATAGTATTGATTTTAATCCTTTATAATGACTTTACGTTTTATGTTAATTACTACAATAAAGTTTTTGTTTGAATAGATCATTGTGTTTTATATGTGAGTCCATTACTTATATAGTAGACAATTTTTAGGTATGGAGTTGTTTAACTCATACGCGGACGATTAAAATTGTTGGTTCTTATAAGTTATAAATTGAATGTTCACAATCAAAGATGAAGTTGGACAAACATCTTGATGATTGTAACACAAGATTAAATATAAATCTTAATTATGGGAATCGTAAAATTTCAACTTCTTGTGTTAGTACATTTTGTGTGTATTGAACGGACCAAATTGAGATATGTATAGAGGTTCTGAATTTCAATAAATAATATCTCTAGTCCATTACATGAGTTTATACTCTTAATCTTGATGTAGTTATAACAATGAATAAAACGCATTCCTCGTATACGATTTATGAACAATTTGAATTTTTTTTTCTCAAAAACTATATGAGGACCTCTGTAATTAGTTGGGGAAGCATTACGTATAATCCCACCTTTTTTCACGAATATTTTCTCATTTACGAACCAACTTTTAGAAATTATCCGACTTTCGTCATTTTCGCGTGTATTAACCCATTCTTGAGAATAATTATGTGAGAATAATTAAATTAATAAAGTGGTGAAAATATATGCAATAAAATGGAGTTCTTGTGTAATGATAGAAAATGTTTGTTAGTTACTAGTTTAGTTCATGCTATTAACAGAGAAAACAAAGAGTTGCATTGAATATCACTAAAACGCATTCCTCGAATGATTTATGAACATATGAATTTTTTCCTGAAAAAACTATACGAGGACCTCTATAATGAATTGAGGATGCATTATATATAGTCCCACCGTTTTTTTCACGCATATTTTCTCATTTACGAGGAAAATTTTAGGAATAACCCGACTTCCGTCGATTTTGTGTGTATTAGCCGATGCTTGAGATATATGTATTTATGTGAGAAAAACTAAATTAATAAAGTGGTGGAAATATATGGAATAAAGTGGAGTTCTTGTGTAATGATAGAAACGTCTGTTACTTACTAGTTTAGCTAGTGTCTTATGGGAGAAAATAAAGAGTTGCATTGAAGATCACTAACAATGAATGAAACGCCCATGAAAGCGATTTATGAACAAGTTGAATTTTTTTCTCAAAAAATTATATGAGGACCTACGGAATAAGTTAGGGAAGCATTACTATAGTCCCGCCGTTTTTTCACGCATATTTTTTATTTACGAGCAAAATTTTAGAAATTACATGACTTTCACCGATTTCGTGTGTATTAGCCCATGGATCTGGCACCTTTGTGGTACCCAAAAATTTTTTCTGAAAAAATTATATAAGGGCCTCCGTAATGAGTTGGGGAAACATTACATATAGTCCCACCATTTTTTCACGAATATTTTCACATTTAAGAGCCAACTTTTAGGAATTACCCCACTTTCGCTATTTTTCGTGTGTATTAGCTCATGCTTGAGATATGTGTATTTATGTGAGAATACTAAAATTAATAAATCAGTGGAAATATATGCAATAAAGTGAAGTTCTTGTATAATGATAGAAAACGTTTGTACTTACTTGTTTAGCAAATACTATTAAGGGAGAAAACAAAGAGCTATATTGAAGATCACTAACAATGAATAAAACTCATTGAATGCGATTTACAAACAATTTGAATTGTTTTCTGAAAAAACTATATGTGGACCTTTGTAATGAGTTGGGGAAGCAATATGTATAGTTTCACCATTTTTTTCACACATATTTTCTCATTTACGAGCAAAATTTTAGGAATTACCTGACTTTCACCGATTTTGTATGTATTAGCCTATGGATCTAGCGGCTTTGGGGCACCTGGGGTGGGGGGCCTCAGGGCGTGCTGGCTCGAGACGGGTGGGGTGGGGGAATCGAGTCACAACATCGAGGCAAGTGGATTGGGGGGCCTTGGGGCACGACGCATCGAGGTTGGATGAGGCGGAGGGCCTCAAGGTGTGGATCCTTGAGGCGGGTGGGGCGCGGGGCCTCGAGGTGGGCGAGGCGTGGGGCCTCAAGATGCGACACCTCGAGACATGTAGGATGGGGGGCTCGGGGCGCGGCGCCTCGAGGTGGATGGGGTATGGCGAGGGGGCTTTTGGGTGCGGCACCTCGAGACGGGCAGGGCGGTGTGGGGGGCCTTTGGGCGTAGCGCCTCGAGGTGGGTGAGGCAGGCAGGGGGCATCTAGGCGCGGCACCTCAAGGTGGGCAGGGAGCCTCAAGCAGGTGGGGGGGGGGGCTCAGGGCACGGTGCCTAGGGATGGTTTTAGATATATCTACAAGAAAGATCTACTTAACCTTGTCTTCTTGCAAGATTCTAGAAGATATAGATATTTCTTCAAGATTATACTAGGTCATTTTGAAACTTTATTAAAAAGTTCATGATATTCCAAAAGATCAGATTTTATTTTTTTCACACTCTCCTTAAAGTTATTTTTTGGAAATTACTCCTCGCTTGACGATGAAGAACCCAAACAAAGCTTTAGGAAGTAACTTGGTGAATATACAATATTTTCTTGACATCACACTTCTAAGTGTTTATAGTTCTATCTAGATTATTTGTCAGATGAAATGATGTTCTACCTCAATGCTTAGTTCTTGTATGGAATATAGGAATATTTGCAAGCTTGATGACACTTTGATAGTCCCGAAAAACTTCCTTTGGCTTTGATATAGATAAATGCTAGTCTCCGGGAAGTTTTTGGAGCCATACACATTCTTGATTCTTGAGCAGTAACATTTGATGTTTTATATTCCACCTCTATAATTAATAAATAAATTGAGTCTTGCTTTTTGTTGCACCAAGAAATACTTGTTCCGCCAAGAGTAAAATATAACATGATATAGATCTTTGATCATCCAAATCGCCACTAAAATCAGCATAAAGTTTAACCCGTTTATATCAAATCATTCTTCTATATCTGATGTTGAATTGCTGTATTTCAGAATCCTCTTCGCAACTTCTAGGTGAGGCTTTTTATTGATTGCATGAATCTGCTGAAATTTTCTAACAGTGAAGGTAAAATCTAGTCTTGTAATAGTCAAATGTAGAGGACTTCCAACAAGAACTTGAAAAGGTTTAAAATCTGCAAGAAGTGGGCCTTCGTCACTCCTTAACCTTGTGTTTGTCTCAAAAGTAGCACACTTTTTACTTTGCTTTCAGCCCAAATTTGTTGAGAAGTTTTTTAACATATCCTTCTTGAGTGAAAAAAATGCCTCCACTTGTGCGACTTAACAAAAGTGCAAGTTTCATCCATTGGAATTCATTCTCTAGAAAAAAAGGAAACATTTTACAAACACTGCTATTTTATTGGGAATTCTTAGCATCTCCGAGGTGTGGGAAGTTTAAGTTAGTTTCACTTTAGGCATCTTTACCACAACCTTTTTACCCGACTTTTAGTAAATGGCCTGTTCCATGTTTATGTTGTTCTTGTGGTGGTGAATTTGGTATCCTACATGCTACTTCATTGTTTGTGTCACAACTTTTCATAACAAATCCATCTGACAGTTGCACCAGAATAAGACCAAGAAACTTAGTATTGATCAATTAGTTCTAATTGAGGGAGGAAGAGACAAAATTAGTGGTTATGATGGAGAAATTGAAAAAGAACACTTACAACGAATTTGACATAAGATGGAAACAATAAGTTGAGCGGTGTAAGGTTGACAACATACAGTTACTGTGTTTATATGTAATCACATCTGAAGTAGACCTATGACAGACATATATGCCTTTCTGTCCTACTACTGCGTATAAATTGATGAGTTGGAAGTGATATGTATGACAATTCAGTTAGATATTTTTCCAATTTAGTAGCGGAGTCAAATTCATAGACATATGCCAAGTAGCTAATGTCAAATCCATGATGCGGGGCAGGGCCCGAGTTGAGGAACAGAGTGACTGATTTATGGGAGCATCTGTTCCTGGTGTTCTTCAAAACCTTAAAAGAAATAGTGAATGGATAATACTTTGAATGACTTGAGCTTGATAACCTGTAGTTTTAGAGGTTGATAACAATGTAATTAAGAGGTGGAGAATTTTATTTAGTAGTTTTAGATAACCTGCTTGTGAAGAGGTCCCTCCTTCTGTCAAGTTACCTTGTATGATAAGTTGACATACTGATTTACCATTACAAAGAGCTTGATATTCTTTTTTTAAAATAATTGTGGTGTCCAAGTCAGCTTGCACGCACATCATCTAATTCCACGAGATATAAGCCACCTCTCACCAACAATAGGAATCAGGTAACTCTGTCTGCCAAGGCTAGCCAGGATAGATGAAAAGAAATTACTAGTGGTTTTGTTTCTTGAACCCGAGGCCTCATGGTTTTCACCCACTTCATTGTCCTCAGCTAGGCCACACTCTTGGGTGCAAAATAGAGCATGATATTCTTAAGTAGGATAGTTGTAATTTGTAATAACCTAAATTCTTATTGTCCTGTGTACTCTGACCTATTTGATTAAGGTGTTACTTAATTGAGAGAGACGAAAAAACACGAGGTTGAGGAATAAAATATGTCCACAAGGGAATGCAACAACGACTGATATTTTGTTACTGCTCTTGTTTTGCCGGGATGTAGGTTTATGGTTAGAAGACATAAAGCTTAGTAGCTATCATCAAATTTTCAAAGAAAATGGTGTTAATGAAGAGTATTTGGAGGGGATGTCCATGTTCACAACTGAACAAATTCTCCGGTTTATAAGAATGTGTCACATGAAATGAGGAGATTCATTACGTTGAGCGCGGATAGAAGGTTCCTGTATTCTCTCTTTCTTGCCTCACAGATAAAACCATATCTCTTAGTTTGATAACTTTCTTTGAGATACTTATTTTTTTTAGATAATTGGTAAAGTTGTTGCCATGTGACCAGGAGGTCACGGGTTCGAGATGTCAAAACAACCTTGAAGAAATGCTAGATAAGGCTGTATACAATAGATCGTTATGGTCTTTTCCTTTCCCGAACCCCAAGCATAGCAGGAGCTTAGTGCATCGGGCAACCCTTACAACTGTTCTTTTACTATTTGCAAATATCCTATAGTTCCTTTTATCTTTATTGACTCAATTCATGTCTTTAGTGGCTTGCTTGAAGGGAGAGCAAAGATTCTGACGACCATGGTGGGCCCCGTCTTGTATCTTCATAGTTTTTGTAGAGACGGACAAGCGTAATAGGCAGTATAGAGTGGTTTCATCAAAGTTGGAACCTTAGACACTGATTACGCCAATACGTAACTTTTATGTGATTTTTCCCCTTTTTCTGCCCAAGCCTTTTATGTATACGTAACTTTGTAGTCTTTACATTTTTAGTTTCTGTGTTTATAATATCAAATCAAGAAAATAAATGACTCTTATGTAAAATTCAATGTGTAATGTGTTAATAGTTTCTAAACTTGTATTGCAAGTTTAGCACTAGACAATGACCTGCCTGCTAGATTGAAATTACATGTTTTTTCCACCACAAATCAATGAGAAACTTATAAAAACATGTTTTACCATTGAATTAACTCATTGGGAAAACACATGGTGGGAAGAAGATTTTTCGCTGAAGCATTGGTAAGTTTTTCATGTGAAAACAATTTATTTTTTATTTTTTTCACTGATTCCATCAAAATATATTGTGCATGATTTACCTTTCTTGAACCTTCTACATTTAACAAAGTCTCTTGGCCGATAGGAGCTATAAATATAGTGCACGGTTTACCTTGCTTGAACCTTCTACATTTAACAAAGTTTGCTGGCCAATATGAGTTATATATAGTATGCGATTTACCTAATATTTCGTCATTCTTAGAAGTAACTTCTTTATTCTACTCTACTATTGATTTGGGAGATCTTATTAATCTACAATTATCTATAAAAAATATTGTTGTGGCTATCAGATACAGATCTAGGGTAAGAACCCCCTCTCTATATATAGAGTGGACGAATTATCTATTATTTCGACATTTTAGAAGCAATTTATTTATTCTACTCGTCTTGATTTGGGGTCTTGTTCATCTACAATAATCTATAATAAAAGTTACTATCGTTGTCGGCTACCGGCCTCCCCCCTCTATATGTTGTAGATGATTTACCTAGTAATCAATATTTTTGAAGTATTTAATTTTTTTAAAATTTTACTCGCTTTAGATTTGGAGTCTTATTAACCTACAATAATTTCTAAGTAAATTACTACCACTATCAGCTACATACTCAGCGTAGCCTCCCCCCCCCCCCCCCACCTTCCCCCCAGCCCCTATATGTAGAAACATGACAAATTGAAGAGAAAAATGAAAGCAAAAGTTTCTTCGACCATCAATCTATATTCCATTCTGTCACAAGGAATTTATGAGTTTAATTTCTATACATGGATTGTGTAAAAAATTTTGCGTCACTAGTTCATTTAAGATACAATGTTAACTACAATAATTTGTTACCTATAAAACACTCATTCGCTACTACATAATACATATATATCTATGTTCCACATCACAGGATAAATCTTAATCGACCCTAAGTAAATGTTCATAATCTACGTATCGTGATAAGAAATTACACTATACAGCTTAATTTTTGTTAATTTAATTTATTATCTAAATGTAGAGAAATTAAGTTATTAAATCTTAATATATCAAGTTCAAAATAATACTAGACAAACTTTGTGTGACAAATAACGTGATCTACTTTCAATAAATAACATAAAACGCAAGCTATAATTTCTTTTGTAACTCCTATTTTTATTTATTTAAATGTTCTACTATATTCACTTCATTTCTTCTTTTTCAGTTTTGGTGCTGATATACAACAGTATACAGCGCGATACAACTGATATACCTAATGAAAATGGACCAAAAGCATCGAAAAAAGGCCACCAGCTGATTTTGAGTTAAATGGGCCAAAGCCCATCTATTTTTGGCAGCTATTTTGTTAGTTTTAGGACAGGGACAAAGTATCCAAAATCAGAAATTAGGCTCAAATACTTGTCCAAGCAGACTGAAACCAGACTTGGGCCTTCATTCCTATATTTGTTGTATTATTACTTGCTTATTTGAAAATAAATCTTAAAGTCTAACTTAATTCAAAATCTCCAAAGATGAGTCATTCTCCTATTAGTTATTCTTAAAGCTTCTTTTTAAGAAGTAAATACTTCCCCCTTTTTATTTGATTTCTAAAATATTTACAGCTTCTCTACTTAGTCATATTTTAGACGAAAATATCTTCTTTTCCTTCAAAAAAAAAATAAATGTTTTAAGTGTAAAATGTCAAACCAAAATACCCAACAAGCATTAGCTCTCCCTGAAAAGGAGGTGATCCAGCCGCACCAAAGTAGTATTTCCTTTAAAGTAATTAAGCATGTCTATTTTCTTTTAGTCAAATATTTTAAATCGTCGGATAACCGTGTGTTTGCGGACACTTCAAATGCTTTAAAACCCTCCTTGAAGTGTAAATGTGAACCCCGAAATCCTCTTTGGTATTTCAATTGATTTTTCTGTTTAAATTCTTTTGAAATTTTAACTTTTTCTTGATTTCTCTTTAAAAATTAAGTGACGACTCTTTCTAAATAAATTAAAAATAACTAAAAAAAAGAAACATATGTCTACTACTTAACAAATTACTACTAGCAATCTATTGGATCAACATTATTTGAATTATTACTTTTTCAAAGTAGAGAGAATCTACGGATTTTCATTTTTTTTTATTTGCAAATAGCTTTTTTAGTATGTTACATTGGATAAATATTTGACTTATTACTTTTGGATTACCTAAAGAGAAAGGACCAACAAAAATGACAAAACTTTCCTAAGCATTCCTTGAAGTATCAATCCAAATCGTATGACAAATGCCATACCATATATGCAATATTATTTTATCTCAATTCATGTGGTATCGTTTAATTTAATATTTATTTTTTTAAGAAAAAGAATAATTTTAAAATTTGTGGTCTAAAACAAATATTAAATATTTCTTTGACTATGAATCATTTCATTGAGGTTAAAAATTAAACTATTTTTGATCAGTATAAAATATGACATTAAAGCATATCATATATGTTGAGACTAAGGGAGAATTACTTCTATTTGAGAAAAGAAATTTTGCTTTTCAATTAAAGAGCTATTTGCATGGATGAATATTTGAGAATTGTCTATAAAAATTACTTGTGTTTCTTTTAGAATAAAAGTATCATTCAACTATTTTTATTTTTCTCAAAAAAATACTAAACACTTCAAAACATTTCTTCTCTCTTAGCTGGCATTTTATGAAACAAAAGTAATTTTAGTATGCAATTGACAGGAATTAACTCCAAGAATAACAATATAGAGGATGGAGAAACATACAATTTCATTCTTGAAATTATTTTAAGAGAAATAAAACCTCTATATAAATCAATTATTTATAGAAAGTTTGTAGAGTATCAATCCGAACCATATAGGACAAATATTCATAGTAATTACTTCATTTGTTCCAATTTATATAATCTATGTAATGTGACTGATGAATATTAAGAAATATAGAAAAAAAATATAATTTTTCAAAACTTCTTTAAAACAAGTGATTTTTAAAATAGAAGAATACACATTTGTGAACTTTTTGTCAGATAAGTGAGACCTAATATGAGCGAAATTGATAATTTCATTAATATATTTGTCAATCAAGAAAAAAAAAATCATTTTTAGAATTAAATAAATTAAAAATGCCTCAGATAAATTGAAATATAAGCAAATAGAGATAACACCTAAAATATGGCATAGGGATAACACCTAAAATATATCATTCTTTTTATTGTCTTTGGACGTGAAATACAATTCATTTTTTTGTGAACGAACTTCATAATTTTTTTTTTAAAATGTGGCTAGTTTAATAAACAAAAACTAATTCAAATAATCTCTAAATATAATTTCAAAATTTTGAAAAAAAAAAAACCTACGGATAAAAATGAACTCATTTCAAATTAATAGTCTTAGTAGGTGTATGACTGTAGATTATAAATATTTTTTTCATTTTAGTTTGAATTTATGGAGGAGTTAAAAATAATCGTGCTTAGTTATATTTTTGACAAAAAGTATTAAAAACAATAACATTCATATAAAATTATAAATCATAATTGAATGTACTTAAATACAATTCAAAAAAATGAAATGTGAGATGGAAAACATGTCATAGCCTATTTTCAAATTTGAAATACAACTTTTAGTTTAATTTAAAATTTTTCATAGCCAAATTTAAGTTTTCACTTTATAAACAAAAAACTATCTTCTTACAAAATTTCACAATAAAACATGACCAAACGCCCACGAAACTATCTAACATCTACTTTTTTTTATATAATTATTATAATAAATTTCTTTTTCTAACTTTAAATTCAAACATTGCTTTCAAATTCAATTCAATTCATATGTACTAAACATAGTATATAAGATCACTTATTTCATTCCTTATTACCAAAATTCATTTCTATTCATATAACCTGTCACTTACCATATAATTTGAAAATTTTATTCTTTCCCCAAAAAAAAAAAAAAACTTTTTTCTGTTTGTATTTGGCTTTATTATAGTGAATTAAAAAACAAAGGGGCTTTTTTTCTGGGTGCACTAAAGTCAAGAACGAATCGCTTCAAATTTGAATTCAAAAAAATTACACACTAAAAGTCACAGCCCTTTCATCACCCGCAGTACAATTACCCTACGTGTCTTCATCTGATTGGTCCGTCACTTTTCTATTCTCAACTCCAATTTACCAGATGATTTTTAGTGGGCCCAACTTTGTCCGCTCCTAACGAATACCTAAAATCACATGGACGGTTCAAATTAAATCAATTTAAATCAAATGGACGATTCAGATTAAATCAATTCAAATGTATTTTATTTATTTATTGCTTTTATATATTAACTTCACATTTTTCACAATTTGAGAGTAAACACAGCTTTCTTCTTCTTCGTTTTTCTTGAAGAAGAGGATTGATGAAAAATTGTTAATTTTTTTTTTTATCGTTTTTCGATTTGAAGGAGGAAATGATGACGAACCAGAATAGGCGTTCGTCTGTTTCGAGTGCGGTGGCGAAGAGACAAGCAATGGCAGCGAGTTCATCGGGGTTGGAGAATAATCAGACCGGAAAATTGAATGCTGGAGCGGCCAAGAAACGACCGGCATTGTCTAATATCTCGAATCATACAACTGTTTCTGCTCGGAACTCGATTTCTCATTCCTCCAAACTTGTGAGTATTTCTCTGTTTTTGGTCTCTGTTTTTGTATAAATGGCTTGATTATGTGTATTTTACTGTTGGAAGGTGATTAGAGTACTGGGTTTTTCTTTTTCTTTGCGTTGTTTTGATTACTGTTCGATGATTTACTTTTTCGTATGTTGGTTATGGGGTTTCTTGCGTAAATTGGAGTACTGGGTTTTTCTCTTTTGTATGGTGGTTATGGGTTTTTTCTGATTGCTGGTTCGAAGGAGGAAAATGCAGAGTACTGGGTTTTGTGATTTATTTTTTTGGGGTTTTTTTTCTTGGGGTTTCATAAACATTAGAACTTTCTTCAAAAATGATCAAGATACTGGGTAAAAATCAGTTTGAGAAAATCATGTGAAGTGATTTTTGAGGGTTTTAGATATGAGGGGATTTGTGGGTTTTCATTTTTTTGTCAAGATTTTGTTAATTGGAAGTTAATTTCTTTGTTAATTGACTTCCCTTTTTTGAACAAGTTCACTGTTTTGTGCAGGAAATGCATTAGTTATCGAGGGATTCGTTTTATCTTTATTAAAATTATGTTTGAGTTGAAGTATTCTTTTAATGGTTAAAAAGTATTATGGATGGAATATTTGAAACATCTTCCCCCAATTCCTGCTTTTTGTTTATTTGTCCACTTTGCTTTTTGAACATTTGAAGAAAGTTCTAATGTTTATGCTATTAGGTTGAACAAAAGTTCTTGCTTTTTTTCAAATGGACATAGTCTCATTGGACAATCATGAAGTGGACCAGTGGCATTCTAGATTATTATTTTCAGTGTTAACATGAATTGTTTAGCATATCATTACAGTGGACCAGTGGACCGATTCCTGCTTTTTGTCTACTTAAATGATTTTATTACTGTTTATAATTTGTTAGAGACAAACTCTTTCTTTAGACAAATGAGCAGAAGTTAAGAAACTTTAGATAATTTTGAGTTTTCACAGTTGAGATTAACCTTTTATTTAATAAGCTGTTTTGCAATGTGTGTAAATTGAAAAAAGACTGTTTCTTGTATCTGAAGTTGTGACTAACTTGGAACCATTTTTGGCTTTGGAAGGCACCATGTACATCCAAGATTGTAAGCATTAAGAAGAACACTTCTACTTGCAACAGTAATGCAGTTTCCTCGGGGACTGCTGTTCTGCCAGCATCCTCCTCTGTCAGACCAAGCAGCAAACCTGTTTCTATTCGAAGAACTGACGCAGTTGTGCCTAAGATCACTGCCATTCTTCTTCCTGCCACTTGCAGCATGGACATTTCTCCATCTCACTCAGATGGATCATTAGTCTCAATGGATGAATCTATGTCAACTTCTGACACAGTGAGAAGTCCGGAGGTCGAATACGTAGATGACCATGAATCGGCTGCAGTTGATTCCATCGAGAAGAAGGCGTGTAGCACCCTTTACATCTCAGAACATGTTAAAGCCGCAGGTTTTGATCTTGTCAGCAGAGAATAGTCCTTGTTCTAGCATTTCATTTTAACTATAACATCTATTTAATACAATTTATCTATTTTTTTATTCCAGCGGCTGATATATGCAAGAGAGATGTACTTGTGGACTTGGAATCAGGGGACAAAATTGTCAACATTGATAACAATCTTGTTGACCCACAGTTATGTTCTACAATGGCCTGTGACATATACAAACACTTGAGAGCCTCTGAGGTATAAAAATGTTTACCCTCTTATATTTTTTAAGCTCTTTGAAGATGCTGCTGCTAACTTTAAATGAATTGCAGTTTTACTAACATTTGTTATCAAACATGCTTTAATGTCATCTTTGATCACTGTACTAGGCAAAGAAAAGGCCATCCACAGATTTCATGGTGAAAGTACAGAAAGACATCAATCCTAGCATGCGCGCTATCTTAATTGACTGGCTTGTTGAGGTAAACTTCTAATATTTTTCTTCTCTAAAGCTGTGTCCCTGATGAAATGTCGGCCTGCCCAACTTACGACTTGATTAATTTGGATGAGCTCATAAATTCGTCAGTTTGATATGTAACTTGTTTGATGGTATAGGTTGCCGAGGAGTACAGGCTTGTCCCAGACACGCTGCATTTGACAATTAACTACATTGATCGATATCTTTCAGGCAACTTGATGGACAGACAACGACTACAGTTGCTTGGAGTAGCTTGCATGATGATCGCATCGTAAGAAACTACCTTCTGACCTCTACTGCATATGTTTTTGCCATGATCTTTACAAATTTTTCCTTGGGTGCTTTTCATATTCTTGCGTCCTCAATTATTTCAAGCCTATCTGTAAGAAAATGCTCTAAGACATTAATATGGGAAATGCTTTATTGCAGAAAATATGAGGAGATCTGTGCTCCTCAAGTCGAAGAGTTCTGCTACATAACAGACAATACTTACTTCAAGGAGGAGGTATATGATCTTGATTCACAGAACCTGCAGTGGTTGAACTTTGCAGTGGCACTAAGACTTAACGTATTATGCAGGTGTTGCAAATGGAGTCTGCTGTTTTAAATTACTTGAAGTTTGAAATGACAGCTCCAACAGCCAAATGTTTTCTGAGGTTAATATTCTTACCATGATCTAGTAGCTACTTTTGAGTATGATGCTTTAGGAACTTATTGTTGAGATATACTGCAGGAGGTTTGTTCGAGCTGCTCAAGGACTTAATGAGGTAACCTCTTCCCTTAAGGTTGATAATTCTCCAACATGTTTTATATAGGAAATAAGAGTTGATTAAAATTTTATAATCATCTACAGGCTCTGTCACTGCAGTTGGAACACTTGGCTAGCTACATTGCAGAACTCTCTCTTTTAGAATACAACATGCTTTGTTATGCTCCATCACTCATTGCTGCTTCTGCAATTTTCTTGGCCAAATATATTCTTCTTCCTTCAGTGAAACCTTGGGTATGTACGAATTAGCATTGCGACAATCATATAAGCTGTTATAATGCATTTTCCCTTCTTATTCTCCTCTCGACAAATATATTCTTATAAAATTTGACTTTTGGAAACTCCTAATACAGAACTCTACCTTGAGGCATTATACTTTGTACCAACCCTCTGATTTACGAGACTGTGTCATGGCATTACATAGCCTTTGCTGCAACAACAACAATTCTAGCTTACCAGCAGTCAGGGAAAAATACAGCCAACATAAGGTAATTTATCATAGCCCCTTCTGACAATGAAGATTAGTGGAATGACGTCCTAACATAGTATACTTTCTAGATATAGGTTTGCATATTCTCTTTTCAATTCATCCCAATCCTGTATACTGGAGCCTGGACTGCATTATATTGGAAAATTAATATGTCTTCTGAATCTTCTTGGATAAATGATCAACCTTTCTGGGGGATAAATGATCAACCTTCTCTCAACACTAGTCAAATGATGTTAACTGAATAATGACTTGATAGACATATATGTTTGTGTACATACAGAGTCATGTAGGCATCTGCATACATTTCCTATCGAGTTTCTAACATATGTATACTTTCTAGATATAGGTTTGCATAATTCTCTTTTCAATTCATCCCAAGTATACTGGAGTCTGGACTGCACTTAAACATTCTATTATTGGAAAATTAATGACTTCTGAATCTTCTTGGATAAACGATCAACCTTTCTGGGGGATAAATGATCCACCTTCTCTCAACACTAGTCAAATGATGTTACCTGAATAATGACTTGATAGACATTTATGTTTATGTACATATAGCGTCATGTAGGCATCTGCATACATTTCCTATCGAGTTTATTCTAATGTTTGGTTTTCTGAAACAGTACAAATTTGTTGCAAAGAAGTATTGCCCTCCAACTGTACCTGTAGAGTTCTTCCAGAACATAAGCAGCTAAGCCAGGGAGATATGAGAAGAGGCATCAACTTCAGTATTTCCAATTGTCTGTTGGATTAACTCATGGCATTCAATCTTACATAGCCTTTAACTTGCAATGTCCATGGAAGAGCTTCATTCTTGGTTTTTCTCTCCTTGAGGGGCCTTAGCAGAGCATCTTCGTTTGTAGTCATTAACATTGACATTGCAGGATTAGTCTCTTGTACTCTACTGTTTTTCTCTGGCTTAGTTAGTCTAGTCAGTCTGTGTACAGAAGAAGCGCTATTGGCTGTTTCATTAACTCAGAAACTATTCAGTAATGATTCCTTTGTGGAACTATTGCAGTTTGTGCCAATTAGTACTGAGAAGAACATTACAACTGATCAAAGCCTTGATTTCTCGTCCTGTCGAATGAGAAACTGGTGCAACTCAATTTAGAGTTGTACAGAAGTTGGGTGAAGAAAAAAGGTTGAGCACCAACACATTGTTATTCTATATTTTGCATCTATTAATTTGCTCATAATTTATATTGATCAAGGATTCAACCGTATACATTGGTAAAAATATTTTACACCGTCACAATAGACGTTGAGTTGTCTCAACAGATGCATTGCTATTCTATAGTTTGCATATAGCACAGAAACACAAGCCCTATAAGAGAAGTTCATTGAGCACACTCAATCTTGGCAGAACCTAAGCCAAAGGATGCATCCATTACACTGGCATTAGGCCTAACATTCAGCCAGTGACAATCTTCAAAAGAACAGGGATGCCCACCGTTAGGCCATTCTACATCCACAGGTTTAATGAAAGTAGGGCCCCAAGCGGGCGTACCATCCTCGTACGAATTGTGTGTTAATCTTCGGATGTCCGAGCCGTCTGATTTGATCACATATATATCACCATATGGCTGATAATGATGAGGGTTCGAGATGGGCTCAGCTGATACTGCCGCGTAATCTGAAGTGAAAACTATATACTTCCCATCCGGGCTGAAATAGGGGTGGTTAGTCCTCCCACCTGTACCACTCTGGATCACCTTCTTGAGTCCTGTTCCATTAGGGTGAATCATATACATCTCGAAACTACCTGACCCGGGGTTTTCTCGATCGGATGCAAATGCAATCCATTCACCATCCGGTGACCAATTACACATGGTATCCGTCCATGACCCCTCTGTCAATCGACGTAGACCACCCACCTCTCCTTCCAAAGCATCCATAATGTACAAGTTCTTGTGACCTGATCTCCCTGATCGGAAAACGATCCATTTTCCATCAGGTGAAGGGGACGGAAACGCGTTATTCTGCCCTCCTATTGTCATTTGTTTGTAACTCAGGTCTTCATCATCTACATTGATGGAAATGATATCCACTTCTGTACTTTCACTAGCAAATGTTGGTCCAAAGCTAGTATAAATTACTCCCTTTCTTTTCGGGTCCCAAGCTGTGGAAAAGGCTGTTCTTGATGAAATTTGACGCAGACCTGATCCGTCGTAGTTCACCACATATAATCCAGGTAACCTCACATAAGCTATCCGATCACCATTTGGTGAAAATGATGGAAACGACCCGTCAATCCGGAATAGAGAGATTCCGGGTATCGGGTTTCGAAGATTTTCCAGTAACAGTGTATCACTCTCTCTTCCATTGCCTGAGCCTCGACATTTATGGTATCCAACCCATGAAGAATCCGGCGAAAAGAATGGGTTCAGATGATGAGCATGAGGTGAAACGGGTTTCGTTATTTCTGTAAATTTCTTAGAAACGACGTCGAATAGCTCGATGTGCCGATACTCTGAACCTGCTCTTCTGGTAGCGACGGCGATAAGATTCTTGTTCGCCGGAGAAGATGCTGGTGTGAACACGTGCAAACCCGGTGGGGTGACTCGCTGCGTAGAGACTGAGTGGACACCTGATTTCGGAAGTACAGCTTTGAACACACTCCACCACCCATCATCGCACCTCCGGTGGAAATACAGAGTATACTCATCAGCCCATGTCGGCCACCCGCCGTGCTCCACCACCTTAACCCGACCCGACCCATCACGAGTCATGAACACATAGATATCCGTAGCGAGTTCCTCAACCTCCCCACTCCAACCCTTCCCCCCGTACGATGCCACCGCCGTCCAAACGCCGGAAGGAGACACTGCTGGGCTGAAATCAGCAACCCCTTTAGGTGTCAACCTCCGAGTCAACCCGGAACCCAAATGAGTCGAATATACCGCAGCCCAGCTCGTCCTAGGCACACCGGAATCCTCATGAGTCGATACGTATATCAAAAATTCGCCAGATAAACTAGGCTTATCTTTCATAGAAACCCTCCCACCCGATTGCTCAAAACCCACCAAAGGAACCTGAACTCGAGTTGACTCAGTTTGAGGTGGAAACTCAAGTATGGCTCTTCTTTCACCAACCCCATGAAACACAGCGTCGTAAAATATATGGTGGGTGCCGTTCCTTTCCGTCACATAGATAAGATGAAATGGCAGCTTCCCGGAATTGACAGAATCATCATCGGGTAGGCGGGAGAGCAGGGAAGGTGGTAGGGAGGCCGGGAAATGGCCGTTAAAGTTAACGGAATTGCCATCGGTCAACTGGAATTCGGTTTGTGGGTGTGTTGTTGGAAAAGCAAAGATGTCGAAGGCATAAGTTGATCTTCCTAAGGTGGTGAATATTATGCTGGTATCATGGGATGAAACAAAGCTGAAAAGGAAGAAGAAGATAAAGTACTGTGTGGATATCATTTTTGTGTGTTTTGATATATTTTTGTGGAAATTCAATCTTTATGTATGTTGTGAAATTGTAGTGTGTGGGGGCAAGTGATGAGTGGGTTTGAAAGAGATGAGTATTTGACATAATTTTGCTCAGGAGCGATTTTAAAAAAAATTGATGTCATTTATATTTTTTTTTAAGGAAAAAGGCTGACTCTTTTGGCTCCGAACTTACATAAAAACGTATTTATATATAGTATAACTTATATAAATCTTATAGTGTAAGATCCTAAATTATATTATATCGCTACTTTTTTCTATTTTACAAAAATCCCTTAAAATATCAGTCATCTGGATACATAAGTCTCATCCGGATACATTAATTGTGATACATTATAAAATTTGTCTATTGTGCTTAATATGAAATATTAATGTAATATTGATTTTTTCCACAAATCACACAGAACTGATTTTCTTTCCCACAAATCATGCAAAACTGATTGATATCAATCCATTCCAATCTGTAACAACTTCACAAAATTAAAAAAAAAAAATTCATCTTCTCTATCAATTCAAAAGCTTGAATCTCAAATCTGTCATTGTATATGATTGGACAAATGATTCACGATTTTGAATCACCAATTTGAAATCGTCGAGTAATTTGAATTCAGAGTAATTTGAATTCAATGTATCACGCAAAATTAATTGGACAAACAATTTCTTTTATGAGTTATGAAGGTTACAAAAGTGATGGAATTTGTTGTTGGGCAATTGATTTCATTTGTGAATTTCAAAATCGTCATTTCAGTCGAGTTGGAGATCGATGAGGTTAGGAAAAACTTGGAATCAGATACATCGTAGAAGGTAAATCATCTCCATTGAAAATTAAGAACGACATGGGTGTAAGGTAAAAAAAACAAGCCTGAATTTGCAATGTATCCTCTATGTATTGATACAATAGAGAAGATTGGTGGAGAGATACATAGCTTTGGTAAAGAGATCTGATAGAAAAAGGTATGAGAGTTTTTTTTTATCTCTATTTCTAATCTATACATTATTATTATTAGCATATGTGTCGTGGTTATAATTGTTTTTTATTTTGATGATTATCTGATATTGATATGATATTCATGATACATTAGTTATAAATTATTAATAGTGTAAAATTACTTTTATATTTGGTATGTCTATAGAATTTTTGGTGGTCTGACATGAATTGTTATGAGAGAATGTGTATCTATCTGTTAAGCATGAAACAACAATAAATAAATGTAATGGAATGTATGTGATACATACAACAAAAGAGTAAGAAGTAACATGTATTAGCTACATTTTATATGTCTAATGTCAGAGTATTACTGATTTCTATAACTTGTATCAAGCTAGTGTTGTGAATATGATACATACAACCAGTATAATAATTAAGCCAGTATAATAATTAAGATGAATCAAGTAGTTGTAGTGATCATTATTATGGATGATACATTAATGTATATCATTCTTCGAGATATTGTGAAACACTATAGCATTATATATTTCAAATGTATCTGGCGTATGCATTAATATGATCAAAACAAATGTATAGCTATGTGTTAGTATGCTTTTTGAATGAATGTGGCTAGAGTATGAAGGCTTCTGAATGTTTGCAGATTGTCTTTTTTGAAAGACTGTGCTTTTCGAATGTTTGTAGGTTGTTTCATCATCTAAATTTATTTTATTAGTTTATGAAGCTGGAAGAAGATATATTGTTTGCCTTGAGCGGAAAATATGTACTTGTAGAAGATTTTAACTAGACAAGATACCTTGCGCACACACAATTGTTGTTTTAAAGAGCAAGAATGTTACAAATATGCATCCCTATTGCTCTGATTACTACAAGCCTGATGCATTAGCAAAAATCTATGAGGTTCCAATAGTTTCAATGCCAGATAATGAGGATTGATCGATTTTAGACAATATTTTAGAAGAAACTGTGTTGCCATCTAGATACAAAATGATGTTTGGACGACCAAGGAAGCGAAGAAAAAAACACAGTTGAAAAGATAACAATTAGTGATGCCAATGTTGTATATGTTAGACAATTAGTGAGGTGTTCTTATAAATAAAAATAAATTTTGAATGTATCAACTAAAAAGTAAGAGACATTGTGTATCTATTGCATAACTGCTTAAGTATATGATACATAATTTGCACTATTGATTGTCTCAAAATTTTAATTATAAAACATGTATCATATACATTATATTCATTGTATCATATACATTATATTCAGTGTGTCAAATACATAGGTATAAATCATGTAATACATACATTATATGTACATTATATTCAGCGTATCAAATACATAGGTATAAATCATCTATCATATACATTATGTCCAGTGTATCATATACATTATATCATAGCTAAATCAACTATTTACAATATGATTTTTACTTACGTAAATCAGTTATGTATCTTAAGCTTAACTTCATGGAACCAAAATATATAATGTAAAAGTTTTAAGTATCATGTGGTGTGTTGTGTATCAAGAGCAATATATTGAAAACACAAAATATAAGAAATTGCAAAATAATGTAATATGAAGAAGTTTTTAGAGAAACACTAGATTGTCTTAAAAATAAAAAAATATCGAAAGGTGCCTATGCATTGATACATAATTACTATTCTATATGAACCAAATCATCTTGGAGTGGTGGTGTGAATTGATGCTTAGACTTTGGTGGATCATTATTTTCACTAACGTATCCAGCCTTGGTCTTTTCGCAACTGTATCTCCATAATAATGTTGCATATCAATTACAGAGATATCATATCGAAAACCATCAGATGTGATATGGATTTCATCGCTCAGAAATTTAGCAAACACAACTACAAATAGACCAGTCCCTACAAATTGTAGAATGTACACATGATTTAGAACAAAAAGATACAATACTTACATAATTTCACATAATAGAACAAACTTGATACATTAACAAACTACATTATATATGATACATGAAAAGATACACCAGAGCAACTGTAGAATATCTTGATTGTGTATCATTAACAAACTATATTGTATATGATAGGACATTATGAATATAACAGTTCATTCAACAATATGAACTTTATGACTTAATACATTCATAAGAACTATTCATAAAATATAGAACAAAATTAAAACCGAACTGTAAACATCTAATATAAGTATATGATACATAATTACACTACAAAGTATCTTAACTGTTTGTTTGATACATAGTTATAGAAGATGTAATTGATACTCTTTTAAGTTATATAAGCTATGTAAATGTGTCAAGATTTTGATGCTAATTATAACTTCGAAAATTAATTATGAAAAATTAATGTACAATGTACAAGCTATATGATACATCAGTTAGCACATTACAATCAAGTCTTCAAAATGAACTTTATTATTTGATACATTCATAACAACTATTCAAGAAATATAATAAGGTTAGGGTTTTATGTATCAACATAGTACCTTTAACACAATATACAACTAAATATGAGAACATCACACTAACAATAATGTATCAGCTTTTTTTTTGCCCCAACGCATCATAGACCATATCAAACATAAAAAAAATGTAAATAGATGAAGAATACATACTTTGGGTAGTGTAGGTCGAGTAATTGTCGCTGCAACTTCTCTTTCTCTTTCTTTAGGGATTTTTTCAACATTGGCTTTAGAAGATGAAGGTACATCCTTCTTCGCCTTGTCAATACTTTGATTCTTCATTACTAATGTAACATCTCTCAATTTGAAATAAATAGGAAGAAGCCAATAATTGGAAATAGTCATTTTTGGAAAGAATGAAAATCTGGAAATTTTGTTAAGTTAGGAAAAAGTGAGTTTTTGGTCAACTTCAAACGGCCATAACTTCTAGCTCAGGATGAGTTAGGAGCACTTCCAGATATGGTAGAAAATCTCTTGGAATGATCTTTCCAATGCCGCCAAGTTTGTGCAATTCTGAATTTGTATGTGTGAGATACGCCGATTGAAAGTTGGGCTGTTCAAGTAAGAAAATGTCCAATCCGGATTTTGAAGGGTATTTTAGTCTTTTCCTTATCCAATTAATTAAATTCATTTTAGTGAATTAATTAAGGGTCTAAACTGAACTTGGTCAGTTTTACGCTTTTAGAAAAGAGTTAGGGTTTTAGAGAAGAGGAAAGAAGAGGAGAAAAGAGAAGGAGAAGCAAGGAAATCGTCAAGATCGTCGAGTTTGGCTTGTGGATTTCGTCGGGGTGATCCCTGAAGGTATGTGAGATCACATAGCATTGGGTTAGTTCACCCACGCGCCAAACATGTTTAATTCAGCGTATTTTCGTCCTAAAAATATTGAGAATTTAATGTTCTTGATAGTTGTTCTTGAATTGATTTCGTTCTTGAATAAGAGTTGAGATTAAGGAGTTTCTTGTTATTAAAGTGTTTGTTCCTTGAGTTGTATGAGTTATATTTTGTGTATATACCTTGGTTATTTGATTCTAAAGTGAATTTGAGAAAAAGAATCAATTAAAATCAATTTAAGATCAAAAAACGAGACCAAAAGTTCGGTAGATTTTTGCCTAAGGAACAGGTGGCGCGACGCGCCCCCATAGCTCCAAAAAGGCTGGGGCGGCCGTCAGTAGTGCGCCAGATTTGAGCCCCAGTAAGTTGGGGCTGGCGCAGCGCGCCCAGGATGCGCCCAGATCGTTGTTTTTCACCAGTTTTTCGTCATTCAGTCTGTTTAAGTCTTTCTAAAGTGTTTTAACACTTCCTATTGATTCTAACTACTCTAAATGACTTCTAAACACCTAGAAATCATCCAGAAACATGAATCATAACCTTGAATCCATAAATTCAAATTCAAGGAAAGTCAAGCGCTAAGTCTAGGAAGTTCTTCGAGTCTTTTCAAGAAGTCTTTTGCAAATGCTTTTAACTTTGTTTTAAGACTTAAAGTTCAAGTTGAGTAAAGAGTAAAGAGTAAAGTTTGAAGTTCATTTCTTCAAAAGTATATGGGGACTATGTATTCCCAAAGAGTTTTAAAATGTTTTCACATTTAAACAAGAAAGGAAACCTCGATTTCCAAAGAGCCTTCGGGCTAATTTTCAGAAAAGAGTAAATGCTTTCATAATTAAGCAAGAGGGGAATTAAACTTTGATTTCCAAGATACCCTTTGAGCTAAGTTTTTGAGCACTAATCTCAAATCGTAGAAATAAGTATGTTTTAAACATAAAGAGCTAGTATCATATTTTGGGAGTAGTATTAAGCACCGATATGGGGACGAGCTTGAGTTCAGATAACTCACGTCTCCATAAACCATGTAGCCATCATGGATAGAAAAGGGTTATACTTTTTAGATGAATCCTTTTCGCATAGACTAGTGGATCCACTTAGTAATTTAGGTCATATACCCCTGGCAGGGTATAGGATGTGCTGGCAGTGTGAGGGAGATCGCTGTATCATCACAATAGCTCTTATGTGATGGTTGTCGGTTAGAGAAACTCCCACAACAGTACTTTGTATTTTTATATACATCAGTTTATTTGTATTTTTTTTACATACATCTCAGAGTTATTTGTATCTTTGTATACACACAGAGTTGACATCATGTTTTAAACAACTTTTCTTTATATTGTATTTGTTTTAAACTGCTTTATATTGAAATGAGTTCAGTTATGTTGAGTTGAGTTGAGCCAGGAAAGTTCTTCAGTTCCTTTCAGATTTTTTTCAAGCCTATGTTGTGTTTAGCATTCCAACTCGCATACTCGTACATTCAATGTACTGATGCCAGTTGGCCTGCATCGTATTATGATGCAGACACAGGTAACTAGGATCGGCATCTAGCGCATCGTTGATCCAGTGAGCAATTCAGAGTCTATTGGTGAGCCTCTTTGCATTCCGGAGGATCCCTTATGTTTACTTTCAGTATTAGATAGTTCATTAGAAGGTCGTGGGCCTGTCCCGACATCCATCTCAGTTGTTTTAGAGGCTTCATAGATAGTTAGTCAAATGTTAGTTCATTCGTCATCATTTTGTTATTGACTTATGTTCAGATTTGAGTTGCCATTTTGGCTAAGTTAAATGTTTTATTTTCAAAACATTATGAGTTCAGTTTGAAACTGTTAAGTTGTTTAGCATTTGAATTTCCTTTCTTATTGCATAAAGTCTTCCACTGAGTAAGTAAGTCCGGCCAAGGGTTCGCTTGGCGTCAGTAATGGTTCTCGAGTGCCAGTCCCACCCAAGGTGTAGGCTTGGGGCGTGACAACTAATGGGTCATGCAAAAGTTTAGATATGTTTTCAACCCATTTATCATCATCAAAATCATATATTCGATCAGTGTTTGAAGATTTTAGTTGGGTAATACCAATACTAAATGAAGGATCATGATCCATATGTATCATTAAAAAAAAAACGACGAAAACAAAAAAAAAAATAAAGAAGAAAACAATGGAGAAGACGAAAAGTACCTATTCAATGATTTGAATTTGATTGATTAGAGAGAGAATGCTTTTGAAATTCAAATTGATATGAATGTTGTAACTGATAAAGATTGTGGAGTGAAATTAGAGAGAGATTCAAGGAGTGAAAAAAGTAAGATGAAACGTGGGTTAGGTTTGGAATGTTTATGTATCCGGAAGACTTGAGATTTAGAGAAAAATAAAGAATTTTTGTAATATTTTAAAATGGTAGGGAATAATAGAAAATAAGGTAAATAAAGATGTGTATATAGGTAATTTATCTCTGGCTCCAATTATTTTGTTATGGGAATTATTTATATAAAAAGAGCCCAATTCCCTTTCAGCAACAATGGATGATCATGAATTGAAGCAACACACGACTCAGTGGCGGAATTAGAATTTTACAAAGGATGTTCAAAAATAGCACAATAAAAGCTCTTTTCAAAAAGTAGAACTAATGAGATCAAACCCACGAGCACTGCCTCATTCCAAGGAGGTGAAATCATTGGGCTACAATTGTTTGTTGTGTTTATTGTGTTCAAATATAGCATTTAATCATTTTGTGTATCATTTTACTTGTATATACGGTATTTTTTTCCCGACGAAGATTGAACACCTGACCACCATGCGGCTATTTTTTTTCTTATTGCCTACTTTTTGATTCAAAGGTTCTGTTTTAAAGAGACAAACTCAAAATATTATTTTAATACATTGTTCCAACATGTATAAATTATATATGTGAAGACATTATTTGCTCAATTAAGTGAGCCACACAATTCCTAATCTCTCCTTTCCTTCTAGTGTTTGTGCAAAATTTGCATATGTTTCATCAAATATAGGAACATATTCAAAAGGAGGAAGTATACAAAATTACAAATGAAGGTAAGATACAAAATTCAATGATCTTCAATTGGTGTCTGCTTACTTGATTTAAACAAAATTACAAATGAAGGTAAGATACAAAATTCAATGATCTTCAATTGGTGTCTGCTTACTTGATTTAAAATTTAAATTTAATGTTTGTTTTGGGTTAATTGAGTGTAAATAGTAGTTTTAAGTGTTTAAAATGTTAAAATCTATTTATATAAATAAGCATTTATGCGTTTGGAGTTTAGACTTTGGATATAAGTGGTGAAATTGAAACTAAGGAGAAAATGTGTTTTATGTAAATATGCATTGATAAATTGTTCTTTTGTTTAAACGCCTAAAATGCCCTTAATATTTTTAGCAAAAAAATATATGATTTAAAATATCTTTGTAAAGAAAAGGAAAAACAATTCATATATGGTGAAGAGGAAGCTCGAAATTTGATTTTGTGAATCTATAAAAATATTAATGATGAAATAATATAAAACTTGGTCAAATCGGATTTGGCTCATCTCCATTTTTCTTCTCTTCATTTTTCTCAAGTTCTTATTTAAATGAGCGACACCTTTATTGCTTAAATATCATAGGTCTAGATTAATTAGTATTCTTAATCATAGAAGTATACAAATCAACCATGATAAAAATAAGAAATATTAATATTTAAAATTTCCAACTTTGGTAAGAAAATATCAGTTTCCTAAAATTTTGAGAACGGATGGAATTACTTCTATAGTTTACAATTTGAGTTACGATAAATATCAAAAGACATTTTTATTAAAAATAATCTTTCTATTTTTTGAAAAAAGTTTGTCTAGCAAAAAAATATTTTATTCTTCTTCGATAATTTATGTTTTCAATACTTTTTATTTAATATCTAAATGCTAGAAATTTTATTTTATGATTAACAATCTTTTTTTTTCTTCGTTAAAATAACTTATTTGAATGCTGATTTTGAATTGCCAGAATTTAGTTTATGAAGAAACATTTCTTTTATGAATGGAGAGAAACTATAGATAACGAAAATAATTTAAGTTGTGGTGCTTAAAATTCTGACATGGTTTTTTTATAGCTAAATTAGATAGAATTAAATATATATATATATATATATATATATATATATATATATATATTAT
This sequence comes from Solanum pinnatisectum, assembly GCA_035578085.1. Taxonomy (NCBI): domain Eukaryota; kingdom Viridiplantae; phylum Streptophyta; class Magnoliopsida; order Solanales; family Solanaceae; genus Solanum; species Solanum pinnatisectum. The sequence continues at coordinate 7,586,805 of CM069086.1, read as the reverse complement.
CCTTTTTACCATGATTAAGACGCTTGACTTAAAAATCTATACCATTAACATTTAAATACGACAAGTGTCATACATCTAAGTAGGAACGTGGGAAAATGGAGAGAAGAGAAATGGAGTGTAGTCGGATCTGATCAAATCAAACATGTTTATAAGCTAATTAAAAGACACAAATCAAAGATTGTTATAAAATATTATAGTGTGGATGTCCACTACACTAAGAAGTTACTCTCTCCCATTATCTCCATCACTTTCGTCCATTATGAAGATAACCATAACCTCTATAACCTCCAACTTTATAACCATTATTCTTGTAACCTTTCACTTCTATAACCTCCTCTATTAATTTATGTTTATGACTAACCTTTTGTATGCCTCTATGTTACACTATAAATAGAGGCATAAGGGTTCATATTGTATACACTTGAAGACTTGAAATAATAAAAAAAGCTCTCATCTCTCGTCTCCCTATTTCTATTGTTTTCATCTTCTATATTTCTTGTCTTATTTTGCTTTAGTTTTACAACACGTATCAGCACGAATTGCTCATTCTCCCTCAAGAATCAATGGTAGGTATTTCTTGATTTTTATGAATTATCCTAGTAATTCTTCGGCTGCAAGGTATACTTCATTTCCTATATATTATTTGTACTAACAAAGCTTGTTTTGTGGTTATTTTAAAATGGTTAGTAAATTATGATAACTCCATAACAATATTGAGAGGGACTATTAAAATGTTTTAATTTATTTTAACTTGGTACTTTTATATGGTTCTAACATGTTGTTCTAATTAATTAATTTTGTTCATTTTTCTTCTATTTTAAGTCGAATTCATATTATATCTATGGTATTCAATATTTATTTTTTTGATAATGCATTTGGTTTATTAAGACATTGATTGAGGGTAAGATGGTTAATTCAAGTTTCACCCCACCAAGTGGATAAGACATCGGGTTATAAGTCCTTGTGCACCATGATGATATGAAGTTGGGTTCAAGTCCCATCGATCTATGAGCGAAGACTTCTTTATATGGGTAAGACATTGGATTTAAGTCCTAATGCACCATAGTGATGATATGGTGATGACAAACACAATATAATACATTTTTTTACTAAAAGTCATGAAATTTGTCCAATTAATTTGCTCCATTCTCTTATGTGAATGTGATAGCAGGACATAATGTGTCTGTAAATGACAAGTGGTTAAATGTATGAATATGAGTATGGTAAAATGTTAATGGTCATCATTGTGTTAATTAAAAGAAAGAACATCATGGGTTCTTAAGGTGATCGTTCAAATGTGAAGGTAATTTTTTGCCATCAAAGTGGTATGAAAGGTTATTGGGCACATTATTGTTTGTGCAACCCAATTTGAAAGCTTTGTAAATTCTCCATCAAAATAAAGAAATACGAAGTGATAGTGCATTTAGTAATTTTAAAGTGATGTTGAGATGGGTCAAATAAACTTGATAATGTCAAAATATGACAATGAATTTCTAATAAAAACTTATGGAGCATGTACAATTGTACAAATGGTTATGGTCATTTCTTGAAGAGAATGTGACTTGTGTTAGTATGAATAAGGACATGTTCATGTATGGTTGGATAAATGCCATATCTCACATCTACGGGAGGCTTGAGAGATTGAAAAAAAAATATATTTTGACATAAATGATCATTTTGGTCATATACTTTGAGTACTACACAAATATTGTGGTATGTTTTATTATGAACTATTGGAGGACAAAAGAAAGAAATAAATCTTTTCTATAAAGGTTGTGGCCATGATCAAAATAGATATTATTGTGTGGCAAACATAAATTTGTCATTGATTGTCAAGAAATAAGTCTTGCGTGTGATAATTTTAACCATGACAATAATAATTTTCTCCTTGAAGGAGATGGTCACCATAAGAATGGTGTTGTGAAATTTGTGGTAGTAAATTAATTAAGAGTTCCGAAAGGGCTAATTTGTTACTATCCGGAGGAATGAAATTGTTCATAATATTGAGGTTGTAGTAAGTCTCAAAAGAAACTTTTTAAGTTTCGGAGAAATTCAAAAGAATTTTTTTTATTATATTGAGACTATAAATTATGGGAAGATTTAATATCTTCAAATTACTACAACCGAAGTGGTTTATAAATAGTTATGTATAAGATTACCCATTTTTTCTTCTTCTTGTTTGTTGTATACAAACATGAGCATAATGATGGAATCACAGGCAAAAGTAAACTAGAAGTTTACTAGAATAAATATCAGTTGGCATAATCGGTTGGCCATTCCGATTCAAATGTGATGCAAAAGAAATTGAAAATTCACGTGGCTACATGTTGAAGAAATAAAAGATTCTTTAGGAATTCTCTTTTGTTGTTTGTTCTCTTGATAAAATGTTCATTGTACCAACTAAGGTTGGGATTGTATCCCCTGAAATTATTTGCAACATATAAAAAGGTGAATATGGGCCTGTTCACCTGTCATGTGGACCGCTTATTATTATGATTTAATAGATGCATCTATGGTATGGTCACATGTGCATTTGTATCAACTTACAAATTGGCTTTTGTAAGGTTGTTTGCTCAAATTGTTAAATTAAGAGCACAGTCCAAACTATAAAATTATGTTGATAATGTTGGTTGGTTTAGCAGAAATTGTATGCCTCCAATTATAGCTAGACTATTGATTATGAGCACAAATCTCTCAAATAAAATTTGGTATGAGATGAGTTTATTTAACATGTATGCATCAAGCCAACAAGTTTCTCCCATCAAAATTGGTTCAGGGCCAGGAACCAAATAATTTCCATCTAAAGATTTGATATGTGCACATATGATTTATTGCTCCACCACGCATAAAGATGGGTGCCCAAATGAGGTTGAGGGTAAATGTTATATTTCCTAACATTAGGGGGGAGATATGTTTAGCAGCTGAAAATTATGTGTGGCGTGAATTATCTAGATTCTTGTTAAAAAAAATGTGAACTTGAAGTTCAAGAGATAATTCATTTGCAACATGTTGTAAATAATTTGCCAGATGTATTTGCTAACCCAATATTTTAATTAAGTTGCAAATGCTCCAATAAATAGTCCTTGAAGGACAGAGTCTATGGTACGCCAGAAGCGTAATAGATCAATCGATTCCAAATGTAAAACTCCTTGAGGAAGGAGAGGAGCAAATTATCAAAATGATCATGATAATGAGGTTAGTGCTTTGAAAGAGCACTTTGATATAACACTTCATAAAACCTTGACAAAGGTTCAGGTACCTGAAAATGATGAAAAATGAAGAGATCTCGATAAGTTATGTCGTATTGGAATCGATATCAAAATGACCGTCAATGGTATCTTTGATATGAAGTAGCACTCATTGCTATAAATGATTACGAGGATCTTAAATTCGAATTTGTCATATAGTGTGGACAGATAAATGATTGGCACTATTTAAGTATATTTTGTTTGTTTTTATCTTATAGTTCATGGATCAAAATATAATATTAGTGTGGTACAAATGAATCGTTGTGCGAAAGTCTAAGCGTAAGATATAAAGTACGGTTTGTGCCTCGGGGCATAAAGGGTTTTCACAAAAATCCTGACATTATTAAATGGAGATATATTCTCCAGTGGTGGATGCAATGAGACTTGTTTCAGTTTGGCAATTGATGAAATACTTGAATATGTATGATGAATGATTATTATGTCTAACTAGACGATGAGGGTTATATGAAAATCCTTGAAAGATTTAAAAGGTCTTAAAGCAAATCCATTGAGTATCCAATGGTTTTGAGACTGCTTAACACAGAGAAAAAAAATCTTTTTGATCTCATGAAAATGATTTAAAATGTCATGTATTAGTGCAATTGGTGTGCTTACAGATTGTTGGTTATGCAAATGCTAGAAGATTATTTGATATACATAACGAAAATTATGTGAAATGATTGTCATATTATCATTCAAGTTATGACAAGAAACTAACAAAGCAAGTGACTCAACACATAGAAGATATGTGATTTTCTTTCAAAAGAAAAGACGAGCTTCAATAAAATTGAAATGATCAATCCGATTCAGAAATGATTTGATTATGTAGGGCTGGGCGTTCGGTCGGTTCGGTTCGGTTTTTTTGGTTTTCGGTTTGGCAAAATATGAAACCAAACCAAACCGAATTAAATTCGGTTCGGTTCGGTTATTACAATTTCGGTTCGGTTTATTTCGGTTTGGTTTTCGGTTTAACCAAATTTAAGTATTTAACTTGTAGATAAGGGCATTTGTAGATAAGACCTTTGTAGAAGTATCGGTGAATTATAAAATTTATATGACGTACAATTTGAAAAAATAAAATAAATAGAATAATACTCTTTTTAATATAAGTACAATATGTAAGATACTCCTTTTAACATCTATATGAATTAAAGAAAAAAAAGCCACAGCTAGCCAAAAGAAACTTTTTCTATTTTGTTTATATTTTTTTTGGTTTAAAGATAGATCATTGCTACATTAAAAAAAAAAAAAAACTTAAATGCACGGATACCCTGAAGAGGAAACATGCATATTTATTGTATGAAATAAATAAATTTGGGCTGGGCAAGTGGGCATGGGCTGAATTTTTATTGTAATTTGATGTTTAGGTTGTGGGCTATCAATTATAATTGGGCCGGCTGGGCTAGGCATGGGCTGAAAATTAATTAAGATTTAAGGGGTAAAGAATATATACAAATAATTTTGGTTTTTCGGTTAACCAAATTTTTTAAACTAAAAACCGAAAACCGAACCGAAAAACCGAAATATTAAAAATTGAAACCGAAACCGACCGAAATAACCGAAAAACTGAACCGAAATTTTAAAAAAAATCGGTTCGGTCGGTTTTTTCGGTTTTAACCATATTATGCCCAGCCCTATGATTATGTAGATGCAGAATATTTATTTGATATGCATAAAGCTTGATCGCAAATGGACTATTTATTTACATATGGAGACACAACAATATCTTGGAAATTCAAAGAATCACATTAGTAACGACTTATTCAAATCATGCAGAAATAATATTGATCTATGAATTAAGTCGGGAGTGTGTTTGGCTGGAATCATGATCTATCGTATTCAGAAAATATGTGGTTTTCTTTTGAAAAGGATATTCCAGCCACCATATACGAAAAAATATATAGCTCAATTGAAGGGAGGATACAATCAAAGGAGATCAGACAAAACATATTTCACCAAAAGTCTTTGTCACACATGATCTTCAACAAAATGGTGAGATAGACGTTCAAAGACCCATTCAAGTGATAATCTTGTAAACTTTTCACTACGGATTGCCAACATCAATATTTGAGAAGTTGTGATATAAGATTGGAATGCATCGTCTCTGATATATCAAGTAAAGTTTTTATCGGGGGGAGAAAAATACGCGTTGTACTCTTTTCCTTAACCATGGTTTTATCCCAATTGGGTTTTCCTAGTAAGGTTTTTAACGAGGCAACATTCAAAGCGTATTAAAAGAAATGTGTACTATTTTTCCTTCACTAGGATTTTTTCCCACAGGGTTTTTCCTAGTAAGGTTTTTACAAGACATATTATCCATGGACATCCAAGGGGGAGTGTTATAAAATATTATAATGTGGATGTCCACTACACTAAGAAGTTACCCTCTCCCATTATCTCAATTACTTTCCTCCATTATGAAGATAACCATAACCTCTATAACCTCCAACTTTATAACCATTATTCTTGTAACCTTTCACTTCTATAACCTCCTCCATTAATTTATGTTTATGACTAACCTTTTGTATGCCTCTATGTTACACTATAAATAGAGGCATAAGGGTTCATATTGTATACACTTGAAGACTTGAAATAATAAAAAAAAGCTCTCATCTCCCGTCTCCCTATTTCTATTGTTTTCATCGTCTATATTTCTTGTCTTATTTTGCTTTAGTTTTACAACAAAGATATTAATTTATGACTTTTGACTGATTTTGACGTGTGCAGAGGCGAATCCAAGATTTCAAGAAAATTGGTGCATCATTGCTTTAAAGATAAGATCAAAAAATTTATAATAACAATAACTAAGCAAGCAATACATAAAAATTAATTTAGTTTTTTTTTTTAAATGAAAAACGTGTTTTTAGTTAGTAAAAATAAATTGAAGTGAATTGGGGCTGCCTGGGATCGAACTTGTGACCTTTGTGTTGAAATCTTGCGGTCATACTAGTGAACCATCCAGCCATCTTGAGAACGGGTTCAACAAGTTTTAATTTAATATATTATTTAATAATTATAGAAGTAATATATCGAGTTTAGTCGGATGACCACGAGTTCAGGTGACCCAAAAAATGTACATAAATTCGCCCCCGGACGTGCGTATAGTGTTTGAATATTTTCCAAACTTGTACATAAGTCAAAAATACTTATAAGTTAGTTTGACTAGATTATAGGCTTAATTATTACTTATTTTTTGTCCCAGTATAAACTATACAATTCAAATTTTAATACTCAAATAGTTTAATTTTAATTGTGAATTTGAATATGAAATATTTACGTTTTTTTTTAAAAAAAAATTACATATTTGAAAACCGTATAAAAAGTATTTTAAGTTACAACAATTGATAATTCAAAATATTTAAAACACATATAAAAAAAATACAATTACAAAAAGACTATTAAATCTCAAATTCGAAATATTTGACATAAATTGAAATAGATGGAGTAATAAGTAGACCGGAAAAACATGTATAGGTGTTGTGCTGCATGCATGATTCGATTTAGTGTGGAAGTTGTCTATAAATTATACTAACATTAAGTAGGTGTTTGATCATGCGATTTTATCTCATGATATGAAATTATGAAATAAAATCACCGTTTGGACATGCAAGTTTACGCTGATTTCAAATCATGAGGTGAAATCTCAATTCTCTGAAAATCATGATTTGGGAACTTCAAATCATGATATTAGATTTTTTTTTAAATACAAAAATTGACTCACAAGTTTATATATCTGCTAGTCATTTGTTTCATAGTAAATAGAATTTATAATTCATATCATTACTTTTTAAACCGTTTATATCTCATATAGTAACAATTATTCTCTCCAATATAAAATTATTTTTACTTTCAATTTTTAATTTACCATTTATATTCACCAAATTCATTATTTTTGATCAAATTTATTACTACTTCATTCAAATCAATGTTTAATAATAATAAAAATTCATCATTATATTGAGTGGACATGAATAATCGTTGTGACATTAATTGCAAAAATAATTTCCTTAGCTACTAACAACTTGAACGCTACAACTTATGTTCAATTTTTTTTTAATTGAATTAAGTTTAATCAATAAATGTTGTATTTTTTAGAATAGCTTTGTGATAATGTATAATGCGATTTTATAAACTTTTGATTATTTGGTTAGATTGTATAAATAATTGAGACAATTTTAATAGTTTTACAACTTATGGAGTTTTTATGTTTATAAGAAAACATACAACATAAAAAGTTCAAATAGTATGTTCAAACAAAACTTCAACTTCATCTTATTCATATCATAATTTTAAATCATAATTTCATATCGTATGACCAAACAAACCCTAAATATTTGAGACTTGAACAATAAAATCAAGTCCAAGACAAAAAATAAATAAATATATATAGCTTAAAAAGAAAGCAATGAAGAAGGAGATGTATTCTCCTAAAATCCAAAATTGCAATAACTCAAATGAAGTCATAGACTATCTCCGTCTACTTTAATTGTCATGATTTTCCTTTTTAGAGTCAAACGATAAGTACTTTGACTAATATTTTACGATGTATTTTCATCATATTGATATGCAAAAAGTTGTATTTATAGTACCTTTTGTATAGTTTTTAATATCTAAATTTTTTGTTTAAAGTATTGAATTAATGTAATCTAATTTCACTTTGAAAATTAATCAAATTGACTTTCGAAAAACGCAATATGACAATTAATAGTGAACGGAGAGAGGGAGTATAAGAGTAGTGTGTTCTCATACTTTCAAAGTACATTAAATCATATATCCACAATAAATACATAAGTTCAACACTCAACTGTCCTTCACCTCTCCCTCCTGTCCCCCACCAAAAATAAATTAGTCAAAAGACAACAAAACTAACATGAAAAAAATATTAAGAAGAAAATTCATAATATGTAAGTTTTTTCACCTTACCTCCAAAAGTTATTGGGTTGATTGAGTAAGTGATCTTTCAAATAAGTGTTGTAAAATTCGAAACCTTCCGCATGTTTCCTCGATTGAGCTCGTTCTACAGAGCTTGTCTAATACAATTTACCTTTTTAATATAATTTGTGAGCTAGACCTTGCCTTTGTTTTGTTGTTGGTATTTTCTTATTTCAATCTTAAATGTTTATGCTATTTTACTACTCCCTCTTATCCTTTGTATTATACTATCCATCGTTTTCAATCAAAAGTTTTTGTTGCAAAATATTAATTATTTTTAAAAAACCAAGAACATTTTGTTTGCAACAATTTTATAATGTGATAAAAATAAATAATAATCATAAATAAAATATAAAGAAATAAAATTTTAGTTTTATTGATAAATGTTATAGATGAAATCTATATATCACTTAATTTTTTCAAGAAAAGATTTCAAAATATCTCTTTAGGAGAATACTTATAAATTCGCACAAAATATCAATATCTACGTATATTTTTTTATTTTAAGAAAATTCCACTCTTACTATTCCATGAAGACACGTGTAGTTACATTAATTTCACACTTGATAAAGACATGAGAATAATTTAATCAAACATGACTTTATGATTACAAAAATTATATTTGTAGAAAAAAAAAAAACATATCTTGAACTATCGAGTCAACTTTAATGGGTCCAATTGCTATTTTGGGAATCGTCAACCTTCGTTTACTATATTCAAACAATGGTTTGAATAATTATCAAATATAATTAGAGTTTTCTGAAATTCGTTACATATCACAATAATTTTTGTTTTGTAATTCGTTTGGTACCATTTTATAAGTTTGATAATTTATTTAAAGCTTTTGCTATATTTAATAAATAGTTATATAAGTTTGTTTGATCAGATAATACCTCTATAATAAAAAAGTTATTACTCTCTCTATCCTAATTTATATAATTTGATTTTTCAGGGTCAAACTTTTTTATTTTGACTTTACATTCAACAAACAATCTTTAAGAATTTTAAAAAATAAATTTATATATTTAGAAACTACATAAAAAATATATTAAAAGTTAGAATATTTAACAATTTAAAAGACATAAAAATAAATCACAATTAATTCTTTTTTTTATTTAACCCTCGAAATCTAAATATATTGTATGGTCAATGGTAAGAGGGGTTTGATATATTGTATTTTATTGAGTTTAAGAGTTTCGTCGGTAAAATATTAAATAGAAGAGTCCATAATACAAATTCATACAAGTATAACAGTCCACCAAACCCTAACACTTAATATAAATATATATATATATATATATAAATAAAATGTTTTTAATGAAGCCAGAGTTTGACCTTTATTTGGTTCGTATTAAAGTCTGAGAAATTATTGGAGTATTTATATACTCTGTTTATTTATTTCACACTCTGTTGAGTTCTATGTGAGTTAAAATTGAGTTGTAGTGTAGTCCATTTTAACTCAGAAAACAGAGTTATTGCTTCTTCCTCTCTGCAATCTGCCTAACTAAGCATTTATAGAATTTTTCTTTAATAAAACTGTACAAAGAACAAGAAAAAACTCATCTTTTTTCTGCAAAAAATGGGAGATTCTACCAATTTTGCATCAAAACATCAAGTTTTTGATGTTTCTGTCAATGTAACTGAATCCAACCGTTTTGACGACGATGGACGTATCAAAAGAACTGGTAATTAATTTTTCTTCTTTTTTTTTGGAACCCAAATTCTGTTGTTGAATTTTGTTATAAATTTTACAGGAAGTGTTTGGACTGCAAGTGCTCATATCATAACTGCTGTGATTGGTTCAGGCGTTTTATCTTTGGCTTGGGCTGTAGCTCAACTTGGTTGGATTGCTGGTCCTATTGTTATGCTTTTATTCTCTTTTGTTACTTATTACACCTCTTCTCTGCTTTCCGATTGTTACCGCTCCGGCGACCCACTTTCCGGCAAGAGAAATTATACCTACATGGATGCTGTACAAGCAAATCTCGGTATGTCAAATCCAAATTTTGATTCTAGTACTACTTTTTTTAATTGGGGGTAGGGTAAGAGGAAACGGGGCCAGAGATTACAAGGTGGAGAATCGAACCTCGAGTTAGCAAATCGTCTTGTACGAGACGATTTGTTAACGAAGTGATGAAATTAACATATATTGTTGTAGAATGGAGGAGTGTGTTTTTTTTTTAAATTGGGTGTAGGGTAAGGGGAAACAGGAGATTATAAGGTGGGGAATCGAACCTCGAGGATAGCAAATGTTTTTTTTTTTAATTGGGAGTAGGGTAAGGGGAAACAGGAGATTATAAGATGGGGAATCGAACCTCGAGGTTAACAAATAGTTTTGTACTAGACGATTTGTTAACGAAGTGATGAAATTGACATATATTGTTGTAGAATGGAGGAGTATGTTTTTTTTTTTAATTGGGGGTAGGGTAAGGGGAAACATGGCAGGAGATTACAAGGTGGGGAATCTAACCTCGAGGTTAGAGGTTAGCAAATCGTCTTGTATGAGACGATTTGCTAACGAAGTGATGAAATTGACATACATTGTTGTAGAATGGAGAGTATTTATTTTTGGGAAAAAAATGTTTTTTTTTTTCAGGTGGCTTACAGGTAAAGATTTGTGGATGGATTCAGTATGTGAATCTGTTTGGAGTTGCTATTGGATATACAATTGCTTCTTCAATTAGCATGATGTAAGTGTATATATAGTATTTGAATTTGTTTTCTCTGGTGTGGAGTCGTTTTTATTAGGGAGCGTTTTGGTTTACCTCTTTTTGTGTAAAATGGAACAGGGCTGTTAAAAGGTCAGATTGTTTTCATAAACATGGTCATAGAGCACCTTGTTTAGAACCAAGTACTCCATATATGATCATATTTGGAGTAATAGAAATCATCTTCTCACAAATACCAGATTTTGATCAAATTTGGTGGCTTTCAATTGTTGCTGCTGTCATGTCTTTCACTTACTCGACGATCGGTTTAGGTTTAGGCATTGCTCAAGTAGCAGGTTTGTTACCTTCTAGCCTACTATTGCAACATTTTTAGAGGGTCCGAGAAACATTGCAAGTTCTAACTTTTATGTACCGTTTTGATTTGAAGAAACTCGAAAAATTGGAGGAAGTTTAACTGGAGTTAGCATTGGAACTGTGACTGAAATGCAAAAAGTTTGGAGGACTTTTCAAGCACTTGGAGCTATTGCTTTTGCCTATTCTTACTCCCTCATCCTTATCGAGATTCAGGTAATGATACGGAGCATTTTTTTCATTTATCCATCGCGTATTAACTTGATGTCGTAGTAATTTCCTATATAATACAGGATACAATCAAATCCCCACCTTCAGAAGCCAAGACAATGAAAAATGCAACTCTAATTAGTGTATCAGTAACAACAGTTTTCTACATGCTCTGTGGTTGTTTTGGCTATGCAGCATTTGGAGACCATGCTCCTGACAATTTACTAACTGGTTTTGGATTCTACGACCCTTATTGGCTACTCGATATAGCCAACATAGCCATCGTCGTTCATCTTGTAGGTGCATACCAGGTTTACTGCCAACCCCTTTTCGCTTTCATTGAAAAAACAGCAGCAGAATGGTACCCTAACAGTAAATTCATCACCAAGAATATTAGTGTCCCAATCCCGGGCTATAAATCGTACAACCTCAACCTATTCAGGCTAGTTTGGAGGACGATCTTCGTTATCATCTCCACTTTCATCTCTATGCTGTTGCCATTCTTCAGCGACATCGTTGGAATACTTGGAGCATTTGGGTTTTGGCCTTTGACTGTTTATTATCCAGTGGAAATGTACATTGCACAAAAGAAGATACCAAAATGGAGTAAAAAATGGGTTGGTCTTCAAATTCTGAGTGTTACTTGCCTTATTGTCTCAATTGCTGCAGCTGCTGGTTCTTTTGCTGGTGTTGTATCTGATCTTAAAGTTTACAAGCCTTTCAAATTTACTTGGTAATAATGATTAGTTTTTATATTAGGAAAAGAGGCTTCAATTGTTGTTGATGTTCATAACATGTTCTAATGAAAAAATTGAAATATGAGAATGTAGCCAATTATACCTCCATTTTTACGCTTCCTTAAAGTCGATTTGAGTAGTCTGCGACGCTTAATTGGATTGATCAATTTAATACGTATATAAGTTGCAGTTCTTCTCATGTCAGTATGATTAAGAAAAAGTATAGATCAAAGTGAATGGACAAGCACACAAACATTGAAAATCTGAATCATGTTACTGATTTTGAACAATCTAATATCTTTAAAAGTGTAATATAGAATTAGTGCCATATTCAATTGTGTTTTTCTTTCTGTCCTTTTTTAGTTTCCAAAGATTAATTACTAGTGGTAGAAAACAGTAAGTAGCATATATAATAAGGTGTATATATGTGTAGAATTTGGTTACCAAAGTATGTTAAGATTATAAAACTACTTCTTGTTCTATACAAATAGATTCGCGTGTTTTTTACTATCGTTGAGTGGTTTAGCTGATATCGTAATTATGAGTACCGATAGAACGGTGAGTAAGATCGTTCTATTTTGGAAGGATATATTCCATTAACCTCGGGTATTTACGGGGGATAATTTTCTTCAAAAAACAATGTGCATTTAGTGGGCTCAATTTTTTCGATACTATTACTGATCATTTCAGATACTTTTCTATTTATTGATTTTGAGTTTTCTAATTTTTGAAATATTCTTTAAATTTCTACTCTTTCTTACGATTTTTTTTCAAAGTTTCTCTTCTTAGTATTTTAGTAATATAGATTAATGCAGGGCGGACTCATCCTTGACCAAGGGGGTCAAGCAACACCCCTTCGCTGAAAAATTACATTGTATATAGAGGTCAAAATTTTGGTTTAATCAATATATATACAAGTATTAACACTTCTTTACTCAAGTTGAAGGTTTAGTTTAGTTGTTAAGGGATTGTGAAAAATCTTTGGGGTCATGTGTTCAAGCCTTACCAACCTCATAATTATATTTTTACTACAATCATTGACACTCCTTAATGAAAATCCTGAGCCTAAGAGAGGAGCAGAAACAAGGGACGAGGGTGGTATAAAAGGACTTTGTAGGTCAACAATGTTATCTTTCTAAATTTGATTTCATTATTTCAATCTTTGTAGGTGAATAACGTTATCTTCCTAAGTTCGATTTTATTATTTCAATCTTTGTAGGTGAGCAATGTTATCTTTTAAGTTCAGTTCAATTTCATTATTTCAATCTTTTTAGGTGAATAATGTTATCTTCCTAAGTTCAATTTCATCATTTCAATTTTGGGAGTTTTGGAGAACAAATTGAGGAGATCTTTGAGGAATTTTTGCAGGGTTAATTTTCTAACCTCCCTTCTTTATATTATGTTGATTGAACTGTTGGAACTTCTTTGCTTGTAGGGTTATTAATTGACATTCTTTAAGCGATAAAGTTACTATTTAAGCTCGATCGATCAGCGATGCCTAATAAGTTTTAGTGATTTTGTATTCATAATATGTTTGTTGCCTTCTTTATTCAGATCCTAGCATTATCGAACCTTAATGATTATCAAACCATGACAATGCTTCTTCGAGACTTGAGTGAGCTACTTAGGGTTTAGGGTGATGTCTGACTCGTTTTATCTTTTATTATTTTAGACAGAGTTATAGTTTTTGAAACAGTTGCATTTTGTTAGACGCTTTTATATCGATAACACTAGGATTTGAATGTATTTGTTATTTTTGCACTTCTTTAAATATTCTATAAAAAAAAAAGTAGATTTATTTGGATGCATGTTTAACTTACCTATCGATGAGTTCGTGTTGGTGCCATCATGGCTTAGATTTTTTATCCTCACAAATTAATATACCAATACAGAATTTCAATTTATCACAAATAAAAGATTTCCATCAAAATTCTCATAAAATCAAAAATAAAATTATAACTAACTACTTCCTTCGTCCCAAAACAATCGTCATGTTTCGCTTCTCGAGATTCACTTAGACATATTGTTAAAGTAAAATTAGATCGAATTTACACAGAAGATATTATCAGTTGCAATTTTTTTCATATTTAATGAAAACAGACATCTTAAAATATTAGTCAAAGTTCATATTGTTTAACTCTTATAAAGAAGTTATGACAACTAAAAAGAAACGGAAGAAATCGGAGATTTTTAACATGTATCTGATAGCCACTGACAAAAGCATTTAGGTTCATCACCTTCTAAACAAGCATGATTGATGAGTTTATGACCTTCAGCTATTTTAGTGCATGCAGTCAAACATATTTTTGAATCTTCTTCTGGTGGACAAAGAACTCCAAGAATAAATTATTCACATATTCCTGTAAAAATACCTTCAACACAAGGCACTCCATTTTCTGCAAAAAAAAAAAAAAATTAATAATTATAAATATAAGTTTTTAGATAAATAAATAACTATATAAACAATGCCAAATAATTATTTTTATTTGATTTAATAATTAACATGTCTAAGGTAACATTTAGCTTATGAAACTATGATTCATTCGATATGTTTTAATTTAAGTCTATTTATTCATTGAATCCATTTTGATCAATTCAATTTAACTATTGAAAAATTGTATTGATATGTAGCTACCGCAAACTAACCCATAATTTTATCAAAATATTTTTCAAGTAAAACTTTGTAAGAATTGGATTGATGGACTGTAACCTATTTTTCAATTCGACTCATTTCAATTCAAGTAATTTTTTGATCAATCAATCTATTTTAACTCGCCTACAATTCAATTCCACCTATTTGATATCCTAAATTTCAGTCGTTAATACGACCTTTAAAAAATAATAATCAACATTGTTTCTTTTGGGAATTAAAATACCTCAACCACAAAAATGAGTTCATATGACATGCCGAATATGATGTACATTAATCAATTCTATATCCTACCACCCATTTGGATCAACTTAACAAATATGATTAGATGAAATATAAATGAATAAAAATGAACTTAATTTTTTTTTATACCTGATGTGAGAATAAGAAAAACAACCACAAGAAAAAATGTTGATAAAGTTTGCTTCATCTTTATTCTTGAAAGTTATAGGTAATTTATCTTTTTTAATATATACTTCTCTTGCACTTCCATTTATATATACTAGTGATAATAAATGAATTTTCTATTTGGCTTTGATGAGTCAACTATGTAGTAATAAAGATACAAATAAATAAATGTTGTACTTATTATATAAAATTAAAATCTATTTACCTTTATTAAACTATGTGGTAAAAAGTACAAGTAAAACTAAATGTTATACTTATTATATAATAATCTATATTTGTATATATTTACTATTTATCTATCTCTATTTCTGTTCTACTATTTATACCTCTATTATTTTAAAAGCATGAAATTTTAATTTAAATGTTAAATTATTATAAAACCTCCAACTAAAAGACATATAAAATTACTAAATAATACCATACATAATACATGTATTATTTCTTCTAATACTCCCTACTAAACGATCCCTTACAAATTAGCTT
Organism: Solanum pinnatisectum; assembly: GCA_035578085.1. Classification (NCBI taxonomy): domain Eukaryota; kingdom Viridiplantae; phylum Streptophyta; class Magnoliopsida; order Solanales; family Solanaceae; genus Solanum; species Solanum pinnatisectum. The sequence continues at coordinate 7,571,117 of CM069086.1, read as the reverse complement.
AACCTTCGACGAGATTGTTCGCCTCTGTGAACGAGTTGTAAGTTCACACTTATTTCATTTACAATTACAAAAAGGGAAACTATGCAGATAAGCAAACATATACTAGTTAAGCTAACATAACTATAGTTTGAATTAATTACAACTTACAGCTTAATTTTAGCTGTAATAGCGTCACTTCTCTCCTCTCTCTCGCCTCTCGCCTCTTTAATACATATACAAATACAAATTATCAAATACAAATTATACACACACATATACAATTATATGACACATATACAAATACAATTAGCCTATCTCCTGTCCTCTTTCGCTCGCCTATCTCCTCCCTCCCAATCTCACTCACCTCTCTCCTCCCTCTCCCAATCTTGCTCTCCAAATATACAAATACATATGTATACCACCTACATATATATAATTATCTGACAGATATACATATACAGTTCATCTCTCTCCACTCTATGCCCTCTCTCGCTCACCTCTCTCCTCCCTCTCCCAATCTCGCTCGCCTATCTCCTCCCTCTCCCAATGTTGCTCGCCTCTCTCTTCCCTCTCCCAATCTCGCTTGCCAGATATACAAATAAATATGTATATCAGTTACATATATACAATTATTTGACAAATATACATATACAATTTGACAAATATACATATATAATTCACCTCTCTCCACTTTCTGCCCTCTCTCTCTCGCCTCTCTCCTCCATGTCTCAATTTCGCTCACCTCTCTCCTCCTTCTAACATATTGCTACGAAACTTAATTAACAAACTATAGCTACGAAGCATAATTAAGTTATTTTTGAGTGACTATAAGGGAAAATTTCCCATACAAAAAAGGGCATGAATTTCAGTTTTCTTTATTGAAATTGTAAAAAAAAAAAAAATTATATTTTATTTAAAATCAATTGCTTATTTTCAATAATTTTTTTAAATATATTTTATATTTTATAAGTAGGCATTTGGAGGTTCAAGCCAAAAAACCCTAAGGCCTACCATCTCAGTTTGATTTTTGGGCAACCAATTTCAAATGTCTGCAGCTCAGGCATCATCAGTGAACTAATTGTTCTCCTTTTTCCATTGACATCAAAGTTGTAAGTTTTTCACTCTAAAGACGATACAATTTTTAGTTATTGGGATGAAATTCATAGAAAAGTTATTGAACAGCTGTTCTAGCTATCCAAAGCAATAGCTTTTTTTTTTTTTTTTTCATTTTTTGCCGTTGAAAATCTGAAGATGTCGAGATTAATTGATTTTAAAGACCCCCTTGTTACTTGTATGTTGTTTACTTGATGTAGTCTAGTTGAATTAGACAGAGGCTGCAAACAAAAGCTTTCAACTTCTTTGCTAAATTCTCAGTCTTTTGGATTTTCAATGTCCTCATCAGTTGTGATGCTTTTCTGATCTACATCACTGTACTCTACCATTGTTTTTTCAATTTGATTGTGTGGTTTTGATTTAACATGGACTTTGAGAAAGTAAAAAGAAAAAATTGAATCTTGTAGTTTTAAACTAAAGATATATAGAATGTACCAAATGTGTCTTTAAACTTATTTATCTTATGGTTTTATAGTATTTTTGAAGCGGATTGAAAGGAAAGTAAGATAAACAAATTGAAATTGAGAGTACAACTTAGTGAGATAAGAACCACGTTATTATTACTTGATTAATTAAAAAAATTCTGTTGTGGTTTGATTAACAGATAAAACTTGCATATAAATATACTTATTTCAAGGGAGGCTGGTAAGTCGTAACTAGTCCGCTAAAAAATTGATAAAAATGCAAGCCTATTGCACAATTAAAAACAGGTTGGATAATTGATTTTTTTAGGAAGGATCAAATATGGATTCCATATTATTTGTGGTAAGAAAGGGTACTTGATGGGTCAAAATGGATCAAGCTTTCACCTTTTCACTTCTTTTTTTGATGACAAGGGAAACCTGCAGCTGCTGCCCTTTAGGTGCGCACAAGGTAAAACCCCCGCTCCTATGCAATAGCTCGCAAACCACACCGGAGAGGTAACCTGCACTAGGCGAGCCTGGTGCGATGAGCTCGACCCAGAAAAACCCCTTGCTTTCGTTGGCAAGGGGTTTGGAACTTGAGACCTCCAACATGGAAGTCCCAGGCCCAAACCACTAGGTTAGCCCGAAAGGTTCTTTCACCTATTCACTTCTTGAGACGCTGTAAATGATATTTTAGGTGAAACTGTGAAAAGTTACTTATACCGAGAAACAATCTCTGTGTAGTCATTTTCATCATTCAGTTTCATGTTTTCTCCTCTAGCCTTGTTTCTCTTGGTTCTATCTAGCCTGTTGCTTTTTTGTAGGTTTTACGTTTGTTTTTGATTTCTTCTACTTCTTTTTTTTTTGTGGTACTTTTTTTTCTTTGGATTTCTGCCGGTACTACTCAAGCAGTGATAAACGGACAGCTAATTCGGTTTGCAAACTAAAGAAAGGATCATACATATTCTTTTTCTGAACATAAAAGAACCATATAAATACACATGTCTCAGTCACTTATCCCTTTTTTTGTTCATACTAAATATGAGGGTCGAATATTTTATCCGTCTTTTCTAACCCATTTTCAACTCGCCCATATCTGATCTGAATCCGCCCATTTGCCAGCATTACCTAAACCCAATCCAACTGTAGAAACACTTGGCAAAACTCTAGAATGACTGATAATAGAGAACCCAATTAAGTTATAAGCTAGTAGATATTCAGACTTCTATTTAATTTCTTTTAGAATAAAAAAGACCTGGTGTATTGGAGACAATGAATTAAGGATTAATCTTTTTTGTGGAAGAGACATGAAAGATTATACCTTTTCATTTCCAATCCAAATGTTTATACGAGAAGGACTTTTTCTTTTCCCAAATGGAAAATAAAAACTGATGTGGGCTTTTCCATTGCTTTTATGTGGTGAGGAAGTGTAGAAGGAAGCAAATGTGCCTGTAAATGAAACAGGCAATAACATGGTGCTAGATTCCTTGGTTGTTTTGCTGAACTTTAACCATATTTTCTTTTCTCTATCTGTTTAGTCAAGCATTGATCTTGACATGCTTTTACTCTGATAAGTGAAGGCATTGTACTTCCTGTTACCTTTGTCAAAAAAAAAGTGAAGGCGTTGTACTTTGTTATTGGTTATTTGTCTTTCAGCTTGGAAGATTCAGATTTTTGCTTAATGTTGATTTAATATCTGAATTGTTGAGGTGAAAATAAAAGGCGAACAGAGAAAAGGACAAGATATGTATAATTGCCTACCCATAAAATACTTGAGAAACCATGATGCCAAACACCTGAGAATTATTTTGTTAGCCTTTGAAGCAGTCTCAAGACTTAAAGTACACTGGAATAAGAGTTGCATCTTTTCTGTTAATATGGATAATATCATTAGGAGTTCGCTGAAATTTTGGGATGTAATGTGATGACCATCCATATCATCATGTCACCTAGGTGCCACTTGGCACACATTTTTGCCATGTTGGATGCTTACATAAGAAGGCTAGCACTTGTGGAAGTTTCTAGAGAAATGTGGATATTTTCCTTGGAGGACCTTTTAACTCTATGGATTTGCTAGAAAAGTCCTTGAAACTTTCTAGCTTTGTTGAGAATTCTAAAGAAAGCCCTTACCTTGTAACTATGAGGGACTTGTACCATAATTATTATTTACGCAGTAGCATTGATATAAGTAGGGGGTCATTCATTTGTAAATCATCAAGCAAATCTAATGCAAAAGCTTCCTTTAGCAAATTTCTCCTATCTCTCTTACCTAACATTCTGTTAATGATCTTTAGCCTAGTAATCTAGGCTGACTTGACATAGCAAGATTGTGACAAGTTGTCAAGTGACACACATGCACTTAGTTTAAGACTAAGGACAGTGACAATGTGGTATTAGAGCAAAGGATGTAACGAAGGGAATCAACTTTGTCAACACCCAAGCTACGTCACCAAGGAGGCAACTCACAAGGAGGACCATAACAAAGAGAGGAATGCCTCCAACAAAAGTTAGGAGGTGTCACTCGGGATTGCGTCAAGTGAAGGACTTACCTCCCGATTATCATCTACCACTGAGGTGAACCAGGATGACAAGGAAATCCTGCCGGAGGATGTCTTGCCCAGTAGAGAGTAGGTTATGGAGGTTAATAGGGGAATGGACATCGTTGAGATCTTTGGCCATTGCTTCGAAAAGGTGGAGAGCACCCTAAATGTTCTTGAGGGGCACATTCTAGAAGAGAATGAGAGCGTACGGAATGAGTTGAAGGGGCACAAGCAGGCGGAGTTTGAACTGAGAAAAAATGTTACTGCCTTGGAGTGCAGGCTCATGGAGGCGTTGAGTGTAATAATGCCATGAAGGCAAAGATGGAAACACTTGAGGAGTAGTGCAATGTTGGTGTGGCCGAGGCAACCGTCAATGTTGTTGTGATGGGGTGGCCAAGTTTTTATTGAATAGAATTGTTATTTGTCTCAAAAAGAAAAGTTGTTGTGATGAGAAATAGCTTGCAAATAACTTTGCAGTGAAATAAGGCTATGAATGGCTGTGTTGGGAACCCAGAACTCTCCTAACACTAGATCTGTTAACTTCCAAACACAACACAGATTCAGAAATAGGAACAACACTTCAATTGTTATTTACTGCCACCAACAAATAGAATAAGTTTCACAAATAGCATATGGAGAATACTTCTAACAACCAAGGTATTTGGAGGAAACCTTAACCTCCAAATCTGCCAGAGAAAATAGAACTTACTGTCTTCCCTTCTTCCTAGTACAATTTATCACAGAATGACTGCCTAAAATGCTAGTTAACTACAAGAACTACATACACATAATAATTAATGAATAAAACAGTTACATTTAAGCCTTATTTTCACCATTCCTGCGGTTATAAACTCTAGTTTCAACAGGTCTAACAGGCTGCAAAAACAGAATTATAGTTCTGAGATTCTCTGGCCTTGGAAAATGCTTTAGAAAACTAAGGTCCCAACCAAGGTAGCATGCTTTGGGTGGATTGCTACCTACGGAACTTGTTTGACTCTAGATAATTTACAAAAGAGGGGATTTAACTTATGTAATAGGCGTTTTCTATGTCAATGCTCTTAGAAATTATTAGTCACTTGTTGTTGCACTGTGAACAAACATGGGTGATCTGGTCCTTATTTTTAAATATATCTTTGGGGTTTATCTGGTGATGCCACAGAGATTTAAAAATTTACTAAATTGTTGGCAAGGTCCGAGTATGGAAAGAAAGCAGATGAACATTTGGAGATAATTCCCCTATGCATTATCTAGACTGTATGGAAGGAGAGAAACAAAAGATGCTTTGAAGGAAAAAGGGGTTTGATTGCCTGCGTAAATTTAGATTCTTGCAAAATTTGTTATTTTGGCATAATTTTAATTTTGTTTATCTCAATTTTATGGACTGTCTAGATTCTATTTTCATAGTGCTTGATGAAGTCTAGAATTTCGTATCATTTGCTGTACCTCCTTGGTACTTATCAAAACCTTTTACCTTACCTATCAAAAAAAAGTAAGAAGATGCCAACTATAGATGTGCTGTTATAATGTGAAGATTTTCTTATAATTTCAAACTCAAGACTTTGATTTTCTTGAACATTTCATCTCATAAACAGGTTTCCATTGCTAGAGTGCTGTCATGGGAGCAGAACAGCCAAAAGACTCATTAAAAGAGATGGACTGGAAAAGTCTGGGTGGAGAAAGTAAGGAGCCTGGTCTTGAACCAGCTGTGAGGAAACGGCTTCCAAAAAAGATTCGACAAGTTCCTGATTATTATTTCCTCCCACGGAGATCCTTACCATATTCCATAGCCTTTTATGGGTCATTTATTGCTGCCGGAGTTGGCGCAGGGATGCTACTCGAAGCATGGATCAACAAGAAGGTCAAAGGTATGCATATACTGCTCTAATTCATAAGAGATAGAATCAAATATATGCCATTTGTTTCCACTGCTCAAGATTGAGAACACATACAAATATATCAATAACATGTGAAGCTCTTAGCATCGTTTTCTTATAAGTTATTTCAAACCTTTTTTTTATAGAAGATTTCAAACCAATTTTAGTTGGGAGGTGAATATGTCTCTTGATAGCATATAAAGCCTAAAACATTTAACGACCTGTTTTTGGTATTTTGGTAGGGGGGACTCAAAGAACATGTGTTCTGTAATGCTAAGTCTTCCCTAGTTGATAAAAAAGATTCCTCAGGATAGTGTTCAAGTATTTAGATATTGCTTTTAGATTGTTAAATTGTTGGGACTCAGACTCACTCAGTAAATGCTTATTCCATGAGATAAATGCTTCTATATTTTTCTTTTCATGCAATTGAGAATGATACAAATCTATGTGTGGTAATAGAATATCAGTTGATTTAAAATACTAAAGAGTTGTTTGGGAGTTGTTATGTTAGCGGCTTTTTCTTCCTTTGGATGTTATGACATGGTTTTTTTTTCTCGGAGTGTTAAAATCTCACAGCAAATTCCTTTGTCCAAAGAATTCTTGAGGCGTCTCTGCCTTGCTCTTGAACTAAATAAACTCTTCTCCCTCCCCTCGTAATTGCAAATCTTCCATCCAGCAAGAAAAACAAATTATGGCATGGTAATTAGGATACATGAAATAGCTATATGCATCTACCTGCTTAGTCACATTACTTACCATCTTTGTTGAAGTCCAGAAGTTGGTTCCTTGATAGTTATTCTGTGATCATTTTTCTTTCCATGTATCTTCCAACATTCCACCTCTTTCTCGCCACGTTTCTATAATCCATCATCGCTTGAACATTCTCGAAAGCTTGCGATCAACTCCTTCCACATAGGAGTATATTTGTTTGTGAAAGTTCAAGTGTCTATCCTCCTCGTACAGTACTCAAGGAAAACATATTCAGCTTTCCAAACAGTCCACTCCACTTGAATGCGGCATATCATTTGTTTGATTTAGTTTTCAATTGATACAATTATTTTTCTTTTTTCACTCTTTTATTTCTGGTTTGTCTTTAAGTTGGCTGGACTTGTGATTGCAGAGGATGGAGGAGTCATTTGGGAGTTTGACAAATGAATACTAGATCATTTTGCAGCTCTTTCAGTTCGTTTTCCAGTTGCATTTTCACGCCAAGTAGTTCGCATAGACCTGGATAGTTCAAAAGTTTGTATACAGGATAATACAATCTTCTATTCTGTATCTTTACATTTGAGGAGGAGAGTGCAACACTCACTAAATGTTGGATTTCGAAAATCCTACTAAAATACTATTTAGCCCCTGATGGATGGAATATGAGTAAAAAGATTGTGTATCTGGAATGTAACTAGAAAATTATGATGTTTTGCCTATTCTACTTTCTCAGTCTTTTTGTTGTATTTAATACAATCACGACTTTTGTTCGTCTTACTTTCCTTTTTTTGCTTGTTTAAGAAAGAATCTATCTTTCCTTTTTGGCAACGCTATAATTTTACATGTTTAAAACCATAAAGTGACTACATTCATCATATCTTTAGTTTAAGATCATAAGATTCAAGTCTTCTCTTACTTTCTTAAACTTTGTTAAGTTAAAATCATTCAAATAAGGAAGGAGTTTATCAATTTTTCTGCATCATGAAAGGGTGTACCAGTGTTGATATAAGAATATCAAATAGACTAGTATTATAATTGAGACTTCTAGATCTATTTATTTGTTCATTAAAGTAATGCCTGCAGTGAGGTTTTATTGACTTTGACTTACCAACTTTCCAAGAGTCCACATCAAAAAGCTCCTTCATGTTTCAAACTAAACGTGCAAATTGACCAAAGCCAGCCATTTTTAAAGTGTTCTTGTCAAATTTCTCTACTATGTAACCAAAACTAAAACAGAAAAAACAATCTCTTTGGGGTAAATCAACCTAAACAAACAGCTAGAAACCATGAAACTTATCTTCTTCATATCATTTTGCCATATCCTTTTTTCTTTCTCCTATGCTTTGAATTCTTCTTCATGTCCAATAAATTTTGATTACATAGAAACCTGTAATTGGGACACTTCTTTATGCACAGAAGAGTCTTTAGAGAAGAGTTGTTGCCAAACTCTCCGTAGTCTCTTCGGTATAGGACTTGCACAACACCTCAAAGAAACATCCATGTTTTATCTCCCAAATGAAGATGCTGCTCTTTCATGTACTTCAGCCTTCAAGGCCAAGCTTTCTTCCATGTCAATATCTCAATCTTTTGTCTCACAGTGCATGAATGGGAGTAATGATTTTGTCGTTAAGCCTTCGAGTTGTGGAGGTATTGTCACAATGAAAGATTGGATGGAAAAAGTAGGTCCAAATAGCCTACTTGACTCATCTTGTACTGGTGACCTTGCAGGGCTTACTAGGTGCAGTTTATGTCTTGATGCTGGTTTGAACGTAAATACTTATTTGGTTTCTTTGAATCCGAATGTGACAAATGATAAGTGTTTTTATTTCACTGCCATTTATGCTGCTGCTATTGTTAGTGAATTTGGACCTGAGGATTCAAGAACTGCTGCATGTGTGCTTGCCCTGCCCTTGGCTAACAAGGCAAGTAGATCACGCCATCTTAGCAGAGGGACTTCGTTAAAAATGGTTTTCGGGTTTTTAGGTACTTTCTTTGGGATTTTGGGTGTTATAGTTTTCATTGTTCTTTACAAGAAATGGGATAAGAAGAGAAAGCAAGATGCATTGCATCAAGGGTATGTTACTAGTGTTAAGTCACAAATTTTGCCCAACACTGGTGCTAAGTGGTTTCAAGTAGGTGAGCTTGAACAAGCCACTAAAGGATTCTCCCAAAGGAATATGATAGGCCAAGGAGGGAGTGGAAGTGTCTATAAAGGGACCCTTTCTGATGGTACCTTAATTGCTGTGAAGAAAATTCTTGATATGGATAGTAAGGGTGATGAGGAGTTTATTAATGAAGCAGAGATTATAAGCAAGATTAGGCATAGGAATCTTCTTCCTCTAAGAGGATTTTGTGTTACAAGTGACAATTTGAATGGAAAAGGGAGATATTTGGTGTATGATTTCATGCCAAATCGTAGCTTAGATGATCATCTCTTCAGCGTTGGAACGAAACGTTTATCTTGGCCTCAAAGAAAGAACATAATTCTTGATGTGGCTAAAGGGCTAGCTTACTTGCATTATGGAATCAAACCTTCAATTTACCACCGCGATATAAAGGCTACAAATATACTCTTGGACATGGATATGAAGGCAAGAGTTGCAGATTTCGGATTAGCTAAGCAAAGCAAAGAAGGACAAACTCATCTTACAACAAGGGTGGCTGGAACATATGGATATCTAGCACCCGAATATGCTCTTTACGGGCAGTTAACAGAGAAGAGTGATGTATATAGCTTTGGCATCGTGATCCTCGAGATCATGAGTGGAAGGAGGGTTCTTGATGCATCGAATTCTTCTGCACTTCTGGTCACTGATTGGGCATGGACAATGGTGAAATCAAGAAACTTGGAAGGCGTTTTCGATGCGTCTATAAAGGATGAAGGACCAAAGAGAGTAATGGAGAGATTTGTTCATGTTGGAATACTTTGTGCTCATGTTATGGTGGCTTTAAGACCAACAATTGAAGATGCTTTGAGAATGCTTGAAGGAGATATTGATATTCCAAGATTACCAGATAGGCCACTTCCCCTTGGTTTTGAGTCATTGGAATCATTATCATTACACAGTGATAGATTCAAAGATATTTCAGTTAGCAGCAGCAGTAACAGCCTATCAAGGTATATACAAAAATAGAAAAGTTGACAGTTTTTTACCATATTTGACTAAAGGAAAGCTCAATTGAAATTCTATTTGTTCCCCTCATTCCTCTTGTATACTATTTTCTGATAAAGATTTTGTTCTAGTTAGGTAGATATTCTTTGTAACTGTACACAAAGTTCGAGTTGATTTTTCAGATCGTCATATTCGATGAGTCTCTTTTCTTTATTTTATAATAGGAAAGTCATTCAACTAATAGTAATTAGTTCAAAAATTCATTTTTCTTTGTTTTATAATAGAAGGATCACTTAACCATTCGAGTAATTTTGTAGGTGAAATAACAATAGTTAAAGGGAGTTTTCAATGAAAAAAAAAAGGAGCTTTTTCAAGATAATTACCGTTAACTAGGTGATTTGTGAAATTGAGAACAAAATGCGACTTGAAACTTCAAAAGAAATTGTCAAGATCAATATACTTATCAGAAAGAGTACTTTTATGTACTCCTTTCGTCTCAAAATAAATGTCATATTAGCAAAAATTGCATTCATTAAAAAATAAACATAATTTACTATACTGTTTTAATTTAAAAAATGTCTCTTGAAAATTGAATGGATGAAAAAACACAGTACTAATTTTTATCTTAAATTTCTAAAATATCACTTATTTTGAAACACATTTTCTAAGATGACGTTTATTTTGAAACCAAAAAAAAAGTAATTTTCAACCACTTACAACTTTCAAATTTTCACCAACTCCTTTTCAAAGAACTACAGCGAACAAAAACAGACAACTTTCACAAATTTATTAATTTCCTTTGCAATCATTGTCAAATGTCAAATCTTCTCTTCCCTTATCCGGTTGAATTGTGAAGGAGCTTTTGGTAACGGAATAAGAAATAGAAATAAGTTGTTTATATATTAATTTTTATATAATTTATATGATGTTTGGTAGATAAATAAGAAATAAATTATTCTTGTATAAAATAAAAATTAATACGACGTTTTGGTTGACAACTTAGAAACCCACATAATCACTACATGTATAAGTTATCAGATAATATAGTTTATGTAAGATAGAAGGTGGAATAACTATAACTAGCGTTGAAGTGAACAACTTAGAAACTTCAGCACACTTCGAAATTAAAGTCCCAACGTCCGAACAACTCAAACAAGAACAATGAAAGAATTATATTTACTTTCTGTTTTTGTTTTTTTGTGAAAGGAATGAAGGAGGAACAACTTTATTGAGAGAAAAGAATTTTTGTCATGTTGGACTACCTAGGTGGACCGTCATGTCAGCTTCAACAGCAAAAATAACATTTTAAGGGCATTTGTGGTCTAAAACATAGATGGCAAGGATAGTTTTGATCCCAAAAATAAATACAGGGTATATATAAACTATTTCGAATAGTTTGAGGATAATTTTAACCCTTTTCCAATACATGAGTAACATAGCCTTGTCAAATGAAAAATCAGTGACTCAACTTATTGACAACGTGAAATTTTATTTAATTGAACTTCTTAATCAAATAATGAGAACTAGCAAATTTATCCCGTATTTTTTTAAATGTTTCAGTGGAGTCATTGGGCAACTATCTTTTTGATTCTTGAATCAAACCAAAAAAACACTTATTGTAGGAATACTTTAGGAATTTCCACCACAAAACTATCATACTTTATGTTGTTAAACAATCTATCAAAACATTCAAGTTAAGTAAACCTAAAATTAACCAAGAATGTAGTGATATAAACTCGCTCATGATCTCATAACATTACTACGAAAAGTACAACGGTAAGCAAATGGTTCCAACCATCCCGGCCTTGAAGGGCGGAAGGGTACATTAGTGCCTTTTGCCTCTAGATTCACTTCTAGAAACCATCACTCCTGAGAGCTTGTTGACCTCATACAGCAATGCGGCTGAGAACAAGAAGCTGCATTAAGATCGAAGAACGCCCAATCAGATTGATAAACATTATACTACCACACCAACCTGTACTGTAGTTAAAAGTGCTGATTTAAAAGCTTCATCACCCACTTATTACCCATATATTATGGTGGAGTGCCACTTGATAGGCCGGACATTTGTTCAGAAAGGAAGTCAAGCTGCTCATTTACCATAAAATAAGCCTGATTTTTATTTTTTGGATAAGCTGCTGGTGAGAACAGTAATCCAGCACATAAAACGAGAAAAGAGTAAACAGAAAGGAGATGGAGATGTTATATGAACTGCTAAACAGCAATACTGTGAGATTAGCAGCTCTAAGTGAGGAATAGTTTGGCAAGATTTGCTTTAATATGGCAAGGGGTTATAGAATAAAAGGAAGCTATCTACGTAAAAGATATAGTGTGCATGCTGCTTTAGGCAGGTTAGATCTAATTAATACTGTTTTGGATTTCCTTGCCTACATATACAATGTGAGTGTTCTTTATTCCTTCAAAAGCAGTCAACACAATAGAAAGATTAAGAAGAAACTTCCCTTGGAAGAAAATACGGAAAGAAGTCCTACCATATGGTCAACTGGGAAACAGTCAAGTTGAGTAAAACTCTTGGTGGTTTCGGAGTATGAAAGCTGAAGTCGCATTATAACGCAGGTAATGATTGTAGTTTGGGAACCAGAGGCAACATGGAGAACGGATCCAATATAAATATGGGGAACAAAGTTTTTGCCTTTTCCATCAGGTGCTTTATGTCATGAGCTGAGTTTAGGTGTGTCTAATAGACACAGTTTAAGCAAAGTTAGGTGTTTAATAGGTATGAACTGAGTTTAGGTATCTAACTGAAATATCCTGACAAGTTTAGGTGTCTAAATGAAATATCCTGACAAGTTAGGTGTTTGTTGTATTCAAACATAAAATTTCCAACTTCAACAAACTTTTGGTTGAACCCAAAATTAAATGTCACCAACTAATTTTGGGTAATTCTTTTTGGAGAAAGGTAACATTTTTTGACACTTTTGGAGAAAGGTAACATTCTACGCAATTTTGTGTTCTTTTTAGCTCATTTAACTCATCCAAGAGATTTCCCACAAGAAAAAACGTATGGAATAAACACAAGTTTCTATATCCATAATAATAATAACTGATAGTATAGTTCATTACCATGTCGTGATGCTAACTCGATGAACAGTGCTAGCAGCAATAAGAGCTACTACCTCAGCAAGAATAACTGCAGTATAACAGACCAATAAAACAGATTAAAATAAATTGACCCATACAGCTGCTGTATCTCTTTACTAATAACAAGATATGAGGTTTACACTTTACACAACTTAACATTGATCACACCTAGATTTGTACCTAGTCCAAAGCAATTTGAACCTCCTTTGCCACTAAACTAGAATCTGCCCATATGTCAAGGAGATTCAACAGTTTATATATATCAAAAAAAAAAAGTATTTTTACCTTATTTATTCATTACAACTTCGGGCGAAGGGAATTCAATTGAACCCCCACGCCACAAGCTAGCTCCGCCAATGTATACATATGGGATTGAATATTAAGATAAAAATGTTTAGGGAAAATACACTACAACTTCAATGCTACATCTACAAGACAAAATCCCCCTTTTTTTTTTTTTTTTTTTTTTGAAACTGGTAAAGATTCAAAATCCCTTGTTTTTTTAAAACTGGTAAGATTCAAAATCCCTTTGTTTATTTCTACTTTAAATATATTAGAAAGTTATTTAGATCTTCAAAAGAACTGATTGAAATATGACAATAGAAAGTCAAAACATAATGCACTCACCTGCACCCCATCCAGTCCTTACACCAGATGTTTCTTGATAGTTTCCGATGAACTGCAACAGTGTCACCAAGACAAGCTCAATGCAATACTAGTTTGGTATGTAATGTGCTAAAAAAGCAACACTTTTTAAATTCAAGTGTGCTAGCAAAGCACCATGTGATACTTCACTTTATGCAGCCATAAAATGCATGGCAGTCATGAAACTGAACAAAGAATGGTGAAGACAACAGTGGATCTGACAACAAAATGATAAAATAGGAAAATAGGGAAGTGAATTAATCTCAAAGGAAAAAAGATTTCTGCCACAAGATGTCAGGGAGAAAAAAGTAAGTAAGCTGCACAAATATTTGCATATGAACATAACAATTTCTACAGCATACATCTGAATTAGTACAACTTTATTGTATATGGATACAGGCACTGTAAATTTAAACAGCCTTAATAGAGTGGTAAACACTTTACAGTGCCTGCACTTTGAAACCTTAGAGCAGAACACTTAATACCACAAAAGGTAATTTTTCTCACCGTTAACAGCAAAATGAATATGAGAGAACTAGTGAATCCACAAAAGGTAATTTTGAGACCTTAGAGCACAACACATGATACCACAAAAGGTAATTTTGAGACCTTAGAGCACAACACCTAATACCACAAAAGGTAATTTTGAGCACAACACATAATACCACAAAAGGTAACTTTTCTCACCGTTAACAACAAAATGAATATGAGAGAACTAGTGAATCCACCAAGGATGGTATACAATTCTGAAGATGCTAACTTTCCTCTATACACTTCCTGCAGAGAGAGTGTCGCGATGAATAGAAGAAATGAATATAGCATCGAACTCCCAGATCCAGCCATGACTTCAGGAGTGTGCGCGCACACACACAAAAAAAAAAGATAAATCAGAATGACAGCTTGTTTAAATGAAACATAGCAGAAATTCATAAATAAGCTCCAATTCATTATGAACGTTCAAGGTATAATCAAGAAAGGCTGACATCATGTGAGCTAGAAGGCAACCTTAAAAAGAAAGCATTAAATAGCATGATTTGTTACCTTTAACACTTAAAAAATTTAAAGGACAACAATATATGCCAATCGTTATTTAGGAACTAACTTTTATGGAATTGTTACGAAGGATACTCAACACAGCAGATGAACTGGGACTGAGTTATATTCTCCACCCATAAGCAATGTATGAAGTGAAAATCTTTATACTTTTAATTGCAAATACTCAAGAAAAAACACTTAGACGAATAAGCTATCTTTTATGTCTTGTTTCCCCCCCCTGTTGGTGTTTATTCTCATAGTTATAGGAAGCCATTTATACATTTGAGTTGAAAAATTGTATACTTTAAATTGCAAAAAATACTCCAGAAGAAACTCTTGAATGATACGCTACGTCTTTTTTTGTCCTTTCTTTTTTCTCTGTTGGTGTTTCTTCTCTTAGTTGAAGGAAGCCCTTCATACACTTGTGACTTGAGTAACCTTACCAGTGTACCAAAAGGCTGTTCTTCAGATGTACAAAATCATTTTCAATTCCCTCAGTTGCTCTCCTATTTCTCTCCATACGACCAACATAAGAGCTACCGGTGCAACCTCCCATGACCTTTGTCTTCTTATCCTACTTCCCAACCCAGATGTGCAACACATCTTTGACAGTGCCTGGCATCACCCACTGTGTAGCAGAACAGTTTAAGACCATCCTCCACAGAGAACCACCTTATAATACACCAAAAGACAATCAACCTCTTCACTCGAGCATTTACACATATTCTCTTCTTCAAATTTTCAGCTGCTAGAATGGCTCCCCTCGCTGCCAAGCAAACAAAAAAGAACATTTTCTTGGGTGCCCTTGGAATCCAAACCAATGAGTGTGAGAAATGTGTCTCCTATCCCACCAACTTCTGGTGAGAGAGGAGACATGTTTTCCACATTTAGGGGTTTTTCCTTCTTAAGTTTTGTATCTTAATGTCTACCTTTTTGTGTACTCTATTTAATTCATGGTATGTGAGTTCTACTTCCACTAGTTACAACATACTACACAACTTTTTGTTTTTTTTTTCTAAATCAAGTAAATATTTCATTGATAATAACAAGGCAGCTTGGCCGTACACAAGAGGTTTACTAGAAAAAGGAGAAAACCTACAAAATATGGTTCTCTCCAAAAGACATCCAATCCTTTATACAAACAGCAACTACATGGGTGCACCTAAATAAAATAAGGGATCGGAGACTACTTCTCAATTGAGCAAAGCTCATCTCCACCCCTTCAAAAGCTCTCATATTTCTCTCTTTCCAAATGACCCACATTTGAGCAGAAGGAGTAATATTCCACACCTTGTGCCTTCTTCTTCTAGCTCTGCTCGTCCAACTGAACATCAAAACACCTTCACAGATATTGATATTACCCAAGAAATACCAAACCATCTAAAGATATCCCACATAACCTCGTGGCTAAATTGCAATGTAACAGAATATGATCCACGTCCTTATCAGCCTCTTTGCTAAGGAAACACCAGCTCAAGCAAACAACCTTCCATTTTCTAAGATTCTCCGTCATCAAGATAATACCTCTATAGCTAACCACGCGAAGGAACACACTTTCTTCGACACCTTAGGTATCCAGACGGAAACATATGGGAATCTCTTATCCACCCTACCAAGAAGCTTCTCATTAAAGGACTTAAAAAGTAAAACAAAACACTTTGTTATTTCCCAACTCCCAACTCAAAGTATAAGATATGTTGACTGCTTCGCAATGCTTTTGAAGTAAAACTAGTAGTCTCTGAAGCTCGGTCACCTTCCAATCTTGGGAATTCCTTCTGAACCTCAAATCTCAAAAAGTCTCATCCCCTCGAGTCCCCCCAACTTGTTGTACAGACAACTCCCCCACTTCAATCATTATCTCCCTCATTTTCACCTGAATCCTCCCAAACACTTCCTTAATCCACACCCTAATGTCTTTCTCAAGCAACTTTAATTATTTAGCAAGTCTGAAAGATTGTCTCCCCCTACATGGCGCAGTTCAAGATGATTTCTTCCCATCTACCTTAACCTTGTTGAGCAGAGTTATCTAGTACTTAAGTTGGTGAAAAATAGCAAGTACACCGTGGAATAGACAAGGTATAGGCAAATTGGCCAAGAAGCCACTATCACAAAAAAATAATACTCCCTTGGTCCATACTAAGTGGTGCTTTTACCGTTTCATTTAGGTCCAAAATAAGTGATGTTCCACATAGTCAAAAAGGTATTATTTTTTTTCAAGTTCACCTTTATTTAGATAGGTGAATTTTTACGAGTAACTATGAAATTATATTACATAAGTACTATTTAATTTAGGGTAAGTTAGTAAAAACGCTTCTTACTTTCTAGGAGTGAGTAGATATTTTAAGGGGTGTACCCAATTTAATATGAACCGGAGAAAGTATATTTAAGCAACCTGTAAACTATCATTGATCGTAAATAATTCTAACTAAAGAAAATATATATTTTTTTAAAAACAGTTGGGAGTATTTTATTTTTTTGAGAAGATAAGTTGGGAGCATGTGAGTCATTTCTGGCAAATCAAAGAACCATCTGCTCACAATTTTTTTAAAATAATGATGGGTTTGGGCTAAAGGCCAAGTACCTCAGCAAATCCATGTCACTCAAACTCTTCACTTAGTTAGGTCGGCCCCTTGGAGCAACCATCCCCTCAAAATTCTACTTAAAAAAATATTAGTTCATACAATTCCACTTAACTCTAAATAGTAAAATACAAATTTTATCTAACATTGGCAAAGGCAAGAGCTGAAGAGCATAGGAAAGTGCCAAGATTTTGTTGCACTTTCAGCTTTAATGAAAAAAGTGCCACCCAGGTGAACAACACTGATTTGTTCAACCCATATCATTTCCCACCAACTATTCTGTAAAAACACCATGTTAAACCAGCTTTATGACACTACCTCTGTTAGCCCTACTAATATTTCACCAATGCCTTGGACTCTCTGATTGCTAACATAATTTAATAGCAAAAAAGTTGTTTCTGGGAGACAGAAACGCCCATTTTCTTCACTAAATTAAGGCAGTTTAATGCACAATTTTCTCCATCAAACTGTTCCAAAAGAGCAGAGCAACCAGCTTCTTCAAACTAACCGTTTTGCGATCCAATTCAGTGTTTACCCTCAAGAGATCAAGAACAATTACAAATAGATAGTAAATTTACAACAAACAAAACCCCAATTAACGGATCTAAAAGGCAAATAGTCAATTTCTCATCGATTCTACAAGGATAGGAAGATGATAAAGGATTTGAGAACTCACCAGACGAAGAAAAGCACACAGATAGTTGGATCCAGATTCCAAGAAGCACACGCTGACAACTGCGGGTGATAATACGAAGAAGAACAAAGAAACTAAACGACGTCGTCACTGACCAGTCAACGTGAATAAATGAGGTTCCCAAAAATAAATGTGCACAAAATCAATATCAGTTTGCTATGTGGGTGCGATTTGTATATTTCGATTGTGAATATATAAATAGGATAAATATATATATACAAATTCCTTTCCCTTCTGTATTTATACCATTAGGGTCTGTTTGGAAAATTACCTGGTGATTGAAATTGATGTAATTACTATGATAGTAATTATCAGCCTAGTAATTATGCTGACCTGTTTGGTTGTCTCAGTGTACACATGTCATATTTGGATGCCACAATGTAATTACACATGTTCTGTTTGGATGCATAATTGCAATCATAAAATTATATTAAATTTTAAAAATAAAAAATTAATTTTAAAATTTATACCAGACAAATATGAAACGTTAATAATGAAATGAAATTAAATATTTAAGATATATATTATTTTTTGAAAATATATTAATTAATAAACATATGTTCTTAACTAATACTATGAAAAAATAATTGAGTTATATTTTTTCAAATTAATATATTTCAATTGAATTGATTATAAAAACTAGAAGTATGAAGTTTCTACGATCGTGAAATGCATATTAGATAAAAAGATTAATATATAAATAAAATGTCATAAATTATTAAAATGTTTGACAAAAAGATAATCTATCAAGTCTAATTAAAAAATGATTTGCAATGTGAATTCAATATTACTAAAACATATGAAACTGAAAATATAACATAAGTTCCTATAACCTTGCTTAACAATAAATTCTATTTTAATTTAAAAATTAGAATACTAATAAAATTATGCTAATGAGAAAATAAGCATGGCATAAAGAAATAGATAATACGAAAAAAAATGCATAGAATCACGTGAAATAAGGTTGAGAATGAGAAGAAAATGAAATATAATAATATAAAATAAAAAATAAACTTTTAGAAAATTTTAGAATAATAAAAAAAATAACTTTAAATAATAAAAATAAAAAAACTAAAACAAAAAAATAAAAAGAAGAAATAAAAAAATAATCAGCATGTAATTACCAACAATTCACTGTCTCTCCTTGTGAATTGCATAGTGTAATTACCCTCCGCCAATTACACTAATTACTTGCTGACCAAGTAATTACCTATCCAAACAAACAGGACAGACAATGTAATTACACCCAATTACACCAAATTCAATTACCAGGGTAGCTTTCCAAACAGGCCTTAGCAATTTTTCAAAACTCCATTTGTATATTTTGTTTGCTAATATACAAACATGGTAAGTTATTATGATTTTTTCATAAATCGTATACAAAATTTTGTATTTATACAAATCGTGCGAATAGCAAGAATTGTAGAAATTGTGGTCGTGAATTACAATTTTCTTTAGCTATAGTACCTAATATAGGCTAAATATTTGTTATTCTGTATAAGTTTCCTTTTTTGTTTTTTTAGGTAAAAACTTCCTTGCTTTACTTTAAAATATATTTCAAAAGTCCACGAGACACCATTGCATTAGTTACAACACAACCAACTTGGGAAGGCAAAATCCCAAGAAATTCTATTTATACATGAAATGGAGAATTTAGCTGGATTATGAGCTAACACATTTCATGTTCGAAGAATATATATAACCTTGATTTCTTCAAAAAGACTTTATCGATCACCAGACAACCTCACATAGCTGTGTATTTTTTTAAATTTTCCCTACTTTTTTTTTGGAACCATCACTATAAAGGTAATTAGAGGACTTATATTTGCTTAGTAATTCAAGGAAGAGCAGAGTGAAGAATACAACTATTACATATGAAGTTAACAAGAAGGCTTTCCTCTCTAATTAAACTCATCATATATGAGAAGCATTTGGCACACAGATCTTACAAATCACAAAACAGAAGAAAAGGAAAAAGGCCCCAAAAATAAACAATTGGTAGGCAGTGAAATAAATTTAGGCTCTACATGAAGATGGAAAACCAAAGTGACTTTTACAATCAAACACAGATAGATAAATACAAAAAAGTTTGAACTAAAAGAGTTCTAAAAAATTGAAAAGGTGTCCACTTTAGCTAGCCAAGTGGCTGGGAGAGCTGTTGAACATGGCATGCCACATGTAAGCTCTCGAAAGTACCATTTCGAGCTCTGAATGACTCCAGTTATGAGTGGGAAGGTGCTGAAGGAACATAACCATCTCTTGGAAGTCCAGCTTCAGCAGATTATCTGACCACTGCACAATAGACACAACATTCAGAACAGCAATTCTGGTCTAGTAATTACAACACCCAAACAGACTTCAGTTGAGTATAGGAAATAAATTTGGTATAAGAAAAGGGATGGAGAGTTGATGCTTCTTTCAAGAAACTTTTTATAATGCCTATGCAGGAAAATAACACTCCGGTCACAAGAAACACATCTTTTGGGTCAGTGACTGAAAGATTACATCTTTTGGGTCAGTGACCGAAAGATTATGTAACGATCGAAAACTGTGATCCTTGCTTTACATGGTCAAAAGAACCATGTCATATTTCAAGGGATCTCTATAAATTATAACAATTCCTCTGTGTCCTTCAATTCAATTACTTATTTACCAATCCATTTAGGACTCATCAAACAAAACTTTCTTTCTACATTAGGGTAAAGAGTATGTTTGTGTGTATACGCATTCCCGTATGTTCTGTATATGTAATGCTAGTAAGACTCAATGTCAATTTTCATCTCACATAAATTGCAAGCAGATATTAAGAGAAATCTTACTGTGAGGAGAAAGCTTGCAGCTATATACACAAGAAAATCTGGCAGTGCATCACCTTCGGCAAGATATGTATCCCATAATCGGTTAACGAGATGGAAAGGGATCTGCAAGAATGGATGATTAGGTCTTTATTTTTAGGGAATACGGCATCTAAGAAGGGCTTTATGAACAATGTGGACTTTCAAAATGACGAAAAACACTTAATCTAAAGGCAGAAAGACACTTAATAAAGCTAAAGACAGAAAAGCAGACCTCGCGTATCAAGAGACAATTGAACCAGCGAAAAGCAAACTGGAGAAATTCAAGCCCTTGCTCTTCCATGTGTGTGGACACAGGTTCTAGAAAATGGGGAGGAACCAAATATCAAAATTATAACATGTCACCTAATTTTTCAGGAAGAATATATACATAGACAGGAAAGACGGAAAATAAACCGTGTGCTGTCATTTCTTAGTCCCCTACTTTCGATTGCTTGTACTTTCTTAGCTATAACTAAACAACCATGGTTAACCTCTTATAATTTGAAAGCAAATAAGTGTTTTCTTATACGTGATGAAATTCACCATTTTGTCAGTTTCTTTTGACCTTTTCTAGTAATTGGTCTTCCAGGGTCTTTTTTCTTTCTCCCAGCATCTCTTTACCATGTCCAAATTTTTATGGTGATCCAAGTTCCAACTATCAGTAGACAATCTTTCAACCACCTCCATCAACAAATTATGAAAGACAGAAATACATGTGTAACTCATTGCAACCAAATAAATACAGAGCAATTTTAGCAGGTCCAGAAAACTAAATGAAATAAATACTGGTTCCAACAGTAAAACGCCCTCATAATGCTGTCAAATCATCGAGGTATACATACCCTTTCATAAAGTCATAGAAAGTAGAACTTATTCACAAAATAAAAGGCATATAATATGTGAAACCAAAATTTGCTTAACCTTTAAAAGTATCACCCCCTTTGTTTCAATTTGTTTGTCTTAGTTTGATTGGACACGGAGTTTAAGAAAGTAAAAAAGACTTTTGATTCTTGTGGTCTAGGGCGAAAGATTTGTATAATTTATCAAAATGCACTTTAATTGTGTGGGCTTAAACATGCAATGTGGGATTTGGAGTTAAAAAAGTTGCCAAATTAGGAAACAGGCGCTCTTTTCTAAAAAGACCAAAAAGTAAATAAAACAAATAGATTGAAATGGAGGGAGTACATTGTTTGTCAAGAAAATCAATAATTTTTGACACCATAATTCCAGATTCTCTAGCATTAGGCAGTAGATAGAGACAAAGAATAAAGTAGAAACCATTAGAGCATTACCATCTATCCGTCTAACCAACTCCTTTAGCTTAAACACGAGCCTCTGGATTCCCGGTTGAGCAAATGTGTAATGGTCTTGCATCCCATCAAGCAATTTTGATAGACACCAATAACAATCAGCTTCTATACCAGATATTTTCTCAGAAGGTAGATCAGACATCATCCAATTGTCAATGCTCCCTTCTACGTGTTCTGACAAGAAAACAACTAAGAACGGTGTTGCAAGATCATTTATTCCCTGCACATATCCACTTGCAGGGTGCCGGATGGCCCTAGAAAGGAAAATGATAAATCAACAGAATATGAGAACAACCACATCACCAACAGGAGCAATAAAGAAAGGTTAATGAATGCCCATGCACTAAGTTGCACGGACTCTTCACTTTTGTTGCCGCACCCGTGTCAGATTCTCCAAAAATACAACACTTTTGGAGAATCCGACACGCACATGCTGACATTTTTGAAGAGTCTGAGCAACATAGCCCATGCATCTTCAATTCTTTAACTTTTATTTCTGGGCTGCCCTTATGGTGACGCCTACTAGGGTGTGCAGTACTTTTTTTTTAATTTGGTTTTGTATTATTTGGATTCAGATTTTCAGTTATGAAAAAATTCAGTTCAATCAAAACTCAAGTTCAGTTTCTTTAGGTTTCTCTTTTAATTTGGTTTTTCTCCGGTTTGGTTTTTGGTTTATTGGATTTGTCACTCTCTTAATTGCTAAAATCATCAATGTTTATTTGGTGATCGGAATGAACAAGGTAGTGTATGTAGCAAAATCTTAGTGTGATAGTTGGTGTATGGAATGTATATCAGTAACTATAATGTTAGATGAGATCGTAAATTAATAATCAGGATTTCTTTAATTATTTGGTTTTTCGGTTTAGTCCGACAAATGCTCACACCTAATGACTACTACCAATTTCAATTGTCGACCATGCCAAAAGCCCATTATGACTCATTTGTTTTCTCATCTAGTTCCACATCTTACCTAAAGAAATAAATGTAATGCTATTTCCTTTCCTCTTCCCTTTGTAGAGATATTCTACAATTCAAGGAGAATGTTACAGCTAATGAATACATAGAAATAGAAATAGTTTACCATATGTAAAGTATGCGCTCCAGGGATTTCTGAACTTGTGCTTGTTGGAAAAAAGAAACATCAGGCACCGTTCTAGGACAATCAACAGCAATCTAACAGCACAAGCGAAGCAGTAGTTATATGACTGACGACATTGGGAAATGAGCATAAGTCATAAAAAAGCACAATCCAAATGCATCGAGAATACCTGCCGAAGCATGTTGATCTCTTCATCTGTTCGCTCAATATCTTGAATGTCATAGTACTGAGCAACACAATCAAGATAATCTAGACGCTTTCTTCTCAGAACTCCCTCCCTTCTATCTGAATTAGGGGGTGCATATCCCTGTTGTCAGCTCATTATTTAAATTTCATAAAAGCAACAACTTATGTCATAAGAAAATCTGCAATCCAGTTTAACATGTTTTCTTAACTATGTAACTCAGTCATGGGAAAACAGATTTCATAAAATGGAAGCAAGCAAACTTGTCTACAAGAATACCTTTTTTACTTTTGAGAATGGTAATAATATTGTAAATGTAGTGCACAACAACTGTGCTAAGTCATATTTACAGATTGCAAATGGAATCCAAAAGGCATAGCTTTCTCTTGGATCCTACTATTACAGGGATTCTATAATGTCTAACATTGAATCAACATCCTGTACTAAATCTTCCTTAAACCAAAAATGAAATAAAAAAAGGCATTCATCTTGATTTTCTGTATGGAGTTGCGGGTCCCTTCAAAGCATTTATAATTTCTCCCCTTCCATATAATCCACCACATACAGCCTGTTATAATCTTCTACCAGTTTTTTTGGTCTAACTAGTCCACCAGGTAAGTTTCAACAAGCAAGTAGTTCCCCTAGAGTCGTGGGCATAATCCTTGATAATTTCATACTAAGGAATAGTTGCCAGAGTACTCCAGTTACTTCACAATGTATAAAAAGATGGTTTCTACTTTTAGACTCCAGTCCACATAGATAACACCTTGAACAAAGTTGCATTTCCCTTCTCTTTAAGTTTCTTGTGTAAGGCAACCATCTCTAACAACTAACCACACAAAAAAACATTGGGAGGTGTTTTCACTTGCCAAAATGCCTTCCAGCTCCATACATGGACTGCTGATCAGCCTAATTGAGATGTGAGTATGCTGATGTTACCATAAACAGACCCTTTTTTGAAATTGGTAACATATTACCATAAACAAACCCTTACGCCATATACAATTTAATCTATCCTCCTCTATTGTTATTTCCTTGAACTTATCCAGAACTTTTAGTATAATAAATCTGGGAAGTTCCCTGTTGTTGAGTTGTATTGTAAAAATCCATCTCCACCCATTCTGGTCCCAGTTATCTTCCACTGTGGCTTCAGGAATTAGAGTCTTGAGTCTTAATGTCATTGAAATGTCGTCCAAAGTCACGTCCCAAAAAAATTTCTAGATCTCTAATATTTGAAGTTACATTTACGGGAAAGAGCAAGCTAATTATCCAGTTCACATGAAGACCATAAACCGCTTAAAGAAATCAAAACCAATCTCTGGAATTTGAACTAATGGATATCTGCATCACATAGAATGAGGGTATCATCTGCATAGAGTAAGTGTGAGACTTCTATGCTATATCCCACCTTGAAAACTTTGATCCAACCATTGTAGTTAGCAATATTAAGCATTCTGATAAACCCTTCCATTACTAAGAAGTGGAATGGATAAAAGGGATCACCCTATCGAAGACCTCTTTGAGCTGAAAAGAAACCCTCTAGGGACTCATTGATGATTACTGAATATCTCACAGTACTAATTCAAAAAGAAATCCAGTAGATCTATTTCCTTCCAAATCCCATTTTGTTACAAGTGTTCATAAGGAAACCTCAATTCACATGATCGAAAGCTTTTTCAATGTCAAGTTTACAAAGAACCCCATTGTTCTGATCTTTTTTTCTTAGATTCATCCATTCGTTCGTAATGAGAACAACATCCATAGTTTATCCTCTTCTGATGAAGGCCATCAGAGATTTAGCAACCAGCTGGTCCATGACGCTCTTCAATCTTTCGGTCAACAATTTAGATATGATTTTACAGAAACTTCCCGTCAAGCTAATGGGCCTAAAATCCCTCAATTCAAGAGGCTCATTCTTTTTGGGAATCAAAGCATGTATGTTGCATTGAAGCTTTATTCGAATGTATGCTGGTTATAGAAACCTCTGATGCTTCATGATGTCTTCTTTGAGAAAAGACCAGCATCTCCGATAAATAGCATTGTGTATCCATCTGGACCTGGTATTTTATTCTCTGTACACTGTTTGACTATATCTAGGACTTCTGACTCTTCAAAAGGCCTTTGTATCCAGTTGTTCTCTTCCTGTTAACCTTACAACAATCACCCAATGAGAAATAAGGTATCCACTCTTCAGTTTCAGAGTATAGGATCTGAGAGAAGGCCAAGATTTCTCTGTTGATGGCATCCAGATCTTAAATAAAAGGCCCACTGACCTCAAGTTTATCAATGGTGTTGTATCTCCAATGTTAGTTGGCCATCTTTAGAAAAACTTGATATTTTTGTCTCCCTGGTTAACTCATAATCCCCTAGATCTTTGACTCCATTTAATTTTTTCAAATTTGGCAAAATCGTGCAATTCTTTGTGGATATCCATTCCATTGGAAACAACCTCTCTACCTCCGAGGTAGGGGTAAGGTCTGCGTACACTCTACCCTTCCCAGACCTCAATTTATGGGAATACACTGGGTATGTTGTTGTGGTTGTCCTTGTGGATATCCACTCCGGTGAAGAGCTCCTTTCATCTACAATTCTAGTCTCCAATATACTTTCCAAGTTGGCCAGCTTTCCCAGAAGTATTTATTAACTTACAAATTTCAATATTTTTGCCAATATCAAATCAGGTGTTTCAGAAATGTCAAAGGAAATCCACCAATTTTTTCCTCATATAAGTGAAGCCATCAACCTCTAACCACCACAACTTATCAAACTTGAAGTATGACTAGGAGTTAGATTTTTCCCATTCACCACACTGAAGCATCAAAGGTGCATGGTCAGATGATACTCCTGGAAGCATGGACTGTTTTACGGACTTGAATTCATCATCCCATTCAGTAGAGAAGCAGCTAATGTCGATGACCAAATTTGACTTTATGTATCTATTGATCTTGGCTAAAAAGATTGTTTAAATGAACTCTAGTGGTTTAGAAATTAACTTTCCTGTTTAAGAGAGAATTAGAGAAACCTCCCTCCATGTAATTTCACATAACAAAGTTCAATGCCGAAAAGTGAAAACAATAGTCTCCTAGAGGTAAGGAATTTCACAAAACAAAGTTAAGTACCTAAAACAGACACCGAAACAATAAAGATAAATCCGAGATGGTTTAACCAACTAATATAAAGCATTCATCATATGATTCCATCAAAATAACGGAAAATGGCTAGTTGCTCTTTCATGTGTCAAAAAGAGATAGATCAGTGAATCATCTTTTGTAAATTTTAGAGTGGCTCAAGATATATTGTGCATGTTTCTTGTGATTGCAGAGTGCGATGGGTTATCCTTGATCAATTGAGTCCATTCTTTTCTCATTTAAGGCATGAGGATAAGAAAGTGTCTAACTGAAGGAATCTGTTGATTGAATCCATTCCAAATGAAGTTCCGCTAACAACGCTTACCCATTACCCACAGTGCAACCCGGCTTTTTAGGGAACCATAGATAAGGAATGACAGCAGACCTTACAACAAAATAAACCAGCCACCACTCATTTGAGAGAGTAAATAAATTAGGGTTGAGCTTACGACAGTCTGACTTTGGAACCTTGGAGAACTATATAACACTGGGTTTTATGGTAGATTTTCTCTTAGAGAAGTAATATATGTTTTGAGGATGTATATGAACCTGTTCATATAGTGAAAATGAATTGCTTTAAGAGTTTCCTTTCGTGATATGAGAAAGAGTTGATGAAAGGAGTTGAAGATATTTGCTAGTTCCTAGATTCTTCTAGTTGTGAGTCCCTCAAGATATTACCCCTCTTTTTATCTTCACTCTGTTTTTTTCCCTTTCTCTTTCTTTGATTATTGTACTTCTGCTGTTCTGTCTCCTTGATCCCAAGTTTATATATAATACCTCTTCTTTACTGACCTAAAAACATTTCCAGAGAAATTAAGTTAATTAGAACCATACCAAAAGAAGCCGCCATATGTTGGGACGCAGATATGATGGGATACCATTCCAAGATAATTCACGCAATTTTTCTGCAAGAGAAATTGGGATGCACATCAAGAAGAAAATGCAACAATCAGATCGGTAGATAACATTGAGAATTAACAAACAATAGCTACTAAATCTGTCAATCTGTACAAATCATTAAGAAGGAAAAATTAACAAACCCCGTGGAAGAGCAAACCAGAAACAGTTGTGATATATGCATAACTGTCTTTTAGTTTCACATTAAAGGGCTTACCTAGTGAAAATTCACAAAGCCTTGAGACTAGGGAAAGAAATCCAAAGAAAGCATGACCTTTGTGATCAACGGGCCAACGAATAAGCCAGTGATAGTTTAAAGTGGCAGGAGGGGCGTAGGAATAAGCCACTGCAACAAATCCAATCCCACAAAGGCTTATCCTTAGCTGAAGATCAAAGTTTTTCTTTAGGTATAGTAAGAATTTCAAGTAAGCGTACAGTGACCCGCTCAAAATCTTGATGCAAATCAACGAAGTTTTTGTTTAAAGTCTCAGAGGTATACACCCATTTAATTGTGGTCACTAATCTTGGTGTACAACTAATTTATTACCTTTCTTTAAGTTAAATTTCTCAACCTTCCCAGTGCTAAGAACCAACCCATTTTGGTTCTGTTTGAAGGTAATTCAGGGCTCACATAAACCGGAAGAAGAGCCATTTGTATCCTATTAATGTAGTGCCTAGGGGTGGCAAACGAGGGGGTCAAGTCGGATATGGGATGGTTGAAAATGAGATAGGTGAAAATGGATAAAATATCCGACCGACTCATATTTGATTGGGATTAAAATGGGTAGAAATCCAATGGATAATCCATATTATCCATTGCTTCTTATTATGTAAAGAAATAAGTATTTCCATATTACAAGGTTGTTTTCTTATTCTTTTTCGCCTTTTAGGTGTGTTTGGTATGAAGGAAAATATTTCCATGTTTTCCTAGAAAATCTTTTTCTGATTTAAGGAAAGTTTTGAAAATTTTTTTCCTTACTTTATGTATGAAAGTTATTTTTTAAAAGTAAGAGAAAGTAAGTCCATTTGAAAAGTTTTCTCAAAGCTTCTTGTTCATATCTCTCATCAAAAGGTGCTACTCGATAATGTGTGTCTGGTAAATATTTCCCAAAACATTAAAATCAATGAAACATGAGAGAATTGGAAAATATATTTCAAAAATATATTTCTTCATACCAAACACACCCTCAATAAGTGTACGTTTTAGAGGTTCCTACATCCTTACATACTAAAGGGAAGTGCAATTGGTGGATACCCATGAGTTATCCATATATTATGATGGATAATATGGGTTGATCCACTTTTAAGAGACTGGATAACCTTAGCAGGAACATGGGGGACTTACTTTTAAGTGGGACATTGTAACACTTAGCAGGAAACATGGAAGACTGGATATAAAAAAGCTAGGCCTTCAGAATTCCTATCTTCTACAGAAATGGTTGTGGAGATTTTGCACTGAAGAGCTGTCATTATGGAAGAGAGTCATCATTGACAAATATAGACTACCAAGTCATTGGTCTACTGAGGAGGTTCTAGGAACATTTGGGTGTCGTGTTTGGAAGACCATCAGAAGAC
Source organism: Solanum pinnatisectum (assembly GCA_035578085.1). Taxonomy (NCBI): domain Eukaryota; kingdom Viridiplantae; phylum Streptophyta; class Magnoliopsida; order Solanales; family Solanaceae; genus Solanum; species Solanum pinnatisectum. Next base: position 7,542,301 of record CM069086.1, on the reverse strand, counting down.
TATGGCCACAGTTCAAAGACAACATCTCACTTAAGGTGGGAAATGGCAGAAAAATTGAAATCTGGAATGATCTATGGATTGAGAAAAAATGCCTAGCAACATTATTCCCAAATCTGTTTATACTCGGCTAGCAAAACAAGGACACAATCTCTCAGATATGGAGCCCTCAGGGCTGGAATTTTTTGTTTAGAAGAACCCTTAATGACGGGGAGATAGAGAGGATCATTACTCTATTTCAGATCCTAAATACCTTCCTTGGAACCTCCAATGAGCCAGATAAGCCTATATGGAGATTACAAAGGAAAGGAGTGTTCACACTGAAGTCTTGTTACTGGAGTAGCAATGCTGTTCAAAGACAAAATAGAATTTGGCCTTGGAAGCTAATTTGGAAGATTAAAATACCCCTAAAGATCTCATGTTTTGCTTGGTTGGTGTGTCGAAGGGCTTGCTTAACACATGAAGTGCTTCAGAAAAAAGGAATACAGATTTGTTCAAGATGCTTTATGTGTGATCAAGATGCTGAAGTCAATGGACATTTGTTCCTCTACCACAAGGTAGCAACCAACTTATGGAACATGTTTTTTTGCATCCTTGGTGTGTGCTAGTAACTCCACAGACCACTAAAGGTCTACTAGACAACTGGAAAGAGATAGGGAGAAGACACTCTACTGAAGACTGGTGGGAGCTAATCCCAGCCTGCATTTGGTGGACCTTATGGAAAGAAAGGACTGCTAGATGTTGATAAGAGTAACAACATTAAGAAGATAAAGAATGAATAGCCTTAGCCTTTTGTATTTTTGGTGTAAATATGAGGGGGGATATAGAACTTTTTGTTGATTTCATAGGCAATTTGTAATCTCTCTCTCATGGGGTAGGTTTTGATATGCTCGGATGAGATTGTAAGTGACCTATGCTCGTCATTTTCTAATGATGAGACTTTTGTGATTACAAAGTTACCCTTATCTCAAAAAAAGAGCCTGGATAACCAAACCACTTAAAATGGGTTGGGTCGAACGAATAACCATAAATTTATTTTGCCACCCCTAGTAGTGTCTACTATCGAATTGTTGACTTGGGTATTGGGAGGAGAAGTAGGTCTCCTGCCAATTACGTATTTAGGAATGCCCTTGGCAGCCAAATCAAAGCCTAAGAAGATCTGGAATTCTGTGATTGAGAAGTGTGAAAGAAATTGACTAGGTGCAATACTCAGTACTTATCTCTAGGGGCAGGATCAACCTTATAAACTCAATACTTGATGTGCACTGTCAACTTACATGATGTTCCTTTTCCCATTACAGCTGGGTTATTCAGAGGAGTGATAAGCTTAGGAGAGATTTCTTATGGCAGGGTCACAAGGAGAAAAAGGGGTTTCATCTAGTCTAGTGGAGCAATGTGCTGCATGGAGAGAGGCAGGGTAGTTTAGGCACTAGGAATTTAAAGTTGTAGAGTAATGCACTCAAAGTGAAATGGCTTTGGAGATACCCTCAGGAACCCAGGCTTACTAGGCTTATGGGAGGTATAATCAGAGCTAAATACACATGGTGAAGATAATAGGTGGATCTCAACAGAAATTCTTTCTACTTATGGAGTGAGTATATGGACATCTATACGAACACTCTGAGGATCACACTACTAACAGGGTGTTAAATGGGTGGATAACATCATTTTGGGAGGATAAATGGTTAGGTAATTCTAGCCTTAATGAACACTTTGTAGGCATTTATGCTTTGGACTTGCAACAAGAGAAACCGGTAGATGAAGCATGGTCTCCTCAGGGTTGGAATTTCAGTTAAGAAGGAATCTAAATGATTGGGAAATGGATTACAAAAAAATTTAAAGAGTTCAAAGGGACATAGGAGAGTGCTGACGGACTATGGTGGAAAGAAGATAGTAAAGGACTTTTCAGGGTAAGCTCGACATACAAGTTGTTGAACCAGGACAGCCAACAGATGATGAATTGACTATGGAAGGACATTTGGAAAGTGAAGGTACTATTAAGGTTGCATGTGTTTCACCTGGATGTTATCCAAAGAAGTGGTTTTGACTCATGACAACCTTAGGGTTTTTTTTTCCTGAAACTGGTAACTTGTATTTCATAGCATTAAGGATATGCTGGCCACATCCAAGAAATGAGCTACAAGGAGAAATTAATTCTAAAACTTCTAAGAAGTCCACGATCCGTTCTTCCTCTTTTATACACTGCTCTTTAGACCATAAACATAATGAAGTAATACAATTCCATTTGATCTTTTGGATGGAGTTAGATTTGCCTTCAAAAATCCTTTTATTTCTCTCCTTCCTTATGTCCCACCAGATTCAGGCTGGTACTGTTTTCCACCACTTTTTTTTGACTCTTGCTTCCACCCCTTCTTATTCTACAGTTCAATAAGTTTGCAGTATGCTCTGGTATTGTCTATTACTCCCTAGCCAAATAAAAAAAATGCCCAAATTTGTGATGTTACCTTACAGTATAAGAACAAATATTTGTTAGTTTCTGCTGCCTCCTGACAAAGAGCACATGTAGATGTTATCAGGACTCTCCTCCTCTACAATGCTTCATGGGTCAGACGTTTGTTTTTATGACCATGAGTGAGACGTGTTTTCTTCACCACCAACTCATGATGACCTTAGTAAGAGAGTAATTTATAAATGTTCATGGTGTTATTTGTGTGGTGAAGAAGCTAAGTCAGTTCGTCATCTATTCCTAAATTGAAGGATAACAAACATGATATGGAAGATTTTCATTAGTCTAAGAGGCATTGCTTGGACAATGCCACGGAAGATTATTGAAGTCTTGTTTAGCTTGGAAGAGGCACGGTGATACCTCACAGGGAGAATTACACCCCATAAGTTAGATATTCAGGTGGAAGAACCCAAGGCAATATAAACCCAACATCAATAAATTAGTATACTGATGTCAGATGTCAGACTCAAGTCTCATACCTTGCAATGAACCATAACAAATCACCACGCGTTGCATCTGTAACTAGGTGGAAGAACCCAAGGCAATATAAACCCAACATCAATACATTGCTATACTGATGTGGGACTGCAGTTGCATACCTTGCAATGGACCATAACCAACCACTAAGCTCTGCATGACGATGGCTCCACACTGGGTAGATTTTGTTCTACCACAAGTAGGTAGCTCTTTTCCAGGTAACCATTTTCGAGTCACGCTAGCTAGGTAGCCTGTGTTTGACTGTACGCTAAATATTTCTAGCTACGGGCGAACACTACAATACCGACATCACCATCCATGGCACAGTAGCCACGGAGGGTGATGGGTGGCTTTGATACCATTGATACAACCTAGGGAGAATCATACCTCAAAAGCTAGTTATTGAGGTGGAAGAGCCCAAAACTATATAAGCTCCATGTTAGTATATTGCTATACCGATGAGGGACTCAAGTCCCTTAGCAATGTCTAGCTGCACAGCAAGCCATATGCACCTGACTCAAAGATTGCTACATGGAAAAGAGCTACCTACTTGTGGTAGAGTGGAAGCTACCCAGTGTGGAGCCATTGAGGACAATATATGCAGAGTGTGATGGATTGTTATGGTTCATTGCAAGGTACGAGACTTAAGCCCCACATCAATATAGCGATGTATTGATGTGGGGTTTATATAGCCTGGGATTTTCCACCTCAATAATTAGCTTTTAGGGTGTGATTCCCTAGGTTGTATCAATCATATTAGAGCCAACCACCACCCTTTATGCCCACCGTGCCATGAATAAGGATGGTGGTATTGCAGTGTTCACCCGGGGCTAGCAATGCCTAACGCACACAAGCACATGGGTATTTGACTCAAAAAATGAGTACATGGACAAGAGCTACCTACTTGTGGTAGAGTGAAAGCTACCCAGTGTGGAGCCATTGAGGTCAATGGATGCGGAGTGTCGTGGTTTGTTATGGTCCATTGCAAGATATGGGACTTGAGTCCCACATCAGTATAGCAATGTACTGACGTAGGGTTTATAGTCATGAGCTCTTCCACCTCAATAGCTAGCTAGCTTGTGGGATGTGATTCTCCTTGGGTTGTATCACAGGACATGGAACTTTAAACAGAGATATATGGATGATTGTCCCAGCGTGCAAATGGCGGACAATTTGGAAAGAAAGGGATTTCAAATGTTTTGAAGACAAATGCAATACAGTACAAAAGATCAAGCTTTTTAGCTTTTGGTGTACACAGAACAACATAGAAAACATTGCTTCAATCATAGATATCCAGATTTTCGTTATGTTTCTGGAGCATATTCTTTCATTTTTGCCCTTGTAAATATGGTCTCAACACAACTTTGATATTGTTTTGATTAAATATACACAAATATTACTTTCTCAAGGAAATAAAATATTTAATTTCAAGGATATCAACATTAGTGAGCACTTCATCAAAACATTGCGATAATAGGTACTTTATGCTCATAAGTCATTGGTGTAATTTTCGATAGACCATAAATTACTTTTGGTAAGTTTCATACTAGTTTCCTGTCGTTCTTACCTTTCCTAGTGGGTAAGTCTCTTAGAAAGTGCCCCATCAAAATGTTCTTATTGAAATTGTAAGGTCAAGTGAAACAACTTTATCAAGTAGGCTCAGTTTATTAATATTATTTTGTAACTTTTGACGTCTTGTTATTGTTGTTAAATTGCATGATGGATTTTTTCCTGGATTTGTACTTACTCCTAAGATTCAACTGATAATGAAGTTTTGAGCAGCTCAAGCTTTCAATCCTCTTCATATTCAAATTGCATCACCCAAAATCCACTCCCCCATTCCAACAAGGTGCAGTGAACAGGTATATTTTCCTGCATCTATTCATTTTCAGGTACAAAGGAAGCATACTAATTTAAGCAGTGCATCCCCTACGTTGAACTTTAAACCCAATTGCAGAAAGATCATGAGGATATATGGAAATTATCCTCTCAAAGACTATTGTAGGTAGAACTAGAATTTCAACTCTCACACAGCATCATCAAGATGCTTCTCCAAAAATCCTCTGAGCGCATTTTTAGCTTTCTCATGTTCTCATTTTTCATTTAGGTCTAGAAACAGTATGAGTGGCACTATTAGAGTTCCCTGCATCTACACTGCATAAATGTTCCTTCAAATTAGTTATCACATTTGTATTAAGCCATAAGCTAATCTGTTGCCGGAGAGTCTATATCACTTGCTTTGAGTTATTCCATCTTAGGTAAGCTGTAGGCAATGGATGGTATTACAGATGTTTGGTGGATCAGGAAAGTTTATAATCAAGTATCTTCAATGCATTTGCAACCATAGATTATAAATTGTGAAACCTATGTCAAGACCTGTCAGACTCAGAGCATACTTGAACACAAATGAAACGAAGAAGAAGAAGAAAGGGGGGGGGGGGGGGAGGATCAGGACGGTTTATCACCTTAAACAGACTGCTTTTCTTGGTGAGAAAGGAAGCTCTTCTCCCAATTTCTCAAAAAAATTAATTAGTGAAAAGTTGAGGAGTAAATGCATGTAAAGGATACTCATTAAGTCATCCTTTTATGATCATGGCACCCATACGATCCCAAATAATAAGCTCTAAGCACTATATGCTAAATTATGCAAAGAAAAGAATCATATATGTTTATATATAACCATGTAAATATCACCTCATCCTTACTTATCCAAAAATATATATCTTGGTACCTAGAATAACAGTTGTCGCAGACAATTCTTTTGTGAACTTCATTAGCCTAGCCGAATCAGTAGCTCTAGAGCCAATTGATGGCTTCTGTACTTCGTTGGATGTTTGTTCTGAATTTGACGTTGATGATTTCGTCTGGCTAGCAGATGAGCTAGCATTCAGATTGCTTCTACTTTGCAGTTCATCCTAATAGTCAAGGAAAAGAGCTTAATTTGTGCTGATGAATTTAAGCAATAGATATATCACATAACCACATACACTGGATATCAGCACTGCTTGTACCTCAAAAGATCCATCTGCCTGTTGGCTTGGTCCCGTCTCACTATCTCTTAGACTTCCATGATTATCTGGAGATCTCATAGTTGAGTTATCCAGTGGGTCTGACCTCCGTGTAATCAGTACTTTGCCAGGGAAACTGCGTCCCTTTAACAACCTGCACCACATCATAGCTTTTGTGATTATCAAAAGTTATAGAAAAAAAAAGGTGTTCTGAATGGAAAAGAATAAGACCAAGTAATCAACATCCTTGACTGTTAAATATTTTTGATAACCAACATCCCTGACCGTTAAATACAAAACATTTTTATTCCAGATGGTTTTTCCTTAATCAACAAGGATAATATTTCAGATGGTGCTTCTAGTTAATAGTCAAAGTCGGCACATGTTAACCAAAGAAGTCACTGTACTGGCAACGTCTAATAAAAGGACAACAATCAACAAATGTGTAATGTTGTTCATATTCAGGCTAAGTTTGGCCTTTGTCCTTAGCATTTCTTTTTATGTTCAAGGATAAAGCAGCCCAACACTTCTAATGTCTAAATCCAACTATTAAAAAACTAAAGAGAAATAAAAAAATGAGAGATTGACTCTTGCAGTGTATCACTGTACATTGAGACTATTAACTTCAAGAAACCCAAAGTCCATATTTCACACATCACTGCCACAACAAATAAGTAAAAGTAACAAGAGCTCCTAGGGAGCTAGGAAATTTGAAAAAAATAAATCCAAACTTTAACCCTTGCAATCCACACAAAAAATGAAAAAAATACTAAATGCATTTCCCAATGTAAAGACCAACAGACAAATGAAAAAAACAACACAAACTACTAGTGATCAAAGGTTCAAGTCTACCACTATACAAGGACGCCTCAGCTGCAAAAAAAAAAAATCTCCTCACCCAACTCCTATTTGATCAAATAAAACCTAAGTTTTGCTTAAAGTGTCGAAAAATTGAAACACTCCAAAAGAAGACGACGAAATAGGATTGGCCTAGGAATCTAACTTTGATGTTTTTCTAGCATATCACCTTACAAACAAATATATTGAGCTCTTCACTTCCTGTTGATATTTGTCCTAGTAGTAACAAAAAAATTCATCAAACTAAACAAACACAGTACTCACAGAGAAAATATAACAAGCTTTACAACCTAAAATTTCTCAACTTTAACCTCCATAAACTGCCAAAACGTCATTAAAAGAGGGAAAATACTAAACATATTTCCAATCACAAATTCAGCATTGAGATCACAAAATTGACATACTCAGTCACTGATCATACCCTCCCTAAGTCCAATTGAGTTGAATTACCTCAAAATGGTACATATAAAAATGCCGAAAATGGGAAATCTAAGTGATGGGTTTTAGAGAATTATATAGATCTGAATAAGAATAATGATTACCCTTGAACATTTCTGAGAGTTTGATTGAATCTTGAATCAACAGTAGCATTTCGATCTTCCTCTCTGTCGCTCCTCATGGTTTAACTCTAGGTTACCACACCATTGCTGCTCGCAAAACTCTTTTCTTATTGCTTTCAATGGAAGTGATGACTATGGTACACCTGCGACTCAACAAAGGTACAACTTCTTTATGCGTCTTTTGCTCTCTCCAGTTTCCACTTCGGTCACGAAATTAGACGCTACTTGCATTTTATATTTTGGGTAAAGGCAACTATATATTTGTAGTACTTAGTAGATATCAGTGTTCAAAATCGTAATTGATAAATCAAGCGTAAAATTAATTTATTGACTTATTGGTATTGAGTTATCGAATAAATTGTTGGATGAATTAACATTTATAATTCATGGTAAGTTAATAATCTCTCTAAGATAATATTTTTATTCGATTCCGATTTTGGACAATGAAAAAAAATCACTAATTTCGATAAGATAATAAGAAAATATATTTTCAGTAGACTCCTTCATAAATATATGATTTACAAATATATCTAAGACAATTTAGTAAAATATGATTCTATTATGTTTTGTTTTTTGTTAAAAATTAAATATAGTTGAAGATCATATCTAACTTTTCTTATTGCTTCCAAAAATTTCAGTGTTGTCTTTTCGTACTGCACCATAAAATTGTGAAATCTAGATGCGTTAAGTGTTCCTTACATGTAACTAGTTCCAAAGGTAAAAAATATATTTCAATGAATCATACACATACATTGTACTTTATGTATAATAATTTTTTTATGTGAATTCAATAAATATGATGCTTAATTTAGTAAGATACAAATTTTAATGTATTCATTGTACTTTATGTATAATGATTTATTTTTTATGTGAATTTAATAAATAATAAATTAGTAAGATATCATGATTTTGATGTAATCAAAATGACCTTTATTGAATCTCAAAACGCTCTTTAAATTATCGATCAAATAATATCTCTACAAAATAATAATATTTCATAGTTTCACCTTTATTAATTTAGTGAGATTTTACAATAGTTGCAGGATTAAAGAGAGAGAACGAGTGTTTTTTGAATTAAATTATGTGTGCTTTTTCAACTTTTTTAGATCAAGAATGCCCATATCATAATTTCATATCTACCAGACTAATTAATTGAAAAAATCCTAATTATTTGTGATCAATTCATATTAACGTCTCATCCTCTTATACTTTGAACAAAATTGGAATATTGTATCACTTTTTACTTTGGTTGATATATATTATACACACTTGTTCTTTTTTATTCATTCTACAAATTGGTGAATTTGACAAATAATACAGCAGCAGTAAACCCAATTTAAGTTTTATTTTTCTTCCATTTTTTCAATTTTCACTTGATTTTTGTTTGTATTTAGTTTGTGAAGGCATTGTTTATAACTAAAACAATAGATTAATTGTCATATGGTACCAATCACACGCATAAAGTTCTTAGCACAATATACACCGAAATGCTTCCAATCATTATTTCCAGCAGGGAGCTTGACGCGTTTTTTTTCCATGTTACAAACATATTTTGATGACAATGGTGTCAGGATCAGCTTAAGCACACCTTGACTATACAACTGGTTGCCTGCTACAATTCACCAGCATGGGTACTAGGTAATCTGTCCACCAAAGCTAGCTCTCCTAAGTTGCAACCACCAACGGTGCATACAACCTGTGCAGGATATTTGAAGAGAAGATTTGTTTCAATATCATTTGTATACAACTAAACAAAGAGGTTGAGCTCAAGGATCAAGATCCTGCATTTCTACACTTCAGATGAGAAGGTCGAGAATGATGCATGGTCTGATAGATATTCAGCTCCATGCCATTCAGATTTCTGCAAGCCTTTCCCAACAATTTGGTGGAGACCGTCTGTATTAGCTCATCCCTAGTGCCTTTAACTATAGTGAAAGGCCTCTCGTTAACACCCTTTGAGATAGACCAAGATGTGCCCAACAGCAATCCTTGTCAATCTTGCAACTACTACAGTTCTAACGAGTCCACACAGTGGAAACAAAGGAATTTCCCTACTTTGTCTTCTTGAATCTCCTTGGTCTTTTTCCGACAGTCCTACCATGTACAGGATGCTCTACATTCCATTTCTAAGCTGACTGGTATCATGTATTGAGGTGGTCCTCAGAGAGGTCACTCAAAACTGTTCAGAGGTGATTTATCCCTGCTTCAAAGGACACACTAACATGAGCTCCCAGCCTAAAGATCTCAAACAGAACGAAATTATAGAGGCAAAAAAGATGAGATTCGGGTACTAAAGAAATGCTATCTTAGATACTTAACAGAAGTTGCCAATGATATCAGGCTAGGCATCCATGACATCTGTACATCTTAGGTTGAGCTGGAATAAGATGGGAAAAATCATCCCTCAGACTGGGAGATGATAATGAGAATCCAAGACCTGCAAATAAGTGATAACACACATACCATTTAGCAACAACTAACAATAAGCAACTCAGAAAAACCAATTCTTGCCATCTCCATTTCCCAAAAAAATAATAGTAATAAACTAGTAATAATAATAGGAGTGTCCCAGCCAAGCTGAGGAGCAAAAGGAGAGCATGCATGCTAACTACCTACAACAAATAGAGGTGTATCTGAACGCAAGAAGCAACAGCACATATGAAAAGACAGCAACTTATTAAACGTATAACTCTTGAGATTCCATCGGAGATGACCAATAGCGCAGGAGAGACTCCACAGTAAGCCTCCTAGTTGCACTGAGCATTGAGATGAAAAATTTGCAACCATCAATCTTGTACTCCTCGAGTGGATTTCTATGCCCAAAACTCCTTACATTCACCTGTTCCGAGAACACAGAGGGTGAATTAATATACAACTCCCAATCAAGGAAAGCATAAATTTTTAACCGATGTGCAAATACCATACCGCTGAACTTAGTCGGTTCATGTTTATAAGATGATCCCTCCAGAAGCAATCTAATGTCTTCAGAAGTACTTCCCTCTAATCCACAGAACATAAGGAATCAATATAGAGAATAAGATTCTTTTTGAACTACTCATACGCACACATTACACATCCAAACCCTCTATGCTAATCTAATCTTTATGTGGAAGGCAGTTATTATGCAATCAAATAGAGATGAAATGAGATCATAAACCATTAGGAAGCAAAAGGATTTTTGGTCAGTGGCATGGTCTTATTTAATCATTTTAATTCTTCTTTTTAATTTTTGATGGCGATGACTGAGAAATCCCCAAGGGCTAGTGGTGCACAGTTCGAAACTCGGTTGATAATGAACCCGCCTTCTACTCTTCTCCACTTGATGACCAAGCAAAGCTTGTGTAGGGTTCAAACTGGTGGTGCAAACCACACATCACGCTTCGAACTCTTACTACTAGATCTGATAAGAGAGTGCAAAGGCCCTCAAAATGAAATGGTTGTGGAAGTATGCTAATGACAAACATCTGTTATGGGGAAGTTATTTACCCATATGGTGTGAATCTGTGGAGATCTGTATGGGCCTTGTGCGATGACTTCAAGAACAAAACCAAGGTAAAGGTTAAGAATGGGGAAAAGACAAGCTTCTGGGGAGATGACTGGCATGAGATGGTCGTTTTGAGGAATATCTATCCACACATCCGCAACTTCATGCTAAATCAGCAAAGAACAATTGCAGAAATGTGGACACCTGATGGGTGGGAAATCACTTTCAGAAGGCAAGTAAATGACTGAGAAATCACAAGCATTGCAGAATTCTTTAACACTATTGGCCACTTTAAAGGAACACAACAAGGGGAAGATGATCTTCCGTGGCAGGGCAGTGACAGAAAAACCTTCAAGGTTGGCAAAGCATACAGATGGTTGAATAATCACAACCAACAGAATGTCAACTGGCCCAGGAAAATTATATGGAAGGTGATATACCCTACAACTACAAGGTAGCATGTCTTATTTGGCTCCTACGTAAGGAAGCTATCCTTACACAAGAAAATCTGATGAAAGGGGGATAGCTTTATGTCCCAGATGTGTTTTTCGTGGAGAACAAGCAGAAACTGTTAAGACATTTGTTCCGTCACTGCAAGATCACAGGTCCACTTTGAAGGCTATTCATAAACCTTAAAGGTTTCTCTTGGTCTATGCCAGGCAAGGTGACAGAAGCCCTTCAAAGCTAGGAAGAAGCTGGGGTTCAGGCAACAAGCAGAAGTAGGTGGAGAATCATACCAGCCAGCATATGGTGGACAATTTGGAAGGACAGAAATGCTAGGTGTTTTGAGAACATACAGAATAGTATAAGAACAGATCAAATTGAACTGTATCTTGATTCTATATTTTTGGTGTAATCAGATTTTTGGTCTAATGATCCAGTATCTATTATTGATGTGTTAGATTCATTTTAGACAAGGATCATAGGATCTGGATTTACTATTAAATATGGCCCTAGTACAGCCCATGTACTGATCTGTTCCTATCAATATATTCAAAGTTACCAGTTTCAAAAAAAAAAAAAGTACATGCATTTGGATAATGACACATCTGGACAGGAAACTTGATATGATAGCATACCAATGAATTTAGGCATGGGGAATGAGCATAATGTTACCTCTATTTCCTTTACATATACAGCATCATATCCAGATTCTTGTATGACATCTAAATAGCTGGCAATGAGGAAATCTCCCAGGTACTTTCGGAGGAAATTAACCATCTCTCTATACTTCCCATACCTAGCACAGAAATCAGACATATGTAATCAGTAGATTGCAATAAAGAAGTTCAAATCAATGAAGTCGGTGATATAGATTGGTCATACTTGGTTGAATCATCAGAGCATATAACTAGCCAGCGTCTGAAAGAAGAGGTCTTTCCACGTATACCTCTAAAAGAATTTGGAGTTGGAGGCAAACTTGGAAGGGAAAAGTTGTCAATAGATATGGATTGAAACTTCTGAAGTTGTACAAGTGAATTAAGTAATGCTTCCTCGTCAATCCCAGCAAATGAATCTACACATAATTTCCTGGTCAAACTTTATGATGCATACTTGCAAAATTCATAAAAGTTATTCCAGAATCCACTCTTACCATTTAATATCTCGCCTGCAACATCTTTGAACTCCTCTAATATTTTGTCCAAGCACCAATTACTTGGGTGCTGTGACATTTGGCAAAATAAAATCAAGGAGAAAAATAGAAGATAAGGACAATGCAATCAATGCATCACAAAAAAAACTTGTCATACTTCAGAGAACAGGTTTTAGCTACCTTTTGCGGATTAACATTCTGAAGGACAACATCATCCACCACTGCTTGCATGTATCTACATAGAATTGTAATGGTGGTGAGAAAATTTTGATCCTCAAAAGTATATTGACTCCGCCGAGGAAAACTTGATCCAAAACATGTTCAATGAAGAAATGAATTTTCACCATCAACAATGATCTCTCATTAAAAGCCAAGTACACTGATCACAGTGGTCTAACAGAGGGAAATAGACTAGAATATCTAATGTTTGTAAACTGTTTCACCATGTACAGATCCCAGAAAACACTGATCATGAATATAAGACTAACCCCTCAGAACCCTGAGAGTGAATAAATACAAACTTCCAGAAAATCTAAATCTGATTCTACAGGGGATTTTCGACCTCCAGATGCACTAGTCGTCTGGTCTATAGGTGTGAAACCATAGTGAACGAAGATTTCAAAAGAGGTCGAGGTAGATCTAAAATCACATGGAAGTCGTCTCAAAAGACCAACAATCTCTTGGTTTCAATGTGACATAGCGAAAGATAGAATTAGGATACAACAGAAGAAAAAAAAAAATTAAATGAGAACACAAATTATTTGGGAATTTATCTTAGTCATGTTAATATAAGTCCTTTAGGTCCCTATGCTTTTTTTTTGAGAAGCCTTTAGGTCCGTATGCTTTCTGGGAGTCTTTTAGCCTTCGGAGAGATTCTTATGCCAGTAGGAAATATACAGAACCTATAGTACTTCTGTTTTTCTTTAATCTTGTAAAATGTTCGCCTATGATGAATTTAAATATAGAACATGGTTAGTGAGGTTTCATATAACCGACCCAACTTCCCAACTTGTTTGGAACTGAAGCATAGTAGTAGTTGTTGTTTCGAACTAATGTAAGTAGATGCATCAATTTTCACATGAATAATGTTTCAAGATACCTCAAAATAGCATTGCGCATTTGGATATTATACTGCAGGCACCAAGTTAAGCATGGCATTAAGGGTTAAAAATGATTAAGAGAACTTGATCATTATGTTCTATGCATGGCTTTTCACTTCATAAAAGCATTATAACTAAATTAATCTTGGATAACCAACTCTGAAAGCACAACGGATTAAATCATAGAGCAATATCACAGAGTATCATAAGATGACACGATAGTTGGCTGTTTGCTCAAATTCTATGCAAATTTTGCCTCAACTCTTCAATTTTTCCCTGAGAGAACATTCCGTGCTGAAAGAATTGGGTCCATGAATCTAATATCCCATACCAAACAATAGGATCATCAAATCACCAAGCCCCGCAATAGATATGGCTAAGGAAGTTGGGCTTCAAATATATATAAAAGAAAAAGAGGTTGCTAAGTAGCCCTATTCCATTCCATACCTTCATTAAGGGGTATAGGTCATTGTGCACTACAAGTCTCTTATCAGCATCCAAACAGGTCATTATTTTATTTTACTCCAAAATCTAGCATAAAGTATTGATGCTTGATTTCCCAGAAATACTATCTAACTTATAAGACAAGGGATCTTTACAACATCAGCTACACTTATGCTGATTGTCTTAACAAAAAAGGTCTCCTCATGTTCATCATGTTATTTGCTTAGCAGCATTTTGCATAAGTATACTCCCTATGTTCCAGTTTGTTGACTTGGTCAAAGTTATTTTAAATTTTGTAAGTTCTTGTAACAAAATGACTAAGTAATAAAATACATTAAGAGTATTACTCCCTCCCTTCTAATTTGATAGACCTAGGATCCAAGAAGAAAATCAAAGCAAGAGTTCAAAATTCTCAACAATGAGAATTCATGTGACACCATATGATGACTTCCATAGTTTAGGCAGATAAAATAGATAAGAAAATTGTAGTGTAGAGTGGAAAGTAATCCTGTGTAAGATGAAAATATGTTAAATAATTTCTTTGGGAAAGAGGATACCATTTTTGAGCGGAAAAAAAGAGAGCACAAAAACTCTTTTGGATGAAGGAAATATTATCCAGAGTCTTATTATTTTCCAAATATAGCATAATGTGTGGAGTAACTTTAATCATGACAATTGAAAAAGAAATTGACAAATAATGGGATGGTATTCTAAATATAAAAACTCAGATGCTCTTCATGAGTGCAGATAGATGTGTTAGAATCCAGAGACGCTGGTTCCAGCATTCAAATGAAAAGAATCAAGAGGCTCACTTGAAAATTTGCTCTGAACAACTTTCAAAATCTCCAGTTAAAATTAATTGCCGAAGATTGTAAACGTGCTTTCTTTGAACCTGAAGGAGAAAAAGTAAAGCATATAATATAGCACGAATATGATCCTGCAGAATAATCTATATAAAAATAAATCAGTAGATTAAATTGTAAAATGCACAATTTATGAGTCAGAAATAGGGGAGAATATCCTAATTTCAAAACAACAGAAATTGTATCAGCACATGAAGTAGATACCTCAAGAACTTCATCGAATTCAACTAGATTCTTTCGTATGCCAAAAAAGTATTTCTCAGCATTGATTTGTAAACCCAAAAGCTGGCAGTTAAGTAAAGTTTAAACATCATTGTTAGAAGCATGTCATAGAAAGAAAAAAGAAAGATATAATCATTGAAAAGCAGAAATAACACTGAAACCAAACACAGAAAAGCCAGAGTTATCCATAAAAAACATGGGAAAACCCACAGTATATTAAATTACAGAGATAGAAACAGAGTGAACAGAAATTATTTCGCACCTGATTAACTATTCCATGACCTTCGATTGGGAGATCTTCATTATTTGTAATCCTGGATATAAGCTTCACTGCCCACTCGGTGTCAAAGTTAAATTTTTGAAACATCTCATCTTGCAAGCTGTAATAAGATGAAGTAGCTAGAATCAGAAATGGCATCTTAAGGATAGCGGGTCAGTCACAGAATGCACTCTGCTTTTCATGAAAAACAGAAATACACTATATAAATTTATACAAGAATCTTGATATTTCACCTAAACCAAGAATATTTTCAGCAAACTGGAGGCAAGTTGAGGCAAATAGTACAATTTAGAGATATAATAACAGCAGAAAAACCTAATGCACATACACCTTGTGCAATATGCAGAACTTAACCTGAACTAGGAATCAAGTATATGTGTAAAGGAGCTTTGCCTTTTTAACTAAATTAATAAAGAATAGAGAACTCTGTTGTATTGTTTGTTCTTTTATATGCATAAGTGCTTATAACTTGCATAGTTGAACCACCACCAACTGTTTATTTCAGAAACATATATACATGCAGCGGCAGATGGCCAGGCCCATTATTTTTAAGTCATGGCTGCTTAACTAATTTTAGTCGTACAGTTTCCAATATTCACAGAAGAAAAGGAGTAAATATTTTCTTTCATCCACTTCTTTGACTCGTGCACCCACCCATTGCTATTTCTGCAGTTTGGGTGCTTCGCAACTCTATTTGCAATATTTTACTAGTACCAGTATAAATTGTAAGTGCTTGGGTCAAACAGAATGGGTGCTTAAGAACCCCCCACCACTTTGTGTGTAAGTCCGTCATTGGCTCATTGCAGACATGTGCATGTGTGTGTGTGTATAATTATCTTCTTAAAAATAGAACAAAGATACAGGTAAGTACTATTTACTTCACCATTAAAGTATTGAAGAGGAACTATTAAAGTTAAATGGGGCATCTTACCTCACCATAAATCGTGTTGATCCAGGATCACCCTGCCTGCCTGCTCTACCACGAAGCTACATGCACAACTTATAGATCAACATACATGGTTAACAACTTAACATGTCAAAAGAAAAGCAATACAGAAAAGTTACATCATAAAAATGAATTTGAAGAACGAGCCATCATGAATTGCCTCACCCAATTACTGACATTACACTAGTTCTACAGGTATGATCGAAAAAGGCAGAATTAAGTTCCCTGGCATTCTACAGTAAAGCATAGCTATTATGAAAGTTCAAGCTTGTAACAGAAGTCAACATGATAGAAGTCTTAACAAAAAGAAGACGGATGAAACAACCCACCCCCACCCCAAAACCCCAAGAGAAAAACAGAACAAAATAAAATAAGAAAGTTTTCCCAACTTCAAAAGCTAAATGAATTGCAATAGTCCTTGCCAGGCAAGATACAAATTGTTTGATAGTGCATCCATGCACATTAAGACAACTTTAAACAAGGAAGCAACAGTACAAAATTCTGAAGTGCATATCATAGTATAGTGGTATAACATAATTATCAATTTAGGCCAAACAGAAGATTATACAACAACAACATACCCAGTGAAATCCCACAAGTGAGGTATGGGGAGGTAGAATGTACGCAGGCCTTACCACTACCTCGTGGAGGTAGAGAGACTGTTTCCGAAAGACTCTTGGCTTAAGTACAACAATTTCCAGTATAAAGAAGAAGAGGACAATGGAGAGAATATAGCAATTACCAAGGAACAGTGAAAAAGTAGCCAAAACAACAATAAAATCATGTGATAGTCGAAATACCATAAACAACATACTAGGATAGATTATTATTTAAAAAAAAAACACTCATAAACAATTAGCCACCCAAAGCAAAACCTTTCTACACTACAATACCTAGTACCCTTCTACCCTAATATGTGTCCTCCACACCCTCCTATCTAGGGTCATGTCCTCGAAACAGAAGATTATACACTTGAAACAAAATATGTCTCCACCTTGTAATCATGTCTTATCCTTCTATTTTTAACAGTTAGTGTCTTCATGATACATTTGTATCACGTATAAAGTTTTTTCCATATCCATCTTGTAAAAACTACAAAATCAACACTATGGTAAGCATCTATTTGTTGACCTAAACTCCTAGTAAAAAAAAAAATCTGACAGTCATCTAGTGTCTGTATTTTGCCTGTTGCATTTATGAAGAAAACCATGTCTGAACAGAGATGTGCAAGCTCATGACTTGATTTACATGAACAAGCATTTCGAAGAGGCCAAAGGTTTACATTACTTTATATTTATACTTTCTTGATAAAAGTGTTAAGCTAGTTTTTCCTCCTTGAAAGTCCTACCAAACTAAAACTCACCTGGTTATCGATTCTCCTAGACTCATGCAGAGAAGTGCCAATGACATGAAGCCCCCCGAGCCTTTTCACTTCTAACCCTTCATTCAAACAGTGGGACACACACTCTTCAAGAACTGATACATAAGTTAGAGCAATGGATGGACCAAGAGGGTAAAATTCTGACTGCTCATCAGCCTGCTTCTGTAGCTCTTTTATCTCCACAGACTGACTCAGCTCAATGGATTCAGCTATCATAGACTTCGCCTTTTGATATGACCATTTCTTGCTCTCATTTTTGCTAACATGCTTAGCTAGATAATCAATATACGAAACAAAAACAACAAAGAGAAAGTTATCAGATGAAAAAGTCAGTACATCAATACTAAGATGCTAAACTATAATTCATCAGAAGCTATCAGTTAAACTGATTTAGACTTTTAAGATGCTAGTTGATTAAAATTACTAACCCATCAGAGCCGCCTTGGCAAGCAAAGCTAATGATGACGGTCCAACTTTTATCTTTGACAGAACCTACATAAAAAAATACTATCAGCGGAGGAGGGGACCAAGACTTGCTTATTTATCTTATGAGGAAGGAAACGTCAAAAGAACCTTTTGAGAATTCGGTTCTCCATGAACATCAACTTCGGGAATATCTTGTGTCAAGAATGGAAGTATACTTTCCTCCAAAATTTCTTTCGCAAGCATCTTTGTCATGGAAAAGGTATGAATGTCATTCCAAGTGCTAGGGCTTAAATATGGCTTAGTACAATGTCAAACAACATAGACGTTAACTTGCCTTTGGATTTCCTCCCAGGATTATGTCAGTGCCCCTTCCTGCCATGTTAGTAGATATGGTGATTGCATATTTTCTCCCTGCTTGTGCAACAGTGTCAGCTTCCCTAGCAGCATACTGCAAGAATCGAGATAATATCATTCAAAAGCCAGCAAAATAGTATCACATGTAAAGATGTGCAAGTAGGAGATACCAAACCAAACTGAAATTATGAGTTAGAGTAGAGCTCAAGAGTTCTGTAAAACCTTGGGACGGGCATTGAGGACATTGTGTGGAATTTTTCTTTCCTTTAGCAAGTCAGACAAGTATTCAGAATTTTCAACACTGCATTAGAATTAGTATTAGTCAAAACATACATATTGTAACATTAATTGCCAGCAAATGTGATGAACAAAAATGATATTCAAATATTAGATGACTAACTGAGACCAAACAAATACAAATTTCTAGCAGTCCAACAGCATTCCTGTTCAGAGAAACTTTATAGGCTACTAGAGAGAGACCCGCACAGAATAAGAGCAACAAATACTCTTATCAAATAGTCGTATAATGAAGTCAAATTTAAAGCAGATACTAGTTTCCCTGTAGTGGAAAGAATGATCTCACATGTGTCAAAAACAACTAATAGAGTGAAGTTAATAACCCCATTATTGCTTAAATCATAACTTGTCCAGTAAACTCAGTAGTACCTGGTATGGAAACATGCAGACCTAAGAAAGTATGCTTCTTTGTAGAAAAATCTAACAGAAGAATTTTCACTAATATAAACCTATATGTCGCCCTCCTGAAGAAAAAATATCATAAAATAGAGAAGGGCAAAAACAGGAGGATAAACGGAAACAGAGAAATTGAATGTCAGTTTCAACAGTTGCTATCTGCATCCTTCTTTGTCAGGTTTTCCTTCTCTATTTTTTTTTTTTTTTTTTTTTTTGCCACTCAACTACATGTTATATCCTCTCAATAGGATTTTTCTTTTGTTGATAGTCTAATTATTCTAACTGGCTAATTTCCCTCTGTTGTGCTTGTGCACAGGAACAAGGCAAACTAATCACTTTCTCAAGTAGCTTGTAGAAGGTACTTCTCTATTGATCCCAGTTTTCACATTGACATTTGACTGTCTATTTCATCTAATAACAATGAAAAGGGAATGTGGAAAAAGAGACGAGTAAGGTAGGTAAAAAAGATAGAGGCTTGGTCACCTAGGCTAGACAGGCTCATATATGAGTATGTACATCATCCATCATATAGGGAAAATATTACCATGAGAGTGTGTTTACCAAATTATGATGACAGAGATATATGACCTGCGACCTTAAAGTGCTTCACAGATTAGCTCCACAAAAAAATATATATGTACGTAGAGATATAAGTGTGTTTATCTGTCTGCTTGCATATATTCATGAGCAGTGCTGTAATCAATGATTGTAGCATATGCGAGAGTCAATACTAAAACCAGTTTCTTAATTTTAAAGCAGTAAATCAAACCAAAAACATTTGTCACAGAAGTACCTTGTTGTCCCCACTAAAACTGGACGACCCAATTGAAACATAAACTCAACTTCTTCACGAACATACTCCCATTTTCCTCGTGCAGTCTGAAGGCATAACAATAGAAAGCAAGCAAATTGAAATCAGAGACTTGGTCCTTTTCCCAAAACCTCACTAAACTTACTTGAGTATGATAAACATCTTACTGCAAAAGCTTGAATTGGTAAATCTTTACGAATGTTGGGCAAATTTGTCGGCACCTCAATTACTGGCACCTGAAACATCTTCAAGAATTCTTTTTCCTGCAGTGCACAGTATATAGATGATAAGTATCATAAACAATGAAATTCATTACTAAAGCATAAACTATATTTGAGACTTTAGAAGTGACCCCACCTCAGTTTTTGCAGTCCCAGTCATCCCTGAGAGCCTTGGATAAAGCTTAAATAGAGATTGATATGTAATTTGCGCCACGACAACAGAATCAGCCTACAAAATGAATAGATCGTGCACTTTTAATAAGGAATGAATTAGCAGATACTAATGAAACCATTTTCAGAAAGGAGCAGTCAACAGTGGGAGATACTGTACCTGGATTTTAACGCCTTCTTTAGCCTCCACGGCCTGATGGATTCCGTCGGACCATCGCCTTTTCTCTTCCACTCTTCCAGTCAACTGTAAATTAATACCAAGAAAGGAAATCAACATCTGTCATCCAACAAATATGACCAGAGCTCTTCAGATAACCATTCTCAAGGATTAGAATTTAATAGACGATTAGAGTAGCTTTCAAGATCTAAAATCACATGGACGGAAGTTGTCATGAAAGACCTTCAATCTGCTGGAATCCATGCAAACCTACCAAAAAGTAGGAGATAATGGAAGAAAAGTATCTATATAGGCAATACCAATTAGTTGGGATTAAGTTTTAGGCATGTTTGCTCATTGTCATTAGGTCCAATGTTTCTTAGGAGTCTTTTATATAATATTAGACTGATTTCAGCCTATATAAAATGACACGGTCCTTGAGGATTCATATGACCGACCCCAACTTACTTGGGATTGAGATGTAGTTACAGTTCTAGTTGTTGTACCAGAGTAGCTTTCAATCAGAATAGGAGCCATTCTGAAAGCTAAATTTAGAAATCTAAACTACAATGTTTTTAATAATTCAAAGTTGTTTTTGTTTCTGAATTCAGCTCAACTTAGGGAAAATGTGTTCCCACTTTTGGTAATTCACTATTTTAGGCCCTCCAAGTTTACTTTAACTTTAATTCTGGTTTCTGAAATTAGATATAATCTAAGGGCCCGTATGGTTGTCTTATCGGGAAAATTAGTCGTGGTATATAATTTAGCATTGTTTGGTTGATTGGTGGAAGGAATTGATCATTGTACAAAATCCAACTCTTTTTCTACATTGTTTGGTAGCTATTTTGGTTATCCTCGTAATTAATATTTGCATAAGTTATGTGGAAATCTATGTAATATTTTAGGCAGAGTAGAATCTGGAATTAAAATACGGGTATTAGCAATATATGGATTAAACAAACTGAAATGACAAGAGAATTTGTGGATCATCAACCTGTCCACACAACCCTATGGATCTGGAGGATGGAGATCCATCAGAAATTTATGAATCAAATTCTTTAACAAATGCAAAATCAAGGTAGGGAATGGTGGAAGGATTTGTTTTGGGAAGATAAATGGGTGGATCAGGTGACTTTGAGAAATAGGTTCCCTATTTTGTTCAACATGAGCCTTCAAAAAGAGGCTACAATCAAAGAAATGAGAGATAATCAAGGGTGGGATCTAAGGTTTAGAAGACATCTAAATGATTGGGAGGTCAATAGAATAGTTGAGCTACTCAACATTCTAGGGCAGTGCAAAGATCTAAACACAAATGAGGACAGTCTATTTTGGAATCCAGATAAGCAAGGCAGATTTTCAGTTGGCTCGACTTATAGAAGCTCACAAAGACCTGGTACTCATATAGGTGGATGGCCTTGGAAGATGATTTGGAAAGTCAAGATACCATTCAAGATAGCATGTTTCACTTGGCTGTTAGCCAATCAGGCTGCACTCACTCAACACAACCTCATGAAAAGAGGTATGCAAATCTGTTCCAGGTGTTGGTTTTGTGAATGTGAGGTCGAGACAATAAATCATCTATTTCTACAATGTAGAGAGACTGCGAAGTTGTGGCAGATTTTCATCAACTTAAGGGGCATCAGTTGGACTATGCCAAGGAACATCAAAGAAGCTTTAGCTTGCTAGAACAGAGATGGGAATCAGTCAGGACACAGGGAGAGATAAAACATTGTCCCTACCTGCATTTGGTGTTCTATATGGATGGAGAGGAATCAGAGATGTTTTAAAAACAAGAGCTGCTCTATGCAGAATTTGAAGCTGAATTGCCTGGTTCTTTTCTTTTTTTGGTGTAAACATGAATATCCTCAAGATGCAGAGGATATTCCTAGTATTTTAGAGTTCTTATGACCTCCATAGGAGTTCTTTTCGTTTTGCAACTTTTGGATGTAAGTATTACTAGAATACTCCTTATGTATTCTTTTGTTTATAATACAAGTTACCTTTCTCAAAAAAAAAAAAATACCCTCATGATGTTCAGAACTAAGAGCATGTTTGGATTGGCTTATTGTAAGTGTTTTTAAGCAAAAATATTTTTTAAGCACTTTTGGAGTGTTTGGGTAAATTTAAGATGTGTTTATAAGCACTTGATTTAAGCTAAGATGCTAAAAATAAGCCAAAAGTCATAACTTAGAATTTCTAACTCAAAGCCAAAAATCAAATCAAAAATCAAAAGCCAATCCAAACAGGCTCTAAGTTCTTTAATTAAACAAACCAAATATTCAACACCAAACAATCACTGCATTACAATCCTTACATTACTAATCCTTGTATAACTTGTATTTGAACTAGATGACCCCTAAGGCTAAATACCTAGATAGTCCCTCAAAGTTGGCACGACTCGTCATGTGGACTCCTTTTTTATTTTATAAAGTAAATAATTTTAGTGAAGCTGGGGAATACCTTTTTACAAGTAGTATACCAAAAAGTAGAGAAAATAGAACAAAATATGGTTCTCTACAAAAGTTACATCTTGTTCCTCTCTCTCCATACTACCCATATAAGAGCCAATAGGACTACATCCCATGCATTGGGTCTTTGTTTTTTTCTTTTGAAAGCCCAACTATGTAATGACTTCTAACTGTCCTCGGCATAACCCACTATATTGTAAACCAATTCAAAACCTCCCACCATAGCCGTGTAGCTACCTGACAAGGTGATAAGAGGTGATCCACATCTTCTCCCAAACATACACACATAACAATAGCTGATGTATGTAATCTGCAACCTTAACTTTGCCACTGACCATTTAGATACTTCTTCTTGGCAGATATGGCTCCTAAACACCTCATGCTGACATGGCAAATACTGTGCTTATTACTTACATTTGAGTGTGTGAATGACTTATATTTTTCTTTTCTCTTCTTTTTCCTTTTCAACCACAACCTCTGCCCTGACTTCCCTCAGAAGAAGAAGCCAGAAAAGATGAAAAAGAAGCCGGCGGTGGGTGAGGATATTTTCAACCACCTCATCCCCTTCAACCACCATAACTTCACATATTCATTTGTATATTTAATTTTTCATATATGACAAATTAGTTTTTCTTCAGTTGCTCTGGGTTGTGGTAGAATTTTGGTGTAAAAGTTGGATGCAGAGCTTCTCACCACATTACTCGAGCAGGAAATGTACTAAACATTTTCCCCTTTCACATATACATAGAAATTTGGAGTTTATGCTTTTGCTCTGCAAGGTTGTGACTCCAGTTCTCCGAAGTTCCCTGGTAGAGACCACTGATCAGACTGATAAAAGTTTCCTCCTCTACTTATCCTGCTCACTGTCAACGTGGTGACTTGATTTATGCATAAAATAGTTTCGCAATGTTTAGAATTATTAACTACTCGTCGAATGACAATCTTTACAAAAATACGCAGATTATGACTTTATCTTAATACTGACCATACCATTATCATTTCATGGTTGAAAAACTACTAACAGTTCCACCCAAAGGGTTAAACTGAATAGAATAAGGAAAGGCAAGTGATGAACAAAATGACAATAAAATCATCAGTGACAATAAAAGAGACCAAGAACTCATTCACATCTTATGCAGGAGACTTGTTCTGCAAGTACCTCATTAATTATAAGAGCCATCCCATTTCTAACAATGTATTGGACATCACGCTTGTAAAACTCCTTGGCTTTTAAAGCATTAAATACGAATCTGCAGTGTTTGGTTTAATAGTTAAAACAAAAGTACCTTATACAATCTAACTAAAGAAAAAAACAGAAAACAAAGGAAGCAAACAGAACAACAGGTTAATATTTACCTAGCCCATGGATCATTCTCATCCCACAAGTCACTAGTTTCTAGGGCCATCTCAGCGAGTGCAATTCCCTCCTCAGTTAACTCCACAGAATTATCCTTAAGCTCTATGCTATAATGCTGATATTACAAATAACATCATTATCGTGTAATGTTGCCCCAGAGCTTAAGTTTTAAAGGGATAACTCAACAACTTGGAACTCACAAGACCCTTAATAAGCAACTCAGCTACTCTAGCAGCAACAGGGTAACGAGCAGCATCCTTGTTAGCCTGAAACAGAATGCAAAAAGCAATTTTAAAATTAAATAAATAAAAGACAAACAGATATTAAAAAAAAAAAAAAAAAAAAAACATAAACAAGGAAAACTGGAAATTATGATATCCAGCTAACAAAACTCATGCAATCAATAGTTTCTGGTAACATAAAGAAAACACTAATATCTTTTGGATAATTCTATCAACAGTACTTTGACAAGATAAGAAAACAATGAGTCATACCTCACCACTTATCAACAACGGATTTCTTCCTTCATCGATGAGGACTGAATCAACTTCATCAACTATAGCAAAATGGAAGGGCTTTGGCCTGTTTGTACAAGGTAAATATGAACCATCACACAAATTAACAAGAGAGAGAAAAAAATGTAATCAATGTTTACCATCTCATCACAAGTTGCTCATGGCTAGTGGCAAGATTATCTCGAAGATAGTCAAAACCAAGTTCCTGGCCATTGAAAACAAGAAAAGGGACGAGGTGGAGAAAGGGAGGCAGGAGACATGTAGTCGTTAGGCTGTCAGAAAGCTTCACATGTCAAGCAACTAAGAGAAATGAAGAATTATAAACCAGAAAAGGTACATGACATAACATGTATGCAAGTGAACAACATCAAACTCACTACAACTTACTGAATTATTCGTATAGGTTATATCACAACAGTAATTAGATCTCCTCTCCTTGCTCTTCATCCCTCTCTGTGCATAAAAAGAGTTACTATGGTTGATTACAGATGGTCTCTAAAAAGAAAAAGATCAAATCCTTGAATTACGTGAAATTCTTGGAAAAAACTAGTTGTAAAATAAAAAAATTGAGAAAAAATATTTACTAGATCAATAACTTAATATTGAAATTACAGACAGTTGATTATAGAAAATTACTTGGATAAGGCCAACAGAAAGACCTAGAAAACGGTGAACACGTCCCATCCACTCAGCATCACGTTGAGCTAAGTAATCATTCACTGTTACCACTGTCAAAGGACATGCCAAAAAAAAAATTAGTAAACACCAAGTATTATCTACATTTACAACCATGCTAATATTTGCCAGTTCTGATTAATTATGTATATTTGAGGTAAAACCCCGCTTAGACGACTCATTCCTGAATGGCTAATATTGAAGATAACTGAACAAGCATCCACAAACACCTTTTATAGTTGGTAATCCTGAAGCTATAGTAGACAAAAGTGCTTTCTAAGGAAGTAGAAATAGGTGGAGAAATGTTTACATGTATATGTGTGTGTTTAGATGGATAGATTGATTGATTCGTAGATATATACATACACATAAACACACTCAACACAGCATACCATGAACACCCTCTCCAGTTAAGGCATTAAGATATGCCGCTAACGTGGACACCAAGGTTTTCCCTTCACCAGTCTTCATCTCTGCAATAGCCCCATCATGGAGCACTGCTCCTCCAATAATCTACGATTACCAATTAAAGCGGAATGATCAATTTGCACTAGTAAGAATGTCACATATGTAATAATATTGAACAATTCACGAAGTGGTTTATTCTTATCTCTATTTAATGATACCAAACATCCATGTATGATATGTTTATGCATGACCACTCTCTGATAAGAATATGGATATGTGCGTTCTTTTAACGGAAATTAGCAAGAGAACTGAAATATGTATTAACTGTGGAGTCAGACAAATCAACATCCTTCAGAAGATGCTATGCTATAGTTATACAATCAACATGGTCAAGAATTACACAGGAGATACCTGAACATCAAAATGGCGCATTCCCAGCTTCCTTTTTGCAGCTTCACGAACAACCGCAAATGCCTCTGGAGATAGAAATGGCAATGAACATGATCAAAAACAAGAACTTTAATTCCTTTTGACTAAAAGACTCAGTATTTATCAGCCAAAAGATAAAAGCATATTGTCAGACCAGCTTGAATATGAGCTAGTGTCTCTCCTTCTCTCAAACGGCCACGGAACTCCAGAGTTTTTGCTCTCAACTATGACAACAAATATCCAGCAAGATAAAACAGTTTTAGAAAAGGGGGAAAACGAAGAAAAACTACCACAAGATTAACAAAAATTACACTACAAACCAACCTGCTCGTCAGAAAGATTCTGTATTTGGGGCTCCATGGAATTCACAGAATTCACCAGCCTGTAATAATCTTTTACAACCCAGTTGTTCAAGCTACTAAACCCACCCCAGGATTTTCTCACTTCATTCGCTGTTTCCTTTTAAAACAAACAAAAAATTGGGAAAACTGAAGCTAACAGAATTTAATTGAATGAAACGTGAAAAAAATTGGCTCTTGCGAGAAAAGCAAATTACTGAAGTATTGTACCATAAGAGAAGCAGAAACTGGTGAGAGAGTGCCCCGGCGGCGAGTCTTTGAAGGAGAAGGAAAAACAAGCAAAGGGTATGTAGCAGACTTGTTGAAGAAGAGAGGAGTGAGTAGAGGAGGGTGGTTATTGCGGCGATGCTGCCGATATTGCGGCGGCACCAGTGCGGTGTTGGAGGCAGCTGTAGCCATTGTTGCACTGTTGTTGAACTTTTTTTCCAGCTAATGTTTTCTATTTTAAAATTGGACAAAGGTAAAGTTTTAAAATTATTTTGTTGTTTTATCAGTAAATTTATTTATTTTGTATTTGATCCTGAATTTGACTTCCATCATGAAGTAAATGGCTGGCTAAATAAATTAGAAACCATAAATTGGTAATTATTTTTCATTTTCCTTCTTATTGAGCAAAACTATAGAGTATAATGCACGGAGGTACCAAATCTATATCAGACGCTAGAGGTTCTTGATGAAAACAAAGCCCAAAAAAATGGATGTTTTTGGCTGAATACTTCAATATCCAAAGTTTGACATATTTCATTTGGTGCACATTTAAAGTTAGGGGTTGGCATTCGGTATTCAATTCAAATTTCTCAAATTTCGGGTTTGGTGATTCGGTAATTGGTAGTTTAAAGTAGATATCAAATATCAAAATTTTAAATTTCGATTTGATAATTTGGGAAACAGTAAATTAAACTTCGGTTGGTACGGTATTCGATAATACCATATTGAAGTTATAGTCGATTGTATTACAAAGTTAATACTATTTCTCCAATTATTTCTATTTTTTTATGTGGAGGCAAAATATAATAGAAGATCAACAATTAAGAAGACATCAAGAAAAGCAAATTGATACAAAAAATAATTTATAATAAATTATTTTTGACCTTAACCTTAGGGGTCGTTTGGTTGGGAACTGGTTATCCCAGAATTAACTATCCTGAGGTTAGTTATCCTGGGATAACTTATCCCACCATATATATGGAACAACTTATCCCATCACTATACTATAAATGGTGGAATAAATTATCCCAAGCATGTCAATCAAACAAGACATCTAAATTTTATCCCAGAACTATGCTAAATTTGATAGTCTTGACTTTCTAGCCTAACAAAGAGAATGAATTTACTCCCTTTCAATTTTTGAAAAATTAACCTCTAAGTGGATTACTTAACTATTGTTAATTACCACATAACTAGATTCCTGATATTTTTATTTTTTTTTAAATATTACATGGACAAAAAAATGACTACAGTAATTAAAAGGTTTTTTAAAAAAATAATATCAAAGTTAAGGAATTTCATATTCTTTCAGCTTCACAAAAGCTCTAGATGTTGGTTGAATTTCAACATGAATTTCATTCATTCAGAGACAAATTGAAAAGATCACCTATACATATTTATCTGTTGAAAACTATACATTTCATGTTATGCTGTATACTCTTTATCATATACATTTCTCTTCAGTCTTTTTTTTTTAATGACAGTATTTTTCTTGATATCGTAAATTTCTCAGGAGCCAACAGGGTCCGATTCCTTCTTTACTTCCTTAGTGAAGGGTGTTTCCCACTACGCTCCTTGAACTTGGTACAATACTACAATCAGTTCCTTGCAGTTGCTGAGACGAGATGCTTCTTGAAAGAAATAATTGATAAAACTATCAAAAAGTGCCTTCAAGGATTCATCTAACTGCAGAACAGTACACCTGAAAACATTTGATAAGATACATCAGGACTTCATGCCTGTCAAAGAAGAAGCCAACTGTGTTAACAAATAGCTTGTCGAATAAAGAGCTTTAGTGTGAGGATACCTTGACAACTCCATCAGCTTGTCCAACAAAGAGCTTTCCGTGCCAGTGGAGTAGAGCTGTTACTACAGAATCACATGTAATAGATCCAAATGGAACGGCATCTATCTGATCACCATTTCCGGATAGTTCCTATAAAGCAGCAACTTTAAGCTAGTACAACTTCAAGCACCATGAATTACAGTATAAAGTTCGAATTAAATCATCAACCAACTCCAATCTCAGAGCATTTGGATGATACATGAACAGCACAAAAACTGATATTTTCATATATATGGCGTGCACATACCTTTACTTTTATAGTCTTGTCCCAGCCACCTGTAAAAATCCACTTCTCCTTCTTGCAAGCAGAAAAGATGGCACCCTCATGTTCTTGAGCAGATTTCACCAGAATATCGTCAAACCAAATCTAATGGAATCAATTAAAGCATGAGGGTATCTAATAAAATTAAACAGATGATGTTATTTTAATTCACAATTACTACTAGCTTGAACAATATACTTACTAAGTACCCATAGATTGAGGTTGATGTTCAATATCCTAACCTAATCAAACAAACTTTTTATCTGCTTTGGATTCACAACAGTACCTTTGTCAAACCGTTCTCATAAGCTGCAACAAGTACATTCTCATCAACAGCAAGACAAAAAACTGAGCAAACACTTCCTGGGGCTTCTTCCCCCAAAACTGCCAATGGACTATGATCACTAAGGCACCATAACCGTACAGTTCCATCCCAACTACCACTGTAAAGAACCTCATCACATATTGCTAATGAAGATACAACTGATGTATGGCCATTCATAGTGCATGATAGAATGTAATCCTGGAGAGTGAGGAAGGAAGCAGTATTTCAATTTCTGCCTCGAATAAACTAAATCACAATTAGAAAGCAACAGGAAATTGCCTGCAAAGACCATGCTTTTATTGACTTGTCACCGCTGCCAGTATATAGATATTGGCTTCCAGAGAAAGCAAGGGCATGTATACCACTGTAGCGCCAGTCCTGTTGCTCCTGTAGTTTCTTTAGTGGTTCTGGACTTAATGGAGTGCTAGCTCGCCAAATGCAAATTGCTCCACCATTATCGCCACTAATGCACAGTGGTTCTCCATAATCTACAAAAGCTACAGCCATAACTCTTTGCTCATGACCTTTGAATGAATGTACATGAGAATAGTCCTGTAATAGTTTATAACTCAAGGAAGCTGATGAAGAGATAGCAAAAGGGAAAAAAGTTTTATCTAGTAAAAATACATGTTATATCAATGATTTATCTGTAATCTAATGAAAGCCGTGCTGTAATAAAATTTAATTTCAAATAAAAGAAAGGATAAAACATGATAGATCTTTTCTTTGATAACCCAGAAACCCCAAAGGCTAGGGAACTCTGCGGATATGGGTCCACCCTTCTACCCTTCTCCATTTAAATACCAGGTTTTTGTTTACAGCAGTGTTCGAACACAAGACGTACACCTTAACCACACATCATGTAATGCGCTCTTACGTTAGACCAAAACCCTGGGGGCATAATAAATCGTAATTTAAGTTCCACCTAAATACTATAGTATCAATATTTTGAGCCAAAAATTGCATGAACTATCTACAGGTCCATATTTGGAAAAAGAATACTGGAGAAAACTATAAAGTAAGAAATAAGAGCAAATTCAAGCAGGCAAAATGATACTACTTTTTGAAGAATGGAGATTGTGAGACCTAAAGAGATAAATAATATATCATTTCTTAATATTCGTTCATTTACCAAGTTTCTGCAGTTTATCTTAATTCCTGAATTCCTGGAATAGAGTGAAATATTTTAATGTTTAAAATGGAACTGCTGATCTAGAATCAATAAGCAGCTTGAAAGTAAAACATACCCTTATCCAAGTTAACAGCGTTGTAGAATCAAGAGAGTTTCTCATTCTCTTCCAAATTAGATCCCACAATAATAATTATGCGTTAATAGATACCAGACTTTTAATATTCTCAGACATTTTAAATTACATACTGTCACAGAGACCACTTAAGGAAACCTTGGGGTAATAGCTCCAATTTCCAACAATGTAAATTTCCAGAAAATCTGTATCTTAAGCTGTTATAAATAATAGGAAACTTCAAGGATTAGCACTTATATGTCAACTAGTCTAACACAGTTCCTCCAAAATAGCTCCTAAGCTTTTCTTATTCATTTATCTTAGTCTTAGTATGTCATTTTTGCAAGACCTTTTGTAATCTCTTCATTTCCAATTCCTAAGGTCATAGGCTAATTCCACAAAGAGGATCCAACAATGACATAGTCCAAATCCTATGCCAAATGATGGACTAATTCATACAAATACTAGCTTACAAGTTACCTGCAAAGACCATACATTGACCATTTTGTCAAATGACGAGCTGAACAGAAAGCCACCTGAAAGGAACATAAGAGCAAAAGCCAACATCAATAGTTATAAGAGCATTGAAATTGACCATGTTTTATCTATACTTTATGCAAGAAAATGCACATAAAATAAGCATTAAAAATGTCAAGTTGTTAATAAGTGCAACAATGCAAAGAGAAACATCTAAAACTAAGTAACTCAAGAAAGACTGTAATACTGAGATATCAAAGAGAAAACAGTCAGTGCATGTACCTCCAATCGCTAAACCTGTGATACAATTACGATGCCCTTTTAGATCAATGCATTTCACTTGACCACAGGAGAGGCCCTCAACAACATCCTTATCAGCCCTGGAGTTTTCAACCCCATCAGCCTCTTCTGCGTTTGCATTTTCCACCACAGAAGTATCATCAAGGCACCTCGGCGATTCTTTAGTAACCTTATTGATTGACTGACAAAAGTCTCCAAGAATTAAGCAATTACACATGTTTTCCATTCTTCTTTCCTGCTCTAAGTCTTTTACATCCTCAAGTTTAGATTTGATCACAAGAACCTTTAAAATTTTCCACAGTTCAGATATAAGTGGCCGACTTTCAGGATTGTATTCCAAGCATTTGAGGAGAATCTCCTTCATATTAGCAAACTCTGACCCCAATCTGCATTCAATTAGAGTTATAATCTTTTGCCTCCACTCCACGTACCATCTAACAAAGTCAAGACATTTTTCATCTCTTACTGCAGTAACCAGATAACTCAAATAATTCTGCATCTCTTCAGCGAATGATTTACCAACTAGAAGTGAAATAATTGCACAAGCTAATGACCAAATATCAGAACCATATCCAACATGATGCCTTGAGCTGCCTAAATCTATCACAATGCCATCCAGTTTCGACAACTCAAAGAATACCTCTGGACTAACAAAAACACAATCTTCCACCATGTTATTTTTTAATCTCACCACCAAATCTTCACTAGCAGTTCCACTCTTGCCAACAACAACCTCTGTGAGTATCTTGCGAACTCTCCTTCCTGTTGCCAAAACTTCACTGATATCAACATAAACACGGCCAAACTTGTCAAAACCAAAACAAGAAAGCCCCAAACAACCCAGAACCAATCCTCTTAAATGCAAATCACTCACCATTTGACATATACCCAAACAAACTATCACAAACTCAGCTGCATTACTGATCTTTTCCTCAGCATTTTTTTCAAGAACTGCATTCCTTAACACACCCATCTTCCCTAACAAACTCCCACTAAACGCCTCAGAAACCATGTAGACACAATGATTATCCATATTGTACCAAAACCCATAAACCTTACACATTACATGAAGAGCTAAACTTGCTTTGATAATTGACTCCAACTCACTCCTCTCCCCTTCACTCAATCCATACAGCACACCCATAAGTTTCATTTCATAACTATATTCAAACTTATAAGAACACGAACCCTTAGCAAAATATCCAATTTCCAGAAGACTAACCTTTTCACCCTCTTTCAAAGCACACCCCATAGAAGAAACGCTGGTGGAAACCTTCAAAACCTTCCCATAAGTCACAGAATCATTTGATTCGATGATTATAGTGTCTTCCGGTAGGACCCATGTTTTCCAATTTGAGAAAAACTCATGAGACCATAAAGGGGGTTTTATAAAAATAGGATCTTTATCATATTTTTGAGTTGAAAGATGAGAACCCTTTGAATTGTTGTTGTTGTTTTGTGGAAGAGTGGAGAAGCGTAATAGATCAATGTTCTTGGGGAGAGAAGAAATGGGGTTGGGGAGTTTAACAAGCTGAGTACAAGCTGGACAGCGGATTGTACCTGGAAAGGGGTTTTGTAGCTGTGCCAAGCAGTCTTCACAGGCGGAGTGACCGCAGGGGAGGACTCGCGGGATAGTTGAAACGTCACCGTATTGTTGGAGACAAACTGGACATTCCGGTAGCTCCAGCTCCAGAGTTGACTCTGCCGCCATTTAGGGGACAACTGATCAAAACGATGAAGCAACCAAACCCAAAGATTCAAATAAGTTCCAACAAAACTTAAAAGGGTCATACATTAGAAGAAATAGTTCAGATATTATTTAGTGATAGGAATTTGAGCTTATGTATAATCAGTGTTTTGGACGGCGAAAGACGATAAAAGGCGACAAGGGTCTGCCTCGCCACAAGGCGAGGCGAGCAGCCAGGCACTCGCCTTTTTTAAATGTGATACCAATTAATATATTTAATTGCATATGTAAATAATCAAATTCTCAATAGCAATAACATATTAGCAACTATTTCAATTCAAAAATTGAAAAGAGATAATACATACTAAAAGTCTAAAACTTGAATGAGAAAAAAACAAAACAAAAGTCAAAACAGAGGTAGAAGTGACTCTGAAGTCTGAAGAATAAGGAAAAACAAACTGAGGAAGAAGAAATATGTATTGGTTGGACTTTGGAGTAGCCGGAAAAGTCTGGTTGATCGCTGGAGGAGTTTAGTCAAAAATTACCTTTTTACTTTTTAAACCCTAAATTGGTCACATTTTTTTAAGATAATACAAAAGGCGACGCCTTTCCCGCCTTTCTTGCCTCTCGCGTCTCACCTTTTGTCATCATGGTGTCGCCTTTTGGAGAGCGCCTCGCCACAACTCTAAAAGGCAATGAAGGGTCGTCTTGCCTTGCCTCTCGCCATTGGCAACGAGGCGATTGCCTTTCACAACATTGTGTATAACTAATGGTATTATAGGATGTAGGGAAAAGACATAAATTGCCTCTTAAACTTGTACCAAAAAGTCATTTACACACTTTTACTAATGGGGCGACCTATTAGGGCATATGCCTTTGTCATTTTACTTATTATTATCTTGTTAGAATTAGGACAGGTGGAAGATGGGCTTAAGGCCCAAAGAAATAAATTTCAAAATTCAGTCTAGGACATGTACAAAATGAGGCAAGAATTGGGCCAAAGGCCCAAAACAAAAATAGGCCCAAATATTGGCCCAGACGGATAGAAAATCAAGCTTGGGCCCAAATTTCCTTCATTACTTCATTATTTTATATTTGTTTACCTATCATTACTTGCTGTTAATCTTAAGGTTACTACAATTTAATTTTCCCGATAGATAGCCATTCTGAACTAATTTTCTAAAAATCAACTAATTAAGCATTCACTTCCTCCGATATAAAAATATAATCTTATAAGGTATTGTACTTATGTGATATCTCACTTAGATAGTAGTCTCATATTTCCCCCTTTATTCCCTTTTAAAATGGTTCTAACTATTAAAATTGCTCAAATCAAATTAAGTTAATTTTTAGCCAAATGATTAATTGCCGAACAACAGCATTAGCGGGTGTTCTAGATGCTTTAAAACCCTTCCTAGAACACTAATAAGAACCCAAAGTCCCTTTTAAGTTTTCATTAGATTTCTATTTTAGTCTTTTGAAAATAATAGTTTTCTTAATTTTACTTTAAAATTATGTGACAACTCTTAAAATCAGTCTAAATTCATTTTTTAAATAAAACAGTGGGTTTGCTTGTAATTGCTTAATTTCATGTTACCCATGACCGCTTTCATAAAAGGTATAATGCCTTTGCTTTTTGTGATGGGTGGCTAAAATCCCAAGATTTAGGGGGGCAATTATGGGGTTTGGTGTTGATTTAATGTAGTGGCTATTGTGTTATCACTGCACCAAAAGAGATTTTTAGCAGCAATTAATTTTTCTTGTAGGGCAATATTTATTGCTGCAAAATTTTTTAGCAGCAATTAAACTAATGCCATTGCATTCAGTGTCGCTAAAACGTGCCGGTAAAGACTCATATTATTGCCACTAAAAATAAATACTTCCAGCAGCATTTATTTAGCGGCAATTATTAATCACTTGACATTTATTTACTAGCAATTATTATTGCCAGTAAAACTTTCATATTTTGTGGCATTTGTTATTATTTATAAAAATACAATAATTGTCGGTAAAGAAGACCTATTTTAGTGGCAATTATTATTGAAACTTAAGTTGTCTATCAATTCACCTTAATTCATATACTTAACTGGAGAATTAATTTAATGATAGTAATAAAAAATTTATCAAACTCAAACACCATCAGTTATATGAAACAAGAACAATCAATACATCCACTATCTTGTCTTCTAGCAATAAAAAAAATTATGAATCATCAAAACAAAAGAATGCATTCAAGTTATCAAAAATTGAGAATTTGTTCAACAATAGACAAACAAAGAGATTTAACGATCATTTCTTTTTCCCCAGTAAAACTATGCCAGCTTGGACCACGACCAATGTCATAGATGATCCGCTGATGACATTTCAAATCAAGACAAACAGTACTATTCTTTTTCACAATCCATGCAAAGTTTTTCATTTTTCTCTATCATCCTGGCAAAACCACTGTAAAAAACAATAACTGAAATTAGCTATGAACTTGATTGGATCAAGATTAGACAAAGACACGGAATTATACAGAAAGAGATAACCAACAAAATTGAACACTAAGAAAGAAGACCACAACTAAATGCATCAGTATATAGGAATTATTTTTTTGGAATATATGCATAATTCACCCTGCAATAGATACACATATTGAGTTCCACTTAAATTGGTCAGCTCTACATATTATCTAAAACATAAACAAGTTTATCTATAAACATTCACATGGAATTAAGGGATTGATCAGCAGCATATCTATGAATTTTATGAAAGAGACAATCCTACTTGTCACCACACATTTCTCAAATATGAATATTGTCCACATAAATTATCAATTATTTGTACACACTCTTTTATTATTCCTAGAACTAGTAGAATACTATTCAGAGAAGAAGGAAGCAATAATGAAAGCAAAAATGTCCAAGGTTGTAGGCTTAGCCAACTCATCTTTTTCTGGATTTTCTTCTCCAAAGAAGCCTTTCCTCACCTCAGGTATACCACTTATAATGCCCATGGCAATTTTGTCTAAATTCTTTTTCTATTTCTTTTCTTCTATGGCTTCCTTTTGTGTATCTCTATCAAGATAATGCATTTGCAAAAGAGTGTAATTTTTTTGGTACACTTACAATGTATAAATTTTCTGGATAATATATACTTGCGAGAAAAACAAACAAATAAAGAACCAGACACATGGTAAAAGTATTACCTCGTGAGAAGAAAGAACTTGTGGCCACTAACAACTTGAGCAGTGCTTATATTGCTTGTTCATTGTCAATATTTGCATAATAAATTTAATAAAAATCAACACACTAAATGACAAAATTTTCTTGTGAAGCTAAATTTTAAGAACACAAATTTAAAACTTTAGAATTTGATAACCTGTCTAATAGTGCTTCCATTATTTTGAGGCCTGGTTAATTCAGTAGGAGCATATTTCCACATAGCTTGTCTCATCCATGATAATTCTGAAACTAGCATTTCTTGATTTTTTCTCATCAAAGACATTTCTTCATCCTTTTTTTTGTTGAACTCTTTCAACTGATTTATCTCTTGTTCTAACTTATGTGCATCCTCATGATACAAATCATCGACAACAATATTTCGTAAGAATGACTTACTACCCCATAACAGTGAAGGGGTTGGACCAAGTCCTAAACCACAAACATAACCACTTTTTTCATTTTCCAATACTTGAGAATACATATCTCCTTCGCAAGCAACACTGCCATGTGATTGTTCCTCAGATGTCTCGCGATTACTAAACTTCTCTTTTATCATGTTCTGAGAATAATTAAGACTATAAATTATGACAAGATGAATGTTATTCAAGTCACGTGCCGTCAATTACTCATACTTTAATCTTATAAAGTCCCCCCGCCCCCAATCAGTTCAAGTTAAAATTTTCACAGCTCAAAGATAAAGAGTGTACGAAATCTTACAATTGTATTTGGAGACTCTTCATCCAATGGTCTACAACTTTACGTTTTGTATGACTTAATATGTAGACTTTTGCACATGTGGGCTCTATTTCATCTATAGCCTAATCAAGTAAAATTGATGTAAAATAAATAAGGCAAGATCAAAATGAGTAGTAAAATATTATAATAAGTACTATATGTATTACTACCCGTTCATTCATCAAGATTGCTATGCTTTTGGACCCTCCCGTGTGAGGCATATTTTGCTAAGATCTACTAATTCTATTTGCTTGGCTACGCTTCTAGAATGAGAAAATAAAACATCAACTCTTGACTATGAAAGAAAATACACAAGTTCTTTGAAAGAAAAAGTGAAAGAACTATGTAAAAAGAATGTAATAATGGAAGCATAACTTTTGACTATGAAAGAAGCATATTGAATCTTGATGATTTTCTTATTCATGTTCTTTTGTCGTAATTGAACTTTGGTTTTGTGTAGTGGCAGAACAATAATGGTTCAAGTAGTGGTAGCAGCAGCAATAGTGGAAGCACTAGTAGAAATAGAAATAGTGACAACATTCTAGGAGTAAGTTTGTGTTATGAAAAAGTCACATTTTAAGATAGTACAACTATTTATTAGTTCAAAATATATTTTGGATATGAAAATACAAAGTTACAGAATTCAACAAATCACTGTCCTTTGCTTTTTCAGAAAGCCAATATGAGACAACACCACTCCATTGATCTCTTGGTATGTGACTTGTTCTATTTTATATCAAGGCATATTTCATCTTATATTTGGTCACATACATTGCCTTTAAGTCACATTTATAGTCCTTCAATTATTTTTCTATTGACTTTTTCACAAAATCTTCTCCATGTATTGAAATTAAGAACTTTTTCTGAAAGAGATAGACAAAAGTTAACCAAAAGATATCATGAATAAAAATAAATGATACTTGTTAAGAACAATAATTTCATACCCTCACAAACTCCACCAATTTTATTTTTTCTTCATCCAACATAAGGCTGGGCACCGGACCGGGTTGGACCAGTACCGGTCCGGTACCGTTCCGGTACCATTTCGGTTCGTTCCGGTCCAGTAGTCTTCGGGACGGAATGGGACACCGTGAACCGGTACACGGGACGGAACCGTATCATGATTTGATACCGGTGTCCCGGTACCGATTTATCTCGATTTGTTCCGGTTCCGGTTCGATTTCGGTCCGATTCCGATTAATTAATTTTTATTAATTAATTTATATTTTATATTATAATTTATATATTGAAAATATATATATAAGTTTCGATTAATTAATTTTTATATATATGTTAGGTGAAGGCCGCGTGCAACAGCTAATTTCCCAACTCCCAAGTCCCATTGTTGACTGTCCCATGCAGCAGCTTTTCTGAAAAGTTGCTGCCCCCTAGTCTCCTACCCCCTACCCCTGCCGACCTGCCCCATCCCCAAGATCCCAACGGAAAAAAATTCAAACGGTTATATTTTTCAATTCCTAACATATAATCACAATTCACAAATTCACAAATCACAATTTCTAAAAACTATATATACTCCCTCTCTTTACATTTTTAATTACAATTTACATATTTACAATATTTAATAATTAGGAATCATCAATTTCTCTCAATTCTCAATCTTTCTCAAAGTTTCAGACTTTCAATATTCAAGTTTCAAATTTCAATCATATTATTTTGTAATTGTGAAGATTTCAATAATCATTTGGTGAATTTTGGAGTAGGAGTCTTCTTCAAACTTGAAGTTTCGACATCAATTTTATAATCATTTGT
Source organism: Solanum pinnatisectum (assembly GCA_035578085.1). Taxonomy (NCBI): domain Eukaryota; kingdom Viridiplantae; phylum Streptophyta; class Magnoliopsida; order Solanales; family Solanaceae; genus Solanum; species Solanum pinnatisectum. Next base: position 7,503,517 of record CM069086.1, on the reverse strand, counting down.
TATTTACACAAACATTTGGTAACTTCGTTCCACTCTCTAATCTTATATTTATTTTTTGTATTTATTATTTGTAAGTTGTTCTTGTTATATTTTATTTGTTCTTGTTAAATTTCGTATTTTATAATTTATAATTTTATATCATGGAGTCTTCTAAAAAAAGTGGAGGTAAAAAAGGTATTGTACACGGAGTAAAAAATATGTTTACAAAAAATAAGAATGGTTCTAGTTCTTCTAAATCTAAATTTCCTCTTGTTAGAATGAATACTGATGAATTTACTCATGTGAATGAAATTAGTTTTTCTCGTCCCGGTCCTATAGAAATTAATTCGGATACTCCTGTAATTCCCGAAGAGGTTTATGAAAGACATTATAGTAATTATCAAGAAAATGAAGAAGTAGAAATTGATGAAGAAATTTTTTAGATGATACACCGACTAGTCCCGACCTCAATAGTATTGAAGTTCCACCTCAGGAGGACAATCCTCCAGTTGAAACTAGTCGTCCCCCTATTGTTCCAACTAGAAGTAAAACCAAGGTACAACGTACTTTAAAATCAAATGTGTGGAAATTTTGTTATTTGAATGAAGAAAAAACTTATAGTATATGTAATCTTTGTAAACAACATTTTAAATATACATCTGGTGGGAGTGGAGGTTCAACGGGGGGATTAAAAAAGCATTTGATGCAAAAACATAGTAAAGAGTGGTTTGCATATTTATCTTCTATTAATGTTTGTGAAAATTCTAGCATTGGAGCATCGGCTAGAGGGTCAAATATGGTTCAAGGTGAATTAAATACTTCGAACCCAAGTGGTCCTCTTACACATCGACCATATAATAAGGATCGTGATCGTGAAAATTTTGCAAAAATGGTTGTTGTTTGTGGTTTACCTTTTAGTTTTTGGAGAACATCCGGGTTTTATTACATATATTCGTGATACATATAATCCTAGTTTTGAAGGTTTATCAAGAAGCATGGTAAAATGAGATATTTTTGAATTTTAAGAAAAACATTGTCAATTTTTGCGTGCCTATTTTGAAATAATGGATTGTAGAGTTGCTATTACCACTGATATGGGTCGTAGTCCTAATGGTTTTGATTATTTAACTGTTACTGCGCATTGGATTGATTATAATTGGAATTTACAAAAAAGAATTATCGGTTATAAAATTTGTCAACAGAAAAAAACTGGAATGTATATTGCTACTACTGTGTTGGAAATTTTAGATTTTTTCGGTCTTTGTGATAAAGTCATTAGTATTACTTTAGATAATGCTTCTGCTAATTTAAATGCTATTAATATGCTAGAACCTAGAATTTGTCCTATTAGTAAATATGCTTTTCATGTTAGATGTGTTGCACATGTATTAAATTTGGTTGTTAGTGACGATGTGAAATTATTTGAAAATAGTTGTGATAAAGTTGATAATGCTTGTTTTTATATTTTTCATATGCATAGTAGTAGTAGAATTAACCAATTTAAAGAGCTTTGTAATGCATGTAAACTTCCGTTTAGAAAAGTTCCTAAACATGTAAAAACTAGATGGAATTCCTTTTATGATATGCTTGAAGTTGCTTATACATATAGAGAACCTATTACTATGCAATTTAATAGTCATAATGCTTATCCTAAATTAAAACTTAATGATAGTGATTGGGATGAAGTAAATGAACTTAGAATATTTTTGAAATCATTTTATGATGCTACTAAAATTTTTTCTGGAATGTATTATCCTACTATTTCCGAAATTTTAATACATATATGTGAGATTTCATCTCTCTTTTCTGAATATAAAACAAATGAATTATTTGCTAGTGCTATTGAAGTTATGATTACAAAATTTAAGAAATATTTTTTTCCTATCCCTCAAATTTATTTAACTGCAATTCTTTTCAACCCTGAATATAAAGAATATGGTGCAAAAGCTTTAGTTGAATGCATTTATCAAAATTTAGATATTAAACCAGAAGAACAACCTGATTTGGTAACATGTCAAAATAGTATAAAATTACTTGCTAAAGAAATGTATGATAAATATTGTTCCTTAGATAATGTTGAAAATCCTCAAATGTCTATGCCTCGAGTAGGTGCCCATGGTAGAGTGAAACATAAACTTGGTCTTGACTCTTCTAATAAATGTGAATTTGTTAAATATCTTGAACAGGGTTTAGATAATATTACAAACGAGGATGGTATACCATAACTACTGAACTGGTGGAGGGTTCATGGAACTCAATTTCCAAAACTTAGTAGGATGGTGAAGGATGTGCTTGCAATTCAAGGATTATCAGTAGCTTCAGAGGCAGCTTTCAGCGTGGCAAGATTTCAAATTGGAGACCACAGATATTCGTTAGCAGAAGACAGTTTGGAGATATCAGTGCTTTTTAGAGATTGAATAAATGCTGAGCGTAGAAATCAAGGACTTCCAAAGTTAGATAGTCAATATGAACTTTTCATAGATTCAGCCATTGGATGTGGTAGTGACGATGGCATGGAACTTCAAGATCGTCAACGAGCTTTACCAAGACTAGTAGTTGACTACGGTCAATCTATAGCTGAGTTAGAGAAAGGCTTTATGGGACTATACAACTATTAGTATTATATTTGAGGCTTAGTTGAAACAGAACCCTTCCTAGAAGGTGGCTGCGTAAAGTATGCCCTCTACTAATAGTTGTAAATTGTAATTGTAATTTGTAATACAAATTTAAATAAATTGGATTGATATTTTTTAAATTTGCATTTGTGTCATTGTTTTATCCTTATTTTTATTTATTTTTTTTTAAGTTACAAACTTAAGTTATTTAAATTACAAGTTATAAATATAACTTATAAGTTATAACATATTAACAACTTAACAAGTAAGAACTTATAAACTTCAAAAGATTCAAATCTTGAAATTTGAAAACTAAGCTAAATTTTTTTTTTAAAAAACTTTATTAAACTTAATAGGTAAAAATTAAAAAAAAAAATATATCTTTAAAATAAACTTAAGTAAAAACTAAAATTACATTATAAATTTCAAAACTATTAATTTAAAGTTTAAACTTAGAAAAATTAAAAAAAAAAAAATCATATTTTTGTAATTCAAAAAATCAAAATAACTAAATTTTTTTTTTATCATTTTTTGAAATAGCTAAGATGTGTCGTTCCGTTTATCCCATCCCGTTCCATTCCGATCCGTTCCGGTCCATTTCGGTTCCATTCCGGTATATAGTGGGACGGGACGGAACTGAGTATTAGTCCCGGTAATTCCGGTCCGGTTCATCCCGATACCGGTCAACAAACCGGTCAAACAGTCCCGTTCCGGTCCGGTACTGGTTCGTTCCGGTCCGGTGGTTCTGTTCCGCTCCGTTGCGACTCTTGATCCAACACTCGCCAATCATTTGTATTTACCAGTGTGAAATCGTGGGTTCTAGCAATGATGACTAGAAAGCTAGGAAACTTTCGACCTTCTTTTCCAATTGATTGATTAAATTGCACAACAATTATCTCTTCTGAGGTAGATTCCAAACATCTTCTAATAAAGTAGGTCCATGAACGTTTTTTGCCTTTGAAGCACCTAAAATAGATTCAGAACTCACTCTATGAAAGTCAATATAGGAAGAATTAAGTACAATTTTCAGATAGATCCAATGAGAAAAATTCATCCCAATTTCAAAAATAGTCTTCAGTACTGCATTAATCAAGATAAACAGTGCAGTGGCTCTAATAAAGAAACCAATTTTATTAAATGTCTGTAATTTTGTATCCAATTTTAGAAATAATATTCAAAACTTCACCAATCAAGCAACCAAGAGAGAATACATAGTATCATAATTTTTCAAATGTGTGTTGCTACCAGCACTTAAAGGAATAAATTTTTAACCTTAATGTCATCAACTACAATTTGATATCAAATTGTAATTTGAATGCTTAATATCAACAATGACCAAAAATTTAACAAGTATATATATGACATGATGAATGAGTAGAAACCAAGTAAAAGTAGCTTCTTCCTTTTTTTGGAATACCTGAGTCATCTTCAAATTTGACTAGTTTTATCATCAATAAAATAAGAGAGAACCTGGCTCATTGTTCAGTTCATCAACAGTGCCAATAGAATTGTTATCTTCAGATGTTTGTGGTTGAAAGCAGCTCTGAGCTTTCAATAATACCTGAATATACGGGCGCACTTCTTCATCATGACGTCGTTCAATTATCACTCTGCTACCCACTCTAGGTCGCATTTTTCGTTCTTCAATCCTAACTACATATCTATTTTTCTTTAAATCTATAGAAGGAAAATCAAGAGTACATATTTGAAAAAAAAAAAAAAGAATCACGGAACTTACACCATCCTTACTTAAATTAGAAATCAGATTATCCTCCAAGACAGAATCAAGTATCATATGACATTGATATCATTAACCATAAGATGTTTTTTTTTTATAAAAAATCATAGAATAAGGGAACAAAAACCATCCTGAAGATGATTTATGGCATTCTTACTGATACTAAACCATGTTAGATCTGTGTGGACCAGCATACTACTCAAATGTCTTAGGAGGATCTTATTGTTCAATCTATTTGTGATCTATCCACATAGATGTCCAAACAAGGTCTTTAGAATAGTGTGCAAATTCCTTTCTACGCCGCTTATTCAGTTACATGAGACACACGTCTTTCAAATACCACAAAATTTTGACAAGGTTAACAACGATTGCAAAGTAAGCATACAAGTCACAACTAGCATGAGTAAAATTCCAACATTAAATTATGAAGATATCCTAGTCACAAAGTTGGGTTAGTATATAATAGTTTCTTACTTCAAGACATCCAATTTTCAATCTTCACTTTCCACTTTCCACACAGTAGTCAATGCTCTGAGGATTAACTTTGTAAGCTTAATAAAGGGAGGGAAATTGATACTCATTAATTCCTCTCTATTTCAATTTTTTTGTTACTTTCCTTTTAGTCTGTTTTCTGTTCCTAAACGAATGTCTCTACCAACTCTTTAATTTTAATTTTCCACATGAGCATGTTAAAAGAACATACCACAAGAGGTTTTGGTATATTCCAAGCCATGTCAAAATCAAACAAATAAATTATGTCATGTAAAAAATCATCTGCTCCTTTTACTAGGAATAACAATAAGAACTTAAATTGTTTGACATATTGGCCAAAACCATATTTCCTGTCCTTGGAATTTTGTCATGTAAATCCACTTCTTTTCTATCAACTCTTAATGATCTAACAGTAACTCATGGTACACTATTGTTTCCCTCTAAGATATAGAGAATTTTAAATCATCTTCTAGAGCTAAATACAGAAGAAAAAAAATCTAATTAATAAATATAGGTTTTCTTAGCTATGTTTGTCATGGCCCAAAATTCAGAAAATGGGGTTAGAGTTGGGCATTATTCATCATCCAATAATTGTTAGAGAAAGACGTTGTAGAGAGATAAACACATTCAAAGAGTTGATATCATAGTGTTCTTTATTTAGGGGTTGAGACATTGAAGGCGAGTTGCCTCACATTTCAATTGGGGATTTGAAGTGTGTGTTCTAATTTAGTAATATATTTTTTTCTTACTTCATTTCCTTTATTAATTTCTAGAAATGTGGGTGTAATGCTTGTATGAAATTGGGGCTTTTGTGCTAGAAATAGACAAGGCTACTTGGGTGTTTGATTAATTGTTCTACTGCTTTTGTAATTCCTTCTTTCCATGTTGATTTCATGAAATAGGTTCAATCTAGTTTTCATGTTTGAATTCATAGGTTAAGATTGCATGCTTAACCTTAGCTTCTGATCTTCGTGGATTGCTTGAAAATATAGCTCGTGAAGTGGAGAATTAGTTTGATAATCACATGTTAGCTTTGAATCTTAAATCTTTGATCGAAATATGAAAGTTTAGGGTTACATTGTTGGGTTCAGGGCTTCCTTCTAAGAGAGTTCTAAGTTAAGGTAATGGGTTATTTTATAATTATGTGATTGAGACTGAATGGAGATATCGCAATCAGACTCTTTGAGATCGAAAGATAATTAACGTAATTGATGATGACCTAGCCTACCCATTAGTGATTGAATGATTGTGGATTTAATTGAAATGGATCATTGATTGTTGATTGAATCTCAACTTTTCCCAATTCCCATACATCCCTTGCTTGAAATCATCTTTTCCCCTGTTCGTAGTTTAATTTAAAAATTCATCTTTTATTTGATATTTTTGCAGCATGTATGTCTAGGTTCAAACTAGTATCTAGCTAGAATTTATATTTTAAATTGCCATTACATTGTTCCTTGTCGGATTCTACCCTGACTCTTAGTTGGGTATTTTTATTGACGACAACCGCTCATTCTTTTAATTAGTTTTGAAGGGTGATTTAAGCATTATCAAAAATGGCACCATTGCCGGGGAATAATCAGGCATATTGAATTGATTTAAGATTTCTAGTTTAGTTCTTTCTATCTAGATTACGAATAGTTGTCTTTATCTTTTTTAGTTTTTTTTTGGTTGTTTGTGATCATTACATCTTTGGGAGTGGTATGCGCACCATCGACCCATCGTCTTTGAGTGTGTCAAATGTGATTAGTCAATTGAGGCTTAGGGACGTGGATAAAAAGCTCAGTTGGGGCAAGAAATTCCTATGCCTTCTCTCTCAAACAATGGAAAGGTTTCGAAAAAGGTACCTAGCTCAGTGTTATGGCATGGTAGAACTCAAATTTGAACTTGCTACTCTTAGGGCTGAGGTGAGATAAATCATGAGGGTGAAAAATCCTCGTTGTCCAATGACCGAAAAGAGAGAAAAAGAGTTTCACGACTTTCACCTTGCTTGGTGTGATGAGACGTTTCAAGTCATTTTCAGGGATGAATGGTTTGAAACCGAGTGAATCAAAGAGATGGAGGTGCATATAGAAGATATCTTGAGCTTGTGCAACAAACCCAAAGCAATAACAATCCAAGAAGACAAAAATAATTGGCATGATACTAGAGTTGCAAGAAAAAGCCAAAAAGATCATAAATGGAAACTTTAGTTCATGCGAAATCGAGGGTGTCACACTATTGAGGGCCGCAAATCATTAAGATCAACATTCAAGTGGGCTAATGACCTCCCATCCTTACTCTTGCCCAAGGTTCCAAAATGGAATAATGATGCAAAGTTGGGTAAGAAATGTAACTCTTCACAGTGGAGAGATTATGTGGAACACTTTATACTCTTTCGCACTCCCCATTCTCTTCAGAGTGAAATTGACCTCAAGTTGGGGAGAGTGCTCATTTCCTCGAAGTGGAAGCACAAAAGGTGATGTACTCGGCGTCGTGCCATGATGTTAAATTGTGCGCTTGATGGGAGGCACCCCATTGGTATCTAGCATAGTTTAATTTTAATTCTTTACCTATTTAATTAGGTTTAATTTGTTTTTTTGACTAATACTAATGATTTTGAAGTGTTGGAGTTCAGTTGAACAGGTTTGGAGGCATGAATCTTGAAGAAAACAAAGTTTGGGGTCAAAACCCCATAGGAAAATGACTTTGGAAGCATTTTGGGTGTCCAGGCTCTCCCAATAAGACAAGGTGAACTCCCAAGAAACCCCTGAGTTTGCCCAATCAGACGGTGAGCAACTTGAAAAAATGTCCTCAGGATCCGCAAAAACGAACATCAGTTCGCTTAAGCGAAGTTTGCAAAAGCGGCTTCCTTTCAGTAAAGCAAACTTTGCTTAAGTGGAGGGGCACTAACTTAAATGAACCCTGCATTTCCTCAAAGGTCGCAAAAGCAACCAAACTTTGCTTAAGGGTAGGTAAGCAATTCCAAAGGTAGAGAGGCAGAGTTCAAATGGACAAAAGGCTCAAAATAAAAGGTCCAACCTCTCATTCTCCCTTTTCAATTATTCAAAACTAATTCCGAACTCTTGGTCTTCATTGTGCAGTCACAATACAATTTGTTTCTTTCACTATTACTCTCTTGAAGTGGTAATATTTTTTGTTATTATTGATCACTTTGTTGAAAGTTGGGGGTAGCTATTGGGTAGTAACGTCTCTAACTTGGAGGGGCTTAAAATTGCTATTATGTTGGTTGTCACGAACCAAGGTACCCCCTAGGCGTAACATGGCATATATGACCCCGAGAGGCCCCATATAAGCCACTAAGCATCCATAACATGAGAAATAGAATGAAAATACTTGGAAGACAATTTCAATAAATGAAAGTTTATAAAGCAAAGCGGAAGTCTAAACACTTTTCTCATTAGCCATCTAGTACATAAGAGTGAAATTGGGCCTAGCCCATACAGCATGTCTAAAACTAAAAGTAAGAAAGAAAACTAAAATAATGAAAATCATCCTCGAAGCATGAGGACTCACCAAAGCTCAAAATCTCTCAAATCAACCTCTAGCTACGAAACTGAGAGCCCTGACTGTCGGACCCTACATTTGGGGAGATGTAGGCAAGAGTATGTGTTAGTACAAAATATGTACAAAGTATGATAGCCATGCATACAAACATTTAAATCATGCTAAAATAGGAAATTTCATGACATGCAATGACCAAGCTAAAACATGATATAAAAGGGTTCAGAAGAAAAAGTCATAAAACATGGTCAATGCAAACTAACATCTTTAAGTCCTTTGAACACATGTGAGATACTTCTTGAAGTAACCTTAGTTCATTATTATTGTGTTAAGTAGCCTTAACTAACATAGAGACCATGTGAGCTATAACACGATCCCTCGGTGTCTCCCACACCGAAAATGGTTGTCCTACTTGCCAAGGTAAGGAGCATGAACCTCTAGCTATTATGGATCCACTAGCTAATGTCTATCTAGTCGCTCAGACTAATGGGGCACATAGGTAAGGGATTAGGAGATTGCTTCTATAAACCCGGCCTCTACTCACGGAGAGCTTCCATCTCAATATCCTCTCGGTGCTAAGCATAAATCCCACAGAATAGTCATTTTCTTACTTGTTCTCACGTCATCTTGCCAATCCAAGATAGGTCATAAGTCATCCATGGAAATGTATCATTCAATAAACAATTCAAGCTAGGTTTCATTAGGATAACTCCTTATCTTTAATTCATTTATGTGAGAAGACCTTTTGACCTTAGAATCCTTACTATGTGAAAAAACCTTTCACAATCATACTTTCATGTGTATATGGGAAAATCCTTTCAACAATACAACAAAAACATTATCATTGATACTTCAATCTAAAATCATCATTAAAATATTTACATAAATCTCATAAGAATGTGCTTAATTTCATAAACTCTTCATTCATAATCCAAAACCTACATCATATAATCATAATTCAAAAAACATGAGAATTACATGGGTTCATGGGGAATCATCATAAAACCATAGAATTTCATCAAATCATACATAAGAGATCATAATTCAATCAATTAAATTAATAATGAAGAGAACCCATACTATAGAAGAAAAACCTTAACTTAATTGGGGATTTCTAACTTTGAAAATAGGAAAATTTGGGAACTCCATGAATGGAAGGAATCCATGGATGAAAACTATCATACCTCAATGCCAAAAGCTTGCCTTCAATGATGGAATTGGAGACTTGCCTTGAAACCCAAGGTTGAACCCTTCTTCTTAAAATTTCTAGAGAGAAATATTTTGGAGAGGAAGAACTTGATCTTCTTTGGTAAATTTAAGAGAATGACTAGAATGGGTTGAATTTGGGGTTAAAAATAATTATATAGGGGGCCCTAGGTATGGGCAAAATGACATAGTATCATAGTAAAATAATTTGGAAAACACCCAACTAACCCTGGCTTACAATTGATGCGAAGCTCCAGATGGAGGTCCACGCGAGCTGTAGTGGCAGCCGTGGTCCTTGACCAGTGGCATGGGGAAACCCCCTAAACTCTTGACTTTTCTCACGACCCACACCACATGCCGTCTTCTCCCTCACAACCCATCTAGGTGGCTCGTGAGAAGGGATAGCCTTGGAATGGCTATTGCCTCGCCTTCACGGGCACCACCACGAGTTGTCTAGGTGCTCGTGAAAGAGGAGCTATTTTTGGCCAGGAACTGTGAGCTTTCATAAGCCTCACCATGCTCCGTGGTGCCCTTCACGACCTGTCTAGGCCTTCGTGAAGGGCTACTTGGCCCAATCTTAGGCTGGGAACCTCTCACTTGATCCCTTCCTTAGCCAAGGTAAGGACCATGAACTTCTACCTATTGTGTATCCACTAGCTAATATCTATCTAGACACTTATCCTATGGGGGTACATAGGTAAGGAATAAGGATATTTCTTCTAGAATCCCGACCTCTTCTCGTAGGAGAGCTTCCATCTCAATATCGTCTCGGTGCTAAGCATAAATTCTACTGAATAGTCATTTTCTTACTTGTTCCCACTATCCATGGAAGGGCACGTCATCTTGCCAATCCAAGCTAGGTCATACGTCATCCATGGAAAGGTATCATTCAATAACCAATACAAGCTAGGTTTCATTAGGATAGCTCCTTATCTTTGATTCATTTAGGTGAGAAGACCTTTCAACCTTAGAATCCTTACTATATGAGAAAACCTTTCACAATCAAACTTTCATGTGTATATGAGAAAATCCTTTCAACAACACAACAACAACATTATCATTGATACTTCACTCTCAAAGCATCCTTAAAATATTTACATAAATCCCATAAGAATATGCTTAATTTCATAAATTCTTCATTCATAATCCAACCCACAACATATCATCATAATTTGGAAAACATGGGAATTATATGGGTTCATAGGGAATCATCATAAAACTATAGAATTTTATCAATTCATGCATAAGAGATCATAATTCAGTCAATTAAATTAATAATCAAGAGAACCCATAATATAGAAGAAAACCCCTAACTCAATTGGGGATTTCTAACTTTGAAAATAGGAGACTTTGGGAACTCCGTGAATGGAACGAATTCATGGATGAAAATTATCATACCTTAATGAAAAAATCTTGCCTTCAAAGATGGAATTGGAGACTTTCCTTAAAACCCTAGGTTAAACCCTTCTTCTTCAAATTTCTGGAGAGAGAAATATTTCAAAGAGGAAGAACTTAATCTTCTTTGGTAAATTTAAGAGAATGACTTGAATGGGTTGAATTAGGAAAACACCCAACTGACCTTGGGTTACAGCTGAAGCGAACCTCCATATGGAGGTCCACATGAGCCATCAAGGATCACACGAGATGTAGTGGCAGCTGTGGTCCTTAACCAATGACCTGGGGAAAGACCTACACTCTTGACTGACCTCACGACCCACAGAATGACCAATCTTGTCCTTCACAACTTGTCTAAATAGCTCGTGAGAAGGGATAGCCTTGGAGTGGCTACTGCTTCCCCTTCACGGGCACCACCACAATCCGTGGTGGCCACAACGAGCCATTTAGGTGCTCATGGGAGGAGAGCCCTTTTTGTCCAGGCACTGTGAGCCTTCACGAGCCTCACCACACCTCGTGGGTCCCTTCAGACCCGTCTAGGCCTTCGTAAAGGGTGACTTGGCCCAGTCTTAGGCTAGTGACATCTCACTTGATCCTTTCCTTAGCCCAATAGATTTTGAGGTGTTACATGGGCCGAATTCTTTGTCTAAATTGCTAAATGCATGTGTATGGGCTGATTAAGAAGTATTTGGGGATTTCTTTAGTACCCATTTCATGATCTAATTGTTGAAATTAGTTTTAGCACCATGTGTTTAATAGAATGCCTACATGAACTCTGAAATGATTTTCGAAACTTTTTGTGCTGAAATGATTGAGTTTATGGGTTTCTTATTTGTTTGTTGTTAATTTTACACTGATGGTAGTTGATACTCAGTGCTAAATTTTAAAGTCAAACTTCGTTGTTCATGTTGAAGGGGCGACTGTTAGCTTTTGCGAATAGGCCAATGCTTAAGTGTTGTTCACTTATGTGAACCCCTTAGCTTTTGCGATTATCGCTTTAGCGGCCTTATGGCCACTTCGGTGATGTTTGCTTAAGCGAACTGAGCATCACTTTTGCGTTATCTAGGGCAATTTCCTGCTAGTGTGAATTTTTCAGAATGCTTCTTTTGGTTCTAATTTGAGTTCGAACCAAAATAGATTTGCACCTAGCTATGAACTTTACTTGCATATCTTTCCACAAAACAAAAAAAAAAAATAGTTCAGTAGCACTTAAAATTTAAGACATATAAATAGTAGTATCAAGCATGGAGTTACTTACCTATAGCAGAGAATGAGAAATCCTGAGCACCTGAGCCCAGTTTTGATTCTGAGAGTGAAATTGTAAGCACCTGAGTAGAGTTCTGATTCTGAGAGTGGAATTGTCAGCTTCTAGGAGTGAAATCAAGGCAGTGAGCAACTGAGCGAACTACGGATCTTCTGAGAAGAGAGTAAAATGTGAGCAGTGGCCAGTGAGTACAGTGCTAAGCCTTCTAAGTTTTAGGAACTAAACCCAAAATCCCCAAACCAAGTTTTGATAGATTCTTAATGTTGATAAAGGTTCAGAATAATTGTTTAGTTGAATAGAGAAAAAGTTCTAATACAATATGCTTCCTTACAAATAAAAATTCTTATAATATTAGCTCCAGAGAATTTTTTTTAAAAGGCATGATATAGAGTGAAAGGAGAAAAAGCATCTTTTAATTCAAATAAAATAATTTAATTTCTATTTAGCAATTTTATAATCCGCAATTGATTTGTCCCGCATAAATTTTCTAAAACAATTATTCTATCTCGTCCATTGTCATCCTAATTATAAATAAGATATTCATCTTATAGCAATCTGAAACAAGAGTTATAAAATGTGAAATGACTAGTTTTAGAACATGGTCATGCAACTATAAGTCTATAGTTCGACATAGTAGAAGATGTAGTTGGGTTATTTAATAAACATATCATACAATTAGAAATAACTTTGAAATTCAGTTATTTAAACAAAGTATTTGTCGTGTTATGCATAATCTCACATTCTAAAATTACTCAATAAGAAAATTAGGCCTAAACACCCTATGTCACCTATTATATTCAATAAAATTTGAGTATACTTGTAAAAATGGTGATAAAGATTTAATATCATGTATTTGCAGGTAAAATCAATGCACGATAGTTTTCTCATAAATCAAATCTATCAAAATTTCAAACCATAAAAATAATTGAGCCCAATAACAAATGAGGGAAATTGTGAACTTAGGTTGAAATTCATGATAGTTTTCTCATAAATCAAACCCAAACATCGCAGTGAAATCGTGAAATTAAGAATTTGAGACTTACTTATGAGCTCCTGAACTGTAGAGCTTCAGAGCATACCACTGTCATCGGCCGAAATTGAGATTTCGACAGTGAGAAAACTCAAGTGATCAAAATCTGAGCGTATCGCTGTCGTCGTGTGTGAGTGAATCGTCGTTCGTGAGTCGTTGTCGTCATCGTGCGTGAGTGAATGGGGTTATCAACGCCGAGCCATAATCCCTATTTCTTACGTACAAAGAATAAGGGAAAACCGATTCTAATTAGGTCTTGTATTTTGGAATAAAAAAAATATAAAAAAAAAATTCCTAATATTTAATTGATATTAGCGACGCATTTAGCTACGAAATATATATATTCGCCGTTTTATATATAGTTGTTAATAAATAATAAATAAATAACGACGATTTATTTTTATTGTTAAGTCTTTAAATATATATTTTAGCTTAGCGACAAACCGCTAAATCCGTCGTTAGATTTCGACAAAAATTTCCTACTACCTTACGTCACTAATTTTGAAGGCAAAATAAAGGTGCCAATTTTTAGAACCCAAACATAGCAACAAAATTTGATTTTCATCACTAATCCATTGCTAATATGTCGTTAGTGTGGTTACCAAAATTATTTTTATTTATTTAGCTGCATATGCGTTATTTTGTCGCTAATTTATCGTTAGGCAGTGACAAAAATGTGATTGTCGCTAAAAATCCGTCACTAAACATTGTTTTTCTTGTAGTGATTTTCCTCTTTGCTTTATACATTGAAACTGTCTTTTAAATCTCTTTGTCTATTTCTTATGTTATGAATGCTAAGTGGCTGTATGGGGCCTCTCGGGGTCCTATACGCCATGTTATGCCTAGGGGCTACGTTAGGTCGTGAAAGGAAGCATAACATGCATGAAGATAATTCATCCCAAGAATAACATCAAAATCTAAGATATCATGGTCTACAAGATCAACATAAGTGACTCTATGAGAAATGGAAATAAGACAATTTCGATGATCTCTCTTAGCCACAATAGAATCACCAATGGGAGTGGAGACATGAAAGGAATTAGAAAGAATTTTGGGACCAACATCAAACCTCATTGCCACATAAGGAGTAACAAACGACAACGTAGCACTCGGATCAAGCAAAGCATAAACATTAAGGTGAAAGACTTTCATTATGCCAGTCACAACATCCAGAGAATCCTCGTAATCCTATCTAATCTGTTGAGCATAGAATCAATTTTTCTTCATAGCAGCTGAGCCTAAATCACTAGACTGAGCTTACCTACCATCCCTTCCCTTAGTAGCAAGTAATGACTAATTTCTCATCCTATGACCATTTTTTCCACAATTAAAGCAACCATCCGTACCGGCCAGACATTTGTTATCAAATAGAAGATCTATTACAACCACCTCATTAAGGTTTAGGGTTAGACACCCTATACTTGTAGAACTTTGAGGTTGGAGCATTAGAAGAACCTTGACCGAAAAAATTTTGCTGGAATTGACGACGCCCATGTCCACTAGACCTAGAATGAGAAAAGTCATCATTGGCGGTCCTTGCCCTTTTAGACTCTCTTTCCCTTTTCTTGAGCTTTTTCTCTTCAATTTGTTTGATATGTATCATCAAACGAGAGATATACATCTCTTTAATTAACCTGTTGGTACGACACTCTTTGACAACCAAGTTGGAAACATCTGACACAAACTTACTCATCTTTGCCTTAGAATTAGAAACCATAGTTGGAGCATACTAAGCCAATTAACTAAACTTCAAGGCATACTCCTTCACACTCATATTCCATTTTTTGAGGTGAATGAAATCAAGCACCTTTGCTTCTCTCATCTCAAGGGGAAAGAACAATAAAAAAATATTTTTTTGTATTTCTCGCAATCAAGAGGACCCACATCAACCGCCCTCTTTTCCTTCCATTGGTTGAACCAAACTTGAGAAACACCCTTAAGTTGGTAAGCAGTCAATTCTGACTTACCGTAGACAGTTTCATAATCTCTACTATCTTATATACCTCATCAATGAACTCTTGAAGATCCTCATCCACCTTGGAACTATGGAACTCTAGAAGGTTTATCCAAGTGAAGTATCTTATTCTTGACATCAACGTACCCATATTTGGGTTCATGAGACAAATGGCCTATCTATTAGCTAGGGTCATCATAGCTTGAGCTAACACTTGAAAAGTGGCTCGAAATTTGACATGAATCAATTTATTGGCCAAAGGATCATTCAGAACTTGAGGAACCTCGGGCTTCATATTCTCACCTACATTCCTTCTCTTGTAAGCTCTTTGAGGGGCCAAAGGCTGAAAAGCATCGGAAGAGATTTAGGAGAAGGATCATTATAGAGAAACACTCTATGGCATAACTTTAGAGTAGTGAAAGAAGTGAAGTTTCCAAAACACTTTTTAGCCTACTATTCATAAATGTGGCGCTTTTCACACTCATATCAAGACTCTACTCAACGTAGCTTGTAAACATCCTAGGACTTTTTCTAAAACCATGTGCTCTAAATACCGAGTTTGTGACAACCCAAAGTATATACTAGATGTTACATTACGTATAAGACTCCGAGAGGCCCTATAAAATCCACTTGACATGCATACACACAACATAATAGACATAAATAGGAATATATCAAATAAATAAAATAGTTGGCATACAAGCGGAAGTCTAACCATAGTTTCGACAAGCCATTATGTTACATCAAAATGAGTAGTTTGGACGTAACCTATACACCATGTACAATTTATGAAAAAGCTTAAAGCATAAGAGAAAAAATAAATGTGACTTGGTCCTCAGAACATGAGGACTCACCAATACTTTGAACTTCAAGTGATGAAGAACTAGCCACGAGCGGGAGGAGGAAGATCATCGGACCCTACATTAGTGAAACAATGTAGGCACATGTATGTATTAGTACATGGAATGTCCTAAGTATTAGGGATATGAATAAAATTTAAAACATGATCATAAAAGGACATAGATGAAACAAGATATGACAGACCAAGCTAAAACGTGATAAAAATCTTTAAAGAAAACTCATAAATCATGAAACATGGTCAATGCATCATAAAATCATCATGAGAGTTTCATAAAAGTCATTAGAGAAAAGATAGATCATTTTGTGGGATATTTACCCTTACCCAACATAGACCACGTAAGTTATAATGTGGAATCTGGTGTCTTGCTCCCACACCGAAAAGAGATGTCCTACTTGTCAAAGTAAGGACCATGAACTTCTAGCTTAGGTGGATCCACTAGCTATGTATTTTAAAGTAAAAACCTAAGGAGCACGTAGTTAGGGAGAATGAGATTTCTACTATAGACCCAATCACTACAAACTGGAGAGCCTCAATCTCAATATCCTTTCAGTGCTAGGTACTCCCGACGGAATAGTCATAAACATATGCATATCATCATACATGGAAAAACATATTTCAGTTACTAATAAAAGTTTAAAACATCATAGAGTAGCTTTTTGAAATCATGTGTGAGAAAACCTTTCACCAATCATGATTTCTTAATGTGAGAAAACCTTTCACAATTTCATTGATGATTATGTTAACGTAACCTAGATCATAAGACATTCCTTTTCATAAATCATGAATATCTGATGAGTCCATGATTTGGACTCATTTAGGGCTTTATTTCAAAAGATTTAGTGTCCTCAAATGCATATTTTGTGCCAATAACTGATGTAAATCCTTGATTTTTCAGGTATTTGGATTAAGGAACAAAGCATGGACACTAATGAGCAAAAAGGAATAAGGCAGCTGAAAGAACGAAGAAAAGAAGGCCTGATGATCCCTTAACCCATTGGGTGAGTCGCCGAATGGCCATGATCTCGCCTAAAGTTCCAGTGTGCCAATCCCTGAAGGAGAAATCAAGTCGGCGATAGAAAAGAGCATTCGGTGTGTCGTCGAATAGTTCCACGATGCAATGCTAGATAGCCCAAAGTTACAGAACTTGAAGATGTTGAAGGCCAAAGCAAAAAAGGCGATAGAACTGACCAAAGGGCGGATCTCCAAATGGATCGGTGATCCCGATTATTGCGTCGAATGGTACTTCGCAATATAATTTTTGGCCACTATAAATACATTTTCAAACTTTATATTTAGTATCAAATTTTATTTTGAGCATTCAGTAGAGTAATTTTTGAGTTAGAACTGAGAGTATTGAGATAATATTTTCCCTAGCTTTGAAGATTTCAAGATTTCCATTTTTGAGAAATTGGAAGTGGTTCTTTGAGATTCTTTAACTTTGACCTTTGTAAAGACAAAATAAATCTTACCCAGTTAATGGAAACACAATTTGGTAGTGATTTCTATCTTTTTATGATGTCTAGCTAAAACCCCAATTCTTGGAGTGTGATTATGTGATTATGGGTTGAGTTAGCTGTTGGTTATTGTTAATTGATAGTTTAAATGTTGTTTAAAAGTGATTTCAATCAGTAATTGTGGTTTAATTTAAAGGGTTGTAGTTGCAAATGCAACTCTATCTTCGTGTTTTTGGCTTGTTCGAGAGAGAAGTTTTAAAACAAAGATTTCTTATTTGATGGTCTATGGGTATTGGGTTGCCATGGGTTCAGCTCGAGAGAGTGAATCCTAAACCCTTTTCCACACATTCAACTCAAGAGAGTGAATGCACCAAAGTGTAGGCTGTTCTTAATTGTTGATTATTGGTGTTCGAGAGAAACCAATTAAATTGTTCGAGAGAAAGTTTACCCCCACTAAAGTCTAGTTTATTCACTGATTTATAGCAAATTACTATCAGTTGCAATTACCCATTTGTGTACCTTAGCCTTAATTCAATCACATCCCAAGAACCCGTCTTTTTACTTATTTATTCGTTTATTTGTTGCTGCTATAGTTGATATTTATAATCAAAACCCCCTATATTTGGCACTTGTGTCACCCTTTAATTTTGAACTATGCTTTTATTCGTAAATGTCTTTACCTATAATTGACTTGAACATATTCATACTTGGCTCTTGATTCTCAAACATGTACCACTCCATGTGAGATTCGACCCCAACTCACTTAGTTGGGTTATATTACTGACTAACGATCGTTGGCACATAGAATTGGAAGAAGTGTCTTGATACGTGAAATCAAAATGGCGCCGCTGCCAAAGAGTGGTGTTGGTTGAGAATCTTCAGTTAAGTTGAATTTTGTTCTTGTTAGTCATAGTTTAACTTACTTAATTTTAGTTTTGTTTTACTTGTTTTTGTTTTGAAACAGGAAGTATGAGTGTAAACGTCGGCAGTGGTAGCCAAGTAGGCCACGAAGATGACATCGGACATCTCAATGATGTCAACGAGCCTAATGCTAATGACCCCCATCTTATGGGTGGTATTGGTGTCATTCACTTGCCTCCGGCCGAAGGGAATGCGGTGTTCCACATCATAGGTACTATGTTGCAGCTCTTGCAATTGAAGGGGCTGTTCAGTGGTTTGGCTCATGAGGATCCCCATGAGCATATCAGAAATTTTGTGGATGTTTGCGGACCATTCTCCTTCAAGAATATATCCCAAGAGTCGGCCCGATTGAGGTTATTCCCATTTTCTTTGATGGGAGAAGCGTGTAAGTGGCTGGCTGAATTGTCACATGAATCAATCACTTCGTGGGAGGAGTTGGTCACAGCATTTAATGTGCAATTTTTCCCTTCTTCGAAGATGATGACTCTTCGGGACAGCATTCAGAGCTTCAAGCATCTAGAGGGCAAGAAATTTCATGAAACTTGGCTGCGATTTAAGAAGTTGGTGCTCCAATGCTCAACTCATGGCTTGCCTGATAATGTGTTGCTGCAGTATTTTTACCGAAGCCTTGACTCGGTAAACAAGGGTGTTGCTAACCAACTTTCTCTTGGAGGTTTGATGTAGCAACCTTATGTGATAGCAGCTCAGCTCTTGGATGGCATGACCTTGATAAATCGGGCTTGGTACACCCGTGAAGACCAGGTCTCCCCTCTTACATTCAAATTGACCAAGGAGCAAATGGAGAAAGACCAAGAGAGGGACCAGAACATGGCCAAGATCATGACACAACTTGACATTTTGTCCAAAAATGTCATGGGAGCTAGTGCTCGGAGTGTCAATGCCATGGGTGTAGGGTGTGCTAATCCTGATGAGGTAAAGTTTGAGGCTTTGTACAACGAAGAGGTGAATTTTCTAGCCAACCAAAGTGGTAGTTATCATTCAAACTAGACGAGGCAGGGTGGTAACCAATGTTGGAACATGGATGAAGGTTGGAAGGATCGTGATCGAGAATGGAGGGATCGAAATCCCAATTGGAAGGATGAGGAGACAGATAGGTATATGCCTCCCCACAAGTGTCAAAAACCAAAGGATTCGGAAGGTGGCCGGTCTAAGGATATGCTTTCTCGTATCCTCAAAAAAGTTGAGGGGTCAGACAAGATTTAAAAAAAATGAAAGATGATGTGTCAATCCTTAGCCAAATGGTTGCCTCCCATTCCGTCTCGATTAAACAGTTGGAGACCCAAATGCGTCATATCTCGTCTCATTTAAACCTAAGACAACAAGGGGATTTGCCTAGTGATACTATGGCCAACCTTAAGAATGAGGTTTGAATGTGGACTTGCATCGTGCCGCGACGTTAACTAAGGCGCTGGTTGGGAGGCAACCCAAGAACCTTTATTGCTTTCATTTTGTTTTTGTTAAATAATGGTGTGTTGATTGTGTTGGTTAAAGTGTGGAAGGTGTTTGAAAAATTGCAGGTTGGCAAGCCAAAAGTCCAGTCGGCGCATCACTGAAGAGGGCAGCGTGCTCGACTTGATCCGCCGTTTGACTCAAGACATTTTCAAAATTAGAGTGTGTAAAACTCGGCGAGACTAGAAGCTTATAGGTGAATTGCCGACTGAGTCAGCGATCACGACTTTGTCCGCCGTTTAGACCCCCACAATAACTGGACGTTCTGTAAAACTCGGCGAGGTAAGTGCCCACTGGACGTGTCACCGAATGGGTGGGCGAGCAACACTAATGTCGCCGAATGGGCGAGAACTGGATGGTTTTTCAAGGCCAAAGGTTTAAACTTACAAATCTTTCACTTTCCCTCACTTTTAATCTTCTAAATCTCACACCCGCGCTTTAGTATTCCATATTTTTGTGTTTTTGTCGTATTGAGTCATTGAATTTGTGTTCGGAGTGGATTTCTTTGCCTCCTTGCATTTTAACATATTTAATAGGCATTGAAGGTTGATTTTCCGAACCCCGAGTTTATTTTTAGCAATTTGTACTCATTTGCAATGATTTTATCTTAGTGATGTGTGTTGGGCCTCTTTGATCGTAATTGTATTTGTGTGTGCCTGTTTTAACTTGAATAATTTTTGTCGTAATGCCTTTATTGTTGAATTCCCGTGATTTTGTGCTTTAAAATTGGTTAAAACTTGTGGGGTTCTACATGCATATTGTTGGGTCTAGTCGGGTGATGTCTAAGTAACCCAAAAGTTGCGCCAAATGACGTATTTTACCTATTGATAGAGCGGGTGACATCAATATTAAGGGCAAAAGTCATCAAATGGCCAAATTTGGCAAAATCGGGAGAAGTCTGAATATCCCGGGGGCATGGGTGTAATGGGTCTTAGTTTAATTTGATAAGTGCATGTTTTGATTATGTTTTCAGGGGCTGCGGGTTTGAATTTGAGAAGTTGGGTTGAAAGTAGGCACATTGGGTCGTTTGGCGAGCTGGGTCGAGCTCGCCGAACCGTGCGGCAGTTCATCAAAGTTCCCTATATCGCCTTTAATTTCGTGCTAAATGTGAAGTTTGGTTCTGTAACTTTCAGCGAGAAGCCTGAGTTCACCGAATACACTGGGTGACTCGCCGAAAGTCCTTCTTGATCGCACGTTGTCTGTACCTTTGACCCTTTATTGCACTGTAACTTTCGATGGGCTAAGCCATGCTCGCCGAATGTTGTTGGCGATTTACTGAAAGGCCTTTCCCATTGCTGATAGGCCATTTGTCTAAGAAAATTTTTTAGCCAATCCTTTCGGTGAGCTCGATGTGGCTCGCCAAAGAGATTCAGCGACTTGCCGAATGGTTCGGCAAGTCTGTCTGCAATTATTTTTCTGTGTATCTGATTGAATTGTTTTTAACTCTTTATGATGTTTTCGCAGACATAGCTAGACCAAAAGTATTTGGTAGAGACATGTCGCCCCGCAAGAGGACCAAAGAGATAACTATCAATGAGGATGCCGTTGCATCCAGGGGCAAGGCCACCAAACTGCCCACAAGTAATGGGAAAGGAAAGGACAAAGGAAAGGCACCTGCGTAACCATAGGCCATCTCCGACAGTAACAATATATGTGCCACTCACCTTACTACTTCTAAGAGTGAGGGTGAGCACCAGGAGCATCAGGTTGCAGCTTTGGAGCCTGAGGATGATGAGAGAATAGCAGTACAGAGGGCTGAGCTGCGATCCAAAAGGTTGAACGATCCGTCTAGGATCAGGACTCCTCAAGCCACCCCTACTCCTCCTCCAGCTCCAGCACAGGTCGTGGTCCTAGCACCACTAGTACAGGGTCCTCCTCGCAAGTCTATGAATAGATTAAAGAGTGAGGGGATAAAGACAATCATTGAGGAGAAGTGCCTGTCCATTGATGGGGTCATTGACAGGTACCCAGAGATAATGAGTTGCCTCAAGTCACATAAGTTCCAATTGTTCACTCAACCTCGAGGTCCTTATATTCCAGATTTAGTCTGGGAATTCTACGAAGCTTATGGAGCCTTGATACTGTAGAGAAAGAAACAAGCAGCTATATTCAAACCAGTTGACTATATAGTTGTCCGGGGTAAGAAAGTGTTGTGTGACAGTACTACTATCAATGCGTTTTGGAGTGTACCAACAACATTGTTGACGCTCACCAGTACAGGGTGAAAGCTAAGTCCTTGGAGAGAATGAAAAGCTGGCTCACCCCTCTCATATGTGATGGTACTCCGAGGTGGTTGGAGGCAGGGGCTCCGATAGAGAAGAGGGACCTCAATGTAGCTGCGAAGTATTGGTTTGGTTTTATCAATAGTACTATCATGTCTTCCCAGAATGAGTCCTTCATTCGCCACACAAAGGTGGCTTGTCTTGGCTCGATCATTGCATGAGAGCGTATAAATTTGGGTATGATCGTTGGGTAGGAGATGGCCATGAGGTCCAAGCAATGCCAGACCTCACTTCCCTTCCCGGTGTTGATCACCGAGCTGTGCAGACGGGCTCGGGTTCTTAGAGATGCGAGGAAGGATGTGGAAGTGATTCCCATATCATCCACTAATATTCGAAGGATTGATGTGGAATATTTAAAGGATTAAGAGGAGAAGAAGAAGGCAATCCCGGTGGATACATCCCCGGTTGTTGATCCTCAGGCATTACTTGCAGAGGCATCTTTGCCTACTCCAGCCTCTGGGCCTTCAGATGGGGCAGCTAGCCCATTCTTCGATCGGTGCTGCCAGACTTGAGGCCTCAATTTCGGGCATGATTCAGACAACCCTGGATGATGCTGTAACACCATTGAGCGCTACTATTAATGCCCTTGCAGCTAGGATAGCGGTGAGTGAGTGTGGTAAAGGGGCCATCGAGGAGGTGTCTGCTCTATGGCCGCCATTGCTGCACTGAAGAGAGATGTGGACTAGCTGAAGTCAGCGACATGTCCATTATCTTTGGGACGGTGGATATCCCGAATGTGCCAATAGAGCAAGATATGCCTCCGGCTACCGCTGGACATGATGTTAGAGTTAAGGAGGCAGCTGATCCCGAGTTTGAGGCAGAGACAGATGAGGATATGCTTGGGGTTGCTGAGGATGTTTCTTATGAGGGCCTTACCGATACTGAGGAGGCCATGATCAATGCAGTTCTGTAGACCTTGTTAGCTGATACGCCTTTGGATGACCCTAATGGAGCTGATGATATGTAGATGTGACTCCGGGTACTGAGACCCAAGACCTGAGTGATGCACCGGGCACTGATGCCCAGACAGATGGAGTGACTGCATAGCTAGGATTTCCCTTACCTCCCTTTCTGTCTTATTTTTCTTGACTTTTGGATATTATTTTGCTTGCATTTGAGGACAAATGATTTTTATTTGTGATGGGGTGAAGCCCACCTTTTGTGACTATTGTTATGTCTATATATTTGGGTTTTGAGCTATAACTGTGTTTTGCACTATTTGTGGGGATGATTGAGCTTGTGGCTCTTTGTTTTAATTGTAAATGATTTTTGGACCCTTTTGAAAAAAATTTGTGCCACCTCTTATTGGTGTTTGAATGTGGCTATTCTCTTTCAAATTTGAGTATCAGTCTTGATCAATACCGATGACTTGAATAGTACTCATAATCGAACAAAAATGAATGTGCAGCTACGATAAGGCCAAATGAAGTTGCATAGATAATATGTGAACTTCTTACATCTCGTTGTGACTAGCCAAGTATCAAATTGAATCTCTTGTGATGAACATTGCCTACTAGCGAAAGTGTGGAGTCTTGTATCTCATTGGTGTCAATGCCTTGTGTGATGAGATTACCGTGAACTATGTGTGACGAAACCTAGAATTTGCCCCGTTGGTCCAGTTGATTAAGTGATGCAATCTCTTGATATGATCTTAGGCAACTTTGAAGAGTGTGAAATAATTTGACATTATACCTCTTTTTGTGGCCTGCCTTGTGAGTGTGTGAACTTCGCTTGAACACCTTTTGAGCCTTACCCTTTTATTTGAAGAAACTTGATCAAATCGTGACCTTTCTTTATCCCTTCACCCTTAATCCTCATGAGATGTCGTTTGTTTGAATATCCAACTTAGGCCAAAAGCCTAAGTTGGGGGTATGGTGAAAAGAGAAGGTAAATCAAGAAGTGCAAAGAAGTCCTCTTTGACTCATGGTTTTGAGAAAAATAGAACCCCTCCATACAAAAAAAAGACAGAAAAAGAAGAAAAGAATTAAAAAGAGAAAAAGATGAAAAAATTGAAATAAAGTTTGTGAAAATGCAAAGAAAATGGGGTGTCCGGCTTTCCATGAAAGTGAATAGATGAGAATGATGAAGAGAAGGAAAGAAAGTGTTGTTCACACCACATTTCATGAGTATAGAAGTCATTGAGCCTTAATGACCATACATTTACACTCAGCCCCGTTACAAGCCTTGAAAAGACCTTTTCGATCTTGAGTGAGTTGAAACATTTGTTGGCTGGAAAATAAGGGCAAACCTATGGGTGAAATTATGCATTGTGTTCATCTTTGTGAGTGTGAGTGTTGTATTGGATTTCGGAGCTTTCAATTGTTGAACCACTGTGTGTGAATATGGAATCATTCTTTGTGTGAGGGCATTTGAGCACCTTTGTTGAGCTTGAACTTGCATTTGAAGCAAGTATTGTGAGCTTGAGATTCTTTGGTAATTATGAGTCACAACTTGAATCTTTGAGTGCACAATTGATCCTTGCCTAAGTAAACTAAGTCTTTTTGTGTGCATTCATGATTGAGTCTTGTGTAGCACTGTTTGAGACATCCTTTTTGAGCTACTGAACTTAAGTTTTACTTGAGGACAAGCAAAAGTTTAAGTTGGGGGTGTTGATGAGTCCACGATTTTGACTCATTTAGGGCTTTATTTCAATAGATTTAGTGTCCTCAAATGCATATTTTGTGGTAATAACTGATGTAAATCCTTGATTTTTCAGTTATTTGGATTGAGGAACAAAACATGCACACTAATGAGCAAAAATGAACAAGGCAGTTGAAAGAACGAAGAAAAGAAGGCCTGATGATCGCCTAACCCATTAGGCGAGCCGCCGAATGACCATGATCTCACCAAAAGTTCCAGTGTACCAAGCCCTGAAGGAGAAAATCAACTCGGCGATAGAAAGAAGCAGTCGGCGTGTCGCAGAACGGTTTCGCGATGCAGTGCTAGATCGCCCAAAGTTACAGAACTTGAAGATACTTAAGGCCAAAGAAAAAAGGCAATGGAACTGACCAAAGGGTGGATCGCCGAGTAGATTGGCGATCCCAACTTATTGCACCGAATGGTACTTCGCAGCAAAATTTTTGGCAACTATAAATACATTTCCAAACTTTATGTTTAGTATCAAATTTTATTATAAGCATTCAGTAGAGTAATTTTTGAGTTAGAACTGAGAGTATTGAGACAATATTTTCCTTAGCTTTGAAGATTTGAAGATTTCCATTTTTGAGAAATTGAAAGTGGATCTTTGAGATTCTTCAACCTTGACCTTTGTAAAGATGAAATAAATCTTACCAGTTGATGGAAACACAATTTGGTAACGATTTCTATCTTTTTTTATGTCATGCTAAAACCCCAATTCTTGGGGTGTGATTATGTGATTATGGGTTGAGTTAGCTGCTGGGTATTGTTAATTAATAGTTTAAATGTTGTTTAAAAGTGATTTCAATTAGTAATTGTGGTTTAATTTAAAGAGTTGTAGTTGCAAATACAACTCTACCTTCGTGTTTTTGGCTTGCTCGAGAGAGAAGTTTTAAAACCAAGATTTCTGATTTAATGGTCTGTGGGTATTGGGTTGTCATGGGTTCATCGAGAGAGAGTGAATCCTAAACCCTTTTCCACACATTCAACTCAAGAGAGTGAATGCACTAAAGTGTAGGCTGTTCTTAATTGTTGATTATTGGTGTTCGAGAGAAACCAATTAAATTGTTCGAGAGAAAGTTTACCCCCACTAAAGTCTAGTTTATTCACTGATTTATAGCTAATTACTATCAGTTGCAATTACCCATTTGTGTACCTTAGCCTTAATTCAATCACATCCCAAGAACCTATCTTTTTACTTGTTTATTCGTGTTATTTGTTGCTGCTATAGTT
Organism: Solanum pinnatisectum; assembly: GCA_035578085.1. Lineage (NCBI taxonomy): Eukaryota > Viridiplantae > Streptophyta > Magnoliopsida > Solanales > Solanaceae > Solanum > Solanum pinnatisectum. The sequence continues at coordinate 7,477,481 of CM069086.1, read as the reverse complement.
GATATTTATAATCAAAACCCCCTATATTTGGCACTTGTGTCACCCTTTAATTTTGAACTATGCTTTTATTCATAAATTTCTTTACCTATGATTGACTTGAACATATTCATACTTGGCTCTTGATTCTCAAACACGTTCCACTCCATGTGGGATTCGACCCCAACTCACTTGGTTATATTACTGACTAACGATCGTTGGCACTTAGAATTGGAAGAAGTGTCATAATACGTGAAATCAATATCTCTTATGAAAATATCATTCAAGATTTATAGATTCCTCATAAATCCATGCCTTTAAGAGTTCATAGTCAAAATCTGGAGTAATGCATGGGTTCAGGTGAAATCAATTGGAAAGCATGTAATTGAGACAAAATAATCATAATAAGATCAAATTAAAACAATTGAATCAATACAATTAGAACCCGTGAAGAATTGAATGCAAACCTAACCAATTTGGTGAAATTGAACTTGGAGAATTAAGAAATATTTGGGATAATGGAACGCATTGATGAAACCCTACATACCTTGAGGATAAAAGGCCCAAAGCAATGGAGGAACAGGATACTTGAAGCTTGGAACCATAACTCTCTTCCTAGAGCTTGAGAGAGATGGGATTCGGGGATTTGGGTGAATAAGAGGGTTAAGGTAGATTTACAAGTTGAATGATAGTTATAGGACTTAGAAATAGGAGTAATATGACATAGTATATGTATTGAATGCATAGGAAAAGACTCATAACTTTCACATAGCTTCTACGGTTTGGACCTACGGTCCGTACTGGTCAACTGTAGAACCAACATCAGAAACCCAAAATTCACCTTACTTTCCATGAGATCTTCCTAAGGTTTGTCTGCATTCATACTTTCCATAGACCCCATCCCTAGAACCCAAATTCAAGTCTAAAATTTTAGTAAGTCTAGAACATCTCTGCGGAACCCATCTACAACTTGTCAACTTTCCTATGGCTCGTCCTGTTCATTCGTAGTTCAATCTTTAGAAACTTGAATTTCCCAAATCTCAATCTAATTCCTATGAGTTCCACCTAGTACCCATATAAATTCCTATGTACCATAGACTAGTCTCGTAGGACACAACCAATAGCCACAATGAGATAATTTCTTTCCAACTTTGGCTTTCCAAATTCTGAGGTGTTACATAATTGATTCCTCTAAAGAACCTTCATGAAATTAACTTCCTTTTTATTAACTTTCAAACATGACGATCCAAAATTTTAATTGAAACCTCTTCATATGAAAGACTTTCTTTAACTCCTAAACATTCCAATGGCACTACAGATGTCGGATCTTTAACACACTTTTTCAACAAAAAGATATAATATATTGGATGTACCAATGCTAATTCGGTAGGTAAGTCAAATTCGAAAAGCATTCTTGTCAATACACCTCAAAATATGATAAGGGCCCACATAGCATGGACTAAGCTTCTCTTTCTTTCAAACCCTCATGACACCCTTCATGAGTGAGATTTTCAAGTAGACCCAATCATCAACATCAAATTTGAGCTCTTTTCTCCTATCATTAGCATAAGACTTTTGTCGACTTTGAGTCATTTTCAACCTTTCACGAATAAGTCAAACCTTTTACATTGCCTCATGTACCAACTCGTGCCCTATCAAAGTGACCTCACCAACGTTAAACCAACCAATAGGATACCTACACCTCCTACCATAAAGAGCCTCAAATGGTGCAATCCCAATACTAGAATGTTAGCTATTATTATAGGAAAACTCAATTAAAGGCAAATGATCATCTCAATTACCCTTGAAATCAAACACGCAAGCCATCAACATATCTTCCAAAGTCTGAATAGTACGCTCGGATTGCCCATCGGTCTAAGGAGTAAAAGTCAGTACCAAGACCCTTTTGGAATGACCTCCAAAACTGAAATGTGAATGGAGTACCACGATCAGAGATAATAGTGAGGGAACTCCATGCAACCTCACCATTTTCTGAATATAAATCTTGGCATATTCTTCGGTTGAAAATGAAGTGGTTATGAAAAGGCAATAAGCCGACTTCATCAATCAGTTTGCAATAACCCAAATTGAGTAAAACTGATGATGAGTATGAGGTAAACCCGTAATGAAGTCGATATTTAGATCTTCCCATTTCCAAGTAGAGAATGCTAATGTCTTGAGCCAAATCACTGGGTTATTGATGCACAACTTTTATCATTGACAATTATGACATTAAGCAACAAATTCCTCAATATCATTCTTCATCTCATTCCACCAATAGACCTCCCACAAATCGTGGTACATTTTGGTGGATCTTGAGTGAATAGAATATCAAGAACTGTGAGGCTCCACTGAAATATCATTCCTCAACTCATCAACATTCAGAATACATAACCAACCTTTGTATTGAAGAACACTATATCCCCCTTGGGAGAATGCCTCAATGGATTTTTCAGAAATTTACTTCTTCAAATCGACTATAATCGGATCAAAATTTTGCTTAAACTTCACGTCCAATTCAAGAGATGATTCTCAACAATTCTAAACAATCACACCACCCTCATTAGAATCAACCAAGTGAAAACCTAATCGAGCCAATCTATGAATATAATGAACTAGCTCTTTTTTACCATCTTCAACATGACCAACACTACCCATTGATAGTAGACTAAGAGCATCTGCCACCACGTTTGCATTACCCGAATGACAATGGACATTCATGTCATAATCTTTCAATAACTCAAGCCACCTTCTTTGGCAAAGATTCAAGCCCTTTTGGGTAAACACATACTTCAAGCTCTTGTGGTCGGTAATCATATCTACATGAACACCATATAGTTAATACCTCCAAATCTTTAGAGAAAAAACTACTGCCACTAACTCCAAATCATGAATCAGATAATTCTTCTCATGTACCTTCAATTTCCTTGAAGCATAAGCAATGGCTTTGCCATGTATCATCAAAACACAGTTAAGACCAATCCAAGAAGCATCACAATATACTGCAAAACCATCTGATCCTTCTGGTAATAGCAATATTAGGGTTGAAGTGAGTCTATCCTTTAGCTCTTGGAAACTCTTCTCACAAGATTCCGACCATAGGAGTTTTACTTTTGAGTCAATGTCGTCAAAGGTAAAGAAATAGAGTAAAATCCTTTCACAAACCTTCTATAACCATCCAAACCCAAGAAACTCTAAATAACTGAAGTGGATAAAGTTCTAGGCCAATTTTTAACTATCTCCGTCTTCTTAGGATCAATATGTATACCTTCGCTAGAGATAATGTGGCCAAGGAAGGGGGACCTCAACCAAAATTCACATTTGCTAAACTTATATACTATTCCCGATCCTTGAGAATTTGCAATACAGTCCTTAAATGCTCAATATGCCCATCTTCACTCCGAGAGTAATTCAAAATATCATTGATAAACACAATCACGAACATATAAAGATATTGCTTGAAGACCCTGATCATTAAGTCCATAAATGTCGTCGGGGCATTAGTCGAACCAAAAGACATTACCAAAAATTCATAATGACCATACCGAGTTTGAAAATTTATCTTTGAAATGTGGCAAAAGTGGTCATCGGAATGTCACTCTCATTTACCCTCAATTGTTAATAACCCAACGAAAGGTCAATCTTGGAGAAAAAAACTCGTACCTTGGATTTGATCAGACAAATCATCAAATCCTTGGAATAGGATACTTATTCTTTATGGTAACCTTATTCAATTGATGATAGTCAATTCACATTTGGAGGGAACTATTCTTCTTTCGAACAAATAATATCGGAGCACCTTATGGAGAGATACTCAGTTTGGTAAAACCCTTATCCAATAAATCCTTCAATTGGTCCTTTAATTCTTTAAGTTATGTCGGGTCCATATAGTAAGGAAGAATCGAGATTGGTTGCGTATCTGGGAGAAAGTCAATATTGAAGTCTATTCCTCTTTCAGGAGGAATACTAGGAAGATCATCGGAAAACACTTCTAGAAATGCATTTACAATTAGGACTAACTCAAGAGTAGGCATTTTAGAGTCCTTATCCCTAATATAAACAAGATGGTGAATGCAACCCTTAAGAAATAATTTTCCTAGCCTATAGACACGATATGAACTGACCCTTAGGCACTGAATTTCCCCCTTTTCTAAGATAGGTTTGTTTGAAACATGGAATATGACGAATCGGATCCTACAATCTATGGGAGTATAGCAAGAGTGAAGACAATCGATCCATACCAAGAATAACACCAAAGTCTAACATATTAAGCTATACTAAATTAACATGAGTAACTTTGTGAGAAAAGCAAACAAGGCATTTTTTTATAGACTCCTTAAACAACAATGGAATCACAAATCGGCGTAGAGACTAAAAAGGTTCTAAAAGAATATCGGGGCCGACATCAAATCTCATAGCCACATAAAGAGTCACAAAAGACAATGTAGTACCCGGATCAAGCATTTCATATACATCAATATGAAAGACTTTTAACACACTGGCAACATCCAGAGAAGGGTACATCCAGAGAACCCTTCTGATCATGTCGAGTTTGAAGAGCATAGAACCTATTCTGATAAGGAGCACCCAAACCAGAACTACTAGGTTGAGCTTGCCTACAATCCTTTTTCTTAGTAGCTTGCAACGGATAATCTCTCATGTTGTGACAACTTTTGCGCACCCATAGAAAACATTCGTATCGGCTAAGCATTTTCGCGAGCGACTCTTTCCACAATTTTGGAAAGTGGGAATAGAAGATACATTTCCACCACGTCCTTGAGGCTTAGGGTTAAATACCTTATCTTTGTTGAACTTGGGAGCTAGAGAATTTGAAGAACCTTAACCGGAAAACCTTTGCCGAAATTGAGGACGACCATCTCCACAAGACCTAGAATGAGAAGTCACCATCACCGGTCCTTGCCCTCTTTGACTCCCTAGACTAATCTTTTAGCTTCTCCTATTCAATTTATTGGGCATGTATCATCAAATGAGAGATATCCATCTTTTTTATCAACATAGTAGTACAATACTCCTTGACCACCATTTCAAACATGTCCGACACAAACTTACGTATCATTGCCCTAGAGTCTGAGACTACTTAGACAATTTAGTAACCTTCAAAGCATACTCTTTCACACACATATTTCCTTGACAAAGATTAATGTACTCAACCACATTTTCTATTCTCACCTCAAAAGGAAAGAAACTATCAATAAAAGCTCATTTGGATTTCTCCTAATCAAGAACCTGCATCAATAACACTCTCTTTCTTCCATTGGTTGAACCAAACTTAAGCAACACCCTTGAGTTGGTAAGCGGCTAATTGTGCCTTTTCTACCGTTGACACTCCCACAATTTCTACTATATTATAAATCTCATAAAAAAACTCTTAAGGATCATCATCAACTTTCGACCCATGAAACTTCGGGGGATTCATCTTAGTGAAGTATCTCCCCTTTATTGCTACCATCCCCACATTTGGATTCATAAGAGCAATAGCCTCCCTATTAGCTTGGGTCGTCATAGTGTAATGCCCCGAATTTGAAAAAGGGCAGCATAGCAAATTTTCAGAAATTCCAAGTGCCATCGACAGAGGCCAACCACGGCCCATGAAGTCGACCACGAACCATAGGTCTGGTCCGTTGATGGGCACCCAAAGACTACCTAGAAATCTTGAAACCGCATCTGGGCCAACAGACCGTCAGTAGGTCCATGGTTCGTGGTTGAGGGTCCATGATCCAAACCCCAAAATCCATGTTTCAGAATCCAGTGATGGTTGTCCAGGATGAACCGTCGGTCTATCCATGGTACGTCAGTCGTGGTCCATGAGTGGTAGTTCGAGAGTTAATTTTAGGGGTTGTTGAGTCTTTTCCTTATTAGTCTAGCCTAATATATATCATTTTGCCTATGCCTAGGACCCCTATATAAACATTTTAACCTCAAATTCCCCTCAATAGAAATAATTCTCTCAAATTTCTAAAAGAAGATAAGTCTCTTCTCCAAAATATTTCTCACTCTAGAACTTGAAGAAGAAGAATGGTTGAAGGTAGGGTTCAAGGTCAAGTATCCATTCTCCAATTGTTTATGGACTTTGATAGCAAGGTATGATAGCTTTTCATCCATGGAATCCTTGCATCCATGGAGCCCCTAAATTCTCCAATTGAGAAGTAGAAATTCTCCAATTTGAGTTAGGGTTTTCTTCTATGTTGTGGTTCTTTATGAATGTTGATTCAATTGATTGAATTATGATTTATTATGCATGAATTGAGAGGATTACATGCTTTTATGATGAATTCCCATGTACCCATGCTTAACCCATGTTTCTAGGATGAAATTGTTGTAAATGGGTTTTACCCTATGAAAGGAGAATTTATGGATTTATGTGCATTCTTATAGGGTAAATAAGATGTGATATGTATTTCTTTGAGACTGAAGCATATTTTATGATTATGATATAAATTGCTTTGAGAGTGAAGCATATGTTACGAATTATTGATTATTGATGTAATTGTTGTGGAAGGGATCTTTCCCACATGAATTTCTTATGTATGAATGTGAAAGGCTTTCTCACATTGAATGATTTAAGGTTTAAAGGATTTTCTCATCTAAAATGAATCTAAGCTTAGGAAATGTGAAAGTGATGAGGCTAGAGGTGATTACCCATGACCTCTAATGAAAAGAATATGAGGCGATTACCCATATTCCTTAGAGTCGGACTAGAGGTGAATGCCCATGATCCTAAGTATAAGACAAGAGGCGAGTACCCATGTCATATAATAGAAAGACAAGATACGAATACCCATGTCACATGATGAAAGGACAAGAGGCGACTACCTATAATCCTAAAGTATGTTGGACAAGAGGCGACTACCCATGATCCTGTAGTAAGAGAGACAAGAGGCGACTACCCATGATCCCAAAGTAAGAAGGGCTAGAGGTGATTACCCATGTTCCTTTATAGTAAGGCAAGAGGTGATTCCCCATGTCTTTAAAAGATAAGCTATGATATGTTATGATAGGTGATGAGCTTGGATTGTTGCTTGAGTTCGCCTTCCATGATGAGTAAGACTAGTGGCGGATTACCCATGTCTTGACTATGTATGAATTGAGGTTACTTTAAGAAGTACTCCTTATATGTGAAATGATCTATTATGTGCAGTGATTATGCTTTATGACTTATGTTCTCTAACGTTTATGTTATGTTTACGCAAGTTATCATATTTAGTACATTTTTGTACTAACGCATACTCTTACCTACATTTCTTATCCAAATGTAGGGTCAGGCATTCCCGACTCTCATCCCCATGGCTATGATCTATACTAGAAGAAGAGTTGAAGATTGGTGAGTCCTCATTCATCCGAGGATTTGGCCACTACTTTCCTTATGTTCTTTTCATTAGAGTCTTGAACAATGTTGTATGGGATGTGTACCGAGATCCTATTGTATGAGATGGTTTTTGAGACAAGTGTATTAGACTTCCTTTTTGTAAATAAAAATTTTAGTTATGTTGAAATGTTTTAAATCTTATCAGTTTCTATTATCTTAACTATGAAAGCTAAGTGGCTTATGTGAGGACTCTCAGGGTCTTGTATGCCATATTACATCTAGGCGGTACCGCTGGATCATAACACATAGCTTGAGCCAACACTTGAAAAGCGGCTCGAAATTTGGCATGAGTCACTTGCTGGGACAAAGTATTGACCAGCACTTGAGGAACCTCAGGTGCCACATTCTTTTTTGTGTTAGCTCTTCGAGGAGGCATATCCTGGAAAGCATCAGACAAGAGTTAGGAGAAAATCCTATATAGAGATAAACTCTATCGCACAACTTTAGAGTAGTGAAAGAAGTGAATTTTCCTAAATGTTATGTAGCCTCCAATTCATAAATGTGGCACCCTTCACACTCATGAACAAGACTCTACTCAATGCGGCTTGTCAGACATCCTAGAATCTTACTAAAACCTGATGCTCTAAATACCAAGTTTGTCACGACCCAAAGTACCCCTTAGGTGTTACAAGGAGAATAGAACCCTGAGAGGCCTTAAACAAGTCACTTAACATAAGCATAACTTAAAAAAAATACAACACGAGAGACAGCAGGCAACATAAGTCTTATATCATGAAAAAAATCTGAACATAAGTGCAAAAATCCAAACTTAGTCTGACATAGACTTTCAAAACATCATAAGAGTGGTTGGGACATAACTTATACACCACATACAAGTGTGAAACAAAAGACAATAAGATAAATAAAGCAACAATGGTATTGTTCTCGAAGCATGAGGACTCACCAATCCACGGTACGAACAAAGTAATCCAAGCTAACCACGTGTTAGGGGAGGAGCGTTGGATCCTATATTATGAGACAATATAGGCACAAGTATGTATTATTACAATGAATGTACTTAGTATGGGGAAATTCATAAAATGTAGGCATGATAACATGATGAACTTAAACATGATATGCAAGACAAGGTAAAATGAAATAAAAGCTTTTAGAAAGAAATCATAAATCATATACGAAGTCAATGCATACTTAAAACTATTTGAGAGACTTTCATAAAACCTTTGAAGAAAACATTATTCATTTGTGGGATATTCACCATTAACCGTGAGCTATAACATGGAATCTGCAATGACCCTCACACCGAAAAGAAGAATCTACTTGCCAAGATAAAATTATGTCACATTCATTCTTTGCTAAAGTGAATCCACTAGCTTAGGAAAATTGAGACAATCCTACGTGGGCACGTAGTTATGGACAAGAGAATTTCTACTAAAGACCAAACATCTACTAGCAGTAGGGTCTTCATTCCAAAGTACTCTCGGTGCTAAGTAATATCAACGAAAAAGACATAATCATAGTCATATCAAAATACTTGGAAAGGCAACAATTAAGATTACCAATCCAATTATAAGTCATAATAGAGTAGCTCATTTCAAATCAAGATTTCGTAAAACTTTCATAGTAAACACTTACCTTTCTAAGCATCTAAATCATGGTTTTATTCAATTACGAGAAAACCTTTCACAAACCATTGACGCTTTATAAGCATTCTTTAGTCATAGATTATTTTTTTCATAAAACGTGCATAAATCCTTAATCAAATTCATGATCATAGTTCATAATTTCATAAGCATTGTTCATAATTCAAGTTCAGGCATAGGCGTGGGTCCCTATGCAATCAATTGAAATTCATGTAATTAAATTAAATCATGCATAATAAGATCGAATGTAAACAATTGAATCATAGTAATTGGACCCGTGGAAAATTGCATGAAACCCTAATAGAATTGGATTAAATCAAATTTGGAGATTAAGATTCTTTTGGGATCCAATGAATTAAAGGGATCCATTGGTGAATTCACACATACCTTGATAGTAAAAGCCCTAAGAATCCAAGAAGAATGAGACCTTGAAGCTTGAAACCTTTGCTCTTCACCTTGGAGCTCTTGAGAGAATTTGAAGAAGATGACTTGAGGGATTTGGGAGATTTTTAGTGAAAGAGAGAAATTAGACTTAGTGGTAAGGGTAAAAATGAGCATATGGGTAGTTATAAGGCTAAAATGATGTAGATTAGGGGTTAGATTGGTAGGAAAAGACCAAAATACCCTTGCTTAAAACTATCGAGTGACTTCTACGGTTCTGACCCACGACCTGTAGGTCTTCCTACGGACTGTCCTGGTCAACCGTAGAATCACTTATTAGGACTTAAAAATCCTAGATAATTTCAACGAATCATTACTACGAGTTGTCACCTCTTCTATGGCTCACAAACATCACCCATAGAAGCCAAGTGACTAAACCCTCCAAGTCCAAACACCTTTTCACGGAACCCATCCTACGGTCTTTAACAGATCCTACGACCCATAGGTCCAAGGTTCAAAAAATTCACCCAAGTCTGTATCAACTCTACGGCACTTCCTATGGCTCGTAGAAAATCTTACGGCTCGTCATGTTCATTCATAGACCATCATCAGAGACTTGACATTTTCCAAATTTTTGAAACCCTTCCTACGGCTGCCTTCTACGGCCTATATGGGTAGTTATAAGGCTAAAATGATGTAGTTTAGGGGTTAGATGGATAGGAAAAGACCAAAATACCCTTGCTTAAAACTATCGAGTGACTTCTACGGTTCAGACCTACGACTTGTAGGTCTTCCTACGGACCGTCCTGGTCAACGAATTATTACTACGGGTCGTCACCTCTTCTATGGTTCGTAAACATCACCCATAGAAGCCAAGTGACTAAAACCCTCCAAGTCCAAACACCTTTTCACGGAACCCATCCTACGGTCTGTAACAGATCCCATGAATCGTAGGTCCAAGGTTCCCAAAATTCACCAAGTTTGTATCAACTCTACGGCACTTCCTATAGCCCACAGAAAATCTTACGGCTCGTCATGTTCATACATAAACCATCATCAGAGACTTGACATTTTCCAAATATTTGAAACCCTTCCTACGGCTGCCTTGTACTGCCTATAGAACCTTCTACGAACTGTAGATCCTGCATCAGTCAATCCAAAATTTACACCTCCTTTCCAAACTCAAATTCCATTTTCCGAGGTATTACACAACTACTCCCTCAGTTCCTATTTATATGTCACCATTTTAGGTTTTACTCTCCTTAAGAAACTAGGTAAGCTTACCATTGTATCCTTATTTAGTGTTCTCTTGAAGTCAGGTTTTCTATAAATTAACATGAATTGATTTACTTTAATTAACTAATTTGACCAATGAACATGATTAATTACTTAATTTTTCTATGTTCGACAACTGTATATTTTCAAGGCAAATAACTTTCAAAGGGTCAAATAGGAAAAATAATGTCATTTATGCATTGATTTTGTGAAATGACAAATATTACGGACCATCTACTTTTAGTAGGATGACATATAAAATAGAATGACGACATATAAATAGGAATGGAGGGGGTATTCAGAACCATTTATTTTTAGTAAGGACGACATATAAATAGGAACGAATAGACTATTTTCTTCCTCTATCCCAACTATATTTATTAACTCTGATCTTTATCATTTTGTGGAATATATATAAGTAACATTAGCTAACTTTGATACTTTTTATTTTCTTCTAGACAGATCAACTCCCAAACAGGGTCGTCTTAACCACTAGGCCACTAAAGTCATTGCTTGGGCCCCAATATTTTTGGGGGCCCCCATTTTTATAGAAAAAAGTACTTATACATATTATAGAAAAACATTATATGTACTTTTAAATTATAAAAAAACGTGTAAGAAGTAAAAAAGAAATGTTGTTAGTTTTCCCACTTTAGGAAAGTGAACGAAACATTTTTGGGGAATAATTTCCTTATGTGGGAAATTGTGCTTTCTTGGTTATCTCCAAGAATTTGACCTTATATTATTATTTACCTTATATTCATCTTTTTATTTTTTTATTCTCAATATTGAACTCTCTCCTACAAAATCTTTTGATTTACTGTTGCTTACAAGTTGAAAAAAACATAAAATTTGCTTTTGAGTGTCTTCTTCAAAATCTCAAGAAGTGCGACAAGCAATCATTATATTGAAGAAACGCAACACTATTTCGATATTGTTATATCAACTTATCAAATTCGTGCCAGGTTTTATTAGTCCAACTTTATTTTATATTTTTTTCTTGTTAACTTATTATTGTTGATATTCTTAATTCTTAAGTATACATCTTGTTTTGAACAGTTTGAAGCATATGAAATATTTTGGTTTTGAGATGATGGGAATTTTAAAAAATATTGTCTTAACATTGAACTTTTTCTATCACATAATAGTTATTTTGATATTAATGGTTTAGATTTATTCTTTGAATTAAAAGTGTTAAGAGAAATAATACAAGTGGAAGATAATGATCTAATGGAAATACTTGAAATCAAATAAAAAGACTTGATTCTTTTCCTAATGCATATATTGCTTATAGAATAATGTTAACAATTTCTATAACTGTTGTTTCAATTGAAAGAAGTTTTTCGAACTACAATTGATAAAATCTTATCTAAGATCAACAATGTCTCATGAGAGAATGAATGAATTAGTTATATCATCAATTGAAAAGGAATTACTAAAACAAATCGATTATAAAACAGTAATTAATAAATTTGCATTTAAAAAAGTTAGAAAAGTAAATTTTAAATAAAAGTATATATGATGCTTTTTCTTTAAAAAAAATAAAATAAAAACAATATTAAGGCTCATTTTTAGGATTTTGCTTTAGGCCCCCAATCTTATTAAGTCTCCCAAAGAGTGTCAAAGAATGCAACAGCTTGTTGAAAAGATAAATAAATAAGGTTGTCGAAGGGGATGATACTAATGGGGTCATTTTCTGTTTGTTGTCTTATTTCCTTACCTCAAATGGCTCATTTCCTTTTGGTACAGTTTTTAGTTATTTAATAAATGGGCTATGCCCTATTTTCATTTTATTATTTATTTAAAAAAAAAAAAAAAAGATACAAATTGGGTCATTTCCATAAAAAAAAAAAAAATAGGGTAAAATTTGAAAAAGACAAATATGATGAAAGTAAAAAGGACAAATTTTAAGTGTTTTTTTACATACAAATTTTTAAAGAAAGTGAAAAAAAATGTAGGAAAATGGATAATAATTCTTGTTAATTCTTAATTAGCGATGGTTAATGAGTGCGCCACTTGGCCTGCTATGTACTAGTAATATTTTTTGTTGTTTAAAGAAAAGAAAAAAAAAAGAGTAAGAATGAGAAGCAAAGAGAAATGGAAAATGACAAATTAGTCCGTGTTTGTAACGCTTATGCTTAGAAAATGTCAAAAGAATTGTTTGTTCTACAATTGGAATGGACCCTCCCTAACTTTTGCTTTTACAAAGAGAATCCCCTCTAATAGTGAAAACTACAAAAACATCTCTATAAATAGTTAGTTCCTCGTCCATTCACTTTTGTTTGTTATTTATTTCTAAAATATATTTGTTATTTTTATCATATAAATAAAAAAAAATAATTATTTTTTCTATGTTTTACCCTCAATATTAAATACTTATTCTTCAAATTATTTTTCAAAAAATTAATATTAAACATCATTTAATAGGAATAGTATGATAAAATATGTATATCAATAATTGTTTTCTTAATAAGTCTGTCAAGTCAAAAAGTGACAAATAAAAATGAACGGATAGAGTATATAGAAATAAAGAAAGAAGGGAAAATGGCCAAAAGCCCCCCCAACCTATTGCCGGATTCTCAACTACACACTCATACTTTATGGGGTCCTATTACCCCCCTGAACATTTTAAAAGTGAAATATATAACCCCTTAAAACGTCATAACCACATATGTGTCTTGTAGTGAAACACACGCACCTGACACGTGTATTAATTAATTAATTATTATTTTTTCAGTTTTTTCTCTCCTTCATCTTCTTCCTTTCTTCTTTAACCATTTTTTCAACCCTAAGTTTTTACAGATATTAATTTGGGGAAAACATTGGTAAATGCATTGGGGTGTTCCCCCCACCCTCTTCCACCCACCACCTCCACCTCCGCCTTTATGATCTCCCCCGCCTTTACCATTACTTTCTTCACCTATTCAAAATCACTTTACCATCTCTTCCTAAGAAAAAGCTTCGAAAAAGAAATATTCAAGCCACCATCAAAACCATCACAAATCAATTTGATTCCATCACCAAAGAAAAAAAGACTTTCTTTTTCTTTAATTAGACTGGAAATGATTTAGCCACATTCATAGCTCAGTGCAACGTCTTGCAAATCTATGTTGTGCTTCTTCTTTGTTTATAATCAAGAGATTTGAAATTGATAATAACTTTTTGGGGATTCAATTGCATTTGATGTGAACCCAAATTGATTTTTCTCAAATCCGATTTGAACTCTTTTGGGGTGATTCAAGATGGTTGACATTTTTTTTTGTAGTGGATTTAATTGATTTTGCAAGTATTTTACATAAGAGCTTGAAATTAATAATGGTGAATCCGATTGCAACGATGGCTGACGATGGCTGCTTAAGGTTGGTGAATGGTGGAGGTCCATATTGTTTTGGGGAAGAAAGAAAATAAATAAGAAAAAAAAAAAATTAAAACTACATATGTTTATGAAAATAATTAAAAATAAAATTTCAGTAATATTTATTTTTGCTGCTCACTCTCTCAAAGAGAGTGAAATACACTCTCTATGTCAACTCAGCACTTAAGGAGTTATTTATTCTATTTTAAAGTAGTTCAGGGGGTAATAGGACTCCCGCGAAGAATAGGTGTGTAGTTTGAAATCCGGTAATAGGTTAGGGGGTCATTTGGCCATTTTCTCAAGAAAGAAAGAAAATTTGCATGGGCAACGTAAGTTGAATTGTTGTTTTGTCCCATAAATAAAAAAAACTTTGATATATAACACCCCATTTCTTGTTCTTCTTCTCCACTAACTTCCACCCACTCTTCTCTCTCTCTCTCTCAAAGAAAAATGGGATTTTTGAAGACTAAAGGAGAGATTTACAAAGCTGTTGAAGATGTTGATGTTGGTCCCAATAGTAATCAATTTTATCTCACAGCCAATGTCAAAGGTTCATCTTATTTACTAATTATATTGCTTTCTTTTCATTTTTCTCTTTCAGATCACTTCAACAATTGATATTAAAAATGTTAACTTACTCATATATACCAAAGGAGAAAATATTTTTAAAACTTTTCGATGATTCTATAATATACACTTTTATTTTTTAAATATTGTCCTGGTTTTTGCTTCATCTTATTATGGGGTGTTAAATTAATGAATAGATTAGGTTGGATTTAGATGGAGAGAATAAACGGATGAGTTATTAATTTACCTAAATGTTATTTGATCAATTGAGATGAGTTAGGCTAAATAATTGGTTAAAACTCAATCTATCAAATTTTACTAAGTTTTAATTTTTTTTATTTGATTTCTTAATTAAAATAAATTCTTTAGTATGACTATGGGAGATTGATGAGTTCTTGAATTATTAAATAGATCGGATAGGACGAATCATCTTCTTATGATTTAATTCTCCTACCTAAAAATCATCTTTATTTTACAAAGTTGATCATTAGATGAATTTCTTTCATTGAAAAAATAGAAATACTAAATATTTTTATATAATTAATTACTTTTTTTATATATATTTTAATCCCCATAACGAAAATTCAAAAAATAATAAAATGAAATGCTTGATGCAAGTGAAGATAGGATGGGGTAAACCTGGAGGTGAAAGGTGTATAGTGTATACATTTCAGCATTTAATGAAAAGGCAACGGCCATAAAATATGGTTGATTGATCATAATTGTTGGAGAAGGTTGTTTAACTTAATTAAATTTTGTTTTCCTTTTTATTTATGTAATTTTTTTTTTATAAGTTACACATCATATAATAGCTAGTTAAGATCTAACTTATCATGAATAAAATTAATACAACGTTTAATTTGCAATTTGAAAATTAGTTAAATTTTGTTTTGAGCCAGGGGTCTATCAAAAATAGCTTCATTTCCTCACCTCTAAAATAGTAATAAGATTTGTGTTCATTTTTAGACCTTCTACACAGAATATGTTATTTTTGTGATTATATTACAATTTTAGTATATTTATATGCAGCCCCTAGGATGGCCGGGTTTCTTGTTAAAGTGTTTGCATGGTTGTTGGAAACGCCCATCTTTGGATCCATTATGCTCTATTTTCTCAAGAGAAATAACTTAATTCACAAGGTACATTAATTTTATCTCATATTATATTAAGCTATATATGCTCAAGTATGTGTATTTTATTACTGACAAATAGTTTCATTTGGCAGCTTGTTACATTTGCTGAGTTGCAAGAGTCACCTCTCTATGTTCCACTTCACTATTATGAAGGTTAATTTGCTATTTAATTCCCTTTACTTGTTTTCTTTTTATATATACTTATTACAAGTGAGGTGGCCATTTCTAGATTAATCTTTGCATCTCAGGGTGAACACTTAAGTTTGGATTATATGTTATTTAGTTTTACATCGACTAAAATAATTAAAATTTCAAAGTTTTTTTTTTTTTTTAAATATATGGTCATATAATTAATTTTTATCAAGACTTAATTTAACATGACTTAGTACTTTAAAATTATGATTATTTTTATTATTACTTATTAATTTGTAATTAAAAAAATTGTGATTTCATTATTATTTTTCTTGAATATTATAGTGGCATCACTCATTTTCTTAAGAAACACCTAATTAAATTGTTGCATTTTGGTAGGACTAAAGAAATATTTGAAGCACAAGTTTATTATATGTTTGTAGGAACACTTTATTTGAAAAAAATCCAAGAACATGAGAAAATTGGAAAGCTCGGAGATTGAAAATCTTGACTTTTATTAGTTTAATATGATTTATAGGTTTAAAAACCTGACATAAATAATTTAATTTGATACTTACGAAATTCGAACCAATCCGATCCAATGTACACTTCTCTCGTCTATCCAATTTTTTGTTCATGGATAAAGAATTTTTCAGGATAAGTAAAGTTCAATAACATAATACATTTTAGAATACAAAGAACACACAAATATATAAATA
Source organism: Solanum pinnatisectum (assembly GCA_035578085.1). Taxonomy (NCBI): domain Eukaryota; kingdom Viridiplantae; phylum Streptophyta; class Magnoliopsida; order Solanales; family Solanaceae; genus Solanum; species Solanum pinnatisectum. The sequence goes on along the minus strand of CM069086.1, from coordinate 7,460,955 downwards.
AAATAAGACTTTAAATAACAACAATTTCTGCATCTAATATATATTTCAGAAGAAATTCTAAAACATTGACATAAGATTCTTGAATTTTGTATATAAGAATTTTGTTTCCCTCTATTGTAAGATTTTTAGCAGTGATCTCAAAATGATAGAAAAATCTTATTCGTGTTTTAGAGAAGAAAATCTTTATTAAAAAAGAAAAGTCTCGCCAAAAAATATTACTATATAAGGAAGTTATCGTTCTCGTTCAATATCTAGAGCTTCAAATGCTAAAGAGGTAAAGTGGAATGAGTAAAGCATTTACTTAAAGAGAAATTGCCTAATTACACAAACATTTTTATCATATCTATTAATTCTCTCTATAGTTTAAAATGATTATATTTATATCACTAATTAATAATATCATATTAAATCAGATACACATAAATACATATTTTATACAACTAGATATATATTTTTTGCTACTAGATACATTAAAATAGGTAGAGAGGCGAACTAGAACAGGATGCAGGTGAGCGAGATTTGTCTATATATCTCATATACATGTGAATCACATTATATACACACTAGATACATGAATATGTATGTATTTGGTGTGATCCACATGTATCTGGGATACCATATACATGGAGAGTGGTGAGTGAGATGGGAGGAAGCTAAGCGAGATTTGTCAATGTATCTCGAATACATGCAAATCAACTTACAAACTAGCGTGTATCTAAGTAATTAACTTCTAAACTATTGAGATTTATGTAAGTACTTATTATTTAATGGGGATATTACACGGACAAGCAAAAATATTCTAGTTAATTACTCTACAGTTTGTATAAATTATCATTCGCGACTATCCTTTAATCGTATTTACATATCTCATATCTTTCTCTCTCTCGCCTCTCTCCTCTCTCAATCTCGCTTTTTTTTCTCCTCTTTTTCAGTCATCTCTCTCGCTTCTCTCTGTTCAGTCTCTCTCGCTTATACAAACACAAACTATACAAATACAAATGTTAACTATCATTTATACAAACACAAATGATAACAATAAATTATATATACAAATACAAATTATCTGCCCAGTCTCTCTCGCTTCTTTCTGTCCAGTCTCTCTCGCTTATACAAACACAAATTATACAAATACAAAAGTTAGCAGTCGTTCATACAAACACAAATGATAACAATCAATTATACAAATCTATCTATATATACTACCTTAAAAGCATGAACTCCAAACTTGAATGTTGAATTACTATAATACCCCCAATTAAAAATACTCAGTTTATTTTATTTATTTAATTATGTTATTTTAAAAGTTGAAACCTTTTCACATTAATGGATCATGACTTTTGCGATGAGTTGTGACTTTTTTTAAAGGGTTGTGACTTTTCCAAATTGTTGTGACTTTATTGACGGGTTGTGACATTTCCGATGAGTTGTGACTTTCCAAAGGATTGTGATTTTCTCAAAGGGTTGTGACTTTACCAAAGGGTTGTGCCTAATCCGATGAGTTTTGACTTTTTCAAAGGGTTATGTCTTTTCCAATGAGCAGAGACTTTTTTGAAGGGTTGTGACTTATCTGACAAGGCATAATCAGAACATCTTCATACTACTATTTGTTAGCTATAAATAGAGGGTTTCCTCTCACTTTTAAACTACAATTTTTTTAGGTTTTATACTCTTCTTCTTCTTAAAAATTATCAACTATTATTTGCAATAGTTGATTAAGTTCGAAACCCAACGAAATTCGAGGTACCACATAAGAAAGAGTTGGTAAACAAATTGTAGCAAATCATTCATCAATTCACACTCAGATTTTCCTCAGACAATTGTCATCACATACATACATCAATATTATTTCTTATCATTTTAGAATATTAATACTCTTTTAATTAACCTACATGTTTTATTTATTGAAAAAAGACTAATTTCCTACAAATAGTCACAACAATTTCTACCTTCATGTTTCTTCAGTCATAAATCACAACCACTACAAGAAAAGTGTGAATTACTAGGAAAATCCCCATGTAATTCACAGTTTTTTTTGTAGTGAACCATTAACTCCTTATAAATTCTAGGGGATCTCTTTTATGCGACAATTTGAGATCAGTTAAAATTTTCATAAATGATTCATCCCCAATCCATTGATATGTTTTGCCGAAGTTCTTAGCATTGGAATTTAGGTACTGACTTTCTATTAAAGAAGAAAAGAAGAGAACAAAAGAAATATGCAATTATCTATGAACTTTGCTTAGTGCGCGAGAATTTTCATTTATTTTTCTTATTTTGTTTCTTGAATAATTTCTTTTGTGTTTTCATTCGAGAGAGAATTTAAATACACACATTGCGGATTATTTTTTCTAATAAAATAAATAGATAAAGATGTGGGAGAGACAATAATAATAAACAAATACAAAAAAGGCACATGATTGGGGTAAGATATTTCTTCGTTGTAATTTCATTTCTTATTCTTTTAACCTCAGATGAAGGAGTTTATTCCTAATTTTGCTAATACATTGGGCATCAACGTAGACCATTGAATTAGTAGTTTTGATGTTAAGTCTACTATTTCAAAAATAGATTTCACTTCTACTTATAATATGATAATATAACCATGATAATAATTATTTGTTAATAGATATGTAAGTAAAAATGAACGGAAAAAGTAAAGTGTTGATGGCAAGAGATTTCAATCAAATGAAACACTAGGGTGAATATAGCATGAACATATATTTTCGCCTTCCTTCTTCATTGTCTATGAATTGATCCACATATTTTTAATTTCTTATATTTATGTTGAGTATGAATTTCCTGTTATTTTGTATTCAATCTGATTTAAGAAAATTTTATGTCACAAGATACACTCTTTGCTAGCTATATAAAAATGATAAGAAAGTAGTGATTGATCATAAAATGATCTTAAATAAAATAAAAAAATTCTATAAATAACGTATAAAAGTATTGATATTCACTATATAAGTACACTTTTTTTTTGTAAAATTACATCTATATCATGGACTTACTCAAATATTAATTGAATAATAATATTTTATAAAAGATATATCACGTTTAAAGATAAAATATTAAAATATTTATGATAATAGTTCTTACTGTCATGCACAAATTAAATTTCAAGTATTAATATCTAAGAAAATAATTGTACTTAAATGGTATCCATCATTTACAGTCGTAACCTCGAGGAAAAGTTATTTCTGATAATTTTTTTTATCTTGATATTATTTTACTGTTTTGTTGGTTAAGTTTGTTTACCAAATTGAGAAAAGTAAAGAACAATACTACTTAAGAAATATCACTTTCTCCCCATAGTAAAATTTTTTGAATGCGTTTTGAAATGTTTCAATGATATCTGGTCATTTTTGTCTCAAAAAATAATTAACTCTATGAAAATTTGCATTAATCATTTGAAAACACTTGTCCAATATTCTTTCAATTATAATTATTTACTAAAAAAGCTTTAATTTAGTAATATTAATTCTATTTTACAACATGTGTACTATATGATATGATACGCACGTGCTGAGAAACTAGTACAAATTATAAGTGTCAACTCTACGGATCTCTTTAGTGATACAAATACACATGTAGTTGATACAAATGATGACAATTAATTATACATGTACAAATACAAATTGATATAATTGTATACATTTTATTCATTGATACAAATTGTATTTTGTTAATGCTATTATATACATTGATACATATGTATATATATATATATATATATATATGATTATGCAGATATACAAATACAATCATTGATATATATGTATACCAACTACATATATACAATTATCTAACAGATACAAATACAATTTGCCTCTCTCCAATCTCTTCCCTCTCTCGCTCGCCTCTCTCCTCCCTCTCCCAATCTCGTTCGCCTCTCTCCTCTCTCTGGCATGTAGCTACGAATCGTAATTAGCACACTATTACTATGGAGCCTAATTAAATTTATTTGATATTTACGAAATTTCCTCTTATTTAATTAAATTAGGCCCAATCTAATAGTTAGGCGTAAAGCATTCATTTATTAACAAAATTTAAATAGAGTACCTAATTGGTTACAGGTGGAAAAGAAGAAGAAAATCAAAGTGGAGCGTCTCCAAGGGAGCAAGTTAGGCAGGCATTGGGATGTATGGTAGCTCCAACGCCTCTATACAGCTTCAGTAGGTGGACCATATTGGATTATTCAAATGCTTATAATTCTAAGCTTGTTACACCCACCAAGGTATTAATTATTATTCTTGTTCTCATTTCTACTCTTATATAAATAAATATAAATTATATTATATCGTGTTACTTACATTGAAAATATTTCTCACACGCATAATATACCATTAAAATGTGTGTGATAATTCTATTATCCTATTGCTTTTTCTTATTTTTTTAATTTTATTCTAAGAAATGTAGTACTTGCATATTTTTATTCTAAGAAAGTGTGGTTAAAGTAAGTAATCCTCGCTTAATAACTATTACTAATCAACTTCTAACAATTCCTTCATATTAATCACCGCATAACAATCCTTTCATTATTATTATTATTATGAATCATCATATAATAACTTTTTCATCATCCACCCTTGTATAAGTAATTTTTGTACTATTATTAGTGTGTGTCCATTCCAGTATGTGTTCGGATATGTTTTAACTATTATTGCTTGCATTGTATCCTACTGCAACTGCAACTGCAACTCTACAAATTGTATAACTTATGTATATATATACATTGAATGGCAGTCGATGATTAGAGAGAAATAGATAGTCTTAGTTCTTCTCTGTCTCTTGATCTTATAACTATAATCTTAGAATGATTACTAAGTTGTTAATTAAAAAATTATAGTCCAAATACATAGAATCTGAAAAAGATAACGTATGTCATCACAAATTTTTTTTGAAACAAATATAAACTTGATAGATGGCGGTAGAACATGGGTTAAGCAATACAAGACAATATTAGTATCAGGCAACCCTACAACATAAGAAAACGCTTTCAACTACCCTAGTTGCCGGTAAACCTAATAATGCCTACCAATCATGTTTTTGGTGGCAATGACAATCACTTTATCAGGTCGGCCTCTTCTAGAGTTTGGCCAGAGCCAGCCAATGACAAATATGCCCCAAGATTATACTTCAAAATTACATCCCAGCCTCATTACTGTTAAAGTTGTCCCTATGAGATCTATTTCATACCTACATGGAGAGCCGAAAAATATATGAGATGAAGAGGAAGCGACTCAGATGATATATAAAAAAAATCTACAATACATAGTAGTTATTGATAAGTTCTAATATGGTATGCCTGAAATAAAAGAACTAAGAAAGATGGTCCTTAAACAATGTAAACTAAAGGGAGAATGCAATATTGGGTTGTGAAGCAATCATCATGTTTTAATCAGAGCAACAATATTAGAAAATTATGCAACTCTGTTATCAAAACTTTCTTTTTATTTAACTCATCAACAATGGTCATATCTAATGCGTACTTTAAATTAAATATGATTATATTTCAAAATATTGTGTCAATTGTAGGTTACATGGTCATAATGAACAAGAACATTATGCACTACATCCGAAATTATATTCAAGAAAGAGCGAGGAAGAGGAAGCAAAGGTAATCAAATGAATAAATTACACCCAAAAGTAGGAAGCAAATTAAGCTATTGATAAAGAGAATTTTCAAATCCAGAAAAATAAATAAAAATTATGAAAAGGATAGAAATTATGGAAGGTGGGGAAAGGAGGTCTGAAATCAGAAACAACCACCAAAGGATAAACAACAATCAAGTAAAGAAAATAGTATATAGAATGAATTTAAGACCTTGCAGGAAAAGAATCAGACCTCAGGGAAAATACCGAATACGATAGGTGTTGATTCAACAAAGGAATGGGTGGAAGGAGCATTCAAGGAACAAAATCAAACAACACCAAAAACATCACTTAGCAAGAGTCATCACTTTTCATTTATAGCTCTAGTGAAATATTTCCAAGCTCTAGAAGATCTAGACAATATAAAAGAAGATTTAATTTTAAAAATACAGTGACAAACTCATCATCAAGATATGAGTATTCTGAAAAGAAGAATTGACAGGATGGATTGTTTTAGATCCTCAACAAATAATTATGAGGTTCAGTTTTCTTAATAAGCTCTTCAAAAATTACTTCAATTATGCCAGGTGTAATGCAATAGAGAGGTGGAATTGTGGAAAGACATAGAAAGTATAACTGAGGTAAGTAGTGAGTCATGGATAGTAGAAGGTGATTTTAATGTCATACTTGAGGAAGGGAGGAGAAACTTAGGGGGCTTCCTTTCACTCCGACAGTGATACATGAGATTTTTCTCAATGTATATGAATAATAATGCGCTAATAGAGTTACTCAAGATTGGGAATAATCATACTTTAATGGAATGTCAAGATTGAAGGGAATTGTATTTTTCAAGAAATTGGATAGAACAAGAGTTCGTATACATTCTTCCCAACAACAATGTACAACATTTAGTTAGACAAGGATCATATCATGCTTCATTACTAACCCAGTGCAGCTTAGAGGAAAAGGTTGTGATCAAATCATTCAAGTTTCTCAATTTTTGGGTCAATCATCCTCAATTTCAAAATATTGTTAAAGAAGCATGGGGTGATACACTTTGTGGGAAATTATTTTATAGAAATTCATACCAAGATGAAAAAGATCAAGAAAGTCAATCTAATGTAAAGCATATAGACTTTTGGTAATATTTTTGAATAAATGACTATTCTGAAAGATGTTATCGAACTGAAGGAGACAAACTGAAAATTACACCCTTATAGGACAATAAACTTGAACTAAAAAAGAGTAGGAATTGAACTAAGGAAATATTTGTATATAGAGAAGGAGTACCGGAAGAAAAAGGCAGGCATGAAATGATTCAAATATAGGGGCATAAAGACAAGTTTTCACATTCATATATCAAAGGTAGGATGAAGAAACTGTACACTAGTGAGGTACAAATAATTCAATGGAATGTTGTGAATTCAAATGAACAAATTGATGCAACAACAGTTACTTTCCCTAAGGACCAGTTGAAAAATATAGATGTGTTGAACAATCAAGAAAAGTTAGACAACATTCCTAACTTGATTTCCCAGAATCAAAATAAGGAAATGGTCAGACTGCCATATATTAAAGTGTTGGGTTATGAAAATGATTAGGGCGTCATGCGGAAACTTACAACTTCAAATCATATGGTTGATAAATCAGACGACAAATAAAAATATACTAAAGATAAATTATTAATATGGTTTGGTCAAGCGACCTACGTATTGAAAACTAATACTAAAAAAACATAAATATGTTATAGGAGAAAATCTCCCCATAAACAAGACTCTTAAACGACTACATTGTGGATTATATTGTGTTATGTTATGAAAATAGGGATCTTCAATTTATACATCTCCAAATTTTTCCTCTAAGGAAAGAATAAATCAAATATGGAAGAAAAATATATTTTCCTGAACAGAAAAAGTAAAAACATTTATGGTAATGTTTTGTCTTTTCTATTAGATTTAAAAATAAACTTCAAATAAGGTAAGAAAATAATAGTAAAACGAGGTTTAAGACATTGATTTGTGCTCTCAAAGGAGATAGCACAAATAGGCATGCAGGATGATTTTCTTGAAACTTAAATGTTGTGATATTATTGGAGAAGACATCACCAAAATGGTCAAGGTTTTTTTTTTATAGATACAATCTTCCAACATTCATAACACTCACAAACTTGGAGTCCGGAGCCAAAAGGACAAAAAAAAATTGTTAAAAATTTCAAAAGGGCACATCAAATTTTTTTTTTAACCAAAAGAGTAAAATCACTCCTGAGGGAGCGATATCCTTCGGAGAAAATTAACTCCGTCTACTCTGTTACATTAAAATATATCAAATCGCTGCCACAACAGCGATTTTGTCAAAAAAAAAAAAAAAACTTTTTTTCATAAAATCGCTGCCATAGCAGCAAATTTACCAAAAAAAAAAAAAATTAAAAAAAAGAAATCACTGCACTGGCAGCGATTTTGTCGGTTTTTTTAAAAATAAAAAATAAATCGTTGTTCAAGCAATGTTTTTTCTTTTTTTTACATAGAAAAATTAAATTAAAGTTGCTGCAATTGCAGCGATTTTCTTTAAAATTCTTTAAATTTTATATATATTTTTTTAAATAGCTCTTGAGCAGCGTTTTATTCCAAAACTTTTTTCCAGAACTTCTATTTTTCCAAAGCGTTGTCTTTGAACTTTTTTTTAAAAAAGAAGTTTTGGAAAAAATTTAAAAAGAAAAATAAAAAAATAAAAGAGAATCGCTGCTATTGCAGCGATATTAATTTTTTTTTTTAAAAAAAAGGCTGCTGAAGCACCCATTTAAAAAAAATAAAAATTTGACAAAATCGCTGCCAGTGCAATGATTTAAAAAAAAAACAAATTTGACTAATTCGCTGCCTTAGCAGTGATTTTAAGAGAAAAACAATTTAAAAAATTGATAAAATCGCTACTGGGGCAGTGATTTTTGTTTATTTTAACAGAGTAGACGGAGTTGATTTTCTTCGAAGGATATCGCTCCCTCAGGAGCGATTTTACCCTTTTGGTTAAAAAAAAAAATTGATGTGCCCTCTTGGAATTTTTGACAATTTTTTTTGCCCTTTTAGCTCCGGACTTGACAAACTTGGTTCTTATTCCAAAAAAAATTGTCTAAGCTTTTCATCGATCTAAGTTTATTAGCCTTTGTACTTTTGCCAATAAAATCATGTACATGATGTTTCATGAAAGCATTGTGAGGATTCTACCTAATTCAATTTCACTAAATCAAACTGGTTTTATCAAGAGGAGAAGCATCAAAGAAAATGTGTTATAGGTACAAAAAATAATCAGAAATATTATACTAAAAAATAAATAACAGAATGTGATTGTGAAACTAAATATGACAAAAGCATACGACATGACATCATGTATTTTCCTAACGAAAGTGTTAAGGACTTTAACTTCTTAGAAATCATTATTGATATGGTATGGAGGTTTGTGTCCAACAACTTGTATTCAATATTTGTGAATGGACATGCATATGGTTTCTTTCATTCATCTAGGGGTTGTAATAAAGATATCATCTATCACCCATCATATTTATCATTGCTCCTAAAGTGCTTGCTAGCGGTTTGAATAAGCTTCTTGATATTGTTGAATTCAAAACGTATGGTATATCAAAATGAAATCTAACAACAAATCATCAATCGTATGAAAATGATACCATGCTATTATGTTTAGGAGACAAAAATTCAATTAAAAAGACAATGAAAATGTTGATCAAATATGAACATGTTTCATGAATGATAATCAACAAAAATGAGTTTTTCTTCTAGCTAGTTACATGAGAAGGCCTTAGAGGTACTAGGACAGAAGTTGAAAAGATGGACAGGAATATATCAAGGTTCTTTTCCTTTTATCTACTTGGATTGCCCAGTTTTCAATGGTAAAAAAAGGATATCACATTTTAAAGATCTCATGAGAGAGATTAATAGAAGAGCCATGACAAAATAGCGAAGATATGTTTTAATAGCTCATGTGTTGCAATCTATGCCTATATATCTACTATCAACCATGAATCCTCCTAAAGGTGACATTAACATAATTCATCAGATGTTCGTCAAGTTCTTCAAGGGGTAAATAGAGCATAAAGATAAATATTGGGTGACATGAAAAAATATATGTTTTACCCAAAAGAGAGGAGGACTTAGATACTACATGATGTATCAATGCCTTTTTTTGCTAAATTATGATGGGATTTTAGGGTATCTACTAATTCATTATAGAGTTCTTAAATGTGGAACACGTATTGCAAAAAGATTATTTGGCGGTGGCAAAGGATATTGGGACTTCACATGTTTGGAAAAAATTGATATAGGTGCGAGAAGAGGTGGAACATGAGAATTGATGATAAATAAAAACAGATAGTTATAATTTTTAGTATGATAATTGGATTCAACAAGGTGCTTTTTATTTCGTAAAAAATACTAAAGCAGAAGTTGTGGAGGTGAAAGTCAAGAAGTATATCAACAATAATGAGTGGGATATAGACAAGTAAAAAAAAAATCATTTCTGAAGAAAACAAATTATATTTTGGAGAACATAAAGTGCATAACAGACCTAGAAAGAGATCATGCATGGTGGATTGGGAGCACTAAAGGAGAATTCACAGTGAAATTATATCATCGTATAATATCATGATGATTAAAAGAGGAAAAAGGGAGTAGTTTTCAAATATTTGGAGGAAGGGGATGCTATTTAAATCAGTTTCTTTCGTTGGAGAGTGTGGAAGGAGAGAATTTTCACTAATGATATACTTTCAAATATTCATAGAACCCATACTTTATTATTCCATTTATAATCGTTTACATTAATGTTTGATTTAGATGTATAGCATTATTTTAAAAAATATTGTATAACTTGATTTGAGATTCACATGCAACGCACATGTATCAAAACTAGTATATATATATATATATATATATATATATATATATATATACACACACAAAAACTTTATACACGTAATATTAAAATAATAATCATAAAAAATTAGCATTATATTATGTGACAAAATCATGAAAATATTATTCTTCTTATAATGTTAGTGAACTTAATATAAGAATCAATAAATAGGCAAATACCTAGGTTAAGGAAATAAATATTATACATAATATAAAAAGATATTACATAGATGGAGGATTGAAAATGTCAAGGATAAAATAGACATTGCATAAAATAAATAATGATTTTATTTCTAAGATTATCTCGGTTATTATCATTTTTTGTTAGCCTTTTCAAATAAAAATTATAATATTTTTTCTATATTATTAGTGATTTATTTAAAAAAACTATTTAAAGAAATACTATTTTTAGTAATAAAATTATAAAATTGAAAATATATAAAATATACTCCCCGTAAATTCATCATTTATTTTGTTTCAATAGAAAAGTTCTCTCTTTGTTACACCATTTCCATGGGATATTGAATAAAATAGTTAAGTGTTTTTGTTTTTGATAGGTGATGGAAAGGTTTTTATCAGCCGTTGAGCACTCATCTACTCCTTCAATGCAAATGTCATTTTTTATTAACTTTGACGCTCACGATATCTTGAGACAAGCGGCTCAATCAACTCATCGATACCAACAAGGTACCTACCGTCGCCCTATTTATTTAAAATGTTTTTTCAAATTTTGATACATTATATTCAATTAGGAAATTATTATTATCTGTTATGATTGTTTTTTAATGAAGTCAAAACTTTTCATAACAGAGTTCTCATCTTATTTTTAGAAAATCATTTAAAAAGGTATTTGAAAAAGCTTTTAGTATATTAGAATTGGGTAAGAGTCCAAATGATTTTTTAAGGAAAGGATTATGTACCGTACCAAATCTGTAAAATACACGTACCGATAGATTCAATACAGTCTTCTTTTTGAGGTTTAGAGATTTTTCTTTGACTTGCGTCTTCTTCTTCAAGTTGAACCACTTCTTCATTTTCATCGTGTTAATAAAAAAACTTTGGACTTATCCATTGAGCTTGAAATCCTTTTTTTAATCATTTCTTCTTGAGGAATAGATATTTCATGACACTTGAGGGGTCGATATCCTCACATGAATCTTTTTCTCTTTTCAATTCCTTGACATTTACAAAGATGGATTGGTTGAGAAGTTTTAGATCCTCCTCTAATTTAGTTTCTTGCTGTAAGAGGGTTTGGAGAATTGTTTGAATGCCTTCACATTTGGTACTTTGTTCTTCACTTTGTCATGTGATTTTTCTATCAAACTCAAAAGCACAACTAGCATATTCGTTAGAATAACTTTTTTTTTTTGGGGAGGGGGGAGGGGGATAATTGAAAAAATCACCCCAATGTCCAAGTTGACCACAACGTAAATTGAAATTATACCCATTGATCATAGGATTGGGATTTTTTGTACATCTATCTCCCACGAGCATTTTCACAATCTTTTTAAAAATAAGGTCCTCCACAATATAGATAGGGATCATCAAAATATGGCTTGCCACCATTTTCATTCCAAAATGCCATAGTGACACAAGTATAAAAATAAAAGCTAGCTAACACAAAGAAATACAAAAAATCAAATACATTCACAAGTTTGGACCAAAACAAGAAAGTTTAGATCCCAAATTAACCCAAAAAGGTCAAATTATTCCCCGATAACGATGTCAAAATTGATAATGTCCAAATCAACTTCTTAAAATGTACACAGTCTTATACAATATAATTTAATTAATTATGAGTCCAGAGTCAAATCTCATGGAGAACAATATATAGACAAGCTAGAAATTATCACAAACTATGCTAAACCAAAACACTAATAATAATTGATTTCTGAGGAAACTATAACTAAGGCAGAAATATAAACTAATCTACAAAGTAAAAAATGATCAATGGTCACAAGCATGGATACATGGAAAGTCACTCTCAAGTAATGATCTAATTTGTTTCATGATTATACAAATAAGAGCGAGTTTATGCTAATTAATCTCAGATAACTATTCTATATTAGTTTCTTTCGGATCGGACACTAATAAGACTACTTAATTGGCTATCTCTTGCTATATTCAGTGCATTAAGGACACCAAAATATGGCTACAAGTAGTTTTTCTATAAGTATTCAATATATAAGCAAAACAAGATATTTAATCAAAACTATAACAATGAATGACCTCATAATTAGCAAGATTAAAGTCATGGAATAAAATACTACATACTTAGATATTCAACATGAAATGAAGAAAAGTATAAGAGATTTTTCAACTCAAATCCTCAAGATTTCAATCCCCAAGTATGATGTGAGGACCCTAGACCTCTAAAAAATTGTATTCTGCCAATGATGCTAATAGTGTCTCCCATGTGTTGCTTTTATATGACTCTTATTTTCTCATTTCTTTAATTTGACTTGTTTTTCAATCAAAACTCTTCTATACCATATAAAACCTGATATATACAATAAAATCAGCACTATGTATTTATTATTCACAAAAGCCTAAGTAAAAATGAAGAGATAAGTTGATAAATACCAACTTATCATTCTTATATAGAACCCCAAATTAATTTTGGAATTTCTGATTCTTATCAATTGGGAGGAGGTAAAAAAACAAAAACCCTTTAAAGGATCAGGGCGTGCTGGAATCTTAGAAAAATCTTAGGGTTAATTAGGTGGGGGGAATTAATTAAGGGTGGATTAGAGAGAGTGAAAGGGAAAATATATGAACAATTTTATTTCAATCAAATTTTGAAATAAAATAAGAGTGGGTCGGGTCGATCGGAGCGGAGCAGAGAGAAGAAGGTTAAGATTAGATTGTCAGACTAGAGTTGAATTTAGGATTATATGACCAATTTTATTTCAATCAAATTTTGATTGTAGTCAAAGCGATTGAAATTGACACAATTGAAATAAAAATTGAGACAAATCTTTAATCCTAATTAATTCAGCAAGCCTTTTAAATTAACAGACTAAAATGAGTAATAAAAAGGTCTAGTTATGATAATTGAATTATAACTTATCTAATTTTCATACATCCTTCATTCATGCACTTATTTTGAAATAAAATGATTTTCACATTAATAATATTTAAAAATTAAATATATTAGGGTATATTTTTGGCCAAATGAAATGAAAATATTTTAACTTTTTGCAATATTCATTCTACTTTATTTGCAACTGTAGAAGCTTAAATAAAGTATCAAAATTGGATATCAACACGGTGTAAATGATATTTGATAATTTCAATCATAAGGATTATGTGGCTCAATTAGCCTTTATCTCTCCTAATAATTTGTTGTTGAGAGGCTTTAGAAAATTGTACAAATCATTGGGCCTAATTTGTTTGGTTAATAAGAGATTTAAAATGGGCGGAAAATTAGCATATTGTACATATCGATTTCTCTAAAATATTTATTAAAGCAATGACATAATAGTTCTATGGTTAGTGAAATATATTTACCTAAAATGCATTGAAAGGAGTAAATTAATTACTCCTACTTTGTTGGGTACGTAAAATAAAGTAGATGATATATTTTGCGTAATATATTAGAAGTAAATTAAGGTGATGTTGTTCTTTAATATTTTTGGGAATGTCAGGTGAAGCATTATCGGTATTGGATGGAGTTCCAATTGGCATAAAAGATGAAATTGATTGTATGCCTTATCCCACCACAGGTAAACACGCCTGCCTGCCTTTAAAAGAGTTTTCTTATAATTTTGCTTATTAAGTTTCTGAATACAAAAATTACTCATTAAGACTAATATGACTCATTCCAGCAAGTGGAAGAATAGGCCTATATTAGTTGTCGAACTCTTCTAATTTGGTCATATCCACTCCACACTATTCTAAAGTGATTTTTAGTCAATTGTCTCCTCAGGAATTGTACCTAATTAAGGCCTTTTTACAGCATGACCTTCTTGATAGTATATAGATCTTGTTAACGGCCTCACCCAACACAAGATCATATACTATACCCACCCGTTACCATGTGATATGTGTCATGTATGTTCAAGGAATAAGACAACGACAGACAATCTTTAACTAAACTCTAGTATACGTGTCTGCATAGAGAAGGTTTGGTGAGTCCCCTTTAGTTAGTGGTGGGCCCACCTTGCACTAAACCATAGGCCACATAGTGTGATGAATCATGTACTGATACAGAGGTAGAATGTATAACTCTTAAAGTGACGTGTGATCAATAATCGACATGTACAACAACTCATTTAAGGTTGTGGAGGTGAAGGTGATGATCTGCCAGACCCCTTATGGACACTTGGTTCCTACGGTTGTGAGGGTTCCAATTGACATAGAATATGGGGGTATTCAACTATCAAGTTGTATTTATCCATCCGCGATCATCATGGCGGTAGCTTGCTCCATGTGGGTTTTAAACCACTTCTTACCCTTGTCCTCCTCAATCCACCTCAGTCCAAACCTCCGTGCAGATACATGAAATGGAGCTCCTTATTACAAGTTATGTCCCGTGCATGTAGGACCACTTTTGGCTCCAACCAACTTTTCTTTTTCCTCTATTCTGCCTTGATGTCATAGTACTTGTCAGATTAAAAAAAAATGAAGTTTGAAAAGGGTTAGGATGATCCCATACTTAATTTGCTAGCATGGTGATACTAGTTTTTGTATCCGGCTACTATTTTCCCTACTACCTCAAGTCATCGACTAGATACCACTACAAAAAAATGTAAATCACTTTCGGTTGGTTCAAGATATCATAGACCCTAAGCACTTTTCACTTTGCATAATTCTGAGTTAACAATAGGGTAGCGTCGTTTCACATTTGATTTTGCATCGTACTACATCATTATCAACCATGTAGTTTCAATTCAAATAGTAGCCCAACAATTCACACACTTCAATTTCAAGTTCAATCCCAAGGGCTCTCAAACTCACATTTCTCAAGCAATATCTATCAAGCACAATACTTCTACACAACAAGGCAGAGATTTTGGTTCACCCAATTACATATGATCAAACGCACATGCCCATTATTGATTTGACATTATGATTTCCAACTTAGGGCTAAAAAATGGAATGAAAAAGTTGAACAAACTATGGATCAAACAATTAAGTATATAACTCTAAATTAGTTGCAAACTCACCTAAATGCTTGAAGTAGTGAAAGAAAAGCAAAATTTGTGAATTTAGAGGTTGCTACATGATCACTTCTAGAGAAATTCAAGAGGAGCGGTGCAGAGGTGAGAAATGAGAAGAAATTTCGTGCCTAGGGCTTATATTAAGTCCACTAGGTCGGATCAACTCGATATATTAACTTATTTTTGGCTTAGAAACAAGCCGGGTGCGGTATTTTCCATGTTTGAAGTTTATCCATAATCGTAGTGCAAGGTTTAACGTGTGAGATTTGGTCGGTGCAAACTGCGGGTTCACAGCGCAAGGTTCCCTATTTCAGAAGCCTTTATTTTTCCCAATCACTATCTTGCTTTAATGCACGTTTCTCATTTCCCTTGGTGCCTAGAACCTAAAAACACGCCCAAGAGTTGTTAGAAAAGTGGATGGCCTCCCACCAAGCACCTTAGTTTTGGTCGTGGCACAACACATTTTTTTATTTTATTATATATTTTCTTATTTTTACATCCTTTACTATGAAAATCAAAAGTTGTCTCCCAAGTAGTGCATGATTTAACATCGCGACACAACAAAAGTCGGTAGTTAAGACCCTCTCACAAGCCAATTTTTGCTTCTATTTTATTAAGAGAGGTTCTCCATCTTAAACTCTCTCCTACTTTTTCTTCTCTTTTCTGCTTTCGGCTCATATTTGGGTCACTTCGCCACTTGCTCATTCTTTTGCAATAAACTCTCTATATACCCATAGTAAATTTTGTCCACCTCTTTGATCATGCATAGATATCTATAGTGCGAAGGTGTGGAGAGCACTTTGTAGACATTGAAAATTATTGGTGTTTTTAAAAATGGGGCGGCAAAAAGAATTGATCGAAATCACTCTCAATTGATTGAAATGACTTTCAACAGTTTTCAATTATTTTATTAAGCATTGAGGGCTTTAAATAGCCAATATAAAATATGCATAATTTGAAATTTAAAACAATCAAAAATATCACAACAACTCAAACAACCTAACTAAAATTCAAAATTCAAATTATCTTAGACTAAACAACTTATTTTGCTAAAAATTAATACAATAACTTAAAACAAATTTCATTACTCCTCCTTTAGTTTAGTTACTACGACTTTAAAAATAGCTCCTCCTAAATTTTTGCTCTAGCAGTTGATGCTGAATTTCTCTTGATTATTTTTTAACTTGGACGATCTTCCTCTTTTTCTTTCCTTTTCTTCTTTTGATTTTGATCTTCATAAACACCTTTCCATGACATTGTATTGTGTAGAAGTTCTTTAGAAAGTGGTTTTAATTGGACAATTATATTGCAGGATTTGTAAAGTATCGTTGTAAGTATTTTTCTTCCATCACAACAATACATATGACATAGGTTATAAAATATGATTTCATTTGCACAGACCAAATCTATGATTTTTGTTAGTGAAACTTTTTGGGCATTAAAAGAGAGAATGTTTCTTGTCATTTTTTAGGTTAAAAATTGGTTAAAAAAAAAACCGTGCGTTGAAAATAGTAGCCCTGATGGGTTAAAACGGTAGCCCTTACGGGTTAAAAATGTTGTTATAATTCTTTGGAAGATTTCACAGATTCCGTAAGATCAATGAATCTCTTAATACCACTGTTGGTGATCTTAAAAATGAGACGACAAAAAGAATTGATTGAAATAACTCTCAATGTATCGAAATGACTTTCAATGATTTATTAAGCATTAAGGGTTTTAAATAGTCAACATAAAATACATAATCTACATAATTTGAAACTTAAAACAATCTAAAATATGTCAACAACTCAAACAACCTAACTAAAATTCAAAATTCAAATTATCTTAAACTGAACAACTTATTTTGCTAAAAACTAACGCACTAACTTAAAAACAAATTTCAATAAAAATCATTTCCTCATTATGGATCTGTATCTTCATCATTCCTGCTTACACATCAATATTCCCTCCTAGTGGCTAAGAATGGATTCCTCAATATGACTAACATTCTGACATCTGCCTCAAAATCAAGATTATGAAATCAACAGGAATAAAAACATACCCATTTTGATGAACACTCTTCAACTATGCCATCTGAAGCAATACATGATAGATCAGCCAACAACAAAAAAATGTTGGCCATACGCAGTTCTCCCTAGTCAAGTTTCTTTAACACAAATAGGAACATTAGATTCATACTTGCCCCCAAGTCACATAGAACTTGTCTTACATCATTTTCACCAATCTGTATGATCGTCAAGTTTCTTAGGGAGCTTGCTCAATGCCCGCGAACTGCACTCCTTAGTAAGTTCTACTATTTCAAAGTCGAACTACATTCCTCAGTAAGTTCTACTATCTCATTATCTCCTAAATGCCTCTTTCAAGCCACCATCTCTCAAAGATATTTTGCATATTTTGGCATGTCTCTCTGCACATCAATCAACGATATGTTTATGTGCATCTGCTTGAATATATCAAAGAACGTGGTTCGTCTTTGTCACCCAGTCAAGAACCGCGTGCTGACCTCATCATAGGGAGTGGTCCATCAGTGAACCCTCTGTTTTATTGGTTGCCAAAGACTTGTTGATCATATCCAAAGATGTGTAGAAGATTTCTAGTAATACCCCGTTTGGAAGTATTGGACAATGGAACACCTTCTTCTTAAATCGTGACATGGCTTTTCTACTACTTCGCCCAAAAACTGCCTGCAATTGCTAATCTCATTGCTGAGTTGTATACCTCTAGTTGGAGGCAAGAACCTTTCTATGACTGTTGTTATAAGCTCTACCCAGGTTGAGATGAACGCCTCCGGTAGTTCTTCCAACCATGTAGTTGTTTCCCCTGTTAAAGAGATGGAAACAACCTCAAATTTATTCCTTCTTGGAAGATGCCCAAAATATTATATGCTTTAACACACCCTAGCAAAGTCCTTCAAATATTTATTTGGTTCTTCGTAAGCTAGACCTCTGAGAAATTATTTCATGTTTAATGGATGTAACATCATGCTAGTGATGTTGAAGTTGGTTGTACCAACCGGCGGTGGAGGTTAAATGGCCCCAAAAAGACCCACTTAGGCAATAGTTGATCAACTTCAACGTCTATAACAATGTTCAACTTCATGTGCCTTAGACAGTGACTGATTCAGGTTTTTAACAAAGTGGGTGCTCTACTCTGAAAGGAAAAAAGAGCACACCTTATAAATTTATGTCCTGAGTAACACAGTTTGAGCGAACTCTAAATGATGACAAGAAACAAAAGAATATAAAAAGAGCTAGTGATCCAATCAATGAAAATATTATTCTTACCTAAATATTATGGAAGTTACTAAACTATTATAGTTTATTTATACTAAAATAATCATAAATTATTATTGGTAACAAAAAAAGTATGTTAACTATGTGTATGTATTACAAAATATGAGAAAACTGTTAGATAAAATTTTTTTTAATATTTATATGGTATTTAGGCAAAGTTGAATGACTTTTTTATTACAATAATTATTTTACTACCTTCTTGATACTTGAACAAAGCAAATCGAATTTATTTGTTACGATAAGTAATTAAAAAATGTTGGTGCGATAAAGTTAAAATCGTTATTTGTAAAACTAATCACAAATATAATAAATAAATGAAGGAAAAGAATCACCATGTACTATGAAAAATTTGACAACATTGGAGAACTAATTATTCTCTCATACTTTCTGAATAATAATATTGTTAATATTATATTTTGTTCATCAATAAAATTAACTTTGAGAAATGAGAAAAAGAAAAAAGGAAAGGTAAACCACTTTTATCAAATTCAACCTAGATTATATAGAAAAATAAAGAAAAGAACAAAGGAAAGAATTGTGACAAAAATGGTAAAAGGATGACAAGTCATACAGATAAATGGATAAAGGATACAATAAAATATAATGTGAGGGTGGTGAGAAACTGAGAATCAAACCTTGAACTTCAAGGTAAACACAAAGATTATTGTGACACCTATTACCACAGCGCCCTGATCACATTTGTGACTGTGGGTGCTCATGGTTAGTATAATATAAATTTATTATAATTTTCTAGCTACATTGATATACGAGTCTATGCCAAACATCATAGGTGCTCGAGCACCCATAACCATGCATGTTGGTCCGCCCCTGGCCTTAGAAGTACATTCAATTTCTGTATCAAGAGGAACCAAAGGAGATTCTTAACTCCAAATATCAGGCATACAATGAGGTTATAACATGTTACAGACAAAAACAACAAATCAGAGTAATATGAGAAATAATAATCACTTGATGAATTTTAACAAAATTATAATCTCTAAACCGCACTCCCCAACAGCAACACCAAAATTTGATGTCGTCCAAATTATACTTTATAGATAGGCATAAGGGGATCATTTTCAAATATATGATTCAACTAGGTTGGGGTCGAATCCCACATAGAGCGTGGCGAGAAATTACAAGTTATTGCAATAATTTCATTTAATGAGAAGTATTTCGAATGAGATTTTTATGTTGTTTAAACTAGTTTATGCTACGATTGTTGTATTCAATAATTAAAGAAGAACTAGATCTATGGTTCCCTAGATATCGGATTCAAATGGATAATTCACTATCAACTCATTTAGGTGTGTTCACTATACAATACTTATGATTTTATATGTCTTCTTAAAGTCTCTCAATCCAATTAGAAGAATTTCACCTTTAGTCCTTCTGACACCTAAGTATGTAGTTAATTTGATCATTATCATTGGTCTCAGGTTAGATTTCCTATATCTAGGCTCAAGCCATTGGATGAGAGTTGGGTATATAAGTAAGCAGACCTTACACAGTAGTGACACATTTTAAAGTCGTGCGGATCAAGTCCAAAAATGGACAATATCACAAGTGGGTTGGGCCGTTACAACTGATACCTTCATGCAAAGGTTTACCATGAGGAATCCGTTATCTTAATCCCTAGTCTAGGTCATATAACCTAGTTATGATATGGGAAAAGACATAAATCCCTCCTAAAATTGTCCTGAAAAGTCAGTTACATGCTAAAATTATCATGACAACCTATTACATACCTTTACTACTTAAAAGTGAATTTAATTACCTCCTAAAACTGATGTGGAAAAATTAAAATAACAAGCGCGTCAGAAAAATTAAAGTTAAAAAAAAAAAAGAATGGCCAAAAGCCACTCCCCCCCTCCCAAAGTTATTACCGAATTTTCAACTACACACTTATTCTTCACAGGGGTCCTATCATCCCCCTGAACCTTTTAAAAGTGAATTATCTACCCCCTACAAACTCAAGCCCAGATTTGTATTAGGTGGTATTCAACACGCGCTGCCACGTAATATTACCCTTTTTTCATATAAAAAAATTTAATTTTTCTTTTATATTTCACTTTTTTTTTTATTTTATATTTTAACCTTCTCCTTTCTCTTTCTTTTCCATTCCTCCATTCTTTTTCTTTGAACCTTCTGC
This sequence comes from Solanum pinnatisectum, assembly GCA_035578085.1. Classification (NCBI taxonomy): domain Eukaryota; kingdom Viridiplantae; phylum Streptophyta; class Magnoliopsida; order Solanales; family Solanaceae; genus Solanum; species Solanum pinnatisectum. The sequence goes on along the minus strand of CM069086.1, from coordinate 7,439,837 downwards.
AGATTTGACGAGAGGACGCCATGACTATCGAAACTTCAACCTTCACCGCACACCAGGAAATCTCGTTTTCTAAAGCTAGAGACAAACTAAAAACTCTATCACTAAATATTGCTTCTTCTTCCGCTATTATAATATTTCTCAAAGATCGATTCTTCAAAGAATCACAAGTAAACGATACTTGCTTGCCGGGATAAAGGTACCAAACTTGCGGAGGGACTAGTTTGATTTAGATTTAACAACGTTGATATGAGAAATTTGATTAATGTTTACAACAATTTCAATAAATGGGTCTTCTTCATTAAAGGGTCTGTTACCCAATGATGAATTCTTCTCCATTAATTGAATCTATTACTTAGTGAACTCCTCCATTAATGACTAGTCTAAAGTTAGATTCTTCTAACTTTCAATTTTGATTTTGATTTTGAGCTACCAACAATTTTTCAAAGTGATGAAAAGTGGAGATATGATGAAAAGTATGTGATTTGGTGATGAGAATTGGCTTAGTGATGAAAACCTGATGAGGGCGGTGACCTGGTGGTCGAGGTAAGCCACCGTCGATGTCTAGTATGGATCTGATGGTGAAGATTGAAGGGAACAGATAAAGAAGGTAAAAAATAAATAAAAGGAAACATATTTTTTAAAAAAAAAATAGAATATTAATATGAAATAAACTAAATATTTATAAAGTTAATATTTTTAACTATCATTTTATCTCTCACTCTCCCAAAGAGTGACTACACCTTCTTTCCCACATAGCATTTAGGGAGAAAATAACTTCATTTTAAAATAGTTCAAGGGTTTAATAGGACTCTCGTAAAATATGAATGTGTAATTGGAAATCCGACTATAGGTTGGGAGGGCTTTTGGCCATTTTCTCAAAAAAGAATAAAAAATCAAAATCATTTTACACTTCACCACCCCCTCCACATCTCTTCTTCTTCACACCCCACCATTATCCTCTTCTTCTTCATTCTTTATTTTTCAACCTCAAAACATCACAACGATGTGAGTCTAGTGTTGTTGTTTGTTTTGGTTGTTTGTTAGTTGTTCAGATCTGAAAGTGCGGAGATCATTGGAACGTCATCCAAGCCATGACTGAAGCTTTGAACTTGCCGGAACATCTACAAAACAAATCCAAAGAATAAAACCGAAAAGGGGTAAAGGAAAGGGGTCTGGTTCGGTGTTTATTGGTGATTGATTTTGGGTTTTGGGTGGTTGTTTGTGGTGGCTGTTTGGTGGCTAGTGTTTCATCTAAAATAAGAGGGAATGACATTGTGGAAGTGAGTTTGTTGAGGTGATGGGTTGGTTGTTCTTCGCTGGAAGAAGAAAAGAATTGTGATATAAATTCAAATTAATGATTTTTCCCGGTGAGATGAGAGATAAAGTCGGTGGATTTAGTGATAAAGAAAATATAATTGTAGAGAATTTGAGAATTTTAATATACAGTAGGTCCATCACGGAGCTTGAGCTCCAAGATGCGAGGTCCATCTCTGAGATAGGTCCTTTTTTGCATCCCCTGAAGTTTCACAACAAGTGTGGCAGGGGGGCTAAGTCAAGTGCTTTCCCCGCACCACAAACCCCTCAATTAGCACTATCTTGGCTTTATTTTTTATTCGGGATACTTTGCTTTATGTTTTGTTACTCCTGGTCAATTCTTGTTGCGTTTTAGCCTGAAAAAATATAGTAATCACATCATATATTACCTCACCACAATAAATACATGAATATAAGTGAGTTTATCCTCAAAACTTGGGAAAAATATGGCATTTGGGTCATCTCAAACCAGCGCATGGTTGTAAATTATTTTTCTGGAAGAACAAGTTGGTGGGCCCTATGATTGAATAAGAAGAATTCCAGTCCTTTTTAGAAAAGCTAGCAACAAAGAGTCTCTAGTATATCAGAATTAACAACATAACTCTTAGAACCTAAGGAACATGTAGGATCTGGAGTTGTCTAATCAGATGGATTTCTATGCAAAACTGACAGGGTTCTTGGTTAACCCTAAAATCAAGGATAGACTGTTGTGGGGGAAATTTTAGATATGTAACACGACGAGCAAATGGGGGCTACTCCAGGTGATGCACATCAGCTGGTTCCCCAGAGTTGAAAATCTCCAACAAGGTGCTCAAGATTCATTCGAAACCCCGCGCATGCATACAAGATGTGCTACCCCACCAAAATCGACATTCCAGACTCAACGAAGATGTTGAAACTTCCAAATGAGGCCATTTCGATGAAAAGTGGATCCCATACCTAAACTCCATTTTAACCCAAATTCCATAAGGGGGCTAGTCTGGAAGCCTTAGGATTCGCATCAAAGGTCCTTCTAGACCAAACTCAATGTTACAGAGCTAACGGAATTGTTAGAATTACATTATGAGGCCGTCTTCATAACTTTTTGACTGAAGTCAACCGTTCAAGTTTCAAAAGTTGTAAAATACGAAAACTTGCTCAAAAGCAAAAGAAACGACCAGTTGACCGAACTATCAGTCCCAGTAAGTCATAAATGACTTGGGATCTCTTTAGGAACACTTTAAACGCTGAAAAGAATGCAGAACGGAGAAAATGACCTGGAGGGTCATTACACATAGAAGTCTCTTAGAGTTGTGAGATAGTTGAAGCGGGCCCTAGGTACAAGTTTTGTGATATCATCTTAGTATTCTATCATACTTTAAGTTTTCTGTGATGTTGACTGGGCTGTTTTTCCAAGTACAAGAAGATCCATTACAGGATACTTTGTGATTTCTTAATGTCATGCAAATCTAAGAAACAGAATGTCAATTCCATAAGCTTAGCAGAAGCGGAGTATAGAAATTTGGCCTCCATTATTGTTGAATTAGTCTAATTAGTTGGTTTTTTTCAAAAATTTGGTGTAGAATTTAGATAACATTCCCACTCATTATGACAATCAATCTTATATTCAGATAGCAACTAATCACGTGTTTCATGAGCACACTATACATAATAATATTTACTGTCATTTCACCATGTAAAAATTACAATTTGGGCTCATTGACACAATCTGCCTTTCCTCTTTAGAACAAAACACTGACTTACAACCATCTTTCTTGTGTTCAACATGAATACTTTATATCCAAGTTAGAGACGACGACTTGTGTACATATACTAATTGTGTAATTAAGTTGAATTAGCTCTTTTCTTCTTTAGTAACATAATTAGTTAGGATGTTATTCTGTTATTACAGTATATAAATAGCTAGATAGGAAGTTACTCTGATTATTCAACTCTAGATCTGTAGTCACACTTAAATATTGTATTGCTTTTCTTCTCTATTTATCCACTCTAGATCTTGTTGTGTACTACATTGCAATGACATTACATTTGAATTCCATTAACATATAGTTAAATTTTACATTTGTTATCAATCATGATTTTCCGAATGGGCGTGCAGGAGGCACAAAATGGATGCATAAGGTAAGACAATGCAAGGATGATGCGGAGTGTGTGAAATGTTTGAGATCATGTGGTGCCATATTGGTGGGGAAAACAAACATGCATGAGCTTGGCGCTGGAACTAGTGGTATAAATCCTCATCACGGGTAAGAACAATTTGTGGTTTGTATATTTTTAATTGACATAAATATTATATTTATTTTAGTCAGAAATAAATTATTAGGGTCGACATACCTTTTTGCCTAAGGACGTCACTATTTTTGGATATCTCTAACATACACTTGCCAATATTTTTGAAGAGTCTGAACAACGTAGCTATAAATGATATATGTGATATGGTTAATTTATGTTAGGGGCGAAAAATCTTGTACTAATATCACAGTATAGTAATTATATACTTGATTCGTTCTTGTTTTTATAGAACTACTAGAAATCCCTACAATATTGGAAGGATTGCCGGCGGTTCTTCTAGTGGTTCTGCTGCTGTTGTGGCGGCAGGATTATGCCCTGCTGCCCTTGGTGTCGATGGAGGAGGTAATCATTCACTAAACTTTCAATTTTCTAACATAAGCTTTATGATATTTGTTTCTCTATTTTCCCCCACTATAAATATTTGTACTAGAATAGTTAATGGACCAAACATATATTCAAAATGTACTTAAAAAATAGGCCTAAGCTTTACTAATTCTGGAATTAGGAGGTGCCGTTAATGGTTTTTCTTTAGGGCAGTAAATGACATGACGTTGTTTCAAATCTTTGAGGCTGTGAGTAATTTATAATTTCTTGCTTGTTCTCTTCTTCGTTCAAACCTTGTAATTCACTTTCGATGTTCCTAGGCTTAGCTTTCATTCTTTAACATTCATCTAGCAAATTAATGGTCTCGAGTTCAGTTGGTCATTTCTCTTTTACTCACACCTTTAAATAAGGTAACATTACAGCTGATTTGCTTACAAATGCTGAACATGGCAAAATAACTATCTTCTTCATCAAGGCTATAAACCTTCCTTCTAGGATAACATTCACCTTGAAGAATAATATAGGTGACAAAATTCAAATGAAGAAGGGCAAATTCATATCTGACGCTGGCTGAATTTTATTTCATTGCTTCTATCAGAAGGATTCTAGATTTTTTTTGTAAGCCTATCAAATGATGAGCTATCCACCTCCTTTTTCTTTCCTTTTATTTTGATAATTAAGTTAGAGTAATGATGTTCTCCTCACTCCTAGTATTGTAATGCGGAGGTCAGGTTTCACCCCTTCTATGTTTTCTTTTTTGATTATCTGTTGAATTCCAATAAGGGAACCTTTCAAAAAAATAAAATAAAAATTAATCGCCTTGAGTTGTTAATCTTCTTAACTCCACGTCAACTATATTAGATGTCTCCTTCTGCTCACTTGAACAGTGAATTCATTCTCGAATTCATGGGTTCACCACTACATCAAAAATAAGTCAAACCAGTGCCGTCATTAAAATAGTTCTGAACATTGAATTCACAACAAATCAACTTTTCATGCATTATCACCGATCTTTTTGAGGATTTGGAAAAGCTTATCTCCTTTAGGCATCAGCTTGTTTTTCCTCTTGCTTGAGAAACTTTTCTTTGTAAATTGAGCCCAAATCCAGTCTCCAAAATGAAATTCAACATACTATCAAACTCAATTTCCAGCACAAACGATTTCAATGTGCTCAACTCAACTAATAACTCAGATTCAGTATGAAAATTCTCAACATGCTCAAACTCATGATTTATGCATATAAGATCATATGTCAATGTATGACATAACAATATAAAATAAGAAGAACACCAGTTAAACACTGTATCGTTTATGTTTTTAACTTTAAATGAAGCCCATCACAATAATAGTTATACCATATTCCCTATCACATGAATCACTTTTAATTATCAATTAATCATGTGATCCAAGGAATAAGACTAAAAAACTTAAGGCATATAATCTCCATGATTTGCATACCCCGACATGTCACCCGGTACCCGCATAGATGGTTTTCACTTTATCTAGATGGTATCTCTTATCCCAAATCCTTATTATCATCAATCACAAAAATATTCCTTAATCAGAATGTAGAAAGTTTTTCGTTACCTCTTTATAAAGTACAACAAATCACAAAATAGCTTTCTTTTTCCTCAGAGCCAAGGGGAGAGCTAGAACTTTTGACAAGGAGATTTAAAAGGTAATATAAAAGAATGTCTTTAACGAGATTCTAACCCACAACAATGAGCTACACATTAATCCCTTCGGCCGCTCAGCTACAACTCATATTATGTTAAGGGAATTCAAAACTTAATATTCAGACAAGATAAATAAATAAATTAACCCCATATATTAGTGTATTTTTTTCGGAGAGGTTCAGTTGAACTCCCTTTCACTCCCCTAGTTTCACCCTTGCTCAGAGCCTCCAAGCGCTACCAACCTAATAAATAGAAGTTCTACATAAGTATACAAGTCCATTAATACACATATTGACATAACGTATCCCCATAAAAAATACAATGAAAATTCAACCTGATCCCCCTGAGGTCCCAACTAAAATTTTCTTTCAAAATTGATTTACCCAAAACCTAGGAGTCTCAATTCTCAAAATTCACCCAAATCTGATCACAATTCGACCTCCAAATCTCTAGTTTCCTTATTTTAAACTATGGGATTTAAATCCAAGTTTTCCAATCCAAAACAAGAATTAAATGACTAAAATCCATAAGAATGCATGAATAATCACTAAAAGAGAGGTTAGATTCTTACTCCATGATGAATCCAAAAAATTAATCCAATCTGAGGCAAAAGCTCAAAATATGTTGAAATGTCTAATCCTGATTTAAGGAAAAAATATATCCACCAAGGGACCCTTCTTTGCAATTGGGTCTAAGGATTTAGCAATTGCGGGGGCCCTAAAATTTGTTCCTTCATGATCGCGATGTACATCCCACTTAGTTCCTATGCATGATTTCGAGCCCCCTATAACTTGTTCCATTGTGATCATGATGTACAACCCACTCAGTTACGCTATTGCGGAATCATTCTTGTGATTACAACGCCTTACACACCATCATCCATTTGAAATTGCATCTCACAACCTCATGATCATGGAGGGTAAAACAGTTAGTGTTTAATAGAGGAGAATAAGAGCTGATTAAAGAAGAAAAAGGAAAAGTGTCTTCTATTGATAATATGAGACTGAATAAATGCATTGCAACTTAACTAAGATGTTGTAAAGTAATGCTAAAAATTTGCTAAAACTAAGTTACTGCTTGCTAAAATTGAGGAACTAATACTTAAAAGCAGCTAACAAACTTTTAAACAAACTAGGAAACAGAAAACAACTAAAATATAGCAATTTATTCTGGTGTGCACTTCCTCAACATTTTTCTGCCCTACATCATCTTCTATCTTGAATTTAGGTCATGTAGTTGTAGAAGAACAACTGGAACACTCCTCGTGGCTCAAGAACTGCATACTCCAAGCTTCATTCTAAGGAATTCAAACCAATAAAATGAAATGGCATAGTGAATACATCAACAATTTGATCTTCCGACTTGCAATAAACCAATTTCACCTCTCCATCTTCTTGCACTTCCTTGAGAAAGTACAATTTGATATTAAAATGTTTTGTTTTTCCATGAAAAACAGAATGAAAAACAGAATTATGAGAAATTGCTATGGTTGCCTGATTATCCACAAACACTTATGTGCTTTCTTGGTGCTCCAAATCAAGATTTAATATAATATTTTTTAGCCAAAGATCTTGATTAACAACTGAGCAACTATAAATTAAGCTTGTGCAGTTGACTGTGCCACGATGCCTTACTTCTTTGAACACCATGAAAAACATCATGAACAAAGGCTAAAACAATAACCTGAAATGCTTTTCATGCCATCATCTGACATAAAACATCATGAACAAAGGCTAAAAAGTTTTGATTTTTTGCCGAACCTAACACCATAGTCCAAAGTTCCCTTGACATATTTTATCACTCTTTTGGTTGCTTTCATGTGCATTTAACTTGCACAATTCAAAAATCTAGACAAGATACTTACTGCTTGCACAATGTCAGGTCTCGTGGCGGTGAGATACATGAGACATCCAACGATACTTCTATAACTTGCCTCGTCAACCTTGTCACTACCATCATCTTTAATCAGCTTTTCTTTCATATTCATTGGAGTGTTCATAGGTTTGCAATCTTTTATTTTGAACTTCTTCATTATCTCCCTTGCATATTTTTTTTTTTACAAATGAACACTTCATTTTGGGTTTAACAAATCTGCATTCCAAGAAAGTAAGACATGTCTCTCAATTATGGCATTTCAAACACTTCCTTCATATCTACCTTGAATTCATCTATCATTTTAAGGTTGTTTCCCATTACAAGAAGATCATCAACGTAAAGTGATATAACTACAATCTCAGAATATCTTTTTTTTTTTAATAAATAGAGTTGATTCGGTTAGGCTTTTCTTAAAACCTAATCCTTGCAAGTGATCATCAAATTGATTGTACCAAGTCCTTGGGGTTTGCTTTAAACCATAAAAGACTTTCTTTAATAGATACACTTTGTCGTCATGTCCTTTTACATAAAAACCTTGAGGTTTCTCCACATAAATTTTTTCTTAAATAAAACCATTTTAAAAAGCTGACTTGACATCTCATTGAAAGATTTTCCAACCTTTTTGAGTAGCAATAACTAGCAACAATCTTATATTATCAAGCCTAGAAACTGGAGCAAGGGTTTCTGAATAATCAACTCCAAAAATTATGAGTAACCTTTCACAACAATTCTTGCCTTAAGCTTGTTAACAAATCCACCAACATTCAATTTCGTGTGATAAACCCACTTCACACCAATGATCTTCATATATTGAGGTTTTTCCACAAGCTGTCAGGTCTCACTCTTCTCAATCATTGCAACCTCTTCCTTCATTGCAGCTTGCCACTTGGGATATGAAACGACTTCTTCAAATCCAGAAGGCTAAAAAATTGCCACATTGCATCTCTGGTATATGTCAGAGAACGACCTTGTTCCTCTCACTGGTTAATCATCAATGTTCTCATCTGAATCTAGTAGGTTGCTTGTTATCTGTTTCTGGATACTTCTTCCCAGTTCCATTGCTCACTCTTTATAAAAAATACATCTCTAATTACCATAATTTTTCGTGTATGAGGCTGAAAATTTTGTAAGCTTTGGAGATTGTACTATAACTAATAAAGACCCCACGTTCAGCTTTCACTTGTCCCTCTTAGCCTATGGAATATGAGAGAAACACAAACAGCCAAAGATTATTAAGTTTTGTAAAGATGGATTATATCCGTGTCATGCCTCAAAAGGTGTCTTTTCCTTCATGTCTTTTGTAGGCAACCCATTCAGCAAAAAAATAGCAATATTAGATGCTTCTATCCATAATTTTTTTGGTAGGCCCTTCTCATATAAAAAACATCTCGACATATTCATTATCGATCTATTCTTCCTTTCACTAACACGATTTTGCTGCAAAGAATATGGGATAGTGAGTTGATGCTCAATTCCTGGATTTTCACAAAACTTTTCAAATCAATCAGATGTGTACTCGGTACCATTATCTAATCTAAGCATTTGAATCATGTAACCACTTTGATTTTCTACCAAACCTTTGAATTTCTAGAACACTTCGAGTATTTCAGATTTGAACTTGAGAAAATAAATCCAACACATTCGTGTCATATCATTAATGAATGCTATAAAATATTTACTTCTGTTTAGAGAAGCAGTCTTATGTGGTCCACACAAATCAGTATGGACTAATTGAAGCTTCATTGATGCTCTCTGAGTTGCCATGGCAAATACATCCTACTTTGCTTTCCTAATTGACATGTGCTGCAAGTTACGTGTTTGTCCTCCATAAGTGGCAGTCCTCGAACCATATATTTCTTCAACATGTACAAGAGTTCCCGGTGATGGAAATGTCCGAGTGTCTTGTGCTATCTATTTGTTGTCATCTCCTGGCTCGAATAAGCAGCCAACTTTTCCTCCATTGGATCAAAGGGAAAACTCTTTCCTCTCATTTTAACTTGACATATTTGTTGACCCTTTCGATCAAATATCACACACTTCTTGTCCTCAAACTTAAGCTTAAAACCATTTTTCAAAAGTTGCCCTACGCTCAACAAATTTTGATCAAGTTCAGGAACAAAAAGTACATCTGAGATTAACTTTGTACCCGAGTAGCTTTCAATAGCCTTTCCCTTTGGCAGAAAGATAATCTCTATTACCAATTCTGACTTTAGAGATTGCAGATCTGCCTATCTCTCTGAAAATCTCCACATCATGAGTCATATGATTTGTACAATCAATTAATCAGCTTTCACTTGAACTTCTACTTGCAAAACAAGTAGCCACAAACAATTGATCTTCTTCTTGTTCGTCTGCAATTTAGGCTCAATTTAATTATTGTGGTCCTTTTTCTTTGCAAATAATCTCAGCATGACCAAGTTTATGACACTTTGAATCTCATATTATTTTTTTCAACATTTGAAGTGTGGATGATTCCTCTTCCCACAATGCTGACATGGTGGATATTTTCCACCTTCGTTGTCGTTGCTAGAATTGCTATGAGTTTCAGCAGTTGTAGCATAACTCTTCTTGAACTTCTTCTTCCTACTTTTGCCTCCAACATTGAATTGATTCCTTGCTTGCAAAGCTCCTTCAACAATTGCTTTGTTCCTTATCATTGTTCTTTGTTCCTGTACTTGTAAGGAGGTTAAGAGTTCCGCCGAAGTAATGTTTAACAGATCATTTGTATTTTCCAGTGAAGCAATTGTTGCTTCAAAATTTTCAAGTGAAGTAATAAGGATTTTCTGCACAATCCTTGTATAAGTAAGTTTGGAACGAAGTAATTTTACCTTAATGGACAAAATAATAAGTTTATCGGAGTTCTGTTTAATTGTCTCAGATTCCATTATTTTTTGCACTTCAAATTCCCTCACTAGGTTCTAGACCTTCATGCCTCGAATTCTTTCATCTCCATAATATTCCTTTTTTAGAAAGTCGCATATTTCCTTGGCCGATCTAAGAATCATGATCCTGGAAAAAATAGTAGGAGATACTGCAACATATAGACACACTTTCGCTTTCGATTTCCTGGTCTTCTTCTCTTTGTGAGTTCTAATCTAAGCCAGTGTAGGATTTCTTAGTAAAAGGAGGAACTTCATAATCCTCCTCTACTGCCTCCTAAAGATATCATGACCCAAAGTACACCCTAGACATGGCATATAAGACCTCGATAAGACCTACACCCAATATAATTAATAGAAAATTTAAGAACTTAAGAAGGAAGTCTCACATTATAAAAGAGTTTGACATAAAAGAAAAAATCTAATTATAGTCTCGACAAGCCAATCTAATACATCAAGAGTGGTTGGGACATAACCCAGACACCACATACAATGCCAAAAAACTAAAGATATAAGAGAATGTAAAAAAATAGGTGACAAGGTCCTCAGAACATGAGGACTCACCAAGTCTTCAATCTACAAAGCAATCCACTAGCCACGAACGGGAGGAAGATTATCGGATCCTACATTTTGAGACAATGTAGGCACAAGTATGCATTAGTATATGGAATGTACTAAGTATGAGGGATATACATGAAAAGATGACATATGATCATAAGGGGACACAATAGAAAATATGATGTGCATGACCAAGCTAAAACGTAGTAAATCTTTAAAGAAAAATAAAAAATCATGAACATGGTTAATTCATCTTAAAATCATATTGAAAGCTTCATCAGACTTTGAAAGTAACTTAGTTCATTTTTGTAGGATATTTACCATTAACCGATACAGACCATGTGGGCTATAACATGGAATCCAGTGTCTTGCTCCCATACCGAAAATAGATGTTCTTACTTGCCAAGGCAGTGACCTTAAACTTATAGCTTAGGTGTATCAACTAGCTATGTATTTCTATGACAACTCCTATTGGAGCACGTAGTTAGGGACAAGGAGATTGCTACTAGAGACCCGACCTCTATTAACGGGAGAGCCCCTATCTCAATGTCAACTCGGTGATAAGTAAAAATCCCAATAGAATAATCATATTCATAAACATATCATCATACATGGAATAGCATAATTAAGCTACTAATCCAAGCTTAAAACATCATAGAGCAGCTCCTTAAATCATGAATCATCCATGTGTGAGAAAACCTTTCACCAATCATGATTCCTTAACATGTGAGAAAATTCTTTCACAATTTTATTAATGCTTATCTTAAAGCAACATAGATCATAAAACATTCTTTTTATAAATCATGCATAGCTTTCTTAAAACATCATTCATAGATTCATACCTTCTTCATAAATTCATGTTTTTGGAGGTCATAGTCAAAATTATGGATAATGCATGGGTTTATATGAAATTAATTGGAAAGCATGTAATTGAGTCACAACAATCACGACAAGATCAAAAATCAGAAAAATTGAATCAACACAATTAGAACTCATGCCAAATTGAACGAAAACCTAATTAAATTGATGAAATTAAACTTGGAGAATTGAAAAATCTTCGAAATTCAATGGATGAATGAAACTTGAATGAATCCCATTGATGAAACCCTGTCTACCTTAATGATCAAAGGCCAAAAGCAATGGAGGAAAAATGAAACTTGAAGCTTGAAACCCTAGGTGTTCTTCCTTGATCTTTTGAGAGAATTTGGAGAGGATGAATGTGGATGGGAATTGGGGATTTGAGTGAATGCGAGGGTTTGGGTAGATTTAGGAGTTGAAGGGTAGTTATAGGACTTTGAAATAGGGGTAAAATGACATAGTATAAGTATTAAATACATTGAAAAAGACCCAAGTACTCCTAATAAATAATAGTCGGAGAACCTACGGTTTGGACATACATACCGTAGAAATTTCTATGGATCATACTATCAAATGTAGGTCGAGTTACCAGGGCCTAAAATTGGCCAACTTCCTATTATACTATTCTATGGATCATCAAACCTTCTACGATCCATATACCCCATCCGCATACCTCTATTTTTAACTGAAAATTTCACTAAGTCTGGATTGGCCCTACGAAACCCATCCACGACTTATCCAAATTCCTACGACTCGTCTTGTTCATTCGTAGGTCAATTTTTAGAAACTTAAAATTCTAAAAACTCAACTCCAGTTCTACGGTTACCTCCCTACGGCCAGAAGGAAGTCCTATAGACCGTAGGTCTGTCTCGTAGGCCACTGGATCAGTGCAAAAACTACACTTTTCCTTTTCTGTCAAATTTTCAATTTCCTAGGTGTTACAAGAGATCACATGCATCCATGTAGGCTTCCATCCTAACAACCCAAACCTGATAGTTTTCTCCATAAAAAATTGGTGGAACAATTGATGAAAAAATTACATTCTACAAGCTAGTTTTATGAAATGGTTTGATTATGTTTGAGTTTTACTCAATCAATATAACTGACAAATTCTCACAAGTCCCTTAAGATATAAAGGGCTTTGATGCCAATGTTAGTGTTTAACAAAGGAGAATAAGAGATGATTGAAGAAAAAAATGAAAAAGTGTCTTCTATTGATAATATGAGACTGAATAAATACATCGTAGCTTAACTAAAATGTTGCAAAGTAATGCTAAAAATCTGCTAAAACTAAGTTTTTGCTTGCTGAAATTGAGGAACTAATACTTAAAGTAGCTAACATAATTTTAAACAAACTAGGAAACAATAAACAACTAAAATATAGCAATTTATTCTGGTGTGCACTTCCTCAACATTCTTCTGTCCTACATCATCTTCTAGCTTGAATTTAGGTCATGTAGTTCTAGAAGACAACAACAACAAAATCTAACACCAAACACCATAAAAATCTGGCAAAATTTCATTTGAGTGCCTGAGACTCACTTGAACCTCTAGTGTGCAAGCCAAATATGTAAACTACTCCTAAAACACAATATGAACTTATTGAAATACTCAAAACATCGATATGATGTTGCCTCACCTAACAATTATGGTTGGTAGCGATGATGGTTGCTAATGGTGATTGTGATGACAAAAGAATGTGTGGTTATTGATGATGTGTTGGTTGTAGTTAGTGGTGGTGCTAGTTTTTATGGTGGAGGTAATTGGTAATAGGGACTGCCTGTAGTGGTGGTAGTGATTGATTATGATGGTGGAGGTGGATTGGTAATAGGGACTACCTGTAGTGGTGGTAGTGATTGATTATGATGGTGGAGGATGATGCAACAGTTGTGCTTGCTTTGGATATAACTATAATAATGGGGGTGGTACATGTGGTAGCGAATGGAGTAGTGGCTGACAATGATGGTAGTTTACGGTGATGGTTGTGATGACAAAAGTTGTTGGCGACTTTAATAGTGGTTGACATTAATGATGATGACCTAGGTGGTTGGTGGCGACATATTAATCAATGACCATCTCTCAATGATATTAAAATTTTATTTAGGTTCTTTATAATGAAGACCTATTCAAACCAAGTAAGTGTTTAAATCTTAATATAAATAAATGCATTTTATAGCCTAAAGTTTGAACCATTTATATTGAGACCTCCATTAAGTTCAAATAAATGAGACAATAGAAATTTACTCTTAATTACATGTTCACTTCATTAATTACATGCTCGCACACATGACTCAATTTTGAGCCTATAAACACTCACAACAATTTCACACGAAGGGCACAGTACGCTCTGTAAACGTTTGAAGGAGCGTGTACTTAGGGACGGACAATGTATTTTCTTATTTAGTTGTGTCTGTAATATTATAATCAAGGATAATATTTTGTAAAGACCTTTTTAATTCATCTGTACTATAACTTTTTGAGTAATATAAATTAGCTGAATTTTTTTTTCTGAATAAGTTTAGGTTCTGTAAGAATGCCTGCTGCTCTTTGTGGAGTTGTTGGTTTTAAGCCAAGCTTTGGACGTGTATCACACTCGGGGTATGTACTTATTTTGTTCACTGCACTTGTTCAAGTCCAGAACATGATCAAGATTTTGCAACACTCAGTTGACACAATTCCAAGAAATATGTGTAGTTTCTATAAATGACGTCGATTCCCAATATATATTGATTCTTACCTTGACGATCTCTTGTTGGTCAGTGTTCTTCCTCTGAATTGGACAGTTGGAATGGTAGGGATACTTGCTGGTACAGTTGAAGATGCACTTCTAGTGTTAGTATTATTTACTAGCTTTAAAGTTAAGTTAATTTAATTTAATTTAGAATGTACGTACAAAGCTAATCAAATTGTTGGCTTAATTTCCAGTTATGCAGCTATCAGTGGCCCCAATTCATCACATCATTCTCAAACCGCTCTCGTAAAAATTATCTCTCCTTAAAATTATGTACTTATAACATGTATTTATCATCACAAGGATTTTAAATTTCTTTATAGCAGCCAAAACTATGTTTCCCTCTGCTCAAGTCACCAAAGCCTATACCTAATATCAGATTAGCCAAATATGGGGAGGTTTGTTTCTTTTTATTAGCCTTTCTAGTTTTTCCTTTTATATTAGCCATAAACTGATGAATCAAACTTGACTTTTTTGTTTTTGTTCTTTCTTCTGTTTAGTGGTTTAATGACTGCAATGAGGAAATAAGAGTTTGTTGTTCTCGAGCTTTAGAAAAATTGCAGGACAACTATGGTTGGGAGGTAATTTAATCATTTCCTAATATTTCATTTTTCTTGTAGAGAACTCCATCCATTTTCAACCTAAAGCTTTTAATTAGGAGATCAAGTAAAATTCCTAAGTAAGGATCCTTCGGGGTGGCCTAGTGGTTTGGACTTGGGACTTCCAATTTGGAGGTGTCAAGTTCGAAACTCCTTGCCAGCGAAAGCAAGGGGTTTGCCTTTTGGGTCAAGCTAGTCGCACCGGGTTTGCCTGGCTGTGTGGTTTGCGAGTTATTACATAGGAGTGATGGTTTTACCTTGTGTACACCTGAAGGTAGCGGTTGCGGGTTTCCCTTGTCATAATTTTTTTTTTCTGAGTAAGGGGTTTTGGGGTGTACATGCTACGCTTTACCAAATAAAAAACAAAGTGTTTTTCTAGTTAATTTCTCAGTAATTGAAAAAGTTATATGTTTAAACATTGTTTCAAGGCTAAAATGGTAGAATACTTATACTTTGATGCAACTTAGTTGTCATACCTCAAAACTATCGGAGGAAGATCTAGAATTTGAAGTTTATGAATTCCTCTAACAATCTCAAATAAATATACATAGATGTTAGAAATGCATTTCTACATGGACATCTACAGGAAGCGGTATATATGAGTAAATCACTAGAACAAATTGATCCTAGGTATTTGTCTATTGAAAATGACATTATATGGTCTTAAAGAAGTATCTAGAGCCTCGTACACGTACTTCATGTTGTATTCATCTATAGTAAAGAAAACTCTTCCTTGGTTACACTTCTCTGCAAGAGAGGCACAATTATACTTATACGTATGTAGATGATATAGAAATAACATCATGAAGTGAAACAATATTTAGTATGTCTTAAAGATTGTTACAAAAGTTAGAAAAATTGTAATGAAGGACCTTGGACATCTACATTTCATCTTAGGAATTGAAGTCAAATATTTCTCAGGAGGAATTCACTTTAGCCAAAAGCAAAAATGAAGCTAAACTTCTTAGAAGGACTGATATGATACTTGCAAAGGCGATGGATACACCGTTAAGTACGATTGATGCTTCATTGTAATAGAACAACGTGAGAAATTAATCTTTAACATATCTCTGATATTCCTCATGAAGTAAATCTGACAAGTCAATTTATGCAGAGGCCAAATAGTGAGCATCTTCAAGGTGTCAACAAAATACTTAGATATATCAAATGAACTATGCAACATGATCTCAAAATTATTTCACAGTCACCCTTCGGTCTATATAGGTACTCAGATATAAACTAGGGAGGTATCAGTACAACAATAAAATCAACTACATGATACAATATTTATCTTGGTGCAAACAATACTTTTTGAGCTTCTAAGAAAGACTACAATAGCAAAGTCAAGTGATGAAGTTTAATATAGAGTAGTGGTCTCAACTAAAACTGAAATGAATGAATCCCTTACATTCTCAACGACATTGGTGTGTCTTAATACAATGTCTACACTATATATTTCGGTTAGGGGTGGGAGGTATTGGTACTTGAATAACTATAAGTGAATCCTTCTAGATGTTTCAATGCTTGATTCTCGAATAGCATTGTAATAATATTATAAGTGCTTTGTATATGAGAGTAAATATAATCATGTACTGAACATGTTGAAATAGACTATTAATTTGTTGGGAAATAAGTGGCTAGAGGACTAATCAAACATTTTGTATAGACATACACAGAAATGCATTGACATATAACATGTTGAAATAGACTATTATTCATTAGTATTGTATCTAGTTCAAATGATTAAAAATCTAAATGGTCTTGTATTAGACTAAGGAATGTCTTGTATATGTGATTGTACATTATCAAATTATATCTGAAAATCATATCCATGAAAAACTAATTACTTCAACTATATAGAGAAAAAATACAAGTTAGTATAAGTTTTTAGCTTATAAATTTTTGGAGTTGTACTAAAGTAACTAGGAAGCATCTCATATATATACTTTGAATATTTTTTTTAATCATGTTAACATTCTTGTAATTCTTATTTTAAAGACTATAGAAGTTACAATCCCAGAGATAGAGGTTATGCGCTTGGCACATTATGTCACAATTGGATCTGAATGCAGTACTTCAATTGGTCGTGAACTAGAAAAATTGTAAGTTAATTTTCTTTCTTTCTTTTTAACACAATGAAATGCTTATAATTGATTTTGAATCTGAATGCAGTACTTCAAATGCTAAATGATATACTTATGATTTATTTTGAATATTGACATATATAGGAATAAAGATGAAGTAGGATGGGATGCTAGAGTTGCACTTTCTGTATATGGTTCCTTTAGTAGCCAGGAGTATTTGAATGCTCAAAGAATTAGGTAAGCACAATTTGTGAATACTTACTCTTCTTGGTAAGTTTTAATTTGTGGCTCTTGGTCTTGGTCTTACATGAGATATATCATTTCTCTTTTATTTACATTGAGGTGCTAAGGGAAATGGGAATTTGCATTATCATTATGAGATATTATGATTTTTTTTGGCGTAACACTAACTGAAGATCTCACAGAAAAAGGGGAATTAAACCTTAAAAATGGGTTGATCACCATAGTAACTGATCAGGAAGGGTATCATATAGACAAAATATATATACAGGTTGTTTCATCCATCCACTTTTATACAATTTAACTTATTACAAAAATATTGGATTTGTCATATCGAATCTTGATGTTAGGCATATTCTGTTTATCCAGTTTTTTTTTTTTTGGAGGTGTTGGGTAGACGATGCCAATATGGTAAAAAAAACGTTGTAATCATCTCAAGTAGTAACAAATTTGGCAAGGGAGTCTACAAATTTATTGACTTCCTTTATACGGCGGTTTACCACAATATTAGCCATGTCAACCTTTTGACTATTTTCTTCTACATCTCTTTGCACTTGTTATTCTGTTAAATTAGGTCATGGGCCAAACTCACACCCCAAAAGCTAGCTCAAAGGAGGAGGATTGCCCAAGCCTTATAAGGAGTCCACCCATCTCATTAATCACTGATGTGGGACTTTTGTCTTTCTTTAACACCCCACCTCACGCCCAGTGCTTAGCATCTGGTGCGTGGGCAATTTTGATTTTGGGGGCCCCAACATCGGGTGAGACGGGCCCTGCTCTGATACCATGTTAAATTAGGTGTTGGGCCTAACTCACACCCCAAAAACTAGATACTTAACCTTAAACACCCATTTACAACCAATAGGATGCTTGCCTGGGGGTAGATCAGTAATGGTCCAGGTTTTATTGTCCTCCAGAGTACATATCTCGAATTTCATAGCTGCCACCCAAAGAGGATCAGAAGCAACTTCAGTAAAGGATGTAGGTCCAACAATGCTGGAATAAGCAGCCAAGGCATGACCATAGGCAGGTGAAAGATTGGCATAGCTGACATGATTGGATACTGGATAAACACAGCTAGTTTTGGGTTGAGAAGTAAGGAAATCTTGCATCCATATGGGAGATCTAATGGTCCTGGAAGATCTCCTAACAGGAGGAGGGACAACAGTTATACAAGTAGACTCAGAAGTAGGACCAGAAGGGGTTGTAGGAGGAACACCAGTAGGAGTAGAGTCTGCATACAATTCTGAAAACTTGAGGATAGGAAATATAAGAGAAACAGTGGAGTTTATATGCTGGAATGGAAGATATCTTCATGAAACATCACATCCCTGCTGACTAGAAACTTATGTGTGTGTAAAGACCATAGGTGGTACCCCTTTTGTAAGGCTGAATAGCCTAAAAAGACAGCTGGAATAGCCCTGGAGGCAAACTTATCTACCTTCCTTACTTCTGTAGCAAAAGCCAAACGACCAAACACCTTTAAATGAGTTAGAGGAGCATCAGTTTTAAACAGAACACTATATGGAGTTTTCCCTGTAAATACAGTAGAAGAGATTCTGTTTATGAGATACACACTTGTAAGGACACATTCACCCCAAAACTTGAGTGGCAGACTTGCTTGAAACCTTAATGCTCTGGCAGAGTTTAGGATATGTCTGTGTTTCCTCTCAACCACTCCATTTTGTTGTGGATTATAGACACAAGAACTTTGATGAAAAATGGCTAGAGACAACAATAAAGTAGCGACATGTGAATTGAAAAATTCACAACCATTATCTGTTCTCAATATCTTTACTGTTGCTGTGAACACATTACTGACCATAGTAAGAAAATCCTTGAGAGCTACAATCACCTCAGATTTAGAATTGAGTAAGATTAACCAAGTATATCAAGAACAGTCATCAACTATGGTTAGGAAAAATCTCTTTCCATCATGAGTGGGCATTCTGTAGGGACCCCAAACATCAACATGTAAAGTATGAAAACAAGTAGAAGTCGTGGTATTACACAAAGGGAAAGGAAGTCTTGATTGTTTAGCTAATGGACATACAGTGCAGGGTACATCAGACATCTCCAAATTAATAATATTGGTATATATAGCTTTTTGAATGCACCAGTCCAGTCCAACCATAGAAGCTTCAACTTTTAATATATTATCGGTCTTCATTACCATCACCATCAATTCCAACCTTGTTAGACTCTCTTAAAAACTTCTATCACTGTTAACTTTAATCATCCCATTCTCTAGTTTAATCTTGTATTTAATTAACATAAGGCTTAAATTTTTTAACTATATCACAAATTTACAACCAATTATTATATATACCAATGAATATTTGAGTAGGCTTTATTAAGGAAAATTTTAATGATATATAGTATTTTGATACTCCATTTCATAGTTGTAATATTTTCTAATTCCCATATATCTACAAGAAACATGGCTTTTTCATATTTTCCAACAGACAACTATAAGAATATTATGATGAACAAGTTTGTGAACCAGACTACATGGTTTATTCTTTTATTGTTGTGTCAGGATATCCTCTATTGTGTTAGAAATTTGAATACCATATGAAACATAAGGTATCATACGGAATTGTATTGTGTGTTAAATGGCCGGATGAAACATGAAATATAACAGTAACGAAATAGACAACCAATAGAATCTTAAGCATAACATGAAAGCTGGTTTAAAGGATAAAAATTTCATTAGGTTGATGTTAACGTTATTGCATTTCATCATACATTAGTTCATTATGGGAGCTTATTAATGTAAGCAACATAATCCACCATGGAGTCTGATGTTGTATCGATAAGTTAAGCCATCTTATACCTTGTCAAGTGTGAAACATACATGCATGCCATAATTTTGCTAGCAAAGGTTCCATATTATACTGTTATTTTGGGGTTGATGTTAAGTTTTGATGATTTAACAAACTTAGGGATCTAACAAGGGACCAAATCCTTGTTATCGGGACTAATGACAGGGCAAATGAATGAATAAAATCAGTGTGAGGAATATTTGTGTGTCATCATCAAAAAGGGGGGAAATGTTATATTCTAGGTGTTTTGATAATACTCACAAATGCAAGGACCTGGTCCCTGGCAGAGTGCTCTCGTCCAGATTCAAAATGGGGTACAACTGTAAAGTTGTCCTATCACTGAGTTGGTGAAGTTATCAACGTACTTCACCAATAGAAATGGATGAGCTTGTTTGTCCAATGATCAATAATTCTTTTTGGTTGATATAATCAAAATGATAAACAACAAAAAGATTCATTCATTCAAAAAAAAAAAGAGCTAGCAAGTCTTCTCAAGAACTCACAAAGAACACATTGCAAGGGACTTGGTCCCTGCATGACTGTGTATGTGAAAAGACAACAAAACAGCTGTCACCTCTAATGTGGTAGGTGCACGTCTTTTTAGAGAAGCAGACTCTTAGCCAATGGGGTCGTCTCAAGTGGTTTGTGTCCATTTCATATAATCTCTTCTCACAAGACACAAACCAAGATTTGGCAAACAAAAATTTGAATTTCTAAAAATTCATAAGGTTACAAAGAAGAAGTCATCTTCAAGGAAGAACATTTCTCACACTCAACAAAGGACCTGATAAACCAAAGAAGAGAAATCTTTATTTGTTGATGTTGTTTAATGTTTGTATTGTGCTAAATTTGTAGGATTCGTTTCATTCTTATAAGAAACGTTTCACACTTTTGGGTGTAGTGAGGGTAAGAACATTGTTAGAGTTAACTTTGTGTCTTACGGTTTGAAGTCTATATTAATTAGTGATAGTTAATATAGTAGGCAATGGATGCATTACTTTGGCTCAATAAGTTATAAGAGTATTACTTAGTGTGAGATTAGGGTATTAATAACATTTTTGTGGTTGTATTGTGTGTTTCATTTTTGCTTGGTGATTAGTGAAAATAGTTGAAAATCATGTGTGACAGGTCGTGGGTTTACTCCCTTGAGCAATGAGGTTTCCACGTAAAGTCTCATGTGTTCTCTTTACTTCCTGTATTTACCTTTGTGCATCTTAACTATACTAAAGGAAATTTATTCTGTCTGGGACCTGGTCCTGTAATAATTAGTAGATGCATACATTTAATCAATTGGTATCAGATCAAGACTTCTCTATCTGGTTAACACCAAGAGAAAGAAGACCCTGAAGAATGGCTGCTCCACCAAATATTAAAGAAGGTCAATCTACCACACGTCCTCCTCATTTTAACGGCCAGTACTACCGGTGGTGGAAGACCAGAATGCATGATTATATCATGGCGGAAGATAACGAGCTGTGGGATGTGGTTCTTGATGGTTCTTACATTCCTACCAAGGATGTGAAGGAAAGAGATCTAACCCAGGAGGTTCCCAAGTCTAGAAGAGAGTACGATGAAGCAGACAGAAAGAAGTAGAACTCAGTAGCACTAAAGGTATCTCAAAATGATGCTTCCGAAGATGAAGAGGAGATGGGTTATTTAACTAAAAGGTTTCAAAAAATAGTCAAAAAACATAGAGGGTTTCAAAAGAAAGGAAACTCCAACAGAACAACAAATGCAAACAACCTCTGTCATAAGTGCGGAAAGCCAAGGCACTTTATGAGAGACTATCATAGTCATAAACATAAATTTCATGACTTCAAAGAAAGGCGAAGGGACCAGGTCCCTAACCATGCTAAGAGAAAGGCTAATGCTGATCAAGTGGTGGAGAAGGCCTTTGCAGTATGGGGAAACACCTCTAGTGATTCTAAAGATGGAGAACCCTATGAAGATGTCTCTATGAGGGCAGCCAAGGATGATAAGGACATATTCAACTCCATCAACTCATTTATGGCACGGACTGACGATAAAGACAACAAGGACGAGGTAACACTTCTTGACCTTAAGGGTGACATAGACACCTTGTCTATTAAAACGTTGAGAAAACTTGCCATTGTGTTAATCGACTTTGTTGATGAATTAACAAATGAAAAAATGGTCTTAAGTGAAAACCTGGATCTTTGTCAAGATGAAAAATCACCCCTTATATCTTAGATATCTGAAATGAATGTTAGGTTGAGTATTATGGAGACTGAGGGTTGTCAACATTAGGAAGAACCAGAAACCTCTGATAATGGAAAAAGGAAACTCAGTAGCTTTGAGCTTGATATAGAGGAGAGCCTAAAAATTTTTGAGTCCAAACTAGTTGCCGCCCTTAAAAGAAACTCAGAGCTAGTAAGGGACTTAAGTCAAGTTAAAGAAGAGGTAAATCAATCTTTGAAATGGACTGATTCTTCAATGATTCTTTCTAACTTGGCAAATTAAAAATTCAACAATGGTAAGGGTTTAGGGTGCAGAAAGATAGAACCTCCCTATAACCCTCATAGCAAATATGTATCATTATTTGATAATCTATTATGTACTCACTGTGGGAGAAATGCTCACCTGAAGAGAAACTGTGAATCCATGAGAAAGAGCAAAGAAAACCAAGCAAGATTTCTTAAATCTGAAAAGAAGAAAGGACTTGGTCCTAGGTATCGTTTCAGTAAAAACACCTTACCCTGCTGGACCGGATAGTTTCTTATCAAGCCCCTTGATAGTTTTTGGGAACTCCATCTTAAGTGGGTTCCTAAATCTAACAAGTGATTCTTTTTACATAAGGGAGGGAGTAGTCAATCCTGGTTCATAGACAGTGGTTGCTCAACTGGGTGACCGATAGCAAAGTAGTACCGTGAGGGAAGGGTGAAAAGAACCCCCATCAAGGAGTGAAATAGAGCATGAAACCGTAAGCTCCCAAGCAGTGGGAGGAGCCAGGGCTCTGACCGCATGCCTGTTGAAGAATGAGCCGGCGACTCATAGGTAGTGGCTTGGTTAAGGGAACCCACCGGAGCCGTAGCAAAAACGAGTCTTCATAGGGCAATTGTCACTGCTTATGGACCCGAACCTGGGTGATCTATCCATGACTAGGATGAAGCTTGGGTGAAACTAAGTGGAGGTCCGAACCGACTGATGTTGAAGAATCAGTGGATGAGTTGTGGTTAGGGGTGAAATGCCACTCGAACCTAGAGCTAGCTGGTTCTCCCCGGCATATGATTGGAGAAACTCGTAACTTTCTCTCTGGAAGCACATCAATGTGGTGGTGTGTCTTGTGGAAACGATAAGAAAGGATTTATTCTTGGTATAAGAAGGATTGGGAGATATGTGGAACACTCCATAGATAATGTTTATTATGTGAATGGGTTTAAATTATAACCTGCTTAGTGTGTCTGAAGGTGATAATACTGATTTGTGGCATAGAAGGTTGGGGCATGTAAGTTCATCATTGTTGAACAAACTGGTTTCTGGTACCTAGTCCGTGGTCTACCAAAAATAAAATTTGCAGATGACAAAGTTTGTGATGGTTGTGTTAAAGAGAAGCAGATCAGAC
Organism: Solanum pinnatisectum; assembly: GCA_035578085.1. Lineage (NCBI taxonomy): Eukaryota > Viridiplantae > Streptophyta > Magnoliopsida > Solanales > Solanaceae > Solanum > Solanum pinnatisectum. The sequence continues at coordinate 7,415,999 of CM069086.1, read as the reverse complement.
CATCTTTCAGGTGGAATAAGCAGGCTTTTAATATTTTCAAGAACTTTCGAGCAGAAGTGGTGAATACTACATGTTTTGTGACCAAAAGGATGATATTGAAATGTTTGATCTCAAGGGTGATGAAAGAATAACTGTGGGATATTCTTCCTCTATCAAGGCTTATCGGTGCATAAAAACAAGAATTGTGCATTGAAAAAAGTGTTCATGTGATTTTTGATGAGTCTGGAAGAATTGAGAAGCTGCAAAACAAAGAGGTTTCTGAGATGGAAGAGCTGCTTCAAATTCAGAGAGGTGGGCTAAACAGTGAACTTGCTGAAGAATATCGTCTTCAAGAATCCAGCAACTCCAAAAAAGCTGATGCAGATGACGAATCTGATGAGGGACCCGGTCCATTAGACAATGCTGAACAAAGATGATGCAGTTTAAATTGATAATGTAAATTTTGAAGGTGAGAATGAAGAATTTGATCAAGCTCAGTTTGAAAGAAGCAAAGCATGACACTCGGTTCCCCGACCAGTTGACAGGTTGTCCAAGTTCCACTTTAACAATGGTTTTAAAAGAGGTAAAATTGAAAAAAATCCTCTTTTTGAAACCACAAGGAAAGAAATTGTTGATTATTCAAGTATATATCAATGATGTCATCTTTGGAGCAACTTTTGAGGTTTTGTGTGAAGAATTTGCCGCACTCTTGGGTAGTGAGTTCTAAATGTGCATGATGGGAGAATTCTTCATAAAACTACAGATCAATCAAACCTCTAAAGATACCCTCGTTTGCCAAGAAAAGTTCATCAAGGAGCTGCTCAAAAGGCTTAACATACTTGAAGTCAAGACAAGGTTAAAAAGGGTAATGTCATCATGAAGCTTTACAAAATGGAAGATCAAGTGGCTGACATCTTCACCAAAGCCCTAAGTAAGGACCAGTTTGTCAAGAACATAGACCTGGTTCAAGCTCAGAGAAGATACTCAAGAAGTTTCATATTATGGATGTCAAGACAATTGATACTCCTATGGGGACCAACTTGAAGCTGGATGCTGATGGATATGGTACGGATGTGAATGATACAAGTGTTAGGATTTATGCAAGATTCCAAGCTTGTCAAAAGGAATCACACATTAAGGCTGCTAAGAGAATCCTATGACATTTGAATATGACAGGGACCTGGTTCTATTCTGTCCATCAAGAGACTTTTTGATTTGGAGAAATATGGTGATGCTGATTATGCTGGGTATCAAGTTGATAGAAATAGTACCTTAGGACTGAATTATTTTCTAGGTTGATCTCTCATTCATGAGGAACCAAAAGAAAGATTCGGCAGAGAATGTAGCAAGTGCACCTTGATGTGCTCAACTCTTGTGGATCTAGTAGCAGCTTGAAGCTCTTAGAAGACCTGACCGAGATAATCAAACTGAAGTTGGGAATGCTGAAACTTGATTAAATGGATCCTACATGAAGCAATCAACCCTCTCATTACTATGCAAAGGGGGCAGGTATCCTTGTTTTTCAGTTATGTATGTTTTAGCAAGTTCAGTCTCATACCTTTTGTAGGTATACACACATGGCAAAAGGGCTGAAGGAAAAGGGAGGTCAGGACAGATCTAGGTAATCACATTCAAAATATATAGAGAGACCCGGTCCGTTCTCGAAGGTTAGCATTCTTAATATTGCATTTTGAATTATGCATGAGAACCGTTGCAATTGCCACATGTCTGTCATTCAGGTGTCTGACCGTTGTCCCATCATTTGAATACCAAAATGACACTTCCTTTCATATAATACACTCTTTCACTTCCTTTATATTCAATGTTTCTTTCCATCTCCCCAGAAACATTCAAATCCCCTTCCAAAAATCAGAAATTTTCAAAACCCTCTTTTCTCCTCTCTAAAAAAAACACTTCAAATGTTTAAACCCTTTGTTCCTACTGGAGAATTTTCCGATGAAGAAAATTTTGAGTGAATAGAGGGACCAGGTCCAACAAGCAAAATGAAGAAGGTGGAAAAGATGATGTTAAAAAAGGAAGAGGTTGATATTCTGAGAACTCAAAGTATTCTGAATAAGAGGGTGTCTGACCTAAAAAAAATTGAAATGGTTCCCCAATTATTGATCTATTCATCTCGGAGGCCTTGAGTAAGTTTGATTTTACCAATCTTTCTATCATGAGAAACTCAGGCTAGTGTTGGAAGCTATGATAGTTGCTTTTGCTAACAGGGATACTGAAATGGTTTGCCTGAAGGCTCAGCTTTGGAAACAGCACTATCAGAGGGACTAGGTTGAAAAAAAAAACCGGCAGCCCTGAAGGTTCAACATGAAGCCGGGGCAGCAAGGAATGTGAACTTAAAGAGAAGCTTCTGAAAAAAAAAACATACTAAGTGATATGCTCTACTAATCTTATTCTTTTAATCACTTACTCCTAAGCCACCCCTCTCTCCTTAACTTCTCATATCAGTCCTCATTCCTCTTTTTCTATCGAAACTAAGTGGGTAGTGTCCTGGTTCTCATTTGTAATCATATTTGCAATGCTTTGATTGTTGATATTTTATTTATGGATGAAAAATGCCTTGTTTCTACTGACTTGTCTCATTACGTTATGCATTTTTACTCATGCTCAGTATTGCCCAAGTGGGTATGAATTTGCTTGAACTGCATTTCTTTCAACTTGGTTTACTGCTTTAACCTTTTTATAATGTCAAAAAGGGGAAATTGTTAAGGTATGAGATCAATGATAGTAGCTACTTGAAACTTGAAAAGGACATGGTCATGCCGATAGGGGGAATCAATGCTACTTGAAGAGGACATGGTCATGCCGATAAGGGGAAGAAGTTGAAAAAAAAAAGTTTGTCATCATCAAAAAGAGGGAAAATGTTATTTTACTGTTGCTGTGAAGTTTTAATGATTTGACAAACTTCAGGGACCAATCTAGTTACCTGAAGAGGCATGCTGGTAGGCGGAACTGGTGAAAGGGGGAATAAGGTGAATAAGTCTGTTATCATCAAAAAGGGGAAAAATGTTATTTTGGAGCTGATGTTAAATTTTGATGATTTAACAAACTTAGGGATCTAATAAGGGACCAGATCCTTGTTATCGGGACTAACGACAGGGCAAATGAATGAATAAACTCAGTGTGAGGAAAATTTGTGTGTCATCATCAGAAAGGGTGAAAATGTTATATTTCAGGTGTTTTGATGATCCTCACAAATGCAGGGACCCGGTCCCTGGCGGAGTGCTCTCGTCCAGATTCTAAATGGGGTACAACTGTAAAGTTGTCATGTCAATGAGTTGGTGAAGTCGTTAGCGTACTTCACCAATAGAAATGGACGAGGTTGTTTGTCCAATGGTCAATAACTCTTTTTGATTGATATAATCAAAATGACAAACAAAAAAAAATTATTCATTCAAAAAGAGAGAGAGAGAGCTAGCAAGTCTTCTCAAGAGCTCAAAAAGAACACATTGCAAGGACCTGGTCCCTACAAGGCTGCGCATGTGAAAAGGCGACAAGACAACTGTCAAAAAAGTTGTCACCTCTGATGTGGTAGGTGCACGTCTTTTTAGAGAAGCAGGCTCTCAACCAATGGGGTTGTCTCAAGAGGTTAGTGTCCATTTCATATAATATCTTCTCACAAGACACAAATTAAGATTTGGCAAACAAAGATTTAAATTTCTAAAAATTGATAAGCTTACAAAGAAGAAGCCATCTTCAAGGAAGAACATTTCTCACACTCAACAAAGGACCTGATAAACCAAAGAAGAGCAATCATTATTTGTTAATGTTGTTTAATGTTTGTATTGTGCTAAACTTGTAGGATTCATTTCATTCTTATAAGAAAGTGTCAAACTCTTGGGTGTAGTGAGGGTAAGAACATTGTTAGAGTTAACTTTGTGTCTTACGGTTTGAAGTCTATATTAATTAGTGATAGTTAATATAGTGGGCAATGGATGCATTGCTTTGGCGCAGTAAGTAACAAGAGTATTACTTGGTGTGAGATTAGGGTGTTAATCTCATTGTGGTGGTTGTAATATGTGTTTCACTTTTGCTTGGTGATTAGTGAAAGCAGTTGAAAATCCTGTGTGACAGGTCGTGGTTTTACTCCCTTGGCAAAGGAACTTTATTTTGTCTGGGGACCTGGTCCTGTGATAATTAGTGGACACATACATTCCATCATATACGCCTTTTTGGTGCACATAGATGATATGCCCGACTCAACAATATAATACGGTCCAAATCCTACATCAAGTTCAGACACTTTTCATATGAAATTTATAGGAGTTAATGGCGTTGGTAGTGAGTTTTCATGACGAAAGCTCATTGAAATCATACCTATCTCATAATTAAGAAGATTTTGAATAAAATGGGATGCAGGGAAGAAGAATAATGTTTCTATGCATGCGAAGGAATAGCCTTACGTACCTAATGATGAGTAGCAGGAAGCAATACATAATTCTTGGTGGAACTAAGAAGAGTAGCTCAAAAATTCACCAGTATGTAGGTGTGAATTAATTCTTGTTGTTGCTACATTAATTCACTTAATTCTCTACCAAGATGATTCTATCTCTTTTAATTTATTTAGCTCTCTAATTCCTGCTAACCTGCACCCCCAACTCTAAAGGAGGTCACAAACAATTCTACTTAGCTTGCAAAAACTTGTACAAATACGAAGCTTCCAACCCAACTTGGTGCTAGATCAGTTCCCTTAACAGTACACTTTTGACACTTAAGCCTTGACCTAGGTACAATTAATACAACTAAATTCACCATGTCCGGATCTAATTTCATGCATTAAATGGTTCATACCTAAGCCAGAAGGCAATCTTTAAGTAAAATGTTAGGTTATGTTGTTGTTGATTGAGATTTCTTAGAATATAATATCTGTATTCATTTCCAATGGTGCTATCCAAATGATTCCAAGGAAATATTTCTAATAAGCATGCATGCATCTCCCCAACTAGCTAATCTATCCTATACTCCAAGTAATTATCCCTTTTTTGCAAGAAAACATCCTAACCAAAATGTAGTTATTAGTATATCATTTTTATGTTAATTGGATCAATGAAGGTATTCATGAAATCATTAGGTAAATCAAGTGTTGTCCCTTTTGCTCATTAATTTTATTTATTTCATCTTCAGAAATCGGCAGCTGCAGTTTCACAAAAGAATATTTAGCATAGCAGATGTCATTGTTACACCAACAACAGGGTACGTATGATAGCATTTACCAGAATAATAATAATAATAATAATCTTCACAACAAAGGATAATCTGATTAATCAAATCACAATTTTGCCAAATACTTGTGTAGGGTTACTGCTTACAACATAGGGAACGACACTCGCCACACCGGGGAACTCGACTACATAAATGGAGGTATCAACGTCATTTTATTAACATACATACATCACTATACTTCAATGACTTTCTTTCCTTAGAATGTCCCAATTTATCTGACACATTTTACATTTCGAGATTCAAACAACTCTATCATTCACCCTAAATTTTTCATATTTATTGTGACTTATACTACTTATTACGTAGTTTACAAATATATAAATTTGACTAGTTTTCAAAGTTAAATTAGATTACATTAATTCGATATTTTAAACAAAAAATTTTGATATTCAAAAACTACTATAAGTTGCAATTTTTCGCATATCAATATGATACAAAATATATTAGTCAAAGTTTTTATAGTTTCACTCTAAAAAAGAAAATCATGACAATTAAAAGTGGACGGAGGGAGTAATAGTTATCAAGTTGTTTCATCTTTTCCTTTAGGGAATAATTGTCTTTCTCTTATTTGTCTTTGCTAGTTTCAATATTAATGAATTCATATTTAAGGCACTGAGTAACTAATCCCTGTTTGTAGTCTTGTTATAGAAGTCATCAGTTTCCTCATCAAAACTTGGTTCCTTATCTGCCATCATGGCCTTTCAGGAGCCCTTTTTCTTAGTATCATAGAATTGTTCATTTTCAACTTTTCTTGTTACAATCAATTTCCCACAATGGGCAGTCCTTTATCATGTGATCAATTTTTTGTTTCAGAGAACTCTTATGTCTGCCATTTCGAACCTCTTTTTCCTTCTCATTTACCTTTCTTTAGAAACCACTTTAAGTTTCTTGGAATGAGTGACATTCCATCATCATCAAGATCAAAATTATCATGATACCAATCTGTATTTGAAATCTCAGGTCATGATGACACCTACTAACATTCCACCAGTAGGGTAAGACAAACCCATTGCTTGGAATCAGAAGTAACAGGCGGAAGATATACATAAGGAAAGCAAGGAACAAATATCAAAATAAAAGAAATATATATACATAGATAAAACATCCCCAACACCTAGTATCAGTGAGTAGTCGAGCTACTAATCAAAATAGGAGTACAATATAAATACAAATATACAGAACCGTCTCTGAAGACAACTTAAAGACTAGTCCATCCAAAACAGAAGGAGAAGGACAACCCCGCACACCAAAAGCTCACCCCAACTCTCCAATCTATAGTTACTCCACATGAGGCCAAAGTCAATGGCGAGGACACGTACTATGATCTGCAAGGTGCAAAAGTATATTATGAGTACCAACAAGTGGTACTCAGTCGGACTAAGGGGTTTTAGATCTAGATACTCTTGTCCTTGTTTCTTTCATCCTTGTTGAAGTTTTCCATATATGTTTACATTCAGGTTTCCAATTATTCATCCAGTTCGTGGTTGATAAATCATTGGTTATTCTGATGGCAGTAAATTTTACATCTTTGGTTTGTTAAAGAATGACAAAAGTCCCACATTTGTGGTTAATGAGATGGGTGGACTCCTTATAAGGCTTGGACAATCCTCCTCCCTTTGAGCTAGCTTTCAGGGTGTGAGTTAGGCCTAAGACCTAATTTAACATGGTTATTCTGATGGTTGATAAATCTTTGGTTATTCTGATGAGAAAACTTGATTATTTCAGCTGCACTAGTTCGATACCAGATAGCAGGAAATTTTCTGGGATTGCCTGCTATTACTATACCCGTATGCATGCTCTCTCTTTTCTTGAACAGTTTTAATTATATATTCAAAATTTCTCATATTAATACTACAATTTTAATATTTTGGCTAGGTTGGTTATGATAACTCTCATTTGCCTATTGGTCTTCAATTTATTGGAAAGCCATGGGATGAATCCTTATTAATTCATATAGCTTTTTCCATGCAAGTAAGTCAATTAATTCCGCATTATTCTTCTAATTTTGCATAACTACGATTTTTAATTGTCAATCCTTTTTATTTTTGTCATTTATTCATCATATTTATATCTTGTTTTTCAGGCATTATGTATTTCACAATACAAAAATCCAGAGGTTTACTGGGATCTGTTGGGCAACTAATTGAATTAAGTTAATTTGATTTGCAAGGCATAAAGTTGGGAACTAGTTCACTGAATTCAACAATTAACGTTTTATCTGATAAATACTATGTAGGACGTATGAATCTTAAATAATGAACTAAACTATCTCTTACCAATTGCCTCTCCCATGGGTAAAAGAGTCAAATTGGTTGGGGAATAGACTGGTGGTCTCCTTATATGACTTGTGCAATCTTTTCTTGATTCCTCATGAGTTAGCTTTTTGGATTGAGTTAAGTGCATGAGTCATATCTTTACATGATATCAGAGTTAGGTCCATCCCTGTTTAGACTCCCGGTCCACGCTCCGGTTGGTCTTGAGCGTGAAAGGGGGGGGGGGGGAGGGGGGAGGTGTTGGAATGGATAAAAGTCCTACATTGATTCAGAAATGTACTAGTGGTCTTCTTATATAGACTTAGACAATCCTCTCCTTATAAGCTTGCTTTTGGGGTTGAGTTAGGTTCATGTGTCATGTCTTTACATCCCATATGCATGCTTGATTTAGTTAAGTATAAGAAGTTGTTTTTTTTTTTCTCCCCCTTCCCAAAAATGTATTACTCTTTTTATACTTTTTAGCTCTTTGTCTCTTCTTCATTTGTCCCCATGATCCAAAAAGGGAATCATGCTTTTGACCAAACCTCAATTAAAATTAGGTGTTTACATACCCAAAATAGGATAAATATTACAAATGATATTCATTGTTTTGCCTAAAGTTTGTTTAATTAAGTTAATCAGTTAAAATGTTCAGAATAAGACCGCAAGCAACGTAACTAATACAATTTATATTAATCCATAGATAGTGTGAATAAATGAGAATAGTGAATTTGACCGCGCTTTGCGCGGTTATAAAAAATATGAATGAACTTATAAAATTATCTTTTTTTAAAAGGCATAATACATAAATATGTCATTTAACTTGGTCCAAACTTATATTTATGTCCTCTAACTTTGAATGTGCATAAGTAGGCACTTAAATTTGTATAGAGTTGAATAAATAGACACACACATCCTGCGTGGCATCCTACATGACAATATGAGTCTTACATGGTCTCCTACATGTATTACGCCACGTAGGACTCATGTGTCTACTTGTTCAACTTTATACAAGTTAAGTGTCTACTTATACACACCGAAAATTGGAGGACATAAATGTGAAATAATGTCAAATTAAAGGATATATTTATGTATTATGCCTTTTTAAAAATATAACCAAGATCAAGTCAAATTTGACATTTGAAAGAAGATTTTTGTATATGACCTTAAAAATTAAGCTTACATATACTTTTCATTTTTAAGATAGGTAGCAATATCATCCTCTAAAACATTAGAAACCTCAAAAGTTTATTTATTCAACAGTAATGTAAACATTTGTCCCTGATTTTATCAAAACAAATTATTTGTCAGGAAAGGAAGAAAATGAGGAAGTTGGGTGGATTGAAAGAAGTGACTCTTCCTTTTAAGGGGAAGAAGCGAACATTTTTTTTCTATGGAAAAGAAGCGTCGGTTGATATATTCAATGCAATTTATTAGTAGTAAAAAGGAGTAATTGTTTAGAGAAACAGCTAAAACGGCTTTTATTAATTCAATTAGCTAGTAATAAGATTAATATTGTGTTAGATTATTTAAGAAATGAATGATAATTAAATTTTCAACAAAAAAGAGAAAAAACTAAAATGTAAATTCTGATTAAAGAGAGATGTCACATCAGCAGACATATGTTCTGCTCTATATAGATATATGTAGATATAGATTATATAACTATATACCTAAATTCAATTACATGATGGATTTTTCAAACATGCCTGACAGTTTTCTCTTACTGATTCGAGTAGGACTATTTTATCCATTAAATATAACCTCGAACATCATTTTAGTCTCTTTAATAAAATTTTAGAATTCTTTAAATTTGCTAAAATGGAGCCGCCTTTAGTTTTAGTCAAAAGAGATGTCATTCTCTTGGGGCGTGTGGAAATTGTATGCACCAGAGGATTTTTCGTATGTTTATCCATGCGCACAACATATAGTTTATCTTGACGTATTCTTTTCAAAAACACAAGACTCTGCTGTAAAAAAATGTTTCTGCTCGACATTGCTAAAATTAATCCTTTCTTGACAAGGACTTTAAAGCAGTAGCAATAGCAGATAGAAAACCAACTTGCCCAGGTTCTCAATTAAACGATTGATAGAAAACCAAGAACGACCAACACGAGCGGTTTACTAAGACCTAACGTGTGGCTTTAATACTGGGAAATATTGAATGAAAAAAAAAAGAGATCTTTATTAGGATGAAAAATTCAGGAAGCTTCAAAACTCAGGTAAATTTTACATTTAAAAGGAGGAGCCATCTATAACTATTAACGCAAGATAAGCAGTCCCAGCAAACAAATACGGTTTTTAGTTCATAGACAGCTTCCGAATTTATCCCAAAATGAGGGATTTTATGCAACATGTATCAATCTTTGACAGTTGAGAAAAAGGAAGTACATAGAAAAAAGTAAAGGGCCGTCTATGGTTAAAGTAGCCTCCATTTAGCAGCAAGAAGACTGAGCATGTACAGAGTCAACTGCAAGAAAGAAGAAACCACGGCTTAGATTTTCAGACTTTAAATGCAAAGATGAGTAGACGACTGAGTTCAATGACAAAACTAAATGAGTACAAATAAAACTGACTTCAATGCAGAAATACAGAACTCAAATGAGACGTATCTCATATACAGAACATAAATGAGGATGTACTTTCTTTCACAAATTAGGAAGAGAACGGAAAAAATAAATGTTAATGCCACAAAATATCCTTTAGAAATTATCCGCCCATCTACAGTCAACTAGTGGCAGATGTAGCCTTAGTGCTACAGGTAAAATTGAATGCACGGAGCATAGATATATAAGTGGAAAACAACAAAATTTCAATAATCTTAAAACTATTGTGATTTAAGTGCCAGCTTGAACCCATCAAGTTATAAAATCTGGATCCACCGCTACAGTTAGCAGAAAAAATATTTTCACATCCACAAAATTCAGATTGGTTCAGACCTTAAGGAGAGCAACTGAATCCATTACTTAGGTCATTCAGCAACATAAAATCATATTTTCCAATTACTGTAAGATGTCTGTAAGTATCAATTCAATCATTTTGAGCAAGACAGTTCAAGGAGAACGAAATGGTCAAAGCAAAGTTATAATGAGCATTAAATATTTGATGAGGTTCAACTACAATATTGATAGAGCCTTTGGGTTCTCTGTTGGTGGAGCATTTGGATCAGTTGTACTGGGTTCATCCACAACCTATTTTATCCTTTGGCTAATCTAATGATGGAGCATAATACTCGGATTCCTAAACAGATGTTGCTGAGAGTTTATTGTTCAAACAATCGTTAGTGTGAGAGTTTGCATGGCATGCACAAAAAAGAGATATAAAGGAAAAAAGGCAGCATGGCATGTAACGCAATCCACCCCCATCTCTCAGAGTGGTTAAACCCTTGAAAATATAATTGATATTAACAGCTAAATCTATTCATCTATTGTGTTAGTCATTCATCCTAAGGTTTTCATCTCATTGCGCTAGAGGTCTATTGCTACTTCACAAATTACTGGATCCTACATTATTCACAGTCAGATATATGTTGAATGCATGGTTCCTCCTGTTTATAACAGGAAAATTTCTGTTACAGAGCCCACTATCCTCATTCAATTATCAACATCAGTTCTTCAACCTCCTGCTCTTTATTATACCAATTTCTACACAGCTTCCTTCAAATTTTCATTTCTAGATCTCATAATGTCATCCTTTGTCTTCCTACGTATTCTTTTCTACTCTACTTAAAGGAAGAAGATCCGCATTGACCATTAAGTCCCAATTCACACAGAATCCTACACATAAACCTTAGGATCACTTTCTCGCATTATCAGTCTCTTTGTCGTATTAACAGTCAGAAGGTTCCAAAACCTAACAAGTCACACACCTTCTACTATCCCTCTTCATGTACAAATAACCTATTGAAATACAGCTCCATAAACATTTCATCGTTCTCTCTTCTACTGTTCACTTAAAACCCTGTGTACTAGAATGATATGAACAACGGATTAATCTCAAACTACTGCCTTACAAATTAGGGCTATTAACTAAGCCGGTAAAGCAAACTGCGTTGACCATTCATTAACAAACTGAAAACACACAAACAATTTAATGAGGCCACCAAGCAATTCAATCATAATAGACTATTCATCGATTCACAATCAAAGTGTCAACTCAATACGGAATAAGAGCTAGATCTACAAAATCAAATTTTCAACCAATGACTAAACTTACTTCTTGTGCCTCTGCGCAAATCGCGAGTTCTTCCTATCCTCCTCTACAAAAATCAGCCATTACGTAGATCAAAATCAGATCCGATCAATAAAAAAACCACAGCATACATATGGAAATTAATATTACACGATGTGCTCACCAGTGAAACCAAGGGACATCTTGGTGATGATAGCGCCGGTGACGGCGAAACCAACGAGGAACGGCCAGTTACGGCTCCATTCACGGCGGAAGAAAACAGGCCATGGATCGAATTGCCTCATATTTCGTAGTTAGGTTTTCGGATTGAGAGTGTTGATGGAAAATATGGCAGCTAAGCTATAGCTTGTTGATGAGAAGGTAGAAAGGTGTATTTATAAGATGGGCCAAAGCTCAGTGTGGCTCTTTGTGTAATGATGAGATCTCAGGCCCAATGAAATAATGGACTCTTGAAAAAAACTGAATTTTGTGGCTTCTATTAGAGCAACTTTCACATATAGCAAACGTAAAAATTTGCATAATTACGCTCCATAGCAAATTTATGTTTGCTATAAAGCTTTTGATTTGTATAGTAATTCGCTAGATACAGTCAATTTTATACAAATTGTTCAGTTTTATATAAATTTATTTATACATTGTAATTTGTATAATAAGATTTGTATTTATATAATTACAAGTGTATATGACAAGAATATATGTATTTGTATTTGTATATACATTTTTCTCTCGCTTTATACAAACACAAACACATTTTTTTGTAAATATCTAGATTGTTTAGAATCTATATCTTGAATGCGTTGATAAGTCCATGCATGTTGTTTTTTATCCTTCTGGTTTGAAGTCTTAATAAGCAAATTTGTATTTTTTTTTTCAGTATTTATGTTTTTCAGCATTTTAGTAATTATGATTTTCAAAGAAAAGATTCCTTCCCTAAAACTTAGAACCAGAAGGATCAAAACATATCATTAAGACTTAGAATAAGATAAGGATAAAAAATAGGAGATGAGACCACCAACATGCAACATGACAAATGAGTTAAAGCCATAAGTGAGTTCAAACTAAGGACAATGAAAATGTTATTATATAGATAGGTCAAAATGGAAAGTGGACTATGCCCTTTTGAGTTTAGAGTTAGATTTATTTTGGTTGTTTGTTTTAGCTTGTACTAGATTTTATTCTTATTTTATTATTAAATAAAATGGCCTAAAAAGCCACACAATTTCAAAAACAAAATTAAAAAAAAGGTAGTTATCATGCTCATTGTCAAATTTGAATTAAAAACATAATTATCAAAATAAAAAATTAATATTTAAAAAATATAATTTTATTTGGATGTGAATGCAAATTTGAATTAATTTTTACCTTTTGTGAGTAATTTGACGTGAATACACCATATTATTTTTAAAAATTTTGAGATTCAATTTCAAGTTAAATTCTAAAATTTTATGGTCAAACACATCTTTAAAATCGGTATTTAAATTATATTCGGTGCTAGAAAATTATTTAATATCTAATCATAACTTAAAATAAGTGGTAGGTGTTGCTACTTCTTTCATTTTTAAGACAAAATGTCATCAAGTTCAATTTTTTAGCTCAAAATTTCAGGATATTATGCTTTGAAGTTCAGTTTGTTTAAAAATGTTTGGAGTTTAGTTTAATATTTTAGGATATTGTGTATTCAAGTTGAGTCTTTTACTTCAAAATTGTTGAACATTTTATCTTAAAGTTTGATTGGTTTAATTCAAATTTTCAGGACATTATGTTCTTAAATTTAATGTTTAATTCAAAACTTCATGGACAATATGTCTTTAAGTTCAATTTTTTATACAAAAATCAAGATTTCATGTTTGATTATTTTTTATTTAAAAAAAAAAAGAATTAGACCCATGGGTATGATTTCAATCTTTAATTTCTTAAAATTAATTTTTTTCAGTTTAAATTTTAGAATTATTATATTTGAAGTTCGAACTATGTAGTTTAAACGACATGTTTGTAATTTGAAGGTTCAATCTAAGAAGATGGATAGAAGAGAAGAAAAAGAATAAACAACAGTAATGGCCACTTTGATGTAGTTTTCTTATAATTTGATGATTAAGATAATGCATATGTTCATAAAATTGTGTTATTAAATTTGAAAATTTAAAATTCAGAATTTTATATTCTTCATTTTGAATTGTTCAATTCAAGTTTTGATTAATGCTCTTTTAAGAATACGATAACAGAGGTTATACAATTTAAGAGTTATATGTTTGATCTATGAAATGGAAGTCCTTGTTAATGTGGATTTAAGAAGAAAGGGACAAGCGGACATTGCTGTAACGATCCTTTTAATTGTTTTATGAATTTTACTCATTTTTTATAATATAATAACACAATAATAAAAATACATCAATAATAGTTTAAAATAATTACAAATATGATTAAAGAAACTCATAAAAAATAAAACTTCTAACATGATTATACAAGTATAAATAATCTAATATCTTAACTTTTTAATAATAAAAGAATTATTATTTCTAAAAATATTTTTTTTTATCATACTACACAGTTTATCCCTTAAAACAAAATAATCAATAAAACCTTTTAGTATTATAATAAAAGCATCACTCTATCATGAATAAAAATAAAATTACTTTCAAATAGCTAAATAAAATATGATAATTTTGAAACATATGACAAAACCATGAATACCAATGATAAGTGAAAAAGTAATTTTTTTTTCCGTATTTTTAAAAGAAATGTTACGTAATATATAATCACCTTCACAGTGTTACCAAATAGTAAAGATGTGATACTACATTTATTCAAGTTACTCTAAGTCTTCTTATCTCTATAAATTAAAAAATTATTAAATATCATTCATTTATTCAAAAATTACGAGGATCAACAATGTTAACTAAAGATTTTAACACGTAATTTGTGTAAGATCTGTTAGGTGAGCCCTGAGCGTTGGACGTGCTTAGGCCGTACAGTCGAATGCTTAGGGCGTAAATCTTATAAAAACTAAGCCCCACGCTTGAGCCTCGAAAAGTTTTGCTAGAGCCCTGCCCCAGGGCGAGTCCCAACAGAGTCTTTTAAAACACTGCTTGGAACAGCATTACTGATTACTAGCACATTGCTGAAATATTTGATTGCCAGACCTTGTAAAAGACAAAGGATATAATCAAAATGAAGAGCCCCATTTATTACAAGAGAATATTTTTTGATAATTTAGACTTTGGTGATGTAGACTATTGTAGAGTCTATTTAAGCAACAAAGTGAATCGTAAGATTTCACTCTTCTCCTGAGGTACATAGAAAACGAACCTGTATCTCCTACATCTCCGATCTCCGATTGATGACTTCAAAAATACCAACTCCGTAGCTAGCATTTCTGCGATCTTGCCCAACCGATAAGCATGGATGCCCCAAAGGTCCTGGTCTTTTACAATCATCTTTATAATGTTCCACTTTTGTTTACTGCATCATCCGCAAGGCTTTGATCCAATCAACTTCAACTCCAAAATCACCAGGCCCAGACTTCGCATCTGGAACTCCACCTTCTGCATTGACAGATAAAGACATACCAACGATTCGAGCTGGATTCATCTCCATCCTTGCATTTATTATGTTCCCTCTCCATGTAGGTGCATAACGAGTAAGTGGGATCTACACAGCCAATAAAAGCAATCTACTTATCTTCTCTTCCCCCGCAAATTGAACAAGTATTCTATTTGAACCTTCTGCGATGTGATATAGCTTCCACATCACATGAAGGATGAAAGAAATGAAGAACTTACCTTTGCGATATACCAGTTATCTTTTGGCACAAAAACGAATGCTTGCCATGAATTATCTTCATCTTGTCCTGGACTATTGACCCAATTCTCTGTGTATATCTGCAGTTAGGCTCTGAGTGAGAAATGATTATTTCCACAGTTCATCCAAATATCAATAGCAGCAGTTCAATGAAAACATAGAACTTACTGTAGAAATATAGCATCTTCCATCCCCTTTAAGTTTAAGAGCTATTGTGTCATATCCATCCAAATCAATGAAGCCATCAAACTGCAAGAAAAAAGAATTAGAAGGAAAAGCCACGCTACTAAAAGATAAAACGAAACATATCCTCTATATCGTAATATTGTGTAAGGGGCAGTCAGAAATGACATGTGAACTATAACAAACACATTTAAGTTTTTTTTTGACGTTTCACCACTAGTGCCTGCTATATGAGAATCACTCTTTTGATAAAGCCAACTAGTGATATATTAAACGTTTCATAGCAAATGAAAGCAAAATTTTATTACTTCATTACCGTTCAAATGCAAAATTGAATAATGAAATACATTCTTACTAATTGACTAATTAAAAATTTGAAATGCAAAAAAAAAAAAGAAAAGGAAGAGAGACTATCTCGCATGCAAATGAAACATCACAAACTTTATTGAAGTAAGACTTTGCAAATATAAAGGTAGTTCTTTAGCTAAAACAAGGAGAGTAGAAAATGAGGGGAAAAGACCTAACATCTATCACTATCCCGAGTCCGAAGAGATGGTTCACTGATAGACTTGAGGAATAGATCATTCAACTCGTTCACATCCAGATCATGTATATTTGAGTATACAAATAAATCTGATAAATTCTCGTGGGGGTTTTCTATTTATTTTTAAAAAGATTGTCTTACAAAACAGTCCCCTGCTGGGTTGGTCTGTGGGCCATGAACCAATTCCTAGCTGGGTCCAGTTAGGAGGTCTAACCATCTAATAATTGACCCGGCCCATGCCCCTTAAGTTAGAGGGTCAGACAAATCAAGAGTTGGAGCTGGAGGTAAGGGACCACTTAGGGACCTGTTTTAAGGGGTTAAATAGGTTAGTTTGTGGGTTAACCCAGCCAACTCGACAGATTTGAACTATTGAATAGAAGGGTTATCAACAGTCACAAAGGAGACAAAAACATACAATATCAGTTAGAGACGACCTAACTCTAAGATGTGCAGATGGCCCAAGCTGACCAAGATGCTGCCCCGTCCATTATTTTTCTACTTATATTCAGTTATCATGTATTTATTTTTTTTCATTTTGGTTTTCCCAGTTAAGTCCTCTTGTTCTCTTGGTGTTCTAGGGCTTTGTCATCGCTTCCTTCGAATTTTTTATCTTGAATCTGTTACTTATCATTATCAAACAAGAAAAGGACATGAAGCATTTATTAGGATGGTTGAGTAGCATTCACCTTTTTAGACCGCATTCCACAAAAGCCACTTCGAGTCATATTCCACTTTGATCCTTCCATAACATCCAAAGAGAGGTTTCCAGAGAAAAGACCTGTCAAAAGAACCAGGAATCTGTCTATACTCGATGAGAAAAGTAACACTAATTATAGTACTCCCTCCGTCACATTTTATGTGGCACCCTTTGACTTGGCACGGTGTTTAAGAAAAAAAAAGGAATACTTTTGAAACTTGTGGTCTAAAACAATACTTAGGTACTTGTATGGTTGAGATTCATTTCATTAAGGATATAAGGGAAATTTTAAAGTTAAGTTGTTTCTAATTATAAAAAGGTGATGTTCTTTTTGGGACGAACAAAAATGGAAAGGGTGCCACATAAAATGGGACAGAGGGAGTAGCATCTTTTGACATACTTTCACGATTATCACCAAGAAACTTGTCTACAATAGGCAAGAATGAAGAAGTGACATCGGCGAGGAAGAACAAAAAAAAACGTAAGTGGAATTTTAGGCTCGGTGGTATTCTCAGAGGTCAATGGCTTTCTCCACATACAACACTGAAGGCCCCAAATAATGCTACTCCAATTATAGTGCTTTTACAGCAGCCACATAGAAGCGATCAATCAATTATTTTTTTTTAACAAAGAAAGTTGGGTCAGCTATATGAATTGTTGGAATTTGACTATTTTTACGCTGCCTGTCAATCTACTACAACGATCTTCCCTTATCCAGGACTTGAGATCACCTATGCTCTGCAAGTATAGGTTGAGAGATAGAAGAGATCATGGTTTAACTATTTTTCACCAGTTAATTCTTTGCACACCGTAGCTAATTCAGTCGGTTTGCTTCCAAGGAGAAGAATTTCCACAAACAGGCACTAAAGCCAAATGCAACAATATTATTCCAACAAATTACACATTAAATATTTTCAATGTCATAGGAGCAATTAAAGCTCAATATTTGAAGTCCACAAAGAGGCGATATAAAATAAACTTATATACGTTTGATGTAGAATCTAACCAAAAGAAATTCAAACATGTAGAGAAGTTACTGTGTCTCAATACTTTAATTAAATCTAAGATAAAAGGTCAAGGCTTTAGCTTACTAAGACAAACTTCAAAATGCTTGCAAGCAGTGCATCCATAGTTTCTTACCAGCGAGGAATTTGAGATTGTAATACAGCCTCTCTACCTCCACGAGGTAGTGGTAAGGTCTGCCTACACTCTACCCTCCCCAGACCCCACTAAGTGGGATTTCACTGGGTATGTTGTTGTTGTATGAGTTAACAAAGTTATCTGAACTGTAAAAATAATTGTTTGTACTGTTTTCAGGGGAAAACAAAAGTTCTACACCAAAGAGCTATCTAGCACATGCAGTCAATAATCCAAGATAAAAGTGAGAAATAACCATTAGCAGTTGAGGTTGGATGAGAGAAGTATAACACATAAAGACTTTATAAGTGACAAAGAACAATTAAAAAGGAAAAGGGAAGATCAACAGAAACAGAACAAAAAGGAAATAAAGAACAGTATGCACTCAAAATAATTTACCAACACTAGTTGACCCATTTCCAGTGTCCTTAATCTCCAAAGCTGCTGAGGATAGACCTGAGATATTATCATCAGGATATTTATTAGTCACTAACTTAATCTTGGATTTGGTGAACTTGGACAAAAGAAAAGAAAGCCCTCAGTCTATAGATGCCTTGCATGATTCTTGGAGACTGTAGTCATGGGTTAACTTTGTAAGGGCACTCTCCTTAAGTACCATCACTCTGATTTCTAAAAATAACAATTACGAGCACCTCACATAATAGATGCAGATATGAAAAGACAAGTGTATTTTGTAAAACCAAAGAATCTAGGCTTTGAAATTAGATGCTCACAAAAATAGAATATTTTTTCATAATTTTTGGTCTTTTTTTTTAGTTGGAGTAATCAAAATAATAAATTCATCTCAAATGGAAAACAATGTGTTCTGTAAAGCTGAGAGTCCACCTCCACTAAGAACCATGTGCAGAATAAGGCTATGAAAGTTTATAACTAAAGGAGAATAAATAAGGAAAACTGATTGCACAAAATAACAGGTTGGAATATACCCAAAAAAGTCCTTGTTTGGCTGTTACCAAGTACTCGTATTACATGTAAGAGAAGTATGTACGTCTATATACCTCCATATTCTGAATCTGAGTATAAATGCCAATTCTTGAGCTCATCCTTTGAACTAAAGTTGAAAATGTATCTTTCACTGGGTGGAACTAGGTCTTCAATGTTCCACGCGAGTGCTACAGGTGAAAAAAGTTATTACGCATTGAAAGTTGCTATAATTGATAGAGACACAAGTAACAAAATAAGAGCACCATTTTACTAGCATGCTGATTCAATGAAGAATACAATGTTACACACTCAGCGAAAGATTGATCAACTACTTGTCAACTTGAGGAGCTAGATAGGGATTACCGCAAACCCATAAGATAATACCAACACCCATCACAAACTAATGAAGCAAAAAGTATGAGGGAAAACAACAAGAACATGGCAAAGAAGTTAATTAATATTAACAGCTAAGCACGTAAATGGAGATGTGCAGATGAAAAAGGTTATATATGCCCCTGTTCTTCTTTCTTTTACACTATTTGCATAAATGCTGTAAAGAACTACTGGGGTCTGGGTGAATCATTTTTATCTATACACCTCACTCAACTCCTTTTAAACATACAAGCCTCTCCACAATAGACGTGACAGGACACCAAAGCAAAGACATCTCTAAGTTTCTAAAGATGACAGGAATTCTTGCAGATCACGCAGCCATTTTAACAATTTATTTTAACTGATCTGTCAGAAATGGTAAACGAAAAGAAAGGATGACCCATTTTAACTGCCAGACTGCCAAGAAAGGACTTACGAAGCAAAATTACCGTATATTTCAAAGGGTCCTAACTAGCTAAAACTAAAATGGCTTCAAAAAACATTTACTTATTAAAATAACTGAACAATCAGAATCTGAAAGGCAAACAAGCTGATGCACCCAAATAAGATGGCGAATGCAATTAACAAAGATGTATCTTCAGTGCAGCACACATAAGGTTTGTTAGTGGAAGATAGGTGAACTTGGATGGAGAATTGGTTAGGATTTAGTTGGGATTTCATTTGTAACTAAGTGTAGATGTAATCTTGATTCTTAGTTGTTTTCATCTGTTGTATAAATACCATTTCACATCAATAAAACTCATTCTTTGGCTGCCAATTTATATTTCCTCTGCTCATTTGTTAGTTCATAGCTTAGTCATTATGAATTTCTCATTGCTTTTGGTGTTATAGTGAGCTTTTTCACTTGCGATTCTGCACTTTTGCATCACAAGCTGGGATTAATATATATTCCGTCTCATGTCAGCTAAAAGGATAAAAAGCTGGGTCGAACATCAAATCCTAGTAGTATTTGGTAACAGGAAATAGAAATGAAAAGTATCCGCTAAAACAGAAACGGAAGCAGCATAGGGATTTGGATGAAAAAATTCCAGAATAATCACATCAATAATGGTGAAATACCTCTTCTTGTAGCATTCAACGATGCTTGCAATAGTGAGCGGAACCTAGACATATCTAACTTCCCCTCCTGTAAGAAAACTCCTGCAACATTGAATTGAGGATTCCATCAAATTTCAGCAATTAGAGACAGGATACTGCACAACAAAAAGCAAGGCATGCTACTGTGAAATTAAGGACTTAAATTGCTTGAGATCGTATACCAATCTATTGACGGCAAGCCTTCTGGATTCCAGCAGTGTCTCTCCTTACTTTATTTACCTCAAAGTTCAATTAGTTGGAGAAAAATAGTATACAAAGGAATAAGGGTAGCTGAATCTTTACAAGAAGGAGACGGTTTGCCAATGTGGAAAAAGAGAGAAAATGATCAAATGGTCCTTATTGTATGGGGTCGGACTATTTTGGTCCTTAATAGATGTTATGTAACAGATATAGTCCTCATTGCATGCAAGAAATAGACACTTTTTAGTACTAAACCTTAAAACTAATGGTTTCCCTAAATAAATCAGTTAAAGTTAACTGAGAAACAAATTAAACCCAAAACGAAAACTTCCCCTTATTGTTCTTCTCTGTAAAACCCCTCTGACACAAACTCTCAAGAATTGTTGGAGGAAAATGTCATATAGCAAATTGACTATTACAGTGCAAGCTACTTAACTAGACGAAATTGCCGGAGTCAATCCAGATAAATGGAAAGGCAAAACAGTTGCAAGCTTGGAAGAGAATCCCTAGAATCTACCAATACCCATTTTTCAAGAGAATAATTTGAAATGCAAGCATATATAGTAAGCCCTCGTGTTTAGACCATACATGATTATAGCATAGTGGATCAAATAGAACTTGGATTACAAGACTTTGAACAAACTTTACCGCACTACCCAATTTACTCGAATAGTTTATAATAAGTTTAAGCGAACACAACAACTGAATCCCGGAAAATTTGGAGGCAATGAAAGAGAAATAGGTGAAGCAGAAGGTTTCTCAGAGCATACCAAAAAATCAAAGACGTTTCTTGATAGATCTCAAGATAGTGATTGATCACTTATTTACGGGAATGCTTTCCGACATTCGTAGACAGGGGGTCACTTCTGCCAGTATTCCTGAGGTCAATGAACAGAAGTGCTGTGAAGGAGGAGTAAAATCCCAAAATAGTTCCTTATCTTTGGGTTGAGACTCAAAATCATCCTTGTTCTTTCACATGAAAGACTAATAGTCCCTTATATTTGCAATCTTGATACACTTTTGGTCCTCCCCAAACTTCCCCTATTTTTTAACATTGGTTTTGTCCACAATTTAGTTTATGAAATGTTCAGTCCTTCTCTTTTTTGTTAAGTAGAAACAACAGCTCTATACGAGAGAAGGTGAGAAGAAGAGTGTCCTTTGTTTTGTTCAATCCAACTACGTTGCAGCTAAACCAAGAACCTACCTTTGTTTTTGGGACTATTGTCTGTATTTTCAGGCATTTTTGCTTCAAAAGGCAATAGCATAAAGCACCCATAAGTATGATAGAAAACAAGTTACAAATCTCAATATGTGAGAATGAATAAATTAAATGTGATGTAACAAGACAAGGTCGAGCCTAACATGTCGGATCGGAGCAGGGATGTACACGTAAATTAGGCATAGTGAACGAGCTTCTAGTAGTCCCTAATCTTAATCAATTTCAATACTGATCTTTGCTTAAGGATATTAGGGGAAGGGAGTGTTATTACTTGCCAATTGTTTATGTTTTGCTATAATCTAAGCCTTAGTTGCGTCTATTTCATTCACATATTAACTTATTGTTAGAGTTATATTTATTTTACTGGAGTTGTGTAAGAGCTTTCAAAGGAGTTCATGAACATATTAGTCTACTCTATCAATAGATATATCTTTCTTCAAAAGCTAAAGCCGATTGTTTGAATTTTTGTGAAGTAAAATTCAGCACGAGAATCATGTCCTTTCATGTTATGCATTTTCATAATTAGATATAGCCACATTTACAAGTATCAAATTTGACCCATATAAATATATAACATGTTCAATTTATCAAATTTTAATGGGGTAGCTAGGTCGATATTATTTTGTTTCACATCTCAAAAATCAACTTGCTGGTAGAATTATCAGACTCTATTTTCTTGCAACATATTGGTGAAATTTCATTCCTTTACCGATCATCCTCTACTACAAACTTATTAATATCAAACTATACTTTCAAGCTTGACTCCTAGTTTTTTCTTTTGAGCTAGTTCTTTCCTTTCTGTAGCTCCTAAACTCAGCACATATATGGATACCAGTTTCTCGAGTAGTATTCTCAAAATGATTTTCAATTAAATGAACTTATCTAAATCTATAAAATACTTTTATGTTGGGCAGATTGGGTTACGACCCAAAATTCAACCTATACTGACCTAATTCATTTATCAAAATAGATTTTTGGACGGACTAGATCATAGATCATATATTAACATAACCTGCTTTGATCTGTATAAGTTTGACCCAATCTACCAATTTGAAACTCCTAGACAAATTATCCTCCTAATTTTTTCTTTAGGTTTATATAATGGACGGAAAACTTAATTTGATTAGATTAATAGTGCTGTTCAGTTGAAGATAATCATTGTTACTTTCAGAAGATGTCTGCATTAAGGAAAAGTCTAAGAGAGCTTCCTTTAGTCTGCTCATGAATGAGAGTTGGTTGTATTATTTCATAAGACAGTTTTAACAACACAATAAGCAAGCAACAATTTCTCCATTTAGTAGTGTAAACCAACAGCTTGTAACAAAAACATTCAGCCCCAAAAAGGAAATATTTGACTCCAAACGCACAAGAACAAAGAATGTCACAGAGTGTACTTCGAAAGATCATTTAGGTGTGCATAATTTTCAACTCAAGCAATTCGACCAAGCAGTCCAACACGTACCTAACCACCCCAAATTTACTCAAAACCAACTCCTAATAGTGCTTGGATAATCAGACTTCAGCGGCGAATTCATCAAGCACACAATAAAATGGAGATCAGGTTTAACAAAGGCTCAAGTCAAGCTTATGGCTATACATTAGCATACTGCTCCATGTAGAAGTTTCCCTCTCCCCAATCTCCACTTCCTTACAAATTGGTCAAATATGAACAAAACACTTTAAAACCAACTCGAACTACCCCACACGCACTCATACAAATATCCTAATGTCACTCGCTACTCAGACTTCACCGACTAATAAAATATTCTCTCAGACAATTTATCAAACACATTGCAGACAGAACTTTAACCAAACTTTTCGCACATACATGGTTATTGATTTACCCTCCCATTTACTGGGAATTATAGTTCAATGCAGGACAAATACATCACAATCATCCAACAATACCAGAATTGAACAATTTGTGCTCTCTAACTCCACAACAAAAGATTCACATGGACAGAAAAGAAAAATAAGAATAATTCTGTAAGGGAGAGAGAAGAGACCTTACCTGAGAGCCACTGGGAACCTCGACTGGTAATGGAGTTCTGTGATCTTGTGGTGTTGTGAAGTGAGCTTGTGTGTTAGCGTGAAGGTGAGCGGACATATAAAACAGGGGAAATCATTTGACATAAAAAGTAGGAAAAATGGTTAAATTATTTTTTATGTATAATATGCCATATTTAATAGTATTATTTTTATATATTTTATTTAGAGTTGTCAAAAAGGATCCATCCAGCCTCGCTGGCCATGGAATTTGATGGACTAGGGCGGGCTGGCCCTTCATTTGGAAGGGCCTGAAAATGTCCAACCCAACCCTAGAAGGGTGCGGGCTGGGGTAGGAACCCTTTCTTTTTTTCTTTTCAAATTTAAAATTCTATAACATCAAGAAGATGAGAAGATTTTCAAATCAAATATGACAAATAATGATATTGTTTCAATAACACTAGCAAAAAATCTAGTGTGATTAACATATATTTAGGATATTAGATAAATGTATTTAGTGTGATGCATCCCAGATATGCGAGTGAGATAAGAAAGTGGCAAGTGAAATGAAAGGGAGGCGAGGGTGTGAAATTTATCTATGTATCCTAGATACATACGAATTCACAGAGATAGAGTGTATCTAGAATAAATTGACCTAATTTTGAGTCCATGTATCCCGAGATACATGTATCTGGACGTACCAAAATGTTATAAGATTCGTAATATTACAACATAATGTGCCTTTAAGTAATTTGCTCATACACTAGAGATATTTCTATAAGTTACCCTTAAATAAATAGTTTTGGCCCATGGGCCGACCTCGGCTCGACCCCGATCAAGCCTCAAGGGCCAAGGACTTATATGGGTTGGGCCTATAAGCCCTAGTTTTAAATGGGCTTGAAAAATTACAAAAATCTTTATTTTATCTTATTCTCGGATACATCACTTTATGAAATGTATCGGAATGTTGAGTGATGTATCCGAAATCGAGACGCTATGTATCGGGACATGGAGATATATACCTGAAACTGAAATGCGATATATCGAGATTTTTTGGGATGTATCAAGATTTCACCAAATTTAAGAGATTTTTATAATTTTTAAAAAAATAGAAATAAAATGTAATTAGCTCTTAACATTATGAGATTTGTGTAAAAAATTTCAAAAATTAAAAGTCATCAAAATAAAAATATTTGTGCCAATAAAGGGAACTTGGAAAATATTGAAATGGGCTTCTTCAGAATAAAAGTTAGTTTTGGGCTAAGCTGCTAAGGACTAATGCTAAGCTCATTAGCTAAGGAGCTTATAATGGATATAAGCTTGGCCTTTCAAAAAGAATTCGGTTTGTCAATCAAAAAATCAAACTACTTTTTTTTGGAATCTTTTGAAAAGTTCATAATTGCGATTCTGAGGATGTGCGTGGATAAATCCATTTTTATGCTATAGTTTATAAATTATATAGGAGATGTAAGTCTAAGTTACTTTTGATGCGACAAGCTCTGACTGAAAAGGTTTGTTGGTGAATGAACCGATCTCAGCAAGGGCGGAGCTACAGTGATGTCAGGAACAAAACCCTTCATCAGAAAATTATACTGTATATATAAGTAAAATAGTACCCTTAATGACTACTTATTATATTTTGGACACCTTGAGAACATCAAGCATGTGGGGCCGAAAAGGTAACGCGCAGGGAGAGCAGGGGAGCGAATGTTCGATTCTCACCATTAAAGAATTTAAAATTTTAGCAGCCAATCAAAATTTTAATTGATTTGACTTTGACTTCCTTTTTTTAATTAAAATTTTAAATAAAACTTGATTTTTTAAATTTAATTTAAGTTAATAAACAACCCTGAAATTTTATATAAAACAACTAAAAGCAAAAAAGGCGTCATATAGAGTTCTTTTAAAAAACATGTTTGATTGTACTCTTTATTTTACATGTCTCGTTGTTATCGTCCTCGTCGCTTGAGCGTAAAAATGATGTCATTCTAAATTGAATTTTCTCCTTTTTTCTCTTTTTTCTTCTTCTGTCCGATCAGGTTATATTAAACTAAATATGCACATTAAAACTAAATATTATGTAGTTTAACTTCAATTTTTTTTATATATTTGTTCATAAAAGAAATATACTTATTAATATTACATAGTTTGATTTTATAATTTTCATTCATCCATTCGTCAATTTTTTTTTACTAATGTAATTCTTGAACACTCTACATAAAATTTATGACTTGCCAATGGGTCTTTGATCTCCCCATATATTATCCCAAAAATTAACCATATGAATCAACTTGATAAATTGGAAAATCGAAAATTTCTGCTGGAATGGTTTTGCGTTTTTCCATTTATATATCCCACTCACAATCTTTATTATTTACGATGGTTCTGGCAGCAGGGGCCAGCCTTCTGCTAGGGGTTCGGATGAACCCTTCAGCGAAAAATATTATTATTTATACATGGTTAAAATTATTTTTTATGTATATATAGTAGATGTCGAACACCTTTCGATTAGTTCGTGTGTTTAATTTTTCAGATTTTGAACCCTCTTATTGAAAATTTTAACTTCGCCACTAAATTCTGGCAATGCATGTGGTTAAGTCTTTTCGATGTAACATGAACTGCTCACTATTTATATCTATTGTGATACTATTTTTAATGCTCTCTTGTCCATGATTTTCACTGATGACGAATTGAAAAAATAAAAAGGTAAAATTTAAATCTCTCCACCTCTAAGTTAATTTCTAATTTATGTTAATCTAAATAAATACATAAAATAAAAAAAATAAAATATCTTATATATATCATATAATTTTTTACCAAGGAGGTTTAGGTAGATTCCTCGCTATCCTCTAAATCCTGCTCAGATCATGTATCAAAATGACTTTTAAACTTATGGGATCTTAAACTTGACATCATGTTATGCCAAGTAAAAAATTGAAATAAAAAGCTGCTAACTGACTAAAAAATATATGACAACAAATTGAAATGAAGCGTTATAATGCTAGTAACAATTTATGAGACAACAATTAGGAATCGTTTGATGTGATGGATAAGAGAAAATAATTCTGAAACAATTATGCGAATATATTTTCACGGCAGCATGTAACTTTTTTTTGTAAATATTTTCTTCCTATAGCAATTCTTCTCAAATTATTGATTTCTTGATTAATTATCTCTTCCATATAAACTTCCTACATAAATAAATAATAAAATAATCAAATATGATCTTCTCATTGATTAGACATAATTATATGCCTGAAATTTGATCACGAGTCAAGCCACTGTTTCAACAACATCTATCCCATCAATAATATAAACAAAATATAGTGAATAAACAACTCAATAACTATTTAATTCAACAACATCTATCAATATAAACAAACAAAATAGTGAATAATTAACAAATCAACAATTATTTGATATTCTCTTTGTCCATCTTTATTTTTCAGTGTTAATTTAGCAAATCTCTTAAAAGAGTAACAAATCGAATGTTAATTTTATCATATCTTTTGAATATATTAAATTCAGTGTTTTGAAATTAATATGCATTAGAGAAATGACTATAATTAATAATAAAGTAAATGATAAATTATCTTTTGATTTTTTAAAGTAAACAAGTAAAATTAATATTTATTTTTATTATAATAGACAAGTAAATGTGGACGAAGGAAATATCATGTAAGCAGAGGCGGAGCCAGGATTAAGATTTTGGGGGTTCCAAATTTCCTTTAGAATCATCAATCAATTTTGTTAGGGGTTCACAAATTAATATATATATATATAAATTTTCTAGTATAAAAAAAGGGTCTACAGAGAAGCTATTGGGTTTGTTCGAACCCACAAACCATCACCTAGCTCCGCCTCTGCATGTAACCTAAAGAACCAGCAGAGGGGGTGGGGAGGGGGGATTCTATTGGTACTAAATTGATTGATTATCTGAAATTTCATCTTCTATTCATAATTTTTGATTCCTCATCTTGTAATTCTTTCTCATTCTCTCGATCCAAATTAATAGTTAATAGTAATAAATAAATAGAAAGACAGATGGGTGACATGTACTAATAAAAGTACGTATAGGGGTGTACATAGGTCGATTTGGTTTGGTTTTTTATTAAAAAAAACCTAAACCAATTATGTCGGTTTATTAAATCTAAAAACCAAATCAAACCACGCAAAGTCAATTTTTTTGGTTTTTTACAACTATACGGTGTTTGAAAAAGAGATCAAATATATTTTCACTTACCTGTGTGATAAGCTAAACTTAAGAAATGTTAAATGAATAGAAATTTTCGTAAAAAGGGTAAAATTCACATGAGTACAATTTTTTTTTTTTGAAATATCAACGTTCATTATGTTAAATTAATAAGATTAAATGATACAGTCAAACTGAATACAAAACGAAATATTTACAAAGTAAATTGTTAACTTCAAATTTGAAAACCTATAACAATATAATTGTAACTTCACATCTTAATACAAAATAAAATATATAAACATTGAAAACTTACTAACTAAAAATATATTAACAAAGTATATTATAAATAATATTTTTTATCTATAAATAAAATAAAATTATATATATAATATTTACAAAATTTTACAAGCCCAAATTTGAAATAAAATATATAAACATTGAAAACTGTAAACTAACTAAAAATATATTATTAACAAAGTAGATTATAAATAATATTTTTAATCTATAAATAAAATAAAATTATATATATATATATATATAGAGAGAGAGAATATTATGTCGGTTCGATTTGGGTTCCATTTGTCTTTTTTTTTTTTTCTTTTAATACCAAACCAAATCAAGAGTGGTCGATTTTTTTTTTTTCAATCGCCAAACTAACCAAACCAAACAACAAATCGTTTTTTTTTCCGGTTTGATTTGGTTCGTCGATTCGGTTTGACTTTACGGTTTGACTTGTACACCCCTAAGTACGTACCATCAATGATTAAAAAAAAAATCCAAAACATATGTTTTATGTTTTATTTTTCTTCCAATATTCAATATCTGCGTTGAAATCTGACTAATTCCGATTCACACCGCATAGAGCTTCATTCGTACGGAAGCGCTTTCTATCAAATATTTTTTCATACTTATGAGTTATGACTCAAACTCAAGACGTTTGATTAAAAGTGAATCAGTCCATCTACTGCACCGTATTCTTCGATAACCAAAACATATGTTGTTGATCAGACGGTCAATATTAGCTGTATCCATTAATGATGAACCCTAATATTCGAACATTCAGAATAAAATCAATGGTTTACAATTAACCAAGTATTAAACGAAGCTGGCTCAAAGGTACAAAATTATATTATCTTCAAAACCTATAACATGTTACAGAAAAGTTAATTTCAATTTTAAATTAATTAATATATTTCAGTTCAGACCCCATTCATTACTTAAAATTAACTAATTTATAAGGTGTTGACAAATTTTAGTATTAGATTTAAAGAATTTTAAATTAAAGTTTCCATCTTTCTTAGACCTTAAACTATGCCTAAAAAATAGTGCAGATTAAATTAAATTAACTGATCCCTTTTACATTAAAAATAATTTTATGAGAGTCAAAGCAAAGGCAAAATACGTGTATGGTCAACGGTGCTAGTCGGCAGCCATATTCAAGTAATTAACAATTTATGAAGCAGTTATTTACATCTTTTTGTTATAATTATTCAAATTGAAACTCTTCAAAAAAAAAAAATGTTAAGTGAAATTCTGTTTTGGGTAATTAAAATACTAATACTCTCTTTGTCTCACGTGGTACTTTTCTAATTTCGAGATTCAAACAAGTATATCTTTTATAGTAAGTTGTTCATAGATTTTTTAAACATTTTGAATTATCAATTATTGTGACATATATTACTTTTTACGTAGTTTACAAATATATATATTTTATTGAAAAAAATTGAAGATTTCGTGCACAAATTTCTGGTCAAACTTAAACTGTTTGACTCTCAAAAAAATGAAAAGTGTCACGTAAATTGAACAGAAGGAGTAATAATTTTGAGTTACAGACTATTTGTTGAAGCTTTCAAAATCTTTTATTCTAAAAAAGTACATTTGAATAATAGTGCTTTCTGTTTGGCTAAATTAAAAAAAAAAATACATTTATTAGTATTTCAGAAGCAATTTTTATTTGACCAGTATTTTAAAAGTAGTTTTAAACATCAAATTAACAAAAAAAGAAATTGTATGATTAGAATTCATTTTACAACTAGGATCATTTAAATGTATAAAATATTTATTTTTGGGAGACTTGGATTAAGTTTTTTTTTTTATTATTCTTTATGAGACGTTGGTCATAAATTTATTGTTGGCAATGCATAAAGTTAGTTCTTATTTGTATCATTATTAGGATAATTTGGCAAAATTAGAGTTTACTATATGCTAGAAGCGGATAAAGCTTAGTATTTCTCTAATTTGAATTAATAGTAGCTGCTTTGTACTTTTCCGATCTGTCATTGAAGGTTGGTTACATCCAATGTCTCGTACGAAGCTATCTTAAAGTCCTCTTTATTTAGGCATAAATATAACCCTTTTTGAATATATTCGGATTTGATGCTCCCGCAACAAAAGTTATTTCCACCATATTTATTCAAAACAATACTCAAATTTTACTAAAAAATCCAGTTAACTTTCCAAAATAAGGTTTTTTTTTTTTTTTTTTTTTTTAAAAAAAAAAGAATAAAAACTTCTGTTTTGAAGAAATTGGTCAAAATGATGGCTCATATAATATTTAAAGGGAGCAGTACTAATACTACTATTAATTATGTCCTTAACAACTTATTTGATTATTACTTATTAATTATTATTATGAGATGGATGACGAAAATATTTCTGTTTGGGGTAGGCAATGACTCAAAAAGGCATTGACCTTATTTATTAATTCAATTAATACAATTATGTCACCGTCCAAATTACCCTACTCCAACGGCTACACTTTCTTAATTTGTTAATTTCTTTAAATATATTTATTAAATAAGAAAAAATAAATTAATAAATTATTTAGGGAGTTGACATCATGAAATTATTTTGGCTATAAATAGGACTATGCTAATCTTTTCCTATACCACAACACAATAGTACCACCCTAAAAAAAAGAAAAAAATCCATATATTATTTTCTCCATTACTTATATTTAATTTACTTTCTTTTTGAATAATTCTTGTTATAATTTCATCAATGGCTATTCCAGTAATTGATTTTTCAAAGCTCAATGGAGAGGAAAGAGCCAATACTTTGGCTCAAATTGGCACCTGTTGTGAAGAATGGGGATTTTTTCAGGTAATTTTACCGTACTGAAAACTAACACTATTTTCTTGTTAGTCTATAAGTATTGAAAAGATTATTACAAACTTTAGTGCATGTGTAATAACACAAGCTTCTACAATAGTCACACAGATATTATATTACGTTATGACATATTTAAAATGATACTTAGTCTTTTGTTGTACGTTTATTAAATTTCGTGTCAAATCGAATTTGTGTAGTTGGTGAATCATGGGATTCCTGTGGAACTTCTTGAGAAGGTGAAGATAGTTTCTTCAGAAAGTTTTAAGAATGAAAGAGAAGATAATTTCAACAAGTCAACAGCAATAAACTTGTTGAATGAAGTGGAGAAAAATAAGAACAATAATAAAAAAGTTGAAAATGTGGATTGGGAAGATGTATTCCTACTCACTGATGATAATGAATGGCCTTCGAATATTCCTCAATTCAGGTACTATTCCTTTTCGAATGTCATGTTAAGTTTTTCAAAAAAGGTAACTGTAACAACGTTTTTCAAAAGTTAATTAAAAAAAATATCTGTAACAAGTAAAAAGGAACGAAGGAAATATACAATAACTTCTTTTTTTGTTTTGATATATTTTAACATTATTTTCACTTAATTTCTAAATAAACATGGAAATAATAATTAGATTAAAATATTGCATCCAACAAGTTGTTGCAACTTGTAAACATTGCATCATTTAGGCGGAGAAAAGAATAGAATCGACGGTACATTACAATCAGATCGCTTAAAAGATTACAATATAACTATATATGCTTTTATTAGTAATATGAACAATAAGCATATTATCTACTACAACATATTAAAATACATTGACATTCAATTAATATTATGTTGTTAGGATTTGCCTAATTATATTGATTCACATTAACAATATATATAACCATCAACTTAATTATACAAGACGCTACCTTTTTTGGTAAATAAAGCAAGACAAAATTAAAAAATCAAATAAATTATAGAATATGCTTTTATATATATCATTTCATTTACACTAACAAGCTGATATATTATACATTTGAATTTATTAATTAAACAGGGAAATAATGAAAGAGTATCGATCAGAATTGAAGAATCTAGCAAAACAAGTGATGGAAATAATGGACGAAAACTTAGGTCTACCAAAAGGTTACATCAATAAAGCCTTTAATAATGGCGAAGAAGGTTCCGAAAACGCGTTTTTCGGGACTAAAGTCAGTCACTATCCACCGTGTCCGAATCCCGAAATGGTGAATGGTCTACGAGCACACACCGATGCTGGTGGTGTAATTTTGCTTTTTCAGGATGATCAAGTGGACGGTCTTCAAATTCTCAAAGATGGTAAATGGATCGACGTTCAGCCGATCCAGAACGCCATTGTTGTCAACACGGGTGACCAAATTGAGGTCCTTAGTAATGGAAAATACAAGAGTGTTTGGCATCGCGTTTTGACTAAGGAAAATGGGAATAGAAGGTCAATTGCGTCTTTTTATAATCCGTCTTTAAAAGCTACGATTGCTCCTGCACCTCAACTAATTCATATTGATAATGATAATAATAACGATAATAATAAGGTGGAATTAATTAGTAATTATCCAGCTTTTAAGTTTGGTGATTATATGAATGTTTATAGTGAACAAAAATTTTCACCTAAAGAGCCAAGATTCCAAGCTGTTAGAGCCATGTGATGATGGTCAAGAAGGAGACATTTTATTATTCCATTTTATCACAAGCTTAATTTGTACTCTTTTTTAATATTTTTGGTAATGTGTGAATTAAGTCTAGTTTGTTTTTCTTCTTTGTTTGGTTTGTGGGGAATTGTTTGTATTATTTGGATTGTCAATCTTCAATATGGCAGTGCACAAAATTATGCCTGCTTTCTTGTAATATTTTGTATTTTCGCTTTCGCGATATGTATCTAGATATTATTTCTATCTTTGTAAATTATAAATATGTATTATTATAAACATGCATGTGTGTTTTTTATGGTATATAAATTATTGTTAGCCATCTTTTTGTTCTATTTTTTTGTAATTGTTTGTCAAGTTTTTTTTTTCCATCTAATTGTGAGTACTCCCTCCGTCTCATTTTATGTGTCACTTTTCGAATTTCAAGATTAAAACAAATCTATTTTTGACCATAAGTTTTTCATATATCTTTTAAAAATTTTGAATTGTCAATTATTGTGACTTATAATACTTTTTATATAGTTTACAAATATATAAATTTCATTTCAAAAAATTTGAAGATTCCATCCGCAAATTATTGATCAAACTTAAACTGTTAGACTCTCGAAAAACGAAAAATGCCACGGGACATGGAGTAATAGATAAGAGTATAAATAGTCATAAGTTTGACTGACACTGACCTTAAGCTTATTGATGTTTGTTCTCACAATTATAATGTTGAATCTTCAATTCTTCTACACTTAATAGGTAAAAAAAATTATCCTTTCTTGATTTGTCAAAATGGACAAGTAATTAGGGACAACTATAAAAGAAAATATGGACAAGTAATTAGGAACAGAGGGAGTATATAATCAGCTAAATCAAACGGACTCTTGAACCTTGAAACTAATTATAATATCAAAATTAACTGAGTTGAATCTTAGCTTAAAGAAGATTAAATGAAGTTGTTGACCAAAATAAAAAGATTAGGCCCATTCTCTCTCTCTTAATTAAATTAGCAACATGTCTTAATAATAATAATTAATGCATCATTATACATAAAAAATAAATTGTGTGAACTGTGAAGTACAGTGAACGTAGTACAAATCCGAACTCATGATTGATCCAAGACCATATAGTATAGTAATTATTTTTATTTAATAAAGAAATAAATAAAACAGATCGAAAAGACCAACGTAAACTAGGCAAAACAGATTTGCACCCTCCATTGTTCCCTCCACATGTCGGCTAGCTAGCCTTCAACGTATCGAAGCAGATTTAGAATTTAAATTTAGTGAATTTAATTTTATGTTATTTAAGTTATAGGTGGAGATCCACCATTTGTTGAGATTACTTGACAAGGTCACTATACAGTAAAACCATGCAATATGGTTTCGTCATGATTCAATATATATATATATATATATATATATATATATATATATATATATATATATATATATATATATATATATATATAATTCATTTTTCGAGCGTCAAACAATACAAGTTTGATCGGAAATTTGTGCCTGGAATCTTCAATATTTTTGAAATGAAATTTAAACATTTGTAAACTATGTAAAAAGTACTATAAGTCACAATAATTAACAATTCAAAATAATTAAAAGATATATGAAAAATTTACGATCAAAGATAGACTAATTTAAATCTCAAAATCTGAAAACTATCACATAAATTAAGACAGAGGGAGTAATTAAATATTATGTACTCAGCAAGAATATTTAAAAAAATCTTAATATATGTGAATTATTTGTTTGTTGAAGCCTTGAAGCACAATGGGATGTGAGGTGGCTATTATAGTTGGTGGTTATGTGAGAGGTGATGATTTGTGGTGGTGTTTGAATGATAATGGTGGTTGGTTGTGGCCGGCTTACAATTGTGGTGGAGGTAGGTGGTGGTGGTAACTGACAATAGTGATAGTTATTGTCAATGATGGTTGTGCAATGAGTAAGGTGCGATGGAGATGGGTGGTACTTGGTAGTCTTGGGTGGTAATGAGCGAGACATGAAGTTAGGAGTTCAACTTTTATGGGTTCTGAATTTTATAGTGACGATTTAAAGTGATAATAAATTGATTCTAAATTTAATATTTAATGAATTTATTAATACCAATACATTATTTAAACAAAATCTGCTAGATTCAACCGAATCAACATGCAAATTTCTAACTCTACCCCTGAACTGACGACAACTGACAATAATGATGATTGTGGAATGATCGAATAGGTGGCAAGAGAGATGATTGGTACTTATTGGTAGTGGTCATGGGTTGGTAGTGTTTTTTCTTATTGGTTGGCAATGAAGGCTGCTAAATCAATAGTATTTGAAAATGGAACAATTGAGTTTGCTAAGAGGTTTTGGATGGTGGTAGTGATCGATAGTGGTAATTTTCCATTGAAGACTATTGATAGTGATGGCTGAATGTTGCGATGAATATATAGTAGTAGTAAAACAAAACCTTAATCAAATTTAGAGAAAATTATTTTGAGATTTTATATACAATTTCATTGACTCAAATTTATTAAAATCATAATTAAGTGGATATAAAAGAAAAAAACTAAGTTCAATAAAACCAAAATAGGAATAATTTTGATTCAAATCTTTATTAAATAATGCAACTTAAATTAAAGTCCCAAAAGATTGCGTAATTATATATCTAATAATTGTGGTTCAATTTAATGGGACCATGGTCCAAATTAAGCACTGAGAAGATTCTTTAATTATTTCATGTCCAAGTTGTGGTATTAACAAACACATAATTTATGTCATGGACTCATTATATTAGGGCAATTATACCTCCTAGTATGATTTTGATATTTGATTAACTAGACCTACTTGGGGTGAATTTATAGCTTAATATATGGGGCATGGAAATTTACGATTTTTTTTTTTGTTAAACTAGATATTTTATGTGTATATCTTAGTAATTTCATTTGTCGATACTCATACTTCTTTAAAAAAATAAATAATACACTTGAGTTGCATCAAGGAAATAAGGGAACGAGATTAATGAATGACTTTTGTACTTTTCGCATAATTTTTGAATATCTAAATTTTTCGTTTAAATATAAAATTAATGTAATATAATTTAACTTTGTAAATTAGTTAAATTAATTTTCGAAAAGCGCAACATGACAATTTAAAATGGACAGATAGAATATTAATTATTCATCTATGTACGTAGGATGTATATTTTTAGAGTATAAATAAATTAATTAAAGTGCGGCATGGTCTTCCTCTGTCTATTGTATCATTTTTATTTTTATTTTAATAATAGAATAGAAATGAGATGATATAAGTTTGGTACATAATATTTATGTTGAAAATAATAAATAAATATTACGGCCAACTAAAATATATAGATAAACCTCAGAAACAAACAGAAATATATATATGTTAGGTTATAAGAAGATATAATAATATACAAACATGATTTGATTATGTATTCTAAATTATAAAATATAATACATGAGATCTAATTTTAGGTTATTATTAATTCTTATGTACTATATTGTGATGTAGATGATACTATTATGAGTCACAAATAATATCTTTCTACTTTTTTGCCTTCTAATTTCTTATATCTTTCCATATATATTCGATTTTTATATATAAAATAATAATAAGATACTCCCCTCCTACCATCTAATTTAGGTAGTTAAATAATTATCTTTGTTTTTTTACATTAAATTAATATATGCAGTATTTGTGTTTCAAATATAGTATACTATCACCTAACTATGATAATTAATATTTGCATCATTTAATCACTTATATAATTTGATATAAACATTCCATTATCATCAAAATAGATAAAACTCACAAACCAACTAAAAGTGTATTATGATATTATGTTATGATGATAACTTACATGATTTGCTTATATCTGACTTTGAATGATGAATCATAATATTCAACTTCTTTGATTTTTTGATATTCTTCGATTATGTATACTCCCTCCTACAATATATTTTTCATAAAAAAACTTACTTATACTCTAATATTTTATTTATTAATAAATTATTAAATCCATACCATATGTTTTCACATGAACTTCAATCACCTAACTATAATTAACAAATATACTTTTTTTTATCTCAAGTTCTTTGAAAAAGAAAGAATTGAGGGTAGGGAAATTGGAAAGGGAATAATTACTAGATAGTTAAATCCTCACCAATAAGGTGAAAATTCACGTTCGAAATTGATTGGACAGTTGAGATTCTCCACCCTAACAAATTAATTTTCTTTTTGCACGTCCCTTACGAGACATTAACTAAAAGTGCAATTTAACTAGATCATTCTTATTTATTCTTTGATCACATTTTAATAGTACTCTTTTTTTTCACTATATTAATCTTTTTAATTCATGGAGTAAGCTAAAGATGAAAACTAATAGCTAATTACTATATCTTCATTTTCTAAACAAATAATTATTTTAAATTAGTTATTTTCAGAAAGCACGATAATTAAAATAAATCGAACCGAATAATTAACTGGGAAATCAGAAGTCAATGGAGATAAGGTCAACTGCAATAGTTAATCGTTAAAAGTCAGAGACTTGTGATGAAACCAACTATAGTTGACTTAGAAATCAAAAGTCCACCCTTAAGTAATGTGATAGTAACTTCATTAAATTAACTATGATTTGTCTTAATAATATAGTATCAACAATGACATAATATTTTGGTTGTGTTAATATATGTATGTATATGTGAATTAACATATATATAACCCCACATATTAGGTCCTTAATTATACTTTTTGTACAAATCATACTCTATAGACATTAATGTCATGTTGATTCTTGAACAGTACTGATTGATGAGGTTATGTCCATTAACTTCCTCATATGGTAAAGTAGACAATGGTCATATTTAAATTAAAAATTTTGATACCATGATTTTGATAGTATGATAATAGTATGCATATATATATATATTTTTTTTTTATGATATTCAATATTTATAAAAGAAAAAATGTTAAAATATCGAATACCATTCATATTATTATTATTATTATTATTATTATGATACTAACAAATTTACAAATAAGTATTAGTATAAAATTAATTATTTAGACATGAAACTTGAATTATCCTATCATAATTGAAATGTCTTTTTCTTTTTGTGTAATT
Source organism: Solanum pinnatisectum (assembly GCA_035578085.1). Lineage (NCBI taxonomy): Eukaryota > Viridiplantae > Streptophyta > Magnoliopsida > Solanales > Solanaceae > Solanum > Solanum pinnatisectum. The sequence continues at coordinate 7,378,052 of CM069086.1, read as the reverse complement.
GATTAACGAAGAAAATTACTTGCACTTTTTTTTTTGAGTATTTCTCTATATTTAAGGTGTCAGTATATAAAAAAGTTTTTTGAAAAACTAAAGTCATAATTCTCAATGATATGATTATTTATAAGATAAAGTTGAATTGTACTACAAAATATTAAAACCGGACTAAAAATATCAACTCCGTACTAAATTAATTTGGTATAGTAATAGTATACACTATTTAAACATCACTAGTTTCCACTAAAAACTATTCCGCGACTATTCTCACAAACATTTTTATTGAATCAATATGAAAAGAAAAAGATAAGTAATTGCTTCATGTGGAAAAAATAGGAAGCTTCACAGTGTTATAGGCAAAATCTATTTTCTACCATGTTTTTTTTTCTTCAGTGAACCGGTTGGGAAAATATGTAGGAAAATCATGTTTTATAGCACAAATTTCCCACTAATTCACGGTGGGACAAACCTTTGTTTCTAGTAGATAGTAATCGAGAACCAAAATTATTGAACCGAAGTTATTAATACCGTACCATGCCCACCCCTATAATACTGATTGATGAGGCTATAGGGGTTCACTCTTTTGACAGGGTGAATCAACATTTCCATTTAATAAAAAGAGCCTCAAGAAAAAGTATGATGTAATAGTAGAAGATAACTTCTCAATGAAATATTTCATAATGCAGTAAGGCATTATCTGCTCAATCTAAAATAGCTCATCAATGCTTTAACAACAGGAAAATGGGGGAAAAAAATGAATTTTCTACTCTGTAAAGTGGATATTCTGTAATTCAGTTGTTCTTATATGACTGTACAATTTTTTTTTTTACATAAATGTGGGGATGAATAGTTCAAGTTGTCTATGGTAATATTAACAGTGTTAACAAAAAAAGATGGTTCAAGTTAGCTTCAGATTGCTTTCTGTTCTAGTCTTTGGTTCCAATTCAGGCAACGGGTCAAGCTAGAGAACCAATCACCTGTTTGGTCATACTTATTGACTGTAGGAAGCGGATGAGGGCTCACACATATTCGAACAGAATCTCCTCTCAACAGTTCTTGTCGTCTCTTCCCATCAAAGGAGACCCAAGCATTGTCGCGTGCATCCTCTGGAATCTGTTTACACGCAAATAACTTGAGGTTCTAACCAAATAGTATGAAATGACATCCAGAACAGAACAAACAGTTCAGAAGAAGCAGTTGGGACTAGGATTCCTACTAGACACAACTCGCTGAAATCACGGAGATTTCATGGTGCGACATCAATAGATGCATTCATCAAGGTGTCAATTGTCAAACAAGATATAACAGTGTGCATCAATAAATTGGACATGCACATTCATCAGGGTGCCGATTGTCAAATAAGATACTTGTATACAGGTTTTTGCACCAATAGCACTCAATTCGGACAAAAAATTAAAGCATCCTAAGAAACTTAAAGTAACTCAGGAATCATGTCAATCTCCATTTAAGAATATTGACTAGTACATATTCTAATATGGCCTATTAAAATCAAGCACATATTCAAACGCATTTAAAGAAATAAAGGGCGAGGTTGTAGCTTCTGTTTGTCTTTTCAGTTTCAAAGTATTAGTAGTTGCATATGGTGCTTCAGATATGTGAACTGGAAGATGTGTTTCTACAGAAAAATGCAAAAAGAGACAGAACCTATGGGGCTTTAAGTGAAAACTGGCAAGCAAAGCACACACTTCCTCAAAGTGAAGCGCTCAATTAATGAATTACTTAAAATAGCACAAACAAACTACAACATAAAACATTATATTGCAATTGAAATTACTAATTTCAACATCCATCATACATTATTGACAATAATAATAAAAAAACTCAAATTGAACATCATTGAAATGTAATTTCAACAGGAAAAAGAAATTACTCATATCATAAAACTGATTTCAACTTCTGATTTTGATAAATCAGCCATAGAAATGAATTAACTAGCAACATTCAATATAATATTTAATTGTATTAATAACTTCCCCACGGAGTAGACGAGAAGTCAAATAGAAGTCCAAGATCAGAAGCAGCAGAAGAAAGGACACACATTCTAGAAGAAGAAAAAAAATTGTTGATGTTATGAGAGAATATCCCATTATACAGGTGAAGAACTATACAAGAATATGTTTCTCTACAATAGACATTGAGTGGCATGTAGAAGACTAGTCCTCCTTTGTACTAAAGTATATTCTATCCCTTCAAAACTATTCTATTTCTCTGTCCAAACTACTTACATAAGTGCCAATGATGGTACATTCAATACCCTGTCTCTTCTTTTCATCATGTGAAAGTCTAGCTGAACAAATAGTGGCATTATTGTGGCAGACTTTTTTTTGATAAAGGTAAAGTCATTATTGTGGCAGACTTTTCTCACTGTATGCAGACAAATTCTGCATTATCCACCATAATCCACCTTAACTGGCTCTCTACTTTCCAAAGCAAGCATAGGTGGTCCAACATTTACTCACGTAACACCACCTAACATATGTTATATTCTTTATCAAATTGCAGCTGTAAGAATAGCCCCTTAGTTACTTGCCAAGTGAAAAAGATTTTTTTTGTCAAAGTTAGAAAATTCAAAGTTAAGAATATGGAAATGCACCTTTCTCCTAAACGAGTGTATCAAACAAGCACCATTATTTTTTTCTTTCCATCTCACTGTATCTTGGTCCATTTGTGAGATATCCATTTATATAAGTTTTGTAGGGTTCTTCTGAACCTCAAGCCCCAAAGAGTTTCTCCATTGTGTATATTATGTATGTGAGCAGTTGTCTTTTTTTCTCTGGTATCTGTATACCAACTACAGTTGGACAAGCATTATCAGAATGTCATCATCAAATCATTGTGCTTTCAGAAACGGACTTAGTGTCTACATCCAACCTTGATTTAAAAAACAGACCGTTCCATCATAACAAACTCTGTATGATGGAACATTTGGGTGCACCTGCATGACATCTGTCTACTTCTAGTTTGCTTCCTCTTTTACTATTCCTCATCATTCATTCTTTTGAAACCAACGAATGCCATCCTTAAAATAAGTTGTCTATTTTTGCACAACTGATCAATCCATTTTTTTTCTTTCAATGGGTCCATCCTTCAACTCTTTCCTGCTTAAATACCCCCACTAGGTTCACTAGTAAGGATTCAAACTCGTGACAAGCAGCTAGAACACAGTCCATGTTTCTACCTTAGTCATTGAGCCAATGACCAGTAGACAAAAAAAAGACATTGACAAGTAAAAGTTGAATAAAGAAGAATCATCCCACTTCCACGGATTGGTTATCGCATAGTTCAAGACATCCTCCTAAAGCATACAACTCTGGGATCCTGTGTTAAGAGATCACTAATGACCAAGATACAACAATGCTCCTGTATTCTTCTCAAATATTTTTTTCAGTTATTATTCTTCCCAATTTTTTTCTAATACTTTCCAATTCAGTTAAGGTATTCAGTATAGGGCTTATAGTTAGAAATTAGGTCCATTAAGTATCACTTCCCAGAAAGTATAAACGAACATCAAGCTACTAGCACCAGTAATTAAGAGAACTTATTTTATGACTATTAAGATATTAACTGAGAAAGTCACCTTTAATTCCAGCTTTGCAGAGTTGGGAAAGATGACAGGTCTGGATGAGAGCGTGTGTGGGCAGATTGGTGTGAAAAGCATGCAAGGAACATTTGGGTGCACCTGCATGACATAAATTTCCTTGTGATATACTAATATTCTATTCTAGCAACCACTTGGTCAAGACGAAACAATCAACTACATTGACTAGAAGGAGCACAGTTTTGAAGGATGCTTCACCATCAATTAAATGAACGATAAACATATAAGTTCCAAAATTTACAAATTAATCTATAGCAAAACCATTTACTACAAGATGCAATTTCAAGATTGAGTGAGTGGAATGAAAGAATCAGAGGGAAGTCTTCACAAAGCTAAAACTTCTTAGCAGTACACTGAAAACTCATTTGTTTAACATAGTTCTATCAATTTGCTTTTAATGCCAAAAAACAGTTCATACTTGCTGACAACGTGCTTGAGTGCTGCAAGTTAAGGACTTATTGCACACACTGACACTAAGAGTGACATTTTATGAAATAATTTTATGATCTCCACTATTCTCAATCAGTATAATAATTAGGAACCCGAAACAAGAATATGCATTTATTGCTTTATCATGAATAATAGGAAGTGGAAAGAAGTAAACCACTTGATCAATATTAGATTAAGTAAGGAGCTAAGAACCATAAACATCAATACCACTGAATACAGAACCACATAAAGAAGCTTGCCATCAGTTTTTTTTAGTAATCAATGTAGGGTTTCAACCTTTTCCAAAAAAATTAATAGTAGGTTTTTATTCAGGATCCCAACTGCGACTAACTTAGCAGCTTTCTCCCACATCTTCAAAGTGATCTTTTTATCTATTTCAGCTTCAGCATCTGTTGCATCCCCCCATTTCCACATCAAGATTTAACTATTGACAAGAGGAATCACTGCTTCTACCAATAGCTCTTAAAATGTCATGAAACTTCTATATCTTTACTATTAAGTGAATAATGCACTCTTCTTTCTTTCCCTTATCTCTTCTTCTCCTATTTCTTCTTGAGAAGGGAATGGGTAGTGTACTGCTTCTCTGTGGTTCTTTTTCAGTAGTTCATTATTGCCACAACAAACTGCTCAAGCTGTGAACCCCTCACAACTTACACTAGTTCTGTAATTCAGTTTTAACTTATTCTTTGCTTTGGATACAACTCATTACACTATGCTCAATTTTATTCATGTAAATTAAAAAGGTTCACATCTTTCAGAGATAATAGGTACCATGGAACCTCCAGCAGCCGTAGAATAAGCTGTACTTCCAGTTGGTGTGGCAACTATGACCCCATCAGCTTGCACCTGCCAAATAACATAAACTGGCATCAGGTATCTCCATATTCTCTAGCTCCCTAATCAAGTGGATGCTTGTTGAAACAAAAAGTTGTGTTGGAAGATCTATAAAGCCTGAAATATGAAAAGTGGGATTCTTTTGTTCTTCTGAAAGGGCAATGGGGTGGCTGGGAGTGCTTTACAAAAATGCACCTTTGTAATGAGGCGGTCATGTTCATAACACTCAATTTTGGAGAGATATGGATTAGAACCACGATCAACTACAACTTCATTTAGGACATCAAACACCTTTCCAGGAATTGCTTTCCCATTTCTGAATATTTCACATTGAAGACGCATTCGCAGAGTTATATAGACACCATCCAGAGTTCCGTCTCCATGAATGACTTGTCTTAGATCCTTCTTATAATCCTCGAACTGTATATATTAATAAGAAAAAGTAAGAGGAGAGACTTTCCAAGTGAATTAAGAACTAAATCATAACATTGTCAGTCAGGAAGCATACTGTATGGGAAGTGAGAAATCCAAGGGATCCTAGATTAAATGACACAACAGGTGGGATAGCACCTCGAAATAATTTTGAAGCATGAAGTATAACTCCATCTCCTCCTAGGCAGGCAACAAAATCAACCCTTTCATGAAGATCACTGCATCAGGTACGTCAGGCAAGGTTAGCATCTTTTTGTGAAGTAAAAGAAGTGAACTGAGACAAAAAAAAAAAAAAGAAAAAAGAAAAGCTATCTGCAATACAGTTTATGAGTCATCCCACCTAGTATCTTGACTATAAAAGGTCTGAACAAATCCGAAGCCTGGAATTTGAGCAAATATATCATGCACCTCCGGTTCAACAAGAACATTCATTTTCTCTTGGTAATACAAGAAAGAAGCAACCTTCAAAGAAGAATGAAAATAGAAAAGCAAATGAGTTAAAACTATGAGATAGTAAACTACTTGCCTGAGATGCTTATCTAAAATAAATGTAAAACCAAGTATTAAAGAACAATAAGGACATAGTTTCCCCTGTATAAGCATGCTGAAAAAGAAAATAGTGGATCTGCTAGAAGTGCATATTTTCTGAAATATGGAACCTTCAAAGATAAGTTCCATACATGAATCATAGAGCTATGCACAACAAGTGGAAATTATATGTTCTCAAAATGAAACAAATGGAGGAAAATCTCCATGGTTTAAGCTAACCAAGATTCAATTGGGCAAAATTAAGAAGTGACTTGCATGACACACTCAAATTCATGATGTAGGAGGGATGAAATCAGTGGACAAGAAGATCCAAAATGATTAGAGAAAATTAATGGTCATATATTCCTTTCTCATTTTGGTTGGCGGATACAAAATTGGACAGAAAGTAGATGAACTCATATTACAGATGATTGACAGTCACTAAATGTTCATTCACAAATTAACGGCAGGTTCTGTAACGTGTTTGTATATGCTGATGGGCTAGTATGACAAAGGAACATATGTCGAGCATATTCTTTTTATTCTAATTGTTGATAAAGAATAAACAGGAGCAAGTAGGCCTATTTGATCTCTCAGCCTGGATTTTTCAAGATATATACATAAGAGTTCAGAAAGTAGATAAGATGATTGTGTAGCTCAGAAATTTCAAATGAGCCAAATTAGATGTCTTACTCTCAAGGAAAATTTGAGGGTCTTCCTTTCAATTGTAGTAAACACAAATGTGAGCCTTGCAAGAGTAAATTAGCAGCTCTATTTAACCTACTGATAACTGCATGCATCCTCAGGAAAAATAAACAGGGAGAGCATACCCAGCATTAACAGAGTAGTCAAACAGAGTCCAAGATCAATTAATGATAACTGGTAAGCACCTCTTTGGCTTCTTCCAAAAGTTCTTGTCCCAGCTTCTTTAGAAGGAGAACGGTCTTTGGCGTGGATTTCCATGAAAGCATCTGCTGCTGGGTGCTAGGATCAGTGAAGGTCAAGGAAGATTCTGCCTTCTTTCTGGACTGCACTCTTACCACACCAGTTGACGACGTGCACATATTTCCTTCAATCAGCTCCATGTTAGCATCAACTGAAGGTTTGGGGGCCTCAATGTTCTCCCTAGCTTCAGGAATTTGTCTAAGAGGTTCCTCAGCAGAAGTTCTGTTGTTTGATCTTGTAGGTAGTGTCCTTTCATGATCAGTCGCAGAAACACCTTCATAAGTAAGAGTTTCATTTTCTTCTGAGTTAGGTAGAGAGCCTACCTCCTGAGTTCCACTACTACCACACAATGGATTCCCACTGGAGGGGACATCCTTATTGGCATTGGGCACAATGTCTGGTGTGTAAAGAGTCATGTATTGTCTCCATTTAGAGACCATAACTGATGTCCTCCAAACTCCTTCCCTGCTGTGGAGATAAATGGGTTTTCTGTATACATCAGAGACCATTGCTGCGAACTTCTCAACCTGCTGCACTGAAGGTGTTGTGCCAACTTCAACAGGAAGTTTAATAACTTCAATATCTCCGAAAAAAATGGCTTCATCCAGAACTTTTTCATAGAAGTTGTCCTTTATAGTCTCAGCTCTGAGATCTATAATAGTTTTGAACCCTCTCTCCAACAGCCATCTAAGACCTTCTTCAGTTACCTGGCCACCTCTCCAAAAAGCAACCTCAGAACTTGCAGACTCTGTCTCTTCTTCCGATGAAAAATGAACAGGATCCCAGTTAGCAAACAATGCATGGCAGGGATGATCATCTCCACGGGAAAATCCAGAATCATAACATAAATTCTTCAGCCTTTGCAGCTTTCTCCATACAGCAATGCTCCTAGGATCATTAGGTGTTAAAAAGTTTTCAAGAGCAACATGCAAGCTCTCACAATACCTCTTCATTTCACCTCTGAAAAAAGCTAGTGGAGGAAGCTTATCATCCATTTCATGCTCATCAAAATCACTACATGTGTTGATTATCAAGTTTCTCCCTGATAGGACATCCTCCCTCCCTTTGTTTAGAAGACATACCATGCATCCTAGAACAGAAGCTATTTTGTCCTCCAGTAAATGTTTATCTTCTGAGGGCACATCATATGAGATACAACATTCTCCAGTCACTGGATTGCATAGTGTGTCCATTAATGTGTTATGAAGTTGTTCGGCAGCTCGAAGGATTCTACAATATGCCTCTATCTCAGCAATGTTCCCAGGTAGAGGGCCAATCCAGGGTAACTTTGATATACCACGGGGCTGGGGAGAACAAATTTCAGGAAAACAGTCAGCTAACTCATGAAGTTCAAATCAATAACTATTCAAGTAGACGGAAATTATTTAGAACTTTATGATACCCCTAGTATACGGGGTAGTCCCTTCTTTTGTCAATAGGGCTACTTATACGCAAAATAAAAATAAAACTGAGCAGAAACCATCCTGGATCACAACTTATCAAAAAAAGATAAAAAATAAACCATCCCCGATCAAGTAAATAAACAATGATAAAAAGAAGGCAAAACATAAAAATACTGAACTAATTAGAAACAAAAAGGAGAGGTAACAAGAACAATAACATAGTTGAAAGATTTGTGTGCAAACGTTGGTTTTGCTTAAGAAATAAATTAATCAACTAAGTTGCTTCAAACAAGAAACACTTGGCTTTTGTATCAGTCTATTCAAGAGACACCAAAATACTGAAACAGGCAATATGCCACATTATTGTGGGGGGGAAACAAAATAGCTAGAAGCAGATCTGATAGCTAGAAACCCAAGCCTATCATTGTTGTGTTTCATACACTATATGCAATCCAAGGAAAAAGAGCATTGGTTGGTAATTGGATTCAATAAAGATAGAAAGGAACACATAATAATACACACGTTCCGACTTCTGCTTAGAGTTAATCTCTCTCTTCTTTTACTTCCTATTCTATGACACATTAAGGTTCAACCTTGGCATATCTTACATGAAGTGAACTGAAAGACAATCTCAAGTCTACTCATTTGAAGACTCATCGGCCTGTAAAGTGACTAGTAAATTTCAAGCAAGAAATGCAAGATGAAAGGTAAGCTTCCAATACCATCCCTTTCTGTCACCGTCAGTGCAGCCAGCTAACAACAACAACATATCCAGTATAGTCCCACAAGTGGGGTCTGGGGAGGGAGGGTAGAGTGTATGCAAACCTTACCCTTCTACCTTGTCAGGTAGAGAGGTTGTTCCCAATAGACCTTGGCTCAAAGAAAGTAAAACACAACATTTATACATAAGCAGTAACAATAGCACGATAGTAAGAAAATAAAGGCATACAAGACAAAAAGCAGTACTCCATAGAAAACTAAGAGTGAGAAATACGGAAATAGTAAAATAATACTAATAGTTCTAGCCAGAGAGACCAGATGCAAAACTATTTAATACTAGCCTTCTACCCAAATACCCAACCTCCACACCCTCCTTTCAAGAATCATATTATCAAGAGTCATATCCTCACAACCAGCTAATTAACAAAATAACAGGGCAAACATCCAAAGCTTTAAATGACAGAAATCAAACTTGAATTACAGGGGAAAATAAGTGGGAGTGGACTACATTTCTGTTTTCACAACGAATTCTCTCCACAACTTTATATGCATTGATCAATTAAAGCAAAAACAGGAAGACCAACCTGAGAATCCAAGCCAATGTTAACAGAGAACGCATTGGAGAGATCAGCACTGACAACAAGCTTCATTCTTCGCCTTTCAACACATTTGAGGTTCCTCCGCAACACAGACCCATATGAATATGAAGACCCAATTCCACCACATCTTATCTGACGAAGATGAATTGCCCCTGTCCGACCCATACCAAACCGGCATGGACAATAGACTGCCATACCACCATTCAGGGTGAAAAACTAACTACTAAACTCCAATTCTTTACCAGAAAATCACTACAACAAATCAATAACTTTGATTTCTCGATATCTGGGTTAGTATAATCCAAACTTGAATTTCAAGATTCTTCGTATCGATTACTTGAAGTCGAAATTCTTATTGTGTTGCTTCTCTCAACAACAAACAAAGGACCATTTAAACAATCCCCAGATTTTGAGTTCGTGCTTATTACGTCTAATTTTCAAGAATCTCAAAGCTTCAATGTGTTGTGTTGATAATGGAGTTTGAAGCTGTATATATGGGGGCGGGAAAAGAGGGAAAGTGGTAAATGTGATGATTTTAGCTACAAGTTGTAAGAAGATGAAAATTAGTAACTAGATTTGTGTGGCGGAGTGTTAGCTATTCTATATTTTGATTGACATTCTTAAATATCGAGTGTCTTAAATAGTAAGATGATGAAAATTGTATTATTTCAACTTTTCCATTTTTTATTTTAAAGATGAAAAGTGAGTTGAAATTATATTATGAGATGTTTTCCAAATTTTAAAATATGAGAATTTAGAATTTTAATAATTAAATACTAAGTAATTTTTAAATATAATAAAAAATAGTTTTTTAAAAAATAAAATTATGACCAAACAAGTCATATAATGTATTACCTTTTTGAAAAACGCAAATATAAAAGTTATTTTCATATCTCTTATCGTCATATGAGCAATGGTGGAGGTAGAAGGTCCCGAGGTTTGGGCGGGGGGGAGGGGGTTGGAATTCATGAAAATTCTAGCTTCATCGCTACCCATTCATCTTCCATCTTCTAGAACCATCCATCTTCAATCTTTCACACTCTAAACAAAAGATTTCAACTCATTCCAAACACAAATACTCAAACATGATTCTAATAGCATCATTTCCTCCATCTCTTGTTCCAACAACAGTTAATCGATTCGCAAGTCTTCATAATTTCAGGTATGTCCCAAATTTATGGCTGAAATCCATTGCTGATGTGAAGGTTTATGTTGTCCTCACATATCTGCGATTTTGTTGATTTATCGAGAAGAAAATAACATATTACTACTCACATATCTGCGATTTTGTAGATTTATAAGAAGAAAATAACATATTACTAACTACTGACTGATCTAACAAAGAGTTCACATTTTATGAAATTGAACTGTGTTTGTTTATCCATAGGAATGAAATCTTCCAAAACTTTCTCTAAAGAGAAAAAAGATGTACAATCGCGTATATAGTTACACATTTATCTAGAAGAATCCAACTACCATCTCTTCCCTGGCATTTTCACTATCGGACTCGAGCAAATGTTGAGAATCGTCCCCCAATAAACAAGGATGGAATCTATCTGGGCTGATGGAAAACACTACTGATTTCAACTTATGCTCCATCAAACTCTGGTACTGATAATCAACTAACACAGCCACACTACTTGTACTGTAGCTACTTCAGGTGTTGTTGCCACTGTTTCTGCTAATTCTACTACTACCCATGATTCGTTAATCAAAGTCTCTTGATTGCTCGTAAATATAAGGGTGGCTTTCAGTATATAATAGTGTTGTGGGATATGGTCAATCAGTGAACTGAATACAATTTTCGTTTGTATTATACTTTTCAACATATTGTTGAATCAAAAATCAGTTGATGATCTTATACCTTTTGTTGGTTATAGTGAGATAAAATAGTTTTACTGGTATTTGTAGAATTAAGTAACAATTGAATGCAATCTATTCTTCAATCATGATGGATACGAAGAAACCCATCCGCTTTGGTCTTCAAAGTTATGGTGACATTCCGACTTTCTTGATTTTTAAGAGGTATATTAATTTTATTACTTCAGTAACATTACATTATTTGGGTAGGATTAACATCGCCTTAGAAAAATTAAAGAAATCATTTTGTACACTCCTACACAACCAAAGATAAGCAAGAAACAAAAGGTTCTCTAAAAAAAACTTTCTAGCATCTATACTAACTGGGTCCTTATAAGTGCACAAAAAGTCACTAGAAATCGAAGATCCTGATATGAACATATTTTCCGCACCTTCAAGGCTTTTTTGTTCATTTCCCTTCAAAGTATGCACATAGCAGTCAATAAGCTACATCCCATCGAACAAAACTTTAGATTACATGTCTTTTTCTTAGGTTTAGGTTTAAAGATCTATATATAGCCGTACTTTATTTTATTTATTTGGTAAAGTCATTTTTCTTGAAGATTGTACTTTGTGAAAGATGTAGCTTTATTTAGTAGAATAAAAACTTTCTGAACTTCTAAAAGGAACCCTTTTGAATTATGTTTTTTTAGAAGACTATATCTATACCATACAATGCTAAACTTCATAAACTCAAGTAGTTAGAGCAAAATGATAGCATTAAACTGACACATTATACTTAGCGTTGAGTCAGTCTGAGACATAATTGCATCTAAATATGTAGCATGCTATACATCACTCTTAGTGGTAATCTATGTAAGTATCAACAAAGAAAACAAACACTTAAAGCTAATCAGAAAATCTCCCTACTTTTAATTGATAGCGAATGATTCTCATTCACATCGTCACATCCTTTATAGTTTAGCTAAATTCTTCTGTTTGCTGTGACTTTATTGCATTCCTCCTCTCCCTTAAGTTATCTACTTCATACTGGTCACTAAAATTTTTAATCAACTTTTATAGTGATGATGATGCAGGGCTACTAAAACAGAGGTCTCCAAACTCTGATGGTAAGTTAGATGAAGTTTGATGCTTAGGTAACAAGGAAACCTACATCATTGAAGGCTGCTTTTGAAGCTTTGGCCGGTGCAGTTTCTTGATCTTCATGAAGATCATCTTTGGAATCGCAACATCCTTTAATAACACAGGTAAACAACATGTAAATGTGATCCTTTACTTTATTCCAATTTGTTTAAGTTGCCAAGTTTAACAGTCATTAACTTCATGATTGTTCAACATCTAACCCTGATTTATATTATTTCTAATCATGAAACAATTTCATAAACATCTTGTCAGTGGATGCTTTAGGCCGAATGATTATAAAAGGGATAGTGCCTCCCTACCCTCACAATTAAGGTAAGGGCGTAGTACACTCTACCCTCTTTAGACCCCACCTTATGGGATTATACTGGGTTGTTGTTGATTACAAAGGGAATAGTAGTGGGCTAATAATTTTGTAGTCTGAATAGAGATAGATTCATTTTTCCTTATTCCAATTTGTTTAACTTATCTGTCTTCGATCTCCCATATTTTACAATGAGAGAAAATTAAAGGATCTCATATCGCAAATACCAAGATTTTCTTGGCATATACTTGGCTTCAAGTTAATTGGTAAATGCCATATAAGTAAGTGGCCGTATGGAGAGAAATGCAGACACACCCGAGCTAACAAAAAATTTTTGCTTTCAGGGAAATGTGACCTTACAAGAGTAGAAAGTCCAAAGCTATTCAAACAGATAATTTAAATAATGGAAGTAGGCACCCCTACCCCTGGAGAACTTCAAAGGATATGAATGTACAAGGAGTAATGTCAATAGAAGTAAAAGCTTATGCAACCACACATGCTCCCAAATAATTATGAAAAAATACAAAATAAAATTGTAATAGAATAGTTTATCTACCTCTGCTCCTCTTTACCTCAGACATGAGGCAATCAATTATAATAGATGAATTATCACTGGTGGGAAAGACCCTTCCGTCTTTCTCGGTCTCATGCAAAATCAGACACTACTTGTTAACATCAACAAGGACAGAAGGAACATCAAAAAGTAGTTTTGGAGATTACTTTTAATGTCACACCATGATCAGAGAATCAAGATATTGTATCCATTAGACCATCAAAATCTACAAACGATTTTAGTTTCTGTAAGCTTGACTTATATGCTGTATTGCTTCTAAAATACCACATATCTGAAGTTGAAAATGATACTCGACTATGAGCACCTTTTAGGAAAGAAAAGAGAAAAGAACACAAACGTACTTGTACTCTTGACTCAGTTATTTTAGTTGATTCTATAATTCTAATAAACTATAGCCTACAGACAAACATCGTACTTAATTAGTATAGAGGAATGTGAAACCTGGGCTGAGGGAGTTGAGACACCAAACAAAAAATTATACTATTTCAACTCAATAATTTATTTGCATCTTTAATTTGTCATGTGCAAACCTAGGATAAAAACCACTTATCTTCAAATCCCTAAGGTATACAATGTTAGTAATAATAATTAGCAGTATTTTCTGAATTCCAAAAACTACAGATTAACAAAAGTCACATTTCCAGAAGTGCTATAATCTAAGAACTTAAAGCTTTGGGGCACCAATTCTACAATTACTAAGCATTAATGCTATATAATAATGTGAGAATGATGAGGTCAAATGATTGATTTATAACTGAACTGATATTTTATTGACTTGAAGAAGTTATAGATGCTTAATACTACAATTTATGGTGAAGCACTATAAATTTCATGAATATTTGTATGGTTTAGGTCCCTTGATTTTGTGACATTGTTATCAATTAATTTTTTTTGTAACTTTGCCATCTTAAGTAACTTTATAAAACTCTCACTTATCAGGAAAATAAATTATCTGTTGGAAAGCGTCAATACATTCATCAGCAGATAGATGTGACCTAAAATAGATCTGAGCAGTGTTTTATCTACTATCCAATACTATTCTATAATGACTTCTTTTTAGCAGTGTACCCGAAAAATGATTTCATTTTGTCTAATGTCTGGGGTAACTCTTATAGTAGGACTTTCAACATACTACAAGAAAATTATGTTTTCTTGAAAAGGTACATATTTGTTTTCATTCTTTACCTTTTATATTTCTATTCTAATAGCATAATGGTCAATATCTATTCGACGGAGCAAGAGTGTGGAAGGAAGTCCTGTCAAAGTCAAAGTTTACTTGGTACTAAGATCAGTAATATTGTAAAAGTTAGTATACATATTGAGGCTCATGATAATGATGATTCAATGTATTCGTAGATTTTTTAAAATATAATTTTGTATTGTTAGACATTTATGTGTATTGTTCTTTAGAGCATTCCTCAATTCATTCAAGTATATGTAATTAATTGGGCCTCAAGCTGGTATCAGAAATGGGATGAAAAAACATATCTAAAAAAATTGGATACATTAATGAGGTTTATTGTTGCTCATGTCAATTTTTATGGTCAGAATTTTGTAGGAAAGTCGGAGACTGGTCCCGATGGGTCTGTCAATTCAGTGGTCTGACATTGTACCGACTCTGGTAAATTTTTTTTGGGATAAATTTCTTTTGTGAATTTTTCTAAGTAAATATCAGGTGTCAGTGTCAATGCGATAACTTTTCTTGTATGTATTGATGTTTGTTATGGGCCCAAAATATATACTTGCTAATGTTATAGTTGGGTAAGTACCCCGAAGTCCCGAGTTTGAGCTTGAGAGCTCAAATCTGAATAAGCTGGCCATTATGTTGATACTCAACATCGGGACAAAAGTTAGAAAAGCCAAAAAAATCCAAAGTATATTTGTGAGTTCCATGTGAGTTATATATTAAGAAATCAATTCTCAGATCACATGGGTTCTATTCCCCCTTCTTCTAATTCTTAATAATATTTGTAAGAATTTAATGTGAAATAGAGACTCACATTTATTCTTTTACTTCAATCCTGGTATGCCTGACATTGTGTTACTTTTATAATAACTGTGAGAATGAAAAAGGTGTGTCATCTAAGTGATATTTATACTATGTTCATTGTTTCTTGTATACTTGTTTTTGAGATGGAAATTCTCTTACAAGCTTGACCCTTATGTTCGTAGGATTATATATGTAGTGTCTTAGGAATTAGGATAGTAAATGATGAATGCTTTCTTTGAAAATCAACTATGAGATGGGATATGTACAAACACGATTTGGAATAAGTGGGGTCCTAAGTACTCTGCTATAAATTTCATAGAAATTTGGATAGTATTACACTGAGTACTTTATTTTATGTTTATGCTTCGTTGTCTGTCCTTTTCTATTTTGTTCTCCATTTATCCTTTGGTATTTCGTTGGTGTTATTTAATTATCCCGGAATTTATTGTGTGGATGCAGATTGTCTATGAATAGAGATACTCCCAATCTTCCTAATCCACTTAAAATCTTTTGTTTATAAATTCAGCTGCATTTGCTTTCTAATTTGAAGCAGTATTGCAACTTAGAATCGAGAGAATGCATAGTCATTATTCCTGTTTGAATTAATTTACTTAGTAAAGTCTTAGAATTGAAGATAAGTTCTATTAATCTATTTGTAAAACATGGTGAAATCTTAACTTTTAAGTTCTTGAATGGAGAGTTTTTTTTGCAGTTTGGCATGAATTGTGAACTTGTTGATTAAATTTTTTTTCCGATACGTTTGAATTTTTGATATATAGTTAGTTTAAGTACTAAATGATGTTTCATAGTTTCTCACATCTAAATAACAAACTACTGTAAGAAACGATTCTATCATTCTCACGCTTTTTTATCACCCAGATGATGCATTGTATTTAATTTTTGCAGATATATATGATGACATGACATCACAGGGACCCAAGGAAGAGGAAAGAGAACAATATATGAACCCTCTATACATTGAACATAAACCATATGCTGATTAAACGTAATGAGTTTCTACATCTCATGTGATTGGAAAAGCACGAGAACAACAACCTACGAACTTTACACTTCCTCTTCTATTATAAGAGAACTGAGATAAGCCATGGAACATGTGTTCAATGGGTATTTGGTGACAGAGCAGTGCATAGTTAATTAGGTTTGATTAACTACTGGAGATGTTAAATCTCAAGTTTTTTTAAAAACAGTTGGGCTGTATGGATGATCACAGTTAATGAGACCTCAATGCTTGATATAATCTTAATGTTTTGACATACCTCATTCAAACTGAAGAGCCTTGCGATTTGATATATTTTTCCCTTTTCAAATTAACCATAACCCGCTTCCTTTTTCCTACGAGCCTCATATTACGATTTGCTAATATTGTCAACACTTGTAAATTTGTAGATTATTCAATTTGAATGGAAATTATTATTGTAATCTTATTTTATAGTATAACAAAGAAGCATCTCATGTCATATGAAGTTTCCGCGGTTGGTTGTGGATGAGGGACTTGATTTTGTTATGATCGTGAATAATTCTCTCCGTATGAGCTATCTTTTGAAATTAAGTTAAGTTAAAAGTTTATTTTTCTTATCAAGTAATGTTTGTTACGTGTTGTTCCAATATTTCTATCATTTTGTCAATTTAAATTTATGAAATTTCATTTATTATATATTTACCAAGTGTACGAATAGATGCTACGCTAATACAAGGAAGCTAAATTCGTTGGGCCCGTGCTTAGCACGGGCATATTATATCTAGTATATATATATAAGAGAACCCTAGGCCCACCTACGTGGTGCCACCACAAATCAGAATTCTCTTTTAATTTATTTATTTCCAAAACTAGTCTTCCCCTTTTATGGAAAGTTGTGACTTTTATGAAAAACTGTGACTTTTATGAAGAGCTGCAACTTTATGAAAAGATGTGACTTTTATGAAACGTTGTGATCTTTCTGAAAGGTTGTAACTTTTCCAAAGAGTTGTGACCTTT
This sequence comes from Solanum pinnatisectum, assembly GCA_035578085.1. NCBI lineage: Eukaryota > Viridiplantae > Streptophyta > Magnoliopsida > Solanales > Solanaceae > Solanum > Solanum pinnatisectum. The sequence continues at coordinate 7,360,703 of CM069086.1, read as the reverse complement.
ACGATAACAAACAATAATCATTTGTTCACACTAACCTTTGTTGTCTATAAATAGAGGGATTTCCTGCCACTATTATTTGTAGGATTTTTTCCGCTATAGAGTAGTCGAATTCAAATACATTAATTAAGCTTCTTATGAAGTTTGTTTCATTCCTCAAAGTTTTCTTTCTCATATTTCATGGAGCTTAATCTTTACTATAAGTCATAGTGATTCATGTAACTATGATAATTTTGTTTTGTTATTTTGGTGACTTTTTTTTTTAACAAACGGCATTACTACTCTTGTACCTTACAGTCCACAACTCATAACGCTGCTGAAATTGTTGAATTTATTACATTTTGTTCTTTAGTAATCAAAACTTTTATTTCTGCCACTATTATTCGTAGGCTTTTTTTTTTGCTATAGGGGAGTCAAATTCAAATACATTAATTAAGCTTCTTATGAAGTGTGTTTCATTATTCAAAATTTTCTTCCTCCTATTTCATGAAACTTAATTTTTTACTGTAAGTCATAATGATTCATGTATCTATTGCAATTTATTTTTGCTATTTTGGTGACTTTTTTTTCAACTTTGTTACAAATTCTAGTGAGGAAGATTGAAAATTTATATTCTCTGTTGTCCCTTTCTACAGGTTTCTTCATATAATTTTGGGAAAATTGCTTGTGGACTGAGCTATATTTGATAGCACACAACAACAAATATGTGATAACTAATATAGAACCAATGATGAAGTTTGTTAAAAGAACCAAACAAATTGCTCTCTTCCTTGCCACAGTTAGTATATTATTTTGATTGTGCTAGAACATGTACCGTTATTAGTTAATTGTCCTTAGATTCAATGTTGGTATAGACTTTAGGGACATTTATAGAGAGTACCAATTGCCTCTGAAAATACATATTTAGCGACAATTAAGCTATTAATTGCCGCTAAAGATCATTTTTTCTGTAGTGATAACTATTTCTTTTGATAAAGTTTTTTTTTTTTTTTTTTTAATAAAGAAGTAATAATTGTTTCTTTTGGCTTCTTTAAATTTAACTTGTGAATCGTAAACTTGGATATAGCCCGACACACTATCTTTTTGAAAAACATGTTAAGCAACATGCATTTTTCTTCTTGATTATTAGGAAAGTAAGGCCGTATTTATTATTATTTGTGGATATTTGTGAGTTCAAGTGCTCACAAAATTATGTTGCAAGATTTTTATATGTTATGTGTCAAAATTTTGATTTAGAATATTCAGTTGTGAACAGTTCCATTTAGATGTCACCTACTGCTTGGTTGATAATTGCATTAATTCTTTGTAATTGCATACTATAACCATAACAATAACTACAGTTCAATTTTAACTAAGTTGGGACCGGTGATATGAAACCTAAGTAATAGTAATGACTATTCTGAGACAATGAGGAAAAATATTTATGATACTAACAATTTTAGGGTCATTTTTAACATATACATGATACAACATACTATAATAAAAAAGAGATCGATGGAGGTTCATAAGAAAAGAGCAGAAGGTCCTCCATTTGAATTTAGTTAATTATGTTTTTGTATGGACATGATGTTCCACTTTACTTGGGAGTGTTGTAGTTCGAGGTTTTTTGGTGTTTTCTTTAACGTTTGATGTTGTTCTTTATAACTTTTTGGAATTTAGAAAATTTCATTACTTCTGACCAACTATTTCCATGGAGATTTTCTTAGACTTCTTTGATATGCTTAAAATCACTCTATGACTCATAATTTTTGTATAACAAAAGCGGAGATTAAAAAAATATAGCACTTTAAGATTTCGAAGGAGCGTTTTGCCTTAAGATAAAATGTTATTTACAATGTAGTGTATGTATCGAAAGTACAAATATTATCGAATGATCATATGTAAGCTTAATAAAATAGTTCAGTATATATATAAAAGAGAATCCTAGGCCCACATACGTGGTGCCACCACAAACCAGGATTCTCATTTAATTTATTTATTTCCAAAACTAGCCTTCCCCTTTTATAAAAAGTTGTGACTTTTATGAATAGTTGTGACTTTTATGAAGAATTGCAACTTTAATGAAAAGTTGCAGCTTTTATGAAAAGTTGTGACTTTTATGAAAAGTTGTGACTTTTATGAAAAGTTGCGACTTTAGTGAAGAGTTGCGACTTTAATAAAAATTTGTGAATTTTATGAAAGGTTGTGACTTTACCGAAGGGTTGCAACATTTTCAAATAGTTATGACCTTTCCTATAATGCACAATAAACATTTATTCACACTACCTTTGTTGTCTATAAATAGAGAGATTTCCTCTTTTTAAAACAATGAAAATTCATAATTTCTTCTTCTGCACAATTAAATATTCGTGTAGTTTGCTCATGTTGACAAACAACAAAAATTCTGAACTTCTTCTTCTTATTCTTCACAGTTAAATATCTGTGTACTTTGCTTATGTTGAGTGGCTTACTGGCACCATTACTTATGTTACAGATCCTGGTATGCATTTTTACGGTCATTAATTTAGGCTTATATTATTAAGGATAAATTATAAGATGTTATGATTTTATTTTTTTTTTACATTATTAATGTTTGTTACAACTAATCTTGTATGTAAGATAATATCGTGTTTTAGTTTTAATGACTGATAGAACTTAAGTATTATTTTATAAATTTTGTAAAACTACTTTCCCGCGCGAGGCGCGGGTAATTTTATTAGTTGCTTTTAAATATGTGGTAGCTGTGTTTTTAGAAGACCAAATTTACTCTTTAACAAGTGATGTATGTCTTCACTACATAAGACCAATGAACTAGAAACCAACATCGGTTGTGGTGTGCAGTGGTGAGACTACGCAATCCTTAATCAGAGGTTTCAGGTTCAAGTCTTAGATATGGAGAAAATTATGTGCCACCTCCAAATAGACGTTATAGTGTGCCATCCAGATTTAGTCAGAACTCCATAGATTCCTGACATCTCATCCAATGTATATGCAAGGTCATATTCGTAGAATCTACGTCTCAAATATTTTTCTAGTCTTTTGAACTTCATATTTTCAAGTTATTATAGTGCAATAAGATTAATTGAAAACTAGAAAGTCCTGTTTCCCCTCCCTTGATATTAAATAGTTAAATGCTTTTAACCATAACATTATTCTGGTTATCGTTCCAATTAAAACATACAAACCATCAAATATAGGAATATATTATGCTTGCAAACTATGTGGTTGTCCAATAATGTTTTAAAGAGAACGAATTGTCAAGTAGTATAAACAAAACATTATGAACACTATCATACTAAGTGATCCCACAAGTAGAATATGGAGAGGCGTAGTATGTACGGAGACCTTAACCCCTACCTTGAGAGGTAGAGAGGTGGTTTCCGACAGACCCTCACCTCAAAATTAAATGTTAAATGAAAGCTCACTTTATAGAATAATATAGTGAAACAAATTAGATAAGAGAAGTGAACACACAGTAGGATCCAAGTGTTCTAACTTCCTACAACTGTAGAGAATTCATTTTTTTTCCTTTTCATGACATCTCTTTCTCAAAAAAAAAAAAAAAAAAAAGGAAGAAAAAAACTACTCAATTCTCTGGCTACAAAAACCGTATACCAAACATATATAGGATTACAATAAATATCTTTATATACAGCGGCTGGCGTATGCTCCTACAGCAGTCCCTGTTTATGAAGTTTGGAAGTCTTTTCTGAAGAAGACGAAGAAGAAGGAATTTAAACGCTAGCATTTCAACTGCAAAGTTTATGTTCTACACGCCTATTGCATTTTTGGATGAAACTCTTTCAGCAGTACGTTAGGAACTTCGAGAAGAATATCATCCATCCCTGATCTTGCACAGCATCTATGATTAGATTGTGATAATGTCTAGCGCCTTGTGGTGCAGCAACTTCAACTGGGAAAAGTTCCCTTTCTGTGAATCCTCCCTGAAATGAGAAAAATGATTTGACAGTCAAAAATATGCAGCAACCGAATTCAAGTTGACAATGTCAAGACTTGTCTGGGGTTGGGTGGGGGTGGGGGTGAACTTACTTTAAAGTTAAATATAACACAATGGCTTAATTCTTCAATCAGCGTCACCCAGTCCATCACTACCATCACCTCTCTTGGATATAGGGGTAAGATTCGATTTAGTATTTTTCCTTTGAGAAGCAATTTCAGCATTTTTACGCAAGACTGCTCCAGGAGATGGGTAAGGGCGCTGTTGAAAGAGAGGACCCTGAAATTTGAAGAACCGGAAAGATATCATTTTAAGTTAAAGCATACAAGGAACAAAAGCATATTTATAAAGCAGGAAATTGGATATGAGGAAGCCACTGATGTCTGCAACAGAAGGATGAAACCTTAATAAACATAAACCAAATCAAGATTAGTGCAAATGGCAACGTCAATGAGTCAACTTTACTTTTGAACAGAATTTTCCACGTGATTTTGATTTTAGCCAATGGCACTCAAAGATATAAATACTTCAACAATGAAATGTTATTAATTGACAACTGATAGCATGCTCCCCACACATCAAAGATGTATTCTTATCCAACACTTCTTATAGACACACATGGAGGAAGTTCTCAAGAAATTGCAAACAGACAATACAGAGAAATTCTATTACGAGCATCTTTTTTCTGCATTCCTTGTTATTTGATCGATTAAGTGCAGACGAAACACCTAAAAGAAATTACAAAGAAAAATATGATCCCTCATCAAAAGTTTTTAAGTCGTAATATTATATACTCCCTCCGTTCCTATTTATGTTGTCCTTACTAAAAATGCTCCTTAACATTTGTCATTTCACAAAACTTATGCATAAATGACAATATTCTTCCTATTTTACCCTTGAGAGTATTAACCTTGAAAATATGTATTTGACCGTAGGAAAACTAAGTAATTAATTCATGTTCATTGGTCAAATTAATTAATTAAAATAAATTAATTTATGTTCATTTATTGAAAACTTGACTTCAAGAGAATACTAAATAAGGATACAATGGTAAACTTACCAAATTTCTTAAGGGGCGTGAAATCTAAAATGGTGACAACTAAATAGTAACGGAGGGAGTAAAACCTGTCTGGCCCAATATGTGCGCAACATTAGACAGACATGCTCGTGTATGTCAAGCATTCCAAATGCTTAAACAAAAGGTAAGGATATGGCACATGAATGCTTCAGAGAAGCTCCTAATCCCAGCTAATGTAACAAGAAATATGGTAAACCAAATTCAACTTGGAATGAAAGAAACCTGCCTATTATTTGAAGACCAAGAAAGCAGTAGAATGAGCTCAGTAAAGCATCTACTCTTATCACCAAAACACTTGACCAATTTTAACCAGTAGGGACTTTAAGGGTGGAATGCTTGAACAAATTGTTGTATGACGTCTGTTATAGTAGCGTTTGAAGAAGGTTTTTCAATGACGTTAGTTTCGCAGGCAACTTGTGCAACATCGACTAATCTGTCAGGCTACCTGATATAATCACAAGCAAAGGTGCAGGTAGACCCACACACTAAGGTTGGAGCAAATGGACTTGAACCGAGTGGTGTCACTGTTCGAACCTGGGATCTCAAGGTTCTTACTTGTATGGCTCAATCCCTTAACCATCACATTATTGACAACATCACACATGATTTGAATTATAAAGAATTAGTTTGAGTGGAAAATTTTGACTTTAACAGAGGATTCAAATTTATAAGTTTCAAATGCAAGTCTCTATAAGTATCACTTGAAATAATTTCAAAACAAAGGCTGCGATGACTTTTTCCTTTCTAGGATAAAGGGTCAAAATGCCCCTAGACAATGTGAAATGAAGCAATTTGCCCTCCATTACAAAAGTGTCTCGCTCCTACCCCTGTCGTAACCAAAGCAGCTTGTTCTTTCCCTTATGGGGTAGCAGCAGCAGCTAAAGGGAAAAATTTAGACCATTCCAAAAGTCTAAGGGTACATTTGACCTTCTATTCTACTTTGCTCAGGATCTTTTACTGTTTTACAAACAGACCATTTAAATCTGACAGAAGGTAATTAAGAATCATTTATATGAATAACCTATAAAAGGATGAATACATGCGTACATCAATTTAAATTGAATGTGTGAACTCCTTTTTTTCTTTATGCCACCCGTGAAAAAATAATTCCCTAACTTAATCAAGTTTTTTTATTCTCTAACAACATTCTTTACTTGATCTATCCATACCAATTTTGGGAATAGTTGCGATCTCAAATAGTAGAAAATGTCATAACTAGAACAATCAAACATCGGAAAAAGGACAAATATACCCCCGAATTTTGATAAATGGTACGTCTATGTCTTCCGTTATACTTTCGGGTTGTGTATACCCTTACCGTCAATATTTTGGTACGTATATACCCTTAATTTAAACGGAGGGACACGTGTCACGATCTTAATGGTCTATGAGACACGTGTCATGATCTTAATGGTCTATCCAAATTTAAATTAGACCATTAAGATCATGACACGTGTCCCATAGACCATTAAAATCATGACACGTGTCCCTCCGTTTAAATTAAGGGTATATACGTACCAAAATATTGACGGTAAGGGTATACACAACACGAAAGTATAACGGAGGGCATAGACGTACCATTTATCAAAATTCGGGGGTATATTTGTCCTTTTTCCCATCAAACATTATTTCCTTTCAGGTAGAGCCGTTAGATGAGAAAAGTGAAATAATTTGGGATAATTTTATACCAGCATGCTAAATTGATCTCCTACAATAAGTAATTTTTCATAACAGGTTACATATGATTACAAGAAAATAGAACAACCTTGTTGGATCCAAATAAATTGTATGAAACATTATTTATGCTATTGATGTATATGAAAAATTAAAACGAATCTTCTCATTTAAGATTAGTTAGTTCTAAATATATTTATTTCTTAATTGACCTCTATTTTCTAAAGCCAAGAATGCTATGATCATTTCCTTTAAATTCTTTAATAAATATAAGGGCAAAAAGACAAAAATTACCCCTAAATGATGTGAAATGGAACAGATTTACCCTTTGTCAATAGTTGGGGTCAAACTTGCCTCTCCATTACTAAAATGGGCTAAATTTGTCGTTATTTTCAAATTGCAGAAGCCTAGCAATGGTGATGTCACGTGTCCCGCAAATAAGGATTAGTTTTTTATAATGGAGGGCAAATTTGAACCTTTGACATGGTTCGGGGGCAAATTTGACTCTTCTCCCTAATTTTGAGTTTTAAATTTTTTTTGGTTCCTCCTTTCTCTCTCCCTGCCACTACCACTACCTCTTACCACCAATCACCCTTTGTTCCTCCCTCCTCCCAAGTCCCACCATTGTCACCATCACACCATCTTCTCTTCTTTTTTTCTCCCTCTTCCTCTCTCCCCAAACTCACCACTTCCACCACCAGGAGAGAATGCGCTAAGCGGCTTGAACACGCAAACATATAATACTATTTAATGCAAATGTATAGCCGCATAGGGGTCAAAAGAGGAAGAAAGGGTGACTGGAGGTAGAGGTAGCATACCTTGTGTCCCCATATACTAGTCGTTTTTCTCTGTAACAATTATGAAGTACGGAAATGCACATTTTTTACAAGTATCAAAATGCACTTAGTCTCACTTTTGTCAATATGGTCATTTTACTGATGATAATGGTATGAGGTAGGTAGTGTTTTTATAGGTTTGCTTGGGGAGTACTTGAGCCATGAAGCTAAGAGCAGCCGTTTAGGCAGCCCTTTAATGTGACCAAACCATTACAGCATGTGTCTCAACAGCCACCCGTATTGAAGAAAGAGAAACTAAACAATAACTATTGTTGGCGAAGTAATATATTTATGGACAAAATGCGTTATAATTGATTAAGTTAGTGAGTAGAAATAAAAATTAAAAAATCATTATAAAAGAATTAATCACTATGGAAGGAGGTTATAGTAGCGAAGTACGGTGAAATAAACCCCTGGTGTACACTGTACAGAGAATGTTTCTGAACCTTATGGTGTGGGTGTGTGGAGAACAATCAGAAATCTTTGGCCACAGATGGAAGCAAATTTATATCTCAAAGTGGGGAATGGAAACAAAACAAATTTTGGAAGGATGGATGGGTTAATCAAACGTCTCTCAAGGATCTTTTCCCAGATCTGTTCCTCATTTGTGAGAATCCTGAAGATAGAGTGTGTGATTGTTGGACAGAGCAGGGATGGAACATATCATTTAGGAGAATGCTTAATGATTGGGAAATAGAGAGGGTGGCAGCTCTGCTGGGAACATTAGGTGGAATTTCCATTACCCCAACAGCTACAGACAGGGTCTTGTGGAAACTCAGCACGGATGGGGTTTTCTCAGTCAAAAGTGCATATAACAGCAGACTACATGAGATGCCTAGGGGAACACAATATCCTTGGAGGTACTTCTGGAAGAGTGTCATGCCCGCCAAAGTGAAAGGTTTTACTTGGTTAGTGATTAGGAGAGCTTGTCTTACTCAAGAAGTCTTACAAAAGAAAGGTAGACAACTAGTTCCCAGGTGTTTTCTTTGCAACATAACATGGGAAACCAATAAGCATCTATTTTTACATTGCAAGTTCACCACTCAGCTATGGAACCTTTTCCTCAACATTACAAGCACTAGCTGGACAATGCCAAAGCACACATCGGATCTTTTGAGTTGCTGGATTAGGAGGGGAGGAAGTAAAAGTCAAAAGAGATGGTGGAGATTAATACCATCATGTATATGGTGGTCAATATGGAAGGAAAGAAATGGGAGATGCTTTAAAGATAGGTCCAATTCCATACATAAAGTAAAATGGAATTGTATTGAAGCTCTACTTCTTTGGTGTAAACTACTTTGTATAGAAGATTTAGATCAGATTGTAGATTTGATAGGAAGCTTGTAATTGCTCACTTTTGGAGGTGGCCAGCATACCCTTAATGCTGATGAATACAATTTACCAATTTCAAAGAAAAAAAATTAATCACTAAATATGATGAGAAGCTTAAACTGCATCTTTTAAAATCTGAAACATAAATTTGAAATGATTGTTCAACTCTATTGATATGATTGTTAAAATTCATATATTTCGAGTAAATTGTTTTTCTTCCAACACATATATCTGAAACTATTCTTCAATTTCTCCTGTCTTTACTAAATCTATGTTTTAATTGGGATTTGTGCTTAAAGCACTAGCTGAAATAAGCATTCATTGTGTTTTTCCTTACAATGCACAAGCATATCTCTTGCCATGGTGAACGGAAACATGGGCACATGACTAATGGATATTGGTTGTGATAGAAATATCCCAGTATATATGGTATCGTAATGGGATTCTTCTGTTTGCAGGCTACAATCTTGTAGGTCTTTCTTTTTCCCTTTTACTTTCTCTGTGGAAGTCAAGATTACATTCTTTTTGAGAGCATCTAGAAGTGTTGATGTATTAAAGGGGTGTATCACCATCTCTTGTGATGAAATAAAAAAATGTTTTTCTTAAAAATGAACATAATATATAGAAGTTAAGACAAGTTAAGCCTTATTGATTAACTTGAAAAGCAGTCAACATACCGTTGCAGTGGTATCTGCTGCCCGTGGTTGCACTCCTTTGAGACCTACAACCCTACAGAGTCAGCAATAAAAGAAACTATCAGTTAATAACTTCAGAACTTCTAAAATCTGCAAAATGCACAACCATGTAAGTGGACACAAGCAGCAGAGGCAACAGCCTTGGAATACGCACCAACCACCCCTAGGAGCATCCGAATAAGAGCTTGGATCCATGGGATCCAATTCATCATCCTCATCATTTGTGCGTTTCCGTTTGTCTTTTTTGTTGCTTTTACTCATTGGTGGTTTGAAACTAGACCTGCAGTCTGAATGATCAGATAATTGACTTTTGAAAATTAAAAAGATTCTCCTTTCATTTTGCCTCCTTGATCTATATGCATGAACTTGGTTAAACAGAATTCTCAATTAGTTTCATTAGTGCAGTGAACAGTTTGCCTTAAGCTAGTCTAAGTGGTAGTTAATTACTAATACTTTTTTTAATTTTTTTTCCTTTTTTTTTCACTCCTTCCTCTGAGCTCCATTAGTGACATCATCTATGTTATTCATCATTTACCAGACAAACTGCTTACCCATAGTGGTAATAAAGCAAGTATGAGAATTCAGCATGATAAACAAGAGCAGCTAGTTTGCAGAAACTTTTTCAAGAAAAATTACTTTCACTGCCATCTATATCTACTGTATTTCACCAATATAAGTTCCAAATTAGTAATAAGGAAGAATGTAGAGATATAAACATTTATTAATTTAATGTTTAGAAGGATAAAGAATTTAGTTCATTCACCAACTGGCATGATGATGCATCACTACTAAGTGCAAAACTAACATACATGGATTCCATATGACAAAAATAAAGCATCATTATCATAGTTCATAGACAAAAAGGACTAATGCAACATCAAGGACTGAATTCATAGTGGGATGCACACATATCAGGAAGACTGTCAGAAACTAGTGAGACACCAACTGTGCAGAATCAGGATGTGATGCTTAACTTTAATATCCTCTAGCTTAGTTCCAATCAGTTCCTCTCAAACAAACCAGTTGGAAAGAAAAAGGGATAAGGAGAGGCTTAATAACAGCAGACAGAACCAAGAATTGCATGGGTTCTCTTTAAACGACACCAAGTGTACCAGCAAAGCTGTTTAAAATTATATAGCTATGATCTGTGAATAGACAGCATACCTCTGCCTCTGAAACTTTTTGTCAGCGTCTTCTGTGACACCTGCATCCCCAGAAGTTTGTTGTTGTCTCTCCACATTTGCTGACACATACTGGCTTTGAGGAAGCTTGAGAACTCTGCATTCGGAACGATATCCATGTTCAGACAAATGATGCATCCTAGAAAATTATGATCGTTGAATTTGAGCAAACTACTACTTCAAATCCTTGGCTATTAGCCAAGAAATACTTTAATTTATTTAGTTAAGATCTACAAAATGCCCTCTCAAATGTGGTACTAATTCTGGGAATTCTTGGAAAATTAGTGATTTTCTTACTCAATTTCTAGTGTTTGGTAAGTAAGCAGAAAATATTTATTTCAAAAGCATTTATATAAAATCTAGGGAAATACTATGGAGATGGAGGTAGGGGGTAGGAGTCTGATTTGGTGTGTCGGGGGATGGGGAGGATTAAATTGCCACATATGGAACTTGTTGTGTTATGAAGGAATAATTTCATTTTAATAAAAGGGAAAAACTCATGTATACAAGTAGTATACAAAAAAAGAAAGCTTACAAAAACAAATGGTTCTCCAAAATGGACACCCATTCATGTACAAATGGGAATCTCATGGGTACACTAAAAATTAAATAGGGATAAAAGGCTATTCATCAAATATACAAAATCATGTTCAACTCCTTCAAAAGTTCTTCTATTTCTTTCTCACCACACTACTCACATAAGAGCTAATGGAGTAATGTCCCCTGATTTGGGCCTTCCCTTCCATCTTCTAAAAGCCCAACTAAACAAAGTTCATGTTAACGTCCCCATAATCCGCAGGAATTCAAACCATCTCAGAATCACCCACCGTAATCATGAAGCAATCTGACAATGAAGTAGAAGGTGATCCACATCCTCTTCTGATTTTTTGCACAAAAAGTACCAACTAACATAGGTGAACCTTCTTTTCCTCGGATTCTCGGTTGTCAAAATTTCTCTTCTAGTTGTCAGCCATATGAAGAAACATTCCTTTCTTAGTGCCCTTCAAATCCAAACTGCATCATGCCGCCATATCATCTCCTGTGAGAATCTAGGCATAATTAGACTTTACTGAGAAACAACCACCATTGCCTAACTCATGTCTCCCACCTACAAGAATCCTAAATTTCTAAGGGTAGAGTTTGTTTGTAGGCATCTCAAGCAAGTTTTGCAATTCTTCCATCTCCGAATCATGAAATTTCTACCAACTCAAGATCCCAAAGAACATTTCTTTCCTGTATCTCCCTAATTTTTGGATTGTCATCTCTTTTTGGCATGAAATACTATGAATGTTTGGATATGTGGCTCTCAAAGTGAGTCCCGCACCACCTATGGCCCCAAAATCTAAGATTACTTCCATCCCCTACCTTGAAAGTTATGTTATCACTAAAGTCCTCTCAGCCTTTCAAGATAATTCTCCGTAGCTTGCACCCAAAATGAGCAGTACTGTTTCTAACTCTCCACCCCCACCCCCACCCCTTCCATAAATCCATGTGTCCGCTATCACCTCTCTCCATAGTGCATGATACTCTGCTCCTCTGCTTTCCCTACTCTACTTCCACTGCCATTTTCCTCATTTTTAAAGAATTTGTATTCCTAGAGACAATATTTTCCAAAACATTGACCAACAAAGCTTGAAAAACTGAAAACATTTTCCTCCAAACCAAACACACCCTAAATACAAAAGTTCTAAAACAAGGAAATCAAAAGAGATTATGCTAAAACAAGGAAGCTGACAAAATCCAAACTATGATCAGTCTTCACAAGGGCCAGACTGGACCAGCTAAACAGATTAAGTAAACATCTAGCTTTCAAGGAATGGTTTGGAGTTGAGATTCATAAAAAAAAAGTCAGCAATTTTTATGTCCATACGCACAAAAATATACTTGCAGGCAACATTGTTGTCACTTGTCAATGGTGCGCTTAAGCTCTGAAGCGAGGCTCAAAACGTGTTGAGCTTTGCCTCACTAAATGTGCATTTCAATGTCATAATCAAGGTTCTAAGACATACTTCTCCTTGCAAGAGGTGACACTAAACAATTGATATTTCACTTTATAGCAGTTTTTTCACTTTCTTTGTTCATATATATTTTTTTTTTGACAGAAGTACTGTTGTATTCCTCAGCATTAAGGGATGCTGGTCACCTTCAAAAATGTTTTACAAGAAGAGAAAATAGATTCTAGATTTACAAAGCTTCTAAGAAATCGACAAATTCATCCATTTCCTCTATACAGTTCTCCTTCCACCAAAAAAATAATGTGACTAGACAACTCCATTTTACATCATGAATGGACTTAACTTTGTCTTCAAAGCATCTCCCATTTCTTTCTTCCCACACTGACCACCAAATGCAGGAAGGTATCATCGACCACTACTTCTTCTGGTTTTTGCTGCCACCCCTTCTGATCCAACAGCTCAACAGGTCATTCATGCTTATAATTATTAGTATTGGACTAAACATATATATTAGTATTTTTTTTTTCTCCCTTGGCGCCTTTTCTCACGCTTTATTTGCGCTTAAAGACCCAATGGACTCAGAGCTTTTTTGCACTTTTTGCTTTTGATTATACTGGCAGGCACCATAATCTAGATTTTCTTGATGGCTTTCCCAACTTTCCATGAAATCCAGCTTTCATATGCATCTTTTATACTGAATGACATGATCCAACTTTGTCAAAATCGAGAAAGATAGTCCCAAAGATCTTTTGCTTTGAATTGTGAAGGAATATCCATGGTGTATACTATTTGCAAACGACATAGTTCTGATTGATGAGACATGGGACATAGTTAATGCTAGGTTGGAGGTTTGGAGACAGGCTCTGGATTCCAAAGGGTTCAGGTCGACCAGGACCAAAACAGAATATTTAGAGTGCAAATTGCACCTAAGGATGTGGCCTAGTGATCTATGAAGTGGGTGAGAACCCTGAGGTCTCAGGTTCAAAACTGGACACATAAAAAACACTAGGTGATTCTTCCCATCCATCCTAGCCTTGGTGGACAAAGTTACCTGGAACATGTTGTTGGTGGCAGGTGATAGGTATTCCATGGAATTAGTCGAGGTACGTGATCATTGACCCGAAAACCACGGTCATCCAAAAAAAAAAAATTAGAGTGCAAATTCACTATTGCGTCGCATGAAGCAAATATGGAAATAAGGTTTGCCACATATTATTCCCAAGAGAGAAATTTTTAAGTATCTTAAGTCCGTAATTCAGATTAGTGGAGACATTGATGATGACGTCACACATCGCATTGGGGCTGCATGGATGAAATGGAGGTTTGCCTCGGGAGTCTTGTGTGATAAGAAGGTATCACCTAAACTTAAAGGGAAGTTATATAGAGTTGTGGTTAGACCGTCTTTGTTGTATGGGGCAGAGTGCTAGCCAATCAAGAACTCACATATGCAGAAGATGCATGTTGCGCAGATGCGGATGTTGAGATGGATGCATGGGCATACTAAGAGCAATAAGATTAAGAATTGAGGTTACCCGGGAGAAGGTGGGGAGTGGCTTCTATGACGGACAAGATGAGGGAAGCGAGATTGATATGATTTGGACATGTGCAAAGGAGGTGCATTGACGCCCTAGTGAGGAGGTGCGAGAGGCTGGTTGTAGAGGGCACACGAAGGGGTAGCGGCAGGCTAAAGAAGTACTGGAGAGAGGTGATTAGATAGGGCATGGCACAACTTCACCGACATGGCTCTAGATAGGAAGGAATGGAGGTGGTGTATTAGGGTAGAGTTATAATAGTCGTAGTACTAGTTGTACCCTTGTAATTCTTGTCATATGTAGTTTATTGTGTTTTCGATTATCACATTATTTTGATGTTTGTTAGTATTCCTCTCTTGTAGACTTGACATTGGTTTCATTATTAGCGGCTATGCTTTTTTCATTGATGTCTTCTTCCTCTACTTGGGGTTGATACACTTGAGCCAAGGGTCTTTCGGAAACATCTTTATTTCCATGAGGTAGTGGCAAGGTTTGGGTACACTCTACCCTCCCCACACCCCACTAAATGGGATTTCACTGGGTATGTTGTTATTGTTGTTGTTGTTCCGGGACATGTAACTCCTGATAGTTGAATATTTCGTTTGCTAAAGTTGAAAAGAACCTTTTAGAAAATAGGTTTGTTCTTTTAATCTGCAAGAGTTCTCAAAAGGATTTATAACATGTTGGGCCACTTCACCCATTGATTTACTGCCTTGAAAAATTTCTCAACTTTCAAATGGTATCATAGCCAAAACTTTGGTAAGCCCATTTGCAACAGTGTCTTCTCTCTGCCAACTGTGTTGCCCTATGCTTTTCTAGCAACTCAACCCTCGAGCCATTACCTTTGCTCCGGTCCTTAGCATATTAAGTCAACTCTCTCTTCTCTCTCAGCTCAAGGACCATTCTTTAGCCTGATGAGTTTGATCTCTCTTTACATTAGGTGAACTCTATAGTAAAAAAAAAAAAAAAAGAGAAGACAAAAATAGAAGTCTTCAATCCATGAGTAAACTCTAGAACTGAGTTATACATATGGAAGGGTGCTAGAAATACACGTGTCTGTCATTGCTTGAGTAATGTCTCATTCCACTCCACCATTCCTGGATACTCAAATTGTTACATCAAACCGAAAACACTAAACTCAAAGAACCCTTCTAAGTCAACTGCATGTGGTAGATGTTGGACTGCACACATAGACAGTGCAGTGAATTAACAAGTAAATAAGGGGAAAAAACAAGAAAACCCTAAAAGTTGCACTATAAGTTTAAGTTCCATTGGAATCTTACTCGAGCAAAAGTACTCATATTCAGTAGCATTACATGAAAACAAAGACGAGACAAATAAAACAAAAATGTCAAAAGGAGAAATATATGCAATGACAACTTACCGAGTGCAATGTTTGCAGTAACCCCATGACTGTACAAGGCCCACACCCCATCCACCACATTCAATGCATCTTGGGAATGTGGAAGCTTGGTCAACCTGAGTTACATTAGTTGCATTGTTGGTGACTGCTCTATCATGGTGCTGAATGGCAACCTGCTGTGGTTTAGAAGGATGTTTCCATTGTGATACATTAGTCTGTGAGTTATAGTAATATTTTTGACCTGCAAACAGTTTGAATAATAGAAAACATAGGCTCAATATGACATAAAATGTGAAGAGCTCAAACAACTAAATTTGCATTTGGATTGCTTTGATGATTAGATACCGACAACAATCAAAACTGTGACCAGCAAAGTCTAATACCTTAGATAAGATCCTCTTTGTTCATTCGTCTAGTAGCAAAGGAATGCAATGTATTACTAGTTACACTCCTCACCAGTTCAAAAGGAGAACGAAAAAGAGACATGTCAAACCTATGATGCACAGGGATGAGGGATCCCAGTTGTAGTAAATGCATGCCTAGTTGGCAATTAAACAATGGAGAAGCCCCACTATGATAAAGGAGGAATGTAACAGGACCTATGGAAGGGTTTGGAAAATCAGCATGGGCTCATTCCAAGCATAACTGCACCTTCCGCTATTTTTAATCATAAAACACAGCTTTTACCTTAATATATCAGGATATAATTACAGCAATGAGGGAGGGAGAGGGCGGGGGGGTGGGGGGGATTTATAAGAAGAATATCAAGATGACAGCAGTAGGTCACCAAAGGTCGAACCAACTTTATCAATTTGTGTCTCGTGCTCTGAGAAACATTGTACTTCGCATTCAAGTGTTTAAGGTTTATCACAACTTTAATCCCCAGATTTACAATTAAAGCACTTCAGGGCCTTTTGGTTTTTACTTACCCAAGAAAAAAAAAAAAAAAAAAAAAAGCGGGTTGTGATTGGTCTAGAATCAATCCAGCTATATTTCCAAGTCCTTCCATTCATGTCAAAGAGCTTCGAACTTACAAATATCGTTCTCTGTACCAATATGACACTTTTATCGAGTAACTAATAATTTCATTTGCCGTAACCTACAAATGAATGACCACTTGGGTCTGGTCGGTCAGGAGAAGTTAATGATTGTTGTTCCTGGCTTAGGCCCAGAACTATTCATTTTTTTTGAGAAAAGGGTAACCTTGTATTCACACCAAAAGATTCATCATCCAAAAAATGATGAATTGGAAACTTACATCCCACATAGGGTATTCTTTACAAGTTTCCTATAAAATCAACTAATTCTATTATCTCCCCTATCAGATTTTGTTTACACCAAAAAACCAAAATGCTTATACAATTCATTCTAATTTTCTGTAAGTTTTTTGTCCATCAAAGCACCTTGAGTTCCTTTCTTTCCAAAGAGTCCACCTTATGCATGCTGGGATTGTTCTCCACCAGAATTCTTTTCTTCCTCAATTGTCAATACCTTTCCAACTGCTTAGGAGTTCCATTGTCGTGTTAGGCACCACCCACTGAACTCCTAACAAACAAAAAAACATGTTCCATAGGCTCAAAGCTGCCTTACAGTGAAGGAATAGATGATCATTGATTTCTTCTTCCTGCTCACACATGACACATATTGAGAAAATCTGCCAGCCCCTTTTCTGTAAGGCCTCATGAATTAGGCATGCCTTTCTACATACCAACCAAGTAAAACAAGCCACCTTTGGAGGGCATTTGGTCTTCCAAACTAGCTTCCAAGGCCATCTATCTAGCTCTGTCTGTAGTGTGTTAAGATTCCAATAACATGATTTCACTGTGAACACCCCCTTGTTGTGTAGTTTCCATCTAGGTTTGTCATGTCTCACAGATAGAGCTGGATGTGAGTTTAGAACTTCCAATAAATTGGCAACTTCTCCAATTTCCCAGTCATTAAATGCTCTTCTAAATAAGAGATCCCAACCCTGTTGGCTCCAAACTTGGGCTACCTTGGCATTCCTCTGAAGACATAAGGTATATAGGTGTGGAAAAGAGTTTCTAAGACTATCTTCTCCAATCCACACCTCATTCCAAAAGTCAGTTTTTAAACCATTACCCACAGTGATTGAGATGTTATTGTTGAACTGGGGCCTCAGTCTTCTTATGGTTTTCCAGACACTACACCCAATAGTGCCCACAACTTCCTCAGTTGTCCATTGAGTAAGTAAACCATATTTCCCTGCTATAAATCTTCTCCAGATGGCTCCTTCTTCTGAGCAGAACCTCCAAAGCCATTTTTGCAAAAGAGAAATGTTCTGTTTTCTGAGGTTCTTCAAACTAAGCCCCCCTTGCTGATTGTCGAGGGTCAAAACATCCCATTTCACCAGATTGTAACCTCTCTTCTCCTTGTTTCCTTGCCATAAAAAGGACCTCCTCACACTGTTAAATCTTTTCTCAATGCTCTTTGGTATTGGGAAAAGGCTCATCATGTATGTTGGGAGTCCATCCAGTACTGACTTGATGAGAGTCAATCTGCCCCCCTAATGATAGATATTGACTTTTCCACCTGGACAATTTTTTCTCACACCTTTCCATCACCCCACTCCACACTTCAATTCTTTATTTTTGGCCCCTAATGGCAACCCCAAATATTTAGTTGGTAAGGAGTCCACTTGACAACCCAAAATAGCAGCCAACTCTTGCAAATTCCCAACCTGGTTGATAGGGAAGATGTGGCTTTTCAACCAGTTTACATGAAGACCTGAGATTCCTTCAAAAATAGTTAGGATGGCTCTTAGATGCCTGATATGACTTGACTCTGCGTCACAGTAAATTAAGGCATCATCTGCATATGACAGATGCGATACTTCCAGATCTTCCCCTCTTCCTGGCTGAGCACTGAAACCTTTCACCCATCTATTTGCATTTGCTATCCTGAACATGTGATTTAGACCTTCCATAGCTAGCAAGAATAGGAAAGGTGACATGGGGTCCCCTTGCCTAAGACCCCTGTGAGATTGAAAGAAACCTTCTGTATTGCCATTTATTATAAGGGAAAACTTCACACTAGAGATACAAAAACTGATCCATTTGATCCACCTTCTACCAAAACCCATGTCTTTCAAAATTTTGAGGAGAAAATTCCAATTGACATGGTCATAGGCCTCTTCAACATCCAATTTGCATATGATCCCTAGTTTCTTCTGTTTAACCCTTATGTCAACCAGTTCATTGGCTAACAAGGATGCATCAAGAATTTGTCTCCACAAGGATGCATCAAGAATTTGTCTCCCTCTCAAGAATGCCATTTGGTGTCCATCTACTAGTTTTCCATTAACTGTTTTAAGTCTTTCAGTTATCAGTTTAGAGATAATTTTGTAAACCCCACCCCCTCAATCAAGCTAATAGGTCTGAAGTCCTTTAGTTCCACAACCCCGGGTTTCTTTGGGATCAATGCTATAAGGGTCGCATTGAAAGATTTTTCAAAGATTCCCCTTTGGTGAAAATTATGAATAGTCTGCATCAATCTTCCTTCAATGTATCCCAGCATACCTTGAAAAAGCTCATAGTGAAACCATCAGGGCCAGGGGCTTTGTCTCCATCACATTGTTTGATAATTTGCAACACTTCTGATTCTGTGAAAGGTCTCTGAAGCCAATCATTCTCCTCTATGGAAACTGTAGGACATCCTGTCAAAACAAAAGTAGATCTCCATGGCTCTGGCTCAGTGTGTAAATCGGAGTAGAAATCTATCATATCTTTTTTTATTTCTTCTGGTTCTTGTACTTCCTCGCCCCTTATCACCAATCTATCTATGTATTGTACCTTCTATGTGATGTTGCCAATCTTTGGAAGAATCTGGTGTTCTTATCCCCTTGTTTCAACCATAGTGTTCTAGATTTTTGCCTCCATTTTTCTTCTTCATGTTTGGCCAGTACTTCAAGTTCCACAAGTATTGTTGCCCTAACCATCATTTCTTCTTGTGATAGTTCTCTGTCTTCCTGGGTTCTGTCCAAAACAGCCAGTTCTTCAAGAAGATTGTTTTTCCTGTTAGCCATTTCAGAGAAGGTCTTCCTACTCCACTCTTTCAATTTTTGTTTCAGCAAAATCAATTTGGTACACAATTTATAGTCTGGACACCCTTCAACTATGAAGCCATTCCACCATTCCTGGACCATCTCATTAAATCCCTCCACTTTCAGCCACCAATTCTCGAATTTAAAATAGGAGTGCCATTGTTCCTAGTCACCACACTCCAAAATGATAGGACTATGATCAGAGGTTACTCTAGGCAGAATACTTTGTCTAATGTTCTTGAAGCTTTCCTCCCATTCCATAGAGTATAGGAATCTATCCAACCTTGCATTACTCTGATGATTGAGCCCCCTGACCCAAGTGTATTTACCCCCAATCAAAATAGGGTCATGAAGCTCCTAATCTTCAATGCATTTAGAGAAGTCAGTCATCACATTAGTTGTTCTGGAACATCCCCTTCTTTCCACTATATGTCTAACCGTGTTTAAATCTCCCCCAGTTACCCATGGCCCTTCACTCAGTTCCTTCATTGCAGCTATTTCCTCCCAGCATTCAAGTTTCTCCTTTCTGGTGTGAGGAGCATATACACCAGTAAAGGACCAACAGAAAGATTCTTGTAGAGCTTCAAATTTATATGTGATTGAGAAGTTGCCTTCCTCCACTTTGGTACCCCTCCATACTCTGCTGTCCCACATTTAAAAAATACCCCCTTTGCTACCATCTGCTTCCATAAACCCGCATCTCATCCATCTACAAGGCCATAATTGAGCTGCCACTCCTTCTACTCCCTTTTTTACTATTCTTGTGTAGTTCTTCACTTGAGTTGCATACTTGCCAGCAATCAGTGCCTCATTTGTTAGTAGCAATAAATGATTCTCTCTCTTTCTTCAGATCCTTTGATATTATCTTCTTTTTCACAAC
This sequence comes from Solanum pinnatisectum, assembly GCA_035578085.1. NCBI lineage: Eukaryota > Viridiplantae > Streptophyta > Magnoliopsida > Solanales > Solanaceae > Solanum > Solanum pinnatisectum. Next base: position 7,340,183 of record CM069086.1, on the reverse strand, counting down.
CATTGTGCGTTAAGAACTTCCCAATATATAAAATAAAGGTAGTTCAGGAAAATTACCCTAGCATTTATTTGTAAGCCTGAATCACCCTCCTTCTTTATTGCTATTTTTTTTTTCTTTTTACATTTAAAGGTCCTACATTTATCAACGACGAAACATTACCATAGTCTCCCCTATTTTACTACTTTTGAGAATGGTCACGTAGTTTCTCCTTTTTACTGAAAATGACATTTTTAAAAAAATTATGTAGCTAAAGAATGGAACTAGCTGATAACAAAAGAATTATCCAAGGGAAGCCAAAATCTTTTGAGAAATAGCGACATCAGGATTCACATTAAAAAGGATCAGCCTACAAATGAGAAAATAAATGAATGTTCAAAAAGAAAATCTATTTAAACTCAATTCTTTCTGATTTAAAAGTTCCGAGTGTTCTAATTTAATCTTCTTCATCCACAAAGAACATGAAGCAAGTAAATAGCTAGCAAAGTTATGATACATAGCATACCAGTTGATTCATCAAGAACCTCCTGCCAATATTCAGGTAGTCCCAAACACACCCCAGAAACATGTGCAGGAGCCTCAATAGGTCTTTCCCATTGACTTTTCCCAGTACTTCCATTATAATAATATAAAGCACCACTTGTAGGGTCCCTGGATTCGATCTGCATTCTCAAATTACAGGCAAATATTAACACTATAAACATCACCGTTTTAAAAAGCAAAAGCACAAAAAAGTAACAAGATCTATATAGGGTAATTGAAGTGAAAAGCAAGAAGTTAAGTGTATGCTTCTTTGAAGTGAAATAGTGAGGTGCACAACTTATAGATAATTAGAACATACCAAACACATGATTTGAGTGCTACGATAATCAAATTGTAGTTGTGTTCATTGATATTGATAGCTTTTATAGGAGTAGAATGATATTGTATTGAATGTAATTGATTATGTTATATTGTCTTTCCTTTTAGTCTTAGGACTGTATAAGTATCATTCTCATGGTTTATATATCAATCAAGACTACGTTGCTTGTACTCTTCAAAAATGTCATCGGGTGCATGTCGGATTCGCCAAAAGTAGAGTATTTTTGGAGAATCCCACACGGGTGCAGCATCAAAAGTGAAGAGTCCGCGCAACTAAGAATCAAGAAATATAAAAAGTTTTTTCTTCTTCTTGAAATCTTCATGGTTTATACTAGAAGTACAATTTCTTTTTTGACTATTCATTCTTATGTATGGGGTCCTACTCAAAACACTTTCTTTGTCTGGTAATCGATAATTTGTTACTTTTATTGGTTGTTGCACTAGAATGACATGGGTATATCTGTTAAATGCCAAAAGTGAAGTTTTTTCCTATTTTCAATCATTTCATAAGATGACTTGTACTCAGTTCGATACTAAGATAAGATATTTCAACTGATGATGGCACAGAACACATGGATAAGACTTTTGAAGCTTACTTGGAGTCTTTTGGGATAATCCATCAAACTAGTTGTCTTTATACTAGTGCACAAAATGGGGCTACTGAAAGAAAAAATAGGCATTTGTTAGAAGTAGCAAGATCCCTTTTGTTTACCATGAATCTGTCAAAGCCTTACTGGGGGATGCCATTCTAGTAGCTGCCTACCTCATCAATAGAATGCCACTTAAAATCCTCAATTTTCAGAGTCCCTTGGAAACTTTAAAGGGTGAGAGAGAATGACTTTACTGTTCCTCTAAAGGTTTTGGGTGTTTGCTTTACTGTTCCTCAAAAGGTTTTGGGTGTTTGCTTTATTCATACTAGAAACTCTGGGAAACTAGACCCTAGAGCTCTTAAATGTTTTATTGGGTATTCTCAAACACAGAAAAGGTACATATGTTATCACCCTCCTAGGAGATTCTTTGTCAGCATGGATGTAACCCTTCAAGTTATGAGCCCTATTTCAGCGTTACACCATCACCTCTTTAGGGAGAGAATTATAAGAAAGAAGAGATGGTTTTTCCTAGTTCCATTGTTGAAAGTAAAATTGGAGAAAGAATTCAGGGGGGGGGGGGGGACTGTTGGGCATTTGGATAGGCCTGATTTGATAACTTATTCAAGGGTAAATAGAATGGAACAAGCATAAGAACCCACCATGCAGTCTGCTGCAGCTAAATCTTCTTCTTCTAGTGAGTTATCTACGTTTCTTAACGAGATAGATACGTCTATTGTTACAGGAAAGGAGTAAGATCTTGCACCAACCACCCTTTATCTATTTGTCTCCTATAATTCTGTCTCCCTCCTATAGAGGTCTCTGTCTTGGCACTTTTTTTTTTGATGAAGTAAGTAGTATTGATAAAAGGCATCAAGAAGATGCAAGATTACAAGATGTGGCATTGGAGCTTAAAAAAATCTCTGGCTGACCATACAAACTATCTAAGCCAGAACTAGTGAGCTAATAAGTCCTAAAATTGTGATGCATAAACCACAGGACACAGACTGAACCAACTCAACAAACTGACAAAACCCCTAGCTTCAAAATACCTAAAGAAATTGACTCCCCATCAAAACATCTTATTCTTTTCTAACCAGATACACTAAAAAATACAAGAAGGGATCATGCTCCAGATTTTCTTAATGGCTTTGTCAACTCTTCATAGGCTCCAACTCTCATAAGCATCCTTAACTAAGAGGGGTGTGGTCCATTTAAGATCAAAGAGACAAAAAACATTTTTCATATTTCTGAGGCCATCTCATAGTGAAGAAGGAGGTGGCAGGTGGTTTCATCCTCCTTTTTGCACATATAGCATCTTCAGGTTATCTTAAGTAAGACATGCCTCCTATAGAGTTGTCCAAGTAAAACATACAACATTAGGTCCTCCAAATGAGCTTACAGGATCATGGGGTTTCTGGAGCATAATTGATGGTACCCTTCCTTAACTGTATAGATTCCTTCTTTGTGATAACCCCATTTAAGCTTGTCAGCTACCTGGGGATTTATGTGACAATATTAGTGTCTTGACAAATTATCTAGCAAATCACTCACTTCCCAATCATGCATGTTTCTTCTGAATGTCAAATCCTAGTTGGGATCTTGAGCTACTCTGAACAAATCTGAAGAAGGTATTGCCAAGCCATTTGTTTGTCCAAAATTTTAGGAGTAAACCATTACCCACTTCAAAGTGAGCATGCTGATCAAGGTATCCCACAGCTTCATAATACCCTTCCACAAAGTTCCCCTCCATGAGGAAGAGTAGAGGTCTCTGTGCACTATTGTTTCAACCTTCAATGTCTAGATATGATGACATATTTTCAGAACCCTGCCTCTTGAATGACATTGAAAGAGATGCTAATGAGCTTGAGAAAGTGAGTGTGTGTGTGTGGGTGGGGGGGGGGGTGTATGACAGTGATGAAAGCCCAACAAAATAGAGGTAGAATTGTGCTGTATGAAAGATTTAGAAGTAGAGGGAGAGGGGTGAGTTGATGGAGGGCAGGAGAGTTTGGGGAAAGAAAAAAATTATTTATGAATGTTAGGATCCTATATTGGGACGTGAGGGCATTGAATGACCCCAATAAAAGGTTCATCTTCATGGTGGGAGTTAATAGAATGGGGGAAGAATTAATGTTTTCAAGAAATAAAAATGGAGCTCATAACAGAGGCAATTGTGGGAAGTATCGGGAGGGAGATGGGTTAAATATGAGTCGCTTCAGGCGATATACTTTCAAAGTCATTCAATCAGTGTTCTCAAAGGCGATCGCCTTTGGCGAGAGGCAGGTGAGGCAAGGCAAAGTCTTCACGCCTATTACTGTGGCGACCTCGCAATGGCGAGAAAAGAATAGTGGGGACGCAGCGGGGCGAGGTGACGCCATTGTCGCCTTTTTATTTTAAAAAAAAAAAAAAACAGACGTGACTTAATTATTAAAAGGTAATATTAGGGTTTTTAAAACCAGACTTGACTCGCGACTCTTTTCTCCAATTTTCTCTTCAGCACACGACTTCTCCTCAGCTTCAGCCTTCAGTTACGTCTGCTTCGCGGCTCCTCTTCAGACAGAATCAGCTTTTTCTGCTTCTTCTTTCCGGCAGGTCACTGTGCAGTTAGCAGTGTGCACAGTTTCCTGTTACTCCGTTGTTCATTCCTCTGTTTTTCATTTCTGCATACTGCTCGCCTATTTTTAAAAAAAAAAAAAAAAATCTAGTCCTATTTTTATTTCTGCCCAACTCAATTTAATTTTACATTAAGTAATGCAGTATTTATTTGTCCATGAATAGCGATTTCAATGGCGTCTGATCCAATTTTCTTTTAGTACCTACTATCTACTATTATTTTTTGAATTGAATTATTTGCTAATATGTTATTGCTATTGAGATTTTGGTTATTTATATATGCAATTAAATATTTTAAGCTTTTGGTATTAATTGATGCCTCAATTCAAAATGGAGAGCGCCTTGGCGGTCTGACCCTTGTCGGCTTTCGCCGTCCAAAACACTGCTTTCTAGGACCAGACAAGAAATTGAAAGAACTAAAGAGTGCAAATGCTCTAATTGCCAAAATATCAGTAAGTAAATAAATGAGAGAGATATTATATTGAAGCTTTAACAGAATCATAAGCTAATATTCCGTAATTCTATTCAGGTATTCTGGCACAAAAAAGCAACCAATAAAGACCTTCAAAAGGAAAGCGTAAGACGAGTATATTAAGCCATAACTCACCCATCCCACAGGCAAAGTGGCATCTGATGTCTTTGATAATTGTGCCTTTGAGCTCTGAAATGTGCAGATTTTATTTCAGAAGAGAGTTGTCAGGAACATTTCATTTTCAAGAGACTAAAAGTATGAGGAGAACAATAGGATGATGAGAAATGAGTTCTTGAAAACAGAGTTTACTAAGAATTGACAACAAGTACTTCATCAAAAAAGAATTGACAACAAGTATCTCATAAGTAAGAACCAATAAAAAGAGAAAGAAATTTTGGTTTATCACAAAGTCAGAAGACAAAGGAAGTCATATTCAAGATTCTAGTAATCCAGAACCATCTGAAATATGTGAAAATTTAAACAGCGACTAGGACGATGGTATGTAATGCATAACTAGCTTACATTGATTGATATGCCATGGTTCTCAATTTTTGAATCATCTTTCAGAATACCTCGAGCCTTCAACTTCTGCTTGAGGTATTCAGGCAATTCTTTACCAACAGAATTATGTTCAGAACCCCCATTAGTCTCTGAACATGAAAAAGCAAAAAACAAATCACTCAAAGAATCTAATATAGAATTTGGGAAAAGGTAGTAGAAGTATCTCCCTAGACTATGACCCAAATCCTAGAGACACACCTTAACTAAACTAAGGTCCTATAACCGCCTGAACTCATTTTTTTTTTTGTAATTTTGTACACCTTTTTGGCTTATGTGGCATCCAAATATCTCCCATGCGCCTCAACTACGTGGAGTCATGGGTGTGCCACATAATCCAAAAGGTGTACAATATTATATATAAAATGAGTTCAAGGGGTAATAGGACTTTAGTTTAGTTAAGGTGTGTTTCTGAGATTTCGGTCATAGTCTAGGGGGGTACTTGTGCCTTCTCCCTATAGAATTTTGAACAAGATGATAAACATCGCCCATAGAACAGGAAGCCAGTCTTACTGGAGATCAAGACATCAGTATTTGAGGCACTGTAATAAGCACCTCCACCTGGCACTCCATATCCATTTCCAATTTCCACATTACCTGGCAAAGGAGAAATTTAACCATTTCTCATCCTGTTGTAATAACATGAAAATTTGAAGCCAGATTAAACTAACTCCTGATAGGGCAACTGAAGAGGATTATCCATCTAGAATTGTTTAACGCCTCTACTCAAATTTCATAATACAGTTCTATAACATAACATTTTGTGAAGATGGGAAGAAGCAACCTGGCTCTCCTGTACATGAAATTCTTCCTCAAAATGGGTGATATTTGAGCAAAAATTCCAGAATTAATTGGTCCTTTAATGTCTTTTTGATGCCTATAATGAGAACTATTTTTGATAAAAGTAGTGTCTATACTAAGAACTGTATAAAGAACAAAAACAGAAGTTCAAATTTTCTGATATTACTCATGTATGAGCAGCTCTAATGAAATAAAAGTGTTTTATAAAGCCATGCCAGAATTAAAAGCCCTGTCTATTTTGATGACACATTACTCTAGTCTTTCTTACTTAGATCTAGATTCCAGACTGTTCAGATTTTAGGCCAACTCTATATTTGTTCAATTTAGGGAGGAGATGGAGTGAGAAATATCTATATCTACCTTTGACCCTGCCTCTTCTCAGAGTCAATTCAATAGAAATATAGTTTCACCATATATAAACATAGTGTTAGAATAGAAATAAGTATTTCCTACTTAAAATAGGAATAGGAATAGAAATAAGAATAGGAATCCTAGTTGGAAAAGGATTCTAATGTAGTGTCTATAAATAGGGTTTCAATGTAACAATTTAGATACACAATTCAATAATATATTTCCCATATATTTCTCACATGGTATCAGAGCATTGGTGAGAAACTTCAAGTCACCATGTCAAATTCCGGCGACAACGGTTGGGACTGATTTGTGTCATCTTTCGTTTTGAAAGTGTTGTGCGAAAGACAACACCATGAGGCTCGGAAAGCTCAGGCGACCGAACCCCAATTAGATCCACCGGAAAACAGCCCCTCACGCGCCTCCACGTGCCGTTCGAAGGTGGAAGTTTTCCGACGAGATTTGGTCACGCGCTGGAGTGTGAGTGCTGCTCCGGTCATCTATTTTTGAGCAATTTTCTTCTGTTGGGGTCGTCCAGTATTTCCAACCAGAACCCATTCAGTTTTCTCCAGATCCGATCACCGGAATTAGGGTTCCGGTGATTTTCAGGCAGCTTTCGGCGAAATCAGACCACTGTAGGGCAGTTTCCGGCAAGTTCCCGGTAAAATCAAAATTTTCAGGCCACTGTGGGCAGATTCCGGCAGCTTCCAATATTTTCAGACCACTGTAGCAGTTTCCGGCAGTTTCCAGTGTACATACAGTCTATGGAGAATCGACGAGGGGGAGATGTTTTGGAAAACCTCGATCCAAGTGTAGTCATTGTCATAAACCTGGACACACTCGTGACATATGTTATATTTTGCATGGTCCACCACCCAGTTATGATCCTATTGTTCTAAAGGAATATAAAGAGTTCCTTCGGTATCATGCAAATAAACAAACGTCTCCACAAGTAGTTTCGGTTGCACAACTTGATGTTTCTGTTGCGGGTAATTCTTTTACTTGTGTGTCACAGTCTAGCACTCTTGGATCATGGGTCATAGACTCAGGGGCTTCTGATCATATCTCTGGTAATAAATCACTTTTGTCTGATATTGTTTATTCACAATCTCTTCCAGCTATTACTTTAGCCAATGGGATCCAAACAAAACCAAAAGGGGTTGGAAAAGCCAAACCCGTATCTTCTATCACCCCAGACTTTGTTCTTTATGTCCCTGGTTCTCCTTTTAATCTAGCATTTGTTAGTCGTTTGACGAAAGCCCTACATTGTAGCATAACCTTTTTTGATGATTTTTTTTTTCATGCAGGACCACAGTATGGGACAGATGATTGGAACAGGACATGAATCACAAGGCCTTTACTATCTTACCTCTTCAAATTCCTTAACAGCATGCTCCGTTACAGATTCCCCAAATCTAATTCACAAACGTTTGGGACATCCAAGTCTATCCAAACTGCAAAAGACGGTGCCTAGTTTGTCTAGTTAATTCACATTAGATTGTGAGTCTTGTCAACTTGGGAAACACACTCGTGCTACATTTTCACGTAGTATTAAGGGGCGTTCAGAGTCTATTTTTTCATTAATTCATTCTGATATTTGGGGTCCTAGTAGAGTCAGTTCCACCTTAGGGTTTTGTTATTTTGTTAGTTTCATTGATGATTATTCGAGATGCACTTGCGTTTTCTTAATGAAAGATCGTTCAGAGTTATTTTCTATATTCAAAAGTTCCTTTGCTGAAATACAAAATCAGTTTGGTGTTTCTATTCGTACTTTTCGTAGTGATAATGCCTTAGAATACTTATCATCCCAGTTTCAGGAGTTTATGTCTCACCAAGGAATTATTCACCAAACATCTTGTCCATACACTCCCCAGCAAAATGGTGTAACAGAAAGAAAGAATAGGCATCTCATTGAGACTGCTCGCACTCTCCTCATTGACTCCCATGTTCCGCTGCGTTTTTGGGGTGATGCAGTCCTTTCATCTTGTTATTTAATTAATAAAATGTCCTCTTCTTCTATTTAGAATCAGGTTCCATATTCCATACTGTTTCCTCAGTCACATCTATATTCTATGCCCCCTCGTGTCTTTGGGAGCACATGTTTTGTTCATAATTTAGCCCCAAGGAAAAATAAATTAGCTCCTCATGCCTTCAAATGTGTCTTTCTTGGTTACTCTCGAGTTCAAAAAGGGTATCGTTGTTATTCACATGATCTTCATCGATACCTTATGTCCGCTAATGTTACATTTTTTGAGTCTCAGCCTTACTATACATCTTCTGATCATCCTGATATATCTATGGTCTTACCCATACCTTAGGTTTTACATATGCCAACCTTTGAGGAATCTACGGTTACTTCTACATCTCCAGTTGTAGTGCCACCACTACTAACTTATCATCGCCGTCCACGTCCAATCCTAGTCCCAGATGATTCATGTCATGCAGCAGACCCTGCTCCTACTGCGGACTTGCCTCCTCCTAGCCAACCGCTTGCACTTAAAAAAGTATACGATCCACTCGAAATACTAACCCACATTATACTTTCTTAAGTTATCATCGTCTATCATCACCCCATTATGCCTTTGCGTCGTCTTTGTCCTCTATTTCCATTCCTAAGACTACAGGTGAAGCACTTTCTCATTCTAGATGGAGGCAGACTATGGTTGATGAGATGTCTGCTTTGCATAAGAGTGGTACTTGGGAGCTTGTCTCCCTTCCTGCTGGTAAATCTACTATTGGTTGCCGTTGGGTTTATGCAGTCAAAATTGGTCCAGACGGTCAGATTGATCGACTTAAGGCTCGCCTTGTTGCCAAAGGATATACTCAGATATTTGGGCTAGATTATAGTGACACTTTCGCTCATGTGGCTAAAATAGCATGTGTCCGCCTTTTTCTATCTATGGTTGTCATTCGTCATTGGCCTCTTCATCAGTTGGACATTAAGAATGCTTTTTTGCATGGTGATCTTGAGAAAGAAGTCTATATGGAGCAACCACTTGGTTTTGTTGCTCAGGGGGAGTCTAGTAGCCTTGTATGTCGATTGCATCGGTCACTCTATGGTCTGAAACAATCTCCTCGAGCTTGGTTTGAGAAGTTCAGCACAGTAATTCAGCAATTTGGCATGACTCATAGTGGAGCTGACCACTCTGTGTTTTATCGGCATTCTGCACCAAGTCGATGTATCTATTTGGTTGTTTACGTTGATGATATTGTTATCACCGGTAATGATCAAGATGGTATCACCGATTTGAAGCAACATCTCTTTAAGCACTTCCAGACTAAAGACCTTGGCAGATTGAAGTATTTTCTAGGTATTGAGGTTGCCCAGTCTAGATCAGGTATTGTTATTTCTCAATGCAAATATGCCTTAAACATTCTTGAGGAGACAGGAATGATGGGATGTAGACCTATTGATACTCCTATGGATCCCAATGTTAAACTCCTTCCAGGAGAGGGGGAGTCACTTAGTAATCCTGAAAGGTATAGACGGCTTGTTGAAAAGTTGAATTATTTTTCCTGTGAGTGTTGTAAGTCAATTTATGACGTCCCTTTGTGATAGTCATTGGGAAACAGTTGTTCATATTCTGCGATATATAAAGTCAGCTCTCGGTAAAGGACTACTCTTTGAGGATCAAGGCCATGAGCATATCATTGGATATACAGACGCTGATTGGGCAAGATCACCCTCTGACAGACGTTCGACATCCGGATATTGTGTTTTAGCAGGAGGTAATTTGGTGTCGTGGAAGAGTAAGAAACAGAATGTGGTTGCTCGATCTAGTGCGGAATCAGAATATCAAGCAATGGCGACAGGAACTTGTGAGCTAGTTTGGATCAAACAGTTGCTGGGAGAACTAAAATTTGGCAAAATTGATCAGATGGAACTTGTGTGTGATAATCAAGCGGCTCATCATATCGCATCAAATCCAGTATTTCATGAAAGGACTAAGCATATTGAGATTGACTGTCATTTTGACTGAGAAAAGATACTCTCAGCAGATATTGTTACGAAATTCGTGAAGTCAAATGATCAGCTTGCAGATATCTTCACCAAGTCCCTCACAGGTCCTCGTATTAATTACATTTGTAACAAGCTAGGTACATATGATTTGTATGCATCAGCTTGAGGGGAAGTGTTAGAATAGAAATAAGTATTTCCTACTTAAAATAGGAATAGGAATAGGAATAGGAATCCTAGTTGGAAAAGGATTCTAATATAGTGTCTATAAATAAGGTCTCAATGTAACAATTTAGATACACAATTCAATAATATTTTCCCATATATTTCTCACACATAGCAAGGTCAACTATGAATTTTTTCAAGTCCCAAATTCTGCCGAACAAGAAATAAGATCTGTTTTGTACAACATCTGGTAAATCATTATGATACAGCACCAATCTATTTTTTTTTTATTTTTAATTTGAAAATGGTAATGTTGTATTCTTCAGCATTAAGGATATGCTGGTGGCCTGCAAACAGAGGGGAACAAAAGAAGAGAGAGAAAAAAAATACTTACAAGGATCCTAATAATTCTACAATCTATAACTTCTTTTTATAAGATAAAGTAGAGTATCAATCTATTACTAAAATCCTAAAGAGAGCCCTAGGTCTGAGTTGCAAAGAACTCAAATAGAACTATTAAAAGCAATCAACTGATCATGATAACAGACATCATTGCATGATTAGAGAAAAAATTCCAAAACCTCCTCCAATGAGTTAAGCTGTTGTGGAATTACATTTTCTACAAATAACAGTCAGATTTTACTTTAGTCTAGATTAGCTTGCTCGCTGTAAGCTAATATCCCATGAACTATGTCATGATCCTTGTTCCAATATGTTAGACAGAATGTAAAGTTTCTTTTCAATGTTCATCATATTAACAGTAAACCTGATTGGACCTTGTTCTAAAAGTCATGTGTTATTCCAAAAACATAACCCTAACAGATCATTAGATTCGCAAATAAGAGGCAAAATTAGAAGGTAAATTTTACAGTCCAATCAACAATTTCAACTTTTAGTAATGTCCTTAATTTAATGATATGACCAAAAAAAAAAACCTAAAACTGAAATGATGTTACAACTTTGACCCCTAATCCAATGATATTTAAGTGTTACTAGATTATTGCCTAATCCATGCCTTCCTGATGGAAGTTTTTGGGAGGAGTGGGCATGCACTTACTATCGAAACAGCAATTCAAACTTTACTTTTTACTACAATGGTGTCAAGACCAACTCTCACACATCTCAACTATTGCACAGAATACCTACTACGCTGCTACTTCCCACCAGCATAAGTATAGGGTAACTTTGCCCACCAAGACTTGAATATATGGTAAGAAATCACCTAGTGTGTTTTTGCCTCCACTGGGATTTGAATCTGAGACCTCATAGTTCTCCACCCACTCCATTGACCACTAGGCCACACCCTTGGGTACTGAACATGTACACACAAGAAGACCAAGTTTACAGTCTAGTAGGATTTAGATTTTTTTCCACCAATTTGCAAGAAACTTTCATTGTGATAAGTCGCACATTACGATCTAGGATGTCTACTTGTTCCTAATTCAACTATATGCCAATCAAACAGAAGCATGTCCATCACAACCATCATGTTATCAAAAGACACTGATTAATAGGTGTCAAACACAAATACACATGATATTCGTCCAATGTGAAACAATTTTTTAACTGAAGTCTTGATACTTCAAACATACTAATGCTAATACTTAATATTCAATTAATGGGTTTGATCTAATATTCAACAGAACTAGTTGGTTGAGAAGTCAAGGAGCACCAGATAAAGTTAACTCATCCTTCCGGGTCAAAAAGTCACAATATACCTTAAGCTTGAAGAGTAGCTACAGATAGTATTGAGCTTAAGGGTTAGTTACATAAAGTGTTGAACTTAAAGGTACCTCTCTTGCCATTATGAGCTCTTCCCCAACAAAAATCAGTCAAAAGTTAGCACATTCAAAAAAGGTCAAAAGAATGAGGATCATCCAGACAAAGTGAAAAGGCATTAACACATTCATCTTGTTGACTTTCTGGGCTTTCGTAGGCCTCAAGTGAGCATACAAAATCTATGTTTGTGAGGGAAAAGATAGGACTTTTTTCAATGCACTACTAGAAAAATTCAAAGGGCATTCCTTCTGCCAATAACCTGTACAGTTCAAAGGGCATTCATTGGTAACATGTACATTTTAGTTGTTTCATGGCCTGGGAAAATATTAAGAGTGAAAAAGAAAAGGTTTTGACTACATGTATTGCATGTTTTGATTTGTGACATCATTAAAAGGATATCAACTGTTCCATATAAATTGCAGTAAGATACCTACCTTGCTCAGGCTGTGTTGACTTTCCACGCTTTAAGGACATTTGTACACGATGGTCTGCCGTCATTTGGAGTAAATGCTCCTACAAATTGCAGTTAGCAGACAGTATAGTAAGGCCAACAAGAAAATGTGCTACCATGAGAGACATCACAAGAAAAGGTAACAAAGAGTCCAAGAGACTCAAAACACCTTTAAAGCATTTGGGTCATGACGACCAGAGAAAATATCTGAATCATCCTTGGGTCCACTTGCATCCCTTGCTTCTCTGGATTTGAGAAGTGAAATTGCCGTAAAACATTCATTCCTCTTGTATAGTTTCAGCTTGAATAAAGTTAAAAATAAAAGCCAAATAAAACAAACCTTTGACTTTGAATTACTTTTTGTGTAGAAATTTCCTGTGCAAGGCAAACAAATATTCTAGATCAATAAATGAAGAAATAAATAAAGCACCTATCAAAAGGGTACAACAAACCTGTTCATGCAAAACAGCATTCTGAGCAGCACTCTCAAGATCATTAGCACTTTGTCGCTGTAAAGTATTGGGTATAGCCTCAGAAGACTCGTGTTCAGAGGTATGAAAAGATTCAGAGCAAGGTTGAACAGAAGCAACCACAGGGAAAAGATTTCCATCACCATTGCCAGCATGGTAACGAAAATTAGCAGTTTTCTGAAAGGACTGGGGCAAATGTCCAGCAGGATTCAAAGTTGGCACAAGTGGTGAAGAATATGACGTAGAAAGAACCCCAGGTGGAAGAGGCTGTTCAGTAAGGTCATCCATAAGTTTCAAATATAAAATGTAAGCATCCAATATCTCCAAGTTTCAGAATTTTGAAGGGTCAAATATTAACGTGATACCGGAGCTGACCAAGAATCAGTCCACCTGCATACAGAAGTCTTCGAAGGATGAGTTAAATTGACAAATATTATAGGTATACAAGCTGACTGGTGAGATAAGGATCCGTAGTAGCTCATAACTCAGAACCAAAGTCCTCAATAAACTGGAAAAAATAAGAAAATTGATAAACTGAGGTATGGCTTTAGCATTGGGAGAACTAATACAATTTAGGATTCCATTTTTCAGAAGAATGGAGAATATTCTCACAGAATGCCGTTCTGTAACCCCTTTTTCTTTCTTTCCCCCAAGTGGAGAAAATTTGGGAACCCGTTCACAATTCTACAAATCACTAGAAGACATGGTATCAACTGTTCATAGTATAGAGTTTCATCCTAAAACTCTGAAAGCAGCAAACAAAATGGAATCGTTATTCTCTCAATGATTTACCATTCGAACTCATGTAAGCAACTGTGTCATTTATCTAAGATAGAACAGATCATTTCTACTTATACAACCAGCAGAAAAGATTTGATCTACAACAAGAGTGAACAGTTGGGGATATGTAAAGAAGGTGATAAAATCTGCAACAGTGTTCCTGTCCTAAATGCAAATGCTGTTATGCTTGTCGTCTAGCTTTTAATTGAAGAAACTTTTGTGCCAAATACTCCCATTGTCTTTAACTGAATCTAACAATTCGAAACCAGGTTGACCATTCTAAGGAAGTATTCCTGTATCTTGAAAACTATATAAATTCAATAGATGACACAAAATTAAAGTTGCCAACAGACTCGGTACTAAATCCTAAGGAGGATGTCATTAAATCATATCATTCATCCACTTTCGCCAGCTCGAATTTCTACCTCTTTGACACTCAAGCCCTCCTTTCTTCTACTTCTCAAAATCTACCAAACAACATCCATAGCAAGACAACTCGTCATATCCTAGACTCATTCATTCACAACATTCATTAAAATTCAAAATGTAGAATCTTCAAATGTCTAGGAACCAATTCATAAAAAACTACTTTGTAGTCGGATGATTAGCTAGCATGCTCAGTACATAAAGGACACAGATAACCTGCAAAACATTTGATTCACAAAAGGAAATACAAGGGAGGAGCAAAAATGAGAAGAGGCCTATAATTTTGTTCCGTAGAAAATTATTATCCCTCCTCCACCCCCCAAACCCCCCCCCCCCAGATAATGCTTGTTGTGACCTTATGGCAAGTTGGAAACTAAAAAGAAAGTGTCCTCTTTACAACCAGATCTACAGAGATTGCAAAGCACATCCTATTTACCTCGTACTTGCCTTCCTTAAATCCTTCTGTTCCACTTCTCCCCCGAACTAGACAGACTAATGAAGGACTGCACACCTTCTCATCAACCCCTGAATTAGAATATTGATCCTACTTAACAGCATAGAAAATGGGTTTCCTTCACTTCATTCATACATGATCAAATGGCTACTACTGCACCCCAGTCCAGTAGAGACATAGAGCATAGAAAAGATATTTAATCTCTACCTAACAATGTGTTCAACCTTTCATCTAACACCTACATAAATATGCAGCCTGTTAAAGTGGTCCAATCCATGGCAGAGGAATCTCATCGAACACCTAACGTGCATATTAAACAGACCCATTACGACCCACTTGCAAATATGTTTCCCCAATCTATGATAAAGTCTAATAATCTTGTTCTCACTTTAGGAGATGGGTGTATGAAATAACAACTTATAAACAGATAGAACACTATAATATGGATGAATACAAGACAATATTATGGAAATCTCACCTCAATCGACTTAGAACTTGCGTTGATTGCTGATTGAGCTTAGCTTTTTTGCTGCTATTTTGGAGTTGAGATGACGAGAAAGAAGCTGGTTCTCTGTGTTGTTATCAATGGCAGAGGCAGGATGAAAAAAAAGAAAAGGAAAAACCTCTTTTAAGTAGAGATGACAAAGCACGGGGTTGAATTGGATATGAGTTATGTAAAATTGTGTTAAAAGTGAAAATAGAAAAAATATTCGACTCAACCCGTATTTGATATGAATAAGAATGGTATACATATTAATCATATTATTTATTGCTTTTTATCTTGTAAAGAAATAAGTACTTTCAAATTATAAGATTTTTTTCTTATTCTCATAGTTGAAGTTGGAAGTCGGATCTAAGGTTTGGATCTGTGTTGAGTGGTGAGGTTTAAGAAAATATTTGAATAAAAAGTTCTCTATGTATGGGAGACATTTTTCTTAAATTAAAGAGAAAATAAGTTTATTTTAAAAATATTTTTCAAAAGATTTAAGTCATAAAAAAAATTAAAAGTATTTTTCAAATAGACATTTCTCATATCAAACACACTTTTAATAGGTGTATTTTTTTAAAATGCTTCTACATCCTTATTTACATACTTAAAGGAGAGTGCAACTGGGGAATATCTATAGACTATCCATATTTTATGATGGATAATATGGATTGATTCATAATTTAACCCACTTTTAAATGATTGAATGACAAATCTATTAAAATGGATTAAATCAAGCGAATAACTATAAATTTTACCCATTTTACCATGCTACATACCTAAATTATGTGTCTCGCATGGAACACTTATTGTGCTAATTAAAAAACTATATTAGTCTTTGTCAAGAACATTGTGTCTCCAACTACTTCTCGTGAAAAACAAGGACAAAAACAGATTCTTTTACCTGACGTACATCGACACATGAAATACATTTGGGTTCCTCTTAAGAATTAATATTTGAAGTTATTGAATTGCAATTTTGTAGTTACATTGATATGTTAATGAATGAGTAAATTGCTAGTTAACTTTTTTTTTAGTTAAGGAACTTTCCATAAATAAATAAATAATATATATGTATTTATTTATTTATTTAATAAAAGTTCAATTCTTTGCTACACCAAAGTTCTGAAACTCTTACACCGAACACCGAATTGAAAAACCAGCTTTTGAAAAGTCAACCTCAACACCAAATTAAAAAATGGAAAAACTAAATTAATACGATTCGATTCGATTCGATTTTTCGATATTCATGTCATTCTAATGCTACCACCTCAAAAGAGCCCTTTAAAAGAAACTCTATAACTGCATAGAATAAGAAATATAAATATATATATATATATATATATATATATATATAGGGACATCCACAAATCAAATACATAATACAAGCTAAGGAAAATACCAATACAAGCTTACTAATAAAAACTTGAACAAAAAATGGCAAAGTGAAACATTATTTTATATTAACAAAAATACTAAAGAAAAAGAATTGGATTCAGTAAATATATTTCCAAAGTCCATATGCTCATTATACAATAGTAAATAATTTATTAAGACTCATGTTATGAAGTTGTCTTTTATTTCTTAATTGTTTTTTATATAAATTCTGAAATATTCCTCCATTTTTATTTTTTTTTTTTGCTTTTATGATGAATTCCTATTTCAATGTATGTGATTATAGTTCTACTTATCAATACAATTCTCCTTCACTACACATTGACAATGTCTTTGAGGAAATAGAAACCTTAATCATACTTACTAAAGAAGAAGCATTTAATATATAGTCTAGCAATGATTAATAATTTGTCATGTACTAAAAAAATGAAAATTTTCATGATTATACTACTCACCAATTTAATGAATTCAAAAGAAATCAATCAAATTTATCTAGTCTCACTATAATTAAAGAAAATTTATAATTATAAATCCATTAATACGACCCAAACAAATTTCTTATAGATCACATATGAATTATAGTAAAACTTCATTGTACCAATACTAGATATCCTTAATTAGTAACAATCAATAGATCCTTAAGATGCATAAAAACAACTAATTAAAGTTTACATGCTTTCAGTATAGCTTCTAATTATGCCAAAGGAAATGTAGAATTAATTATCCCTAGGAATTTTCCAGCAATTGCAGCTCCTCATCATCAATCTACAAATTATGTTTTTTAAAAAAAAACATTAGTACATAATAATAAAACTATAGTGAATATATTTTAATAGTCCCTATATGATGAAATAAGGCTTTTCTAATTAAAGCTTTATGTACTTTAGGATATATATATTATATAGTTCCATAACCAAAATTAGATGGGTAGATTAATTAACCAAATTAACTAGAGAGATGTTAGTGGCATGATGTGCTATATAATAATTCCCACAAATAATTAATCTCAAGAAAAGGAAGGAGCTAAAGAAAAAGAACTTATAATATAAAATTGCAAATCATGTAAAGAATTTTTATACTATTAGGATCGTTTGATACGCTGACTAAATTATCCCACATAGTATAAAATAATTTTAAGTTGGATAAGATAAGATGAGATATCTCATGATATAATCTATACTGCTTCTACTCACCATCAATCAATTAAACAGAGTATAGATTTAATTTTATCTCACACTTAATTATGAAATATCCAATCTTATCCCTCATACCAAACGACAACTTATTAGTGTAATTTAAGATGTATAGTCTTACCATAGGTAGTGGGAGGAAAATGAAGGTTAGGGTGAGAAGGTTGAAGCTGATATGCTGAAGAATTACTTGTAGTGCCAAGTTGGTGTTGATCTCCAAAGAATGAAAATTGAGCCAACAATGGTTGTTCTCCAAGTAAATTCAGTTCAGTAATTGCTGCTTCTTCTTGTTGCTCCATCATTCGTGCTGGTTGTTGCTTGTACATTTCATACTTCATCAACTAATTCAAATGCAATATCAAATCCAATTTATAAATTATAGGATAACCAGCAGCGGGCAAGTGCTTGGTAAGCCAACACAGCTGGAAAGAAAGATGCCCTCACCTTCTCTGGTGTCAGTGAGAGCAATTTCAAATAAAAGATGCATGTGAATATAATTGGTCATTCCAACAAATTTCTGGAGTGTGAAGTGTATTTATGGCATGAAATAACTTGCACTATAGGTCTAGCTTATTGGTATATTCGAGAAAATTCTACTTTTATATTATACATTTAATTGTACTTACAAATTAAGTTTTCTTGATCCAAATGTATCAGCCCGTCTTTAATTACTATAAATTATTTCCTTGGTTAACAATAATTCTTGGATCGACAATCATTTTTTTTTTCTTTTTAATTAAGTCATATTCACCTTAAGATATACTTGATACCTCGTATATTAACAATTATGATTACATACATAAATGGAGGGGATACGACCTCTATACACCTTGGATTGAATAATCATTCATATATTAAGAAAAATAATAGATATATAAAACCAATATTATCATATCATAGTGGTTAAATTATTACATTTTCATCAACTTTTAGATAGAATGTTGACCAAACTTTTCCATATAAAACCAATAAAAAAGAGTAATTAATTAAGTCAAATAATTAGCGTGCGATAAAAACTTACCCACTGACACATATCTTGATTTTCTTTCTCCAACATTTTCTCCTACCAAATTGAAAAAATAATAAATTAACAAAAAAAGGAAAATTTTCTCATATATTTTTATTTATTAAAAAGATTTTTTTCACAAAAAAATAAAAAATAAGATATTACTGTTCTCTTCAGGTTTTCCATCTGCTGCTGCAAGAGTTCAAGCTGCAACCATTATGAAATTTCGTTGATAAAAAAAAATATCAAATTTAGGGAAATCGAATTCTCACTAATATTATGTTATTAAACATAATATATTAATTTTAATTAAAATAAATAAATTAACTATTAATTAAATGTACCTTTCTGGCTCTAATTTTGTTAATAGAATTTTCAAGCTGCTTCTCAAGTTCATTTAATTCATCATATTGTGCTGAGTTTAAGTCATCACCTTTGTATCTTTGAAGACTCAATTCAAGATTCAATGCATCTCTTTTCATTTTTGTTATTTCATCATATTGTTCCACCTATAATTAAAATTTTCCGATAATCAAATAATTATTTTATTCAAAAACAAAAAATTTTAAAAAATAGTACAAAATTTTATGGTGATACCCTATGATCATGAATTGGAAGTGAGGCACCAGTGATTTGGAGATACTTATTAATGATTTCACCCATGCTGTGAGGTTAAAAAAAAACAAAATACAAAAGGAAATAGAGAATTAATTTGTTATTAATTAAAAAGAATACATAGCTTGTTCAGAGAATTTAATTAACAATCAAAACAATAATGACTCATTTAATTAGGGGACATAATATAATCCATAAAAAGATAACACAACAATTTAATCAATTCTAAAATATTTTTATCCCACATATCAAACGATGGCCACTTATACTTTCATAAATAAAGGATTGATATAATTAATTGTCTAACTAAAATTCCTTAATGGAAATTAATGATTCTATCAGAACATCACTTGCTTGGACCGATAGAAGATTTCATAAGATTTAATTAATATAATAAAAAAGAAGCTTCAAAACAAAAGAAAAAAATAAGAAATTTATTACACTTCAAAGAAACCCTAATATATTTTTTGTCATAACTTAAATCTCTTAGGCACTTGAGTTGGTCAGGTGTCTACAACAATGAATTCAGTGTAATCCGATAAATAAAGTCTGACAAAAAAAACCTGTGAGGTTGAGTGGTGTACTCAAACAATTTGCCTTTGGTTGAGAAAATGATGAGTCCAATTTGAGCATCACAAAGAACAGAAAGTTCATGTGTTTTCTTGAGAAGTCCGGCTCTTCTCTTTGAGAAAGTAACTTGTCTGCTCGTTTTGTTCTCAATTCTCTTCACTTCTATCTTTCCTCTCCCCATAATATTATTATCACCTATATAATATACATACAATTATTTAATTATTTATGGTAAAAAAATGATAATTGAAATATACATATATATACAAAAGCTTCTTGTTTAGGATTAATAAAGAATAATTGTAAGAACATGCATGCATCAAATTAGAACCAACAAAAAATTCCTTTTGAATTTTCTTGTTTAAGGTTTGATTAAAGACCAATGATTTGTTAATTTCCTTGAAATTGCACAAAAGAATGTATAAAAACAAGATCTAAAAGGGTGTAAAAGTGAATAATGGTTAATTTTGATGAGTTATTAATATATGGAAGAATTAGTAGAGGGTATAAAAAGGCAAAATAAAGAGTTTACCTTTGTTCTTCTTGTTGTGTTTTTTTTTTCAGGATGGCTTTCTGATTTGGGTAGAGGATGAGTGTCTTATTTATATATATAAACCAACTTCTCAATTTTCCGTACTTTCTTTAAAAACTTTTAGCATGAAGGAAAAAAAAACTACTCTAGTTTAATTTATTTGTCTTATTTTAATTTAGCATAGAGTTTAAGAGAATAATGAACTAAGGATATATGTAGAATATACTAAAATGTCTTTTAATCTTATGATCTTAAATATGTCAGGTGGAGAATTAAAAATTAAAAAATTGTCAAAATAAAAAAAAATATTTTTCTCAAGCGAACTAAAAAAAAATAAAAAATGAAGAAAGTAACTTATTTAGATCTTTCTTTATGCCCGTAAAAAATACCTATATCCTGATTTGGTTTCTTTTGGAATAAGATAAGATGCATGGACTTTTGTACATTGAGAATGTAAAAGAATTTTCATACTATCAAATTGACTAAAACATAATTATATGTTTACAAATTAAAAAATAAAATGTGAGGATAGTAACTTAGAAAAATAATTAGTCAAGTGATCACCCGTGACCATACAATTTATACATATTATAATATATTGACAGTACTATAAATTTTTGTTACAATTATTAGTGTATATGTATATAAGTTCAAATCTTTCTAAAAAAATTGAAACTTTATGTTCATTTTCACACACATAATGACATGTGTGAGAACTCTTTAGTTGTAACTTCTCACAATATTTAGTAAAAGCGGTGTTCATAGAAAATTATACGAATTTTATAGGTCGAAAATTATTTGTCATTCGTATATATAGCAAATCTTAAACATTTCTTAACGAAATTTCTAAAGTTGCACTATTTATTATAATTACATAGTATGATGATATATATTCATTCAAAGTGCATGTGTAATTTCTTTTATATTATAGTTTAGAAATATTATAGTATATAATATAAAGTAGTAATTGATGTTGTTGTTGACGCATAACCACCACTGACAACTTATTGTATGAACCCTTCTTGGAGAAATAATGGTGCCAAATATTCTTGTGTATTTCCAATTAGGGTTTCTTGGGATAGTGATCATAATTCTAGACTTAACCCAAAATAGAAAGTGAAGAAGGTCTCAATGAGATCACTTCTCTCTTTGTTGTTATCTCAAATGGACAAGACAATTGCTTTTTTTTTTTTTTTTAATGTAGTTTCTTGTTTGATGTTCGATATTCATATTAGAGACGTATTGACAAGTTTCACACGATTAAATTCGAGTTCGCACCAGAAAGTCTTATATTGGAGGATAAAGGCGTAAAACGCTTCCTAACAAATGCGAGTTTATATTCAATTGACTTGAATTTGAGACATCTGATTAATCTGGTTAAGAAGTACTTACCACTCACCACTAGTGACAACTTTTAATTTTTTCTTTGTTGTTCTCTCAAAATGGACAAGACAAATTGGTTTTTTTCTGGTTTCTCGTTTGATGTTTGGTATTAGAGTCACATTGAGAAGTTCCACACGATTAAATTTGAGTTCACATCAAAAAGTCTTATATTGAAGGGTAAAGGTGACAGACGTAAAACACTTCCTAACAAATGTGATTTTATATTTAGGGGACTTCAATTCGAGATATCTCATTAATATGTTGTCATCTTCATGTCACTCCCATTTAATACTAGTAGTAGTATTCTTCCACACTTCACATGCACAAGACCAGTGATCACTTTTTCCCATTTATTTTTTTATTTATTTTTTTCATTACCTACTTTAGGGGGTGGGGGTGGGAGGCAGAGAAAGAACAAGCATAGTTTGACCAAATCACTTACTTCCAAACCTAAGTTTCAATTCAGGTGAGTAATGTTTGATTAGACACGCAATTTAAAAAAGAGAAAAAATGAGACATTTTTATGTTTATTTTAATTATTCAGTATTTTATTCTTATTTTTATTTATTACTTTTAATATATATTTTATTGCTTTCCTATTAATTATTAAATTATAATAAATTGTTCATATTAAATTATTGTTTCTTCAAAAGCGTGCAAAGTTCAAAATAAAAATAAACAAAAAGTATATAAAGGAGTTTAAAGCATTTGTACTATCATAAATTATCTCAGGACAATTTAGCAATAGTATATTTTTTATATTAATAATAAATATAAAAAAAATTATTACAACTACAAGAAAATAAGGGAGATTAGTGTAGACTATTAAAAAAAGTTAGTTCCAATGTCTAATCAGAGAAAAATTTCTAAAATTATCAAATATGGCAATTAATTAGAGCTGGTCAAGCTCACAAACTCTTGCAAAACTTTTAGGGGTTTGACCAAGATGTTGATATCCCCTTGGCGGGTCAGTAAGAAGTCAGTCTTGTTTGATAAGACGGAATTGGCCAAGAGAGTGCTCGACCGGACCAACGCCAACAAAGACGAAACAACTTTTGTATTCTTCTTCACAAGATAGGGAATAAAATTGAGTATACATAATTCTCTTTAAATTTTATTTTTATGGAACTACATATCACTGAGTATGTTATTATTGTTGTTCACCAAGATGTTAACATATATATATATATATATATAGCCTCTTCATAATTTATTGTTGATATGGTAATGTGCATGAATTAGCTTTTGAATTGGTGGGTACAAAGAGAATGCTCTGCAAAAGTACTCTGAAATTCACCACATGGGACAGCTTAAATTTCCTATTTCAAATTCTTCTTTTTTAGTTTTAATTTTCAAATAATAGTACTAGTAAGATTGCCCCTTTTGTAGGTTCTTCTTTATTATGTGCAAGTGCTTATTTCTAGACTTCATGCTTTGCTCATCTTTCTTTGAAATTTTTCAGTTATTAAACCGGTAAAAATGATCTTTAGGGACATTAGCTTAATTGTCATTAAATATGATTTTTAATAGTAATTGTCGTTTTTTGTAAATGTCTTTAAAACTTATAGTGATATTTGATCCAATCATAATAAACAAATAAACAGATAAACATATTTTTGTTTTTTAGCCATACGAAATTTTATCTGTCAATTTCTTATTTTCTAGTAGTATATTATATATATTCTAATAAGAACCGTATATCAATACAAACCATCCAATAAAACAAAACATGTGATTAAATTTTTACAAATTTTATTCAGTATAATTTGTGTATAATCAGTGTATATAAAACACACTAGGAGGGTGATTTTTAAAAAAAAAAAATTTATCAATCTGGATAGAAATGTACATTAAAACATTTTATAGATTGACAAACAATTCATACAAATAAAGATAAAACAAAAGCAACATATATATATAAATGGGCAATGTGTAGTTCTGCAGAAAGAATAAAATTAAAGTATGATGATTATATTTGAGGTACAGACAGGTAGTTTGATGTCAATTTTCAAATAACCCTTTTACCAAAATAATGAGTAAATGCAGTTTCCGCATGGTTAGCAGTCCCAACTATTTTTGGGTACTAATTAATTACTCCTTCCCATATTAAACCAAAATTTAAGTAACTGATCTCTTTAATATCTAATCTATACCACTCAATATTAGCAAAAAAAATTATTCTACTCATATAGGAGAGAGTGAGATCAATGTGTACTAGTATGTGAGATATTATATTATGGGGAGACATTAGGGGTGTGCCCTAGTGGTCAATGAAGTACGTGGTTGAGAACCTTGAATGGCTTTATATAATAGGTTGAAGAAAATACTTTCATCGATGGAAGTGTTTGATCTAAACTACAGTTAATAATCCACCTAAACTAGTAAGTAATATTTACTTTGCAACATGTTTTTACAATATCAAGAAGATAGTAAGTAATATTGTTCATCTTATCCAAAATGATTTGATAGAACCTAGAAATATATATACCTGAATGTAAGTAGTTCATATATTAAGTAAATGGACAATTCAAAATATACAACACTCTCTTAGATGTCCATAAATAATGTTTCTCGTTAAGACCTTACTAGAACAAACCAATTGAAAAAAAGCTTAGTGGAGAAAAAAGAGTGCACATACATCTCACAATACGCCTTGAGTGCTACCTCGTTAAAAACCTTACCATGAAAATCCAATTGGAACAAAACTATAGTCAAGGAAAAGAGTACAATATGTATTTTACTCCCCTAATGAAAGCTTTACTCGATATTTCAAAAACGACGTATTTCAATCTTGTAGAATTGTGAGTAAATTTTCATCAATCAAGTGATCAAAATTTGAACTTGTGGACCTAAGAGAAACTGGAATCCGAAAAATGAAAAACGTCACATTTTCTGTTTCATCTCACATTTTTGCTTGTTCTAGAAAATAATCCTGCATTTATCAAGCCCAGATAAATATTAAAAAGTTCTAACTTTGGGTTAGAACGCACGACGGAATTTTAGCTGGTACCAGAATGAACCAAGGAAGAAAGCAATTTCCAGTCCATAAATAAAACTAGCATCAAAATGCCCCACCAACAGAGAGACTAGCTGCCAATAAGACATCAATTTTCTAATTTTTTGCCTTAACTAAATGTGCCTTCAGCTGTAACTTCAAAATAAGAGACTCGGTTTCTTATGGGTAACGCGCCATGATAACTATATAATTACAGAACTAGAAAAGAGGGGCAATCACTGAAGCTGCAAGAGGCAGAAATTGCATCATGTCAGCTGTTCAAAGCCAGAGGTCGCAACATTATTTGGTTTTGGAGTAGGACAACCAGTGTGCTTGTTGGTTTTGTTCTTCTCCTCTGCCTGTGTGGAAGTCAATTTCTCGCTGTGAAACAAACTTTCACCCAATTCTGATTCATGTTTCCTCTTCATTTTCTTTTTTGGCACCGCATCTGCTCCTCGTGGATCAACAGAGCTGCCAGAAACTCCCTTTAGCTTCTCCTGCTTTAGACGATTCACATCAGAACCATTAGCTACGGAAACATGCATCCGTGCAGAAGCATTTACAGCTGCAGTACAGGATACTGTCTTGTTTGTTGAAGTTGAAGAATGATCAACTACGATCTTTTCTTGGATATGCACCGACTGGGCAATAGGTCCAGTATCTACTCTACTAGTATCCCCTTCCTTTGTGGCCAATAACTTGTTCCTCCTAATTTTCTCTCCGTCCTACATAAAGAACACAAAAGACTTTTTACCCATTGTAAAAGCTACAAAAAGCATTTAGGCACAGGTTTGAAACTGTGAATGCAAGCACACATGTTAAGAGCTACAAGACAAAATGAATAATGAACTAAACAAAGAAGAGAAAATAAAGATAAACAGGGTATTTTTTTACCTTACGTCGTGCGTGCAATGCTCTCCTCCTATCTTTTGCTCTACATATAGCACGTTTAATACCATGATTGTCCATAAATCCATTTGGCCAACATCCTGCAAGCTGCAAGAAAAACAGAACAATGACAGTTAAAAACCATCACAGGGAAAACTATGAAGAGTTCGGAAACCCCCAAATGTCAAAGCAGCTCCTAATTCACATTTTGTGGCCAAAATTCTGATCATACATCAGAGTTTAGCAGAGGAAAATTTTATTTGATGAAGCTAAGAAGAAAATACACCGATAAGTGACCACCACAATAGAGAACAGACTCTTATATGCACCAAAAAACTGTTTTCTGATCTAGAGTCTACCTTTAGATACACTTGGAATTTAGTTTGCATCAAGTACTAAAATTTCCAAGATTGCTCAATGGCAAATGAAGTAGATGACAAAATTAAAGACTACACATGCAAAATGAGGTTCCTTCTTCAAGAAATAGCTAAGCTTTGTATGTCCCCTTACCTCTGCATACAACTTTCTGACTTGTGGACCAGCATCTTCATCCAGGCCCTACAAGTATAGACAAAGTAAATCTCCAGCACAAACTGTTTCTAGTAAGAAGCAATCTTGTCAAAGACATTTTTGTTTTGAGGTGGGAAGGGGGGAGAGGGGTAAACTACCTCAACAAAATGATCATAAAGGTCACATATTTTGTCTTCCAATGCAACATCCATGCTGTATTTTCTCTTAAAGGCTTCTTTCTCTTCAGCACTTGCTTCTTGGAAGTCATCAGAAGCTCCAGCTTGTTGTTCGAGTAACTGCAAACACACGTCAAGCATCATAAAAAAGAAATTTTGTAGGTTTTTCATAAAACCATCTCCCATAACCTGAGGGAGTAGAACTTGGTTTGAGAGTTCCTATTGAAACATTCACTTCTACAAAAATGGAACACCCTTTTTTTCTAACCATTAAGGAACAATGGCAACTTCACAGGAAGGCTTGAATCCCCCAAATTCTAGCAGAGACAACATGCACTCCTGGTAGAAAAAAAAACAAGCATAAAATATTACAGAGGCATACCTTTGATTTCATCACTGGAATCCGCAACTTAATCATCTCAGCAACCTCCTTCTTTATGTGCTGAACTCTGTTATCTTTCTCTTGTTTTGCTGACAGCCCCATATTGACCATGATTTTCAAGTTCCGCTGCAGCCAGACGAATATTAGATCAATCATAATTTCTAAGACAACGATGGGGAGCAAAACCACTTATGACTTGAAGCATTAGTATCAGTTAAACGAGAGAAATATTAAACCTTAATATATGTGAACTAGACAAACACTATCATAAACTTCTCTAGCACGGCGCAAGCTTGTGCAAGATAGGAAGGAAACATGTGGTAAAAGAAATCTAACGTTAATAGCCACAGATTGGAGCTTACAAGAGTATGTAACATGTACAATAGGGTGTGTGCATTAGACATAACTTGAAAGCAGTTCACAGCATTCAGCCAAGAAACTAGATTTGCCTAGCATTTCTCTTACAATTTTTCTTAAAACACTTATCCTCCTTCAGATTTCACAACCATGATACAATAAATTGAGAGTAAGTTTGACTTACGTATTATCCCGTAATTCTGGCAAAAAATCTAAAATAATGATTGAAAAATCAATTTGAAGGAGAAAACATCACATCAAAACTTAATATTTGAAAAGGTTAATGAACTGAACTCTCTTTGCTCCTTGGTGACTAGACCCCCACCATATAGTTGGAGGTGGAGGCAAAACTGTAAAGGATTAATATGAGAGAAAATGGTATTAAGGGGATAAAATAATTTCTTTTTTCAACTTGAGACTAGGTTAGGAGTCATATGGTATACAGTTTAACACCCGTTGGGTGTTTCTTGCGATAAAATATTGTACTAGAGAGTGTGGACACGATTAGTAACCTTCTTAGCAACAAATCAAATAAACAATAATTAGTACACCGGAAGCTATTCAATGTAATCTTGTGATAAAGAGCACAGTGCTCAAGAACTCCTCAAAGCTTAATCTTCCACCAGAAATCTATGTTACATAGTTTCTTTATTTATCTTGATGTACTAAATGGCTGCAACATGAGTATGGGTACTTCATGCAGATTTTTCAAAAGAACTAAAAATTCATTTAAAAGAGAAATACATACCCTAACTGGATACTTCCATACACCAGCATAAAATTTTAACAGACTCATAGAAGCATATCTCGATATTGTAAGGCATGCAGAGATTTTGCAACAAATCACCTTAGAAAGTAAATTGTTCGAATTCAAAGTAAAATAATGTTTCAAGAGTTGCTTCAAGTGTTGGAAAATACAGGATAATGGCTGGAAAGTGACGGATATTCAGAAGATATTAGCAACAGAATTATTAAAGTTCATGTTGGGAACTCGGCAAATGGTAGGTTTCCACACAAATCAACAAAATTAGTCATGTGACATGTAAAAGCCACTGTCAGCAGTCCACAATAGCAGTTAAATGAGAGATCAGGCTGGTCTTTGAGCTCTTCAAACTGAAACAGCTTTAGCAATGTATCACATTTGGCAAAGTATCTGGTTCTATGTCTCTTCCAACTTCACAACTACGATTGCTTTAACATTATGCATTACAAGATTTTAGATATCTTTTTGTCTTCTAATGAAGATATGCCACCAAAATAGAGAAAGAAATCATCACTACAATTGATTCCTGTAACAACCTCAAGGATCTCCATAATATAATTGAGATATGGAACAATTATGAAATAAAATAACCCAAACAGATAGAGCTTCAACATGATGCAGTGTTAGTATGATAACAAACTTTATCTAGAACATCCAAATGACACACAAAAGTACCTTCAATGTGCGAAGCTGTATCAAGTGTCCGACAATACTCATTAAACGACTAATTAACTCATTGGATATTTTTCCATGACTAGCTTGCTGCAACCATCAACAGAAATATTTGGATTTGATAAGTACGCTATGGAATATAAGTAAATACATCAACCAAAAAGATAAGAACTAATTAGACCATATAGCTTAGTCTATACCGCCAATCGGGCAACTTTAGCCAGCCTCTGCTTTATTTCAAGTGGTAACCTCCTTTTGATAGCCTGAGATGAATTATCAGCATCCTGAACCTCCATATTTTGTGGCCTTACTGTGATATTTTGAGATTGAAATAAATGGCCAATGTAAAAAAAAATTATTATCATCAAATAGAAACGACATCTGAACCTCGGCCTTACTGTGATATTTTCAAAAATTAAATAGATGACCAATGCATAAGAAAATGAATTATCGGTCAGAAAAACATATGTCAAAGGTTTTGGGCATACATTCTGCAACGATCTTCTCCAAATCCCTGATGGCCTTCTCAAGCATTGTACCTTTTGGTCTACCACTCGATCCTTCCTTTCTCTGCATGGCAGGATCTTTCTGTA
Organism: Solanum pinnatisectum; assembly: GCA_035578085.1. Taxonomy (NCBI): domain Eukaryota; kingdom Viridiplantae; phylum Streptophyta; class Magnoliopsida; order Solanales; family Solanaceae; genus Solanum; species Solanum pinnatisectum. Next base: position 7,310,946 of record CM069086.1, on the reverse strand, counting down.
TAGTTTTAGGGAGCACCTGAGTGTCAGTTACAGCAAGAACAAAAGCTTATTAGGAATCTCAGATGACTGCATAACCCTGCACCATACGTGTGTCTCTGAATCTTATATGGTGCAGGGTCAAGTGGTCAGATCTGAGATTCAAGGCAAACCAACTGAATGGAGAGGAAACAAGGACTTCTAGACCTAGAGCTCTTCTTAATTGTTTTTGATGAAGTAATAGATTTCATTAAAGACATCAAGAAGATGCACATAGTACACAAAAGAGTGAGATCAAAAGTGAACGGGTTAGCACCATTACCGTGAGCCCTATACTAAAGATAAGGAGCTAACAAAATCCAAAAAGTTGTCTGGGGAGTTTACAGGGGATTGATCATTATGTATGCATATTTTCATTTTAACTGCAAAATTTAATGGTAGCCAGTAGCCACAGGGAAATCTGACAGAGTATAGGGGAGAAGGACTTATCAGACCATTAGAAGGTCATCTTGATTAATATATATATATATGTTAATCATAATGTCAAACCACAAAAAAAAATTCTTTTTGATAATGGATGGCAATCAGAACCTTCGTACTGTTTTATCCAATACAATGTTGAGTTGTGTGACCATCACATTTAAATGTTTAAGTCGTTAGAGCACACAAGGTCCATGCTTTTACCATGTAAACAAAGTCAAACCCATCCCTCATATTGGTCTATCTAATGCTAAGTCCCTACGTAGTGTTAGTGTTATCCATACTCCAAGTCATAGGTCTGCAAGGATGTAGAATCTTGCATTTGTTAAGGGTATAAATTGTAGTACGGACAATCCTCACCTCTAGCTTTTGAGTTTGAGTTAAGTCTAACGTCAATTTTCTTATCAATTACATTTGATTTTTGCTTGTTAAGGTGAAGACCTAATTAGTACTCCCCAATTTATGCAAAGGTGTTTGGCCAAGCACGGAGTTTCAGAATGAGAAGAACTTTTGAAACTTGAGGTCGAAAATAAGTCATAGATATTTGTGTGGCAATAAAAATATCACGTAGGGTAAACTGAAAAGTTCAATGTCAAATTGTTACTAAATTAGAAAGATGTCATTCTCTTTGGGACTGGCTAAAGAGATTAATTTCTTCTCTTGTTATCAATCTCAAGGTTGCTACTGATTCCTTACCTGTTATCCTCACTTACTGTCAGATAAATTGGGACGGTGGGAGTATCTTTTTAGAGGAAACTGGTTTGATTTAGAAAGATTAGTAGAGACCATGAAGGATGAAAAACTTTTGCTAACACCAAAAGAGACCCAAAGATTTCATGGCAGCATGTTTTTTCCTAGCATCTATTGACATTATTTGGCTCATAATAGGTGCAGCTCTACTGTGCTGTAAACATTTCAAAAGCTTCACCTGGTCATTAATAAGTGCTATCCCTACATTGAAGGATGATCTACTAGAAAAAAAATTCCTTCAGCAATGTTCTCAAGCAATCATTAGAAATCAATCTATAAACACCATGGAGAAATGGCACCCAAGGGTGTGGCTAGTGGTCAATTAAGAGGGCTGAGAGCCATGAGATCTCAGGTGAAGGTTTGAGGTGCACGCAAGTTGGCGCAGACACCACGGTTAAAAAAAAAAAAAATACAATAGAGAAATGATTCATGACACCAAGCATTTGGCAGATAGCACAGAAATGCACTATCGCAGGGAGAGGAAAGTAAACAACTCACCATAGTCTGAGCTGAGTTCTTGCCCTCAAAGCCACTGACATTAAACTTCTCATCACGGCGCTGAACAGACTGGTCTATTCCGTCAGAAATGTTTACTGATCTTCCAACATTAGATTTCTCTTGAGCATAAGAAATTCTGTCATGTAACCTCTGAGATGATTTTCCAGATATTTCAGAACCATCTTTTAACTTGTCACCTAGATTCTTGGATTGGGTAACTCCAATTTTCTGCTGGTCAAGGTCTTTTTCTTCTGCAGAATTGCCACGCAATGATGCTGATGGAGATAACTCCAACATATTTTGGGTATCTGCAGCTTTCTTTGTTATTGGCATTTCAGAAACATTCAACTGATTCGGAAATTTTTCTTCATGGGATACATTTTGCAAAGCAACACCATGAGATGGATGAGATGTTTCACTAACAACTGGTACTGGTTTCCCAGCCTTCTTTCCAACTTTTACAGGTTTACTTGGATAGTGTCCATCATCATCCCCAACATGGCTTTTTGCCAGATCTTTTCTTCTCCTCTTTTTTGGTTGCTGATTCTTTGGTGAAACTGGTTCACTAATAGAAAATCATGTCAGTTAGAAGTGCCCAAATGAAATGACAAACCAAATGAAAGTATCAGTTTTCCTTTCTTTTTTTTTGAAAATCGTAACATATGAAAGTATCAGTTTTCATTTCTGAGAAAAATTAGCAAATAAATCCTTCCCATTTTGCAGCCATAATTACAGATTCACTAGTGTTATGAACAACATATCACCACTATTTTGATAGGTGAGGGAAAGAATAAGGGCATCCGTATCGATAAAAAGAAGCTAAACCAAAGTCCCAAAAGAAATATACATCTGAATGCCAAAATCAAGGGAAAAAACATAACTTATTGGACAAGGAAAGAGAATTTCTTAGGTAAAGAGATGCAGAGGTTTAAACCATAGAAAGAAGTTGGTTAATTCTTGGTTTAAACCAGTGTTATCAATAGTAAAAAGCGTAAAAAAACTCTAAGGTCTGTTGGCTTAAGCGCAAAACGCAAATAAAGCATGAACTTTAATGAAAAAAGGCGCCAAGGGAGAAATAGTCCAAAACTAAAAATTTATAAGCATGAATTGCAAATATATGAACAAAGAAATTTAATAATAATTACGATAAAGTGAAATATCAATTGTTTAGTGTTGTCTCTTGGAAGAGGTTCATTGGAAAGGAAAAGTATGTTTTAGAACCTTGATGACAACACTAAGGCGCACATTAAGTGAGGTAAAGCGCTCAACACGTTTTGGACCTTGCTTCAGGGCTTAAGCGCACCTTTGATAACAGGATTAGACAAAAGTAAACATTTCCAATATTGCAAGAACCTAATCTCCTCGCACAAGGAAAGAAATTAACTACGTTTTGAAAGGAAAGTCAATTAGTGTACAACAACTTAACTTCAATTGTTTATGGCCTGGAGAGCTACAGTACATTATGGGGGTTTGGACGAACCCAATAGTTTTTGCGTGGACCTTATATTACAAGCGCTAGTAAATATATATATATATATATATATATGTGGATTAGGGTACTAAAGCTTTGTATTGCAGAGATGTGAGTTCGAAACCCACTTGCTCCCAAAATCTTCTCCTTTTCAGGTAATATGTTTTATTCTCCTTTTAAAAGAAAACAAAAATCTACATCATTTTTTCCTTTGTTGCAAAAGACAATTCCTCTCTAAAACAAAAGGAGACTATCATTTCTTTTCACTATTTCAATTCCAAAATCATATTTTCAGAAAGAAGTTAGCTAGGACTTGTTACCTTTTTAAAAAATATATTGAATATTGATACTTGTTTCTTAAAAAAATGAGGCTATTATATATGACAAAAAAGATAATGAGAATATTTTCTTTCATACCAATACACCCTAAAAGGAGGGGGGGGGCGGGGGGGAATGTTCATAATCTAGATATACTTATTTCTTTTACATATTATCCATGGTAGGCTGGATAATTTATTAGTTTTCACCCAATTCATTTTCAACCAGCCCATATTTGACTCGACCCGCTCATTTAACACCCCTATCCGAACCCACAAACATCAAATCCTGGCTCCGCCTTTGTTTATGGCTTTTAGCATTTTGGTGTAGATTATAAAGAATGAAGATAGTATGTTAGATTTCATTGATTCCGTACAAGCGGGTGGGTTTTTATCCTATTAGCACCAAATTGATGCTAGGCAAGTTTCTCTTTTGCAATATAAAATCTACCTACCTTCTTAAAAAAATGATTCCCTTTCCTAATTAAACATTACTAGAACATGATGAATAAAAATTTCAAAATATAAACAAGAAATAGATAGAACAAACAAGAAAAATTGGAACGGAATTATTTTGACAGAATGAGAGAGAAGAATAAAAAAGAACCCCAAAAGTGAAAGTGACAAAAGAATAAGAGTCGTACATGAGGAGAAGAAAACATGAAAGGAGTAATCAAGAAATAAAGAAGAATAGAAGAGTCGGATTAAATCCAAGAAGAATAAGAAGAAAACGACATAAAGAGAACATTGAATATCACATAAAAGAGAAACCCATCAATGCTTGCAGGGATTACCAGATTTGGGGGTGAACTTGAATTGGGGAGAGAGAATTAACTACTTCTTATGGTAAAACTTAAAGAGTATATGTGGGTCATAACAGTGTTGTCAAAGGAGCGCTTAAACCCTGAAGTGAAGCTCGAAACGTATTAAGCGCTTCGCCTCGCTTTATGTGCGCAAAGAGAGAAAAGAGCATGTTCCAAAGGTCGGTGACAACAGTGCAATGAAGAAACATATGATCAATAGATCCTGGGTTGCACAAGCACATGTAGCATAATCATCCAATCACTTGAAACATGGGATTGCGGAGTAATTTTGTTACGTATTGTATTATAACGTATCGTATTATGTTGTGTTGTATTATATCGTGATGTTTGGATAGATTATATCATTCTCCGTCATTACATAATGTCACACGTCAGCAATTTGAATGATAAACCCACAAGGAAAGTAGGATACGGGACAGAGCAAATATGAAAAGGCAGGGTAAAAGATAAAATAAGATTATTAAATAATAAAGAAAGACAAAATGAGAAGAAAATAGTAAGGTAATGATGAGATCACACCAAATCAATTGTTACATATAATGAGACTTCTCTTCTTCTTTTTTTGAGTAAGGTAAAGTTCATAATGAGACTTTTCATCATTACTTAACAATGGATTTAAATGATATGATACAAAAAAAAAGGAAACAATCAAAACAAAAATTGTATTTAAACTAACAATTAAAAACTTTAAAATAGATATAAAAACTAAATTTGGATGCCGGATGAAGGGGTGAACAATTGGTTAAATTATATACAGTGGTGTTTAGACATGTCATATTATTTAAAAATCTCAAGAAAAAACTCACATGCGCTCCAACTTTCCGCGGTTGACAAAGAAACCATCATGCTTTATTGCTGAGTTATCAACCTGAAAATATTCATCCTGCATAACCAGAAACGATGTACTAAGTACTTCGACTACAACATATAAATGCCACCTGCACAAAGTTGCAAAATATTGACTATGCTTGTAAGTCATTCGGATACAAAATAACAAATATCTGTATAAGGTAGATAAGGTTAAGGAACTTGATGTGACCGACCAGCTCAGTATCATCTATGAAAGAATCTTCAGTGTCATATTCATCGTCATCTGGGAAATCATTAAGATCTTCCTCATCATCACTTTGTTTGCCCTAAAAGGCATAATAGTTATTTAGCAGATCAAGTGCAAAATAAACACATAGATTTTATATATATCACTGACAAGTCTCATGTAACGAGTAACCAATAAAATGCATACCACATATAGGCGTTCAATCTTTTCTATCACAGCATTTAAACGATTTCCAGGAGGTGCATCCTTGACTTCCTTATCAGCAGGTTGTCCCTACAAGGGCATTGATAATAAGCATAAAATTTATCAAACACATGTTCCCAGAATAAGCAAAGTAATGCTCTGTAATAGAGTTGCAACATCAATCTTGACCAAACCAGTCCTTGCAGATTTCACTATTTCTCCTTTTAGTTTGTTCCTTTTTAGAAAGATCTTTAAATACTTATCTCTTTGTCAAAAAATGTTTTTCGAAATAAATAATTCTAATCATAGAGATCACCAACCGCTGTATATACTACAGAACAACTCAAAAAATATCTTAAATTTAAAAGAATATCCCTATCATTTACCCAACAGTCAGCAATTTTTGATTAAGTTCAGATACATATAACACATCAGCAAAGCAATAAGTATGACAGAATATAAGTTTTAACTTCAACTGTACCTTCACCTTTCACTTTCAAAACATCCCCATTCCCAATCATCATTGTGATTATAGAGCTTTTATCAAAGTCATGAATATTGTTGCATTAAACGTTATGATTTATGCATTCATTGTCATTGAACCAAGAGGTGTCTGTGTCCTTGTTGCTAAAGCATGAGGCAACAAAGAGATCCTCTTCCAGAATTTCTGACTCAGTTGTTTGTACTTGTTGATTGCTTTCAGGAGCCTTGATCCTGCCTTATATTGCATTACCTATCTAAATAAAGAATAAATGTACCACATATTGCACCAGGCCTCCACCAATATTTTTGCATGTGTGTGGTCAATTTACAATGCTTGTAATGTGAGAATAGTTTCTTGCTATCAGAAGCTTCTATTTTGTCATTCCATTTCTTGTTATATTTTTGTCTAGCTTTGCTTCCTTGCTGGTTTTGTGCATGAAAGGCTCATTCACTAACATTTTCTTGCCTCAAAAGCTCATTTGCTCTTGAGCTTGAAGAGCACTTATTAGCTCTGCAATTGAAATATAGTTAAGATCCTTGGACTCTTCAAGAGATAAAATCTTAGACCCAAATTTTTTACAAAGTGTCAATAGAACCTTCCCCACAATTCTGTATCAGGGAAATCCTCACAAAGCAATCGGATTATGTTGACGATCAAGGAAATTCTATTAGAGTATTTGCTAATAGCCTTATTTTCCTCTGTGCTTAGAGCTTCAAGGTCCCTTTCCATATTCACTACTTGCATTTGCCTAGTTTGATCATTTCCCTAATATTCCACTTCAAATCTGTCCCAAGCTTCATTGGCAGTCTTATATTCCATGGGCCTAGGAAAGAATGAATCCCCTACGTAATTCAAACTAACAAACTTGACTTTGGGCCTATTTGTTTCTTCAGTGTCGGCCTTGATTTGTGCCAAGGTAGAATCTCTTGGCAATCTACCAAAATCAAAGGTTTCTAAGTAAGTTTACATGGATAATGACCAAATAAGTAACTCTCACTGATGAGAGTACATGGAGTTGACAAAGAAAGGCTATTGTTGGTTGACATTTCGAGTTCAAAAAGTTGAAGGCTTTTATCTTCTTTTTTTTTCTTTCACAGATCCTCAAGACCAATTGTGGCTCATACCACCTGTTGAATTTAAAATAAGAAAAGGAGCCGCAACATAAAGAGATGATTTGGAAGAATGATCTAACTCTTTCGTACTTCAAATGCCCAATATCTGGATTGTTACGACTGAAGATTAAGAAAAATATAACAAAAAGATTTTATTCTATTCTTTATCCGCTATATTTTGAAAAGAAAGAACGTCATAACTGGAACTCAAATGGCAGATGTTCAACAATAAGCTATAATGTGTGTGTATGTATTTGCAAGGATGGCGTCTAAACCAGCTTGCACAAACCTTAATTTATCAGTTTGGGTATGTGCTACCTTTCACTAGCAACTTTGTCCACTAAGGCTTAGACAACAGAACTTTCTTTGCCTCTATGGTGTTTGAGACACGGTATCCCATAGTCCATTCCAGCTCCATGAATCATTAGGTCAAACCCTTGCATACCAATTTATATAAGTTTTTTTCCCATATATTTTCAACATTTAATGACACCCAATACCTCACATTGCAACACTTTGGAGCCTAATCTAAGTGAGCTTGCAAAGCTTATAAAGAACCCAGTTTGAAAGCAAGGCATAATTGTGCCTCGAGGATGCCTCTATTAACACCATTGCAAAGTCACAGAACTTTAAACAATAAAAATAGACAAACTTTAAACATAGGACCAACTAGAAAGAAAATACTACAATAATAATTTACATTGTTTGCTATAACTCTTTTTAGTATAGTAGTTTTAGTTAGATAACAATCCCCATCTTGAATCAACTATAGTTCTAACCTAAATTTCTGTAATAAAATTTTAGTATGACTTATAAATCAGATCACTATGTTTAAATTTCAAGAAGGTCTCTAATAGGCTTTGAACTACAATATTTGTACAAATGCAAGCAAATTTAAGTAAATAAATATTAGGATAGGAGTAAGAGCTACCTAAAGAAGGCAACTCTTGTAACATTTGAAGGGAAGAGTCAGGGAGCCCTCTTTTGTGCTACATTTTTTTTTTTTTTTTTGAGAATATATCAAATTTATCAAAAACGTGTCAACTGAAGCACAATATTAAGCTCTGCAGCTTGATAATTCATCTGGATCGCGAAAGGAAACTCCACTTAAAGAGGCCATAAGAACACAACATGTTACAGTGATGACATCTTCCCAACTCATTATATTCGGATTTCAGACCATCCCAGAGGACAACATCATGGAGCGTCCTAACCAGCTTCTAAGATCCCAGAATCCTTTACTATTCCAAAATACTATAAATATTTTTTGTCATTTTAATGACAAATATTGCCAATACTTCATCAAATAAATCACATGAAAGATAATGTAATGACCCTCCAGGTCATTTTTGACTTAATGTCTCCTTTCCGTCGTTTAGAGCGTTTCTATAGCGACCCCAAGTCATTTATGACTTGCTGGCACTGACTGTTCGATCGCCTGGTCGTTCGTTTGGTTTTTGTGCAAGTTTTAATGTTTTGGAGCTTATGAACCTTGAACGATCATTTTCGATCAAAAGTTCAAGAAGACGACCTCAGAATAGAATTCTGGTGGTTCCATTAGCTCCAGAATGGCCAAATTAGGCTACTAGCATAGTTGGCACGAGTATCAAGGCCTTCGATACTAGTTTGGATCATTAGGCGTTTTAGCCTTTGAAATTTGGCCTAAGGTTGACTTTGGTCAACATTCTTGGAAAACGCGGTCAGATGAAAATTCCATCAGTGCGGTTAGCTCCGAAATATCGAGTTTGGTCTAGAACAACCTTTCGTTCGACTCTCGAGGCCTCCGGACTCATTCCGAGCCCCTCGGGGGATTTTGGTTAAAATGGCTCTTGGAAGTGGGACCCACTTTTTATCGAGATGACCTCTGATGGAAATTTCGACTGCGCCGTTGAGTCTAGAATGTCAAATTTAGTAGGGTAGCATATCTGTTTTATTTTTATCGGGTTCCGAACGAATTTCGAGCCCTCCGTCGGAGACTTTGGAATAGATGGCAATAGCTGGTATCTGGTGCAACCTTTTAGCTACCAGAGTTTGGCTTTTAACGACCAGATTTTTGGGTCTTTTAGCAACCAGTTTCCTTTTTTAAAAAAAACCCATTTCAGCCTCACTTGCCAAACTTTAAACCCTCGTAACTCTCTCATTTCAAGTCCGATTTCAGTGATTCTTGAGGCTATCTTGTGGGGGTTTTCGCGAGGATCGTGTTGGTGAGCTCGAAAACTGATTTGGGGTCCCCGTTTGAGGTAAATTTCGTAAAATACCTGCTGCCACGACCCCTTTTTGTGAGCTTGATTTTGGAACTTTTGAGACTTGTTTTCTCAGCCATTTTAGGTCCGAATCTGGTGATTCAAGAGCCAAGATTGTGGGGTTTTTCGTGACGATCGTCGTGGTGTGATTGGTTTCAGCATCTGGACCCTCGTTTCTGGTATTTTCTCGTAAATAGCTGCTGCTATTGTTGTTCCTTTTTAGTGTAACTTTGAGTTTTTCGTTGCATATTCGTGTTGGGACTGTTTCGAGCCCCGAATTGTGTTCCAATTTGGAACACAAGTTCAGGGAGGTGTTTAGGACCTATTTTGGGGGTTAATTCCGAAATTTCCAGCACGGGTCCCACTTTCCCCGTTTTGACCCCGAAATTGATCCGTCTCCGTTTCTTGCGATTTTAGTGTCTAATCGACCGTAATAACGTTGTGACTATTTTTGATAGCGTGGCAGTGTTTCGAGGCCGTTCAGAAAGGAAAAGCTCCGGAGGAGTGAATTTGGAGCGCGCGTGGTCGGCCTACAGGTAGGCTACGGCTTCCCTCTCTTAGATTGAGCTCGAGAGTGTGAATGCATGTTGATTAGTTGGGATTTGGGTTGGTAATTATTGACTTTCGGGATTCATCGGGTAACTGTGAGCATGCTTGGTGTTACTAATTGACCCTCCTTTCTATGTGGAGGGCTTGTATGCTTGATTACTGTTTATCTGAAGCATGTTGGGCCTTAGTTTAGGTTTGACTAGTGCTTGCCTTGGAAATTCATGATTCGGAACCGATAGGCCTTAGTTTTGCCCCGACGTCGCTCGGCCGACTTAGATCCCTGTAGACTGGTGTAGCAGACTGGAGTCTGATAGTTTGGACCTTAGCTAGGCGATACACTTACTCCGACGATAGTTATCCTTATTTCCCCGATGTTACGGCTTCACAAGTTACGTCGGCGACACTAGTTCTGCTTCGCGATTTGAAGATGATTTTCGATTAAGTTTCAAGAACTTACATTGATTGGCTAAGTGTGGACGGTGTTCCACGAACATTTTTGAGCATGGATCGATTGGGACTCTTTTAGCAGCTACATTGGCACCTTTGTTGGGCATCCGAATTCGAGCTCTGGTCTCGACCTCATTAATATGTTCGTAGAGCATCTGATTTGAGGTCCGGCCTCTATCGCCTAGATACTTATATAGGGCATCCGGTTTGAGGTCCGGCTTCTATCGCCTAGATATTTATATAGAGCATCCGGTTTAAGGTCCGGCCTCTATCGCCCAGATACTTATATAGAGCATCCGATTTGAGGTCCGGCCTCTATCGCCCAGATACTTATACAGAGCGTCCGATTTGAGGTCTGACCTCAGTTACTTGATACTTGTGATTGGTTACTTGGGTACTTCTAGTGAGCATCCGGTTCGAGGTCCGGCCTCCGTACTGTCAAATTCTACTATTGGGGTTGAAGTTCTGGTTCGATGTTCTCCGTTCTTGGGTTCTCATATGCAATTCTCTTTAGTTATAGTTATTCTGTGTTCTCATCGGGCTTATGGGAGTCCATTCGGGTTTTTAATTTAACTTGCGCACGAGTGTACCTTTTGGGCTTATAGGGGTCCAATTAGGTGTAGTTAGCTTATAGATTACTTTAGTTAGTTCTTTCTACACTCGTGTGCATTTCATTGTTACTTAGTTTTCCGTTCTTGACCTCTATTTGTGTTATTCCTTCTTTTCATATTGCCTTTACTTTTCAAGTTCAGTCGACCTATGATGCCTACTGGGTACCTGCTGTTTTGGTACTCATGCTACGCTCTGCATCTGTTTCGTGATGCAGGTCCGAGAACTAGTGGCCAGCGTTGATCCAGCTTGGAGTAATCTGATCCGGAGACGGGGGTGAGCACACGGCGTTCTGTACTATTTCAGTCTCCATCTGTATATATAGATTTGTCTTTTGCCTTTCAAGACAGCCTAGTCTCTGTGGTCCACTTTTGGGACTTGTACTCTTTTTGTTAGTAGCTCTATACTAGTGACTTGCAGGTTTTGGGAGGGATCTTTATTTGTATATATATTTTGGTTTGTGTCCGCCTGTTTTATTGTTATATTAAATTTTGCCTTCTCTTGTTTAGTTTCTGCCCTCAGACCCATTACTTATTGTTCCGGGTTACGGGTTGGTTTACCTACTGGTGGGTTATAGTAGGTGCCATCATGCCTCGAGAAATCGGGTTGTGACAGATAATGTCAATAACAGTTCCCCTATGAAACCGTGCACTTCATCTCTGACTATTATATTTATCACCAATACGTTGTGGGGTACAGCTTCACTAAAGAAACAACCTTCATACTCTGGACGCACTCTAGTTTGGTTTTTGCACACGGATCCAAGAACAGGAACAACTGAAACAGGTGAGCAGAGCCACTCAAGTACCACTTCTCACAATGTACTCTTAAACTTACCATACAAAACAAAGGAATTGGCTACAGGGAGTAATTTGATCTTGGCTATATTCAGATGCTAAATCAATCATTCCCTTCACCCACCAGTATGTTAATATATATATAAGATCCCCTAGCCCACCAGTTACAAAGCAAGAAGCCTAACCGACAGTATTAACAGTGCACCATTACAATCATGTCTGATGATATTTATGCAGCTCAAATGCTACAGCATTATTTCTTCTAGAATTAAGTTTCAACACAACAAACCGAGAAATAACACTCATTGGTAGTATTCTACACTATGACTTCAAGTGAATTAACTAAAGTTCACATAAACAAATAAAGGCAGGATTAAACTCATATGACAACCTACCGGAGCTAATCGAGCCTCGAGAGCAGGATGCGGCACTGGAGTTTGAATGCTATCAGGAGCTCCAACCGTTGGACCAGAACCGACAACATTAACATTGGACTTATTAGCGTCCTTGAGAAGCTTCTTCCACGACACAATTGTGGTCTCACCCGGCCTGAGCTCCACCGTAAACCTCCTCCGTCCTCCCGCCGCTTCATAAGACGTCGACGTCCTCCCTACCGGTTCTCCACCACTGAAGCCGCCGTCCATGGGTGATTGTAAACGAAATTAGGGTTACGATGTATGAGATTTAGGAGATGAAGACATGGAAAAGAGAGGGAAACACTGATTCGAAACCCTAAAGAAGGGGAAAATTTGGTACCAAATTGAAAAGAGAAAATTTTGGAATTGAATTAAATTTTTTCCCCTTTCAGTTGCTTCTATTTTAGTCGACCTTTTAGCTTCATCTGTAACTGCCGTTTGTTTTTCTGTCGCATTTTCACACTTGTTCAACTCCTCTTCTATATTTCATTCTTGTAACATTAATTACTCGTTAATCTTAATACAACTTTGTTTTAATTTCTTCGTTCATTTTTACTTGTTACTTATTTTGATGATAAATTTTTATTTTTGACATTTCAAGAAAAGATAATTACTTTTTTTCATGTTTTACCCTCAATATTAAATACTTATTTTCCAATATCTAATACTAACATTACTTAATAGGAATAGTTTGGTAAAATACATATATCAATAATTATTTTTTCTTAGTGATGTGTCAAGTCAAACTGTGACAAGTAAAAATGAACGAGGAGAATATTCCACATAATTAAAAAAAATACTCCATCCGTCCACTTATAATTGTCATGTTGCGTTTTTCGAAAGTCAATTTGACTAATTTTCAAAGTTAAATTGAATTACATTGATTTGATATTTTAAACAAAAAAATTAGATATTCGAAGACTATACGAAAAGTCAGTACATGAATACCTAAGTTAGCCCTCATTTGTAATTTGTTTGCATTAAATAGAGGTCCAAATTTGAATGGTTCAGACATTAAGCGATTAAGTGGGTTTGTTTTTTCTACTTAAAAATGTCTTAATGAGTCTAAAATGGTATGGAAGAATCATATTTGTGTATCAACTTTGACCTTATCCAACAAATCAAACATGGTATAAAATAAATACATGAATGTCCATTCTTTCAGCTTTAACTATAATATTTTTTTAGAGTAAATTTACCACTAGACAGAGCGTGTAGCAGCCTTTTATTAAAAATAAAAAGATATCGATAGGAATAAGTACAAGCAAAGGGGGCTAGGCCCTACCTTACTATTCCTAATGAGATAACAAGTCTCTACTAATTAACAAGCAACTTCAAATAATACGTTTGATCTCATATTGTGGGCTAACAATAAAACTTATAAATAGTCGTATGTTAGGTAATTAAGTGCCTATGAAGATGAAATTTAAATAGTACGTTTGTTAAATTTAGTTAGACCTCTACGAGTTTAAGTTTGAAAAAAATATATGAAGAATGTAATTTTCATTCAATTCTATTATGTCATTTATAATGATTTGATTTAATTGAATAGATTCGTAGCATATCTAGATTCATGAATAGTAATGTTACACCTCATAATTAAAAATGTTAAAATAATGAGTTTACAATTAACGACTCGATTCATCGTGTTTAACATCAATTGTCGAGAGAATAATTTATATGGGTGATTATACCATGAAATATGTGTATTAAGTTGCTTGAAATTCTTAGACCAAAGTTAAAAACTAAAAGAAGTTCTGAAACAAAAATTTTAGCCATCGAGTTCAAAATAAGAAAGCTGTGACATAATTTTATTGATGGGCTGATTTGGCTGAGTATATTTCCCATTCTATAAGAATTTGGAGGGCCTATTATATATATCAAATTAAAGGTCTTCAAGTCTATTTTCTAAAACATCAAATCATTGGTTAATTCGATATCAAATAAAATATTATGATTATTTTATCACAATTTGTCTGAAGAAAATTGAATTTGGAACATGTCGATTTTTTCCTCTATATGAGGACGATTTATGATAAAAAAAAAAAAAAACCTAAGTTATCAAACTTCTAGAGAGCTGATGAAATTTAAAGGTGGTAGGTACTTATTAATCTAACTAAATGGGCCATCATCTGGGCCTTTATGGGTCATTTGTGCCTTCTAGATCGAACAATTTGAGTCTGTCTAGTTTGTGGCTATATATCTATCAAGTTCGTAGGCTCATATATAAGGCTATTGTATTTGAATTTGGGCGCACAAAATTCTTATATTTATATCTAAGTACATTATGCTTGTATATCTATATTTGAGCACATAAGATTTATATAATTGTCTTTGAGCACGTCAGATGTTTGTGTCTAAATACAAAAAAGCTCTTGTAACCAGCATACAAGGCTTATAACTGAGTATGTAAGATTCTTGAACTGAGCACACAAAATCTTCTAGCTAAAAACGCAAAACTCATGTAACTAAAACATTTACAACTACACCAAGCAACAACATAAAAGTAAATGGCTCGAAGGTAAGTGAGCAAACTATAAATAACTTATACGAGTAATTTTCAAGATGTATTTATCATATGATCTCTCTCTATAGAATAAGAGTTCAACACGACATATATATATATATACACACACACACCTACACAAGCAGTCCACATAAAAAAACTATTGCTACAAATAACTCGTCTATGATATACTAGTCATATCACACTTAGGCTCTAAAGAATCATAGAGAGAAGACATCATAACTTATGTTAATTCTTTAGAGTCACACAAATCCTAGCTCGTAACCTTTTGTAGCTACATATCATAGTCCATAACACTCTCCACAAACTCTAATCAATATACGACAACAAAACATGATAAATAAGTCGATAACAATTAGTTCTTTTTTCAAAACTATTTCCAAGCTTAAATTAAAAACGTATCGAAGACTTAGAACTCAAATCTTAAGATGGATGATTCTATCAATAGAGAAATAGAAAACGCGTGAGCTACCTATTCTAATTAACAACACACAAAGCTGAAATCAACAGAAAAAACACACAAAATTTCGTGTGCTAGAGTTTTTCAATTTGAATCTAGCTTGGATTGATCATCTTCCTTCAATTTTGTCATATCAAAATACACTGAGAAATGAACCTTCTCCCTCTAAGAAATGTTGTCTGAAAATAAAATTAAACGAAGGAGATGAAATTATATATATCTTCATCGATCTAGGATTCTATTCCATGTGGCTGTTTGTTTAGTCTCGCAAAAACATAAATATTTTTCAATTTTGAAGTCATATCAACAAATAATTTAATACACTAAGAAATAAAAACGTAGATGTTCAATTTGATAGGCAGAAAGCCCTCTAACTCTTTATATATTAAAAGATATGCTTATTTGAAGCAAGTCATATCTACGATTATTTGAAAATTTTTTCCCTAATTTATATCTTCAACTAGAATTTTGTTTCAAGCCTTTTTTGGGCATACTATTTGACATGATATGTGGTTTGTTATTAGTCCAGTTAGTAACAAATTATTTATAATTAAAGGAGATGTATATTAATGTAATCGTATATGAATTAAGAAATTTTATTTTATTTCTAAGGAATAATGCACAAGTATACCTCTATATTATTTAAACTGGACTAGTTCTACCTTCTTTTATGTTTTTAATACAATTTTTTTTTTATCTTCATACTTTTGGCTAAAAAATATCCTCCAACTAACATAAAATTCAAATCATACCCTTCTTGCTAATAACCTCTTAAAAAAAAGAAGTGACACAAATTATACTCCAAATCATAAGTTAAGTGTAACAAATTAGTGACAAAAATAATGTTTCAAAACAAAGTTTTCTAAAAAGTATTGCTCTACAAATCAATTACTACATAACTTATGCCTAAGTGAAATTAAGTTATGATAAAAATATTTTAACTCATAACTTTTTTTAAAAAATAAATGATAAAAATAAAATTTAAAGAACACAAATTTAAAGGACAAAAATTAAAGAGCACGATAAAAACTTGAAAACAGAGGGGCAATTGGACTGGGCTGAGACTTTGGGTTTGGGTCTGGCTTCTATACTGTTTACACTTCGGCTATGCCTAGAACAGGAAAACCTCAAGCACAGTAGTATAGGGTTTTACAGAGAGAAGCCTCAAGAGAGAGAGAGAGAGAGAGAGAGAGAGAGAATGTGGAGACAAGCGGTTCTGAGTAGAGTTGTAACAAGGAAAAAATTTCATGGCCTCCAAAACCGAGCCTTTCATGATTTTCTTCCTCAAGTATCCAGAGATCAAACTTTAGCTCCAGTGAGTTCATTTGAATCTTCATTTCGTTATTATTCTCATTGGGTTTCTTCCAAATATTGTTTACGTGAAACAACAAGACTTTTTTCATCAAACCCATCTGAACAATCTGAATCTCTAGGTTCTGAACCCTTTGAAAATGATAAAGACTCTGTTTTTGGAGGAGTTGTTGAAGGGTCCTCTGTTTTTGATGGAATTGAGGATACCCTTGCAGTTGAAAATGGGTCTCATTTAGGAGATAATGAGGTTGTAGTGGAAGATGAGGAGAAAGATGAGGATTTAGATTTGGAGAAGTTGGAGAGTGTGTTGTCTCTATTGCAGAGTAGTGGTATTATTGATGGATCTATTGAGTCTAGTCTTGAGGAAATTGGGTTGTCTTTGAATGAGGAGTTGGTTGTTAGAGTGCTCGAGACGCCCTATGTTCCTGGGGAGAATTTGATTTCCTTTTTCAAGTGGGTCTTGAAGAAACCCGAGTTTGTAGTGACGAGTAGGGCGGTTGAATTGTTGGTTACTGCAATATGCATTCAAGGTAGGAATGTCTATGCATTATGGGATTTGGTGAAGGAGATTGGAGAAAAGAACAAGGGTATATTGAGTGGTGAGATTCTTAATGAATTGATTGCTTTATTGTCAAGATTAGGTAAGGGAAAGGCTGCATTTGAGATCTTTAATAAGTTTGGGGATTTAGGATGTGCACCAAATGCTGATACATACTATTTAACCATTGAAGCACTTTCTAGGCGTTCGATTTATGATTGGGCTTCTACTGTTTGTGAGAAGATGCTTAATGCTGATATGTTGCCTGGTGCTGAGAAAGTTGGAAAGATTGTTTCTTTTCTGTGTAAAGGAAATAAGTCTAGAGATGCACATCTGGTTTATTTGTCGGCCAAGGAGAAAAATATTAATCTGCCTGTATCTTCTATTAAATTGTTGATCAGCTCTCTTTGTCGCAAAGATGAAGGTGTTAAACTTGCAATGGAGATGTTGGAAGAGTTCCCCAAAGAAGAGCGGAAGCATGCCATTAAGTCATTCTCACATGTCATCAATGGGTTGTGTAGGGCAAATGATGTAACAGGGGAAAAGCAGCTGCGTTCCTATTGCAGTGAAGACATTGAAGAGGCCAAAAACTTGCTCTTAAAAATGATAGAGGCAGGTCCACCGCCTGGCAATGCAGTCTTCAACACAGTTATTAATGCACTCTCCAAGAAGGGAGAAATGGGAGAAGCTAGGAAACTATTGAAGGTGATGGAGGGTAGAGGTTTGAAACCTGATGTGTACACTTATAGTGTAATTATGAGTGGTTATACAAAGGGAGGTGAGATGGAGGAGGCCTGCAAGATTTTGAATGAAGCCAAAAAGAAGCACTCCAATCTAAGTCCCGTCACTTATCACACAATTATTCGGGGCTTTTGCAAGCTCGAACAGTATGACAGGGCTCTGGAACTATTGGGAGAGATGAAGGAGTATGGAGTTCAGCCTAATGCGGATGAATATAACAAATTTATTCAATCTCTCTGCCTTAAGGCTTTAGATTGGACAACAGCAGAGAAACTGCTTGAGGAGATGAAGGAGAATGGGGTGCATCTAAATGCAATCACAAAGGGTCTCGTAAGAGCAGTTAAGGAGTTAGAACAGGAAGAAGTAGGAACAAATGAAATAACGGCTACAGCACAGTAGGTACCCTATCTCTGCCTTTAGCTGTAGGGATCTGTATCTTCTGTTTCTTTTTTATGTTATGGTTTGAGATAATAGCAGGCTTAAAACTGTAACACCTGCATTTTGTATGCTGAACAGCCATTAGAGTTCTGAAGAAAAGATATTTTTTTTTTTCATTTTATAATAATTTTTGCTGCCAAATTTCTTGAGTTGAATGGATCAGAATGATAGTTTCGTAACTAAGACTTTCAACAGGGGTATAGAGATGTGCATTTTTCCTATATTTACCTAGTGGTTCTCTGTTGGCGCAACATCAGCTCAGTAAACAACCATTTTGGTGAGTTATGATTGACACAATGGAAATATGTTATTTATAATATTTTTTCTGTATATTCATCAATTACATATGTTATGTACAATAGAGAGGCACCAATCAGGTGAAAGAGTTGCAAATCCCAAAAAGGATGGATGCATGATAAAGTGAGATTGGATCTATGAGAAAGCAAAAGCCGTTTGGGACTAAATGAGTCTAGAAGCTTTACAAGCTCTTTAAACCCATATGAAAACTGCCATAGGCATGAAAAATGAATTTGTCTGAGGCATCACAATTTGAACTGTTGACCATTCTAGCTTTTTGTTTAGCGAATTCTCCTTCCAATTGCATTTTGATTCCAACTATTATTTATTTGTCTTTACATCTCGGTTTCCTTGACATAAAGGAGTGTCATGATGCTATATTGCTATTGAGTAAACTAAAAGTGAGTTTACTTTAGTTGGAGGAACCTGTTGAATAACATCTTTGATCATGCATAGAAAATCAAATTACGTAGATATAGCTTCCAAGCTGCTTGTCCCATGGCTGTAGGTTACAGCTTTGGATGTGTCTTAGAGCTTTCTTCCCAAGGAAGTGTTCTATACTGTTTGCATCATAGACTTTGTATGCATATATTGTGTTCTATAGTGTAGTAGTATCTCTATAAACTTCCAGCAGGAACAAATATTAGTTTCTCCAACCTTTCCTTTCCTCCCGTTTATTTTCTGATGGGAAGAAAGAAGACTAGATGCATCATTTTTGGGTTACTGTAGCTTTTGATCTCTGATAAGTTCCTATCACATCATCGTGAGTAAAGTGATAATCATTTCTTTGCATTAAATTTTTAGGGCTATAAGAGGTGGAAGATCGTACATTCTCTTTCTTCCCTCCCCCTCCAAGTCCTAATTATGTCTTGCTGCCAATTCAATTTGTCAATGACATGAATAACACTCTGGTTGGTCTGACTTGTTGGTGAATCACATGTATCATTTAGTAAAACAACAATGTTTTTTGCCTCAATGCTTAACTAGTTAGGTTGGTCATGCGCATTATATCCGCTCCTCTCCATCTCTGCCCCTTGCAATTCTAGCTGTTTTGCTTTGTGTTCAAGATAAATTGCTAAACAGAGAAAAATGGGATGTTCATCGTAGCTGAATAAGGTGTTACAGTATATATGAGTATAATGCAGATGTATATTTTTGTTTTTGAAATTGGTAACATTTGTATTTAAGATAGTACTTAGGTAGTACTGAAAAACCATATTTACAAATAAGCTGAAAGGAAGTATAATCTACCCCAAAGCTGAACCAAATCTAAATGGACCCTAAAACATCTATGATTGACAGTAGACATATGTACACCAAAAATAGAACAACAAAATACACTTAAGCTTGACCTTCTGCATGTTGTTGTTACTATTCTCAAAACATCTATCATTTCTCTCCCTCCATATAGCCCACCAAATACAAACAATGATCATCCTCCATCTTTCTTTGTTTGTAGTCCCAGCTCCAGCCATCTCCCAACTGAAAAGAGTCTCATCAATGAGATGCCTCTGTGATTAAGGAATATCTGCCACAACTGCTCAAAAGTTGCAATGTAAGAAGAGATGTCTTGTTGTCTCAGTAGCCTTACCACATAAGGAACATCTATTGCATAGAGAGATTCCACTCTTAGCCACATTATCCAATGTCCAAACTGCTTCATTGGTTAGTAGCCATGTAGAGCATGCCATTTTGTGTGGCACTTTTATCCTCTAGATTTGCTTCCAAGGCTATTTGAGGTCTTGAATGCCACCAAGACTTATCTGTTTGTATCCTTCCTTCACCTTGTAACTACCTTTGTTGTGCCCCCTGCCGCCATAAATAATCCTCACCCGTTTGTGTACCTTGAAAATTCTCCAGAACCTTAAACAATTCAAGTATTCTGGGAATTTCCCAGTCATTCAGATTTCTTCTAAGGATGATATTCCAACTTGTTGTGACCATATTTCGGCAACAGTCTTCTGTTGGTGTTGAGCCAATGTAAAGATGTCAGGCAAACGATCTTTGAGGCTCACAACACTCATCCATTTATCAAACCAAAAATTGGTTTTTCTGCCATTTTGTACCTTGACAGTTGACCTGATTATTGAGGGAAGGCGAAAAAATTCTGATGGATTTCCTAAGGCTAACCCCATGGGTATTTACCTCTTTGGTTACCCATTTATTCAGGTCCCCATACTTGTTGTTGATCACCCTATACCAGAGTGCTTGGTCCTCTTGATGGTACCTCCATAGCCACTTCACCTTAAGAGCTTTGCTTTGGTTTTTGAGATTCTTGATACCTAATCCACCTTGCATCTTACTTCTGATGATGCTCTTCCACTTGACTAAGTGTGAAAGCCTTTTCTTTCCTTATTTCCTTGCCACAGGAAGGATCCCTAGTATTATTTGCATTCTGGGCAGTGGAGAGGGTGGAATCAATACTGGTTCATATCAATTGCTTTGCAGAGAGGAGAACACTATCTCATCACCATAAGATATCCAAGTTTCTTTTTGGATGAGTAACTTGTTAAGTTGATTCTGACCTGCAGTCTTGTAAGCTGTGAGATGGTAGGATTCTACATTGAGCTGATAGCGTAGCATGGTCATAGCTATAGAGGACTCATGCAATTGCATTTTGGTCGACGAAATGTAGCTTACATACCTTCTGATCTGTAACAATGCAGAGAGATCATAATGTCAGTCATGGAATTTCTGATGTAGTCATCTAACTGGAAATATAATTACTTCTAAACTAAGTTTTTTAGGAAATTGTTTACTATCTGAAAGTATCTTAGAGGTGGTATCCAAATGGTTTAAGTTGATTTTTGCATGTTCCTCAGAACCTCTAGGTTTAGTGATAGACAGTGATGTAATTTCCAGAATACGTAGCTTTACATCTACCTATATTGAGCAGCTATGTTCGAGAGTGAAAGGATTGTGATAATTTGCTGAGTAAGTGACAGCTTTATTAACTGTCTTCAAGTGCTCATAAAGAATAGTAACTGTGAAGAAAAGCGCTCAACATTCAGGCTATACATTTTTTCTTTTGGTCTGAAAGATCGAACTTATATTAAAATAGTAAAAGGGAGCTGTTGGTGAAGTTACAGGGATACAACATGTTATCCACCACTTGGTGTATTCTAGAGTTCAAGCTGTATAGAATACTAGTTGGCTTGATGGAAAAATATCCAGGAACTTGTCAAGCAAAGTACACCTTTTCCCAGATAAAACATCTGCCTTTTGAGTAACTGTACCTGAACACCATAATTCAGGATTGAAGTCCCCATATGTCCATCCCACATACTATCTTGTACTTGTGATATGGACAGTGAGAAATCATAAAGTTTAGCAACACAAGTACTCTGTGTTGTGAATGATTGGTGTAGCAAATGCAGAATAGAGATAGACAACTGCTGAAGCAATGTATCCCTTTCTCTCTGTCTCTGTCTCTCTCCCCGCTTTCTGTTCGGTTGCGATCACTTAAAGACAATTGATGACTGCATTTTATATGCATGTATCTATGCACGGATATACTGTTGAATGTATCAATGCATATTCCTATGTGCATGTATCTATTCACGGATATACTAGATGTTTCATATTGGATACATTAGATGAATATGATATCGGATACACTAGATGAAATTGATTTGGATACATGGATACATATAGTTGTGAAATTAGAATTCCACCCAAAGGTCCAAATCACTCACAAATGCCTGCAAATCATAAGCAACTAACGGAATCTATTAGGAGGGTCAAACAAGGAGAAAAAAAAAGGGCAAAAATCACAAAACGATCTTGAGGGTTATTACATGATCTATTATGCAGGGCTATTAAATATTCATAGCCTTTGAGGACATGATATATGAATTAAGTGCATATTACATATGATACCAAAATCTTCATTTGAAAAGAAAAAACAATAGATTCATTATCCACCAAACTTTGAATCATGCTCACAATATTTTCTGACTATAAGGAGAGAAAAAAAGAGCACCCAAAGGTAAGAAAATTAAAATTTCATGTAACTTACAAAAGGAAAAGAATACATAATTTTAACATGCATGGATTTTATTTCTTTTTTTTAGATGAATGGAATTTGAATACACTCTCGAGAAAATGTTGGAATAAAAAAATAGTGTATATCTATATATATAGAGCTTATCATCTAGCTTAAGCACTACGATAAATTAAAATTAGCTAAAAATGTTGTTACTAAATAACTCAAAACTGATAGAACTTTTTGATAGTCTGTCACTAGTTAAACCATTACTAAATAGAATTAACGATGAATTTTACCACTTAGCTATATAAGATGTTCTTTGGTATGCTTTAATAGTGAAGTGACTTGTGTCTTCTTTTCTTCTAAACTTGTTGAGAAGTGCATAAATAAGCCTATCACTTTTCTTAGCTCTTTCGTCTTGCTTCATCTTCCATCGTTGTTCTCTTTCTCTCCATCTCTTTTCCATCATAAGCTCCTTGTCATGATCCAAGGCTATCTCCAAGTCGTAATACAATGCTTAGCGACACAAGTGATTCCAAGCTAATCTATGGTATGACATGACACTAAGATTCAAACAAATAATAACTAAAGATAACTAATGCAAAATCTAAAACTAAAATAAATTCAAAACAATTGAATAGTCAAAACAGAGTTCATTTGAACAAACCATATGAAGATGAAACTACCGCTTGAAATCCTCTACTAAGATAAATTGTTGGGACAAGCCCCCAACTAACTTTAACTATCGGAAACTGAAAGATTAACATAAAGAAATAACAATAGCTCTTGTCCTCGAAAGATGAAGACTCACCAAGCTCAATTGCTGAGATGAAACAAAAATCGTACTAACCGCAAGCTAGATACCGAGCGTCTGAACCTATATTATAAAACAATATAGCACAAAAGAGTATGCGGTCAGTACTTTGAATGTACTGAATATGTGAGATAGACACAATAATCTAACAACCTGAACATGATAAATCCAAGATGTTGAACTTATAAAAACGAAAATGAACTGATGCAATGACCAAGCAATAAGCATGTAACTAATCAACATTGTACCGAGTAAACTAAAATATAAGGTCATCAAATATTTGAGACTGAACCGCGGGAGATACTATTAACCCATGTACTCCATCTGAGCTAAACGGAGTCCAACGTGTATCCCAGCTGGAAGGGTGCTCTGTACTTTGCTAGTGTATGAACACTATCTAACGTAGATCCACTAAGCTGATGTCCAAAAGGGACTAAGGTGTCAATCCTGATCTGACGGGTGACCCTTTAAACCTATGTTGCCACGTAGTTATGCATTTCTTGGGTAAAGTCTCCCAACTATATTTGAAAATGAATTGGTTATCCATAAAGAGAAAGAAAGTTTTCTTCTAGTTCCGCTTCTTGCTCTTCCAATTCAGAAAGACTTGTCGGAAATCGCCGGTTGGGTTGGTCCGACCCTTTTTTTTTAGTTAGTCGGGTACTAACGGTTGGCAACCTCTATCCAGCCCTATATTATTCTTAAGACTTTGTTGGACTTGGGGAACAGAATGGCAGAAGCGAAGTGAAACTATGAACAGACGACTCGATCCTTGACCTCTTATTATAGGCAATAGCGAAGGCTCGACTTATCAATATCATAAATATCATAAGAGAAGAAAAGCAAGTCAAGCAGTATGCCTGGTTCACCAGGTTCTACCACTGCAGGGCCCAATCATAGTCAAAAGCGGAAAAGAGAGGATTTGCAAGAAAAAGTCGAATAGACTAATCCATTGGGTGTACATTCAGAGATGGATAAAATTGCTTCTTACCCTTATTTTTATGTAAAGGATCTAGGTAGCTTTTGCTATCTTTTTTTCCATTTGGATTTTTTATGCTCCTAATGTTTTGGGGCATCTCGACAATTATATACTTGCTAATCCGATGTCCACCCCACCTCATATTGTGCCAGAATGGTATTTCCTACCGATCCATGCCATTCTTCGTAGTATACCTGACAAATCGGGAGGTGTAGCCGCAATAGCACTAGTTTTTATATGTCTGTTGGCTTTACCTTTTTTTAAAAGTATGTATGTACGTAGTTCAAGTTGTAAATGCCAAGCAAAGCCCTAGACTACAAGTGAAGAAATTGGGTTCAACTAAGCCCTTAACCCAAGATGAGGTGGAGCCTTAACCCGACACAAGAGGTCCGGGAGGCCCTCAAAAAAAGCGATAGAGCAAGAAAGAAAGAAAGGATCAAAACATCATGGGCCGCACGCAAAAGAAGAGAGAGGATAGCCAGAATTGTATTGAGGCCGCAGCTCCCCTTCGACCGGTCGTAAAAGGAGAAGAACTGAGAGAGTATGCTATGCGCAGACTGACTTGCTGCTTGCTTTCTTTGAGGAATTTTGGAGTGAAGGGCGATGCCAGTCGAATGAGAAATGAAAAGTCGTACTACAACAACTGTAAATAAACATTCCCTCCCCGCTCTGACTTTGATCGACTTGCCCGCACAGCGTCTTTTTTGAGAAAAGAGGTCAAGGGGCTAAGTGACTCTCGAAAGTCGTCTTTTGTATCGCGTCAAGAGAAATGACATAGATACGTCAGAAATAGCTGCATTCCGTTGCAGGCTACTATAGAGGCATATAATTTTCCGGGTGTTAAGAAAGATATTGAATCGAAAGCGGACATGCTTGCTCACTGGCTAGATCGGGCTGTCTGTACCTTTGCTAACTCTTCTGCCGTGTTTGATCGTCGCGTACATGCTCCGTTACAGCTTCGTTCATGCGCCAATCAATTGACAGTGAAGCAGAGAAGGAAGAGTTTTGATCACCGTGTGGGTAGTCTCTATTAGGGTTTTCGTTTCATGTGCACTAAAAAGGAAGGAAGACTGGTGCGACTATAAAATACATAGGATTAAAATAATTAAGAAATAATGAGAAGACCTTATAAAAATACTCGAATTTATAAACAGACCAAACATGAATTAAAATCTTTATATATAGAATATAAACGATTAAATAAACAAATTAATAAAACTGCAGAAGATATCCATAACTTAGATAAGTTAATCACAAAAATATCATTATTAGAATATAAGTTTATAACCCAGTTAAAAGAAAGACTAAAACACGGAATAAAATGAACAAAGAAGAATTTGCTATAAGTGAAAAAACATATGAAAATTATGATGGATTAAAAATAAAGATAATTTTCTCAAACTTAGGTAGAAGATATAAAAAGATAGGAGATCAATTATATTTAATGTTAGAAAAAGAAGAGTTAAAACTAGAAGATAGTCTAACAGCTATGATAAGAATAGCAAGAGAAAATGAAGAAATAGATAGACAAAAGGAAATAGAAAAAATAAAGATCAAAATAAAGAAAAAATACAACAAATAACAAATACAAAAAATAACAGAATAAAAGAATTAGAAAAGGAATTACAAATGCTAAAAGAAATATATGAGAAACAGCAAGAACAGGAAGAAGAAAATAAATTATTAACAGAAATACAAAAATATAAGGAAAAAATTACAGAAAAAACAGAAATAGAAAATCAAAATAAAAATGAAGTACACATAGAAACCATAGAAGAAGATATGGAAGTAGATCAAACCTCAGAAATAAGTGAAACATATATGAAAATGATAGAAAATAAATTAATAGAAAACACAGAAGTAGAAATAAACTATGATGAAAAAATGAAAGAAACAGAAGCTAGTACTAGTAAAACAAGAACATATCCAAAACATGAAAAACCACAGATATATACACGAGATTATACAAACTCAGACAGATACGAAACATTATGGAATAAAAGATTAAATAAAAATAAATGGAGTCCTAAACAAATAAATTTACAACCTGAATACTTAAACTTAGATTGTGTAACAGATATAAATCAAACTATACAATTATGGATAGGTTACATAGCAAAACAAATAATAGATAATAAAATCAACATAATAGAAGCACCGGGCTATATAGAAAGAACATTTATAGGAGAAGTAAAATTATGGTTCTTAAATTTAGAAGAAGAAAGTAAAAAGACATTAAGATCAAGTAAAGATATACAAGCTAAAGAAACAACATCAGTAATTGACATACTTTACAAATATGAAACAGCTATAAGAAATGAATTTAGTAGCATGACAGCAGAGGAAGAAGAACGAAATAAAGATAAAATTATAAACAGAAATTTAATGAATAAATTAGGAATATGTAATATGTGTTATTTAGATGAATACACTTGTGCATATAAAGAATATTATTATAAAGGAGTATATAATACACAAGAAAGTCCAGGAATAAGATATTTATATTTTACAAAATTACCAGAACCATTCAGTTCAAAAATAATAAAAGCATGGGAAGAAGCAAAATTACATGATACATTAGGAGCTAGAATAAAATTTGTTAAACAATGATATGCAAATACGTGTGAACAATATAGAGAAAATATAAAAATGGAAAAAACAATAATAAAAAATTTAGTATGTTGTAAAGATAAGATAGCACCACAATTTGGTTGTGATGATAAATATTATAAAAAACATAAAAAGCAAAGGTTTAAGAAAATAAAACATAAATACAGAAATCCAAGGAAAAGATATTTTACAAAATCTAAAAGACCATATAGAAGAAAGAAAAGTATAAGTGAATGTAAATGTTATAATTGTGGAAAATTAGGACATATAGCAAAAGATTGTAGAGTACCAAAAAACCCTAACAAAAAACAAATATCAGAAATAATTATAGAAGAAGAAGTTTGCTTACAATTAGAATATTTAGATTATGAATTAGAAAGTGATGATAGTATTTATGAAATATCCGATAATGAAGAAGAATATCAAACAGATAATGGAATAGATAATGAACAATTAGATGACTGAAGAAAATATAGAAATAATAAAGAACAAATTAAATATGTACATTTAGGAGGAATAGAAATACTTATAAAAGCATGTTTTAAAGAAGGAATAGATACCCCAATAGAAATATATTTAGCAGATGATAGAATAATAGAACCTATAGAAAAAAGTGTAATTACAGCGGTAAGAGGAAACTTAATCTACCAAAAATTTAAATTTACGGTTAATACTAATTATTCAGTAGCATTAACAGATCAGAATATAGATAAAACATTAGTACTATATTGGAAAATAAATGGAATAACTTTAACCCCAGGAAGTAAAATATGTACAGCTAGATGTAAAAACTTATATGTATTAACTACAAAACATAAAATAACTGCAAAAAGTAAAATAAAAGGAATAGAAATAGAAATGCCATTTGAACAATTTGTTAAAATAATAGATAATAATAACTACTCATACCAAGAAATAGATACTAGTGAAAATTTAGAAATAATAAAAGAAAGGATAGGAAGAACTAGAAAAATTAAAAATAATCTACAAAGAGAATATACAAAAAAGATAGCATATGATGTAAACTCTAATAAGTACTACATAATAGGAATAATAGAAGAAAAAGAACATTTAATACTGGTAGACACAAAACAAGAAGATAATTATATAATAGATAAATTATTAAATAAAGAAGAAATGGAAATAAATAAAATGACAAAACAAAAATGCTCAGATTTACCAGCACTAATAATAGCTCAATTAGAAATAGAAAAAGAAATAATAATAGCAGATATACCTATGAAAATAAAATTAGAAATTAAAGAAGAACAACAAGCAGATATAATCTTAGGATTAAAATGGTTAGAAGAAATGAAACCTTATAAAATAGAATCTACTTACATAACTATTACCTATAACAATAAGATAATAATAATAAAAAGAATAATATTATGAAAATACATGTACTTATGAAAATTATAATAGAAGGATACTATAATAGATATTATACACCAATGATAGATACAGGAGCAGAAGTTAACATATGTAAATATAACTGTTTACCAAAAGATAAGTGGATAAAATTAAAAACACCAATAGTAGTAAAAGGATTTAACAATGAAGGAAGTCTAATACACTATAAAGCAAAAGATATAAAAATACAAATATGGGATAAGATACTTAAGATATATGAAATATATAATTATGATTTACCTACAAAAGATATAATTCTAGGAATACCATTTCTAGAAAATATTATCCACATGTAATAACTAAAACTCACTGGTGGTTAACAACACCATGTAACCATAAAATAGGAGCAAAAAGAGTAGGAAATAAAATAAGAAAAGACACAGAATGAATAAAAGGAAGCGAAAATATTACACAAAAATTAGAAAATATGCCAATTAATGCCAACAATATAGAATACATAGTATTCACAATAGATAAATTAAGTCCAATAAAAGATAGACTAGAACAATTATATAGTGAAGATCCATTAAAAGGATGGAATAAACATAAAATTACTGTAAAAATAGAATTAATAGATGAAAATAGTATAATAACTCAGAAACCCTTAAAATATAATTTTGACGACTTAAAAGAATTTACAATGCATATAACAGAACTATTAGAAAAATGATATATACAAGAAAGCAATAGTAAACACACTAGTCCAGCATTTATAGTTAACAAACATAGTGAATAAAAAAGAGGAAAAAGTAGAATGGTTATAGATTATAGAAATTTAAATGCAAAAACTAAAACTTACAATTACCCAATTCCGAATAAAATATTAAAAATAAGACAAATACAAGGATATAATTATTTTAGTAAATTTGACTGTAAATCAGGATTTTATCACTTAAAATTAGAAGAAGAATCTAAGAAATTAATAAAGATTTATTGTGCACAAGGATTTTATGAATGGAATGTATTACCATTTGGATATAAAAATGCACCAGGTAGATTTCAACATTTTATGGATATATATTTCACAAAACTAGAAAATTGTATAGTATATATAGATGATATACTCTTATACTCAAGGACATACGATGAACATATAATATTATTAGAAAAATTTATAAATATAGTAGAAGAATCTGGAATAAGTTTAAGTAAAAATAAAGCAAAAATTATGAAAAATCAGATAGAATTTTTAGGAATACAAATAGATAAAAATGGAATAAAAATGCAGCAACACATAGTACAAAAAATTATAAATTCACAAGAAATATTAGATACAAAAAAGAAATTACAATCCTTTTTAGGATTAGTAAATCAAGTAAGAGAATATATACCTAAACTAGCAGAATATTTAAAACCGTTACAAAGAAAATTGAAAAAAGATGTAGAATATAATTATGATGAAATAGACAAAAAACAAGTTCAAAAAATAAAAGAACAATGTAAAAAATTACCAAAATTATGTTTTCCAGATGAAAATAAAAAATTCAATTATATAGTAGAATCTGATGCAAGTGAAAATAATTATGGAGGCGTATTAAAATATAAATATGAAAATGAGAAAATAGAACATCATTGCCGATTTACTCAGGAACATTTACGGAAACGGAAGGTAAATGGGAAATTAATAGAAAAGAATTATTTGCATTATATAAATGTTTATTAGCATTTGAACCATATATTGTATATAACAAATTTATTGTTAGAACAGATAATACACAAGTAAAATGGTGGTTAACACGAAAGGTACAAGATTCAGTTACTACAAAAGAAATAAGAAGATTGATATTAAATATTTTAAACTTTACTTTTACTATTGAGGTAATTAAGACTGACAAGAATGTTATTGCAGACTACTTATCAGGACAAAGCCGTGCAAACGGACTTTGAAGAAGAAATTACAAACGCAGTACTTATGAAAGAGTTACTAGAACAAATCAAGATGCTCAATACAAGAGTATAAAAAATGGAAACAACATATGTGGAGAAGGACCACGGTAAAAAACCAGATCTAGTAGTGCAGTCGGAGCACTTTAAACAACCAGACCTAGAAGGTGACGTTGGGAAACACCTAAAAACCCAAATTACTAACAAAAATATTAGTGCAGGTATTGCAGGTACCAGTACAAGGGAAGAATCATTTACCACAGTTACAAAAAAGAAAAACTTTAATTTGAATAAGGTATT
This sequence comes from Solanum pinnatisectum, assembly GCA_035578085.1. Classification (NCBI taxonomy): domain Eukaryota; kingdom Viridiplantae; phylum Streptophyta; class Magnoliopsida; order Solanales; family Solanaceae; genus Solanum; species Solanum pinnatisectum. The sequence continues at coordinate 7,280,436 of CM069086.1, read as the reverse complement.
TGATAAGCCTTATGCCCCACCTCACATACCAAAGAATGAATTATTCGTACTACCTCAAATACATACATATGCAACCTCACTTAACCAAACCAAAAAGACATACAACCATATAACCCGCACCTATATTGAAAATATTGAGAAAATCCAAACTTTGTTAAATACCCAACCAATCGAAAATCCAGAAAAATTAAAAAGCCATCAAGGATACATAACCCAGAAATTACAAAATTATAACAAATTAATTGCCTTGCCAGGAACAAAACCAAACTTAGTAGCTACATGTTACTCTTATGGACTTATTTCGACAGCATATACAATTACGGGAGATGAACTTAGCCTAATACCGAAATTATATCAAGCTTTTATGAATTATAAACGAATTACGAAAGGACAATTATTCTATATAAGATTTTACTCAGCACCAGCGGAAATACTATTTGATGAGATAAAACCAGTCATTATAGTGATCAAGATAGGGATGACCAATGACTATATTATGCCGGAAGAAATTATTGAACAACCAGTTATACCAAAGACGGAGATACCAGATTTTTATGCAAATAAAAGAATTATTGGAATCAGTACTATATTAACGGATTTATCAAATGTTTATGAAGAAACTAATTACATATGGAAGTATTGTTCAAGGAACCACTTATTGATCTACTCCACAGCAAAGGAATTAAGATATATGGACAAATTAGAAGTAAAAAATTGGGCCTTAACACTGCTTAAACCAGAGCAAGAACCTATGACAAAAGCAATTAGAAAGAGATTTATTTCAGAAGATAGCCTAGATCAGTATTGCAAACTTATTGGAAGAAAGTATACAGAACATGAATGTAGCAGATGCAGCGGTACAAACAACTACATACCAGATGTCGACATAGATTAGAAGACAGATGGACGGACAAGAAATTAACAAGCAGCAATTATTGACAACAAGTGGATGGCCAAGAGATAAAGAAGACTCAATTATTGAAGGAATCTACTTTTGAAAAAGAAGGACAAAACCATGTGACGGAAGAAGACAAAGCAAAGAAGGAGATGAGATAAAAAAGCAAAAGCAGAAAACGACATAAAGAAGAAGCATTTAATCTTGTCGGGGGACTGATATGTAAATAGATAGGGACTTACTTTGTAATTATCTTTTTTATTTTGCAGCCTTAGTCCTTAGATAGTTTGTATAAATAGGTAGCCATTTTCACTTGTGAAGACACACCTCAACACATCCTTAACCCCTCATCCTCTCAATATCTCACTAGATTTCTAGCTTTGTAAAAACATATATTCAATAAAAATTACTTAAATTCCCTAGATGGAGAAAGACTTAGCAAAACTTACAACTGAGGTATGACTATATACCTTTTATGATCCATACTTAGTTATAATTAGTTATGATTTATATTATGAATTATGATTATGAACTATATAAATTAATAATCATGTTTAGCTAAAGTAATTAATTCCTGTCAACCATAAATATTATGTGATATGCTTATGATTGTTATTATGAAATAGAATTATTCAATATTTATTATCCAGTTTGCTAGCATAGAGAAAAGTAGGAGAAGACTTCTAGAACTATGCATCCAAAAATGGAAAACCGTTGAAGGGGAGAGAAGCCGTGTTAGGGAAGTACCTAAGTGTTGATGCGCTGTTTAAGAAGGTAGTATCTGAAAAAGGTATCATGCTAGTAGTGACCGGATAATAAGCTATCATAAGATTACCATATGGTAGACATGGAAGACGGGAATAAAATAATAAACTGATAAACTTCATAAAATAAAAATATTAACTTTAATGAATATTGCTAATATACCTACTGCAGAAATTGATAATAGTTACTTTGAATATAATCATAAGATACTTATTTTTAAAATATTAGAAAAAATAATAGAACCTAGCATAAGAAAATTAATTTGGGAAAAATTAATTAAAGCTGAAGAAGAAGAGATAAATAAACTACTTAAACAAGATTGGTTTGATAACATAAGAAGAATAATGCAAGAATTATACGACAGTACAGATTACATAGACATGTACCACCCAAACTACGATAGTGACTACAATAGTGATTAAAATATGACAAATGAAGAATATTTCCAACTTTGGAAAGAAACTATGACTGAAATAGATTCATGGGAAAATATTATAAAAACATATTTAGAAGAATACCTTAAAACACAAGACATACGATACCTAAAACTACTAATAGAATGAGCCCAAATGATTCTACATAAAAAAGAAAAAGAAGAAGAATTTTACAAAAAAGCATTTATTTGATAAAAGACTATGACAAACTTAAACATAGCCTGAATTCCGCACCTACCCCATCAGTCTAACATGAGCTACTATTCCATAAACGAACGAAACAAAATCAAATCATATATAAAAAAAACCAAAAATTGATCAAGACACCGACACTCATGCTAAATTCCCCCGCCGCCGCCCTTCTCCGATTGCTACTAAAGGTCTCAATACTAATTGACGAGTGAGCCTTCATTTCGATATCTGCTCGGTGCTAAGTAACACTCCCAACTGAATTATACGGGTAAACCACATAATACTGATAATATTGATAATACTCGATAACTCAATAATACTGAAATCTGAGACTGAAATAATAAATGCTCTATCTGAAAGCATCATATATATATGAACTAAAAGATTGAAGGTACAACTGATCATAATAAATCCTATCATCCTGAATAAAACATGTAATTTAAGCAACACAATTTTAAAGACCTGAATTTTACCTATTCTGAGGGCTTACAAAATAACCATATAAAATATTGAATTTTAGGTTAAAACATGTATTCATGAAGAAAAGTTGGAATAAGATGTAATTCTTGCTTTTCATATGAGCCCTAGATTCTGTAGATTTTGATTAACTAAAGAATGAGATTTTATTTGAAATTTAACGGATGAAAAGATACCAATCAATGAAATCCCACATACTTGGAATGGAAAACCTTGCTTAATTTTAAAAATTCTTGGAGAAAAGTTTTGAATTTGGATCTTTTATAGCTTAAACTTGAGAAACCTTCTATAAAGTGCTTGGAGATGAAATTTGTTGTAACTTATGAAATATTGACTTAGGATTTTAAAGTTAATAGATGTGGGTTAGGGTATGAAATGAGGAAAGGGCGAAAACACCCCCTCCTAGCATATTTTATACATTAATTTCTATATTTGTTTCATTTTATGAATTTTAGTTTGAATGAATACAAACATAATTAGTAATAATAATATTGAAATTTTGTAGACAGATTAAGAATATGCATAATGTACCTACCAAATTTTTGTTTAAATTTTTCATCTTAAACATAATACATATGATATCGAATTAAGAATTCACAAATTGAGTATAAAAGGTTAACACCTTTTCCTCTCTCATTCAAGGGACTAGTCTTCTCTGGTCCAATATCTCAAAGAGGAAGTTTATTTATTATCTTTCTTTATCAGTTTGTGGAATTAATTACAACATCTACTAAATTAAGCAAAAATAATAATGAGTCCTTCTAAATGGATCTCACGTTAACGTGAATTTAATGAAAATTTAATATTAGTACCTGATGGAAATATAAAAGAAGTAAAAACATTGCTAGTAATTATTAATAATTATACTAATTAAGATCCACATTTGTTCATATTGCGTCAAGCTGATGAAAAAAATGTGTAAGAGTAGGAGTTTTCTTTATTGTATGCAAGATATCAACTTTTAAAGTATGACAACAACATAAATGAAAGATACCTACACAAATTATCAAAAATAATTTTACAAATATCAAAACGAGTGATACTGTTTCATAAATACAACAATTAGTGGAAAACTATACTTAAACAGGTTAAACACAATAACTAGTGCAATAACACGCAATGGAAAAAATTCTAGTGAAAGAAAAATAGTAAACATATTGAATAACACGCAATTTGGTTGTCTCATTAAAAACTATACAAGAAAAAACCCAGTGGGACTAGCATCATGAAAACATCAATCCAAAAACTTGAATCTTCGTATCTCAATAGATCGATTGCATCATCTTCTCAAAAATTGCAGTTGGTGGAGATATGATGAACAACTCATCCATATTAGGATCGAACAAATATGTTGCTCATTGGCGTCCCCATTCTTTTGGAGATCGTTTGTGAAGAAAAGCTTTGATAAAATATGTTCTTTTCTATCTCCCTTTATGAATCCTCCATTATTTATTTTTGATAGAGTTGCATCATTGACATATAATCGATTTCGCCTGGGTTTTTCTTTCTTCTCCCTTTATGTTTTAATGAAAAAAAAGAGAACATACCACCGTGAGGTATGAATTAGGCACATGTAACATATGAGTCCAAAGTCTTGATAGGAAAAGGATGAATGCCGGATTCATTATCTGCTGAATATTGAATCACGCCTACAATATTTTTCGATTATAAAGAAAAAAAAAAAAGAGAGCCAAAAAATAAAAAAAATGAAATTTCCTATAACTTGCAAAGAAAAAGAAGACATAAGTTTAACATGCATGGAACATTTATTTATATTTCTAGATGGAGGGCATTTCAAGATAAACACCGTAACGCCCCAAATTTCCAAACTATGACCTGATCCATTCTTTTAATGCATATAGACTCCAAATTCGATGATTTCTATTGTTTGATAGGTATGTTAACATAATTTGTTTCTTTGGGAAGATCTTTGAATGTGAATTAAGGTCATAAGGGATTTCTAGAGTATTAAGATTTTGTGGCCTAATACCAAGAAAATGAAAGGTCGTAAAGCCCTTGTTCCAACTTCTTAGACCGTTCGTCAATTCAACTTATGTGCTAAAGGTTATTCCCATCTTACTGACCATTACGGATTCTGCGCGATCCGCCTCACAAATTGGACATCAGCCGCATGGGCAAGTCAGTATTACTGTAAGGGCCGCACGAAGTAGGCACCAGCTGTGCGACCGCGCGCGCACGTGCTCTGAAATTATTTTAGTCTTCTCTTCCTTTCACATTTTAGGAGGGGTGTTTTAGTTCTTTCCTCATCCCATAACCCTAACCCATGACTATTAACTTCCCCAAAAGTCATATTCTAGGAGATTTGATAAGTTACGATAAACACTTCTTCTCTTCTTCCCCAACACTTCAAAAAACAAGATCTAAGGTTAATTCACAACGTCCCTTTTTTTAATTTCTTGGTCAAAAGGTCTGTTTGAACACTCCCTACTTCAAGCTATGCATACACGATTCATATTATATTTTATTATTCGTATTTTCTAAATTTCGAATTGAGGTAAGGGTTAAGAGATGATTTCATGAAAATTGATTACAAATGTTCCTCTTTTGTTAATTGTGTTCAAATTACTTTACTATGATTTCAGAATTTGGATTGTTGGTTTTGAATGGGTGAATTTCCTCATATGATTTTAAAAAGAGTTTTCCCAATAAATAATGGATTTGGGAATCTATGAGTCTTTCAAAAGCTTTGGTTTAAATGATGAATGAAGGGTAATTTTCCGTCCCGGTTAAATGCTAATGATTTTACATTTTATATGTTGTTATATAACTTGGAAAGACTTGGATGTTGGCATTGATCAGACTTTAACATAAATGAGTCTTTGATTTTCAAAGGACGGGTTATGAGTTTTAAATGGCTAACTATGAAATTGGCATGTTTAGAATGACTTGCAAGTCTTGGTATGACGATACCAAGTGGAATATGCTTTATTCAGGTAACTCTTAATAAATGAAAACTTGTAAATATTTTAACTAGGGGCTTAAAAAGGGTTTGATAGTATCACCGAGAAGTTTTAAAATGTTTGTGAGTCATCACTCGAAACTGTGTTTGCCGATGTGGGAGGTCCCAATCTTGAAATATGGATGACCACTGTTGGTTGTTAATCAAAGCAGCCTCTACAGTCTTTTATTTGGGAGAGTTTGGTTCGCCAAATTCCTATATTTCTCAAATTCATGCGACATACATGGATTGGGACCCTCAGAGGCCGGAACCATATAGCCCCTGCGTCACATTATGTTGGTGAACACTACCTTACTCAAGATTAATGATTTTTGAAAAGTCTTTGTCAAAATGTTTTGGGTCTGCACTTATGATTTTGTCTTTTCTTTATGTTTATGTTATATATCTGTATACTGCTTATCCTTTCCCCTGAGTTGCATGCCAGTACTTGTCGTACTTACCGTCCTTGGACGCTACATCATTTCATGATGTAGGATCAGAGACACATGTTTGTGGTTCCGAGCAGCAGTAGATCATTGAGGATAACAATCAACATTGTGGTGATCTTTCCATTTTCCAGAAAGCAGACTTTTCTTTTATCAGTCTTTCCTTTGATTTTCATGGTCTGTCGGGGCCCATGTCCTGGCATAGATATTGTTATTCTGTTAGTAGAAGTTTCGTAGACCTATGGTTAGTTGGATTTGGTTTTTTAATTAAGTGTCGAATTTATTTTTCTTTTTTGAATTTTTTTGAAGGTTGATTAGAATCGGCCTTACTTTCAATATTGGTATTTAAATTTGTTATTTATATTGAATTATCTAGATTAAGCAGGTTGGTTAGTACTCTGGGGCCTATGGAAGTTTCAAGTGCCATGTCGCGTCTATGGTGGGGTCTCGGAGCGTGACAAACACAAGAGAATATTTGAACAAAAAACTTAATATAGCTTATTATCTAGCTTAAACACTAATAAATTGAAATTAATTACAAACTTCGTCGCTAAATAGGTCAAACCTAACATAGCCTTCTAATAATTTATCACTAATTCTTTCCTAAAGGAATGAAGGACAAAAAAAATCTTGAATCATCAAGAAATCACTTGGCTCTAAAGCACTATGGTGTGGAAACAACTTATCTCCACCACTTGTATCAATATTAACACCTTGATGAGTCATAAACTGATGTTGGTCATGGATCATTAAGAAATTTCTTGGTTGTACAACACTCCATTGTGCAAATAACTAATTAATCACCACCACCTATGGCAATATTCCCATCTCGATGACTCATAGATTGATATTGATCCTGAATTATCAAGAAATCACTTGGTTGTACAAAACTCCATTGTCCAAACAACTTGTTAGTGAAAAATAACAAAATAACAGAATTACAAGATTACAATTGAAAATGAAACGAAGAAATAAAAATCTCTTCAGGCTGAGGCGCAGAGATCTCGCTTTCTTTAAGGAGATTCAAGCTCACTGTAGCAAATCTTTTTCACCGGTCCAGCAGTAGTTCTTCTTGACTTGTCCCCTCCAGGATACCTTAACACAAAATATAACTCAACAACTCTGGACAAGAGTTGAGTCCAAAGCTCTACAAAAAGAACACCTCCCTTCAACTAATAAGAACTCTCTTTTTTAACAAACTTTATGCACTCTATATTTTCTTATGTGTCCCAAACCAAATGAAGACCACCACTATTTATAGTTGAGAAAGTCTTTCTAGCAATGAATAGGAAGTTAATGGGGTAGTAAATAGTGAAGATAAATGGCCTTAAGAGTTACATAGGTTACAAGGTATAATGGAGGAATAAAGAAAGAAATAATATATGAGAAGTTACAAAAGTTTCTCTTGGTTGAATGGTCAAAGCCAACCGTTGGTGACATGTAACAAAGAATTAGTAACATATGTAGTATGGAGTAATGCACTAAGCAAGAAATAATTGTCATTACTTCTGTAGCATATGGGAAAGTCAACCAAACGATAATATTTTAATCCCAAAAACTAAGCAAATTAATATTAAAATGCTAACACAAAACCAAAAATCCCCCACTCATTTTAATATTATATTAGAGAGAAAATCAGTTGAAGGAAGACTACTTTGCATATTGAAGGTGTGCTCTTTATTGAACCTTCACTTAGTGAAACAATAACTTTTACTCCAGAGTCGTTGTGGTCTCAGACTTGAACTATAACTGCTTAAGAGAAATGAAATATCTCTGCTCACACATAATAATCAAGGTGTTGGCATGAGCTTTAAAGCTACCACGTTACAACCTTGTGCTATCCCGGTTTCTTGAGTGCTTTTGAGAATAAGCCCAATTCTCATAGGAAGCGACCTACTTCCACACTCACATAGGTGTAATCTGTCGAGAGTGCTCCTGTAATTTTAACACTCTACCCATACGGGCTACAGATATTCATTAAGAGTTTTATCAACTCACCTTCACAAATCACTATAGGAAACAATGCACTCACATCATAGGGAGGGAGTAAAAAATAGTTCATTTTCACAACAAGTCATCATATGATTAGTTTTTCCCTTTGAACCTGGTTATAGGATCTTTAGTCCCCAGGTTGGGTTTCCTCATGTATGGCTCAAGGATTTATAGGCTTCAATCCCATCCCCCTCGATGTGCTCCAGAACTTCTCTCTTGTTAAGGCCTTAGTAAGAGGATCTGTAAGATTATCACATGATTTGACATAATCAACATTAATGGTACCAATTGTCAAATACAATCTTACATTATTGTTTTTTCTCCTTATAGGTCTGAATATACCGTTGTAATAACGGTTTTGAAATCTACCAATTGTAGCAGTGCTATCACAATGAGTTAAAATAGGAGGAATTGGTTTTTAAAAATAAGGAATTTGAAGCAATAAATCTCTTAACCAATTCACTTCCTCACTAGCTGAAGCTAAAGCAATTAGTTCAACCTCCATGTTAGAGTTAGCAATTGTAGTTTGCTTTTTTAATCTCCAACAAATAGCACCACCACCCAAAGTAAAAACATAACCAATGGTAGAACAGGAATCACCTAATAAAGTGTTCCAATCTGCATCAGAAAAGCCTTCAAGTACAACATGATATTTTTTATAGAACAAACCACAATTTTTTGTTCCAATTAAATATCTCATAACTCTAGTTATAGCGTACTAATGTTCATTACCTAGCTTGCTAGTAAACTTGCCAAGTACTCCTACTGCATATGGAATATTAGGCCTAGCACAATCAGTCACATATCTCAAACTTCCAATTATGCTAGTATATTCCTTTTGATTTATTACATTATTTTCACTTTCAACAGGAAATAAGTGAACACTTGAATCAAAAGGAGTTACAACATGCTTGCAATCATGAAAGTTATATTTTTTCAAAATTTTCTCAACATAATGTGACTGGTCAAGGAAAATTCTATCACATGTTTTTGTTATTTTTATTCCAAGAATAAAATTTGCCTCACCAAGATCTTTCATATCAAAATGGCTTCTAAGAATATTCTTAGCTTCACCAATAACATTCATGTTAGAGCCAAAGATCAACAAATCATCAACATATAGACAAATAATAATATGTGAATGATTCCAAGAATTGTGATAAATGCACTTATCACACTCATTTGTTTTAAAACCATTTTTAATCATGCAGGAATCAAACTTTTCATGCAATTGATTTGGTGCCTGTTTCAAGCCATATAAGGATTTAGTAAGTTTACATACTTTGCTTCCTTGGTCTGCTTCAACAAAATACTCGGGTTGTTCCATATAAATTTCCTCATTTAGGTCTCCATTTACAAAAGCAGTTCTTACATTCATTTGATGAATTTGCAAATAAAAAATTGCAGCCATAACAATTAAAAATCTTATGGATTTCTGTTAGGAGTGCCACCCCCGAATGGGCCCTGTAGTGCACGATTCAGATTTAGTCGGAGCTCCAATGTGGGCTTCAGACACCAGGTGGAAAACCAAAAAAAAGAATAGGATTGTATCAAAATTTTTTTAAAAAATTTTAAAAAATAAATCTTATGGATGTAATTCTTGTTACTGGTGAACAAGTATCAAAAAAATTCTAGGACTTCTAGTTGTTTAAAATCTTTTGCGACTAGCCTTGCCTTATATTTATCAATTGATCCATCTAATTTCAACTTTTTACGTAAGACCCATTTGCAACCAATAGTTTTACAACCCGGTGGTAAATCAACTAACTTCCAAGTTTTATTAGAAATTAGTGATTCCAATTCATCATTTACAGCCACTTTCCAAAAAATAGAATCATGCGAAGATAATGCTTCTTTCAAAGTGAGAGGGTAATCTCCAACATTAAACACATAAAAATCAGGATCAAATTTTTTTCTACTCTAGCTCTTTTACTTCTTCTTAACTCAAAATCATCAATTTCTTTATTTTTCAAAGTTGAAGTAGGAGAACTAGATAGTGACAAAATGTTTTGTTCAATCCTTTGACCCCCACTATTTTAGAATCAAAAGGAAATTTATTTTCATGAAAAATAGTATCACCTGGTTCTATTATAATATTATCTTCAAGATTAAAAAATCTATAGGCTTTACTATTTGACGCATAATCAAGAAAAGCACAAGTAATAACTTTCTTACCCAACTTTATAATCTTGGGATCCATTGGCCTCACAAAGGCTAGACATCCCCAAACTCTTAGATATCTCAAACTTGGCTTATGACCTTTCCACAATTCTAAAGGTTTCAATTTAGACTTTTTATGAGGTACACGATTCAACACATAACAAGCAGTTAAAATAGCTTCACCCCAAGGTGCATGTGACTCAATAAGCATGTCATTAGTCAATTCAACCAAAATTCTATTTTTTCTTTCCGCTACACCATTAGATGAAGGAGAATAAGGAGGAGTAAGTTTTACGAATTATTTCCAATGATCTAACAAAAGAATTCAACTCATTTGACTCATATTCACGAACTCTATCACTTCTAATTCTTTTTATTTTTCTTCCAAACTGATTTTCAACCTCTTGAAGATAAACTTTAAAGTTTTCAAAAGCATCACTTTTATTTTTCATCAAGTATACATATGTAAACTTAGAAAAATCATCAATGAAAGTGATAAAATATCTATTACCTCCACGAGTTAAAATTCCTCCAAGTTCACAAATATTAGTATGAACTAATTCTAACAAATCAGTTTTTCTTTCAACTTGAAAATGAGGCCTTTTAGTGATTTTCGGTTTACTACAAGCCTCACACTTTTCAAAATTCTTTCTAACCATTGGGATTAATCCTAAACAACTCATGATTCCAACATAACGATCATTGATATGACACAAACGATCATGCCAAAAATTGGTGGAAGAAAGCATATAAATAGAAGTAGAAGCTTTATTCATGTCAACATTCAGTTTAAACATCCCATCACAAGCATACCCCTTTCCCAAAAAAATATCCTTCTTCACTATTACATATTGATCAGATTCAATAATCTGTTTAAAGCCTGCTTTATTAAGAAGAAAACTAGACATTTAGTTTTTTTCTCATGGAAGGAGTATAAAGTACATCTTTCAAAGTTAATACCCTTCCAGAAGTAAAACACAATTCGGCATCTCCCGTTTCAAGCACTTGAGTTGTGTGAGAATCACCAAGCTTTGTCAAAATGAGTATATTTTTAAAACCAGTCTTTGTCATAACAAACATGATGGTTTGCACTAGAATCAGCCCACCATCCATTAATACTCTCAACCATGTTTATGTATGTAATCACCGCTACAAAAGGTTCTTCGGTAATGTTTGCTTGAGGGTTAGGACCACATTTCCAGAATCTGCAAAATTGAGCAATATGCCCACTCTTGCCACAAACAAAACACGGTCCCTTATCTTGAACTTGTTGATTTTGTACTTGGTTATTTTCACCATTATTTTTCTTGAATTTTTTTATTCTTAGGCTTCAAAGAAGTATTTTTGTGAGATTCGGGAGTAGCATTATCTGAAGTAATTAAGTTTACCTTCGTTGTGATGTTGCTCTCTTCTGTTTGTAAAAGTGCATCTTGGCCCCTTGCCTTTTCTTCCATACAAATTTTCATTATCAACGTCTCAAGAGAGGTTTTCTTTTGTTTGTGGCGCATAGTTTTTTGAAATTCCTTTCAAGAAGGTGGAAGTTTATCTACTTTGCCACAAACAATAAGGTTATCTCCAATTTTGACCTCCTCGGACCTTAGCTCTCCAACAATCATTATAAAGTCTTGAGCTTGGTCTACCACTGATTTGTTGTCCACAATTAAGAATATAATACTGACACTTATAGGAATCACCATCGTACTTTTCCGCTCTCTCTGGATGAGAAGTAGTTTCATCATCGTTCATAAAGGTGATGTCTACTTTATTAGGATTCTTCTCAGTTAACACATAAGAAATATTGAGAAGACTTAAGTAGAAAATTACTTTACCCTTCTATCTTTAGAAGTGGTTACCATTGAACTGAAATGGCTTGTTAAGGTCTCCCATCTTGACATCCGCGGATTTTTTAATTGTAGCCATTATGAATCTCCTTAAAATTGTTAGTGAAAAATTACAAAATAACAGAATTACAAGATCACAATTGAAAATGAAATGAAGAAATGAATTTTTTTTTAGGCTGAGGCGCGAATATCTCGCTCTCTTTAAGGAGATTCAAGCCCAGTGTAACAAATATTTTTCACCGGTCCAGCAGTTGTATCTCTTGACTTGTCCCCACCAGGATACAACAACCTTTACACAAAGTATAACTCAACAACTCTGGACAAGAGTTGAGTCTAAAGATCACGAAAAGAACACCTACCTTCAACTAATATGAATTCTCTTTTTTAACAAACTTTATGCACTCTATATTTTCTTGTGTGTCCCAAGCCAAATGAAGACCACCACTATTTATAGTTGAGAAAGTCTTCCTAGAAATGAATAGGAAGATAATGGGGTAGTAAATAGTGAAGATAAATGGCCTTAGGAGTTACATAGGTTACAAGGTACAATGGAGGAATAAAGAAAGAAAATAATATATGAGAAGTTACAAAAGTTTCTCTTGGCCGAATGGTCAAAGCCAACAGTTGGTGACATGCAACAAAGAATTAGTAACATATGCAATAACTCCAAATTGGAGTAATGCACTAAGCAAGAAATAATTGTCATTACTTCTGTAGCATATGAGAAAGTCAACCAAACGACAATATTTTAATCCCAAAAACTAAGCAAATTAATATTATAGAATATTAATATTAAAATGCTAACACAAAACCAACAAAACTTATCTCCACCATTTGTATCAATATTCAAACCTTGAAGACTTATAAATTGTCTTTCAGAAATTACCCCCCTCCCCCAAATCCTTCACAATGTACGGATAAGGATGTATACATACCACCACCCATGTACTTTACATGTGGAAATATTTCGGGTATATATATATTGTGTTGTTGTTGATGACTTGTGAGTTGATTTTGATGAACCTCCATTTGTTTCAATTAGGCCACAAATTTATAAACAAAAATTAATTTATGAGAGAAGAAATTTTTTTTTATATGAAGGGGGAAGAAAAAAGGTTTTTTTTCCCCTGATAAACAAGGATATTATATTAATAGCTAATATGCTTCATTACAAAGTAGTGGCTGCGAGGCCTGAAGTTGGGGGTGGAGACTAGAGGTAGAACTATTACAATATTTCGTAGTAGGCATTGAACTGATAAGACGAACAAAAAGAATTCCCACTTTGTCTACTTCGACTAGCTTTGAAACAAACAATGGCTTGACTTCCAAATATTTGCAAAAGTTTTCTTCCTTCATTTCTTATCAAAAAAAGAAAAAGAAAAAAAGGTTTTATATATAATTCTCAAAGATCCATAGATAATAACAGTGAAACATTAAGTAACAACTCCTTCATTAAGTACTTCCCTTTTGAGGCATCACAAACACAAATGGAATATACCAAGTACAAAGATGACATGAAATATTATTCCTGACTTATCAGCCAAATAAATTTATTCTACTATATGTATGAATTCATTCTACAAAGAGGGAATTTGTCATTCTGCCTTAACATTTAGCACAATATTTATTTTCTAGATAAAGAAAGCAGCTAGTCTTATGTGTAAAACCTTGTCCTGGGTGAAAACCTTTAGTATTGGACTTTATCGACTTTGATGCCTTGGAGTCTTCTTTACGAAGATAGAAAATGCACTTAAAATTTATATTCACCACATGTATTAATAAACACCTTGATTTCATGACTGATAAATTGATGTTGATCCTTAATTATCAAGAAATCACTTGGCTCTACAACACTCCATTGTGTAAACAACTTATCTCTACCACCTATATCAATATTCACACCTTGATGACTTATAAATTATCTATTAGAAAAAGTCTACCTTCCTTCACAAGGTAGGTATACGACTGTATTGTACATACCTATGTGCTTATATATATGTGTTAAAGGGTGCTCGCCTTTTGTACTTCGTTTCAAGATGTGAGAAAGATAAATGAAATATATACTAGCATACTACTCACCTAGTATGAGAATCAATCTTTATTGGGCTTAATTCTAGTTAATCTTTAGGTGAATATATTTGAGGTACACATATATATTATAATATACATAGTGAATTTGTAACTGCTCGTGTCACACCACTGCTTGTGCTACTAATAACTTAAAAGTACTGTTGATGATCACTAAGTTTTAAAACAATGAAGGATAAGTAAAATCTAGATATTATTCAGAAATAATTTTGTATTCACTATTTGTCTTTATTATACAAGGATGATTTTAACTTATGTGCTAAATTGGTCCCTTAACTTGACAATAATACTTGAATTTGATCATTACAAAATGGTAATATTGTAAATGTTCGAGGGTTAGTTCTAAAAAAATCTTGTTGGATATGTCTTCCCATAAAATCATGTCGCATTTGGTCTATATGAAATTCTGGTCGAGCTCCCTCAAATATCAAAGAATTATTTTATCTCTTCTATAATCCATTTTGAGAAGAAAAATTATCATCTCCACTATATGTATCAGTATTAACACCTTGATGACTCATAAATTGATGTTGATCATGACGCTGATCCTGGATTATCAAGGCATCCGTTGGCTCTATATCATTCTTTTGTGGAAAAAACTCATGTGCACTACCTTGAGTCATCGAGAAATAACTTGTCTCTACAACACTTTGTTGTGGAAACAACCTATCTCCACCATTTGTGTCAGTATTAACACCTGGAGGACTTATGAGCTGATGTTGATCATAACGTTGATCCTGAATCATCAAGGCATCTGTTAACTTTATATCATTCTGTTGTGGAAATAACTCATTTGCATTACTTGTATTAATATTAACACCTTGATGACTCATCAAATGATGGTGATCATAAGGTTCATCCTGAATGAATGCTGTCCATTGTGCAAATAACTCATCTAAACTACATATATCAGTATGACCACTCTGATAACTTATAAATTGATGTTGATCAAGATGCTGATCCTGAATCATAAAGGCATCACTTGGATCTACATCATTTTGTTGTGGAAAAAACTCATGTGCACTACTTGTATGAATATTAACATCTTGATGACTCATAAATTGATGTTGGTTATGATGCCAATCTTGAGTCATCGAGAAATCACATGGCTCTACAATACTTTGTTGTGCAAACAACCCATCTCCGCCACCTCTATCAGTATTAATACTGCCACCTGTATCAGTATTAACACCTTGATGATTCATAGGCTGATGTTGGTCATGATTCATCAAGAAATCGCTTGGATTTACAACACTCCATTGTGCAAACAACTTATCTCCACCACCTGTATCAATATTCACATCTTGATGACTCTTAAACTGATGTTGATCTTGAATCATCAAGGAATTAGTTGGATGTACAATACTCCATTGTACGAACAACTTATCTCCGCCATTTGTATTAATATTCACACCTTCACAAGGTTGGTCTAAGGATGTATACATACCACCACTCATATAATTCACTTGTGAAAATATACCGGGTATGTTATGTTGTTATTGATTACTTGTAAATTGTTGTTGATGAAGATGATCCTCCATATGTTACAAATGAGGATTTTTAAACCAAAAATACTTGAGAGAAGAAAAAGGGTTTTATATTGAGGGGGGGGGGGGGGGAAAGGAAAATAATAATTGGTGCGAAATATGAATATAATGTATGAATTTGTAAGGAAAAGTAATATATCTCTGTGCTTATATACACGCATTGGGGGGCTCTATCCTTTTGTACTTTGTTTCAAGACTTGAAAAAGATAAATGAAAGACTAGAATATTGTAAATTATTTTCCATATTTGTTTCATTTTATGGATCTTAGTTTGACCAAATACAAAGTTAATTAGTAAGAATGATTTTAAAACTTTGTAACTAATAAAAAATATGCATAGACGGAATTTTTATTTAAATTTTTCGTCTTAAACATGATACTTATGATATTGAAATTAAATTTTTTTCTATATCAATAATAAAAGATAACAATTTTTTCACTATCATTAATGTTTTTCCTTTAAGGGATTAGTTTACTCCAATCGAATATCTGAAAGTGGAAATTTATTTATTATCTTTCTTTATTAGTCAACGCTTCTATCGAATGGATCCTGCGCAGCGTAAATTCAAATTAGTCATGTTTGTATTTGTACTTGCTAATTGAGATCCATATTTGTCCATATTATGTCATGCTAACGAAAGATATGTGTACGAGGTGAGCAACGACCACTTGTTCATTCCTTTAAATGCTTTTTGGATAGTACGTACACAGTAACTGTGTGTTCTACTTAGCAACTTCAAAATGGAAGTATGAATAAGGCATAATAATCTCCCTTGAATTTTTACAAAATTATTAATTATACATTTAAATTATGAAAATGTCAAATTATCCCTTTGATTTTACGTTCTATCTATTATTTACACTTCTAAAGTATATGAGGGTGCTATTACTCACTAAACTTAATTATTTCATATTATTTAAACCCCTGAATTATTTTGGTCCAATTTGTTTTGTTTTCTAATTGTAGTTTTTACTCCAGTTTTATATACCAAATAAATTAAAGAGACTTGTGCAAAGTATCAACTTTACAACAATTTTGTAAATAAATAATACATGTGCAAATTATCAAGATTAAATTTAAATATCTTTATGAGTCATGTTGTTTTATAAGTACAAAAATGAGTGCAAAAGTATACTTAACATTTTAAACACAATAAGACGTGCAATTTTGACAATTATGTTAAGAGGGTAATAGGACACTCAAATAATTTAGGGGTATAAATAATATAGGAAAGTTAAGTTAAAAAATAATAGGACCCTCACAGAATTTGTGTGTATCTGACAATTTTGTCATAATTCAGAAGGGGGGGGGGGGATTCTTATGTCTTGTCCCATAAAAGTACGCTGAAAATTAATAATGATTTCATAATATGAAATCATGAATGTAAGTTATATATATATATAATGACTTGAGCAAGATGAAGCAAACTATTACTTTGTTAATCAATTATAAACTCTAACTATATACATAAACAAAATAACATAGTCCCTTCTACGGTGGATACTACCCAGAGATCTGGAAAAATAAAATATTAGACTCATAGAATAGTGAAAACAAAATAACTAACCATACTGTAAAATAATCTACCTATACAACAATAACTATAAGAATTAAGGAGTTATAAATAATGTTCTAATACACCCCCCTCAAGCTAGATGGTGTGGAACAACACCTAGCTTGGACAAATGGCGATGAAATGAGGTTCTTTTGGTGAGCGAATAAGCCAGCTGGTCAGAACTGGAATATGCTCGAATGTAAGGAGCTTATCGTTAACCTATTGGCGAACATAGTGGAAGTAAACAATGATATGCTTCATGTAGCTATGCAGATTGTTGTTCACAAATAAGTAGGTGACACCAAGGTTGTTACAGAAAATGGTAGGTGGTGTGAGAATTTTGACATGGAGTTCCTTGAGAATATTTTTCACCCAAGTGGTCTCATTAACTGCACTAACAACAACTCGGTACGCTACTTTAGTGGACGAGCAGGAAATGATACGTTGTTTTTTTGATGACCAACTAACTGGAGCAAGCCCAAGAAAAACAATATAACCTGTGGTAGTACGATCAAAGAGGTTTTCAACCCAGTCAGCATCAAAGAGGTTTCCAACCCAGTTAGCATAAGAAAACACAGAGAGGTCAAGACTTCTGCTTGGAGTAATTATAATGCCATAATTAGCAGTGCTTTTGAGATATCAAATGGGGTGTTTAACAACCCTCCAATGAGCTTCAGATGGGGCATCCATAAATTGAGACAATTTATTCACTGAGTAAGAAACATCATCAGGATTACTATCATTTAGCATACGACTTTCAGAAGAGCTCATGGGAAACACCATTACAGACTTGCATCAAAAGTCATGGAGAAGATCTGAGACATATTTTGCTTGTGACAACAGAAGTCCTTGGCTATCTCGATGAACCTCAACTCCAAGAAAGTAGGATAGTGGGACAAGATATTTAAGGGAAAAATTGGAAGACAAAGTAGAGATAACCTGATGAACTAGTGAAAAACTGTTTCCTGTAAGGATGATGTCGTCAACATAGACTAAAATATACACAAATTGTGAACAAAGAGAGAAGGATCAGAGTGAGACTTAATGAATCCCAAACAGAAAATATAGGATGTCAATTCATTGTACTAAGCACGAGGCGCTTTTTTGAGACCATAAATTGCCTTATGCAAATGACAAACATGTGAGGGATGCGATGCTTTCTCAAATCCAGGTAGTTATTTCATGAAAACCTCTTCGTCAAGTGTGTCTTGTAAAAAGCATTGACGATGTCCAGTTGATTTAAAACCCAATTGTGCCAAACTGCAAGTGTAAGAACAATACGAATGGTCGTAGGCTTGATAACCACACTAAATGTGCAATGGTAGTCAAGACCTGGATGCTGAGTAAACCCTTTAGCAACTAACTGAGAACCATCAACTTTCTTTTTGATCCTGTAAATACACTTACAATCAACAACATTCTTATTAGAATCTTTATGAACCAATTCCCATGTTTGATTCTGAATAACACATCAAATTCAGCTTTCATAGTTGACCTCCACTCTTAGTGCTTAAGAGCCTGCTTGAAGGTATGAGGGGCAACATGTTGTTCATCATGTATTCTTAGGATACTTAGAATAAAAACTTTGAAGAACTTGATAAGAAACAACAAAGTTTAACGTGTATTCTCAAAACTAGAAAATTAAAACTAGTAGAGAAAATAGAATAAAAAACAGATTAGAAACAATATACAAAATATTTTTCTCAAAGAAGAAAATCGATCCCTTTGAAAGCACAATGTCCCCTTAAGGAAATTATTCCCTTCAAGTACCCGATGTTAATGGAATATATCCTCCCAAGATAGAACGATCTCACTCACTAGTGTATCGGTACCTATGACTACGGTGTTAGTGAAACACTCAACGACAATAAAGTACATTTAGAATACTAGATTTTGTAATAGTAGAAGAAATCCAGAAAATTGGTTGTTTTAAAATGAAAAGAAATCCCTCTATTTATAGACAACAAAGGGTAGTGTGAATAAATACTTATTATGCCTTATCAGAAAGGTCACAACCCTTTGAAAAGTTACAACCGTTCGGAAAGGTCACAACCTTTCCTAAAAGTCACAACTTTTCATAAAAGTCACAACTTTTCATAAAAGTCGCAACTTTTCATTAAAGTCACAACTCTTTATAAAAGTCTCAACTCTTCATTTTCTATTCACTCATTTTAAAAACCCAACAATCCCCCACATGAATGGGGAATGACTCTAATACAAAGAAACGTACAAGTGTGTATACTTTACCAGCAAGAATTAATTGCATCTGGATAAGTAGGTTTCCCTTTAAACTTTTCGTAGTGAACATATGTCGGATATACTCGATCAATCAGTAGATTTGATATCTTTGAACCCTCAAGCTTTGGTGTATACCTAGACAAACTCATGTCGCACAATCAACTCTTTATTGTTTATGGTTCTTACGGTTGTGTTCTTTTCAGCCATTAACACCTCTTGATTTTATGAGTGTATAGAGAATAAAATTTTTACAATGATTCTCTTTGAAGCGGCTTTTACTTCACACTCATATAGGTAATTTCTAACACGTGTTATCACGTAGATACACTATTTGGTCAATCTTCCAAACTTAGTAAATCAATAAAAACTTTAAGCTTTATTAACTTGTTAACAAGCTTTAATGTTTTATCCTTGTTCTTGAGCATTGTCTTCATCATGAGAATGGATTGAGTTGGTTAACAATGCCGAACCATCAGTCACAACTTTGTTTTCTCCTTGAATCTTACTTTTGGGATCTCCAGTATGCTAGGTAGAGTTACCGCCACGATGACTTGTTCTAAACCATAAACCCATTCCCTTAGATGATATTTCAACTCTCTCTCTAGTTAAGCCTTTTGTAAGTGAATCCGACACATTATCCTTTGAATTTACATAGTCAATTGTAATAATTCTACTAAAGAGTGGTATTCTAATGGTATTATGTCTACGTCTTATATGACGAGATATTCCGTTATATATCATGCTTCATGCCCTACCTATTTCATCTTGACTATCAAAGTTTATGCATACTGATGCCAAAGGTTTGGGACAAAAGAGAATATCTATCAAGAAATTCTGGAGTCTTTCAACTTATTCACTAGCCTTATGTAGAGCGACAAGATTAGAGATCACTGTAGAGCTAGTGATACATGTCTGTTTGGAAGATTTCCAGGACCGCTCCTCTGCCAAGAGTAAATACATATCCACTCATGGATTTTACTTCATTTGATCCGGTGATCCAATTTGCATCACTATATCCTTTCAATACTGCTGGATATTTTTTATAATTCAAGACATAGTTTTGAGTATGTTTTTAATACCCCCAAAACTCTTTTCATTATCATCCAATGAGTTCAATTGAGATTACTCGTGAACCGCCTCAGTTTACTAATAGCACATGCTATATCTGATCATGTATACTTCCTGATATACATCATACTTCCTAATACTCTAGCATAATCCAATTGTGAGTCACTTTCACCTTCATTCTTTTGTAGTGCAAAGCTCACATTTATTGGAGTCTTGACAATATTAAAATCCAAATATTTGAATTAGTCAAGTACCTTTTCAATGTAATGAGACCGTGACAATGCTAAACATTATGGAGTTCTAATGGTTCTTATACCTAAGATTGCATCATCAACTCCAAGATCTTTCATATCAAAGTTGCTTTCTAGCATATGTTTAGTTGCATTTATGTCATTAATGTCTCTAGTGATGATCAACATGTCACCAATATACAAACAAACAATGACTTTATGATTTTAATGTAAACACATTTATCACTTCCATCATTCTTAAATCCATTTGCCAATATGGTTTGGTCAAATTTCTTGTGTCATTGTTTGGGTGCTTGTTTTAATCCATGAAGTGACTTAATGAGTTCACACACTTTCTTTTCTTTACTAGGAACCACAGAACCCTCGGGCTATTCCTTGTAAATTTCTTCCTCCAATTCTCCATTTAAGAAAGTTCTTTTAACATTCATTTGACGAATTTGGAGGTTATATACCGCATCTAATGCAATTAGCATACGAATGAATGTAATTCTAGTTACTGACGAGTATGTGTCAAAAAAATAATACCTATTTTCTTCTAAAGCCTTTGACAAAAAGTCTTGCTTTGTATTTGTCAACAATCCATCTACTTTCATTTTCCTTGTGAAGATTCACTTTGAACCCAAAGGTTTATTTCCTGGAGGAAGATCAATCAACTTTGTCACGCCCCTAGGTTACCGCCTTGACGTAAATGGGACCTAGAATCACAAGTGACCGTAAACTAACCCTGAATCTTACATATCATGAACATATTGCAAATAGCTAAGTAAATCGTGTACTATGCGGAAGCTAAAACAATGGATATATGAAAATGAAAAAAAACCCAAATAGTCTGAGTATAAGTGAAATAAACTAAGAGTTTAGTGATAATTGAAACAACCACTTAATACTACTATGTTTGAAAAGCCTATATTGAGTTGAGTTGCTGGAACATGCCCCCAGCTAACTCTAACAAACTGAAAACTGAATGGAAAAGAAAAAAATGAAAGCATGTCTATTGTCGTCGAAATATGATGACTCACTAATAAAGCTGCTGAATGCTGACCGAGAATCGCTCTAAGCATGATCTGGATGCTGAGTACCTGAACCTATATCATGAAAGGATGTAGCGCAGAGTATGCGTCAATACTTGGAATGTACTGAGCATGCAGGATATAGATACTAAGTTGAATAAATATATATGAGGTGAACAAAAAATAACATAGAGGGGACTTATAATCCTACGAGAGCATGTAATTCTGGGACTATGAGGGTACACTGAACTCTAGTCTAACTCGGTGCTAAGTCTACTCCAAACTGGATACATATGAAGCTAAAATGAACTAAATATTGAATAGCTCAAAATACTGACATACTAATTGAGAATGCGACATTCGAAATCTAGAGGATGCTTTTCTATTTAGGTGACCTAGCAAATATAATTCATAAACTAAGAGAATTTGCACATACTAGGGTTCTGAGCTTTATACAAGGAATTATGCAATGTTTCCAAGAAAACATGATAGTTAGACTGTGGATTCTATAACAACTGAAATCACAACAAATTCCCAAATTTTTACAAACCCTAGGTCTGAACAAGCTATGTAGAGTCAAGGAACTGACTGAACTCTAGGGACCTAGTGGGTGAATGGAACCCACTAGTGAAATCCAACATACCAAGTGATGAAATCTACGGATAAATCCTTTGGATTTTGGGGCTGAAACTTGAAGATCACTATTGCTTGTTCTTGAAAGAAACTGGCGCCTCTTTCTCCTCTTTTCGTTCTAACTTGGATGATTTTTTTGGAGAATGAGAGTTCTGGGTAGTTTTACTAGGTTATTAGGCTTATATTGAGTAAAACAACGTATTTTAGGCATCGAACGACGTAGTTTAAGTGCCCCAACACATAGGGAAAAGACAAAAATGACCCTAGCTTAAAAGCTGACGAAGACCATCTATTTTGGGACTGAAGGGTCGTCGTTTGAACTACTGCCCATCGTCTAGGGTCGTTGTTCATGCTCTCCTTGATAGGGCTTCACTAAAATGAGCATAACTTTTTACTCTGAGCTTGGATTTTAGCAAACGTATTGGTGTTGGAAAGAGGATTCAATTATATTTAATTTGATAGGTCATTTTCCACCTAATTCATTTTGTGCTAAAAGATATGACTGTTTGAAGTTGAAACAACAACCATTTCCTCTAAATATTGCTGACCCTCACCTACGGCAATACCTACGGTTCGTAGGTCCAACCACGGACCGTACTGGTCGACCGTGGGTGGGATCAGAGACAATCTAATTTTGGACCCCACGACCAACCCCACACACGGACTGTGTGTCAGACCACAGACCGTTGGTGGCTTTCGTGGTTTTGGCACCAGGTCTTGGAAAGCCGTATTTTTTCTAATTTCTCGAATCCAAGGTGTTACGAACTCCCAAGTGGTTGCTCATGATCGAATCAATCTCACTGTTGACACCAGCTTCCCAAAATGATGATTCCACAAAAGACATAAGAAATGTTACAAAATCAGATCCGAGGAAAGTAGATGTCCTTTGACATATACTATGCCTCTGAATCTCTTTATTGAATACATTTTCCTTTTGTTGTTTCCAAGGTATTTTAGACCCTTCACTAGACTACTCAAGTCTAATTTTACTATCCACGGTCTTAGGTCATTTTTTTCATCCTTTTAGGAATAGGAACTGAGACTTTGGCTAGACACCCACACTTTGAAATATTTCAAGTTGAATTTTCTTTCTTTTCAATTCTCATATGGAATAGATTGTGTTCTGAACAAAAAAAACTTTTTACTGCTTTTTTGAAAAGACAAAACTTTTTTGTTGTTACCTTTTGCTGTAAGGATTGCTTTTCCACACAAGTTTTGTGGTAAGCCTGACCTTATAAGTAATGTAGTCATCATTTCCTTCAAAGTTTGTTTTTTTTTCAATTATGCAATTCCATTAGATTGAGGTGAATAGAGAATTTCCAAACATATTTATGCAAAAGGAGACTTATACTCTCCGTCCCTATCACTTTCTGTCTATTCCCAACTGATTTTGAACTTCAATATAATATTTCCTTAACGTTTCTATTGTTGCATCCTTACCATCTAACAAATAGACATAACCGTATCTAATGCAATTGTCAATAAAGTTATGAGATACTTTTTCCCGCCACGAGATGGTGTTGACTTCATATAAAAAATGTCAGTGTATATCAACTCTAAGCGATTAAAATTCCTTTCAACAGATTTATAAGAATTCTTAGCATACTTAGATTCAACACAAACTTGACATTTTTATTTATTGCACTCAAAGTTAGACAACACTTTTAAGATGATCAGTTTTCCTTGCAAGGTTTTGTAAGTGACATGTGTTTGGTAAAATACTACAATATTCATATTGGATTAGAATTATAATTTAGTAAATAGTTTATCACAAACACTGTGCCATGGCAAGCCACTGCCTTGAAAGCGATTTCGGCCCGACTCTGGTGCAAATCGTTGTGGCCGATAGCTTTCCAAGATTCCACAGTTGCTCTCAAACACGTGCACTCGTGGCTGAAAGTTTGGAGTTGCACAAAAACAATTGCCTAGAAATCCAGAATAGGAAGAATGATTATTTAAGCCAATAAATGAATTAGTGAAGGAGATAGTAAATGAAAGACATGACTTTTGTTTTTCTTCTATGTATTTATCTCCCAAATGATACTCCTTAAATAGGAAAATCATTTACGTTTTCAACCATCAAAAGAATGTAAGAAACTAACATATAATAAATGTACTCTTACTTTTATGACAAATTTGTCATAATACAAAAGTAACTTCAAATCTTCTGAATACTTCCTATATTTTCTTACGAAGTTAAGCAACTGACACTATGTGAACCATTAATGTGGAAGTAACTCTCCTATTTCACATATACTAACGACTTAGCAATGTTCACATAGATTAATTATGAAGAGTTAAAAGGTGAAACTTATCCTTTGCATTAAAAGAAAATGAATATTATCCACAATCCCCCACTAATGCAAAGATAAATAATAAGAATAATTTCTAGGAAAAAGAAAGGAACATGGACTTAATTGTCAATATCTTTCAATTTGAATTGACACGTAGTGAAATGAGGCAACAACACATATCCAAAAAGTGAAGTACTCTTGAACTAAATGGACATAAGTTGAAACCCCCACAACACATACCATATCCTTGATTTTATGCACACTCTGTGATCCAACAAAGTGCTTTTATGGTCATGCACACACCCCTTGGGTCTTACGAGTGCTCTAGAAAGATGAACCGAGTCTTTCATAAAAGGCGACGACACTTTTACACTCACGTAAGTGATTCCATCAAGTCTATCTCAAATATACCACCTTAATGCTATAGAATCATTAATAAAACACTGCCTCACGCCATAGGAATAGAAAATGTGGTGTATATTGAAGCCTAATGGGTCCATCACACTACCTCAATCAATGGGATTTAGCCCCATCCCCCTCGAAGTTTCAGGGATTATTTTCCTTTCCAAACCCTTGGTCATAGGATCCACCAAATTTCTTTCGGACCTTACATATTCCAAGGAAATAACACCCAGTTTCAACAACTATTTAACTGTACCATGTTTGATGAGAATATGTCTCTTTTTTCCATTGTACACACTATTTTTGGCGATTCCAATTGCTGCCTGTGAGTCACAATGAAGAGAGACTGGTGAAACTTGTCTTCTCCATAATGGCATATCTTCCAAAAGATTTCTTAGCCACTTAGCTTCTTGCCCTACCAACTTGAGAACAATGTATTCTGATTCCATGGTAGAACGTGCTATACAAGTCTGTTTGGAAGACTTCCACGAAATAGCACCTGCACCCAAAGTAAACATGTAGCCACGGGTGGAGCTAACTTCATCATTGTCAGTTACCCAGTTTGCATCACAAAAACCTTCTAAAACAACACGAAGTTTATTAAAATGCAAACACCAATTCATAGTACCTCTCAAATACCTTAGCAAGCGATGAAGAACATTCTAGTGTTCGCTAGTAGGATTATGAGTATACCTACTCAATCTACTAACAACAAATGTTATATCAGGCCGAGCATAGTTAATGAGAAACATTACACTCCCAATTATTTTAGCATATTCAATTTGAGAAACACTAGATTCTTTATTCTTCCTCAAGTGTATGCTAGGATCATACAGAGTTCTCACTGGAACTACACAAAAATAAGCAAACTTTTTCAACATCTTTTCAATGCAATGAGACTGGCACAAAGAGAAACCATTAGCAGTTCTTTTGATTTTAACTCCCAAAATCACATCTGCTTCACCAAGGTCTTTCATTTCAAATTTACAAGACAAAAAGTTCCTGATCTCATGAATAACATTCACATTAGGATCAAATATTAACATGTCATCTAGATATAAACATATAATGACACAATCTGAACCTATCATCTTAGAATAAACACATGTATTAGATGAATTCACAACAAAGCCATTATCCATTAATGTGGTATTAAATTTTTCATACCATTGCTTAGGTGCCTGTTTTAGTCCATATAAAGACTTTCTCAATTGCATACTTTATCCTCTTGTACTGGAATCACAAACCTTTCAGGTTGAGTCATATAGACCTCTTCCTCTAAATCACCATTAAGAAATGCTATTTTGACATCTATTTGATGTACCACTAAATAATGAATAGCGGCTAAAGCAATAATAGTCCTAACAGTCATTATTTTAGTCACAGGAAAATATGTATCAAAGTAATCAACACCTTTCTTTTGGTTAAAACCCCTAATTACAAGTCTAGCTTTATATTTATCAATTCTACCATCAGGTCTCAATTTTTTTCTTAAATATCCACTTGCTATTTATGGGTTTACAACCTTTATGCAAATCATACAAGTCCCAAATATGATTAGAAACTATGGAGTTTAGTTCACTTTTAATAGCCTCTTTCCAAAATATAACATCTATTGATCTTATTGCTTCATCATAAGTTTTAGGGTCTTCTTCTATTAAATAGAGAGACACTAATTCATAATTTAATATATTAATATCAAAATTTTCAATTAAGAAAGTAGTGATAAAATCAGAACCAAAATTAGTCTCAACTCTACGCCTTTTACTTCTTCTGAGTACATATTTATGCTTATTAGAAATAACATTTGATGAATGCACAACATGAGAATTAACTGGCATTGATGTAGAAGCATTGTTTTGCACATCACTTGACACATTAATTTTTAAAGGAAAAATATGCTAAAAAAATTCTGCATCCCTAGATTCACAAATAGAATGATCACTTAGGTACATAAATCTATATGCAACACTATTTTGAGAATAACCAATAAAGACAGTATCAGAAGTCTTAGAACCAACATTTACACGTTTAAAACAGGTTGACCAACCTTAGCCAAACACCCCCACACTTTTAGAAATTTCAAGTTAGGAGCAAATCCTTTCCAC
Source organism: Solanum pinnatisectum (assembly GCA_035578085.1). NCBI lineage: Eukaryota > Viridiplantae > Streptophyta > Magnoliopsida > Solanales > Solanaceae > Solanum > Solanum pinnatisectum. The sequence goes on along the minus strand of CM069086.1, from coordinate 7,253,081 downwards.
AACTCATATGAGGTCTTATCTAACTTCTTATGATGGACTCTATGAAGAATATAACATGCAGATAAGACTGCTTCTCCCCACATATTGTCAGATAGACCAGAGCTTTAAAGCATAAAATTCATTATTTCTTTAAGGGTTCTATTTTTCCGTTAGGCTACACCATTTTGTTGGGGAGTATAGAGAGTACTAACCTCATTATAATACTATTTTTCTCACAAAAATCTTCTAGAGTTTTAGTACTATATTCACCGCCCCTATCAGATCTAAATCTCTTGACTTTTTGTCTAATTGATTTTCGCTTTTTCTTTGAATTTCAGAAACATGCTTTCAACTTCTTCTTTAGACTTAAGAAGATATACCTTAGTGTATCTAGAAAGGTGATCAACAAAAGTAATGTAATACTTTTTTCCACCTTTGCTAACAGTGTTCTTGAAATCCATTACTACTACACTAGTGGAGTTACCCATATATACACACTCGCCATCACACGACTCCTCAAATTCATGAAATAACTCCTTATTGGCCCTGATTTGCCTTCAAGCGCATGTGGTTAGCACCCAGTCAATTTTGTTAGCCACCAGATTTGCCTCAACGACTACAACAACAATCACTGCATTACCCTCAGCAAGGTGAGCTTGGAAATCACTTTGTCCTTCATTCTTTGAGTCGTTCCCTTTTCTTTGATAGCAATTTGCGGCCTGTGACCAACTTTTCCACAAACAAAACAAGGACCCTTAGATTTTTCAATTTGGCTCTACAGTTTATTGAATTGATTTTTCTTCTTCATACGTTCCCTTTTCAAGACTTTCTTCTGCTTGCCTTTGAACGTGTCTTTCACAACAGTACCAGAAGATTCAACAAGATTAGCTGTAGAAGAATTAAGAGAAAGTTCTTCCATCTTATCTTTGAGACAGTTTGCCTCTTCAGTACTCATATGACTAATAAGTTCTTGGAGAGTTAAATTCTTTTTCTTATGTTTTAATTGATTTCTATAATCACTCCAAGAAGGTGGGAATTTTTCAAGTAGAGCATTAGCCTAAAATATCTGACACATCTTCATGTCCTCGTTGAGAACATCAACAGTCAAGTTCTCTATAACACCCTGACTTTTCGAAACGTCTAAGTTAACTCGTACCTTCGTGGAAAGACAAAGAGGGTGAGTAATAAATTAAGAATGATGTGGTATGTCATATTTTAAGTGTTCAAGGGTTGTATCTCAAGTTTTGAAGGTAGGTAAGTCACAAAATAAAAGTTGGCGAAAGTTATCGTAAGATCCTTTTTAAAGATTTATCTGAAATTTGGGTCAAATGTCTCGGAGGTTTTCTCCCAATCTATATAGATTTATTGGGCCCATGACCTATCGAATCGAAGGCCTACGAGGCTAGTTTCCAATGCATCTAACTGCTTGTAGACTTCAGAAAAGAGAGATATTCCTATTTTTGCGAGACTGCACAAGCAGGCACGTGAGGTGGGTCCCCTAGGTCGGTGGAAGCTTACAAGATAGCATCTTCTTCATTTTTCTACTTTCTAACTCATAATAAACCCACAAAAATCAGAGAATTACTCCTCAAATCATCCTTGTGTGTTCATGATCTCTTATTGGCTCCTTATCGACAATTGCCCTACGTCGCGAGCTCGTTGTTTTGGTATAATTTTCACGGTGAATTAAGCGGTGTAGCTCCGTGGAGGTTGTGGCATCAGGCTTTTTTTCAGTGTTTTGATTTATTCAAGTGTTCTGGGCATGTAAAGAAAGGTAGAAACTATCTTTTTTGCAGTTTACGAATACCTTAGGTCTTGGATAGTAATTTACGATAGGAATCTGTATCGACTGTCGAATTGTCATAGTAATTTTATCCTTAATTACTGATTAATTTTACCTTTTTCTTTAGTGTTGTAGTGGTTCGGACAGAGGTATTTTCATCATAAATTATAAAGGAAAAGGTATGTTAAGGCTATTCCCTTCGTTCGGCATGTTTCCTTAGCGCTTGGGAGTGATATAGTAGGGTAGTTAATGTTGGTGATCTTGTAGATGTAATAGTGAGTGGTTGGCTAATTGAGTGGTTATAAACCCTCATTATAGGGACTCATAATCTATTAAGAAAACCCTAAGTTAGGAACGACTTGGAAACTATATATATATATATATATATATATATATATATATTGTTTATAGCTAAATTTCTTGCCTTTATCTTATTCAATTGTTTGTTGTCGCCCTTGGGGCTATTGTGGTTAACTGTTGAGCTATAAATTGCCTATGGGCCCCATGATTTTGTGTAATAGGACTATGTTAATGCCTAAGAGGGAGATGTGATGCCCACGGGGCTATATTGATGCCGAAGAGTGTTATGTGTTGCCTACGGAGCTATTTTGACACCAAAAAGGGCTATGTGTTGTCTACAGGGCTATGTTGATGCAGAATAGGGCTACGTGTAGCCCACAGATCTATCACGTTGCCTAAGAGGGATATGCCTGCCTACGGGGTATATCGTTGCCAAAAAGGACTATGTGACTTCTGACAAAGATAAAGGGCTACTGATAGGGTTATGCAAATTGATTTGGCACCTTCTGGGCTTATGAGGGCCTAGGTAGGTGGTATGTTGTTTGTACCTACTGAGCTTATGGGGGATTGGTTAGGTTGTTGTTTGATCATTTTTGTATTTTTTAGATTCAGTAGTGGGTTAGTATGCTTATCTAAATTTTGATTTCCTTACCTGATTACTTTTGGTATATTATGATACTTGCTCATTTAGTCTATAGCCTTTCATACTCTGTACATTATTTTGTATTGACGCCCCATTTCCTGGGGCGTTGCATTCATGTATGTAGGACCCAACAGACGACCCAGTAGACCTCCTCAGCAGCAAGATTGACTTCTGTCTAGTTAGCTAGCTCCTTTCCTCTGGCGCTGCCAGAATTGGGAGGTTTGTTAGCTTTTGTTGTATATATTTTTATGGGTAGGCTAGGGCCCTATCCCGCCAATCTTTACTACTCTTAGAGGCTTGCATACTAGTGTGTGAAGTGTATAGCTACGTTATGGCCATGCTGGCCTAGTTTGTTGGTTTGCTGAAGCTTGTGAGTTGTTTGATGTATTGTCTTGATATATACCTGTTTTCAGTGTATAGAGATTATGGTGGCCTCGACGGCCCAATCAGGACTTCTGTGCTAGTTGGCTATTTCTTGATATGAACTCTTGGGAGTAGCTGTTTCTTTTATAGATCTGTTGACAGGGGCCTTGCCGGTCGAGGGCTTAGTTTTAAGCCAAGATATTCTTGTTTGTTTTCTTGATTGCGTATGGCTGACATGCGCTAGTAGTAAATGGTTCAGCAGGGTTGGCTTGGGCTTGAGTTATGGCATTAGGAGCTAGTTGTGCCCCTTGAGTTTGGGGTGTGAGAAACTTGGTATCAGAGCAACGTCGTATCCTAGGGAGTCTGAAGGGGGTGTCTAGTAGAGTCTTGTTTATAAATGTGTTGTTCACCACATTCGATAAGCAAGAAGCTACAGGGCATGTTAGAATTACTATCTTTCTTTTGCTCACCTCGTCCTATAGAGAGGTGTCTTAAGGGTTGAGGTTTCTGGCTTATAATTGATATTTGTATGCAGATAGAGATGACTGACACCAGACAGACCATAGCTAGCCAGGGGCTAGATACAGCTGCAGGCGAGGGTACTGGCAAGGTACCACAGGTGGAGGTAGCCCTTTATGAGACCCAGGGGGAGACATATTTCTCAACCCCCTATAGTTTCTCCCCTGCTTCAGAAGCCTCCGAGGGCTACAGGACCCCCGACTCCACCAGCAGTACCACATCTAGTTCCTCCTATTCTATATGACCAGGATTTCAAGAGTGCAGTATGTATGTTAGCACAGTTAGTAGCTGCACAATGCCAACCAGTTGCGCAAGATATTGCTAGACCTTCTGAAGGGCCCGAAAGTTTAATTGTTCATGATTTTCTTGCCTTGAATCCATCACAGTTTATAGGGACATATCGCAGAGAGGACCCTCAGCACTTTGTTGATTTGCTTCATAGGATTTTTAGAGTCATGCATGCCTCATCGACTGAGTTAGTTTAGTTAGCAGCATTTCGATTGCCTGATGTTACAGTATTGTGGTACGAAAGTTGGGAGAGATCTAGGGGAAAAGATACATCTCTACCCACTTAGGATAGCTTTACAGAAACTTTCATAGATCGCTATTTGCCTCAAGAGATTAGGGATTGCCGGGTAGACCAGTTTTTGAACCTCCAACAGGGCAGCATGAGTGTCCGAGACTACGGGCTGAGATTTGATTCATTGGCTAGATATGCACCAGCATTTGTTGATACGATGCATGATAGGGTGCGTAGAATTGTGGGAGGGTTTGACTCAGACTATATCGATGCTTGTTCTACCGCTGCACTAAATGATAATATGGATATCTAGCGAATTTTGACCTGTGTACAACGCATAGAGGATAGGCGACATCTACAGTATATAAGTGAGAGGGTCGACAGAGAGAGACATAAGAGGGCTAGGCTCATTGGTTTACCGAGAGATTTTCAAGGTGGTCCTAGACCCCGATATTCTAGTAGGATACCTAGACCTCTACCACAGCAATTCAAGGGCAGTAGATTTGATCGTTAGGAAAGTTATGCCCAGGTGAGGGTTCGCGAGCATCAAGCTCTCAGCAACAAAGGATTCAGGCCAGGCTAGGACAGCACCACCATGTTGCGCGACTTGCGGTAGGATGCATTTCGAGAGGTGCAGGCAGGGTTCGACAGGTCTTTATTTTTGTGGGCAACAGGGGCATGGGTGGAGGAACTGCTCGACTATAAGTTAGGGTGGTATTGGTCAGTCGATCGGGTCAGTAGTAGGTTCCTTTTCATCAGCACAGTTTACAGGGCGTGGACCCTTGACTTCAGCAGGTAAAGGCAGAGGCAGAGAGGGAGCATCTAGTTCTAGTAGTGGCCAGAACCGTACATATTCATTAGCCGGCCGACAGGTCTCAGAGTCATCACTGAATGTTGTTTACCACATTTATTATAGGGAAGTTATGTATAGTTGCAGAGTCATTAGATCGACCCTTTATTGTATCTACACTAATTGGTGAGTCTATTATTACCAGTAGAGTCTATCGTGGTTGCATGGTAGAAATTATCTATCGTCAGACATCTGTAGACCTGGTAGAGTTAGAGATGGTCGATTCGACGTCATTATGGGTATGGACTGGTTAGCGTCTTGTTATGCTAATGTTGAGTGTCGGACAAAGATTGTTAGATTCCACTTTCCAGGAGAGGCAATTCTGGAATGAAAAGGCAATACAACAACGTCGAAAGGTAGGTTTATATCCTATCTTAAGGCAAGGATGATGATTACTAAGGGTTATGTTTATCATCTTGTTCGCCTTCATGATATAGATGCAGAACCACCAATTCTTCAGTCTTTTTCGGTAGTTAATGAGTTTCTAGATGTATTTCCAGGAACAAAAAATTGATTTTGCTATCGATATTCTACCAGGTACACAACCCATATCTATCCCTCCTTATAGAATGGCTCCTGCTGAGCTGAAGGAGTTGAAGGATCAGCTGAAAGATTTGCTTGATAAAGGTTTTATCAGGCCCAGTGTTTCACCATGGGGTGCACCAGTATTATTTGTGAGAAAAAAAGATGGCTCGATGAGGATGTGTATCGATTATCGATAATTGAACAAGGCTACTATAAAGAATAGATATCCCCTTCCAAGGATCAATGACTTGTTTGATCAACTACAAGGTGCTAAGTACTTCTCGAAGACTGATTTGAGATTAGGGAACCATCAGGTACGAGTTCGGGAAAAAGATATTCTGAAGACATCTTTTAGAACTAGATATGGGCATTTCGAGTTTTTGGTTATGTCTTTTGGATTGACCAATGCCCCGATAGTGTTTATGGACCTGATGAATAGTATATTCAGGTCGTATCTTGATACGTTTGTGATTGTATTTATTGATGATATTTTGGTCTATTCGCATTCAAAAGCTGAGCATGCAGATTATTTGTGAGCAGTCATTTAGGTTCTTCGAGAGCATGAACTTTACACAAATTCTCTAAGTGTGAGTTCTTGTTGAGCTCTATGGCTTTCCTAGGCTATATTGTATCAGATACAGGCATTAAGGTTGATACACAAAAGATTGAGGCCGTAAAGACTTGGCCCAGACCCATGACTCTGACTGAGGTTCGTAGTTTCTTCAGATTAGCTGGGTACAACAAAAGGTTTGTAGAGGGGTTTTCTTCACTTTCAGCACCATTAGTGAAGCTGACTAAAAAAGAGCTAAGTTCTAGTGGACAGAGGCTTGTGAGCATAATTTCTAGGAGCTGAAGGACTGGTTGACATCAACACTAGTTCTAGCATTTCAAGAGTGTTTAGATGGCTATGTGGTGTACTGCAATGCTTCAGGTGTTGGGTTGGGATGTGTTCTAATGCAACATGGTAAGGTTATCGTGTCACGGCCCGAACTACCCCCGAGACGCGAACACGGGACCTAGGACCACAAGTGATCCCAAGCTAACCCTACTGGCATGATCACGAGCATACTAAAGATAATAAACTGATGTGGAAGCTAAATCATAAATAAATTGAAAAGATGGGGAATACCCATATACTATAACTGAGATAAATGAATATTGATAAGTTTAATACAAAGAAGATATTAGCTCAATACTAAGCTGAATCTAACTATGTCTGAAAATAGCCTCTAACTGACTAGAAATGCTGGGATAGGCCCCAGCTAAGTCTAGCAAAACCAAACTAAAGGACTAAAAATACTGAAACGAAACTCATGACTATTGTCCTCGAAGAATGAGGACTCACCATTGATTCTGCTGAATTGGAGATAGGGAACCGATCTAAGCAGGATCTAGATGTTGAGAACCTGAACCTACATCACGAGAAGATGTAGCGCAGAGTATGCGTCAGTACTTGAAAGATACTGAGCATGCAGGATAGAATAAAGATGAAATAACATATAACTGAACAAAGCAAAAAAGCAATGATATAATCTGAACATGATATAGATACTGAATACTGAGCTAATTGAATGCAATGACCAATTTATAACATGCTAAGACTGAATACTGAATATACTGATACATGGTCAATGCAATAGAATCTGACTGAACTGTGGGAGCTACTAAGAACCGATAATAAAACCACATGAGCTAAATGTGGAGTCCGATGTATACGCCCCATCGAGAGGACCCAATATACCCTGCTAGAGGTATATAGGCATGCTGGCATGATCACTAAAATGATGCCCACAGAGGGAGACTTACAACCTACGTGGTTAGTAGTTCTGGGACTATTTGGGTACGCTGAACCCTAGTCGAACTCGGTATTATGCTAATCCCAATGGATTAAGTGATTAACACATTATAACTAAATTTCTATAAGCTACTGGATAACTTAAACTGGACATGCAAACTGAGTATGCAACAATTAACTGATATTGATGTATTAATAACTGAGGCATATATAATTGAATAACTGAAATATCTGACCTAGCATGTGTAATTCAAGAACTAAAGAAATACATAGCTAGGGTTCTAGAATTCATGCAATAAACTGCATATTAAGATACTAATCTGATTTGGATCATTCTAATAGCTAAGAACCCAACAATTCTAACATTCAAGAAACCCTAGGTTTAGTCATAATAAGGGAATCATCAAGAAACTGATTGAAAAATAGGGACCTAATGGGTGAAAGGAACCCATTAGTGAAATCCCACGTACCTGGCGACGAATTTCATGGAGAAATCTTTAGATTTCGGGCTGGAACTGATGGAACCTTGTTGCTTTCTTGAACTAGGGTTCTTGACCTCTTTCTCTTCTTACGCTTCTAATTTTCTATATTTTGATGAATGATCTGACTTAGGTAGGTTCTAGTTATGTTTCTAGGCTTAAACTAAATAAAACCTCATAATTTAGGGTCTAAACGACGTAGCTTAGGGGTCCAATGAAATAGGAAAAGACCAACAGACCCCTGACTTAACTGCTGTTGGAGTGATCGATGGATGGGACCTACGGGCCGTAGGTCAACCTGCGGTCTGTAGATTGGGGTCATAGGTCATGTCTGCCCGACAGAGCTTTACTAAAACAGGCATAACTTTTTACTTTGAGGTCGGATTTTAGCAAACTCGGTGCCGTTGGAAAGAGGATTCAATTATCTATCATATCATAGGTCATGGAACACATAATTTCTTTTGTGCTTGGAGTGATGAACCTTTGAAGTTGACCCAATTAGCAATTTCCCCCTATGCTGGTCGGCCGTCGTTCGCTTCAGAAGCTGGGTAAAGAGGGCCTCGATCCTCGTACACAGACTACATATCATGGTCTGGCCTACAGATCATGGGTCTGTCCGTGGGTCGAGACTTAGACATTTTTCTGAGGTGGGTTTGGGGAGGGGTTGCAGTGGTGAACCACGAACCACCAGCATGGGCCGTGGTCTGAGCTAAGGTCCGTGGGTGGCAACCGTGGGTTGCACCTGTAACTTCTCAAAATCTGTATTTTTGGTCTGTTTCAGATACGTGGTGTTATATTATCTCCCCCTTGGGACTATTCATCTTCGAATGAAGACTAAACTAGCTGAGTATGAAGGGAAGAAGCTACAATCCCTACCATTCTGTACTAGAAACTGATTTCTGACTGAACTGGGTTCCAAGAACATGCAAATACGCTGAAAATGCAAGGCTGACTGAAGGAACAAAATATTAAGACTGAATTAGCGCATGAATGACTGAAAAATTGAAGAGGAACTATACCTCAAGCTGGAATGGAATTGGAAGGAAAGATGTGAGGATACTTGGACTTTATGGCTGCTTCTGCTTCTGAAGTAGCTCCCTCTATGGATTGACTCCTCCACAAAACCTTGACTGAAGCGACTTCTTTGTTTCTCAACCTTCTAACCTGACGATCGAGAATCTCAACTGGTACATCCTCATACAATAGACTATCTTTCACGGCCACACTCTTTAATGGCACTGTAGATGCTGGATCACCCACACACTTCTTCAAAAGTGAAATGTGAAAAACTGGATGCACTGCTGCTAATTCTTCTGGCAACTCTAACTCATAAGCCACTTTACAAATCCTCTTCAGAATCTTGTAAGGGCCTACATATCTAGGATTGAGCTTCCCTTTCTTGCCAAATCTCATCACGCCTTTCATAGGTGACACTTTCAGGAAAACCCACTCATCAACTTGGAACTCTAATTCCCTTCTTCTCATATCTGCATAAGACTTCTGGAGTCTCTGGGCAGTCTTAAGTCTATCTCTAATGAGTTGCACTTTCTCCATAGCATCATGGACTGAATCTGGTCCTATCAAGACTGCTTCACCTACTTCAAACCAACCAACTGGAGACCTACATCTACGCCCATACAATGTCTCATAAGGGGCCATCTGAATGTTGGAATGGTAACTATTATTGTAGGCGAACTCAATGAGAGGAAGATGATCATCCAACTTCCTTCGAAATCGATCACACAAGCTCTCAACATGTCCTCTAAGGTTTGAATGGTATGATCTGCCTGACCATCCGTCTGTGTATGAAATGTTGTGCTAAGATTAACCTGAGTACCAAGACCTTTCTGAAATGATTTCCAGAAATGAGAGATAAACTGAGGACCTCTATCTGAGATAATAGACAAAGGAACCCCATGTAACCTCACAATCTCATTAATGTAAAACTTGGCATAGTCCTCCACCGAATTCGTAGTCTTGACCGCCAAAAACCGAGAAGACTTAGTCATTCTGTCAACTCTCACCCAAAGGAAGTCATGCTGTCTGCGAGTACGAGGTATCCCTATAATGAAATCCATGTTGATCACTTCCCACTTCCAAGTAGGAATGTCAATCTCTTGAGTTATACCCCCTGGTTTCTGATGTTCTATCTTCACTTGTTGGCAGTTGGGGCACTTACTCACAAAGTCTGCTATATCTCTTTTCATGCCATTCCACCAAAAGACCTCCCGCAATTTGCGGTATATCTTAGTGGTGCCTAGATGAATAGTATATCTGGAATTTTGGGCTACTGCGAGAATATGCTGTCTCAATTCACCCACATCAGGAACACACAATCTACCCTGATAGCGAAGTACACCATCTCCCCCTTGGGAGAAAACCTCCACTTTCTAATTGTGGACTGCACCCTTAAGCTCAAGTAAGATTGGATCACTGTCTTTCTTATCCTTAACCTCTACTACTAAAGAAGATTCGTACCCATTCTGAAATCTGACACAATTATCTGATATACTCAGAAGGTGAACTCCCAAGCGAGCAAGCCTGTGATCATCCTTCGCTAGTTCTTTCCTTTCTTCCTCAACATGGGCTACACTACCCATAGATAGTCTGGTAAGAGCATCTTCTACTACATTTGCCTTACCAGGATGGTAATGCACACTCATATCATAATTCTTAAGGAACTCAAGCCATCTCCTCTAGCTAAGAATCAAATCTTTCTGTGTGAACACATATTGAAGACTCTTATGGTAAGTGAACATATCTACGTGAACACCATAAAAATAGTGTCTCTAGATCTTGAGTGCAAACACCACTGCTGCAAGCTCGAGGTCATGATTTGGATAGTTCTTCTCATGCACCTTAAGTTGTCTAGAAGTATTAGCTATAACCTTATCTCGTTGCATCACCACACAACCTAAGCTAACTCTGGATGCATCGCAATATATAACATAGCCGTCTGAACCCTGTAGTAGAGTCAAAACAGAAGCTGTAGTCAACCTGGTTTTCAGTTTTGTGAAGCTTTTCTCACAATCATCTGACCACTGAAACTTCAGCTTTTTCTGAGTCAACCTAGTCAATGGAGAGGCAATGGACAAAAATCCTTCCACAAACCTTCTGTAATAACCCGCTAGACTCAAGAAACTTCTAATATTTGTCGAAGAGGTAGGTCTGGGCCATTGTTTCACTGAGTCTATTTTTTGGGAATCTACTCGAATCCCTTCACTAGACACTATATGCCCAATAAAAGCAACTAAATGCAACCAAAACTCACATTTGCTAAGTTAAGAGAATAACTGACGATCTTTGAGAGTTTACAAAACAACCCTCAAATGACTCGTATGTTCTTCCTCATTCCTAGAATAAATGAGGATATCATCAATAAAGACGATAATGAACAAGTCCAAATACTTCTTGAACACTTTGTTCATCAGATCCATGAAAGCTTCAGGAGCATTGGTTAGTCCAAATGACATAACTACGAATTCATAATGACCATACCGAGTTCTGAAGGCTATTTTTGGAATGTCACTATCTTTGACTCTAAGCTGATGATAATCGGATCTGAGGTCTATCTTTGAGAAATGGCTAGCACCCTGAAGTTGGTCAAACAAGTCATCAATCCTGGGGATAAGATACTCATTCTTGATTGTGACCTTGTTCAACTGTCTATAGTCAATGCACATTCTGATAGACCCATCTTTCTTCTTCATGAGCAACACTGGTGCACCCCATGGCGAAATACTAGGTCTGATGAAGCCCTTATCTAGAAGGTCTTTCAACTGCTCTTTCAATTCCTTAAGCTCTGCTGGAGCCATTCTGTAAGGAGGAATAGAAATAGGCTGGGTGTCTTGAAGTAGATCTATTCCAAAGTCAATTTCCCTTTCGGGAGGAACTCTGAGAAGATCTTCTGGAAACACTTCTGGGAACTCACTGACTATAGGAACTAACTCAAGAATTGGGGTTTCAGAGTTAGAATCCTTGACCCAAACTAGATGATATAGATACCCCTTAGAAGTTATTTTTCTGGCCTTAAGGTACAAAATGAATCGACCCATAGGCGCTAAGCTACTACCCTTCCATTCTAAGATTGGTTTGTCTGGAAACTGAAAATGAATAATCCTAGTTCTACAATCGACTGAGGTATAACAGGTATAACAATCCATGCCTAGAATGATATCGAAGTCTACAAGATCTGCTGAGGTGACTTTTTGGGAGACTGTGACAGGGTAGTTTTTGTATACCCGTCTAGCTATAACTAGGTCACCGACTGGAGTAGAGACTTTCTGGACTAACATTGAATTTGACCGTTATAAAAGGAGTCACAAAAGACAAAGTAGTCCCTGTTGTCTTTCCACAGAGTGACCCACATCCTTAAGCTGGTAGGATGCTAATTCCACCATATCACTACCAGTCACTTGCATCACTCCAAAGATTTTCTTAACATTATCAATGAAGTTCTGTGGGTCCTCACCAACTTGTGACCCTAAAACTCAGGCAAATTCATCCTTAAAAAAAAATCTCAAACCCTAACTGCCACTGATCTACCATTTCTATTAGTAGGAACTGGAACCTGCTGGTTGTTCTAGTTGGCCACACTCTGAGCCAACATATGAATGACGTTCCTAAATTCTGCATTTGAAACTTCTTGATCTGGGACTGGAGGAGCTATGTTTGCATTCTTGGCATTCGTATTCCTGGCATTAGCTCTACGGTGAAGATATAGAACATCGAGTTATAATAGAATTAGATCATACCTTACGCACGATAAGAGTAACAAGAAAATGAAGATTCTTCCTAAAACACTTCGTAGACTCCTTCTCATTAGATGTGGTGCACTTTACACCCATAAAAATGACTCTACTTAGTGCGGCTTTTTAGACATCCTAGGACACTTAAACCTAATGTTCTGATACTAAGTTTGTCATGCCCCAAACTACCCCCGAGACATGGATATGGGACCTAGGACCACAAGTGATCCTAAGCTAACCCTGCTGGCATGATCACGAGTATACTAAAGATAATAAACTAATGCATAAGCTAAATCATAAATAAAATGAAAAGATGGGGAATACCCATATACTATAACTGAGATAAATGAAAACTGATGCGTTTAATACAAAGAAGATATTAATTCAATACTAAGCTGAACCTAACTATGTCTGAAAATAGTCTCTAACTAAGAAATGTTGGGACAGGCCCCAGCTAAGTCTAGCAAAACTGAAACTAAAGGACTAAAAATACTGAAAAGAAACTTATGACTATTGTCCTCGGAGAATAAGAACTCACCACTGATTCTGCTGAACTGGAGATCGAGAACCGATCTAAGCGTGATCTAGATGCTGAGAACCTGAACCTACATCATGAGAAGATATAGCGCAGAGTATGCATCAGTACTTAAAAGGTACTAAGCATGCAGGATAGAATAAAGATGAAATAACATATAACTGAACAAAACAAATAAGCAATGATATAATCTGAACATTATATAGATACTGAATACTGAGCTAACTGAATGCAATGACCAATTTATAACATGTTGAGATTAAATACTAAATATACTGATACATGGTCAATGCAATAGAATCTGACTGAACTGTGGGAGCTACTAATAACCGATAATAAAACAGTATGAGCTAAATGTGGAGACTGATGTATACGCCCCATCGAAACGACCCAATATACTTTGCCAGAGGTATAGAGGCATGTTGATATGATCACAGAAATGATGCCCACAGAGGGGACTTACAAACTACGTGGATAGTAGTTCTGGGACTATTTGGTACACTTAACCCTAGTCCAACTTGGTATTATGCTAATCCCAATGGATTAAGTGATGAACACATTATGACTGAATTTTGTAAGTTGCTAGATAGCTCAAACTGGAAATGCAAATAGAGTATACAATAATTAACTTATATTGATGCATTAATAACTGAGGCATGTATAACTGAATAACTGAAAATTCTGACCTAGCATGTGTAATTCAAGAACTAAAGAAATACATCGCTAGGGTTTTGGAATTCATGCAATAACTGAATATTAACATACTAATCTGATTTGGATCATTCTAACTGCTAAGAACCCAATAATTCTAACATTCATGAAACCATAGGTCTAGTCAAAATAAGGGAATGAAGAAACTGACTGAAAACTAGGGACCTAATGGGTGAAAGGAACCCAATAGTGAAATCCCACATAACTGGTGACAAATTTCACGGAGAAATCTATAGATTTCGGGGCTGGAACTGATGGAACCTTGCTGCATTCTTGAACTAGGGTTCTTGACCTCTTTCTCTTCTTACACTTATAATTTTCTATGTTTTGATGAATGATCTGACTTAGGTAAGTTCTAGTTATGTTTCTAGGCTTAAACTGACTAAAACCTCATAATTTAGGGTCTAAATGTCGTAGCTTAGGGGTCCAATGAAATAGGAAAAGTCTATCAGACCCCTGAATTAACTGCTGTCGGAGTGACCGATGAATAGGACCTACGGTCCGTAGATTTGGGTCATAGGTCAAGTCTGCCCAACATGGCTTCACTAAAACAAGCATAACTTTTTACTCGGAGGTCGGATTTTAGCAAACTCGATGGAGTTGGAAAGAGGATTCAATTATCTATCATATCATAGGTTATGGGACATATAAGTCCTTTTGTGCAGGGAGTGATGACTATTTGAAATTGACCCAATTAGCAATTTCCCCCTAATTGGCTGCTGGCCTTCACCAACGATCAGACCTACAGATCGTGGATCGAATGACGGTTCGTACTGGTCGGCTATCGTTCGCATCAGAGGCTGGGTTAAAAGGGCCTCGATCCATGGATACAGACCATGGACCGTGGTCTGGCCTACGGACCGTGGATGTGTCCGTGGGTAGAGACTTAGCCGACTTTTTGAGTTGGGTTTGGGGAGGGGATGCAGTGGTGAACCACGGACCACCAGGCAGTTGAGAAAGAATGAGAAGAACTATTCGACCCATAATTTATAGTTGGCTGCAGTTGTGCATTCGTTAAAGATCTAGAGACACTATTTGTATGGCATTTATGTTGACATCTTCACAGATCATAAAAGCCTTCAATATATCTTTAGACAGAAGAAGTTAAATCTGGGACAACGTCGGTGGCTTGAGTTACTGAAAAACTACGACGTGGATATTTTATATCATTCAGGAAAGGCGAATGTGGTAGCCTATGCCCTCATTCGAAGATCTATATGGGTAGTTTATCCAATTTAGGTGTTGAGCAATGTGAGATAGCGTGAGAGCTACATCAGTTAGCTAGCTTGGGAGTCAGATTATTAGAGGTAGACAATAGTGGGGTCACCATTCAGGACATAGCCGTATCATCTCTAGTTGTGGAGGTAAAAGCACGGCAATTGGAGGATCTTAACTTAGAGCAGTTCAGAGTCAAGGCTCAAGATCAATAGTCTTTAGCATTTGATATAGCAGGAGATGGAGTCCTCAGATATAGCGGTCGATTGTGTGTTCCGAATGTTGCAGGGCTTCAACATCAGATTATGGAAGATGCACATCATTCTCGTTATTCTATTCACCCTGGTTTGACGAAGTTATACCATGATGTTAAGGAGATCTATTTGTGGCACGGGATGAAGAAGGACGTTGCTGAGTTTGTGGCACAGTGTCCTAACTACCAATAGGTGAATGTTGAGCACCAAAAGCCCGCTGGGCTAGTCCATGAGATAGACATTCCTTTGTGGAATGGGAAGCAATTAATATGGACTTTATTATAGGGTTACCTCGATCGCGTCGTAAATTTGACTCTATTTGGGTAATTGTTGACAGACTAACAAAATCAGCCCACTTCTTACCAGTCAAGACTACTTTCACAGTTGAAGATTATGCATGGATTTACATTCGAGAGATTGTTAGGTTGCACGGGTCCCAATATCTATTATCTCGGATGGAGGAGCACAATTTACCACTAACTTCTAGAATTCTTTCCAGAAAGGATTACGGACACAAGTTAATCTCAGTACTGCCTTTCACCCTCATACAGATGGCCAAGCTGAACGCACCATTTTCACACTTGAGGACATTTTACAGGCATGCATGCTGGACTTTAATGGAAGTTGGAATGACCACTTACCTTTTATTGAGTTCACATACAATAATAGTTGTCATTCTAGCATCGGGATGGCACCTTATGAGGCTTTATATGGTCGAAAATATAGATCCCCCATTGGATGGTTTGAGGTAGGTGAGTCAGGGTTGATTGGACCTGATTTAGTACAACAGATATTGGAGCAGGTTAAGATCATTCGGGAGAGGTTGCTAATAGCCTAAAGCCTACAGAAGTCATACTCAGATGTGCAATGAAGGGACTTAGAGTTTTGTGTCGGAGGGTAGGACGAGTGGCTTATGAGTTAGAATTGCCTTCGGGGCTATAATCTATTCATTCAGTTTTCCATGTATCGATGTTACGAAAGTGCGTAGGAGACCCTTCTCGGGTTGTCCCAGTTGAGGATGTTCAGATCATAGAGGAGTTGTCCTACGAGGAAACTCCAGTTGCCATATTAGATCGATAGGTCCGTAAATTGAGGACCAAAAAGGTGGATTCAGTTAAAGTATTGTGGAGAAACAAGAATAGAGAAGAGGTAACCTGGGAAGCTGAGGATGGCATGAGGTTCAAATATCCTCACTTGTTTCATACCCCAGGGTGATGGCATATCAGTTTATATTAGTGCAGTGAGGTAGGATACCTATCTGATTTTTTATATTATTGTTCATTATTATGGTTGTTGTTATTGTATTTTGCTCACACCGTTATTGCGGAGCTATAGTGCTTAGCTATTTATGTCGTCCTGTGAGACGCCAAGGTTAGAATTTTTGCGTTTCAGGTTCCTAGATAGTCACATTTACAAAGGATACTTTGCCTAAGTTTTGGCAACTCCTAAGGACTTAACCGCGTGACTCAGATTTTTCATTCGAGGACGAATATTTCTAAAGGGGGAAGGATGTAACACCCCGACTTTTTGAAACGTCTAAATTAAATCGTACCCTCGTGGAAAGACAAAGAAGGTGAGTAATAAATTAAGAATGATGTGGTATGTCATATTTTAAGTGTTCAAGGGTTGTATCTCAAGTTTTAAAGTTAGGTAAGTCGCGAAATAAAAGTTGGTGAAAGTTATCATAATTTCTTTTTTAAAGATCTCTCTAAAATTTGGGTCAAATGTCTCGGAGGTTTTCTCTCAATCTATATAGGTTTATTGGGCTACGTCCTATCAAATAGAAGGTCTACTAGTCTAGTTTCCAACGCATCAAACTTTTTGTTCATACGACTTCAGAATAGAGAGATATTCCCGTTTTCGCAAGATTGCGCAAGCAGGTACATAAGGTGGGTCCCCTAGGTCGTTGGAAGCTTATAAGATAACATCTTCTTCATTTTGTTTCATTCCAATTCGTAAGAAACCCATAAAAATCAGAGAATTGCTCCTCAAATCATCCTTGTGTGTTCATGATCTCTTCTTGGCTCCTTATCGACAATTGCCCTACGTCGCGAGCTCGTTGTTTTGGTATAATTTTCACGGTGAATTAAGCGGTGTAGCTCCGTGGAGGTTGTGGCAGCAGGTTTTTTTTCAGTGTTTTGATTTATTCAAGTGTTCTGGGCGTGTAAAGAAAGGTAGGAACCATCTTTTTAGTAGTTTACGGATACCTTAGGTCTTGGATAGTAATTTACGATAGGAATCCGTATCGATTGTCGAATTGTCGTAGTAATTTTATCCTTAATTACTGATTAATTTTACCTTTTTCTTTAGTGTTGTAATGGTGCGGATAGAGGTATTTTTATCATAAATTATAAAGGAAAAGGTATGTTAAGGATATTCCTTCGTTCAACATGTTTCCTTAGAGCTTGGGAGTGATATAGTAGGGTAGTTAATGTTGGTGATCTTGTAGATGTAATTGTGAGTGATTGGCTGATTGAATGGTTATAAACCCTCATTCTAAGGACTCATAGTCTGTTAAGAAAACCCTAAGTTAGGAACGACTTGGAGACTATATATATATATATATATATATTGTTTATAGCTAAATAGCTCGCCTTTATCTTATTCAATTGTTTGTTGTCGCCCTTGAGGCTATTGTGGTTAGTTGGTATAGAGATCATGGTGGCCTCGACGGCCCAATCAGGACTTCTGTGCTAGTTGACTATTTCTTTATATGAACTCTTGGGAGTAGCTGTTTCTTTTATAGATCTGTTGACAGGGTCCTTGCCGGCCGAGGGCTTAGTTTTAAGTCGAGATATTCTTGTTTGTTTTCTTGATTGCGTGTGGCTGACATGTGCTAGTAGCAAATGGTTCAACAGTGTTGGCTTGGGCCTGAGTTCTGGCATTAGGAGCCAGTTGTGCCCCTTCAGGTTGGGGTGTGACATTCTCATATATTCATTATCAACCATTTGGAATTTAATCCACTGATCGACAACATATTTTTTCTTTCCTGCATCATCAGTACCATATTTCTTTGGCAGATATAAGTAACAAATAAATCAAATAAAGGATTAATCATATGATTTAGCAAGTTTCCTCTCACAGTTCTGTTATCCTTTTCAAACTTCTTTTTAGCAACATTATCAACAACCATAACATTGCTAGAATCAATAGTAATATTAGAACTATTCATAGAAGGTTCGTTAAATAAAATAGGGAAAAATGTCTGAAATATATTCGAACTTTGGCTAAAATTGTTGTTACGATATCGAACTTTGGAAAGGACCTTTTACCCCCTTGCACATTAATAGTGTATTTTAAAGATATATATGTGCCCACATGGACATCATAAATATTGCATAATTATAAATAGTAACGTGTCCGCGTGGGCACATATATACGCTTAAAATACACTTTTAAATAGTACATGGGGTAAAAGGTCCTCCATAAAGTTTGGTATCGTAACAACTGTTTCGGCCAAAGTTGGAGTATTTTTCAGACTCTTTTCCCAATAAAATATAATAAACTTCTAACTGCTCAAAGAAAATTAAAAGTTTTTGTGACCAACGTTTAAAATTGTTTCCATCCAAAGCCTCAAATTTTGACAAATCAAAAAAATTTTTGTTTAAAGAAATAGCCATTTATCAATATTCTATGTTAGTAAAATCGCTTTCAAATTGTTGGAAAAATACTACAATATTGATATTGGATTAAAATTTTAAAGTAGTAAATAGTGTATCACAAACATTGTGTCGTGGCATGCCACTACCTTGAAAGCAATTTCGGCCCGACTTCGGTGTAAATCGATGTAGCCGGTCGCTCCCCAAGGTTCCACAGTTACTATCAAACACGTGCACTCGTGGCTGAAAGTTTGGAGTTGCACAAAAATAATTGCCCAATAATCCACAACAGGAAGAATGATTATTTAAGCCAATAAAGGAATTAGTGAAGGAGATAGTACATAAAAGAAATGACTTTTGTTTTTCTTCTATGTATTTAGCTCCCAAATGATACTCCTTAAATAGGAAAATTATTTACGTTTTCAACCATCGAAAGAATGTAAGAAACTAACGTATGATAAAATGTAATCTTACTTTAATGAAAAATTTGTCATAATACAAAAGTAACTTCAAGTCTTCTAAATACTTCCTATATTTTCTTACGTAGTTAAGAAACTGACACTTGAGATAAATGTGAACCATTAATGTGGAAGTAACTCTCCAATTTCACATATACTATTGAGTTAGCAATATTCACATAGATTAATTACGGAGAGTTAAAAGGTGTAACTTATCCTTTGCATTAAAAGAAAAGGAATATTATCCACAACATGTCCCAAGTGTTCATGTCACAAACAGTTTGACTCAAGCAAGTAAGAACAAATAAAAATATTGAGTTTGAAAAGGTCTCATTGAGGTAGCTTTTTCTCACAAATATTTTGTTCCTACTTATTACAATTTTGTGTGTTACAAACATTGTTTAGAGTCAGCACCTTGTCAAATGTACTTTTCAAAAGGACCTTTCCGTAACTTTCAATTTGATTGTTATAGAACTACCCATGAACATTCTTTCATCGGGTCCAATAAAGACAATATAATCCAAATGCTTCTTTTACAAAATATGACAAATGAATATTCACCAATATTCATGTCCATACAAATAGTTATATTTTAATAGACATATCTTTTCATGAAAAATCACAACATTTTAAGTGATACTCTTTCATAAAAGAGCACAATTATTTTGAACAAGTGTGTGTGTGTATATATATATATATCTTTATCATATGCAAAGAACCCCACATTTTAAATATGATCTCAAATATATTTTTGAGTGTTTAAAAATAGTTTTTCCACATATTTTTTCTCATACTATCTAAATGTCATTGACAATATGAAGCCTCTTTTGAAAATATTATTCTACAAAAGAATTATAGTGCTTCAATTCCCTTTGACAATCTTTACACAATGTCAAAGTTCATTCCATAGAGGCACCTATTGCAGACAAGTCACAATCTTTAAGTCATTGGTCTTTTTTTTCTACCACAATTAGACATACCACTTAGTATTTAGAATACTAACTATAAGACACATTTTTTTGTAAAATTTGTTTCTATTTAACAATGAAGTTGTAGAAAACCAAAAATAACCCTGACTTATTAGGTGAAGTTTTATATTCATCAAACTAGTTGCATAAACAACCGCAAAAAATTTTAGTCTGCAATAATCAGACACAATCAAATTTCACACGGAGTATAAAACTACAAAAGTTTTTTTTTTTAGTCTCCAAACAGAATAAAACATATTCTTAGGTTATCACATAAATGTGTTTTTCCTTTCAAATAGTCTTCCAACTATAACATTTTGACATACTATCTTATCAAACTAAAATATGCATATCTCATTATGCAAACTAAAGAATTTTAAAGGCAATACTATTTGCCAAGAAAAATTCATTCAAAAAACATATGATTTGTAGATCTTTTTCCAAAGACACACATGATAAATATCAAAAGAGTTAACTTTTAGAAACTATTTTCCTCCTTAGATAAATAATAAGAAGGTTACCTGGTGTAATCTTTAACTAAAATACCACCGATTCTTCTGGTACATTCTCACGTCAACCTTGCTAAACAAGGCACCGAATTCTGGAGAAGTAGTGAATTAATCTACTACTTCCATAATCGGTTTCCCTCAATCAATAAAATATAAGAAACACCAATAGTAGAACAATTTCCTTAAGATTATTGTTCATCATGTATTCCTAAGATACTTAGAACAAAAACTTTGAAGAACATAATAAGAAACAACAAAGTTTGAAGTGTATTTTCAAAACTAGAAAATTAAAACCAGTAGAGAAAATAGAATCAGAAATATATTAGAAACAATATACAAAATATTTTTTTCAAAGAAGAAAATTGAGTCAATTGAATGCACAGTGTCCCCTTAAGGAAAGTATTCCCCTCAAGTACCCGAAGTTAATGGAATATATCCTCCCAGGATAGAATGATCTTACTCACCAGTGTACTAGTACCTATAACCACGGTGTTAGCGAAACACTCAACAATAGTAAAGTACACTTAGAATACTAGATTTATTAGTAGTAGAAGAAGTCCAAAAAATTGGTTATTTTAAAATGAGAGGGAATCCCTCTATTTATAGACAACAAATGGTAGTGTGAACATATGCTTATTGTGTCTTATCGGAAATGTCACAACCCTTTGAAAAGTTACAATCCTTCGGAAAAGTCACAACTCTTCATAAAAGTCGCAAATCTTCATTTTCCATTCACACCTTTTAAAAAACCCAACACAACATTGGCAGGAAGTTGGACACGGCAAGTAAATGGTTTTTTGGGGAAAAAATATTGTTTTGTGATCGGGTCGTTGGGTGGGTTTGGGGAGGAGGAGGGGGTGGATGAGGTGGGGCGGAGGAGGTGGCAAGCTCGCTGGTTGTGTAGGATAGGTTGTAGAAGCAGGTGACAAAATTTGTGTTTTTTTTCCAGGGCTAGGTGATAAGATTAGGGGCTGCATTATGGGGTTGTTGCAAAGAAGCAGGGGAAAGTGAATCACATGAACTTTGAGGGATACACATGATTCTGATCGGTGGAGACAGACTCACAAGCTTGGCCACCGGTAGAAATGTCTCGAACAGGTAAAGGAGAAGGAAGTGGTGAAATAACAGGTGAAAAAGTTTGAGTTTGAGAATATGTAGGTGTGTCAAAAACTCCCCACACAAGCGTAAAAGATTTAGTTTTAAGATGTGAGAATATTGTGTGAAAGGGAAAAATACTTTCAAATTTTTTTACATCACATGATGTGACCAATTTAGAGTTAATGGGATCAGAACATTGGTGTGCATACTGAATTTGTGAGAATCCCAGATAGAAACATAGAGTGGACCTAGGCTCAAGCTTATGGTTAGTGTAACGCTTGAGCCATGGGTAACATAGACAACCAAAAGTTCTAAGGGAGTTATATCTTGGTGCAAACACCAAACAACTTTTCATATGGAAATGTAATGTTTAAAATTTGGGTGCGCAATCAATTACTAAGATAAGGTGCATGTTGACAAGCAAACGATCAAAAACTTGAAGAGAGGGATGCCTCGTGTAAAAGTGTTTTGGCAGTTTCAACAATGTGCCGACGACGACGCGCTGCTATGGCCACTCTTTGAGGTGTGTTAGGAGGTGATGCAAGGTCTTCAAGTCCATTTAAATTGAGATACGGATCAAAACCTTTATATTCACCTCCTCCATCAATATATAGAGAGACAAGTTTTTGCTTAAAATATTTTTCCACTAAGGGATGAAACTTAGAAAAAATGTCTCGAACCTCATGTTTGTTTTCAAAAGTGTACAACCAAATATACTTGGTGTACTGATCAATGGACACACAATACTATCATTTTTTATCAATGGAAAGGATAGGCAATGGACCCTACAAGTCACTAAAAAGTAGTTGTAGTGTAGCAGTACTAATTAGAGATAAGCAATTGAATGGAAAAAAATGAACTTTATTTGAACAACAAGAATTTCAGAAAGTAAACTTGTTTTGGGATGAAACTGGAAGAGAAAATTTATTCAAAACAAAATTCAAGATTCTTGACTTGGCGAGGAACCGTTGTAGTGGCAACTTGAACAGTAGGTTTATTAATAGTGAAATTGGGCTATTCATAGAGTCCAATCCTATTCCGATCTGAGACCAGCGACGCCCACATTTTCAAGTCCTTCATTAAGAAAGAAAATGGGAAAAATTCAATGGATATCAGTTTATCTTGACAAAATGTTGATATAGAAAGAATGTTTTGTTTCATAGCAGGTGCACACAAAGTATCAATTAGTGTAAAAGCATTATTTGATGAAACTAATTCAGTAGAACCATGATGAGTAATTGAAATTCTTTTACCATTGCCCATAGCTATGCCTTCTGAACCATGATATTCATCCAGATTGGTAGACTCTTTTATGACATGATGAGTTACACCGAAATCAACAATCCATTGATTTTCTCCAACTTGGTTACCTGAAAGAAAATTAGCCTTTTCCTCTAAATGATTGTGAGACTAACTGACAAACATTAGCACTATGACCCTGTTTATTGCATAATTGACAGCGAACAAGGTTATTAATATAATGCCCTTGCGCAAGAGCATTTGTACGATTGCTGGAACACCACTATGAGGTGTTGTTGGGTCGACGAGCAGCACAGTTATTGGAATTGATGGATATGTTGTGAGTTACCATAGCAGCAATTATGGCACTAGTTTCTTTCTTCACTTCCTCATGTTTGAGAAAGAGCTCATAATCAATTAGTTTTGCATACAACTCATCATAAGAGATGATATAATCTCTTGCTCGAATTGCAGTGGAAATCTAACAAAAATCGAACCCAAGACCACTCAGAATTTTCACAACCAGCTCATCGTTGGTGGTTGTAGCTCTAGCAATAGCGAGCTCATTATAGAGAGAGCGCACTTGATGGAGATAATCGGCTACTTAGCGGGATTCCTTTGATGGATGCGGGAGCTGGTGACGAAGGCAAAATATTCGTGTTTGTGACTTGTTTGCATAAGCAAGCTGCTGAGTCCCAAGCAAGTTGAGCAGAAGAGGAAACAACTACAGTTGTAGTGATTGTCGGATCGACAGAAGCCATGATGGCATTCTGGATCAATTGATCTTGATGGAACCAAAGGCCATAGGCTGGGTTCGCGACGTCTTTATTGTTTTGTGTGATAGTTGTGGAAGGAGTTGGTTAAGAGCCATCAAGATGGCCAAACAGATTGTGCCCGTGCATGAGCATGGAAATTTGAGCCTTCCAAGTAGAGAAGTTTTGGCTGTCAACAAGCTTTATCGGCAGCTGGGACATAAGATTAAACTAAACAACAACGTTAGAGTTGCTGCTTGTGGTGGAGTCCACATTACGGATGTTCTTAGGCATGTTAAGAGAGAGTTTGCAGTGGTCAGAGGATAAAAAAATCTCAGAAGAGTTGAGACGAGAGCTCTGAAACCATATAATGACTTGAGCAAGATAAAGCAAACGATTACTTTATTAATCAATTATAAACTGAACTATATACATAAACAAAATAATAGAGTCCCTCCTACGGTGGAAACTATCCAGAGATCAGGGAAAATAAAATATTAGATTCCTAGAATAGTGGAAACAGAATAACTAACAATACAGTAAAATAATCTACCTATACAACAATAACTATAAGAATTAAGGAGTTATAAGTAATATTCTAATAATATACATCCTCATTATATATAAGGTTGTTAAGGAAAGATATTTCTATAGGTAAATATCCATGAAAAATGAGATTTACTAGCTAGCTTGAAAGATATTTGTCACTTTGATAAGTTGATAGTATAAATATTTTTTTTACCAGTGTGCTCCTTTTGTCACAATTAATGTGGCATTTTTTGCTTTGTGAGATTCAAACTAAGTGAACTGATCTTGCGCATATTTACATGCTTAATTATATTATTTACCCACATGTACCTCGCGTTTTGAGAGTATTCTTTATACTATTTGTTATGTTGTGATTGATATTGTGATGATTGCACTCTAAGACAAGTGAATAGCCTATGTAGGAATTTTTGAATGGAAATTGAGCATATGAGATCTAGAATAGAGAAGAAAAGCATGGATGCAACTCCAAGGAGCAAGCATTGGATGAAATTGTCACTGTTTTGAGGCTGGTGATTTCGATGAGAGCGCCACTGCTAGGTATTTGATGAGTCTCGGGCTGTATGGGAACTCCATTAATGGCTACCTTGTGAGGTATTACTTGCCTGTTTTCAGTTGATGTTATTTCTTGAAGGTACTTGGTTGTTTCTTGAGCAATTGGAGCACTAATTAGTGGTGTTCGTTTGACTTCTTCATGCTTAAGAAAGATCTCATGGTCAAGCAGTTTCTCATAAAGCTCTTCATTAGGTGATCATTGTTTTATGCGACCGGATGGCTGCAGAGATAGTGTTATAGTCGGGTCCAAGGCCTTGGAGGATTCTAACATTAAGTTGCACATCAGTGATTGGTGCTCCACCGATTGCAAGTTCATCAGCAATTGAATGTACTATCAAGCCTAGAATCTTTGGTAATACGCTAGTTGTTCTTGGAGACTGATAATTCTTGTATGTGATCTATTAGCGAAGGCAGTGTGCAGGGATTCCTAAGCTTTGTGTGCCAATATGGTAGTTGCAATAGTTGATGCATGTGTAGGTTCTACAATGCTAAGATGGCATTTTGGACAAGTTGATCTTGTCAAAACCAATTCGTATAAGCTGGATTCAGAGTGCTTTCATTGTTTCCTGTAAGTGAGATTGGAGGAGCACCAGTTGTGCCATCAAGATGATCGAAAAGGTTATGTCCGTGCATAAGCAATGACAACTGTGACTTCATAAGGTGGTGAAGTTATGGCTACCGGCAAGTTTAATGGGTAATTGAAAGGCATGGTTAAACTGCACGATGACAATGTTACAGGTTGTGGTATATGCGTTAACAACAGTGGTATTAGGGGCCATTTTTATGTGAGGCAGCAACTAGGATTAGAGGGGGGAAAATTGGGATCGTACTCGTATGAGCTTTTAGAGCCCTAATACCATAAAACAACTTATAAGACTAGATTGAGAATGAGAAGTATTATGCATTATTCATAAGGTGATGAAGAATATATATAAGTGTTGATAAAATAATGAGTCCTGAAGGGAAACAACAACTAATCCTAGTTGTACAAGAAGATAAAATCATGTTATCTTTTTTACAATGAATGTTAAAAATTAAGAAAAATCTGGAAATTATATATTCAGAAATAATTTTGTATTCAATGTTTGTCTTTATTATACAATGATGCTTTAAAACTTATGTGCTAAATTGGTCCCTTAACGTGACAATAATACTTGAATTTAATCATTACAAAGTGATAATATTTCAAATGCTTGAGGGTAAGTTCTAGAAAAATCTTGTTGGATATGCCTTTCCATAATTAGTTTCATCTTGGATATGAATTCTCAAAAAATCATGTTGCATTTGGTCTACATGAAATTCTTGTCAAGCTCCCTCAAATATCAGAAAATTCGTTCATCACTTCTATACTCCATTCTGAGAAGAACTTATCATCTCCACTATATGTATCGATGACTCATAAATTGGTGTTGATCATGACGATGATCCTGAATCATCAAGGCATCCGTTGGCTCTATATCATTCTGTTGTGGAAATAACTCATGTGCATTACTTGTATTAATATTAACACCTTGATGACTCATCAACTGATGTTGATCATGAGGTTGATCCTGAATAAATGCACTCCATTGTGCAAATAATTCATCTAAACTACGTATATCAGTATGACCACCTTGATGACTCATCAATTGATGTTGATCATGATGTTGATCCTGAATCATCAAGCCAGCGGTTTGCTCTATATCATTCTGTTGTGGAAATAACTCATGTGAATTACTTGTATTAATATTAACACCTTGATGACTCATCAACTGATCCTGATCATGAGGTTGATCCTGAATGAATGCACTCCATTGTGCAAATAACTCATCTAAACTACGTATATCAGTATGACCACCTTGATGACTCATAAATTGATGTTGATCATGATGTTGATCCTGAATCATCAAGGCATCGGTTGACTCTATATCATTCTGTTGTGGAAACAACTCATGTGCACTACTTATATTGATATTAACATCTTGATGACTCATAAACTGATGTTGGTTATGATGCCAATCTTGAGTAATTGAGAAATCACATGGCTCTACAACACTTTGTTGTGCAAACAACCTATCACCACCACCTGTATCAGTATTAGCACCTTGATGATTCATAAACTGATGTTCGTCATGATTCATCAAGAAATCTCTTGGCTTTACAACACTCCATTGTACAAACAACTTATCCCCACCACCTGTATTAATATTCAGATTTTGACGACTCTTAAACTGATGTTGATCTTGAATCATCAAGGAATCAGTTGGCTGCACAAAGCTCCACTGTTCGAACAACTTATCTCCACCATTTGTATTAATATTCACACCTTCACAAGGTTGGGCTAAGGATGTATACATACCACCACTCTTATAATTCACTTGTGAAAATATACCAGGTATGTTATGTTGTTGTTGATTACTTGGAAATTGTGGTTGATGAAGATGACCCTCCATATGTTACAAATTAGGATTTATAAACCAAAAATACTTGAGAGAAGAAAAAGGGTTTTATATGAAGGGGGTGGGGGTGGGGGTGGGGGAGGAAAATAATAGTTGATGCGAAATGTAAATATAATGTATGAATTTGTAAGGAAAAGTAATATATCTATGTGCTTATATACATGCATCGGGGGCACTATCCTTTTGTACTTTGTTTCAAGATTTGAAAAAGATAAATGAAGACTAACATATTGTAAATTATTTTCCATATTTGGTTCATTTTATGGATCTTAGTTTGACCAAATACAAAGTTAATTAGTAAGTGATTTTAAAACTTTGTAACTAATAAAAAATATGCATTGACCGAATTTTTATTTATTTATTTTGTCTTAAATCTGATGCTTATGATATTGAAATTAATTTTTTTTCTATATCAATAATAAAAGATAACAAACTTTTCACTATCATTAATGTTTTTCCTTTAAGGGATTAGTCTTCTCCAATCAGATATCTCAAAGTGGAAATTTATTTATTATCTTTCTTAATTTGGCAGCGCTTCTCCCGAATGGATCCTGCGCATCGTAAATTCAAATTAGCTCTGTTTGTATTTGTACTTGCTAATTAAGATCCATATTTGTTCATATTACATCATGCTGACGAAAGATATGTGCACAGGGTGAGTCAGCGACCACTTGTTCATTCATTTAAATGTTTTTTGGATAGTACGTAGGTAGTAACTATGTGTACTATATAATAAAAGTAAGAACAAGGCATAATAACCCCCTTAAATTTTCACAAAATTATTAATTATACATTTAAATTATGGAGATGTCATATTATCCCTTTGAATTTAAATTTTATGTATTATTTACACTTCTAAACTATATGAGGGTGCTATTACCCACTAAACTTAATTATTCCATATTATTTAAACCCCTGAATTAATTTTGTCCAATTTATTTTGTTGTATAATTGTAGTTTTTGCTCCAGTTTTATATGCCAAATAAATTAAAGGAACTTGTGTAAAGTATCAATAGCTTTACAAGTACATGACAATTTCGTAAACAAAGAAAACATGTACAAATTATCAAGAATAATTTTTAAATATCAGAATGATTCATGGAGTTTCATAAATACAAAAATGAGTGCAAAAGTGTACTTAACATTTTAAACACAAAAAGAAGTGCAATTTTGACAATTATGTTAAAAGGGTAATAAGATCCTCATATAGTTTAGAGGTATAAATAATATAGAAAAATTAAGTTAAAAAATAATAGGACCCTCACATAATTTGTGTGTATCTGAGGATTTTTTCATGATTCAGATTGGGGGGGGGGGGATTCTTAGGTCTTGTCCCATAAAAGTACGTTCAAAATTTATAACGATATCATAAAATTAAATCATAAATTTAAGTTATATACAATATCATTATATATAAGGTTATTAAGGAAAGATATTTCTATAGGTAAATATTCATGAAAAATGAGATTTACTGGCTAGCTTGAAAGATATTGGTGATTATCAAATTACCAGTGTGCTCCTTTTGTCACAATTAATGTGACATTTTTTGTTTTGGGAGATTCAAACTATGTGAACTTTGAAAATATTTTTAGATATAGTCTTTCATCATATAAATGAGAAGAATTGCAACCTATAGTTTTTTTCGTATATAGTTCTTGAATATATAAATTATAATATTAGAATATTGACTTGATAATCAAATCCAATTTAACTTAGAAGATTAGTCACACACACACAGAGCAGATCAGACCCAACCAAATACTCTCTTCTGGTAGCTAACCGCCATCGTATTTGTCAACTTGTGGTCATCTGTACCATATACATATTCTTGTGGGAAAATAGGCCCCTATTTCCTTGCTCAGAGTTAGTGCATATAACATGGCATGATATGAACTATGAATGTATATAGTATGTCATAATAAGAACTTAGCCAATTTTAGCTCTTTGATACTATTAGTCTCTTAATCTCTTAAGACTTTCGTATAACATATAAAAGCCTCTTAGAACTTTATATACTTTCCGAATAAACTCGAACTTAACTTGACATTTGAAAGGCAAGTTAAACTAAAGGATGTTCATAAAGATCTGACGGTGCTACAATTAGTTTCTATACATGTTTCATTAAGTAGAAGAAAGTATTTAAAAAATGTCCTTTAGTTGTTTAAACATACAAGTTATATTTGAGAGTATTTTAAATTGACGTGTTATTTTTAAGTTTTCTGATGAGTGGTAGATTTACACTCATTTGAGGCCTATTTAACTCAACATTTAGTATCCTCAATGCCTAATTATGTCCTATTCGAATGATATTGTGTTTATTTGCAATTATGAAGTCTAAAGGACAACGCAAGGATGAATGTTCAAAAGAAGGGTAAAAAAATATGAAAATAAGTGTTAACTTCATATTGTTGATCGCCTAGCAAGAAGTTAGGGATTGTCTAATGAGACTGACCTCGCCTAAAGTAACAGTGCCCAACACTTGAATTTATTGAGGCAGGTCGGCGAACAAAAAGGGAAATACTAATGCACCAACTGAGAAAGGTGAATGTTCGGTGATGGCACAAGGAGAAAAATTAAAGTCTTCAAAGGTGAAAAAATGTGGTACTCGGTGATTTGCCGAGTGTGAACGACAGACTTGAATGAGTTTGATGACTGAGGTTCAATCACCTGAAGCCTAGAGCAAGAGAAAGGCGAGTTGAGGAGCAGTTGGCTATCCGCTCTTTGTGGTTGACGAGCCCAATTAATGTCGCCCAATGGGTCATGTATTGATTTTTGGGCCAAATTTTGGGGAAATTATAAATAGCCCAAAGGAGAGAGAAGTCAAGAGTTCAAAAATAGAAATGTTTTGAACAATAGTGAGAGAGAGAAAAACTTTACCTTGTGAAGAACACTCTATAGTTTTTTGGGGTTATCAATATTATTATTGAAATTGATAAATTGAAGTTGAATTCAAAGTGGGTTTGCTTTTAATTTCTTAATTTCATGTCACCCATGATTGCTTTCATGAAAGATATTGTTTCTTTACCCTTTATGATGGGCGACTAAAACCCCAAAATCAAGGGGTGCAATTATGGAGTCAGGTGTTGATTTAATGTAGTGCGTACTGTATTATGCTCGATTTTGCTGCTATTCATACATGAGATTAAATGATTCTATGAGGTCGATGCCTAATTAGTTCAACAATTAGTGTCCTCAATGCCTAATTATGTCCTATTCTAATGATATTGTGGTTATTTGTAGTTATGAGGGCTAAAGGACAAGACAAGGATGAATGTTCGAAAGAAGGGTCAAAATATGAAAAGAAGTGTAAACTCCATATTGTTGATCTCCTAGCAAGAAGGGAAAATTTCCTATGAGACTGACCTCACCTAAAGTAACAATGCACAACACTTGAATTTATTGAGGCAAGTCGGCGAACAAAAAGGGAAATGACAATGTGCCGAATGAGAAAGGCGAACATGATGGTCATTTCCAAAGGTTATAGTACAAAGAGAAAAATTGAAGGTTTGAAAGGCGAACAAAGGTGGTACTCAGAGATTCACCAACTGTGAAAGGCAGAATTGAACGAGCTCATCGACTGAGGTTCAAACACCTGAAGCCTAGAGCAAGAGAAAGGCGAGTTGAGAAGCAGTTGGTGATCCGTCTATTGTGATTGGTGAGCCCGACTAATGTCGCCCAATGGGTCATGTATTGGATTTTGGACAAAATTTTGGAAAAAATTATAAATAGCCTAAAGGAGAGAGAAATCAAGAGTTCGGAAAAATAGAAAGTTTTGAACAATAGTGAGAGAGAGAAAAACTTTACCTCATAAAAAACATTTCTAGTTTTTGGAGTGTTTCAACTTTGTTAAATTGAAGTTGAATTAAAAGTGGGTTTGCTTGTAATTGCTTAATTTCATGTCACTCATAGTTGCTTTCATGAAAGGTATAATTTATTTACCCTTTATGATTGATGGCTAAGACCCCAAGATCTAGGGATACAATTATGGGTTGGGTGTTGATTTAATGTAGTGGGTATTGTGTTAAGCTATGTTTTGCTACTATTCATATATACATTTGACCTAATTATCACGAGGTTAACTTATGGGTTGAGGTTGTAAATTTAATTCCTACTTCTGATCTCCGATTGATGCTCGAAAGAGATTGATTGGAGTGGGTAATTAGGCCAATACTCACAATTTAGGTTTGATGTTTGTAGACTGTAACTTACTTGAGAATAGAGGTTACGGGTCGGATCTATTTACCCTATTGCTGCATCAAAAGAGAGAATAGTGTAAGGTATTGGGTTGTTCAAAGCACATAGATGAGACCGAAAGGAGATTCTATGAAATGATTTTATGAGATCGAAAGAAGATTAGTGTCATCAAACCTATCCATGAATGTTCATCACTATAGAGAAACACAATTACCCCTATGTGACATCGATTTTCAATCCCCGCACCCCTAGATTACTTGTTAATGGATTAAATTTTCTGATATCTTAGCTTAATCGTGACTTTTGATCACTAAATATTATATTAAATATGGTGGAATTATCCACCCACTTGTTTATTGTTGCAAATGAACTAATTTACATTCCAAATTTCTTGATGGAACTCCTAGCCTTGTATCATTATCTATGAGATTCGACCCCGACTCTTCGTTGGGTATTTTTATTGACTACGACCGTTTACTCTTTTAATTGATTTTGAAGAGTAGTTTGAGCGTTATCATTTTTCAAAATACACTTTAACGAGGAAATAGAGATGGTTTCAAATTCTTAATGTCCCTACATAATATTTTTTAGTCACAACATCCAAAGAAGAATATGATTTATACATATGGACATTTGGTCAAGGAAATCGACAAAACGACCTATATATGTCTAATACCATATATAACCAAATGATTGGAATATCAACACAATAGAATCACAAAAATATTTTAGCTGCCATCTCAATGCTTTTCACGGAAGATCTTTTTAGCAATAGAATAGAAAAATATCGCATTTGATGTTTTAGGAATTTTCTAAAATTTGTGCTCAAAGGAAACTAGGAAAGACAGATTTTAGTCTTAGCATACCTTTCCAACAAACGCCCGAATGTCCATATATTTTTCAGGGAAGTTGTTCCTTACATCATAAGCTTCACAAACACTATATATACACACTATAAACATTTTTTAGTTAAGTTGAAATCGGCAGATTTGCCATAGGATCATCACTTGACGAAATATCCATAGTACTTAAAAATGTTGTCTTTAAACTTCTGTTTCCATTATTACACAACCCTAGAAAAAAAATATATTTTGAGTTCTAAGAAAAATGCATAAGTACATTTTTATATTGTCTATGTATGTAATTTAAATCTATGAAGAATATACTGATTTCATTTAAGAATAATGAGATTTGAGATTTGAACTTTATGAATTCAAACTATAATATTTATACATATTTAGTAAATATTTAAATATATACAAGATTTGAATCAAATTTATAAGTTAACTTATATTATACATCCGCCCATTTAAGGACGCATAAAACTTGTATAAGCTCAACAACCCCATCAATTTATTGAAGTCATTCGCAAAATAAATGTCAATAATTAACTACTTGTATTAAAGAACATTCTCAGGAAAGAAACCTTATGAACTTATTAACATTTGTCTTTTTGTTTCTTATTTTTTCTTATTAAGGGTTTGTTTGGAAAGACATCAGGTAATTGGAATAAGCGTAATTACTAGGTTAGTAATTACCAACCCAGTAATTACGCTACTTGTTTGTTTGTCACAGTGTAATTACAAATGTATTTTTTGGATGCACAATTGCAATTATAAGATTATATTAACTTTTAAAAATAAAAGTTGATTATTTAAAATTTTGTATTAGATAAATAAAAAAATTATAAAGGATATTAAATTAAATATTTTAGATATTTATTATCTTTTGAAAATATATTAATTAATAAGTATATGTTCTTAACTAATATTATGGAAACAAAATTGATTTATATTTTTCAAATTAGTATATTGCAATTGAATAAAAACTAAAAGTTCAAGATTTCTATGAACATCATGAAATGCATGTTTGATAAAAAGATAGCTTTATAAAAAAATATCATAAATTATTAAAATATTTGACAAAAAGATAATCTATCAAGTCTAACTAAAAAATAAATGACTTGTAAATTGTAATGTGAAGTCTCAAGTTAATACTACTAAAACAAATGAAACTCAAATGATATCATAAGTTCTAAATTCAATACAAATTATAGTCTTATGTCAACTTTCAACATATCATACAAAAATATGATTTAAAAGAAAAGCAAAACATGAGTCTATAAACTTACTCAGCAATGAATTCTACTTTAATTTTAAACTTTGAATACTATCAAAATTATGTCAATAAAAAAAATAAGCATGACATAAAGAATAGATAATACAAAAAATTGAATGGAAAAGGAAATGTTAAGCATGAGAAGGAAATGAAATATAAAAAATAAACTTTTAGAAAATTTTAGAATAATAAAAATAAAAAAATAATTTAAAATAATAGAAATAAAGATTAAATTAACACAAAAAAATTAAAATAGAAACAAAAAGAAGAAATGAAAAATAATAAGCTAGTAATTACACCATGTAATTCTCAACAATTCATAGTCCCTCCTGAGAATTGAATAATTTAATTACCCCCTACCAATTACACTCAATTATATGCTGACCAAGTAATTACCTGGCCAACCAAGCAGGCCAGACAATGTAATTACACTCAATTACAACAAATTCAATTACTCGGGTGACTTTCCAAACAGGCCTTAAAAGAATTTAGTATAGATATGTTGACTACTATAAGAAAATTTTATTATTAGTCTAATTTAACCTGTTGTATAGTAGATATGTCGTACCCCATTTTAACCTTGATCATAGAGAACAACATATTAGTATTTGCTAAATTAATTAATTTAAGGAGTTGTTGTCCCGATCGAAAAACTCGAACAATAATGACACCTACCATAACCCACCAGTAGGTAAGTCCACCCGCATCTCAAAACGACAAGTCACATGCAAATTGGGCAGAATCAACAACTAACGTGAAATAATAACATTATAAAGGAGAATGCAACAGAAAAGAAAAATTATATGATCATAACATATATGTAATGAATAAAAAAGTACAAAGCTACTATTAGAGTACAAGTCTCAAAAGTGAACAAAAATGCACAAACTTGTCTTGAATACAAAATATTAGAAAAAACTATATACATATGGAGATGAGTCGAACTAGGACACCATCAAATCACCCTCTATCTCCTCAGATCTCCACGAAAGCTTGCATCACCGTTGTCGGCTCGTGGTAGGAACTACATCAAGAAAATAAATGTAGAGTGTTTCATAAGTTGCAAAACAATAGGTACCCTGTAAGTATCATAAGTCGATTAGGCTTGGAAACTAAATACAATTTGAAAAGCGAGGAAATAACAGTAACCAAAGGTCAGATAAGCAAAGCAACAATAGAAAGTCTAAATATAAAGGGCCACAAATATAGAAGGAATGAAATAGTAAAGTAAACCAACTATTTATAAACTAGATGGACCCCCATAAGCCTAAAAGGTACACTCGTGTGCAACTGGAAAGCAGATAACCTAAATGGACCCCCATAAGCTCGATGAGTACAGAGAAGAGCTAAAGATAATACTAGCCAGGATTAAAAGTATGCAAAAGGATCTGATAAGTCCTTATACTTGGGTCGAATTATAAAGTGGGCCCTTCTACTTACGACCTTGTCAACTGAACACTAAAACTAAATGAAACATAATATTTTAAACCCTTTCTCATTTGATCATAGAGCATGTAAAAACAACCAAATATACATGGAATCCACATCATTTGTTAATGACACATCAAAAATTAAATATAAAAAAAATATTTAAAAATGCTATTTTCTCTCTCTCTCATTGTACCCCTTTCCCATCTCCCTTTTCGTCTGGTCACCTCCAACGGTCCCCCCTCCCCAATCCAAATCCATTTTCCATCCTTTAGCAATGACACTGACATTTTTCTCATTGATCTTTGGTGAAGAGTTGAAATCAAGTAAACGGACTAGCATTGAAATGATTTCTTGAGCTACTACAATCAATACGTTTTTGTCATCTTCCAATAACAACCCAACAACGAGTCCAACATCGAGTTCTTCGACTCAGTCGTTTTGATCTGAAGCTGAGTTATCAGGTTCCTCGATTCAGCCGTATAGTCTTGTGATTTGAATTTTCAATTTTAGAGAGAAATTTTCAATTTGAATCTTCAAATTTAAAGCTCGAATCATGTTACCCCTTTTCGAATCGAAGACAAATAAATCAGAAATGGATTTGAAGATTTATTTCTTTTTTATTTCATATAACCCATTTCTGATTTGAGCTTTCAACAACATTTTTTTCTTCTTCTTCTTTGCAATTTATATGTTAGTTGTGGGATGTCTGGAGATTGAGTAATTTCTACCGATGAGAAACCTATGGGTGGCGCGACCTATTTTTTTTATTTACAGAAAGTGACAAGAGGAAAGGGATATTTTTATTTTTCTTTTTTAAAAAAAGAAAATTTCTAATTATATGTGTATTTCTAATCAAAAGTATCTGTTCACCTCTTAATCCACGTGTAAATCATGCACTTTTCCAACTCAGCAATTTTATTGTCACATAAGTTTGGTCAATGGTCAGAGGAGTTTAAAATATCGTGTTTCATTAAGTTTAAGTGTTTAGTTGACATGGTCATAAGTAGAATGGTCTAGTTTACAATCCGACCCAAGTATAAGGGCTTATCATACCCTTTTGCCTTAAAAGTATTCCAAAACTAAACAGCCGAAATTAGACTCGAACCATGGCGAAGGCACCCAGAAGAACCCAATGAAACCACAATGTCAGGACTTGAACCCAACAAATAGAAGTGCATCCGGGCTCAAATCGTGCTTGATGGTAATGTGCCAGGGCTTCGAACCATGTGTGCTAGATTTGTGTCAGGGCCTCAAACCATGGCTAAAGGAAATGTTTCAAGGCCTCAAGCCATGGCTATTAGAGATCTGTCAAGGCCTCGAACATATAACACCCTGAAAATTTCTAGGTTAAGACCTAAACCATTTTTGAATTGAGTATAAGGTCGTACCGAGTGATTATTAATTTTTATTAGAAACTAAGGTCAATTCATTAGAGTGAAAATGATTTTAGATATCAATTAAGGTCACTAGAATCCCCTAGCACAAAGTTGAGTAGAAAGCTTCCTTACCGATTAAGTTTTGACGTAAGGTTCTACTTAGGTCAAATTAAAATAATCATATCTCTCAGCACATAATGAATTATAAGTACCATGACCTATCAAATTAAAGGACTATGAGTCCTCTTTCCAACATCACCAATTTTGCCTCATTTTGAGTTCGAAATAAAAAGTTATGCTTGTTTTAGTGAAGCCTTATCAGATCGTCGAAGGTTCACGGACGGCTATACGGCCCGTGAAGTCTTTTACAAACCGTGGAGCCTTAAACGGTCCGTGAAGCCTTCCTTTTAAGGCACTCCGTCAATTTTTAAGTTGGGGTCGTTTTGGTCTTTCGCCTATGTCATTTTTAACTGAGTATATCATTCAACTAACTAGTTTTCATTAATCAAAATATTCAAGTATTTACAAATTCTCTAAAAACTCACCTAGGGTTCCTCTTCTCCAACAAGAACCCTAAAACCTTCAAGTCAAAAATTTAAAATACTAAGAGAATCCCTCCAGCCAAGG
Organism: Solanum pinnatisectum; assembly: GCA_035578085.1. Taxonomy (NCBI): domain Eukaryota; kingdom Viridiplantae; phylum Streptophyta; class Magnoliopsida; order Solanales; family Solanaceae; genus Solanum; species Solanum pinnatisectum. Next base: position 7,215,954 of record CM069086.1, on the reverse strand, counting down.
TTTTCTCATGTTCTTCCACTCTAGGAACCTCATAAAAGAGTTTCTTTTATCAAGAGAAATCACCAAGATTAAAAGATCAAAGGTTTCCTCCAAAAAGCTAATGTTCTTCCTCAAGCTCAAGATAAAATCAAGTCTCCGCAAAAGTTTTCAGTGTAATAGCTTAATAATCAGATGTAAGGCTATCATAGTATTGTAGTAGTTCATCCTCACACCCTACATGTTCTTTCAAATAATTAAGTAAAATAGTAATCTAGGGTTCTATCCTTAGAATTGAGTATTCTTGAGATGAGTTGATGTTGAGTTCTTAGTATTGAGTTTTTCTATACTGTTATTGAGATCCACGAGTTGATTCGTTCATGTCTATATTTCAGCATGAACCCTATTTTGAGTTATAAATTTTGAGAATATTTTAAGGCCAACATTTGTGTTTTAAACTGAAATTTTGAGGAAGTAAAGAGGAATTTGAGAAAGAGTACAAGAAAACTAAGTATTTCTTAATTGTTTCATTTTTACATGAAGAAAGAGAGTATTATTTTGAGAAAAGTAAAAGAGGTTTCACAAAGATTGAGTACAGAGCATTTATCTCTTAAATATGAATTTTTGAGTAATTATCTCGACCTAGAGAAAGTACTTTTACATTGAGCAAAGAGAAACATTGTTTTCTAAATGAGCAATGAGTTTAGAGATATGCCAGAGCAATTACCTCTTATAAGACGATAGTTTGAGCAATTATCTCAAACCAGAGAAAGTGTAACATCTCGCAATTTGAAATAACAAGGAAGAAGCTAAGAATTGGAAATAGTCATTTTTGGAAAGAATGAAAATCTGGAAATTTGTTTAAGTTAGGAAAAGTTGAGTTTTTGGTCAACTTCAAATGGCCATAACTTCTAGCTCAGGATGATTTATAGGTACTTCCAGATATGGTAGGAAATCTCTTGGAATGATCTTCACAAACGCCGCTGAATTTACACGATTCTGAGTTTGTATGAGTGAGTTATGCCCTTTGGAAGTTGGGCTATTGGAATAAGAAAAGTCTGAATCCGGATTTTGAAAGGGTAGTTTGGTCTTTTCCTTACCCTTTTATTTTAATTCATTTTTGGTAATTACTTAGGGGTCTAAACTGAACTAAGTCAGTTTTCACTTTTGGAAAAAGAGTTAGGGTTTCGAGAGAAGAGAAAAGAAGAGGAGAAAAGAGGAGAAAGGAGAATAACGTTCAAGATTCGTCGAGATCATCGAGTTTAGCTTGTGGTTTTCGTCAGGGGTGATCCCTAAAAGGTATGTGAGATCACATAGCATTGGATTAGTTCACCCACGCGCCAAGCATGTTTAATTCAGCGTACGATAGTCCTAAAAAGATTGAGAATTTGATGTTCTTGATAGTTGTTCTTGAATTGATTTCATTCTTGAATATGAGTTGAGATCAAGGAGTTTATTGATATTAAAGTGTTGATTTCTTGAGTTGTATGAGTTAGATTTTGTGTATAATCCTTGGGTATCTGATTCTAAAGTGAATTTGAGAAAAAGAATCGATTAAAATCGATTTAAGATCAGAAAACAATACCAAAAGTTTGTCAAATTTTTGCCTAAGGAACAGGTGGCACGACGCGCCACCATAGCACCAGGAAGGCTGGGGCGGAGCGCCAGCAGTGCGCTATTTTGGAGCCACAGTAATTTGGGTTTGGCGCGCCTGCGCTCGGATCATCGTTTTTCACCAGTTTTTCGTCGTTTAGCCTATTTAAGTCCTTCTAAGGTGTACTAACACTTTCCATTGATCCTAACTACTATAAATGACTTCTAAACATCTAGAAATCATCCAGAAACATAAATCATAACCTTGAATCCTTAAATTCAAATTCAAGGAAAGTCAAGAGTCAAGTCTAGGAAGTTCTTAGAGTCTTTTCAAGAAGTCTTTTGCAAATGCTTTTAACTTTGTTTAAGACTTAAAGTTCAAGTTGAGTAAAGAGTAAAGAGTAAAGTTTGAAGTTCATTTCTTCAAAAGTATATAGGGACAATGTATTCCCAAAGAGTTTAAAATGTTTTTACATTTAAATAAGAACGAAAACTGAGATTTCTAAAAAGCCTATGAGCTAGTTTTCAGAAAATAGTAATCGCTTTCTAAATAAAGTAAGAGAGGAAACTTTGATTTCCAAGATAGCCTGTGAGCTAAGTTTTTGAGAAATTATCTCAAATCATAGAAAGAAATATGTTTTTAAACATAAGAGCTAGTATCATATTTTGGGAGTAGTATTGAGATCTGATATGGGGGAGAGTTCAGACAACTCACAGCCCCCATAAACCATGTAGCCATCATGGGTTAAAAGGGTCATTCTTTTTAGATGATTCCTTTAGTGCTTTTTAGCATAAACTAGTGGATCCACTTAGTGAGTTATGTTCTATACCCCAGCAAGGTATAAGACGGTCCTTGGCAGCGTGAGGTAAAACGTTGTATCATCACCATAGCTCTTAAGTGATGGTTGTCAGTTAGAGAAACTCCCACAACAGTATTTTGTATTTTTATATATAAACAGAGTTCATATTGTATCTTTGCATACTTACAGAGTTATTATTGTATTTCTAAATTCACAGAGTTGACATCATGTTTTAAACAGCTTTTCCTAATATTGTACTTGTTTTTAAACTGTTTTATATTGAAATGAGTTCAGTTATGTTGAGTTGAGTTGAGCCAGGTAAGTTCTTCAGTTCCTCTCAGATTTTTTTCAAGCTTAAGTTGTGTTTAGCATTCCAACTCGCATACTCATACATTCAATATACTGATGCCAATTGGCCTGCATCATCTTATGATGCAGACGCAGGTAACCAGGATCAGCATCCAGCTCATCGTTGATCCAATTGAGCTTCAGAGTTGTTGGTGAGCCTCCTTGTATTTCGGAGGATCCCCTTTTTTCATTACTTTATTATTTTAGTTCATTAGGATGTCGTAGGCCTGTCCCAACATCCATCTCAACTGTTTTAGAGACTTCATAGATAGTCAGTCAGATGTTAGTTCATTCGTCATTATTTTGTTATTGTCTAATGTTCAGATTTGAGTTGCCAATTTGGCAAAGTTAAATGTTTATTTTTAAAACGTTATGAGTACAGTTTGAGACATGTTGAGTTATCTTGTATTTGGATTCTCTTTCTTCTGTCTAAGTTTTTCACTGCGTAAGTAAGTCAGGCCTAGGGTTCGCTTGGGGCCAGCAATGGTTCTCAGTGCCGCCGCCTGGGTATAGGCTCGGGGTGTGACAAACTTGGTATCAGAGCACAGAGTTCAAGAATCCTAGGGAATCTATGAAGTCGTGTCTGTAGAGTCCTACTTATCGGTGTGAAGCACGCCACATCTATAATTAGGAGGATGCAACATTTAGGAACTATCTCACTTCTATCACTTTCATTTCGTGCGATAGAGTTAATCTTTATAAAGTTTCTTCCAACTCATGCTTGCGTGTGTCTTTCAGATCATGCCTCCACGAATAGCTGTCAGAGGTCGTCCGGCTATAAGGAAGGCTGAACCACAAGAACAAGGGGTACCTAATGCACAAGAAGTACAACCCCAAGAAGAGGTCACCAATGTTGAGTTCTGTGAGGCCATTCGGATGTTGAGCCAAGTTGTGACCAACTAAGCTGGGAAATAGATAAAGAATCATCAGGAAGTGGCTGATACTTCTAGAATTCATGAGTTCTTCAAGATGAATCCTCCAAGCTTCACAAGTTCAAGTGTCAGCTTTAGACCTAAGGGGGAGATGACGAGATGAGAAATCAATTCAAATATTTGAGAATAAGATAGTAATGAGTCCCAAAATAAAAAGTATAAGAGATATCTTTTCAGAAGTCTTTTAGTAATGAAGTGATGTTAAAAGGAGAAGGCTAATGATCCATGTGCAACAAGTTGAGGAGGACAAGCTGAGGGATAGAGAAGAGTTTAAAAATAAGAGGGATAAGACATCAGGGAATAAATTCGGGCAACAAAAAAGTGTTACGAATCGGTCTTCTTTCCAACATAAGAAGAAAGGACCTGCTCCATCATTTGCTGGTGCACCTTCACCTAGGAACAAATGTGAGTACAATAGTCAGATTTCTCAGAACTTCAAAGCTAGTCCTGCGCATTCGCAAGGTAGTAAGGCACAAGGAGGTACTAAGACTCCTACATGTGCTAAGTGTGGTAGGATCTACTCAGGGGTGTGTCATGATGGCTCCACTAGTTGTTTCAAGTGTGGTTAGAACAGTCATTTTATGAGAGAGTGTTCTAAGAACAGACAGAGTAATGGTAATGCGGGCATTAGAGCCCAGTCTTCTTTAGTTGCTCCATCAAATAGAGCTGCATCTAGATGAGCTACTTCAAGGGCAGGCGGAGAAGGAAACCGTCTTTATGCTATCGCTAGTCACCTATAGCAAGAGGATTCGCCATATGTTGTCACTGGTATGATCCAAGTCTTAAATTTGATGTTCTTCCTAAGCAACTTCTTGAGCCCTTCAGTGTTTCTACACCTGTTAATGAGTCTATTCTAGTAGAGAGTCTATCGTGATTATTCCATTTCCATCAATCACAAAAGTACTATGGCCGATTTAGTTGAGTTAGATATGGTAGTTTATGGTAGTTTTTGATGTCATTCTAGGTATGGACTGGCTTCATGCCTGTTATGCATCAATAGATTGTAGAACTTGAGTAGTCAAGTTCCAGTTTCCAGTGAACCAGTTATATAATTGAAGAGTAGTTCAGCAGTGCCTAAGGGTCGTTTTATTTCGTACCTTAAGGCAAAAAAGTTAGTTTCCAAAGGGTGTGTCTACCATTTAGTTTGAGTTAATGACTCTAGTATTGAGATACCTCATATTCAATCAGTTTCAATAGTAAGAGATCTTCCAGAATTTTTTCTAGATGATCTACCCGGAGTCCCTCCTAAGAGAGAGATAGACTTCGGTATAGATGTTTTTCCAGATACTCTTCCTATATCTATTCTGCCATATAGAATGGCACCAGCAGAGTTGAAAGAGCTTAAAGAGCAATTGAAAGATCTTTTAGAGAAAGGTTTCATTCGACCAAGTATCTCACCTTAGGGTGCTCCGATCCCATTTGTGAGAAAGAAAGATGGCTCCTTTAAGATGTGTATAGATTACCATCAGTTGAATAAGGTTACCATTAAGAATAAGTATCCTCTTCCGAGAATTGATGATATTTTCGATCAGCTTCAGGGTGCTTCATGTTTCTTGAAGATAGACCTCAGATATGGCTACCATCAGTTGAAAGTAAGGGAATGTGATATTCCAAATACTGATTCGTGACTGTTATGGTCATTATGAGTTTCTGGTCATGTCGTTGGATTTAACTAATGCACCTGCAGCGTTCATTGACCTTATGAATAGAGTTTTCAAACCTTATTTAGATATGTTTGTTATCGTCTTCATTGATGACAAACTAATCAATTCAAGGAGTGAAGAAGATCATGCTATCCATCTCAGAATAGTTCTCCATACTTTAAAAGATAGAGAGTTGTATGCCAAGTTCTCTAAGTGCAAGTTCTGGCTTGAGTTTGTGGCATTCTTAGGCCACATTGTGTCTGTAGAGGGAATTAAAGTTGATACTCAGAAAATTGAGGCAGTACAAAATTGGCCTAGACCCACATCTCCAACTGATATTAGGAGTTTCTTGGGTTTGGTTGGCTATTATAGAAGGTTCGTAGAGGGGTTCTCACATATTTGGTCTTTTTTGACCAAGTTGACTCAGAAAACAGTAAAGTTTCAATGGTCTGAAGCTTGTGAGAAAAGCTTTCAGGAATTTAAAATAGAGGTTAACTACTGCCCCAGTGTTGACCTTACCAGAAGGTACGCAAGGCTTTTGTTGTGTATTATGATATATCTAGAGTTGGTTTGAGTTGTGTATTAATGCAGAATGACAAAGTTATAGCTTATGCCTCCAGACAGTTGAAGGTTCATGAGAAGAATTACCCAACCAATGACTTAGAGTTAGCTGCTATACTATTTGCTTTGAAAATATGGCGTCATTATCTTTATGGTGTTCATGTGGATGTGTTCACCGATCACAAGAGTCTTTAGTATGTGTTTAGTCAGAAAGAGCTTAATCTCAGACAGAGAAGGTGGTTAGAGTTACTCCAAGATTATGACATAAGTATTCTTTATCACCTAGGTAAGGCTATTGTTGTTGCTGATGCCTTGAGCAGGTTATTTATGGGTAGTACCTCCCATTTCGAAGAAGATAAGAAAGAGTTAGCAAAAGAGGTACATAGACTTGCACGACTAGGAGTTCGACTAATGGATTCCACAGAAGGAGAAGTAGTGGTGAAGAATGGGGCTGAATCATCATTAGCGTCAGAAGTAAAAGAGAAGCAAGACCAAGATCCTTTATTGCTTGAATTAAAAGCAAGTGTTCATAAGCAAAAAGTGATGGCTTTTGAACAAGGGGGAGATAGTGTTTTGAGGTATCAAGGTGGATTGTGTGATTGATTTCAAGGGAAATTGGGATGATCACCTACCTCTCATTGAGTTTGCCTACAACAATAGTTATCACTCTAGCATCCCAATGGCTCCTTATGAAACTCTTTATGGGAGAAGATATAGATCTACTATTTGATGGTTTAAAGTTGGTGAAGCAAGGTTAATAAGACCAAATTTAGTTCAAGCTATGGAGAAGGTGAAAGTGATTCAAGAGAGGTTGAAAACGCATGCAGTCACAAAATCCTACACGGATGTTTAGAGAAGAGAGTTAGAGTTTGAAGTAAATGATTGGGTATATCAAAAAGTTTCACCCATGAAGTGTGTTATGAGGTTTGGTAAGAAGGGGAAGCTTAGTCTCCGGTATGTTGGACCTTATCGAATATCCAAGAGGATTGGCAATGTAGCTTATGAGTTGGAGCTACCTCTAGATTTAGTAGCGGTTCATCTGGTGTTTCACATCTCTATGTTGAAGAAGTGCATGGGCGATCCTTCATTGATCATACCAACTGAAAATATTGAGATCAAGGATAGCTTATCATATGAGCAGATTCCTATTCAGATTCTAGATCGTCAAGCTCGCAAGTTGAGAACAAAGAAGTAGCATCAGTCAAAATCCTTTGGAGGAACCAATTTGTTGACGAAGCTACTTGGGAAGCTGAGGAGGATATGAAGAAGAGATATCCACATCTCTTTGAATTCGGAGAAGTTCCAAATTAAGGTACTAATCCTTTCTTGGTATTTATTTATAAGTTGGCATGTTGTTTTGCATTTGCTTGTCGGGTGTTTGAACTTGATATTACCACCCTTAGCCTAGAAAGAGTAATCTCATTCAAGGACGAATGTTCCCAAAGGGGAGATATTGTAACATCTCACAATTTGAAATAACTAGGAAGAAGTTAAGAATTGGAAATAGTCATTGTTGGAAAGAATGAAAATCTGGAAATTTGTTTAAGTTAGGAAAAGTTGAGTTTTTGGTCAACTTCAAATGGCCATAACTTCTAGCTCAGGATGATTTATAGGTACTTCCAGATATGGTAGGAAATCTCTTGGAATGATCTTCACAAACGCCGCTGAATTTACACGATTCTGAGTTTGTATGAGTGAGTTATGCCCTTTGGAAGTTGGGCTATTGGAATAAGAAAAGTCTGAATCCGGATTTTGAAAGGGTAGTTTGGTCTTTTCCTTACCCTTTTATTTTAATTCATTTTTGGTAATTACTTAGGGGTCTAAACTGAACTAAGTCAGTTTTCACTTTTGGAAAAAGAGTTAGGGTTTCGAGAGAAGAGAAAAGAAGAGGAGAAAAGAGGAGAAAGGAGAATAACGTTCAAGATTCGTCGAGATCATCGAGTTTAGCTTGTGGTTTTCGTCAGGGGTGATCCCTAAAAGGTATGTGAGATCACATAGCATTGGATTAGTTCACCCACGCGCCAAGCATGTTTAATTCAGCGTACGATAGTCCTAAAAAGATTGAGAATTTGATGTTCTTGATAGTTGTTCTTGAATTGATTTCATTCTTGAATATGAGTTGAGATCAAGGAGTTTATTGATATTAAAGTGTTGATTTCTTGAGTTGTATGAGTTAGATTTTGTGTATAATCCTTGGGTATCTGATTCTAAAGTGAATTTGAGAAAAAGAATCGATTAAAATCGATTTAAGATCAGAAAACAATACCAAAAGTTTGTCAAATTTTTGCCTAAGGAACATGTGGCACGACGCCACCATAGCACTGTGAAGGTCATGAGCGCCAAGCAGGCGCTATTTTGGAGCCACAAGAATTTGGGTTTACGCTACCGCTTCGATCATCGTTTTTCACCAGTTTTTCGTCGTTTAGCCTATTTAAGTCCTTCTAAGGTGTACTAACACTTTCCATTGATCCTAACTACTATAAATGACTTCTAAACATCTAGAAATCATCCAGAAACATAAATCATAACCTTGAATCCTTAAATTCAAATTCAAGGAAAGTCAAGAGTCAAGTCTAGGAAGTTCTTAGAGTCTTTTCAAGAAGTCTTTTGCAAATGCTTTTAACTTTGTTTAAGACTTAAAGTTCAAGTTGAGTAAAGAGTAAAGAGTAAAGTTTGAAGTTCATTTCTTCAAAAGTATATAGGACAATGTATTCCCAAAGAGTTTAAAATGTTTTTACATTTAAATAAGAACGAAATCGAGATTTCTAAAAAGCCTATGAGCTAGTTTTCAGAAAATAGTAATCGCTTTCTAAATAAAGTAAGAGAGGAAACTTTGATTTCCAAGATAGCCTGTGAGCTAAGTTTTTGAGAAATTATCTCAAATCATAGAAAGAAATATGTTTTTAAACATAAGAGCTAGTATCATATTTTGGGAGTAGTATTGAGATCTGATATGGGGGAGAGTTCAGACAACTCACAGCCCCCATAAACCATGTAGCCATCATGGGTTAAAAGGGTCATTCTTTTTAGATGATTCCTTTAGTGCTTTTTAGCATAAACTAGTGGATCCACTTAGTGAGTTATGTTCTATACCCCAGCAAGGTATAAGACGGTCCTTGGCAGCGTGAGGTAAAACGTTGTATCATCACCATAGCTCTTAAGTGATGGTTGTCAGTTAGAGAAACTCCCACAACAGTATTTTGTATTTTTATATATAAACAGAGTTCATATTGTATCTTTGCATACTTACAGAGTTATTATTGTATTTCTAAATTCACAGAGTTGACATCATGTTTTAAACAGCTTTTCCTAATATTGTACTTGTTTTTAAACTGTTTTATATTGAAATGAGTTCAGTTATGTTGAGTTGAGTTGAGCCAGGTAAGTTCTTCAGTTCCTCTCAGATTTTTTTCAAGCTTAAGTTGTGTTTAGCATTCCAACTCGCATACTCATACATTCAATATACTGATGCCAATTGGCCTGCATCATCTTATGATGCAGACGCAGGTAATTAGGATCAACATCCAGCTCATCGTTGATCCAATTGAGCTTCAGAGTTGTTGGTGAGCCTCCTTGTATTTCGGAGGATCCCCTTTTTTCATTACTTTATTATTTTAGTTCATTAGGATGTCGTAGGCCTGTCCCAACATCCATCTCAACTGTTTTAGAGACTTCATAGATAGTCAGTCAGATGTTAGTTCATTCGTCATTATTTTGTTATTGTCTAATGTTCAGATTTGAGTTGCCAATTTGGCAAAGTTAAATGTTTATTTTTAAAACGTTATGAGTACAGTTTGAGACATGTTGAGTTATCTTGTATTTGGATTCTCTTTCTTCTGTCTAAGTTTTTCACTGCGTAAGTAAGTCAGGCCTAGGGTTCGCTTGGGGCCAGCAATGGTTCTCAAGTGCCAGTCTCGCCTTGGGTATAGGCTCGGGGTGTGACAAACTTGGTATCAGAGCACAGAGTTCAAGAATCCTAGGGAATCTATGAAGTCGTGTCTGTAGAGTCCTACTTATCGGTGTGAAGCACGCCACATCTATAATTAGGAGGATGCAACATTTAGGAACTATCTCACTTCTATCACTTTCATTTCGTGCGATAGAGTTAATCTTTATAAAGTTTCTTCCAACTCATGCTTGCGTGTGTCTTTCAGATCATGCCTCCACGAATAGCTGTCAGAGGTCGTCCGGCTATAAGGAAGGCTGAACCACAAGAACAAGGGGTACCTAATGCACAAGAAGTACAACCCCAAGAAGAGGTCACCAATGTTGAGTTCTGTGAGGCCATTCGGATGTTGAGCCAAGTTGTGACCAACTAAGCTGGGAAATAGATAAAGAATCATCAGGAAGTGGCTGATACTTCTAGAATTCATGAGTTCTTCAAGATGAATCCTCCAAGCTTCACAAGTTCAAGTGTCAGCTTTAGACCTAAGGGGGAGATGACGAGATGAGAAATCAATTCAAATATTTGAGAATAAGATAGTAATGAGTCCCAAAATAAAAAGTATAAGAGATATCTTTTCAGAAGTCTTTTAGTAATGAAGTGATGTTAAAAGGAGAAGGCTAATGATCCATGTGCAACAAGTTGAGGAGGACAAGCTGAGGGATAGAGAAGAGTTTAAAAATAAGAGGGATAAGACATCAGGGAATAAATTCGGGCAACAAAAAAGTGTTACGAATCGGTCTTCTTTCCAACATAAGAAGAAAGGACCTGCTCCATCATTTGCTGGTGCACCTTCACCTAGGAACAATTGTTAGTACAATAGTCGATTTCTCAGAACTTCAAAGCTAGTCCTGCGCATTCGCAAGGTAGTAAGGCACAAGGAGGTACTAAGACTCCTACATGTGCTAAGTGTGGTAGGATCTACTCAGGGGTGTGTCATGATGGCTCCACTAGTTGTTTCAAGTGTGGTTAGAACAGTCATTTTATGAGAGAGTGTTCTAAGAACAGACAGAGTAATGGTAATGCGGGCATTAGAGCCCAGTCTTCTTTAGTTGCTCCATCAAATAGAGCTGCATCTAGATGAGCTACTTCAAGGGCAGGCGGAGAAGGAAACCGTCTTTATGCTATCGCTAGTCACCTATAGCAAGAGGATTCGCCATATGTTGTCACTGGTATGATCCAAGTCTTAAATTTGATGTTCTTCCTAAGCAACTTCGAGCCCTTCGTTGTTTCTACACCGTTAATGAGTCTATTCTAGTAGAGAGTCTATCGTGATTATTCCATTTCCATCAATCACAAAAGTACTATGGCCGATTTAGTTGAGTTAGATATGGTAGTTTATGGTAGTTTTTGATGTCATTCTAGGTATGGACTGGCTTCATGCCTGTTATGCATCAATAGATTGTAGAACTTGAGTAGTCAAGTTCCAGTTTCCAGTGAACCAGTTATATAATTGAAGAGTAGTTCAGCAGTGCCTAAGGGTCGTTTTATTTCGTACCTTAAGGCAAAAAAGTTAGTTTCCAAAGGGTGTGTCTACCATTTAGTTTGAGTTAATGACTCTAGTATTGAGATACCTCATATTCAATCAGTTTCAATAGTAAGAGATCTTCCAGAATTTTTTCTAGATGATCTACCCGGAGTCCCTCCTAAGAGAGAGATAGACTTCGGTATAGATGTTTTTCCAGATACTCTTCCTATATCTATTCTGCCATATAGAATGGCACCAGCAGAGTTGAAAGAGCTTAAAGAGCAATTGAAAGATCTTTTAGAGAAAGGTTTCATTCGACCAAGTATCTCACCTTAGGGTGCTCCGATCCCATTTGTGAGAAAGAAAGATGGCTCCTTTAAGATGTGTATAGATTACCATCAGTTGAATAAGGTTACCATTAAGAATAAGTATCCTCTTCCGAGAATTGATGATATTTTCGATCAGCTTCAGGGTGCTTCATGTTTCTTGAAGATAGACCTCAGATATGGCTACCATCAGTTGAAAGTAAGGGAATGTGATATTCCAAATACAGCATTCAGGACCTGTTATGGTCATTATGAGTTTCTGGTCATGTCGTTGGATTTAACTAATGCACCTGCAGCGTTCATTGACCTTATGAATAGAGTTTTCAAACCTTATTTAGATATGTTTGTTATCGTCTTCATTGATGACAAACTAATCAATTCAAGGAGTGAAGAAGATCATGCTATCCATCTCAGAATAGTTCTCCATACTTTAAAAGATAGAGAGTTGTATGCCAAGTTCTCTAAGTGCAAGTTCTGGCTTGAGTTTGTGGCATTCTTAGGCCACATTGTGTCTGTAGAGGGAATTAAAGTTGATACTCAGAAAATTGAGGCAGTACAAAATTGGCCTAGACCCACATCTCCAACTGATATTAGGAGTTTCTTGGGTTTGGTTGGCTATTATAGAAGGTTCGTAGAGGGGTTCTCACATATTTGGTCTTTTTTGACCAAGTTGACTCAGAAAACAGTAAAGTTTCAATGGTCTGAAGCTTGTGAGAAAAGCTTTCAGGAATTTAAAATAGAGGTTAACTACTGCCCCAGTGTTGACCTTACCAGAAGGTACGCAAGGCTTTTGTTGTGTATTATGATATATCTAGAGTTGGTTTGAGTTGTGTATTAATGCAGAATGACAAAGTTATAGCTTATGCCTCCAGACAGTTGAAGGTTCATGAGAAGAATTACCCAACCAATGACTTAGAGTTAGCTGCTATACTATTTGCTTTGAAAATATGGCGTCATTATCTTTATGGTGTTCATGTGGATGTGTTCACCGATCACAAGAGTCTTTAGTATGTGTTTAGTCAGAAAGAGCTTAATCTCAGACAGAGAAGGTGGTTAGAGTTACTCCAAGATTATGACATAAGTATTCTTTATCACCTAGGTAAGGCTATTGTTGTCTTGATGCCTCGAGAGTTATTTATGGGTAGTACCTCCCATTTCGAAGAAGATAAGAAAGAGTTAGCAAAAGAGGTACATAGACTTGCACGACTAGGAGTTCGACTAATGGATTCCACAGAAGGAGAAGTAGTGGTGAAGAATGGGGCTGAATCATCATTAGCGTCAGAAGTAAAAGAGAAGCAAGACCAAGATCCTTTATTGCTTGAATTAAAAGCAAGTGTTCATAAGCAAAAAGTGATGGCTTTTGAACAAGGGGGAGATAGTGTTTTGAGGTATCAAGGTGGATTGTGTGATTGATTTCAAGGGAAATTGGGATGATCACCTACCTCTCATTGAGTTTGCCTACAACAATAGTTATCACTCTAGCATCCCAATGGCTCCTTATGAAACTCTTTATGGGAGAAGATATAGATCTACTATTTGATGGTTTAAAGTTGGTGAAGCAAGGTTAATAAGACCAAATTTAGTTCAAGCTATGGAGAAGGTGAAAGTGATTCAAGAGAGGTTGAAAACGGTACAGAGTCGTCAAAAATCCTACACGGATGTTTAGAGAAGAGAGTTAGAGTTTGAAGTAAATGATTGGGTATATCAAAAAGTTTCACCCATGAAGTGTGTTATGAGGTTTGGTAAGAAGGGGAAGCTTAGTCTCCGGTATGTTGGACCTTATCGAATATCCAAGAGGATTGGCAATGTAGCTTATGAGTTGGAGCTACCTCTAGATTTAGTAGCGGTTCATCTGGTGTTTCACATCTCTATGTTGAAGAAGTGCATGGGCGATCCTTCATTGATCATACCAACTGAAAATATTGAGATCAAGGATAGCTTATCATATGAGCAGATTCCTATTCAGATTCTAGATCGTCAAGCTTGCAAGTTGAGAACAAAGAAGTAGCATCAGTCAAAGTCCTTTGGAGGAACCAATTTGTTGATGAAGCTACTTGGGAAGCTGAGGAGGATATGAAGAAGAGATATCCACATCTCTTTGAATTCGGAGAAGTTCCAAATTAAGGTACTAATCCTTTCTTGGTATTTATTTATAAGTTGGCATGTTGTTTTGCATTTGCTTGTCGGGTGTTTGAACTTGATATTACCACCCTTAGCCTAGAAAGAGTAATCTCATTCAAGGACGAATGTTCCCAAAGGGGAGATATTGTAACATCTCACAATTTGAAATAACTAGGAAGAAGCTAAGAATTGGAAATAGTCATTGTTGGAAAGAATGAAAATCTGGAAATTTGTTTAAGTTAGGAAAAGTTGAGTTTTTGGTCAACTTCAAACGGCCATAACTTCTATCTCAAAATTATTTAGAGGTATTCCAGATATGGTAGGAAAACTCTTGGAATGATCTTTCCAACGCCGCTAAGTTTGCGCTATTCCGAGTTCGTATGAGTGAGTTATGCTCTTTAGAAGTTGGGTTGTTGGAATAATAAAAGTCTGAATCCAGATTTTGAAAGGATAGTTTGGTATTTTCCCTTACCCTTTTATTTTTAATTCATTTTTGGTAATTAATTAGGGGTCTAAACTGAACTAAGTCAGTTTTTGCTCTTGGAAAAAGAGTTAGGGTTTTGAGAGAAGAGAAAAGAAGAGGAGAAAGGAGAAGAACGTTCAAGATTCATCGAGATCATCGAGTTTAGCTTATGGTTTTCGTCAGGGGTGATCCCTACAAGGTAAATGAGATCACATAGCATTGGATTAGTTCACCCACACGCCAAGCATGTTTAATTCAGCGTACTATAGTCCTAAAAAGATTGAGAATTTGATGTTCTTGATAGTTGTTCTTGAATTGATTTCATTCTTGAATATGAGTTGAGATCAAGGAGTTTATTGATATTAAAGTGTTGATTTCTTGAGTTGTATGAGTTAGATTTTGTGTATAATCCTTGGGTATCTGATTCTAAAGTGAATTTGAGAAAAAGAATCGATTTAAGATCAGAAAACAAGAACAAAAGTTCGTCAGATTTTTGCCTAAGGAATAGGTGGTGCGATGCGCCCCCATAGCGCCAGGAAGGCTGGGGCGGAGGGCCAGCAGTACGCCATTTTGGAGCCCCAGTACTTTGGGTCTGGCGCGTATGCGTACGGATCGTCGTTTTTCACCAGTTTTTCACCGTTTAGCCTATTTAAGTCCTTCTAAGGTGTACTAACACTTTCCATTGATTCTAACTACTCTAAATGACTTCTAAACATCTAGAAATCATCCAGAAACATGAATCATAACCTTGAATCCTTAAATTCAAATTCAAGGAAAGCCAAGAGCCAAGTCTAGGAAGTTCTTAGAGTCTTTTCAAGAAGTCTTTTGCAAATGCTTTTAACTTTTTTTTAAGACTTAAAGTTCAAGTTGAGTAAAGAGTAAAGTTTGAAGTTCATTTCTTCAAAAGTATATGGGGACTATGTATTCCCAAAGAGTTTAAAATGTTTTCACATTTAAATATGAACGGAAACTGAGATTTCCAAAGGGCCTTTGAGCTAGTTTTCAGAAAAGAGTAATCGCTTTCTAAATAAAGCAAGAGAGGAAACTTTGATTTCCAAGATAGCCTTTGAGCTAAGTTTTTGAGAAATTATTCAAATCACAGAAAGAAGTATGCTTTTAAACATAAGAGCTAGTATCATATTTTGGGAGTAGTATTGAGCACCGATATGGGGGAGAGTTCAGACAACTCACAGCCCCCATAAACCATGTAGCCATCATGGGTTAAAAGGGTCATACTTTTTAGATGATTCCTTTAGTGCTTTTTAGAATAGACTAGTGGATCCACTTAGTGAATTAGGTTCTATACCCCGGGCAAGGTATAGGACGGTCCTTGGCAGCATGAGGTAAAATGTTGTATCATCACCATAGCTTTTAAGTGATGGTTGTCAGTTAGAGAAACTCTCACAGCAGTATTTTGTATTTTTATATATAAACAGAGTTCATATAGTATCTTTACATACTTACAAAGTTATTATTGTATTTCTAAATATACAGAGTTGACATCATGTTTTAAACAACTTTTCCTTATATTGCACTTGTTTTTAAACTACTTTATATTGAAATGAGTTCAGTTCAGTTGAGTTGAGCCAGGTGAGTTCTTCAGTTCTTTTCAGATTCTTTTCAAGCTTAAGTTGTGTTTAGCATTCCAACTCGCATACTCGTACATTCAATGTACTGATGCAAGTTGTCCTGCATCGTCTTATGATGCAGATGCAAGTAACCAGGATCAGCATCCAGCACATTGTTGATCTAGTTGAGCTTCAGAGTTGTTAGTGAGCCTCCTTGTATTTCGGAGGATCTCCCTTTTTCATTACTTTATTATTTTAGTTCATTAGGATGTTGTGGGCCTGTCCCGACATCCATCTCAGTTGTTTCAGAGGCTTCATAGATAGTCAGTCAGATGTTAGTTCATTCGTCATCATTTTGTTATTGGCTTATGTTCAGATTTGAGTTTCCATTTTGGCTAAGTTAAATGTTTATTTTTAAAACAATGTGAGTTCTGTTTGAGACATGTTGAGTTATCTTGTATTTGGATTCTCTTTCTTATGTCTAAGTCTTCCGCTGACTAAGTAAGCCAGGCCAAGGGTTCGCTTGGGGCCAGCAATGGTTCTCGAGTGCCAGTCTCCCCCAGGGTGTAGGCTCGGGGCGTGACAGAAAGAGTATGTTTTATACATTTGACATGAGTATATATATATTATTGGGAGTAGTATTGAGCACCGATATGGGAGAGAGTTCAGACAACTCACAGCCCTCATAAACTCAGACAACTCACAGCCCTCATAAACCATGTCTTGCCAATATGGGTACATGATCATACTTTTTAGATGAATCCTTATTGCTTAGTAGATCCACTTAGTTGAGAGTTTCTTTATCCCGACATGATATAGGACAGTTCTGGAAGCGTGGACAAGACGTTGTATCATCACGTAGCTCATAGTGATGGTTATCGGTTAGAGAATCTCCCAAATAGAGTTGAAAGTGTATATTTATTATATCACTTAATATGTTGAGTTCAGAGATAAGTAAGTATTTTCATAGAGTTTTAATGATTTCACTCTTTTATTTCTTTACATTCAGTTGAGTATATATCTATATCTATTGCAGTCCTATTGTTATTCAGATATATTACATACTCGTACATTCAATGTATTGATGCCATTCGACCTGTATCTTTTAATGATGCAAATACATGTTCTTAGGATCCTTTACAAGAGTCTGTTAAGATCACTTCATCTGCTCGTTAGCTTTTGAGTAAGACCTCTTTGCTTCCAGAGGACTCTAGTTTTATGAGTTGTTACTAGTAGTTCTCTTGAGGAGATGTGGGTCTTGTCCCGACACTCATCTTTGAACAATAGAGGCTTTACAGATAGACAGTTTTGGAAAGTCGTTGAATGTCAAAAGTTTTTGTTTAAAACTTATGTTTAATACTCTATATATTCAAGAAGTTTCAAGATTTAACACAATGTTGATTTAACATTTCTTTCAGTATGATGCTTGTGTATTCTTGAGTTAATTTTCCGTTCTTAGTCATCCAGGATGAGGTTTGCTTGGGGACCATCAATGGTTCTCGAGTGTCAGCCACATCTAGGGTGTAGGCTCGAGTCGTGACAAAACAATGGCTATTAGACTCCAAATGTCTCCCAACCACACGCTCGTCTTCATGTGGGAATGTACCATAAAGCGAGACCACCTTCAGAGTTACTGGGAACCTACTCTAGCTCGAAGCCGAAACCCGATCCAATATAACCAACACGTCCCAAAATAACAAAGGAAACACACGATAGGGCCAAAACATAAGGAAAGTTATGGATGAAAGGTTACGAAATATGAGTTGTCGCCTAGCTAAAGATTCATACTGTCATGCCCAGCTACATGAAAAAACATACTATTGATCAAGAAGTTACATAATCACACTACTCAAAAGTAAGTCATACAGCAATCAGCATGTACAATCATAAACACTCATTGCACATCTAATATACCAATGTGACAGAGCCTCCCATTGATGCACCTAGAGATCCCATGTATAAATCTTAGAGGGAAATTATGAAGGTATTGATGTCTTCTGTTTCAACTGATTAGACATTTGTTATGTCATATGCTGTTTATGCAGTTTATTGCTAAAGATATGAAGCTTGTGAAGCAGTGGCGGAGGCAGCATATAATGAGGGAGGTCATCTGACTCCCCTCGCGAAAAATATTACTATTTATACATGGTTAAAATTATTAAAATAAAAATTATTTTTTAGGTATGTATAATAGATGTCGAACCCCCTTCCACTAGTTAGTGTGTTTACTTCTCATATTTTGAACCCCCTTATTAATTTTTTTGGCTCCGTCACTATTGTGCAATAGTATATTTTGCTTTTTCATTTTCATAGGGCTGAATTTGCTGCCTGTGTAATTGGAGGTAGAGAGACTATTTCTGATAGACTATTGACTCAAGGAAAAACTTTCAAAGCTAATAGAAAAAAGAAATTATAACATGAGTGAAGAAGTTGTGGAGAATTATTGTTAAAGCATGTCAAAGCATTTTGAAAAAAGAAATGCAACTACAACAAAATAATACGATAATCGAAGTACAAGAAACAACAGATAATAAATGACATTGAGGGACAAGAAAGTCACTGAGTATTACTACGACTACTAGTATGAAAAGGGAAAGAGTGTGTGTGTGTGTGTGTTAATTAATTGTTTGGACTAGGATTTAGGGACTAAACTTAGAATTAATCTAAAAGCCTAAGCTGCTCTGCCTCTTGGAAAATGTCAACCGGTGCATGTCTGATCTCTAAATAATGCATTTTTGGAAGATTGTACACAGGTGTGTGGGAACAATTTTGGACAATGTAAGCAACAAACAATGACAATAGCTCTTCAAAGACCCTCTTTTTGATAATATTGCTTATCATAGCTTATTACAGCTGATGTAAGCATTATTATATTAAGGGCTCGTTTGGTGTGAGAGATTAGAAATAATAGTGATGGAATAAGGAAATAGTGATAGGATAAAAAAAAATTATGTTGTTTGGTTGGCAAGTCCGGGATAACTTATTCCAGGATTAATAATTAGTACCAGGATAATCCCCATGGGTGGTATAGTAATCCCGGGATAAAATAGGTAAATGACAAATATGTCCCTTTAAATCCTTTTTATACATCATTTTTCACATTTATGTATATTTACATTTTTTTTAATATCATGTATGATAATATTTACTACTCCTTATTTTTATGATAATTATACATATTTTTCTATTAAAAAATTATACTATATAAATATAATTTTTATTTATGAATTTATTTGACTAATTCTTATGTTTATTTTATTTTGATTTCTCATAAATTTTCCTCTGTTTAATAAACTTAAGAGGGAATTTCTATTTTTAAGCTAAATAAGAAAAAAGTTATATTTTTAAATACACATGGTACTTATCATGGAAATACATAAACAAAAATATTTAAGTTAAATAAAATAAAATTTTTATTTTAAAAAATGAATAACTAAAGCTCACAAAGAAGAATTTAAAAAGTTTAAATAAAGTGAAAAATAATTTTGTAAACAAACAACTTGTTCTCAAAATTTATCAATATATATTATTTTGAATATAACAAACCAAACACTCAATAAGAAATAATCCCAGGACAACTTATCCCATCATAATTAATCCCAACATAACTTATCCCATCATAACTCATATTCAAACCAAACGACCCCTAAGTGTTTTATTTATGAGGACTTCTATTGGGAGGCACATCAAATATAACTATAGTTAGGCTATCTGCAAGACCAATTGAATACCCGAATAGGTGAAGAAAACTTTTTTGGCTTCTTTGACTTGTTGATTCATGGGCTAATACAAACGAAAAAATAAGAAAGTCGCGTCATTCCTCAAAAGTTAGTTCGTTAATGCGAAAATATGCATGAAAAAATGGTGGGACGGTACGTGATGCTTCCCAAACTCATTACGGAGATCCTCATAAAGTTTTTTCATAAAAAAATTTGGGTGCTCCGAGGCGCCAAATCCATAGGCTAATAATACACACGAAATACCAAGAAAATTATGTAATTCCTAAAAGTTGGCTCGTAAATGCGAAAATATGCATGAAAAAAATGGTGGGACTTTACGTGATGTTTCCCCAACTCATTACGGAGGTGCTCATGAATTTTTTTCAAAAAAAATTTTGAGTGCTCCGGGACATAGGATCCATGGGCTAATAGACACAAAAAAATAAGAAATTCGTGTGATTCTTAAAAGTTGGCTCATAAATACGAAACTATGCCTAAAAAAATGGTGGGATGGTACATAATGTTTCCCCAACTCATAACGGATGTTCTCATAAAGTTTTCCCAAAACAAAAATTAGGTGTTCCGAGGTGCCAGATCAATGGGTTAATACACACGAAAAACCAAGAAAGTTATACAATTCCTTAAAGTAGGCTCGTAAATTAGAAAATGTCTTAGAAAGCAGTGGGACTGTATGTGATGTTTCCCCAACTCATTATGGAGATCTTCATAAAAAAAATTCAGAAAATTTTTTTGGGTGCTCCGAGGCACCAGATCCATGGGCTTCAAGAGAACGAAGCCAAATTATTTCTGTTGTGGTATTAAGAACAGATTGATATTCAACCTCGGTTGAGGAGCGAGCGACTGTGGGTTGCTTCTTAGCTGACCAAGATATCAAATTGCGTCCCATATACACAACAAAACCTCCTGTGGATCGCCTATCATCGGTGGTGCCTGCCCAATCGACATCACAAATGGCCTGCAGTTGGGAGCTGTATGAGTGAGTAATAAACAATCCTTGATGTAAGGTGGCTTTGACATATCGAAGAACGCGTTTGCAGGCTGCCCAGTGAGTGGTTGTTGGTGCAGATAAAAATTGGCATAATTTGTTCACAGTAAATACCAAATCAGGACGAGTGAGACAAGCGCATATTCTCTTTTTTCCAAGTCGAAATGAACAATTCATATCTCAAAGTTTAAGCTTAATTGTTGCTGTGTTTCTTGTTGGTGGATAAGTGTTCGAGGTTTTTTCTAGTTAATCGATAATCCATTCATACATTAATAAATTATATTCATATCATTCAATATATAAAGTCTTTGAATTGGGAGTTTAATTTTATACTTTCAGTTTTAATTATGTCAAGCTCTCGATTTGTTCTACAAGATAGCAGTGTTGCTTTAATTTTGAGCAAGATGTACTCTGTCAACTCATATGCATGCTTCATTTGGTTTTACACCTTGTTTTTAAGTGATTTTTGCTGAATTTTTTACTTAGAATTTCAATGTTTAAATCGATAATAATCAGTAATCGATAAATTGACATCTAAAATATCTATAATGTTTTAGCATGTCAAACATCAAAATAAAAATGTCTTGTTCTTCATCTTTGAAATATTACATAGGCTCAATTAGTTCAACTTTCTTTTCATTAACCAAGCACAATGTAAAAAATGGTTGAATTGTGATCTAGGACGGTCCATATTAAAATTTGCTTTATTTTTGACATCCTTGCCTCCAAATAAACTAGAATCCTCAAAAATATATTATTATTTTTTTACAAGTCTAGTATCATTTCTTCAAATTCGACATCATTCATTTAGGATGGGCATGGTATAGTATGATACAGTATTTGAAATTTTGGTATCGTAATTTCGGTATTCAGTTTTTTAAACTAATTTAATTCAATATGATTCAATATTTTGAAGTTTGATTTTGGTATTTTTCAGTATAGTAAATCGGTAACCATAATTTGTTCAACTTCACCTAACGTATAATCGTAGAATAGAGTATTATGACTTCGACAATTCAAAAAAAATCTCAATTATATCATTATACATGTAGAAATATATATTTAAAAGAAAGTACAAACAACTTCTTTTGCTACTCAAATTACATTTAAAATGCATTTCAGCAAATCTAGAGTAGTCAAAGTTTTTCAACTTCTAAACATTTAGTTTTTTTTTTTTTTTTAATAAAAACATTTAGTTTCTACTAATACTAGGTTGCATATTTGTTAGTATCTTATAATATATATATATATATATATATATATATATATATATATATATATATATATATATATATATATATATATATATACACACTTCGGCATGATATTCGATATTTCGGTATATCATTTCTAAATATCAAATACCGTACCGAATACTGAAAAAATTTAAAATGTATACCATATACCATACCAAATATCATAATACCAAAATCATAATATCAAAAATTTCTATATGATTATGGATATGATAATTCAGTATAAATCATATCAAAATATTTATATGACTATAAACTTTTCAAAAACTTGTCGTTGTAAATATGTAATCATATTCGTATGATTATAAAATTTACTCATTAAAGATAAAATGAAAAACTTTGCTTGAATTACCTGTAAATTTAAAAATAAGGACATTTAATTTTTTTCTCTTTCACGTGGAAGATTTGAAATTAGGGTGTATTCGATCGTATAGTAGAAATTTCATATTTTTCATGTTTGAGTGATCAAAAATTTTATAAACAAATTATTTAGGAAAATAAATTTCTAAAAAAATAAGGAAAATGATTTCTTTAGTGAAAGTAAGAAAACAAATTTCAAAATGACGATATTTCATAATAATTGTGTCATCCCCGACCCCAACCCTCGACCCCCTCCAACACCCCGATCATGTAGCACTCATCGCAACCACCTTCACTCTCACCCCTATCCCCATTTTCCATGATATTTATTTAAGTCATGTACAAATATTTTTATGAAAATATCGTTTACATACTAACGTACCAAAAATAAATAACTCATTTGTATCTCTTTATGATAAACAGATCCATTTTGCTAGTTCGTTATTACGGATTGTTCCTATAAAAGAATAAACTAATGACATATACAATACTTGAATTCTCATGTAAATGCTACATAGATGGTTCTCATCCTTCAGAGACTACGAGTACAATAAGAGCATCCGTCGACAAAAGAATCACCCAAAGATGATCATCTCGTGGGTATTGAGAACGAATGAAATCAAATGATTCTTATTTCTATATCTCGATCTTTTAAAAATATTTTATTTTATACCGAACACACCCTTAATAGGTTGTCATCTGCCTATCTAGCAACATGCAAGACAACGTCCAGCCAAAGATCTAAGGACCTAGGAGGGGACCCTTTCTCCATTTGCCAACTTTCCCAATCATTTATCTCTTTGACAAATATCTCTTCCCTTTTCCTCCCTTCGAAGAAAGTAATATCATTCTTGTTTGTCCAATATATTATCCTTCATGTCCTTTGATTTAACGTGTTAATTAGCTTTTCTATATATATATCTCAAAGGTTATATATCATGTCTACTTTTTGTGGGTCAATACAATTATTATTCGTGTTCAAGATCATGTCATATATATGTTGTATCTTTTCCTTTCACTCTATCTCTAGTAGGAAATGGATTTTTTTAGCAGTGCAAACACCTGTCATTGGAGATCTACTGCTTCATACGGCTTAACTTACACTTACTTATTTACATTCACTTATTTTCGTTAACAAGCATATTTAACACGAGCTAAGTCAAGACGTTAGGGTTCCAAACCTTCAGGTGAGGCATGCTTTTATAGCAAAATGTACGCAAATGCTCAAGGAAGCAATAAGGGTCGGAAATATGCTCAAGATTGCACATTATTTATCATATATGTGCGGCGGAATAAGGATTTTTATTAAGGGTATGTTTGGAAAGTCACCTGCTAATTGGAATTGGTGTAATTACAAGGGTAGTAAGTACCAGCCTAGTAATTACACAGCCTAGTAATTACATAGACATGTTTGTTTGTCTCAGTGTAATTACACTGTAATTATACATGTCATGTTTGGATGTTTTAGTGTAATTACACATGTTCTGTTTGGATGCACAATTGTAATCATAAAATTATATTAAATTTTTAAAATAAAAATTAATTATTTAAAATTTATACTAGACAAATAAGTAACTTTATAAATGATATTAAAATAAATATTTAAGATATATACTATTTTTTGAAAATATATTAATTAATAAACATAGGTTCTTAACTAATATTATGAAAAAATAACTGATTTATATTTTTTCAAATTAATATATTTCAATTGAATTGATCATAAAAACTAAAAGTATGAAATTTCTACGAACATTGTGAAATGCATGTTTGATAAAAAGATTAATATATAAATAAAATGTCATAAATTATTAAAATGTTTGACAAAAAGATTGCCTAGAATCATGTGAAGTAAGGTTGAATGAGAAGAAAATGAAATATAATAATATAAAATAAAAAATAAACTTTTAGAAATTTTAATAATAAAAATAAAAAAAGAACTTAAAATAATAGAAATTAAAAAAAATAAAATGGAAATAAAAAGAAGAAATTAAAAAGTAATTAGTTGGTAATTACACCATGTAATTACCAACAATTCACAGCCTCTCCCTGTGAATTGGAGAGTGTAATTATTTTCTGCCAATTACACCAATTACCTATTGACCAAGTAATTACATGTCCAACCAAACAGGATAGACAATGTTATTACACCTAATTACACCAAATCCAATTACCAGGGTGA
Source organism: Solanum pinnatisectum (assembly GCA_035578085.1). Lineage (NCBI taxonomy): Eukaryota > Viridiplantae > Streptophyta > Magnoliopsida > Solanales > Solanaceae > Solanum > Solanum pinnatisectum. The sequence continues at coordinate 7,191,689 of CM069086.1, read as the reverse complement.
CTTTCCAAACATGCCCTAAAGGGAAGAAGTTAAAGAGGGTTTAATATTATAATTTGTATAATATATACATAAAAAATAGTTTAAATCATATATAAACAATATAATTTTTCGTCAAATATGATTTAGATGAACCCTCTGAGCTCTTAACTAGTGGCGGAATCAGAAATATCACGAAAGGTATTGTCAAGAAATTGCACAAGTACTAAAAAATTTATTAATTAGTAATATTAATGTTGAATTATGCACGCAAGCACTATTTCATTCAAGGCGTCTGAAAGTTACAACAACTTGTTGTGTCAAGGATGTTCAGAATATGTTATTTAATTATTTTGTGTATCATTTTATGTATATACAATATTTTTCTTGGATGAAGGGTGTTCAACTGGACAGCCTGACAACCACGTAGCTCCGCCCTGGCTCTTGCTACACGTCTACACCCAATGGCCTACCAACACTTGTTGCGTAGCTTAGGATATTTTTTCTTTTGAACTCAGCAAACGAAATCATTGTTGATATTTGACTATTTTTTTTGTGTGTGGTTAACACAAGGATACGTAGTTTAATAAGAAAACGAATAATTTTTGTCTTCCAATAAAAAGTGAAAAAAAAAAAAGAAATATATTGTCTATTGTCTGACAAGGTCAATTACACAATATGGATATGAAAAAGTCAAGTAAATTGGTTTTACTTCAAGCCGTATAGACAGATAATGCATCACATATAAGATATATTCCTCCGTCCCATTTTATGTGGCAACATTTAATCGGGCACGGCATTTAAGAAATAAATAAAGACTTTGAAATGTTTATCAAATTGCCCTTCAAAAAAATAGACTTATTTTTCTCTCTCTTCATAAATGTATTAAAGTACTATTTTAAAGATTAAGTGGAACCAACAAGGGTAAAAGAGGAATTGTACCTTTAAATACTTACCATATAAGGAAATGTGACATTCTTTTTGGGACTGACCAAAAAGAAAATGGTGCCACATAAAATGGGACGGAGAAAATAGTAGTTAAAGTAGGAATCTTTTGACCTAGTCCTTGAGGGTTGAGATACCATTTTAATATAATGTAAAGATAAATGTTGAGTATATTTAGGTGTGTATGTATTAGCATCCGTTTTATCATAAATTATGAAGTGAAAATTTAAAAATTTTAGTTTTGCAGTTGTGATATTTGGAAGGGTGTAGGGCCTAAAGTACCCTCGAACTATTGGAAATGGTATAAATTTACCCTTCATCCACCTATTGGCTCCCAAATATCCGTGACATATATCTATTGCCTCTCAAATACCCCTGTCTTCCATTTTTGGGTCCAATATTGATCACTTTTATAACGGATATCATTTAAATATTTTTTAAAAATACGTGGCGACCAACTATTTGATACAATTTAATTACTTTAATTAATTTACAAACTCACTCATTATATATTAATTCTACACGACCCAAATTAACCACACCCGACCCAAATTAATTTATTACTCACGTCTCAAATTATAGTTACCTCACCGATTAAAACAAATTCACCCTTCATTCCCAACATTTCACTTCGTCTATCAACCTTCTTCCCCAATATATTTGCCTACAATCTCGAAAAACAATACCTAAATACACACATGTATCACCATAAGAAATTATCAAAACACACATAATTTTTTATGGTGATACATGAGTGTATTTAGGTAGTGTTTTATGAGATTGTAAGAGAATATATTGGGGAAGTAAGAGTGAAAGAAGAAGTGAAATATTGGGAATGAAGTGTGTATTTGTTTTAATCGATGGGGTAAATGTAGTTTGGGGCGGATGTAGTTAATTTGGGTTGTGTAAAATTAACTTGAGTCAAGTGTAGTCAATTTGGATCGAGTATAATGGTTGAGTTTGTAAATTAATTTAAGTAATTTAATTGTAGTCAATAGATGGTCGCCAGGTATTTTAAAAAATTATTTAAATGATAATTCGCTATAAAAGTGGTCAATATTTGACCCAAAGGTGGATGGAAGGGTATTTGGGAGCCAATAGGTGGATGTCAGGGGTATTTGGGAGCCAATAGGTGGATGGAGGGTAGTTTTGTACCATTTCCAATAGTTCAAAGGGTATTTTAGGCCATTTTCCGTATTTTGGAATTTAAATTTGTATTCAGATTAGTTTGGGGAAAAAAGTTGAAGTTCTGTGAGTGGGATTGAAGAGTCAGGCTTTGGAAAGTTGAAAGTATTTGAAGATTAGATTATCATAATCGAATCAAATTTCATGGCTAAGAAAATATATGAAAATAAAATTTTAAATTTACTAAAAAAATCTACGGTCAAAAGCTAGCTTGGAGGGAAGGATGTTAAGTTCAATCTTTTTGTTGAAAAATTATATTTCCTCGGATTTAATTTGTTTGTCTTACTTTTTTTTTTTTTAGTCCATCTTAAAAAAGAATGTCTCTTTCCCTTTTTGACCGTGAAAATCTCAAATTTCACTTAGAAGTTGAATTCCAAATTTAAAAATGACTTGTTCTCCAACTCCATCTTCCAAATAAAATGTTCTCTTCTCTTCTTTCTTTTACAATAATATAATTAAACACAATTTTATCTTCAACTTTAATTTCAAAATTGTCAAATAAAATAAAAAATATTTCATTTCTATGGCCAAATGCCTACCCAAAAAATGTGTGTAAATGCCACATGCACTTTTTAAAGAACATTTCAATTGAGCCACCTTAGTATAAGGTTTCATTCGAACCCCTTACGGTGGAAAATTATATTATTTATATATGGTTAAAATATTTTTTTATGTATATATAGTAGATGTTGAACCTCCTTTGGCTATTTCGTGTGTCTATTTCTACAGATTTTAAACCCCTTTATTTTGCACTCTTGAAAAGGAAATATTGTATAAAATAGCAAACTATTAATTCAAATTAAATGCTATAAAACCACACTTTCATTTAATTGTAATCAGTAGTAAACACTAGCCATTCGCCTCTCTCCCCAGAGAATCTCGTTCGCCACTCTCCCTCGCCTCTCTCACTTTATACAAACACAAATGTATAAATTGCGTTTGTGTTTGTATAAAGCGAGAGAAAATTGTATACACAAATACAAATACATATATTTTTGTCCTATACACTTATAATTATACAAATATAAATCTTCCCCTACCAGTTCTCTTTTGTCTTTCTCTCCTTCTCGCTTTATACAAACACAAATTATAAAAATTACAATGTATAATTTGTGTTGTATAAATCGAGACAGAGAGAAATTTGATATACAAATATTTTATTTCGATTCAATTGTATACAAATTCAAATTTTATGCAGATATACAAACACAATTATTGATACATATACATAGTAGTTACATATATACAATTATTTAACTAATAACATATATAATCGCTGCACTTTTATACAAACGAAGGTCTGCCTGCGATTTATACAAATCTAATGCTCCATAGCAAACATAAATTTTTTTATGGAGCTCAATTATGCAAATTATAGTTATAGCATGCAAATATGAATTTTATGTTTGCAAAACCTAAAATTTACTCTATTGAAAATCCTGACTCCGCTACCGGTTATGGATCTTTTTACTATAACAAAAGGAAGGTTAAGAAAGGTCTTCTCTCTTCTTCTTTTTTTCTTTTTTTTTTTCAATCTAACTTTTTAATCACAAACACTAGGTAAATTAAAGTGTCACGTTTCTTGTTGAGAGTATCAAAACTTTAGATTTAATGATGAAAGTTACGAAGCAATTATCAAAAGAATACGTTATACTAAAGGTTTCTCAAATACTTAACAAAGGAAAAAAGGAAAGGACATTCACATTTGTCCTTCAATTTGACTTTGCTTGTTTTGATTACATTTGAATAACGAAAATTTCCCATATGGTCACGTAACGACGATACATATATCAATTTGTTTAATTTTATATAAGTTTAAATACCTACTTGCAGAAGCGGAGCTAGGTGAAAGTTCGTAGGTTCGGACTAATGTAGTAATTTTTTCGTAGACTCTGTATTTGTAATAGAAAATTAAATAAATATATATGTATATTAACTTATAAACTTCTAACAAAATTGATTGACGGTTCAGTGATAAGGAAGGGATCGTGAAAATGCTTTTCACGCTAGAATTGTGGGTTCGAACCCCCTTTCTTTTTTAAAGGAAATTTAGAACTTCCAAACTCTTTATTTTGGTTTCGCCTCTGCACTACTTGCGTGTTAAAAGCTAATGAGCATAAATATCAACTGACACCAAATTAAAAGATATATTTATGTATTATGTCTTAAAATAATCTATAATCACACAAATATTTTAAATATCTTTATTTCATTCTTAAACTTTATATTAAATTAAATTATATCACATAAATTAAGACGAAGAAATTAGGAATCAGAAGTGAAAGTTAATGGAGCTGGCACGGCAGGGCATGTGCAAGATTGAAAATATAGGGCCAACCCACAGCGTACGACGTGGCTGTCTTATTTAATTATATATAGCTGTTTTACATTTACCCAAATGTTTCTATTTTAGATTACTTTTAACTTTCGTTCTTATTTTTAAAAAGTTTATGCAAAATATAATTCTTTTGAAATGATTACCCTTCCATCCAATAGTAGCTTTTGGTGTAATATTTGTTTATATATTGTTCAAATATACAAACAAATAAAATTATCGTCTACATTACTTTCATAGTTTTAAAGTGTGATTCAATAATTTTAATAAGATTTAAATTTGCTTAAGAAAAAATATCATTTGAACGGTGACTTAGAAGGTCTATAAGTTACGAGAGAATTAAAAAAGTTCATTTTCAAAACAATTATTTTAAAGAGTAAATTTCTTTTAAAAAATCACTTTTTTTATTTATTTTGAGAGTACGTTCATAAACATTTTCAGATGAGGAGGGAGCAAAATGCAATGCTTTTGGAGCTCCTACAATTTTGATAGTTTCATCAATGTTTGCTTCGAAGTATGTTTGGCTAGACATCGGTTGAAACTATGTTTTTTGGAAAAATTATTATTTGTAAATTGTAATAGCTACTTAAGTGATCACACGGTGATTCATACTCTGAACTCAATTATTATTAGCAATAACCCTCTTTGCTTTAACTATACATATATGATCTATTGTTCTACAAAAAAAAGTATTTTCAGACTAAAATATGTTACAAATTTCACGGACAAACAATTATGATTTATGGAACTAAGCTTTTGTTGCACAAAAGTCATAAGAATAACTTTTCTTTAAGAAAAAAGTATCTAAAAAACAAAACGTAAATAACAATTATTAGTGGCATATGTAACAGCTCAGCTGCCACGTAAGCAAAAATGCCATGTCATATTTGCCAAAAAGAAATTCAATCCAAATAGTCTCACATTTTAAATCTAATAAAATAAGTTTATTTTTCCATCAAGCTACCTACCGGCGGAGTTAGTAGTTCGTATATAGGTTCAGTTGAATTTAGTAGATTTTGTTTAAATAAAGTTCGTATGTAGGTTCAGTCAAATTTTATAGATTTTGTTTAAATAATTATTTTATTTGTGTTAATAAATTTATTAAATTTATATAAATATTAAATTTAGAATTCAGTTATTATCACTTGAAATCGTCACAATAAGATTCAAAATCTATAAAATAGAAATTCTAGATTGGCCTTAGCAAACCTACCACACAACATGGTAACCAACCAAACCCTAAACCGCTCTGGTTTAATATTTCCTCAATCAGATCGGTCCAACCCAGCCCCTTGACACTCTTATCTAGACCACTTTACTTGGGTTATATTTTATATCAGAATATTTTACATGATATATATGTCTGAATATAACTTTAATTTCAAAAGAACTTGTGCTCGATTAGACATAAATTCAATTACTAAAGGGTTAAAAATAAAAACTAATCCATTTAAAAGACAAAACATGTACGAAGGCATTTGACCATGAAAGTTTTTTACTTTTTACAGAGTTGTACTCTGAAAAACATATTCGGCCATTAAATTTTTGAATATAACTTGAAGTTGAATTTCATAATGTTCAAGAACTTAAAGAAATGTGTTTTCACCTTTTTAGCTCCAATAAAAATCAAGAACATCTCTAATGTATATTCATGATCAAACACTATTCTAAAAATAAGCAATTTTTTACTTTAAAAACAATTTTTTCCTGCTTAAATTTCATAATAAAACATTATCCAATGCTCACATAATTATATAACTTTATTTCGTCTTCGGTTGGCCTACGATGCCGCAAAAAGAGAAGAAGTCTCATTAAAAAACAAAACAAACAAAAAAAAAGTGTATTAAAGAGGTAATGCTACCAATAATGATTTATTTATTTTTTGAGTAAAAAAAAAAATGCTACCAATAATTGCTAGAAAGAAGACACACAAACGCGTAATTCATAAAATAAAAACTTTATGTGAACTTGTCTATAATAATTGTTTATCATCTATTTATTACTCCCTTTAATTTCACTTTATGTGACCTTGTCTAATTGAATATATCCAAATTCAGAAGAAGAAAATCTAACCTTTTGAGTTCATAATAATCTTAAATCTAAATCAAATCATGTCATTTGTGTAGTTACAACAATTTGGATATTTGAAGATGAGAGTAGAATAAAAAATTTAAAATTAGATTATTTTCAAATATAAAATAAATTATTTTTTTTAAATAAATTAAAATGATATAGTATTATATGAAATGAAATATTGAAAGTATAGTTACATTTCTCTATAACATAACAACATTTAACTCTAGCATAACAACATTTTACTCTAGCATCCAAGTTTTCTTTGGAGTTAGTTACACATATTTTTAAGGAAAAATGATGTAGAATAGCAAACTTTTGGCCTATATTATGTACCATAACTATATAGTTTAAGAAAAATGTTATTCGAGACTATAATTTTCCCAATTTTTGCTATTCGATTTCCTAAAATATAAATTCAAAATTTGTATAATTCGATCCTTGATTGTATAAATTCAGAATTTGTATAATTCAGTTCCTGACTATATAAATCAAGAATTTGTATATGTTTACCCTAGCTATTTGTATACAATTTCTGAAAAAATCATAATAAATTATCCTATTTGTCTATTGGCAAGCGAAATATACAAGCGGAGTTCTGAAAAAAATTTAAATGTATAAATACAAAATTTGTATATACTGGCCCTATTTGTATATTCGCAAGCAAAATATACAAACGGGCAAGCAAAATATACAAACCGCATTCTCCATTTATATATACTTACCTTTTGGTATATTTGCATATACAAACGGGCAAACGAAACATACAAACTCCTGCCTCCATAGCAAATGAAACTATAATTACGAAACACAATTATCAAAACTATAATTATAGAGTCTTATTATACCTTTAACTTTGCTATTTCTAAAATTTTCTAAATTTTTGATGAATTCGTAATTTCAAACTTATATCTATTTTTTTCTAGAAAGATGTTTTCTTTATTTTTGTTGTTGTGAGAATTGCTAATTTGCAATGCAAGCTTGCAGCTTTATTTGTCGCCTGATCAAGTGGAGAAATATATATATATATATATATATATATATATATATATATATATATTTTATTTTTTTTCTTATTATTATTATTATTATTATTTTATTTATTATTTTATTTTTTTAACGCAGCCAAAATTTGGGTTCAAAGTCCTTTTTTTTCACACGTGGTTTGAAGTCTAACAAAGCAAAATTTTGGGTGCTTATTTGAAGAACTTTCTACTTCACTAGATTTGTAATTTGTGTTCGTATGTATCGCAATATTTATTTTTATTTTGATTGTTATTAAAATTTTATTAAGATCATGTTATTACTTTCCTTGTATTATTTTGCTTTTTTTGTTTACTAATTCTATCTATCGTTTGCATTATATATTTTTTTTTTTATAATAACTCAATGTTGTGTTTATTTTATTTTGTAATATTATAAATTTATTGTTTAGATTACTAATATGTTATTAAAAAAACACGCTAAATGATACAAACTATCTCAACCTAAGCATAATTTTATTTTTATTTTTTGTATTTACCGCAGTCATAATATTGATGTGGCCATTTAGCTCACCTAGTAAAAATTGGGTTAATATTTGAAGAACTTTCTATTTCGCAAAATAACACTGAGAAATAGTATCAATCATCAAAGGATGTGTTACAGTTAATAGAGGTTGTTCTTCTTTTAATCAGACGTTTCAAACTCGAGTTCTGAATTTAAAAATTCTTGATAGAGTAAGGTCCTATGTGATACAAATTCAAATATCAAAAACAACAATAACAACATATCCAGTGAAATCTCACAAGTGAAGTTTGGGATGTACACGAACTTTACTACTAGCTCGTGGAGGTAGGTGAGAGTCTGTTTTCGAAAAACCCTCAGCTCAAATGCATCTATTTTATATATAAAGTAGAAAATATAGCACATTACAAGAAAATAATGTAAAACTATCAGAAGGGAGCAACAACAAAATAATGCACTAATCGAAACATAATAATTAATAACCTATCAGGATAGATTATTGAAAATAATATTTCACTACCTACTAACACTACCCTAATACGTGTCCTCCTTAATTTCGAAAAATAAAATAAAATAAAATAGTGGTAGTCTCTTACTTTTGTCTTAACGTGCTGGCATGTCATTTACTCGTAGCCGATAGACGTGGGGGCTTGAAAAATCTACCCACTAGACACTTTTATTTTATTTATATTTATTTCTCTTTTCTTATTTTACTCTGTTTTTTAAATTATTGTATAATTCAAAGTACTAAACTGCCGTTATCATTGAAAACGGTGCCCTTGTTAAGAAATTATAATTAAAATACTTACTAAAAGACAATAAACTATAAATTTAAATTAAATACTACTAAAACCCTTGTGAGTACTTCCACACCAATCTGGCACCGTCATTGTTCCTTTTTTTTCTTTCAAAAACGAGTAATATAGTTGGCAAATTGATTGTCATTATTTGCTTCTTTTTTTTTTTGTATAATATAAAAATAAAAATTAAAAACAGAATCTTAATATTATGTCAATTATTCAAATATAAACCAAGATTTTATTAAAGACGTGCTGGCATGTCATTCTAAATGTGTATCCAAGTAAGGAGAGAAAAAAGAAAATGAAAAAAAATACAAACACAAATAGGCAAAGAGCTGTGAAGGAATAAATAGAGGTGTCTAGTTGCTATTTAACTCAATCAAATTCATTCAACAATACATTTTTACATTGTGAAAAAAACTTCATTTTCTTCTTCTTCATAGCTTGAAAATCTCTATCAAATTCAGCAATGCGGCCTCCTAGCCGCGGCGTATTTATCTGTTTTGTTGTTGTCTCCCTCTTGTGTTACCAGATCTCGAATGTGGTAGGACAAGAAGGAGATAGCGATGTTGATTTAGATGATATTAAGGCAAATGCTAGTAAGTTGAGTTTCGAAAACCCAAAGATTCGCGATGCTTATATCGCGTTACAGTATTGGAAAACAGCAATGTTTTCTGATCCTTTTAACTTCACAGCTAATTGGACAGGACCTGATGTTTGTTCGTATGGTGGAGTGTTTTGTGCTCCTTCGTTAACGGATGATTCGATTAGAGTTGTAGCTGGCATTGATCTTAATCATGCTGACATTGCTGGTTCATTAGTTGCAGAACTTGGTCTTCTTACAGATCTGGTTCTTTTCCATCTCAACTCGAATCGTTTTTGTGGAGTTGTACCGAAAACCTTTAGCCATTTGAAGCTTCTTAGGGAGCTTGATTTGAGTAACAATAGGTTTGTTGGTGGGTTCCCTAAGGTAGTTCTTTCACTACCTTCTTTGAAGTTTCTGGATCTAAGGTTTAATGATTTCGAAGGACCAGTTCCTTCCCAACTGTTCGATAAAGATTTGGATGCGTTGTTTCTGAATGACAATAGATTCCGTTTTGGCATCCCGGAGAACTTGGGTAACTCCCCTGTTTCTGTTCTTGTGTTTGCTAATAACGATCTTGGAGGTTGCATTCCCGCGAGTATTGGGAAAATGGGAAAAACGTTGAATGAGTTGATATTGATGAATGACAACCTCACTGGGTGTTTGCCCATGGAGATTGGATTGTTGAAGAAGTTGACGGTGTTCGATGTTAGCTTCAACAAGATTCAAGGCTCATTGCCATCAACTGTGAGCAAAATGAGGAGTGTGGAGGAACTCAATGTGGCTCACAACAAGCTTACTGGGGTTATACCAGCTAGCATTTGCCAACTTCCAAGGTTGCAGAACTTTACGTATTCGTTCAATTACTTCACCGGGGAAGCCCCGGTTTGTGCTGCGACTAGATCTGGTGATGGTCAGGAAAACTGTATCGTTGGAAAGAAGAATCAAAGATCTGTTAAAGAATGCTCTTCGGACGATGCAAAACCGTATGATTGTAGGAAATCCAAGTGTTATAGCCCTTTTGCTACGTCTCCTTCGACGAAACCAAAACCAACACCAACACCAACACCAGCACCAAGAGGACCACCACCCCCTGCTTGGAAGTCTTCGGGTTCACATAACAAGCGATCTCCGCCACCACCTAAATCAACTCCTCTTCCTCCACCAGCACCTTACAAAAAGTCCCCAACGTATCGACATAGAAGTCCACCACCACCTACTCACAAAATTTCACCTGTAACTCATCATTCACCTCCTCCACCCTCACCCGTATATTACCACCCCTCTCCGTCGTCCCCACCACCCCCGGTGTATCACGAGCCACCTACTTACAAGCCTAAATCACCACCACCACCAACACCGTCATATGAACATCCAAAAACCCCATCACCACCACCACCAACACCATCATACGAGCATCCTAAAACACCACCACCAACACCGTCATACGAGCATCCAAAACCCCAATCACCACCACCACCAACACCATCATACGAGCATCCTAAAACACCACCACCAACACCACCATACGAGCATCCAAAACCCCAATCACCACCACCACCAACTCCCTCATACGAACATCCAAAACCCCAATCACCACCACCACCAACTCCGTCATATGAACATCCAAAACCCCAATCACCACCACCACCAACACCGTCATACGAGCATCCAAAACCCCAATCACCACCACCGCCAACACCATCATACGAACACCCAAAAACCCCATCACACCCAACTCCACCTACCCCACCTTGTAACGAACCACCACCTCCACCACCTAATTCACATTGGGAACCAAAACCATCGCCACCATACACCTACTCATCACCACCGCCTCCATCACCATCTCCTCCTCCTCCCACTTACTACTACTCATCACCACCGCCGCCACCACCATCACAATCACCTCCCCCACCCACTTACTACTACTCATCACCTCCACCACCACCACCATTTTACGAAAATATCCCTCTCCCACCGGTAATCGGAGTCTCCTACGCATCTCCACCACCACCAGCCATTCCATATTACTGAACAAGGGTTATCAATTAGCCTTTGATTTTCCATTATCAAAAAAAAAAAAGAATTCATTTTTTTTTTTATGAATTATGTATACTTTGTTATTTATTTTTTGTAATATTTTTATTTTGAGTTTGATTATATTTATGAAAAATTGGGATTATGGGCGGGAGTTAGTGAGGGGTTTAAGTTTTAACTATCAATATTTTAATATTGTTATTATTCAGTAAGGGTGGTTGTGTATAACTATAATTTTACTGTTTCTTTTAGTAAAAATCTCATTTATTTAAAACATCTTTGTGAATCAAGCTGTGAATTAACATATTATAAATGAGTTACTTCATGTTTCTATAGCATCCATAATTATTTTTACAAGTTAAATGTGTTGTGCTTATGTATATTCTCGTATTTCTTTTTACAATTTGCTTTGAAATGTTTTATTCGAGTTAATGGGCCTATCAAAATTAATTTCTCTGTCTTTAAATTTTATGTATTTCTTAAATAAAGTGTATCTTATCTTCGGATGAACTTCTTATGGCACCCTAGCTTTGCCCGCAAAGGTTAATCAGTCTGTGTTTAAAATTTACTGACTCGATTAATTTTATTTTGTGTCAATTAAACTCCTTAGTGGAGGCAAAATGTTCTGGGTTATTCGCACGAATGCTCTTATTTTATGGTGATTTTAATTTTTGTCTTTCAATACTTAACACAAGTTATGCCGTTTAATTCCTATAAAAAAAAATTATATCGTTAGAGACATAAGTTAAGTTTATTACTTATAAGTTATGTATTACAAGACATAATTTAGTTCCTACAAAACTTAGGCTGAACAGAAACATAAATTCAGTTTCAAAATATGATTCACAATCTACAAATTAGTATGTCTTACAACTTACCAGACGTATTTTCTACACAACATACGTCGACTGAGTCATAAGTTCAATTTCAAAATCCACAAAACACTCGGTTGTTAGAAAAATATAGAGATTCAGAGTATTGTACTGACTCTGTCAATCTTGAGTGGTCCACTACAAAATTAATTACTATGAAGTGTGAATTAGGTCAATATGCTAAAAAAAAATTGAATTTTCACAACTACTGTACATTGGCAAGACATTATTGCATTGCCAATATCTTTAAGAAATAGCAGTAATCAATCAATAGCAATAATTCACTACAAAATAATTTCAAATTATTTTACAATTCCAATTATTGAAACCAGCTGTTCAGTGGCAGAAAGCTGTCTCCTCATCAACAAATCTACACCACACCACCCCCACAAACCACCTGCTCATTTTCTACGGTCTATAGAAGGAAAATAAATGAGCACAAAATATAATTTTTGAAAAATCCAATAAAATAAGGACTTATTGGTGGAGTTATTTTAGGAAAAATATGAGAGAAAGTGACCTTCAGGTAGGAGGTGAGCCTGAGATGATTTGAATATGTCAAAAGGAGATGTATAGATGTTGTATGGACAGTTGGCACTGGCTAGAGGGCCTAAGGAAATGCGAGAGATGAAACTAAATTGCTTTGGACATGTCAAAAGGATATGTATAGACGCTCCAATGAGGAGATATAGATAGTTGACACTAGAGGACCTAAGAAAAACCAGAGGTAGATAGATAGTAGACCGAAAAAGTATAAAGGAGATGTGATTAGGACATGATAAGTTTCCTCCTTACATAAAATATGACCCCTAGAAGAGGTGTGGAGGTCGAAGATTTGGATAAACGGCTAGTAGTATAAAGGGATACTCTCTCCGATCTATATTATACGGTGTTTTTAGTTTTTATAATTAGTTAATTACTCTTTTTAAATTAATTGGTTGTAACTGATTTCCTTAATTAGAGGAGTAATTAAGGATTTTCAAAATACATGTACAATTAATTCTGAAAATTTAAATTAGTTCTTAATATAAGGCGGAAATCGGGGAGTGTATCTATGTTTAATTAATTTATTTTATTATTCTTTTAAGTAATAAATTCATTAATATTATTGATAAAAGACAAAAACATGTATATACAGTTCATGTAATTTGATTAGTTTCATTTTATTACTCTTAAAATAATAAATTCATTAATTTGATGTATCTATTATCAATAGATAATGTATCCAACAAACTAAACACTTAGATACATGAGTATCATACAAGAACAAATTGTGTCAAATACATGCGTAAATTTCCAATAATGCATAAATCTCCAATATATATTCATTAGATACATACATTAATAAGATACACTGATAAAAATTAGATACATATAATTGTATCTCAATAATGTATCAGATACATCAATAATGTGTCAAATACATGCATAAATCTCCGCTTATTGAAACCTTTCGATAACGTTCGTGGGTGGTCAGGACATCTCAACATAGCAGTGTTTGCTTCACCTTTTGATTCATTGGTGTTGCTTACTTCGCCTAGATCCGACAAAAAAAGTGATGCGAAGTTTCTTGGTTGATCCATGTATACGAGGTATGCAATCATTAACATCATCAATGTGGAATTTAATAAATCTATTAGGCTTGAAACCTCTGCTTACAACGATACCCATTGTCTCTGCACGCGGGAGGTGTCTCCCCTTGCGAGAAAAAATGGTGGATTTCTGAGGGATTGGTTTGAGAGTGAGAAAATCAAAGGCTAAGAATTTGATGCGTGCGTTGACCCTAACTCATACTCCTTGAGAGAAAGATATTTATTTTTTATTAAAACGCTAATTTTGGAGTTAAATATAAAAGTAATTAATCAATCAATGGGTATTGATTGTATCTCCAATAACATATGATATAAAATATAAAATCAATGGGTAATATATGTAAATATTTGAAAGTACGAGATAAAATTAATATGGTAGTGATATATAGCTAAGATAGTTTATCCATTTTTAATCTTCATTTGGCCTATGAAGGGTATATATTTATAGTCGAAGTGAGAAGTTGCGATGAGAACAATTTTCTTTTTATTTAATTTGAATGGTTCATATGACTTGAATTATTGTTCAATTAAATTCTAGAAGGAGTAAAACTACACTTAATTAGTTAAAACATATCACATGCATACTTGATAAATCTTATTAGTTTTTCGATTTAATTTGTCATGTTGCATTATTAGCACGTGACATAATTGTATTACTAGCTCTTTTTATTTGACTTGAGATGCTTATCACAAATTTGGATCTTTTGAATAAGAGCAGAAACTTTAATGCACCAGACTGCCCTTTTCTACTCTTGAACTAATTAAGTAAAAAGTTCTTATGTTGATAGACTAGCCGAATGGAATTGGTATGTTAATTAAATCATATATATTGAATTTAAGTAATTATCCAAACTATCATAATATTTATTTGAACTAAATGTCTTAAAAACTTAAGGGTGGTTTAATAGTAATTTGAAGATGAGTTATGCAGATACTAAATCTTTTATAAATAATGTTTGGTAGCTAGCTTAGAGATGAATTATGTAGCGATTAATTCCTACATAAATAATACCACATTCGTAGCCGGTTAGGAGGTAAATTTTCATGTATAAAATTAATATGGTGTTTAGTTTGCAATTTAGAAATCTACATAACTAATACATGTGTAAGTCATGAGAGAATCTATGTACGGAATAAGTAATACATGAATACTCTTCTTGATTTTTCTGGAAATAGATTCACTAGAACTATTCCAACAGATCTAGGAAATTTGCAACATTGTATAGGCCCAACTTTGAGTTCAATACACTTGGAGATAATGATTCTTGATTTCCTAATTGAATTTTTGAGTTTGCTAGACAATTCCTTTGGAGTAGAACTTTCGATTTCAACTGCAAACTTTTTTCTTTTTTGATAACCATGGTGTTCGGGCCAACTTTGGCGCTAATAATTCCATGGGATACCCGTCACCTCCCACCAGCAATGGGTGTCAGGTAACTCTGTCAACCAAGGCTTTGATAGATGGGAAGAATGACCTAGTGTTTTTGTCTCCGTTGAGCAACTACAAACTTTTCAGAGGAACTTAATGTACTTGATCTAGGTTTTAATATGATACATGGCACTGTTCTTGCTGGACTGGGAAACCTTGAAAATTTTACAAGATTATCACTCGATAATAACAACTTCAGGGGCAACGTTAACAAGTCTATAAGCAAGCTACAACGCCTACAAGGACTGGAGTTAGATGGAAATAAGTTTGCAGGGAAGATAACATACGTCCTGTTTTAGTAACTTGACAATGCTGACAACTTTATACATGCAGAACAATAGACTAGAAGGAAACATACCTGCAGATCTTGAATGTGTACCGGTCTAGTAGTTTTGCTAAACCTTACTGGAAACAATCTTGTTGGCAACATACCAAAAGTAGTTGCAGGTATATCTTCTCTTTCAATTTCTTTACAATTGACGCGTAACTTGTTGAGTGATTCTTTCCCATTAGAAGTTGGAAGGTTGACAAATCTCACATAACAAATTATCAGATTATAGCACTCCGGTATCAGCAATAACTAGTTTGGTGGAAGAATTCCACAATTCTTTTCAAATGCAAGTGCAGTTTCAGTTTCAAGGAATAATAAACTATGTAGAGGTCAGTCCATCTTTGATTTACCTGTAAGCAATAAACATAGAAATCCCTCTTCAAACAAAAAGATTGGTCCAGGAACAATAGTATCAATAACAGTTCCCCTTCTAGTTTTGCTTTTCTGTTAATTTGCTGCTTATTGCATAATTAGGCACCCAAGAAAGTGATATCTTGCTTCAACCTCTTCAACAGGTCAGCAAATTGGACATTCTTTTGATAATGATCTAGCTATGGCAGGAAGAATAACGGTCAGCAAATCGGACATTCTTTTGATAATGATCTAGCTATGGCAGGAAGAATAACTTATGAGGATATTTTTAGATCAACCAAGGGGTTCACTCAGGATAACCTGGTTGGTAGAGGAACTTTGGTTCGGTATACTAAGGGGAATATCTCTATAGCGGTCAAAGTACCATCTCCAGCATACCAAGAATGATTTGCAAATTACAATAAGCAAACAGTCAGAAGCCGTTAATGTTATTACATAAGTATCATATATATTTTGAAAGGAAATGTGCTCTCATGGCACACAATGTACATTTTTTTTCCTTTCAGAGATTATAGATAGAAAAAAGAACAAGTAAAGCTCCTTTTTGATTTGGAATCATCTATAAGATATTATTAACATCAAACAAACTGAAACAAATAAGAAAACTAAGCAAAACACCAATTGACAGATGAAGTAACAACTTATACCAACACATTGACACTCTCATTCTCCAGTCAGTGCTTTCTGCTCCTCTTTGAAGGTTGTAATTGAACTATTGTGTTAGCAACAGCACTTCCAAAGGCAACTGACAAATCTGAAAGCGAAACAATAACCAGGTCACTCTGGAACCTGTGCTCTTTTTTTGTTTCGGAATCATCTATAAGATTCATATTGAAATCGGGGATCAGAATCGTAATCAAACAAGCTGAAACAAATAAAAATACTCAGATAAACACCAATTGACAGACAAAGTAATAAACTATACCACTATGTAAGCACCTGTGTTCTCCAGTCATTGCGTTCGCATTTCACAATGGCGTTTTCCAACATAACTGACGAATCTGAAAGCAAAACAATAACCAGGTTACTCTTGTCTCTTGCTACTGCAGAGAAGATTAGACAAATTAAAATGCACAAACCCAAATGTACCTCATCTCCAGTAAGAGTTTGTACACACCCTAACCACTTGCCTCCACTTTGCTATTGAAGAAGTTCATTTGCTCATGTTTCCCCTATACATGGAATTCATCATTTAGGTTACGGTGCTTAAAAGGAACGACATCACCATAAATCCAAAAGGGGAAAAGGAAAAGAATATACACTTAAAATATAAAATAACTAGGAGCATGAGGTGCAAGTCATGTGCCTGTATCACCTTTCATGAATTTGCAACAACTGTGTTCTACTCAGGCAAGAAAATAAACTGTTCTCCCCTTGTTACAGTAAATTGAGAATCTCATTTCTAATTACATTAGAGAAAGCCTCAAATATTTATACAAGAGTAGTGAGAATCTCATTTATTGGCTGCTTTATCTGATCCTTATATGCACTAACATGATAGAGAAAGGAAGATAAATATGCTACATTGACGAGAAGGAACACAAATAGTAACTAATGACGCACCTATAGCTTTGACAAGATGCACAATAACCTCAGCTCAGCTTCCAAAGTACCCCTGGAATGAAATCATCACACATGAGAACCCTGTTTATGGAGAAACAAGTCAATTTAATCATTTACTACTATTTTCAGGCTATTAATACCTTTAGAAGCTTATGTTTTATCAAGACGAATATCAAAGCTTAGAGGAGCAGGAAAAAATTCAGAAAAATAATGTACTCCCTCCGTTACTTTTACTAGTCATGTTTCGCTTCACAAGAGTCAATTTAAAATTTAGATATTCTAAAACTATAGGAAACATTTCCTTTTTTCTGATATAGAACTATAGGAAACATTTTCTACGTACAGCTTTGAACTATATTTCCTTGAGCCGAGGATCTATCCAAAACAACCACTCTGCCACCAAGGTAGGGGTACGGTCTGCATACATTGTACTCTCCCAGACCCCACTTTGTAGGATTACATTGGGTATGTTGTTGTTGAAACTATATGAAACATACTATAAGTTGCACTCCTTCACATATTAACGTGATGAAAAAATACATCTTAAAAATATTGGTCAAAGCCCATGCAGCTTGACTCTCGAGAAGCGAGATGCGACAAGTAAAAGTGAACGGGGGAAGTACTTCATAACCATTTATTATCTCCTTTTTCTTAGAATATGCTTGCAGTGGTAGACACAACATTAAACAGTAGAAACTTGGGGGGGGGGGGGGGGGGGGGGGCTGAAACAGTAGTAGCAGGTAGAATATGGATTAAAGATGTGCACTGACTATTAAACCCTTGGATGCATGCAGATTGAATTCAAAAGCGCTAGTGAAGACTCTGCTGCACATTAGTTCTCTTAGGGGTCGTTTGGTTGGGAACAAGTTATCCAGGATTAATTATTTGGGATAAGTTATCCCATCACTATGGTATAAAATGGTAGGATAAGTTATTCCAAACTTGGCAACCAAATAAGACACCAAATTTTATCCTTGGAATATTTTCTTTTCCCAGGACTATTTATTTTTATCCCTCACACCAAACAACCCCTTAGTTTCAGTGCATCCTATAATACAAAAGCGTTAATATAAAAGTGAGGACAACATTATAACCGAGAAGTCAGAGTCCGGAGAAGAGTCTATGTATTGCAAATCAATGTTCCACAGCTCCACCTCTCTTTAAACATACTCTCCGTGATTGGTCACATAATATTCTGATATTCTTTTTGACAATGTCATAATGTTCTGATATTTTATATGGTCATTTTACCAAAGTTATATTTTTCTTTGATTGGAGTCCAATAGAAAGAAAGAGAAGAGGAAAAAATTAAGAATCGCTACCCTTTGGCAACATGCACTTGATCTAAGACATTAGTTGTAGAAACAGGTAAATGAAGCATACGCATAACAAAATTTTATCTCCAAGCTACCGAGTACCGATTACTCACTCAGTATGAGGGTCATCTTCAAACCAAATGGGAAAAAGATTAGCTATGTTACACGGATTTGTTTAATGGGAGCGTTCCGAGTACTGATCTGCACAAGTATACACTACGGACAACACCGATTTGCTAATTTTCAGTGTCCTTTTAAGAATCTGCATGAAGTACTGATACCCTTACTACCCACTGACACGAAAACGTCAAAGGCAAATGAATGATCCACATAACATAAAAAAGAAGTGCATCTGCTAGACTGTTATGCAGCAGAGCAAGTGATTAACCACATTGTCGCCGCCCATGCATTTTAGTTTACACCTTGAGTAAAATTTTGGGGGTAGAACATCCACCCTCACCATTTCTAACCCCACTGAAGAGGGGGTTGAAAGATTATCGACTAAAGACTGACGGACTGAAGTCTAACTTATATTTCTAGACTTAACGTTCTGCTCTTTTGTCCTGTGGTAATTGATTGACCAAAATCAGAAGCTTTACTTGAACTCGTTTCTTTTCTGAATTCTACCATAACGTATAAGTGGATCTCCATACGAAATTGCAAGCCATCAGCAGGCTAATGAAATTTCGCGAAGTGCAGAAGTCTAAGGTCTCAAAACTCTCAAGTTCGTTGGTTCAATTTTCAAGGATAACATTTAATGTGTATCTAATCTCCTCCCCCTTATATTGGCAATTGTTGAATTCTTCTTGTTACCTATTATTGAACTTTCCTCCTATAATGGGTAATTGTACTGTCATTTGCTTAAAAGTTAAAACGATAAATAATCCACGCTTAAAGGAACAATGGACGGAGAGCATTTAGACAACAGAAAATATAGAAGTTTTCAGCAGAAAAGGTCAGCATTTCATCAATCACAAGATACATCCAGATCACATCAAAGTAACCCAACAATATCAAGAAAGTTACAACAGCAAAAATATGCAGAAATTATTCCATTCTAAATTATAAAGCAGAAATTGATGTCACCTTCTCTATGTTTTCCTCTACCCCTTCTAAATTTTCTCCAGGAATATAAAGCACGCTTGTATCAGAATCCGATTGAATAACTGTTGATGAAGCATGAATTGTAGAACAGTGTTATCAAAGGCGTGCTGCCCTGAAGCGAGGCTCAAAACATGTTGAGCGCTTCGCCTCACTTTATGTGCGCTTCAATGTTAACATCAAGGTTCTAAGGCAAACTTTTCCTTGCCAATAAGCCTCTTATGAAGAAATGATACTAAACAATTGATATTTCACTTTATCATAAGAAAAATTCAATTTCTTTGGTCATAAATTTGTCATTCATGTTTATAATTATTAGTCTTGGACTAAACATATATATTTGTATTTTTTCTCCCTTTGCGCCTCTTTCATTAAAGCCCATGCTTTATTTGCGCTTTGCGCTTAAAGCCCCCACGGACCTTAGAGTTTTTTTGCGCTTTTCGCCTTTGATAACACTGCTGTAGAATGGGTAGATCAAGTAGTGGATTGTGTGACAAGCATTTTAAAGCCCACTTCTAAAATTCTGCTATTTAATTTGTTCTTATAAAATGCCATGATATAATTTAAATACTCTCTATAGCATGTATGTATGTTTGCTCAAAAAAGTTACGAAATTTGATGTTCCAAATTTAAAATAAAAATTAAAGCTTGACCCAACAAAAGGGGTAGTACTTTTATAAGTTAATGTTGAATATTATTAATTGTAAATTCTATGTCCATCTTAAAACAAAAGTGAGAAGTCATCCTCTCAGGATCTATAAATGGCAGTCCTTGACAAAAATACTTCATGGAGTACATCAAAAGAAAATAATTGGAATAGAAGTCTCCACCGAGGATTTAAGAGAGTAAATCAAGAAAAGATTAACACACCTATAAAAATGACTAGTAGTATTATTTGGAACAGAATGAGTCTGCACCAAGGGATTTATCTTGTGAATGAAAGCATATGCTGCAGGGAAAGAACCCTCGTCATTCTAACTGAGATCACAAGCCTACAAAACGAATGAGAAAATACACTTAAGACTTGAACAATTAATGTCATCAGTATTCTGTTTAAAGAGTGTGTCCACTACCTTGAAGATTGACATAAATTCTCCAAGTGTTCCCTTACTCTCCAAAACCTGCAACCTGTAAAGAGAAAACATCATCAGTGGTCAAAAAGATCAAGAAAGTCATGCGAGCTTCAGGCAGGGGGGTGAAAAGACAAATATGGCATTGAAAGAATCACAAGTCAAAGTATATGCAGATGGTTAAAAGAAAGTGCTGTTAAGCATAAAACAGTCATTTACCTCAACCGTGGCAGAAAAAGCAGAATGTTTGATCAAACCGGCACATATTCTGCATTTGCAATAGGATATACCTTGCAACAGGAAAGAAGAGCAAACTTCTTTTGGAAATACTCAAAGGACTGGATCAAAGTTTCACCTTTCGTTTCCTAAAGAAGTCCTTCACAAAGTTCTTCTTCAGAAGACGAATCCTCTGTAGACAAATGACCAGTGTCTTTCATTTGCCTATTCAACCCTCCCAGTAGACAATAAATTTCATTGGTTTGGCCACTGGAAGTATCTGCAACCAGAAAGGGAGAAAAGCCAGAACCCGTATCAACCCAAGCACATCCTGGAGATTTTCTTACACCGAAATCCCGCATCACAGTCCTCACGTTTGCCAGTTTGTTCCAACGCCCAGCATCCGCATACATATTAGCAATCAACACATAGTATCCAGGATTAACAGGCCTCAGCTTCAGCAGCTTCTCAGCTGCCCATTCTCCTATTTCAGTATTCCTATGAATCTTACATGCTCCAAGGAGAGTTGCCCACATTTCAGGTGTTGGTTCATAAGGCATCTTTATGATAATTTCCTCTGCCTTTCTAAGTAGACCAGCCCTACCAAAGAGGTCAACCATGCAAGAGAAGTGCTCCAGATGAGGACTTAAACCATAAATACTTTGCATCTTTTCAAATAGTTTCTGGCCCTGCATCACAAGGCCTGAATGACTACAGGCTGACAAAGCAGCAACCATGGTCACATGGTCTGGTTTTATATGGAGTCTTATCATCTCATTAAATAGTTCAATTGCTTCTTTTCCTTCACCTTGAATACCATATCCAGCTATCAGCGAAGTGTAGGTAATTGCATCTTTCTTGCTCATCAAATTAAATAGCTTTCTAGCTACAACTACCTTTCCAGATCTTGCATACATATCCACAAGTGAATTCCACAAGAGCAAATGTTCTTCAAACCCTTCACGCCTTGTAAGATAGCAGTGAAATTCTTTACCATGTTGTAAATTTGCCACCCTAGCACACAGGGGGAGAATGCTTGCTATAGTGATATAATTTGGCTCAACACCAGAAAGCAGCATTTCTCGAAAAAGAAAGGAGGTTTCCTCAGACCTATCCCAATGTGCAAAGCCAGATATGACTGTATTCCAGGTAATTACAGTTTTAGAGTCAACACACTGAAACAAAATATGCGCCTGCTTAAGGGCCTTGCATCTGGCATACATGTTGATTAAAGCATTTCTTACATTATCAAAATCATCAAGGTGACTTCGAATCACTAAACCATGAATTTCTTTTCCAATTTTTAACAAACCAGAGTGGGAACATGCACCCAAACCAATAAGTGTTGCCACAGGTTCTAGCTGAACTCCACAAGTTCTCATTTGAGAGAACAATTTAAGAGCCCCAATAAAGTTACCTGTCTTCAAGCAACCTCCAGCTATGGTGTTCCAAGTAATAATATCCATTTCAGCACCAGTCGCGCTCATTTTATCAAAAAGCTCAAAAGCTTTACTCCACATACCTCTGGAAGCATAACCAGAGATCATCGAATTCCACGAAACTGCATCCTTAATTTCCATCCTTTCAAATATATCATGTGCAACATCAAGTTCCCCACATTTCGCATACATGGAAACTAAAGCATTCTGGACAAACAAGTTACCCTCTAGGAAACTAGCATCTATAGATTTGTGAATATCCCTGCCAAAAACAAGATTTAACTGTTCACCACAGGCCTTTAGAACAGATGGATAAGTAAAATCATCGGGTCTTACACCTCTATTCACCATCTGCCTATAGGCAGAGAATGCCTCTTCATTCTGCCCCCTTCTAACATAAGAAGAAATAAGGAGATTCCACGGGAGAGGGTGCAAAATATTTGAAGTTTCGGCAATTACATGAGCATCATCAAGTAAACCAAAGGTCGTATAGAATGTAATTATCCTTGGCACCAAATTCCAACTGTGTGCAACGCCCAAATTTATAATGTGGGCATGAATTTGTTTCCCTTCGGAGAGTGACTTATAATTAGTACAACACAACAAAAGAGACGATAATGACTGTATGACAAGATCACAAGGGGTTTGAGAGGAGACATGAGTCCGAATTAGAGAAAAAGTCCTAAAGGCTTTGCATGTGTGACCTTGGCCTGCAAAGTCCTTCAAGGTTGTCAGGAGGCAATCCACCATAGATTCATTACCTGCTTTACAAGGCCCTGAAATACATTCATGAAAACTACACAGCAAGGTCTGGCCACAGTTTTGGGGTTCTGATTCTCTAACACTCCTCCACTTTTTAGGTATGAACTTCTCAATTTGGGACAGAGGAAAGTTTCTTGGTTGTGCACTGAAGCGGGAGGGCATAAACTAAAAATGGTAAAACTATAATTAGTAATGACAAAGTTGTGGATGGATATCGTCTGCATTTCCCACGCATTTGCAACACCAACAAACAGTCTGTAACAGCTTAAAAAGATTGATTTTTAGCCAATCCACCCCTGCAATAAGAATTATATTATATAAGAGATACAATAATGGCAAAAAAATCCTTAATACCCTGCGCATTTAATTAAAAATAAGATGCAAACCAAAAAAGAAAATAATCATTAACCTTTCTAACACAAGATTAAAGGACATTCTACTTATCTTTTACTTTAAGACCACAAAATTCTAAAGTATTTTTTACTTTCTCAAACTTCATGTTAAGCCGAAACAGGACAAACAAATTGAAATCAGATACCAGAATGGTCATCAAACGAACTGAAACAGATAAGAAAATTCAGCAAAACGCCAATTGACTGAAAAGCTAACAAATTTCACAGTCACTGCTTTGAGGTTTACCATTACGTTGGCAAGTGGCAACTACATTTCTCCAACTGAACTAACAAACTTGAAAGCAAATACTAACCATATTACTCTTGATACTGCAGATAAGATTTAGATAAATTAAAAAGAGAACAAACCAAAAATGTACGTATCTCCAGTAAGAATTTGTGCCCCCTCCGCCCTAACATCAGCCTTCTAACTTTGTTGCTTGAACAAGTTAAGCAAAAACGGTTCAATGGTCAATAGAAGTGAAGAGGAAGGGCAAAAGGAAAAGAAAAGAATATACACTTGCAATATAAAATAAATTTGATACATTTTAATATCTATACACATTACTTTACTTTACTATAAGCTCCTCCACATTCTCACTTCTAATATATACAAGCAAACATCCAAACACTAACTACCCCCCCCCCTTCACCAACACTATCTACGGATCTACCCCTCCCCCCTCTATCTAAAGAAACATCAGTCATTAAACTTCATTTTCCTGACCAACATCCAAACACTAACTAACCCCCCCCCCCTCTTCACCAACGTCCAAACACTATCTACGGATCTACCCCTCCCTTCTCTATCCAAAGAAACATCAGTCATTTGTTTTTTACGACCGATAAAATCCCTCATGAGTTAACTGGCGCAACACCAGTTGGCACAAAAGTTCGAAACAGCATCAAACTTGTAATCAGTATGAGCAATGGAAGTGCAAAAACAACAACAAGAGACATATATTTCAATAACAAAATCATTTGAAGTACAACAGAGAAACCATAATATTGAAAAAACAAATTTTTTAAATAAGTTCCTAGAACACATTTTCCTCCTCATTATAGCCACAATTTCATTATGTTTGATACTTTTTCCAGTTACCAAAGCAATACAAATTGCCCCTTTCAAGTACAATTACATAAGATATTTATTAAAAAGTTAGGATAAGGTCCAATGTTTATGTTATTTATGGACTAGTTGTGTTAATTGATGAACCATGAAACAAGATTGAATATGGAAAAAAAGCAAGACTTATAGTACGGTACTAAGACCTACAATGTTATGCCTCTAAAGTTCAACCTATGCATAAAATGAGTAGCTCAGAGACTCAAAAAATCAGAGGACATAGAAGATAGAGTCAGTTGAGATCGAAAATATAAAGACTAACCCCAATTTGCCTCTGAGGAACCATGAAAACACATTGTTATGGCACAGATACCTCAACAGCATAAACTAAAACACAAAAAGAAAGCAAAGACAGACACTTTTTGATGCATACCTCAATGGGTGCTTGGGGTAATTCGAGAGAGTTGCTGGTCACCACCATTAATGGAGGACGAAAACTCTAAAATACCCTGAAATAGTCAGGTCGGGTCGGTCAATTGGAGCCTTGAGATTTTATTCAAAAACATGAAAATTATTAATTTCACCCCCAATTTCTAAACATCATTTGATGTTTAAATTTAATTTGGTTGTTAATAGATGAAAAAAAATTGTTCAAAATTTTTTTGTTTTAAAATGTTATGAATTAAATTTTAATTTTCAAAAATTATTGTGTATTTACTAATTAAAAATTAATTTAAATTAATGTTCAATTATTTTAAACTCTAGATATTTTTAATAATTATGTTAGAAATATTGACTAGTTAGCTAATTTTTCCTTAAGAAAATTCACTTCTGTTAGATTTTTTCCTTATAATTTATCTAATCCAAATTAATATATCGGCCATATGACCCTTTATTTTTAAAAACAAAAAACAAATTCAAATCAAAAGACGTAAAAGACTTGTTAAATGAATACTATAATTTATTGTTAAATTGTTTACTTGTGTAAATACACTAAGACAAGCGATTGGTTCAATTACAGTCTTCAGTCTCAATGAGTCATGAATTAGTTTAATTTATATTTTTTTTACATTCTTTAATTTAATCCAAAATTATTTCTTAAACATGCTTCAACTAGTTCTATTGTTCATTATAAATTATTTATTATAAGAATTATGATTACGTGATTGGTTTTTTAAAAAAAAATGGATTATAATGCAGGTGTATTATTTCGGGTGAAAAAATTATAGGAAAAAAATATGCTGGGTGGAATTTTTATTTCATCCAATAAGAAAATAACAAGTAATAAATAATATTTTAAAAAATAAAATAAACATGGGGTTTTTAGTTTTCGAAGATGTTTTCAACACTTCTCTCGATTTTAAATTAAGATCCTCACACTCCTACAAGAGTTTGAGACTATTTACAAAATCATGATACAAATTTGGAGGTGTATTTAAGTGAGTCCAGTTAGTCATGTAGAGAGATACTTTTAAGTCTATCAATAATCTGGGGACGGAATTAATAATTTACCTCAAGTTCAGAAGTGTTTTCAATACTTTTTTTTTTTTTAATGAAGAAGTTTCCAAACAAGTTTGTTGCCCTAAATAAGAGGAATTCAAACTTATAGTACTTTAAGCTCATTTTAATAGATGAAATATTGTCATCTTTTTTCTTGTGGATGGTTTGTTGTGATCTGTTCGAAAAACATTAAGTTAATATTTCTATTTAACAACTAACTGTATTATTAATTGTTAAATTTGTTTATTTAGTATTTTTATTTGATTTGAGTAATATCATGTCAATAATTATTCGGTTTTATAGAAATTTAATGTCCAACAAAATTGTTTTCTGGTTGATTGTATTCAAGATTTTGCATACAATGACAGTGATTCAGATTGAAATCATACAATTAAATTATTTACTTGTCATAATCAATAATAAGTATTACTAAGATTATTGTGTTGATGGATTTGAGACTTGATTAACATCTAGCAAATAGTAACACCAAACAGATATTTATGTTCGCATTTTAAAATTAGAATTTAAATTTAAAATTTATAAATTTTTTGGGAAACTTACAAAATTGTTACTAGTTTCGGAGCTATCTACACTCTAGTTTGCAATATTGCGAGATAAATGTATCTCGCGATATATAAAGTCAAAATTAAGTGTAATTTATTCTCGATACAATTATCCAAGTAGATTTGCATGTATCTGAATACATAGCAAGTCTCGCTCGCCTCCCTCCCATTTCGCCACTCATATGTACATAACTATCTCGCTCGCCACTCTCATATATACATAACTATCTCGCTCACCTCTCTCCTTATTTTAGTGTATCTGGAAGCAAAAAATACATGTATTTAGATATATCTTTCTCAATATATAGTAGAAAACTCTTAATAAGTGATAAAAATACGTAATATTTTAAAAGTATAGATAATAATAGTATATATAGTAGTGGACTATATCCAATTATATAGTTTTCTCCAAAACAATTTTTATAAAAAGTGGATTGCCCAACCCACATAGTGATGGGTTGGACTAGCTATTTTAGGGCCCATCAATAATATGGATCAGCTAGGCTTGAACCGTCAAATTTCAAAACCCGTGTGAGCCAGTTCTGATGAGCTGGCTAATTTCAATGTTACTTTTTCTCTGTTGTCATGTCACAGTGTTGATGATAAAAGAGTGGTGCTGAGAGGTTCTAATGGCATGCCAGAAAGAGTTACCATTGAAATTTACATCTCAATCAGTAGTCTATATAAGAATGTCTAGTAGAGCTTTGCTAAGATTTATCCATGGAAGCAATAGGCAGGAAAACTAAGATGGTTCCTTGGTCTGTTCTTCCTTAATGAGGCAGCAACAACAACAACATACACAGTGTAATCCCACAAGTGGGGACTGGGGAGGGTGGTGTGTACGCAGACCTTATCCATATCTTGTAAAGGAAGAGAGATTGTTACCGAAAGATCCTCGGTTCAAGTCAAGCAATACAAAACAGGTTTGAAAAGGAGATGTTGAAAATAATAGAGAAAAGAACAATGACATCTGGAGGAGATGCTAATATTTCATGTTAGTGTTGCTGTCCTACAAATCCTAATGTTTGATGAAATGCATGAGTCCAATGGGAGACAGAGGAGTACAAGTCTGTTCAACTTTGTAGCAGTAATACACTATACCTCCATACACTTCAAATTGAGTAACATTAACGTAATAGAATAGATATATCTGCAGGAAGTTGCAACTCCTAAAAGCTACATTTGTTTAATTTTTTTCCATAATACATAAGCATGATACATGATTCTTGTTCCCGTTACTATTATCCAACACTTTTGGTTATCAATATTGATCTGGAAACCTCATTGGCACATGACAAACACCATCAAGGATATTAAAAATGTTCTGCAGCAAGCACGTTAACTGTCGATGTCAACATTAGAAGCTGCCTGATCGTCAGTAAAAAGCCAAGATGGAGGTGGCCAGAAAATATCTGCATATTCAAGGAAGGATGATACTGAACCAAGCTTACCATCTTGCAAGGTAATGATACCTGTGTGTTGATCATGTAATCCTTTATATCTAAGTTTCACTTCCTCGCTAAGGTCATTTCCCGAGATGTCCACAATTATATCTCCATTCTTATAGTAAATACAGTTTCCTCTGCACTGATCACCAAAATCTGATGAAGAAACAGAGAAACAACAGTCATCACCAGCAAAGAAAATTCGATCACCTAACGTATGCACTCTAATCCACTGATGTTGTTCTTCATCAAGCCGGTAAGTCTTAATTTCCATGGGACTGTTCCTTGAAGGTCCAGAACCTTGCAACTCCGTCTTAACATCAGTATCTAAAAACATATCAACCAGAAACAACTCCCTACCTGATTCCACTAGTCTTTTCTTTCTGCCCCATTCGTTAAATAAGCTTGAAGATAATATCTTTACGGTGGAAGATACATTGGTCTCGTTAAACAAGAAGTTAAACAAGAAGGGGTCATACATTATGGTCTCTCCATAAGTATCAACAGCATAAAAATTCCCTCTATACACACTAATATCAACAATCTTATTACGAGTGGGATCTTTCAAGGTAGTCCAGTCGTCATCCCCTGACTTAAAACACAATAAGTGATCCAAAATACCAATTGCCATTAGAGAAAAATGAGTGGTTTGATCATTACAAATAGGCAATATTTTTTTAAATATACCCCATCCGGCATAAGGGTGACAATTTAGCTTACCGTTTAAGAGCAACTTCACATGATAGGATTTACAAACTTGAGAAACACGAAAATCTAGTAAATTAAATCTCTTAGCATCAGACACAAACTTGATTCCTCTGTTGGTTAGAGGATTCAAAATCTTCAATTTTCCGTTTGATGTTTTTAGAATCTTGACCAACCAGCCTGTGCCTGTGTGAGGAGGATGAGGAAGTTGGAAAACATAAACTGTGCATTCAATTAAATAAAACTTAGATTTTTCATGATAACCTTCGGTCATGTTGTTGGGAAAGTTCAGTTTGGGGATTTTGAAATTGGGAGGAATTGCTGAACGACATAAACTGTGCATTCAATTAAATAACAATGAGGATTGATGGGTAATTTGATGGGAAACTGAGATTTGGGGGTTTTGAAATTAGGAGAAAATGCTGAACGCCATGAACGGCAGACTGCACGAATGCGAAGGATATCAATATCACTATTAACAAATTTACTAATTCTTTCAACAAGTTCTATCGGAAGATCAGACCAAAGACCCATCATAAAACCCTAGCAAAGCTTTTTCCAATCGGAGTTAAGAATGACTACAATCTAACTAATTGAATAACATATTTAATATCCGAATGAGAAAATAAAAAAATTAATTATATGATTAATTATACTTCTCACTAATCAATGACTCTATAACTAATAGGACATTGTATTCCTTGTTATGCTCCGAATCAGTTTCTTTTCCTTTTGCGATTTTAGTAGTGATTTCCGTAAATTAATGATTTAGATCATTTCTTTTAATTAATTTCGTTTTTTATTTTCCTTAAAATAGATGAGATTTTAACTACGAAATATAATTATTAAATTTTTAGTGATTTCATTGATTTTGTTTTTTTAGTATTGAAATGAATTTTTTGTGCTTTATCTTTAATAGGGAACTTGATCACGCTATTAGTTTGCATGATGATATTTATTAATAACAAAATATTAAAATAACAGAAAGGATAGTAAATATTACTAAACATATTTCAATCTTAATTAAATAAAAGGGAATCATATGGAAACAACAATAAAGAATAATTGAAAGAAATAAAAAGCTATAATAGATATTTATTTTTCTTCATTAATTAATAAAGAATAGGAGAAATCAAATATTGATCTAAATTTTTGGTGTAATAAAAATCCTTACGAAGTGAAATTTACTATAGTCTTTTGATAAAAGATTTTATAATAGAATTCACTTTTCCATTTCTTATTTCATGTTTTGGACATATATTTTTTGATAATAGAGTTACTTTTTCTTAGGATAGAATACATTTTGTCACTTTCTTCCAAATCAACAGAACTACACAAGCCAATTTGTAAAAGTACTTGGGGTGTGTTTGGTAAGAAGGAAAATGTTTTCTTGGAAAATAAGAGGATTTTGAAACATTTTTTAAAAGACCCTGATGATCATTCCAAAATCAGCCCCTGAGATTTGATCTAGAAAAAAATAATTTAAAAATATTTTTTTTGACGGGGTCACTTAAAAAAAATTGATGGGGGGTGGCGTAAAAATGAAATTTTTAAAATTTGAAATATTTTCCAAGAATAATTTCTTAAAAAAAAAAAAACAACTTGACGAAAATTGCCTGGGTGGGGTGGCCGGGGTGTAGGGGTGGTATAAAAAATTAAAAAAATTAAATTTGAAATACTTCCTAAAAATAATTTTTTTTTTGAAAAATTGACTGGGGGGGCGGGGGAGGGGGTGACCTGAATGGGAGTGGTGAAGGAGTGCATAAAAAAAATTAAAAAAATTAAATTTGAAATATTTTTCAAAAGAATTTTTTTTATTAGGGGGGTAGGGGTAGGGGTTGGGTGAGGTAAAAAAATCTTAGAATTTGAAATATTTTACAAAAATAATTTTTAAATTTTTTACTTTTTTATGGGGTGACTGATTTGGGGTAGGGATGAAAATATATTTTCAATTTAAAAAATAAGAAAATTTAAAAATTTTAATTTATTTTTCGAATGGAGAGGGCGAGTACAAGGTATGGCATAGGGTAAAAAAAATGAAGAATGAAGTAAAGTTTTGGAAAATGTTTTCCTTAATTTTGGTAGGGAAGTCATTTTCCTTAAATTTGAGAAAAATGAGTTGATTTGAAAAACATTTTAAGCCAACCAAACATGGAAAAATTCGAAAGCCAAACACACCCTTAATGATCTATATTTTTCTCTTTTTATCATTTCCTAGATCAAACAAAAATTTGTAGAGAGTCCCGTTAAATCCAAAGAAATTTAGAAAAATCTATTATTCTATAGTTCAAAGTCAAAAGGCGATAATAAAAAAACAAACTACATGATCATATTCTATAGACACAATGGAATTTTGATGAAATAAATCATATTCATTTGTGAATTATAAATCAAAGAAAGAAGAAGAAGGAAAACGGTAATTAAGAGAATTTAATTAGCATTTTTTGGGTTCACATGTGAAAATTGGAGTAATAAAGATACCTAGTTGATAAGTTAATGGAAAAAATCGTTACAATAAGCTAATTAGGAAAAATTATATTTTTGTGATTACTGCTAAATTTTAGTCAATCAGTTACATCTTAGAATAGGAACGTTTTTTTAATAATTACTGTCATTTTATAATCCCTTTTCGAGAAAGAGTTAAAGGTAATATATGAATGCTCATAACGAGGAAAGAGATTAATTTTTCAAAAAGATTTTGCATAGAAAAAGAAGAAAAAACTCCAAAATTCTGAGACAATAGATAAATAATAATAGAGGTTAATGAGGAATACCACGTCAGTCTGTTTATTTTCAGCTTTATAGATATTCTTTTGTAGGGGTGTGTATTGATTTTGATCTTGTTGTAGTAAGGTGACAACTGAAATTGGATACTACATTCCCCGTTTCCCTGATTTTGAATTTTTTTTTTTGTATGTATCGCGATCCAAAATCACAAATCATGATAACACTTAAGTTCTCAATCGATAGTTAAGTCAATCCACTAGTTCTACCAAATTAATTAAATAACTAAAGTAAAAAGATAAGCGGCAAGCATAATTTCTCAAACACTAAGAGCATGCTTGACATTGCTATTGAAAACTGCATATCTCAAACACTATTTAGCCTATAATATAATGTCCATATGAAAAATCCATGACAAGCAAAAATATCTTCTTTAACTTTTACTCTAATCTACTTTTCTTCAATATTGATTCGTGGATTACTCGGACCAAGTTTTGTTGTGTTTCTAATTGTGCTAATCAAGCAAACAAATCTTAGTTTTTTGTAGAGTAAATTTTAGGAAAAACAAACATAAAAATCATATTAACGCTCTATAGCTACAGTTTTGTTATTTAAGCTGCATAGCAGACATAGTTTTCTATGAAGCATCTGATTTGTATAAATCGCGGTGATTTGTATAATCAGATGTCTGTGTCTATGAAAATTGTGATTGTATATGTATATGTTCTTTGTGTTAGGCTAGAGTAGCGAGCGAGATTAGGAGAGAGAAGACAGATGCTAGCGAGAGTGTGTGTGTGTGTGTGTATATATATATATATATATATACCAACTATATATCTATCTGTATTAATAATTGTGTTTGTATATCTGCATAAAATTTGAATTTGTATACAATTGAATCGAGTTAAAACATTTGTATTTAGGCTTGTCCTAACACGACCTTACATGTCTAGTATTTCAAATAAAAAAGGCAACATTCGAGGAGAAAACATTTTAGAAGCGGACAGATCGTCAATAAAAAGCCAAGATGGAAATGGCCAAAAAATATCTGCATGTTCGAGGAAGGATGACAAGGAACCAAGTTTACCATCTTGTAAGGTAATGATACCTGTGTGTTGACCATGTCATCCTTTATATCTAAGTTTCGCTTCCTCGCTAAGGTCATTTCCCGAGATGTCAACAATTATATCTCCATTCTTATAGTAAATACAGTTTCCTCTACACTGATCACTAAAATCAGATGAAGAAACAGAGAAACAACAGTTGTCACCAGGGAAAAAAATTCGATCAACTCACGTGTAACATCCCGCCTTAGAAAGAACGATTTTGGAAAGAGTAAATTTGAAAATTTTGGCAAGTTATGCTAAGTATGAGTTTTGGGTCAACTTCAAATGACCATAGCTTTCAGTACAGGATGAGTTAGTGTCCCATAAGATATCAAATGAAAGGTCTTGGAATCCTCTTTCCAACGCCACCAAGTTTGCTAATTTTCAAACTCGTATGAGAGAGATATGATCATTTGAAGTATGTTTATCCAGTTAAGGAAAGTTACCCGAATTTAAGAGGGGTGTTTTGGTCTTTTCCTTACCCTTTCAGATTTTAAGCGAATTTTGGTAATACTTAGGGGTCTAAACTGATTTGGTTCAGTTTTTCAAATTCTAATTTACGCTAGGGTTTTGAGAGAATTTCAAGAAGAGGAGAAAAGGTGAAAAGTCAAGGCGTTCATCAAGTTTTATTGCGATTCGAAGGTTGTTTCGCCAAGGGTTTAATCCGTAAAAGGTATGTGAGTTCTCATAGTGTTGGGTTCGTTCACCCACACACCAATCATGTTATTTTCAGCAAAATTTTGTTCTTGAAGTTTAAGAGTTAGAGTTCTTGATGAGTTTTCTTGAATTTCCTTTCGTAATCTTGATTATTGAGGTGTTGATGAGTTCTTGCGATGCGTTTGTGTATTTTGAGAGTCGTTTGAGTAGATTATTGTATACTAATGTTGGGTATTCGAATCTTAGTGAGTTGGGAAGAAACCATTCGATTCTAGGCAAAGTGGGGTTAGTGCGCCCCAGTTTGTGCTCTGGCGCCCTACGCCAGCCAGTGCGCCCCAACTACCTTTCAGTAGTTTAGGGACTGGCACCCAGCGCCACTCAGTGCACCAGGGCCGTCTGTGTCACGCCTCGATCCTACACCTTGGGCGGGACTGGCACTCGAGAACCATTGCTGGCCCCAAACGAACCCTTGGCCTGACTTACTTACTCAACGGAAGACTTTTACTCAACAGAGACAAATCTATGTAATAAAATAGAATGTTATAAGGGAACATTCAACTGGCCAATAAGGCAAACTCAAGTCTCAACATAATAGAATGAAAATGAAAAGACTAAAGAACTAACATCTGATTGTCTATGAAGTCTCTAAAACAATTGAGATGGATGTCGGGACAAGATCCACGACATCCTAATGAACTAAAAATACTGAAAGCAATAAAAAGGGATCCTCCGTAAGCAATGAGGCTCACCAACAAACTCTGGAGCTCAACTAGAATCAACGATGCACTAGATGCTGATCCTGGTTACCTGTATCTGCATCATTAAAAGATGCAGGCCAAATGGCATCAGTATACGAGTATGCGAGGGGAAATTTAAAACAAGACATAAGCTTGAAAGGAACTGAAAGAACAAACCTGGTGTAACTCAACTCAACTGAACTGATTTCGATACAAAGCAATAACATAAATGCAATATAAAGAAAAACTTTTAAAACACGGATATCAACTCTGTGTTAATTCATTTTTTGTTCAAACGTTTCTCTCTCTTCTCAAAATTTTCTCTTGTTAGTAGTCAGTCTCATCTATTTTATTTTCATTTTTGTTCAATAATCTTCACTTTCTTGTAATGGACGGTTTGTTATCAGTACTAATAAAACATGGTGGTAGATGAGATCCTTCAGGTTAGTATTCTTTGCGAGTTTTTATTTGTATTATTATACAAACCAAACGTAAAAAATGAACAGTGATATTGAATATTCTTTTTCCAGATTTTGTTTGTGTGTAATAGTTTTTATTATGATGTTTTTGAAAATTTTATAAAATTTTATTCTTTGAAATTACATAAAATTTGTTTGAAATTAGTATAGATTTTGATATGACCATTCATTTTTTTTATGTTTCTGGTTAAGAAAATTACTTTAAATTTATTTGAAATTGGTGTACTGGTTATACCATATTGGTACGATTTTGGCATTATATTGGAATGAATTTCGTATTCTAATTAACTAATAAATGAAAATTAATATTTAGCAGTGGTATTATTTTGGTATTATTTTGGTATTATATTGGAATGATTCTAGTGTGAAAAAGCGAAGACTTATAGCATGAAATAGGTATAATTTTGGCATGAATTATGTATGGAAATTGCGCATAACAATTGTATTAAATTTGTATACTGATTTCAGTTTTTTTTTTTTTGTGTATAAATTTTTAATTATGACATTTTTTTAAATGTGTAATGTTATATTTTAGTATGAACATGAATTTGTTCATTATTTGTCTAAGCCATTTTTTAGTTTTTGGCAATTGATAATGTTTTTTTGGTATGATTTCTGGTTTAAATTGATTTTTTTGGCATTATATTAGAATGTATTTTGTGAATAATAATGTAATGAATTTGGTATATTGTTTGTTTAAGAAATGACAAGTAAAATGTATAAGTTGAAATTATTTTGGTATTCTAGTGGCATGATCCTGGTATGAATAATTTATAACTTTTGGCATGAAATAGGTATGAAATGTGTGAATAAGAGTTGTATGAAATTTGTATACTGGTACAACATATGTATTTTTACTTTGTATCCTATAATACCGACACAATGAATTTTTTATGGAACAGGCAAATATGTACAAAATGATGAGATACCTTGCGGACATGCAATGCCAGTTCTTAGGTACGGAAGACTGCATGAAACTGATTACTGCTCTCCCTTTTATACCTTGAAGAATTTTGAAGATGCATATGCGATCCCTATTGAACCTCTAACATGCGAGAGTACGTGGGATATACCAAGTTATGTGTATGAGCCTAAATTGTTGTCGCCTTGTTAAAAAAGAACTGTAGGAAGATTGCAACTTGAACGCTGGAAGGGGTTTGCTGATGTAAGATTCAAAAGGGTTCCTTAGATCTTTCCTTAGAAGCCTAGAGAATGCCTTGGAATTCTCTAAACTAGTAGAGAGTTCTAGAAGGGGGACTAGATATTTTCCAAGAAAGCTTTAGAATTTCCTAGAATTAGTAGAGAATTCTAGAACATGGACTAAAGTGTAAATAAGTAGGGACTTTTAAAGTAAATATTATTTACACTTAGGCCTTTAGTAGGTAGTATAAATAGAAGGGCCTCTCATTTGTAAGGCATCCAAGCTTGAAGCAAGCAATCACACAAGTTGTAAGCAAATATTCCAAGCAATACAAAAGCCTTATTAAAAACCTCTCTAATCTTCTAAGTCTTTCTTTGCATTCTTTTAGCAATCTTAGTTTCAAAGGCTTAGCTTACAAATCTTGAAAGAGTAGTGAGTAAGTTGTCAAGTGCTGCACGGAGCTTTAGCCAAAACTCTAAGTCCGTGACAACGTGGTATCAAAGCAAAGGTTTGTACTAAGGGAATGACTAACAAAGGAGACGTAAACGCCACTAGCACCACCAACGTCCGTCCGAATGGTGGAAAGAAGAACCGCAAGGGAAAAAAGCACCTTAAAAGTAGCGAGGAAATGTTGCTCGACCTTACACCAAGTGAGGTGCTAACATCTCACCCACCTTCGACCACTGAAGCAAGTGACGATGAACGTGGTAAAGAGCCCATTGACGTCACACCTGGAGATGAGTGGATCGCAAGGGTTGAAACGGCGAGGCAGGCCGTTGAGATATTAGGCAGACGCTTGAACAAGGTTGATAGCAAGTTAAAGACTCTAGAGGACTCACCCTTGAGGAGACCGACAACATCCGCAAGGAGTTGGAGGGCCGCCATCGTGCCGAGTTTGAGATGAATGAGGTTATCACTTCCTTGGAGTGTCGGCTCATGGAGGCGTTGAGCACGATTGAGACCATGAAGGCCGAGATGAAAGCACTTAAGGAGGGCGTGGAAGTTGGAGGATCATCGTCGCTTTATTGAGATAGGGAGGCCAAGGTCGAGGCCCCCAAGCCACCCATGTTCAAAGGCGTTCATGACGTGCAAGAGGTGGAGAATTTCCTTTGGCATTTAGAGAATTACTTCAAGTGCAACAAGGTGAAGAGTCATGAGAGTAAGATCAACACTGTTGTGTTGTACCTCTTAGAAATGGTCATGCTATGGTGGAGGCATAAATAGTCGGAAATGGGGAAGGGACTTTGCACCATCAACACTTGGGAGCAATTTCAAGTAGAGTTCAAGAAGGCTTTCTTCCCCAACAACGTCATTTATGAGGCGAAGCGCAAGTTTAGGGAGCTGAAGCAAACTGGCAGCATACGCACATATGTGAAGGAGTTTACCACCCTCACGCTTCAGATTCCTAACCTCACGGATGATGATATGTTGTTCCACTTCATGGATGGGCTGCAAAATTGGGTCAGGACGGAGTTGGAACGCCGACAGGTTAGGACTATCGATGAAGCCATCACGAAGGCTAAAGCTTTGACAGACTTCAGGCATGAAAAGCCCGACAGAGCCAAAGGAGAAGAGAGAAGAGGTAGTCATGACCAAGGTGGGGGAGATCGTGGCAAAGTCAAGGAGCAGCGGCCACATCCCAAGAAGCATGATACCTATAAGTCCGATAGCAAGAAGTTTGGATGTCAAAGCGATGTCGAGAGAAAGACAGAGCCTACAAAGAAAAATGGTTGCTACATATGCGGTAGGCCGCATGGCTATGCAAGGTGTCCTGAATTGAAGAGCCTTGGTGTTATCCTGCGAGAACGGAAGGAGAAGGATGCACAAGAGCAAGGACAAGGTGTAGAGATGATGCAGTTAGGCTTGATAGGACTATGTGGAGCTATCACCTAGCAACCAGGGAAGCCGAAAAACTATGGCGCGTAGTATGTCGACATTACGATCAATGGAAGACCCACTTGTGCTATGGTCGACACGGGTGCATAGGCCAATATCATGACCAAGAAGGCAGTGATAAGGTTGGGGCTGAGTTACAATCTAAGTAACACCCAACTCAGGATGGTCAATGCACCACCGACTCCCGTGTGTTGAGTCGCGCATGGATTAAGCATCACGCTAGGCCAGTGGCAAGGTAAGACAAACAATGTCGCTCATTTAGACCTTTTCGATATCATTCTAGGGCAGAAGTTCTTCCAAAAGTGCCACGCGGTGATCAACACTTACCTCCAACAACTCCTAGTCATGGAAAAAGGAGGATCATGTATGGTTCCCTTGGTTAAGGTACCAAAGACGGAAGAACAAGTCCGTCTAACAGTCATGCAGCTCGAGAGAAACCCTAAGAAGAAGGAGTCGGCGCTTATAGCCACCATTACAAGTTCAAAAGAATATCATGGTGCTAAAGAGTCCTTGCCACCACGCATGGAGAAGGTTCTAGAAAAAAACAATACATGTCGTGATGCCAAAGAAGCCACCAAGGCACTTGCCTCCTAGGAAGGAGGTAGATCGTAAGACCGAGCTAGAAGATATAAAGAAACAGCTAAGAAAGTTGCACAAGGGCTACTGGTCGCGCACGCAAGAAGACAAGACTCAGTTGTCCACGCAATAGGAATGTGACGCGGTCGTTGCATCAATAGGTGGGGGAGAGTGTCATGACTCTCCACTTTGTAATTCAAATTCGGCATAAAAATAAGTGGGAAGAATCTGGAGTTATGGAGAGGATAGTGGAAGACTCTAGAATTCTCTAGATCTTTCCTTAGAAGCCTAGAGAATGCCTTGGAATTCTCTAGACTAGTAGAGAGTTCTAGAAGGGGTGCTAGATATTTTCCAAGAAAGCTTTAGAATTTCCTAGAATTAGTAGAGAATTCTAGAACATGAACTAAAGTGTAAATAAGTAGGGACTTGCAAAGTATATATTATTTACACTTAGGCCCTTAGGAGGTAGTATAAATAGAAGGGCCTCTCATTTGTAAGGCATCCAAGCTTGAAGCAAGCAATCACACAAGTTGTAAGCAAATATTCCAAGCAGTACAAAAGCCTTATTAAAAACCTCTCTAATATTCTAAGTATTTCTTTGCATTCTCTTAGCGATCTTAGTTTCAAAGGAAGATCTTGAAAGAGTAGTGAGTAAGTTTTCAAGTGCCGCACAGAGCTTTACCTAAAACTCTAAGTCCGTGACACTATTCTATGTTAAGTAAGTCTTCCGCTGAGAGTTAAGCCAGGCCAAGGGTTCGCTTGTGGCCAACAATGGTTCTCGAGTGCCGGCCACGTCCACGGTGTAGGCTCGGGGCGTGACATAACGTATGCACTTTAATCCATTAATGTTATTCTTCATCAAGCCGATAAATCCTAATTCCATGGGATCGTTCCTTGAAGATCCAAAACCTTGCAACTTCATCTTAACATCAGTATATAAAGACATATCAACTAGAAACAACTCCTCACCCAATTCAATCAATCGTTTCTTACTACCCATTCGTTAAATAAGCTTGAAGATAATATTTTTATGGTGGAAGATACATTGATCTCGTTAAACAAGAAGGGGTCATACATTATGGTCTCTCCATAAGTATCAACAACATAAAAATTCCTTCTATACACACTAATATCAACAATCTTATTATGAGTGGGATCTTTCAAGGTAGTCCAGTCGTCATCCCCTGACTTAAAACACAATAAGTGATCCAAAATACTAATTGCCATTAGAGAAAAATGAGTGGTTTGATCATTACAAATAGGCAAGATTTTTTTAAATATACCCCATCCGGCATAAGAGTGACAATTTAGCCTACCGTTTAAGAGCAACTTCATATGATAGGATTTACAAACTTGAGAAACACGAAAATCTCGTAAATTCAATCTCTTATCATCAGACACAATCTTGATTCCTCTGTTGGTTAGAGGATTCAAAATCATGAATTTTTCGTCTAGGGTTTTTAGAATCTTGACCAACCAGCCTGTGTGAGGAGGATGAGGAAGTTGGAAAAGATAAATTGTGTTTTCGATTAATTAAGAATGAGAATTGATGGATAGTTTGATGGGAAACTGAGATTTTTGGGGTTTTGAATTTAGGAGAAAATGTTGAACGTCATGAACTGCAGATTGTACGAATGCGAAGGATATCAATATGGTTGTTGATGAATTTACTAATTCTTTCAATAAGTTCTATCGGAATATCTCACCAAGGAGCCATAAAGCTTTTTTTAATCGCAGTTAAGAATGACAAAGTCGATTAACATATTTATATCCAAATGAGAAAATAAAAAAATTAATTAGTAAAAAATTAAGGCGAAATGGTCTGATGGACCCTTGTACTTGTATGCGTTTGTATTTCAGACTCTTCTACTTAATCATTTGTCAATTGAACCCTTAAACTCAACTAAAACAAGACTTTTAAGCCCCTCCAACCATGTGTGTAGCTCACTCTCCCTTACATAAATGACATGTCATATCAACATCAGATATATTAATGCCATGCCATAATTATTTCAAATTTATTTTTAAATTATTAACCAAAAATGTCACTCCATAAAAGAGATAAAAATAAGAAGTTTCTGATTTAAAAAATAAAATAAAATAGTTTTATCTTTCACCATTCCACCGCCTCCCTCAACTCACAACCACCATTAACGCCATCTCCATTCCCCTAATTCCTTTCTTCTTCGAAAAATGAAAATGAATATCAGAAAACGTTGGGGGTTTCTTGGTAGGTATCATTTGACTAACTAGCATGAACAGACAACATTTTCTTAATGTTGGATTGTGGTAGATTTTTGAGTCTCAAAGAACAAGACCACACGCAGTCAAAACTCAAACCCAGATTTCAACACTGAAAAAAAAATCTATTTACTCTCTTCTCAATTTATCTTAATCATCCGTCACTTAAAACAATAAATAACCAACCACCATGGAAGATTCATAGTTATCGAAGCGAAATCGCTCAATTTCTGTTCATCATCCTCACTCAAATCACCAAATAACCACCATTGAAGATCCATAGCTACTGGAGCGAAATCGCCATTGAATTCTTTATTGTTCAACATTCTAAACTTTCGACATCGCTAAAACTCACAAAAAACACCCAATTGATATTTAAACCATCATATTCTACCTTCTCTACACTAATTACTAGTTATGTGTGCATGAGTAGGGTTGTTGATGTCTTTAATGAAATGTCCAAAGCAGGTGTAAAACCAAATGAGGTTGTTTATGATACTTTAATTGATGGTTTGCTGAAGCTAGTAAATTTGACAGTGGCTAGGGTTTTGGGGACGACAATGGAAGGAGGGGTTGGGAACTTCTTTTTTTTTCTTTTTTATTATTTAATATTTTCTAAAGCGAATTCAGTGCTCCCACTCGCCTTTTAAAATGTGACAGCACGCGCTATAATGAGTTGGCAAAAAAAATGCCACATAAGCTCGGTCAATGGTCAGAAGGGTTTAAAAATATCATTTTGATTGAGTTTAAGGGTTCAATTGACAAAAGATTAAGTAGAAGAGTCTATAATACAAACTCATACAAGTACAAGGGTC
The DNA here is from genome assembly GCA_035578085.1 of Solanum pinnatisectum. Taxonomy (NCBI): domain Eukaryota; kingdom Viridiplantae; phylum Streptophyta; class Magnoliopsida; order Solanales; family Solanaceae; genus Solanum; species Solanum pinnatisectum. Next base: position 7,150,140 of record CM069086.1, on the reverse strand, counting down.
CGTTAGACCATTTCACCAAAAATTAATGATTACTTATACTTCTCATTAATCAAGGACTCTATAACTAATAGCATATTGTGTTCTATTTTATACTCGGTATCAGTTTCCTTATTAAACTTAGTGATTGTACATATATTTCTAATTTATAGTTAACTTTGAAGTCAATTCACTAGTTTTACCCAATTAACTAAATGACTAAGTAGAAAGATAAGCAACAAGCAAAATTTCTCAAATACTAAGTCTTTCATGAGTATGAGATGTGGAAAGCTAAAATATCACCCTTAAAATTTGGTGTAACAAGTACAAGAACTTCTAAAATATGATGCAAATCTGAAACTAAAATGACAAGTTTAGACGTAAGAAATATCTTGTCTAAACACTAAAACAACAGAATAAATAAAGAGATGGAGGAAGGTGTGGGCGGAACCACCAAGCAGCTCACAACAAATCCAAGATAATCCAAACTCGGACTTAAAGAGCTTTAGGAGATGCATTCGTATTTGAAATTGAATCTACACCACAAAAGAATGAAACAAGTGTAATATGAGTACAAAATCACGTGTACCCAATATGTCTCATAGACCAATAACGAAGAAATAGTGGCAATAGTATATAAGAAATCATTCTCTAATCCAAATATCAATTAACACACACAATCAAACAAGAATGAAAGACATGATGACAGATAGTGCAAAATCATAAGATATGCCTCAAAATGCCAAATAACCTCTCAACCATATATACACGATATTTCTTGAAAAATAATCGAGAGTTTGTGACTGTTAAGGGACTCGCAAGATCCATGTACCGACATAGAATTAGAAAGTTGAATTAGAATCCTAACAATACCTAACATACTTAATTAGTTTTTTTTTTAAATGAGAAAATAAAAAATTAAATTGTAACGAAAATAAGGGGGGAGGGGGTTGAAAATTCAATTAAGATGAAATCAAAACTAAAATAAAAGGAGAAAAAGTCAAAAAGTAAGAGAGAGAAAGAATAAATAAATAAAAAGTATATAAAGAAAAACATAGAATAAAAAATATTATATTTTAAATTAAATTAACACGTGTCATGTAATAATTGGTGTTATGTAATAATTGGTGCATGATACTACTTACTTTTTTAAAATTGGAATTGGTCCAAAAGAATGATGTAATTATACCATTCAAATTGTTTAGGGATAATAAGACCCCCCACCCCCGCCCCCACCACAAAATTCAAGTATGTTTATAAAAATCAGACTTCAGGATTCAAGAGGATAATTATATATTTTTTCTAAAAGAAAATTAAGTGTTAAATATTATAGGAAGAAAATGAATTATAATACCACTATAAAAATTCAATTTAATGATAGATTTTCATTAACTTTATATGATAAAGGTGTGGTCAAGGTGAACATTGTGAGAGACAAGTTAATTTAATCATAAAAAAACTAATTATTTTTCGAAATATCTTCACTTTATTTAAAAATTGTATTAATGTTTAATCATTAAAATTTTAAATCCAACTTGAAATTATATTTCAAATTTGTAAAATCTTATAATTTTTTTAGCTCACTTTTGGAAAAAATTATATTGGCGAAATATAATTAATTTTTTTGAAATATTTTTTACTTTATTTGAAAATTATTGGCATTTGATCTTGAAAATGGACATTTGATCATGAAAAATTCAAATCCAACTTGAATTTGTAAGATTTTATAAGTTTTTAGCTCGATTTTTGAAATTATAATTACATACATTCATTAAAAAAAAAACTAATTATTTTTTCACTTTATTTGAAAATTATACTAATGTTTGATCTTAAAAATTGACGTTTGATCATGAAAATTTCAAAACCAACTTAAAATTATATTTCAAATTTGTAAAATCTTATAACTTTTTTGGCTCACTTTTTTGAAATTATGATTACATACATTCAAATATAAATATGATTTACAAAAAATATAACTAAATACAAATTCATAAATTTAAATAAAATTAAAAATATTTGGAGTTTAGGACCAAAACACCCACTAAAAGAAGATGGTTAACTTTTTTTAAAGGGAAGCTATTTTTTTGGTAAAAAAGTGCTTATATATTATTTTTTATACGAAAAGGGATCAAATATGCCCCTAAACTATTCGAAAATGTCTAGATATACCCTACGTTTGAAGTTTGGCTCACTCGTGCCCTCGTCTTTGTCACGACCCAGACCGTCGTGATTGACACCCATACTAACTCTCCGATGGAAGAACCATTACTATAACTCAAAACAAGCATCTAAACCAAAAACTAAGGCATTTAAACTACGAAAACAGATTAAATAACTAATTAATGAAGTTCTCATTAACTTCAACAAGAAATCTGAAGAACTATACTAAACAAATGCGGAAGAAACAACCGAAAGTCAATGTATCAAAACATCTAAACAATGATCCAAGTCTAAACAAGAAGGGACACATCCCCAACTAATGAACTAATCAACTAACTAGAACAAATATCTAAGTCCGAAAATGATGGACATAGACGAAAGAGAATCCCATGGCAGCCCGAAAGAATTGGCTCACCCTTGAATTCAAAGCGACGATCACTGATCTTCTAAGCGAGGTTTGTCAATAGTCGCGTGAAGATGCCCTATACTCAACAAAATAAGAACAAGTGTAGTATCAGTACACAACCATAGTGTACTGGTAGGATTACGCGGCTATCCCACTAGTGCAACATAAGCAAGTCAAGCAACATTATAATTACATGCATATAAATCAACATATACAATATTATCAACATTAAGAATCAACAACGCATTTCGAATTTTACATCACATCATTGGTCCTTTCATGGAACCCAAACTCAAATAGTTAGCATGCCGGAACATGGCAATCCGATCTAATATTATACCAGAACGTGGCAATCCGATCCAATATTATGCTGGAACGTGGCAATCCGATCAAAGTTAGTTATGCTGGAACGTGGCAATCCGATCCCATTCACACACCACAATCACAAACACAAGATCATCATCAAGATCATACATTTAAGCCATGATTTCATAGGAATGATATTTCATCTATCTCATTTACAACAAGTGTGATCAACATTGTAACATTCATACATATACAAGTATCACAATGAAGCAAGAATAAGCATACTTACACAAACATAGAATCACAACCATCACCTACCTTGAAATAAGCTTAAAACACTAAAAAACTTGATCCTTCCCTTTTCGGATTCATTCCGCTTGTTCTTGGTCTACAAACAATCAATATAATATGGGAATCAATAAACAATCGCTAATTACCCGAAACTATAACAATTCTATGAACCCTAGATCAAACTCATGATCCCAATCATCCAATTTAGGGTTGTTTCCACCTTAGAATCTATCACGAAACCCTTCTTCGTTAATATTCACCCATTTTATTACATTATACGGATCGAAAAATTGATTCGGGGAGTGAAAATCTTACCTTTAGCCTCAAGAATGGTGAGAAACGAGTAAGAGTCACCTGGGGTTGCTCCTTAGCTCAAAAAGTCAAAAAGAGCATAATGAGGTTGTTTAGGGGTTTATTAACGAGTTTAAGTCGCGTCGGACCCGTTGCAGCGGCCCTCAACCCGCTGTAGCGGCCCCGCCAAGGCGACTAGAAACACCACCCCAGCAGCTTCCGCTTAACAGTGAGCCCTTCATCTTTCACCTATGATTTTGAGTCTTGTCGTACCCGCCACAGTGCCCCATATGCCGCTGTAGCAGCCCCGCTAGAGTGGTCAAACCCAGCGCCAAAGCGCCATTTTCGAAATAAAGAGCTATTTTAAAGAATTCCAAATCCCAATTCCAAACACACTTCTAACCCACGATGCTTAGAAAATACTATTCACGCTAAGATCGATTTTCGGAGATCTACTCAACCAAATTCAATTTCGTAAAGTCGTATGGACTCCTTAACAAGTTATCTAACCACTCATGCAATAAAAACCATAATTACTCCACCCGATTATTTACAGATTTCCCTACAGCTTGGTGACTCCGATTTTCTCCAAATCTGGACAAGGTTGGGAAAATCCAAATATTATGAAAAAGTTTTTCTGTCCCCAAATTTCCCCTGTTAGAATTTCTATAACGACAAAACTAGGTCGTTACAATATATACCAATTTATCCATCACTCTTCCCCGAGTGACAAAACTTAGGAAAGTAGGCTAAGGAAAGAAAGATGTAGTACCTGATTCGACAAATAATTGGGGATACTTGTCTCGCATGTCCCTCTCGATTTCCCAAGTAGCTTCCTCAATTGGACGATACTTCCATTGAACTTTCATGGACTTAATCTCTTTGGTACTCAACTTACGCGCATCACGATCAAGAATAGCAATCGATTCCTTCTCATATTGGAGGTCTTTGTCTAGAACAATTGAGTCCCACTTAATGATATAATCTCCGTCACCATGATATCTCTTCAACATAGACACATGAAATACCGAATGAACACCGGATAGATTAGGGAGTAGAGCCAATCTATACACCATCGGCCCTACACGTTTAAGAACCTCAAAGGAACCAATATATCGCGAACTTAACTTACCCTTATTACCAAATCTCATCACCCCTTTCATGGGTGATACCTTAAGAAGAACGTTCTCACCAGTCTGAAATTCCATGTCTCTTACCTTATGATTAGCATACTTCTTCTGTCTACTCTGGGCTGCTAAAAGTTTAGCTTGAATACTCATCACCTTATCTTGAGCATCTTTCACAAAATCAACCCCCAAAGGTTTCACATCTCCAGCCTCAAACCAACCTATGGGTGATCTACATCCCCTCCCATATAATGCCTCAAATGGTGCCATATCAATGCTGGAGTGATAATTATTATTATAGGAGAACTCACACAAAGGTATGAATTTATCCTAATGCCCTCCAAAATCAATCACACATGCCATCAACATGTCTTCCAACACTTGAATAGTCCTCTCAGATTGTCCATCCGTTTGTGGATAAAAGGTTGTACTAAAAGTGAGTTGTATGCCCAATTCATTATGCAATTTCCTCCAAAACTTGGAAGTGAATTGCGTACCACTATCTGAGATGATAGAAAGGGGTACTCCATGCAGCCTCACTATCTTTTTCATATAAATCTTAGCCAATTGTTCAGCATTATAATCTATTCTAACTGAAATAAAATAGGCTAACTTGGTCAATCTATCAACCACTACCCAAATAGAATTGAACTTCCTCGAAGTCTTGGAAAGACCAACTACAAAATCCATAGCTATTCTTTTCCACTTCCATTTCGGAATTGACATTTTTTGAAGTAAACCTACAGGCCTTTAATGCTCATATTTCACTTGTTGGCAATTTTGACACTTTCGCCACAAACTCCACTATGTCTTTCTTCATGCCCGACCACCAATAAATTCATTTCAGATCTCTAATCTTGGTCACACCCGGATGAATAGAATATCGCCAACCATGAGATTCTGCCAACAATTTTTGAATCAAGTTATCAAATCGAGGAACACAAATCCTCTCCTTAACACTGAGTACATTATCCGTATCAAGAGTGGTATCTTGTGCCTTACCATTCGCCATCTTTTCCTTGAGTTCGTTCAAATTTTCATCCTCAAATTGTTTGGGCTTGATCTCCTCAATGAACGTGGCCTTAACTTCGACGCTAGCTAACACCCCGCCTCTTTCAGAAATGCCCAACTGCATGAATTTAGACTCTAAGGTCTGAATTTCTTTAGCCAAAGATTACTTGGTTACTTTCAAGTAAGCTAAGCTACCCATACTTATCTCTTTTCGACTCAAAGCGTCTGCCATAACATTAGCCTTACCCGGATGGTATTGAATGGTCACATCATAATCTTTGAGTAACTCCATCCATCTTCACCGTCTCAAATTCAGATCATTTTGAGTGAATACATGATGCAAACTACGATGATCAGTAAATACCTCACACTTAACACCATAGAGGTAATGTCACCAGATCTTAAGAGCAAACACTACCGCCGCCAACTCTTAATCATGCGTTGTATAATTCCTCTCATACACCTTCAATTGACGCAAGACATAAGTTATAACATTCTTATCTTACATCAACACAGCACCCAAACCAGAATGTGAAGCATCACAATAAATAATAAAATCTTTACCTTCAACCAGTAACGCTAGGATAGGTGCGGTGGTCGAGAGAGTCGTAAGCTTTTGAAAGCTTTCTTCACACTTTTCAGTACATTCAAATGGTATCTCCTTGTTGGTCAAATTAATCAAGTGAGTAGCAATGGAAGCAAAATTCTTAACAAATCGACAATAATAGCTAGCGAGTCCCACAAAACTCCTAACTTCTGTCACAGAACTAGGCCGAACCTAATTCTTAACCGCCTCAATCTTTTGAGGATCCACTATTACCCCTTCTTTTGAAACTACATGTCCCAAAAATGGGACTGATTTTAACCAAAATTCATACTTCAAAAATTTAGCATATAACTTTTGCTTCCCAAGAACACCCAAAACAGTACGAAGATGGTTGACATGCTCTTTTTCACTTTTCGAATAAACCAAAATATCATCAATAAAAACTATTACAAAGGAATCAAGAAATGGCTTGAACACCCCCATTCATCAAACTCATGAAAGTTGTAGGCTCATTGGTCAAACCAAAAGACATAACCAGAAACTTATAGTGCCCATAATGAGTTCTAAATGTCGTCTTAGGCACATCTTCCGGTCTAATTTTTAATTGATGGTAACCGGATCTTAGATTAATCTTAGAGAAAATCGCTGCCCTTTGCAATTGGTCAAAGAGATCATCTATTAGAGGAAAATGATACTTATTTTGAATAGTGACTCTATTTAATTGCCGGTAATCTATACACATTTTCATGCTACCATCCTTTTTCTTAACAAACAAAATCGGAGCACCCAATGGGGAAGCACTAAGACGAATAAATTCCTTATCAAGAAGCTCTAAAATTTGAGTCTTAAGCTCTCTTAATTCCGCCAGAGCCATGCGATATGGAGGGATAGAAATAAGACGCGTACTAGGCTCTAAATCGATGCAAAAATCTATATCCCTATCCGAAGGCATACCAGGCAAATCATTTGGACACACTTCACTAAATTCAGACACCACAGGAATAAACCCAATGGATGGAGCCTCAATCTCAACATCCCTAACATGAGCCAAATATGCCAAACAACCCTCTATATCAATTTACTAGCCCGAATGGAGGATATTAGCTTAGCTTGCCTAGGCTTGTACACCCCTTTCCACTCTAATTTTTCCCTTCCCAGAATTTCTAGAGTTACAAACTTAGTATTAAAATTATGCACAGCATAATAGGGGGACAACCAAGTCATGCCTAAGATTATGTCAAAGTCAATCATATCCAAAATCACCAAATCAGCCTAAATCTGAAAATCCATAAACAAAATAGGACAAGCACGATAGACATGGGTGGCTATGACTGACTCTCCAACAAGGGTAGAAACACGAATGGGAGCATTAAGTACATCACAAATCATATCAAACTCGGAGGCAAATCGCACAGATCCATAAGAATAAGTGAAACCCGGATCAAATAATACATTAGCCATTTGATCACAGACAAGAATAATACATGTGATCACCACGTCGGACGCCTCTGCCTCATTTTTGCTCGAAAAAGCATAACATTGAGCCCTATCATCTTGACGAGCCACTTCCCTGCCTGGTTGCGCGTTACCCCTACCTCCATTACCATTACCATTTCCTGTACCTCCACGGCTTCGTTGGTTACCTCATTGCCCACCTTCTGGACGTCCTCTACCATTATTACCATTCCCCACGGGTACCACTACTCTAGACTGCTACTGCTGCACGGAATCTAACACCCATGGGTGGGGACAATCTCTGCTCACATGCCCAGGTTCTCCACAGTTATAGCAAGTACAATCAAAAGATGGTCTGCCGCCCGTCGAAGGCACGACACTCTGACTATCCTAAAAATTATGAGATGGAGTTCCCGAGTAGTTACCGATAGAGGCGGGTATAACATACTGAATTGGCTTGGCCGTAAGTGTTGGCCTTCCAGACCCCTTAGAGTAAGAGCCTTGAAAGTTACTCGAATTCTTTGCCCTTTTTTCCCAAGCCTTAGCTTGACCGTCTTGCCTCACCCCCTCCACTTTCTTAACATAGTCTGTCCCCTCATTAAAACTCCTCCATGCAGAAGGCATATGAACAGATAATACTGGCAACTCAAAATTCAAACCTCTAATAAATAACCGGATCCTCTCCTCCTCAGTAGTGACCAACTGCGTAGCATATCTAGATAAAGCATGGAACTTGGTCTCATAAGCAACCACATACATATCACTTTGCTCTAAAGCCATAAATTCATCTTTCTTCCGATCCCTCAAAGTTCTGGGCACATACTTTTCTAGAAACAGAGCATGAAATTGGGTCCAAGTAAGTGGAGGTAAAGTAGAAGATTTGCACTCCATATAAGCTCTCCACCACTGCTTGGCCTCACCTTGAAGTTAGAAGGACACGAACTCAACCCCATGTTGGTGAACAATACCCAATTTATGCAGCCTCTCATAACAGTCTAAGATAAACTCATAAGCATCTTTAGTCTCAAAACTAATAAATACCGGAGGCTTAAGCTTCAGAAACTTAGTCAACATATCATGCTCATTCCCAGTCATAACAGAACCCAACAAAGGATGAAAGAAAGCATCAGTACCTATATTTCCACTTGTCTTGGGCACAGTGCTAGCAACATGAGAATTAGTAGGAACTTGAGTTGCTTGAGCAGATGGAAGCACTCCAGGACCAGCCAACCCTTTCAAGAACGCCATAATCTGCTGAGCTAACACCGGATCGATGGGAGGAACAACTACAGTCTCCGCCGACATCTCTTCCTCTTATCCATTTTCCTTAATATCCTCTTCTATCTCCTCATTATGCGCAGGAAGGTTCTCATTCATAGGAACATTATCAATTGGTACCTCATTCACATCAGACATTACTCTCCCATAGCCTCTACCCCTAGCTCTTCTTCTACCTCTGCCTCGACCTCAACCTCGACCGCGACCTCTCGCTACAGATTCCTTAGCTGGAGCATTGACAGGAGCTACGGGCCTAATACTGTTATACCTAGTATTAACCATCTACGAACAGAAGAGTGAAAGTGGTTGCAAACCAATTTGAATCGTCAGATACCAATTGGAATCAAGTCATAGCACGAAAGAAGACAAGAGAAAAATAGAGATTTCCTAAAGTACTATAGCTTCTCGAAGAAAAGTAAAGGCGCTCCCGTACCATTCCGCGAGACTCTATTAGACTTATTTCGGTCCATCGACATCAACAAACCTAGGCTCTGATACCAACTTTATCACGACCCAGACCTTCGTGATTGACACCCACACTAACCCTCCAATGGGAGAACCATTACTACAACTCAAAACAAGCAACTAAACCAAAAACTAAGGCATTTAAACTACTAAAACAGATTAAATAACTAATTAATGAAGTTCTCATTAACTTCAACAAGAAATCTGAAGAACTATACTAAAAAGTTCGAAAGAAAGAACCTAGAACCTGAAAGTCAATGTATCAAAACATCTAAACAATGATCCAAGTCTAAACAAGAAGGGACATATCCCCAACTAATGAACTAATCAACTAACTAGAACAAATATCTAAGTCTAAAAATGATGGACATAGACGAAAGAGAATCCCATGGCAGCCCAAAAAAATTGGCTCACCCTTGAATTCAAAGCAACGATCACTGATCTTCTAAGCGAGTCTGTCAATAGTCGCGTGAAGATGCCCTATACTCAACAAAATAAGAACAAGTGTAGTATCAGTACCCAACCACAGTGTACTGATAGGATTACGCGGCTATCCCACTAGTGCAACATAAACAAGTCAAGCAACATTATAATTACATGCATATAAATCAACATATACAATATTATCAACATTAAGAATCAACAACGCATTTCGCATTTTACGTCACATCATTAGTCCTCTCATGGAACCCAAATCCAAATAGTTAGCATGCCGGAACGTGGTAATCCGATCTAATATTATACCAGAACGTGGCAATCCGATCTAATATTATGTCGGAATGTGGCAATCCGATCAAAGTTAGTTATGCTGGAACGTGGCAATCCGATCCCATTCACACACCATAACCACAAACATAAGTACATCATAAATATCATTTATTTAAGTCATGATTTCATGGCAATGATATTTCATCTATCTCATTTAAAACAAGTGTGATCAACATTGCAACATTCATACATATACAAGTATCATAATGAAGCAAGAACAAGCATGCATCACACAAACATAGAATCACAACCATCACCTACCTCAAAACAAGCTTGAAACCCTAAGAAACTTGATCCTTCCCTTTCCGGATTCATTCTGCTTGTTCTTGGTCTACAAACAATCAGTATAATACGGGAATCAATAAAACATCGCTAATTACCCGAAACTATAACAATTCTATAAACCCTAGATCAAACCCATGATCTCAATCATCCAATTTAGGGTTGTTTCCACTATAGAATCTATTACGAATCCCCATAAATATTCACTTATTCTATTACATTCTACGAATCGAAAAACAGATTCAGGGAGTGAAAAGCTTACCTTTAGCCTCAAGAATGGTGAGAAAAGACTAAAAGTCGCCTGGGGGTCGCTCCTTAGCTCAAAAAGTTGAAAAGTGCATAATGAGGTCGTTTAGGAGTTTATTAACGACTTTAAGTCGCGTCAGGCACCGCTCTGACCTCGTCCGTTATAAGCGTCCTTGCTAAGGCGACGAACTCCGCCCGGTGACTAACAACGATGAGCCCTTCATCTTTCACCTACGATTTTGAGTCTCGTCGTACCCATCATAGCGCCCCATATCCCGCTGTAGTGGCCCCGCCAGAACGGCCAAACCCAGCGTCAAAGCGGCATTTTCAAAACAGCGAGCTATAGTTCCAAATCCCCATTCCACAACACACTTCTAACCCACGACGCTCAGAAAATATCCTTCACGCTAAGATCGATTTCCGGAGATCTACTCACCCAAATTTAATTTCGTAAATTCGTACGGATTACTTAACAAGTTATCTTACCACTCATGTAATCAAAACCATAATTACTCCACCCGATCGTTACCAGATTTCCCTACACCTTGGTGATTCCGATTTTCTCCAAATCTGGACAAGGTTGGGAAAATCCAAATACTACGAAAAAGTTTTTCCAGCCCTAAATTTTTTCCCATTAGAATTTCTATAACGACAGAACCTGGTCGTTACAGTCGTTCAACTTTTCGCATAGATATGCCTTATAAACGTTAGGCTGTTTGATGGAAATATCCAGCTCATTTGCCCTTTCTTTAAATGACAAATGGAATTGCCACGTCCTTTTTAAATTAACACATGGAATTTATATTAAAAATAAATAAATTAATATACTTCTTTTAAATAACTTATCTGACCTGGGTATCAACCCATTTAGCCCGTTCGTATTTCATATCCCTTATTTATTACCATCAAAATCGCGGCTCTAGGGTTCTTAGAGCCCTCATTACCCCCATCGATTTCATTTCAAGAAGCTCGCACGATAATAAGAAGAGTGTTCTAGTCATCTTCCACCACTCAAGTATCAAAAAAATGAGTCAGGACTCGAGTGTTTCAAGTCGGTCAACAATGAACTGTCAATGTGGTATTGCAACAATAATTTCACGGCTTTCACTCCAACGAATGTTGGAAGACGCTTTTATAAGTTTTCTAAGTCTAATGTAAATTTATCATATAACTTCATTGATTTTCATATTTTTGGCCATTGTTGATTTCAAGTTCATAATTGTGCAGGGTTATAAATGTGATTATTGGAAATGGGTTGATGATACGCTCCATCCTAGAGTTGGAAATCTCATCCACAATATAAATAAGGAAAATGATAATTTTCATCGTGAAAAGAAAGCTTTGGAGTCGAGGATGACTGATCTTGAAAAATGTTTGACATCTGATATTGAAGAAAATTGTGAACGTCTAGATAAAATTACCAAGAGTGAGGAGGCTGTTGTCGATAATGAAGAGGTTGGTGTCGATAAGTCTAAGAAAAAGGTTTATAAAATGTTGATTGTGATAGCTACGTTGCGGTGTTGTTTTGCAGCATTCATCACATTTTTTGTGATAAAATAGGAATTTCTAACCTTTTGTCATGTGTATTTTGTAATCTTTAACTTAGAAAACGTTAAACATGTGCAATGTGGTTCATGACTTTTGAATTCTAGTATATATTTTTGTTTATATGATATGTTAATTTCAATATAGCAACAATTGTAATGTTGTAGCAAACATATTTGATAATTCAATTTTAATTGGATAACTTTGTTGGTACAACGTTTGTACTACTTTGTCGCCTTACCAAATCAAAGTCAAAAGAATAGGCATAAAATTGGAACTCAAGCCACCAAATTTCTTGAAGATAAACTACAGTTTGGAATTTACATTCTTACTGTACTACTTTAGGCCTTGTAACCTGTATTACTTAAAAGGCATGGCACATATTGTATAAATAATTTGAAAATATCAATAATACTGCAATGATGTCATAAATCCACATAAATTGAAAAAGACAAATAAGATAAACACAACCAAAATAAGGTGTCATTAATGTCATTCTACAAAGGCATGTAAAAGTTTCACCTAACTTAATCCTCAGGAACTAGCCCCGAAAAATTACTATTAGCTATATTGTATGTCAACCAACTTTGGTTAACCATGAGCATTAACACAAAAATTAACATATAAAATAAATTACGATGAATCATCATTGGGTGTAGGTTGTCTTCTCCCCTTAACCTCATCATCTTGATTCTTTTCTTTTTTGCCTTCATCTGCACATGTCCAGCAGAGACATCTTCTTTTCCCTTCCATGTTGTTTTGATCGGAGAATAAGACATATTAGTTGGCATTGAGGCACCAGTGTGATCTCCAGCAAATTCAATTTTTCTTGAACCAGTTGGAACAATTCTTGTCTTCAACTTCTCACCCCTTAACTCTGATTCACAAATCACCATTGATCTTACAGGTGTGTCTTATTCATTTTCAACATCAGGAGGTTCAAACTCTTGTGTTGCAGTTTGTGGTCAATAAGTAGACTTTTGTATACCAGCCTCATTCTCATATTCCAGACATGGTCTTTTCTTTTCCTTGAATGTGCATTATTTTTAGTACACTTTTCGTATATATTTTTTTTATTATAAAGCATATTGTCAATTAGCTTACCATAAAAAGCATGAAATATTGCCAATAAGTATTTTGTAGCTTACCTTGTAACAACCCCTCACATTGTGGTTTGGTTCACCACAGTTACTACATGTCATTTGAGTGCCCTTTCTAGACTGAGACCATTCAACTTTTCTTTTTCTTGCTTCATTTGGTTCTGTATTCCTCTTAATTTTAGGTCTACCTTGTTTCACTACATCATGAGGCAACACTGCACCTGAAGGATCAACCTTCCAGAACTTCTGACCTCTTACAGGTTGCATCTTGTTGTTGTATAGGTTATAACATGTAAGCCTCCTTACTATACCATCAATGTATTTCAGTTATAGGATTTTTTTTTGTGTCAATGCTTTGATGGCATGACGGCAGGGAAGACCTGATAAATCCCAAATTCTGCAAGTGCATTTTTTTGCTCTAGATTGACAGTGTGTCATCTTATCCAACAGACACTTCATAGCCCCAATCTTTCATTGAATTCCACCTTACAACCATGTGCTATGGCCCTGAAGTCAATGTACAACTTCATGCATTCTCAAATCGAAATCAATAACTTAAGTCCTCAATTTTTTTTTCATTTTCCCTAGCAATCTCATCACCTGAACCCTTATATCTTCTAACATCTTGATTATTGGGTTTGCTCTAGCCTCAAGAATTCATGTATTGAATGACCCAGTGAAGTTGTTATCAAAAATCATGTTCTTACAGTGAATATAAAAATAAGCTCTACACCATGCCTTTGGTGGATAATTCACCAAATCCCTTGCACCATCTTTTGATAATTTTCCCAACTTATTCAACTAATCCTTGAACTATTCATCATATGAGCTCCAAGCAAACCACCACATAAGCTTCCTCATTTGATCACTCCTCCATTTTTTGCACCAGTTACTCTCAATATGTCTCATATAATACCTATGTTAAGCTTCAGGAAACACTTTGTCAATAACATCTAACAGTCCTTGTAACAGTGAAACAAAACAACTAAGAAGATGAAATTCAAATATGAGAATCTTATAGTAAAAAATAGAAAGTAAAAATTGAGAATCATACTTTTTGCATATCTGAAATGAATGTGATTCCTGCACCATCTTTAAGGTCCAAAGACCCCTTTAATAACTCAATGAACCAGCACCATGTTCTGCTTGTTTTGTCCTGCTTGTTTCTTTGTTCACTATATCTCATGCTAGTGGATAGAAATTGTTCATAGAATTTGGTCTTAGTGCAACCAACAACATGCCCTTACATATACCTTTCAAGAATGTACCTAAAGTCTAATTAATGGCCTCAAACAAGATTTCTAGCCTTTTTTAAGCATCAAAACACATGTACATCCTCAAAAAATTTCTTTTTCCTTCAGCTAGGGAATCCTTAGAGATATTTATCAAAACATCACTTTCGGGATTGTATTGCATATGCCTCAAGCTTGTTGTAGTCATCTATAAAACTACCCTCCAACTTCTCAAAAGCTATCCTCTTAGCCATTTTAAGTTTGTATCGATTGACACGCATTCAATTTTAAATCATTTTCAAGCTCTCTTCTCATATTTTTGACCTTATACTTGGGGTTATTTTGAAGCTTATTCTTGAAGTATTGAGCTAAAGTTGTTGAATCATATATAGGATTAAAAAAGGCCTCCTCACATGTGTTAATTGATGAAAGTCTTTATCTAAACCCTACAGTTTTACCATCTCTTGAAATCAAACACCTAAAGGGAAACCCCTCATCACAACCATATCTAGTTCTCTTTGTATCACCTTTGATTATAGTCAAAGCCCTTTTGTTAGCTAATGCATAATAATTTAGAACCTGTCTACCTTTTTTCATGTTCTTAAATGTCATACCAACTTACAATTTCTTGAAGTTTTCCAACCTGTCACCTACTACTCTTCCACTTTCCTTGCTAATAGCCTCCATCCACTCATAATCACATTCCTCACCCTCAGAAAGATCCCATTCACAATCATAACGAACATTGTGTTCACAATCTGTAACAACTTCAATGTAACACCTCGGATCTCAAAACAAAGAAAATCCTAGTTTTCCGAAAATTTGGTGCCAGTACCAATGGAACCACCCACGGACCGTAGGTAGGACCACGGACCATAAGTATGGTTCCGTCGTTAAGGCCTAAGTCTTAATAGTCTCTGATCCAGCCCACGATCGACCAGTACAGTCTGTGGTTGGACCTACGGGTCGTGTGCGGGTCAACAGCCAGTTAGAGGGAAATTGCTGATAGATCAACTTCAAATGGTCATCACCCTTAGCACAAAAGGAATTAGATGGCCCATGACACACCTAATAACAGATAATTGAATCATCTTTTCAATGCCACCGAGTTTGCTAAAATCCCATCTCCGAGTAAAAAGCTATGCTCATTTTAGTGAAGCCCTATCGGGCAGAATTGACTGACGGACCCAAACAACGGCTGGTAGGTCAAACGACGGATCGTCGTTCCTTCCGTGGATTGGCTTCGCCAGAATTAAGTTAGGGTTATTTTGGTCCTTTCCTTTATGCGTTGGACCCCTAAACTACATCGTTTAATTCCTAAACTACATAGTTTTTGTCACGACCCGAGAGTACACCCTAGTCGTAACACGTCGTATTTAACCCCACAGGGGTCTTATACATGCCCTTAGCATATCATGAACATTAAAACATAGGAAAATAGCGGAAAATTTAAAACTTTTCTTTACAATTGAAGTCTTTAGTGAAAGAGTATATATGACACTATGTCTCAAACCATCTAATTATACTTGGAATAAAACTCATGAAATAAAACTCTTGAAATACAAATCTTAGGGACACGACCCTTACAAAGGTCTAAAACATAAAAGTAAAGACAATAGAGGACATGTGGTTGGGCCCTCGAATACAATGAGGACTTACCAATCTTCTTCTTCTTAATCTCCTATGAACCTAGCCACTGGGATGGAATCCAATATCTCCAAAGCCTACACTTATAGAAAATGTAGAAAAAAGGGGTTAGCACAAAAAGTACTAAGTATGGAAGCCATGCACAAAACCATTAAAACACGCATGAAAAAGGATATTTCATTTGAAATCATGCTACATGCCATTTTTGAACATCATCTTTGAAATAGTTGGAGAATGCAACCAATAAGGCAACTCACATACATTTCATTATAACATGAGAGATATCATTATAATAACAAACATGGTCTCTAACATCAATATTATACCAATCCCCATCTTCACAATACATAGCCTCCAATCATAAGGTAATACAAGTCAAATACCAAGATCATCTCATCATTAAGTAATCATCACCTAAGCAACCCCTAAAAAACACTTGTGCGATGTATGGTAAAAAACATGCATTTGCAATGTACAACCCAAGTCAATAATCATAGACAAGGAAACATCATGTTTATAGTTCATAGTAAGCCAGTCATTCCAAATACCAACTCATTACATGCACAGATGGATTTATATATATTCAGGTCATAAGTAAACCACACCATAACCCCTTTATAGGTCTACTTGTGCAATGTACAAGTAAAGTCCTATACCCCCACTCATACCAAGTAAAGCCTACTAAAAAGTCATAGGTATAGCTCATGTTCATGATCACATTCATATTAATGGTTCATGTTCATGCATGGTATACAATAACTTCATAAATATCATGTTGTCAAGCACATACCATATCACTTTCCAAGCTCACTTGTGCAATGTAAGAATGAAGTCCCATACCCCCACTCTTACCAAGTAAGACCCCTAAAGTAATCATAGCATATGACTTGTGTTTGTATTATTAGTTCATGTTCTTGTTCATGTCATGTCATGTATCTTGTTCTTGTTCATATAGGGAAGTTTTGCTTTAACCGATATAGACCATTTGAGATACATGAAATTCGGTGTCATGAACCCACACCGAAAAGAGGTGTTCTACTTGCCTAAGGTAGAACTAACATGGTTAGCTTATAGGTGGATCTACTAGCTAAGAGACTTATGGGGACACATAGTTATGAGATAGGGAGATTGCTTCTAGAAACCCGTCTGACTGAGGTACGAGGTTTCCATCCCTTGTTCCTATCCACTCGGTGTTAAGCCTAATTCCCGTTTTAGAAAACATGTAAGTGTTTACTTTAAAAATCATGTTCATGGAAGAATGCATAGCACTCAAACATCATGGTTTCATGGTAGCTCATGGATTCCTTAGAATCCTTTGTAAGTGAATAAGTCTTTCACATCATGTTCATGAGAGTGTCTTTTACAATCAACACCACAACATCTTGGTCATGTACATTTCATGCATAATAATGTGTAAATGTGCATATGAGAATTATACTTTCCATTAACACCATTGATACATCATGATCATGTTTATGCATAGAGTGTGTGTGTAATTGTCCTTGCAATAACACAACAAAATTATAATCATCCTAGACCATTCATACAATATCAAGTGTAGGGGTAGGGGAAGAATAGCCTTTTTAACAATACCACAATTATACTCAATAGTCATAGGACTTTCAACTTCTAAGTAAGTCAGGAGTTCACACACAATCTTGCCAACATGCAGAAACCTTCACAATATGCCCTTCAAGGGATATGGACCAACTCATCCCAAACATATAGCAATAGCACAATAAATAAGAGAATACCATGATCCAACAACTAATCAATACATTAATCATATCATGATTGACACTTTATACTTTTAAGTATTCACCAACATGCACATAATATCATGATCAAGTCAATTCATATTTAGAAGCATTACCCTAACCAATTCAAGTCTAGGTGATCTAGTCTAAGGCAATTCATCAAGAAGTTATTCAATCTTACATGTTCACATCTAAACCCTCAATTTGCCTCTTTCATGACATAACCCTAGAATCTTAGGTTAATCAAGTATACATGTAAAATCACACTTAGATCATGCAATTACATCATAATTAAACACCTCCACCTTTCAAGTGGATCAACAAGTTCATCTACAATCTTCATCAACAAATACAACCCTAGCAAATTGCCTTTCAAGGCTAAGGATCAAGATCAACCCTAACTTACTAGAATTACCATGTTAGATAGATAGAGATAATGATTCAACAACATAATAAACATAAACATAATCAATTGTTAAGCCTCCATGATCAATCAAGTCACACCTTAGTTCACAATTTATGAAGAAATTGAAATCATGGGTCCAAGGGAGATTTTCATCAAAATCCATCAATACTCCATTAATCCAATCATAAATCATCAAAATGAATCATAATAAACCTTAATTAAACAATTGAATTCATTTTGGAAGAAGACTCATGACTAGATTTGAAAACCTTAGATTTGGGGAATTTGAAAACATAGTTGAAGGGGCTTCTTGGTGATAGCTAACTAAGAATGAAGAACTCACATACCTTAGGTGTAGAATCCTTCCAAATTCGTAGTGAAAATCTTCCTTCTTCAAGCTCTAACTTGATTTCCTTCTTGGTTCTTCAATGGGGGTTCTAGAGAGAAGATTTTGGGAGATAAGGGTAGTTGGGTTTTGATTTGGGTGTCTTGGATTATAATGAGTTAATGAAGTGTTTTAATGACTTAAAATAGTTTATATAGGAAGTTAATTAGTTACCTAATCAGCCCTCCTAACCCCTAATTAAATAACTAACTAAAACTAAGACCCCTAACTTAAAGCAAAAATCTGGAAAACTGCTTCCATTCACGCCCACCCATCCACGGACCGTGGATGGGTCTACTGGCCATCCTGTGGCTCCGTGGTTTGGGGCTGGCGCTCAAAATTGAAGGCCAAGACTTCCTAGACTAAGTCCTAACCCACGCCTATTACATATGGGGCGTGGACTGGTCTAAGGTGATCTGCCTCCGTGAACCAAGCTGTTTTTGACAGTTTTTGGGCAGTGTTGGGGTCCTCCTCAAGGACCCCTTGGGTGGTACTTAGGGAGTCGTACCGGGACGTTTAACTCCTAAACATGTCATTCTAAGCATATGAGTCACTTATATGAGTTTTAACCCTCATACAACACTCCAAAACTCCACTACAAGACCCTACAACACACTAGTTCAACTTACTAGTTCCCGGGCGTTATAGTCGTATCTTGATGTTTAACCCCTAAATTCCTCGACCCTCACTCGGGAACCATTTAACAACATTTAATCAAGTTACCAACTTCAAACTCACATGTGAGGCTCTAGTTTCACCTACTAGATTCCGTCAAGCATTAGCTAGGTCTTACTAGTTTTTACGGGGTGTTACAGTTTTGGTCAGTTTAAGCCTAGCAACTTAATAGAACTTACCCTAGTCAACTCATTCTCCAAAAATTCATCAAGTTGAACGAAAAGAAGGAGAAAGAGTCGACCAAGCCCTAGTCCAAGAACGCAACAGGTTTTCATCAGTTTCAGCCTCAAAATTGAAAGATTTCTTTGTGGAATTTGTCACCAAGTATGTGGGATTTCACTAGTGGATTCCTTTTGTCCACTAGGTCCCTAGAATTCAGTCAGATTCTTGATTCATATATCTTGCTTAGACCTAGGGTTTCTAAAACCTTAGATATTTGGTTGTGATTTAGCTGTTATACTATTCTTAATCAGATTAGTATGTTTTTGAGGAATCGTTGTTTAGTTCTTTGCATGAAACTCAGAACCCTAGTTGTGTAGATTCTCTTAGTTCATGAATTACATATGCTAGGTCAGTTAAACAGATATATATGCTCCAGTTTAGAACATCACATTATCAGTATATTTCAGAATGAGCCCTATTTTGAGTTATAAATCTTGACAAGCTTTTTAAAGCCAACACTTGAGTTCTTAAACTAAGTTTTGAAAAAATAAAGATGAGTTTTGACAAAAGAGTTTTCTAAAACATGATTAGTATGACAATCGAGTATGCCATCAATGTATGAGCAGTATGGTATCCAGATATACCATCAATGTTTATGCAGTATAACTTCCCGAGTCATCAATGATCATAATATAATATGATTTTGAATTGTTTTTGTGAAAGAGCTTTCAAGTATGAGTATCTTCATGTCAGTATTTTGAGCTATTCAGTATTTCAATCATAATATATTATATACATACTCATGTTAGGAGTACATGCATCAGTTTAAGAATGTTTCATTATTAGTCCTTAATGTTGCATTTTCAGTTAGCATGTCAGATCTCGAGCTATCCAGTGTATTTCAGTTATGTTGTATTTTATACATTCTAATTGAGAGTATGCTTAGACTGAGTGGGTTAGTGTTCACCGTATCCGAATAATCCCAGAATTACGTTCCCCCGTAGGTTATAAGTCCCTTCTGTGGGCATCACTTTAGTGATCACGCCAGTCATGCCTTTATATCCCTATCAAGGTATTGGGTCCTCTCGATAGGGCGTAAGCATCGGACTCCACATTTAGCTCATGTGGTTTTATATCGGTTATTAGTAGCTCCCATATTCCAGTCCGATTCTATTGCATTGACCATGTTATCAGTTGCAGTTCAGATTCAGTTTCAACATGTTATAAACTTGGTCATTGCATTAAGTTAGTTTATGTTCAGTATTCTCAGTTTAGTATCATGCTTATCTTATATCATTGTTCAGTTATATGTTTGTTCAGTTATGATCATTGTTCAACTTTACTCTATCCTACATGCTCAGTACTGACGCATACTCTGTGCTACATCTTCTTGTGATGTAGGTTCAGTCCTCAGCTTTCAAATCACGCATAAATAGGTTTTCGATCTTCAGTTCAACAACATCAGTAGTGAGTTCTCCTCTGAAGACGACACAAATATTTCTTTTCTATTTTCAGTTTATAGTTTCAGTTTTTGCTAGATTTAGCTGGGGCATGTCCCAACACTTCTAGTCAGTTAAAGGCTTATTTCAGATATAGTTAGATTTAGTTTTAGCCTTTGAGTTTGACTTTTCAGTTGTTGTTAAACTCTCAATATTTATACATTCAGATTTAGTATGGGTATTTCCCATTATTTCAGATTATCTTATGATATGCTAGCAGGGTTAGCTTGGGGTCACTCGTGATCCTAGGTCTCGTGTCCGCATCCTGGGGGTAGCTTCGGGGCGTGAAACTCAAGATCTACAAAACATGATTCAGAATATTGTGTGATATTTTGAGCAAAAACTGTAAGCTCACCCTCCTCCACAACAAAGAAGTTGCCGACTTTAAATTTCTCATATAATAGGCTAAGGATGACCCTAGTTCCATCATCCCCATCTAAGATATAATACTTATCAGAGGGCCCACTAACAATTGTTTAGCCCGAGAAAGCCCTAACTTGGAAGTAAACTCATCACATATATCTTTATGACTCAATAATTCAGGGTCAAAATTAAGCCAAGAGTGCACCAATTTCTTAGTGTAAACCAACTGAGGTGAAATGACCCAACTACCCCCGTAGTTGAACACAATTTCAACTTCATCAATCATCCTTCAAAATCCATGAAGGAAACAGTAAAATCAAAGGGACCACATCAAACCGAACACATTAAAATCTACAAAAATATAATAAACTAAACCCTAAAAGACAAACATCATTTAATACCACTAAAAGACAAACAAAATGTCACCCTCTGAGGCTACCCTCTTGACGTATCACGAGTGACCCCAAGCTAACCCTGTGTCTGGCATATATCAAGCATACTGAGAATAACTGAATAAAATATGTACTATGCGGAAGCTAAAACAATGGACAACTGAAAGTGGGGAATACCCAACTAGTTTGAATGTATAAATCATACTAAGAGTTTAATAACAACTGAAAGATGAACTTAACAATTCATGCAAGGAACTAAGCAATGATTTCATGAAAACATGATAAATTGATTACGAATACTATAACAGCTGAATCACAACCAATGTCTAAGCAAGATATAACGAATCAAGAATCTGACTGAATTCTAGGGACCTAGTGGATGAAAGGAACCCACCAGTGAATTTTAGGGACCTAGTAGTTGAACACAATTTCAACTTCATCAATCATCCTTCAAAAATACATGAAAGAAACAATAAAATTAGAGGGACCACATCAAATCGAACACATTAAAAGCTACAAAAATATAATAAACTAAACCCTAAAAGACAAACATCATTTGAGACCACTAAAAGACAAACAAAACAAAGCTTACAAAGGCATAAAAAGTACATCCTTTAACATTAAACAATAGATTTTATGTGATTTTGGTAGACACAAATCAAATACAACATATGCCTCACTAGGTCGACTTTATTTAGATAACCCTAACATAACACGAAAATGTAACAAAATCAAATATATGAGAATAAATCAGTACCTTCATGAAAACAAAACTTATGTAATTTACTGAATATAGAAGACTTACTTTCAAGCTATAAATCCTAACGCCACAAACTTCTTTTGATGGAAATGGAGAAGTTTGCAATAAATTAGGGCTTTGATAATGGGTTAAAAGGGATGGTTTTTGGGTCGGATATGATATACGAACGAGTTAAATGGGTTGATATCCGAGTCGGATAGGTTATTTAAAAGAGGTGTATTAATGTAGTTATTTTTAATATAAATTCCATGTGGTAATTTAAAAAGGACGTGGCAATTCCATTTGTCATTTAAAGAAAAGGAAAATGAGTTGGATATTTTCAGCAAACCAACTAACGTCTATAAGGGCATATTTATGCGAAAAGTTGGACGGCGAGGGCACAAGTGGTCCAAACTTCAAACGGGATATATCTAGACATTTTTGAATAGTTTAGTGGCATATTTGACCCTTTTCCCCTTTTTATGTACATGAAGGACTTTCTTGGCTATGTATTATACAAGAAGGACATAAATAGAGCAATCTTAAGATTTGAGGAACCATTTGAGTTAAAAATTACTACTAGTATATTAACTAGAAAATATCCTCATATACAAAGTACTACTGAAAAACTGACCTGATAGCCTCTCAGCTTCGAACCAGTTGCAAAAACCCTAATCTCAGAGTTCGCTACGGCCTAGGGTTCCGTCAAAGCTAACCAGTACTTCACCGGCGGAACACCGAGACATCGGCCAGCCGGCAGAGAGCATCATCGCAAATGGACTTCGACGAGTACGATTATCTGGAGAAGACTGTGGAAGAGACCAACGGCACTTCTACGAAGAGCAAAGACAAAGACAACAACAGCAGCGCCGAGAAGGAGAAGAGCGAGAAAGGCTATCGTCGAAGGGAGAGAGACGGAAGTGAGGAATACGCCGACGACGACAATAGAGAGCGCCGGAGCAGCAAAAAGTCTCGCGGCGACGGCGAAAGTATCAGAGAGAAGGATAAGGAGAGAGATAGGGAAAGGTCATCGAGGCATCGGAGTAGGGAACGGGAATCTGAGAGAGACAAAGAGAGAAGCTCAAAAGACCGTGACAGAGAGAAGAGGGAAAAGGAGAAAGAGAGGGATAGAGACAGGGAGAAGGAGAAGGAACGTGATAGAGATAGGAAGAGTAGAGATCGGGATAGAGATAGAGATAAGGAGCGAGAGAAGGAGAAAGATAAAGAGAGGGAGAGGTCAAGGAGGAGCCGTAGTCGCTCGAGGATTGAGCGAGAGCGAGAGCGAGAGAAAGAGATGTTGAGAGACAGCGAGCGTGACTTTGAATCACGGGACAGCAGGTTATACTATTTGCTTTGCTTGTATCTTATGTTACATTATTAGTCTCATGTCATATCAAGTGCTGCTGTTTGTTGCTCCTTAGCAATTTTGAGTTTATTTCAAAATGATTAGTGTTTTGATGATAATTATTAATTCAGGCTGTAGTGATTGATGAATAGTTTCCAATGTACATCAATATGGTTGGCAACTGCAATTATGCAGTTGGTTGGCAATTGCAATCATGTAGCTGCTAATGTGGTGAAAGGCATTGCGAAAACTAAAAAAGAAATGATCAATATTTGCATCTCATCATTTTTATTTCTCAAATTTATATCAATTTTTTCACTGGGCTGTCGACTGTTTTTGTAACCCAAAAAACAGAAAATTAGGTAATGGCTGAGATTAAGTATGTGCTTGAACACACCCTGCTGAGTGTTTTGAGTTCTAGTAGGCTCAAATGGAGAAGGCAATTTAAAGTGGTCTAAGTGAGTAAAAGAGTGTCAGTTTATCCACAAAGAATGTAATATTCTGACTTGGGTTGAAATCGTAGATGGATTGTTTCCACATCTTAATGGGCTAACAATGCGGAAACCCTTCAAGGCTTGATTGAAGAAGTGGCTTATTCCCACATATATTGAGTATGATAAGGTCTGTTAAGTTTCCTTTGGTCTTTGAGATTTTGACTCACTCTTGAATCCTTCTAATGTTTCTGCATTGAAGGATTTAAGGTTACTTTTTTCTTAAATCTGATTTGAGATGTTGACAAATGATGTATTGAATTTCTAGGTTGGCAACGCATATGGTGTGAGGCTGTATCAGTTTTTCAACCTTTTCTTCTGTTCGAAGACGAAAATACATTAACCCTATATGTGATTCTTTTTTGTGAAAGCAGGGAAAAGTCTCAAAATTTTGGTGCTGGGCAGCGAATAATGTCACAACACATACTGCATTCATATTCTTAACTTGAAGTTTATACTTGGAGATGCTTCAAAAGTTCAAATTATCTTCTAGAATTTGCTCTATTTGTACTTGTTTTCTTTTTCTCTGGGAATGTTGTGTTTTACTGGTGGTTGGAATTCTATTTGCTTCCTGTTTAGATATAAAAGACGAAACTCATTTGGGGTCCTTGAGCATTTATGAGGAGATCGTGCTATATTCGGCTAAACAAGTAGATAAATGAAGTTTGCATTTTCAAGTAGCCTATCGGCCTATCCAAAACTTTAGAATCTTGTTGACTTCTTCCACATTTGTCTCAAAAGGGCTTGCCTTGATGATCTATCCTGCTGCAGTAGCTACTCCATATAATTGAAAAGAGGTGAAATTTAGCACAGCAAGGGAGGCTTTAGAGGATGATGATGGTTCATCATGTCATAATGTAATTTGTAGCATGTCCATGTATTTATGCAAGTTTGGTTGAGTTTTGATGTTTATAGTAGTTGATTACCTTCAATGTAGCAGGTGCTACATAAAGTACTTGAAATGAAAATCCACTCCCTACTATGTGCAACTTAAATTTTACAACCAGAGCCTCATACTTCTTCGTTCTTTACTAGCCTTGAGATTAATGTGATTTAGAGGTTGATTTGCTTCATATGTTCTATAGTTTGTGACATAGGAAAGTGAAGGGTCTGCATGAGCTCTAGCTGGTTAATGAAGTCATGTTTAAAATAATTCCTTGCTATGATCTATGCCATACAGATTCTCATTATGGTCTGAGTCATTTATACAGGAGATTCAAGGAGAAGAAAGAAAAAATAGAACCAGAAGCTGATCCAGAAAGGGACCAGAGAACTGTTTTTGCTTACCAGGTAGATAGTTTCAATGTTTTTTTTTCTGCCTTCATCTACGTACATAGTCATTTCTAGCTAGGTGGTTTATCTGGTCAAAAGGTTCATTCTCTGATTTATTTGGTTTGAACTTTTATAGATGCCCTTGAAGGCGACTGAAAGGGATGTGTATGAGTTCTTCTCACAAGCAGGAAAGGTTAGTTCACTTGGTCCTCCGTATTGTTGCATGGTAAATGAACTATGCTGCTGGCAAATTTATGGTTTGATGATCAATGTGTGCTGGTTATGCTTGTCCTAGAATTTCATCTTCTTGTGGTCCTCTAGAATTGATATGATACTTCATGTTTAGGACCCAAAAAATGATTTGTGTTCTTCGCTTGACCCTTCTTCCGTAAACTATTAGTGCATGCTGTATGCATCTCCTTGCTGTTGCAGTAACTGCTTCTCTGCCTTCGGTATCAGGTAGCTTAATTACATTCTCATGTCTCAAGATTCTATACTTGATTGGATGAGCAATATAGTCTGATCAGGTTTAACTGATGATTTTATGCATGACCTATTGCAGGTCTTGTGGTGTATATAGTATGAGTGTACCAAAAGGCCCTGAATACAGTTTATCCTGAAGATTTCTATATTTTGACATTCATTTTATACATTTCTAGGTGAGGGATGTGCGGTTAATCATGGACCGGAATTCAAGGCGATCTAAAGGAGTTGGGTATGTCTGTCAAACTCTCTACCTTACAATTTTGCATGTAATTTTTCCTTCATTTCTTTCTCAAGTAAATTAATGTGCATCTTGCTTTGTGAAGTACTCCTAAAAGTCCCAAGGATTAAGGTAGTGCAGCTTTCTTTTTTGAGGGAGACGCTAATCATATTTGATTGACTAGCATTGGGGCATATCACGTTTCCTAATTCAAACTGAATTGTTGTTTGTCTACTAATGATGGTTAATAAAATTGCCGCGTTGCAATTAAATCGTATTCTTGATTTGTTCCTCCGACTTCTGTGTATCTCTTTTACCCTATGCCTCAAGAAAAACTGTGTTTCTCATAGCTGTTTTTGCTATTTATAAATCTTCCTTCTGTTTGGTTGTTCTATGACGTCTGACAGCTAAGATATATTTCCAGTCCCAAGTCCGGATAGGGGGAGAAAGATTGTTGGTTTTAAATAAAATGTGTTCAAGCAGAGCAAATGTAAAGTGAGGGTTCTATGCTGACCAAAGTCGGGGATTGTGTAGTTGTCGTTGTAAACATGCATTTTTGACTTCCTTGAAAATCATTATGATTGGAGTGAAGGTTATTTGTATTGTACTCACGAAATGAAGATGTTCATTTGGATTGCCAAGTACTGTCAATTTTAGTCGACTGGAATCCCAAGATTGCATCATTTGAAGTTTATAGTTATGAGATATGGTCTGTAGATAATATAACAATTGCAAACATAGTAAAACACACAGCAGTAATTGGTCCTGAGAGCATTTAAAGTTATAGGGATGTGAATCAGATGCTAACTGTATGATTTCAAGTGCATTTACCTAAGTACTACTGATATGTCAGTGGGATCCAGGTCTGTGTATTTACCTCAGTGGAATTCTGAGAAGTTTCTTGTGGCTCTCCTTACCTTTTTCTTTTGGGAATTCCAAGCACGGGTTTAATCTGGTTGTTGACATTGATTACTTATTGCTGTTCTAGGGCCTAGTTACTTCCATGATTTTTGGATGAAGTAAAAATATTATTAACAACGGAGAAAATCTAACCCCGTATTCAAGGTGTATACCTAAAAGTAGGAAACTTGCATAATGCATGATTTTCTACAAAAGCCACCCAAGTATCTATACAACTAGGAATCTCATGGGTGCACAAAAAAAAAACAAGGGATTTATGCAGGTTCATTGAGTTTCAGTTACGTTAATAAATTATTGGTATCTATGCAGGTACATTGAGTTTTATGATGCTATGTCCGTGCCAATGGCTATTGCTTTATCTGGTCGCTTGCTTTTTGGCCAACCAGTAATGGTAAAACCTTCTGAAGCTGAAAAGAACCTTGTTCAGTCAACCGCATCTGGTGGTGGATCAGGGTTGGCGGGGCCAAATGCTGCCTCAGAAAGAAAACTTTATGTTGGAAATCTTCACTTTAACATGACAGAATTGCAGCTTAGACAGGTAACAAGACTGACTTCTCTTTATCTGTGTATAGGCACTAGAATATTCACTTGTCATGTGCACTATATTTAATGGTGGCGGCTTAAAGACGCAATATTCTGCAATGCTGATCTACCTTGACTTGTATAATATAACATGTTGCAGAACAAATCTATGTTTTAGAGGAAATAAAGTTCACGAAAACGCCTGTTTGTGTATGTATCAAATCCTTCAGTTATAGGAAAGAAAAAATCCCTAAGATTTTTCTTTGGGATTTTGTCTTTCTTGTAAATTAAGTACATGATACAGACACCCATACATGTGTTTGCCTAAACTTTATTTCTTCTATAACACTAATTTTTTTTCCAGCATGTATAATTGACTTTTCCAATGCTTCTTGCCACAATAATCTGACTAAGCAAAGTCTTCTATTTCTAATTGTATTCTGTTATATCTGGTGTGGTCAGATTTTTGAAGCTTTTGGGCCAGTGGAGCTTGTTCAATTACCTACAGATCCTGAAACAGGACATTGCAAAGGATTTGGGTTTGTCCAAGTCAGTATTTAGTGAACTGCAATATTTCTATCCTGTGTTTTCTTTATCATTATTTTATTTCTTTTAGTAACACCTTTGTGGTTCATCTTAGTTTGCTCAACTTGAACATGCTAAGGCGGCTCAAAGTTTGAATGGTAAGCTTGAGATTGCGGGTCGGACCATCAAGGTATGTAGATAGACCAAACTCGTTAGTGATGTATAGTCTCTGTAGACCTTGCCTCTCTGAATACTGTTGTATGACAGTATTTACTGATCCTTGACTGGCCTTTTGGTTCAATGCAGGTTTCATCCGTTACTGAACATGTTGGAGTACAAGATGCTGGAGCTAAAACTGCAGACTTTGATGATGATGAAGGGGGTGGCCTGGTGAGTTTGCTCGTAAATCATTATAGAAGGACCTTGCAAGCCATCTTTTCCTTTTAAGTAGGTTTAATACTTCATAAATTATTAGTATGATGGAGGTGGTAAAAGGTCCATCCATGTTTTGGTGTTAGATATGACCTGAGAAAAACAATTTTAAGAAAGTACCAGTGTGCTGCATTAATTTTTATTGTTTGTCTCTCTTCTGTTTCTTTCTTCCTATTTTTCCCTTTTTCATTTATGGGGTTTGTTCGGTATTCAAGAAAAAATGAACCAAACCAACTAAATAATTCATTAATATATAAATTTTATGATCATAAAAAAATATTTTTATTATATCTTTAACCATAAAAAGTTGTTTTAGATGTTTTTTTTGAAAATAAACAATGTCGTCTTGAGTACTCTAATCTTCTATATTGAAGTTATTTCGAAGTGATTTATTTATTGTTTTAACCATCGAGGCTAGATAAGTTTGAAAACAATTGTGGATCAAGGTTGTTTTTTCTATGGAAGTGAATAGTTGTCACTTCTCATAGTGAAATTTGTTGCAGATATATGCTTTTAATAGATAATAGGTTTAATCAAGTTGTTTGATTCTCGCTAAACATAGACATATGAGAAATTATGTCTTAGCTCTAGCAGATAATGAAATGAATTTGTATTTTCATGGGGGAAAAACCAACAAAACCGAAACAAGGAAGTGGTTCGTTGTTTTGGTCTGGGTATGGTTCACAGATGAAAACAGAGAAACAAAACCATGAACACTAAGCATAAAACTGAGAAAGAATGTAACATGGAGCCATTATCAAGTCTAGGAAGGTTATGCTTTGACTTCATCCATCTGGTTTATGTTGTTGTCAATGATTGATATCTCTTCCTCCTAGGGAAATTCTAATTTTGTGATGAAGCCACTGTAAGGCAGAATTCTACTCGAGTTTTAGTTATTGTTTTTACATGTTCAAGGAAATTTACAGCACTTCTTTTTTCCCATTTTGGGATGTTAAAAAATGTGAGACTTTAGCAGTGCCCCATAAATAATACTATTTTATACAATATCCACCATTTCTCGAGAGTTCAATCCCTAACTATGGGGTTGAGCTAGGCCTAGTGCATATCTTTACATGGTATCAAAGCTAGGTCCATCCCTATTTGGGCTACCGGTCCGTGCTCCTGTTGGGCCTAGGCGTGAAGGGTTAGAGTCCCTCATCCTATGTGGAATGGCCGGGTGATTTGTTAAATGGACTTGGACTACCCCCCCAAAATAAGCTAGCTTTTAGAGATGAGACATGAGTTCGGCCCAAGTGTCATATCTTTGCATAAACATCGATGTGATGTTTGCATTACCAAAGTAACTTTTCAATCATCATTTTAATATTCCTTTCATTACTTCAATTAATGTAATTGCAGAAGTTCAATTAATAGCTTATACTCTGTCTAGTTTAATACTCATATAAAAGTGCAACAGGCGAGTGCTATGTAATTTCTTCAACGTTACCGTGATATATTTTTTGCAACAGAAATTTGTGTGGAACTTGTGCAAAAACTGAATGAGTTTACGATAGGGGATCATGCTTTGTTCTTTCTAATACGCCATGTAAAAGAATAGTTATTTAAGTGCACACGCATCAAATGCGCTTTTTCAGCTAGTTGGTGCATAATTCTCTCACTTTTGGCTAAACCAGACCCCAATTGTGTGATTTCAATGAGTATATCATTGTTGTTATACTTGGCAAGCCATCCTCAAAGCAGCTCAATAGCAGTGGATCTGAGTTCATCCATTCTAGGAGAATGAAGTATAGGGGATGGAACTTTGTATTTTTTTTTTTCAAAAAGACTAGTCCATTCTGAAGCTGCTCAGGAAGCTATAGCCTAATTTCATTCATAATATGAAAATTAGTGGGAAGTCTTCCTTTTCCTGTAAGTTAACGAAAATGTATATTTGATCTTTTTTCTCTTGGTACCTCTGCATATGGATGCCTGTTACATTAGAAATCTGATGAATTCATTCTCTTTGATATTAAACTTGTGCAGAGATGGGGAAAAAACTGCCAAATGAGAACTGTAGGCTTCTAGTAATTGCTATCTCTATCATAAAGTGCACACTCATCTGAATCATTTTTCTGTATTCCAGGCATTGAATGCTCAGTCAAGGGCCATGCTTATGGCAAAATTGGACCGCAGTGGTGTTGCTTCAGGGTTTGTCAAGCTTTCTCCCTCTTTTATGCTGAAACCCCCTCCCCCCCCCTCCCCCCCACCAATTTTTTTTTTTTTTTGCAGTGGGAGTGTATTTGTAGCATGTTTTTACATGCAAAATCTAATGCTCAAATTTTTCCTCTGCAGTGTTGCGGGTACACTAGGAGTTCCTGCACTTAATGGAGCAGCTCAGACAGCAATGAGCATGCCAATGGGTGGGGCAACAGCTTTTCCGAATATGCTCCCAACACAACTCATTGCTTCCATGGCTCCCGAACCCATTGGAATTCCCAGCGAGTGTTTGTTATTAAAAAACATGTTTGATCCTGCAACTGAGGTTTGTGTCCCTGTGGAGTTTCATATTTAACAGCACATTTCTGAACCATCATGGATAGAGGAGGTGCATATCTGATTCTCTGTTATTTCACAATATATTGATCTTCCAATTATGTGCTGCAGACGGAGCCAGAATTTGATTTGGATATTAAAGATGATGTGAAGGAGGAATGTTCGAAGTATGGCAGGGTCAAGCATATCCACGTGGACAAGTATGTGGTTAATTTATATGATGTCGAGTTTTATGCTGTTTTGACTTCAAAAATAGTAAAATGCTTCATTTCTTTTCCTGGCAGATCCTTTAATTTGTTTGGGTACTTCTGGATAGGATAATACTTTTCCTTTTTTTAGCAACCGGTCTTTCTTTATCTACTAGACAGTAATAAGCCTCGCTTTTGTTCTTAAAAAGGTGAAAGACCGAAGAGATTTTTAGCTTGACAATCAAACTGAACTATGACACGTGGCTTCAAATTTGATTGTTGACTGACCTGTGGATTTTTAAGTGGCTAGTTCTCCATTCCTGTTAGACAACTCTTATTCTTGAATACCATGATCCAGTAGTCAGCTATACCGGCTGGCTACTTACTGGTCAATTAATGTCATTTTCGTCAGCTATTGATCCTAGATGTATCTTTTGGCAGGAACACCTCTGGTTACGTGTACTTGCGGTTTGATAGTGTTGAAGCTGCATCTCGTGCTCAACAAGCCATGCACAAGAGATGGTTTGCTGGCAGATCGATTTCAGCCATCTACTTGGTAACTGCCTAAGTTGTCAGAGCATTTTCATGTCCTTATGTTCTTCGAATGCATAAATGGTTCATGGAACATGTTATTTTTTTTTTTTTTGGGGGGGTGGGGGTGCGTTTGGGTTGCAGAATGTTAATTTCTACCCTGTTGGTCTGTTTATTGAAGTGTCCATTTGTTCCTATTCTGTTTATTTGTGGCATCTTGATTCCAGTTATGGCAGATAGCAGAGTTCAGACCAAAAAATAAAGAAGAAAATTACGGACTTCCGGGTTAATTTTTGACAGCCTAGGTTTTTGTTGTTACTTAACAAAGTGTGAATATACTTATCTGTACTTGTTCATTATATAGACGGTAGATCATTTCTTTTTTCGCTCACCCTTAAGGGCCCCCCCATATAAGATGGGGTAAAATGGACAGTATTTTTAGACAAGTCTGTCATATTAAGTTTTTAGTTTACCTAGCTCTTGTTTATGTTTTGATTGAGCTATTCTTTAGAGAAAGAAAAAGTGCAGTTATATTTTTCTGATTGTATTTTTCGTGTTGTGCAGCAACCGTATGAATATGATGCCAAGTTCAAAGGTACAGGCTAAATGGTTTCAGAAGGGGGCCATCTAAAATGTCTGAAGACTGCTGATTTGTTTATTGAACTGCAGCTAGCTGATTTTGTATTTAAGTTGGGATCTTAGTGATACCAAGACTCGTTAAAGTTCTGTATGCTCGGACAGATGAGGTTATAGGTGTTACTGTGATGGAAGTTGTGTAATTTTGACACACAGTATTCTCATTTTAATCAACTATGTCACTTGTGGAATTCATTGTGTGCATTTGTATTTTTCTTTTGGCAACTTAATTGATGAGAGATTTAGGGTGTGTTTGGTATTGGAAAACGTTCTTTAGGTTTTGTTTTTGAAAAAAATGAGAAAAATTGACCTTTCGACCCTCTTAACATGTCCCATCACCCTCACCCTCACCCATGTGGCTACTCTCTCCGCTTTTATCCTTCATATTATTTTCTGCTTTGTATCATGTCTGTCCCATCTCCTACTCGTTATAATTTTTTGTAGATATGAAGCACAAAGAAAATAAGTAAATCACTCTATCCCTTCATTGACTGAGCAGCACCATCAGTCTGGAACTTTAATAATCAATTTGTGTTCGAATCAATGTGGAACTTCAAAACCAGTAGCTAAAATTTTAATAATGGTTTCACCTAATACATTCATTTGAAGGCAGAGCAGCAACAACTTAACTGAACTCAATAACAATTCGGTTATCTTTTAGGCGCGCTTTCATTGCCACATAAGCTTAATAGTTGCCATTGCCATGTGGCAGAGCAGTTACAAGCAACATATTTGGAGCTCTGCAGAATAAAATCAGTTCGTCCTTTTTCGTTTTACAGTGTTTAAGTTTGTTAAAGATAAAATTCAACAGAATTCCACAAGTTCTCATGGCATCCTCAAGGTAGCTCTTCAATGGCGATCGTTTACTGAGGCAACAGTACGTATCATCGACCTTGTTTCTTTCTCTGTAAGTAATAGTAGACCGACTTTGTTGCTCTCAGTATCTTCGAATGTGTTCTCTGTTAGTAATTCTAATTGTTTCAACTTGATTGAAGGATCTTCAATGGCGATCGTTTACTGAGCGAACCGTATGTATCATCGAATTTGTTTCTTCTTCTCTGTAAGTAATAGTAGTAATTGGTTCCCCACTTTGTTGCTCTCAGTATCTTCGAATGTGATTTCTGTTAGTGCTCTCCTGTGATTTGGCACTTGAGAGTATCAATTGAGTTCACAAGATATTGTATCTGTACTCGATCATTCCAATTCTTACTTGATTGTTTTTTTTTTCTTTAAAGATATCATTAGAAGCATCATGCATAGGCAAATATACAAAGAGAGATTGATATCTTCTCGTGTACAAAATGCTAAGCTAATATTAGTGAGTCGACACGATCACAAAAATGTTCAATAGTGGTTACATTTTGTTTTGGATTCAAGAAAGAGAGTATGTCCATATTCCTCTTTTACCTCAATCGAAGTGGTTGACTGAAGCAAACCTAGATGGAAGAAATTGAGTTTATAAGATATTGTATTTGTACTCGAATGATTGCATATCCAACGTGATTGGTTTTGAATGGATTAAAGGAGGGTATGCTCATACTCCTCTTAACTTTCACTGCAATCTTTTATATCATCTGAACCAACTTATAATAGGGAACATGTCAACTGAGTTGTTTCATGAAATATATTTGCGGCATTTGATGAACAAACTACTTTGAGCCTGCTAGCAGTTCTGTACTTCTTAGTTCTTAACTTACACAAATAATGAGAAATGCATTTTTTCTTGCTGTAAAGTACTTCCGCCTGCTACTGATTTTGTACTTGAAGTTCTAGACATGCAGGTTTGTATTAAGTCCTGAACACAAGGGAGAGTTGCTTCATTTTAGCTGCTCCAAATAGTGTTCAAACTGCTAGACGTCAACGTTAATCTGAAATTCATAAAGATGAATGACAATATGGAGTTAAATCCTGATTCTCACATACAAGATGAGGCAGAAAGGTTGTTTAAAGAGATGAAATTGATGAACCAGAATGTTAAGAACTCTGAATTCTATGCTGGAATGCTCTTGGATCTCGGAAAATCAACCCTCATTTGGTTCGCCTTTCAGTAGGTCTCTATTCAAAAGCTAAGGTGGTAATATATGGTTTGGGAAGCATCGAATTTAGTTACAATTCACAATTTCAGCTTGCTGTAGTTCTCCTACTAAAAGATCACGTTGAATGGATTGGCAAAATTGAAATATTTGATCCTGTAATGACTACAGCTGATATCAAAGTTTTCAAGAAATTCAGTCTTGAGGTTCTTACCAATGATGAAAATTGTAAGAGGAAAGTTCAGGGACCAACAATGTTCTACATGCCTAGTCCTTGTTTTAATCTTCTTGGCAACCTATTGGGAGCAAACTGGTCTTCATCTTCTCTTGACCAGATTTTTCTGCTGACAAACTCGTTGAGTGCTACACGCATGAATCTGCCGTTATGGGATCCGTTTACTCTAGAAACAAAGCTAAGATTAGTGATAATTCGTGAATTCACAGCAGAGATTTCCATAAACACTAATGACCATCAGATGTATGCTAGTTTTTTCCATGACTTTGCCTGGCATTTCTTTAAAGTGAGCGAGGAATTACGGGAATATGATTGGTTATATACGCAAAGGTACTTGGATGTGTGACTAGATACTGAACTTTCCAATTGTTATCAAATGCAGTTCTCTATTGTTGATCTATTGATACTGGGAAACAAAGGTGCTGCCGATTAGCATATCATCGAAGTCAGTAGCCTATAGTTTCTGTTGCCTATGATGGTTTCAGTTCTTTCTCCTCATCATAAGATATGTAAATTAATTTAAGTGCTAGTTGGGGAATCTCGATTTTGTTGGTTGCATCATGCAAAGTACTTAAACATTATTTGTTTCCAGAAAACAATAGAGTGACAGAGCTAACCTAAAGGAACAATATATAGGAGGGAAAGGTTTACTTCATCCCTAAAGATGTAACTTTTAACTTCTGTGTTGCAGGTATCTTGAAATAGTTTTCTCGGAAGATTTCAAAAGCAATAAAACTAGCAAGGAATTTGCACAAAATTTGGGTTCTATACGTGGCCCTCGTCAGTTCAGAAACTGCTCAGTTCCTCATCAGGCTGGTTGGTTTAAGCTAAACATCTATGGTATTGGCACAAAAGAGGGTGACCAGAGTGGACGATTTAGTGGCGTCTTGAAAGATAAAGAAGGGGAGTTATTAGATGGATATTGCTATAGGGTTGAGTTTGATGAGGAAGATGATGTGATTGTTGGACTAGAGGCCTTGAAGTATGGGTTGACCAGAATCAAGAAAGAAAAACTGAAAGTAGAGAAGTTGATGGTGGAGTCAGATAATGCTATGCTGGTCCAGTATGTTAATGGTCGTCCTGAGCCAAATGAAACAACCATGGCCAAATTGAATGAAATTTTCAAGTTGCTGGAAGGTATAACCTGGATAGTTTACCATGTGTACGAAGAAACCAATAAAGTTGCTAGAGAGGGGGTTCCAAGAGATGAGAGAAAACTTTACTTAGAAAATGTTCCTTTTGATATGCCAGAGTGGGGTATTGAAGAGGTAACAACACTGACATCTCTTTATTTGCGTATAATAACAAAACATGACTAGAATATTTGCTTGTATAATTGACTTATCCAATGTTCTTGCTACGATATTATAAGACCCATCTCTGACTATATATATCTTTTCTCTTCTGTTTTCTAATTGCATTCTGTTATGTCTGGTGTGTTCAGGTTTTTGCAGGATTTGGGAAAGTAGAGGATGTTCAATTACTTAAAGATCCCGAAACAGGACATAGAAACGGATGTGGGTTTGTCAAAGTCAGTATTTAGTGAAACCAGTGTATATTCTCTATCTATCATTATGTTTATACTCTATCTTTATGTTTCAATTTGGGTTCATCTTAGTTTGCTCAAGTTAAACATGCAAAGCGAGCTCAAGAGATTTTGAAAGGAGAGTTGAAAACTGAGGAATTATGCCTCAAGGTATGTGGATAGAGTGAACATTTATAGTCTATGTAGAACTTGCATCTCTAAATACTGTTGGAGTAGAGAGAGTATTTCTGACCCTGGATTAGTTCAATGCAGATTTCACCTGCTCCTGAACATGTTGGGGTACAAGATGCTGGAGCTTAAACTGCAGATTTTAATGGCTTGGTGAGTTTGCTCTTTAAATCACCTATTTTCTGTTACATACTTGGTGAGTAATTTGCTCTTTAAATGACTTTATGTCCAACACAAACTCAGGTTTGTCACCATTGGTGGAACTATAGTTTAAGCTAAATGTAACTTATTCTGGGGTTGAAGTGTAGTTAATTTTATATACATTGTTCTGGTATTTGCAAATGATGATGAGAATAATACTATCTACTTATATTTAAGGAACTTCAGCTGTATATTACTTAGAAGTTGAAGGAAAAGCTATAGCTGTCTTCAAAAAAAAGGATTTTATTTTACTTCCTGTGTTACTTAACTACTGGCAGGAAGAATTTTGTTGTGTTGTTTATGTTTTGCCGTATAGATAGATAATAAGTAGCGAAATTTTAACCAAAAAAGAGGACACTATTAGTAGAGATTATTTTCTCTTCTTCCGGCAAATATTATGTTATTAGTATACTCTAATCACATTCTTAAGTAGAGAATGATTTTTGATCTATTGATGCAGGTACGTGTCGTCTGAGCTGGCAACAGATAAATTGCTATAATTTCCGATACATTTCACTAAGCGAATAGTACTTTATCCTTTCCTTCTTCAGCGACAATATTCATTTGAGTTTAGAAAAGTAAACAGACACAACTTGATTGCTTCTATTCCTCAATGTTTTCGAACTAGCTACGTATAATGAACAAACATTCTATGTGGGAACTGTATAGAACAAAAACAAATCTAGTTTATCCAGATTCATCGTTTCTTTGTGAACTGGCATTTGATGTGCTCTCAATATGTTTTTCTATTTTCGATTTATTTGTCATCTATATTAAAATTATCAAGATTGAATTCATTAAAGGACTCCCCTTTAGATAAAAAATCCTAACATTTAAGAATTTAAAAATCATTTTATGTTTGCACCTACAAAGAAAACAAAAGATAAGATATTATTGTTTACTATAATAATAACAAATTTTCTTTTCTTTTTAACGTTGACTTGCTATAGAAGAATAGAGAAGGAAAGAAAAAGGGCGCCAATTCTTTTAAATAACGACCGTTGATTATTTCAAAAATATTATAGTTGTGTGCACGTTTTTTGGCTCAAATAAAGGGATATATTATTATATTGAACTTAATTTTTTTCATACAAATCAACCAAAGTCATTATTTGGATATACATTCTTACACATGAGCCAAAGCGAGCAATTCCATTAAATAGCCAAAATTCGAGCTTACAAGCTCCAAATATCAAATTATGAAGTCTAAATGGAAGGATTTATCATAGTCAATTCAAAAATGTCCTTCGAGCCCAACTACAAACATGACCATTGACCAATTGACATGACCCAACCCATCGCGAACATGACATTCCCAACACGAACACGATCGTGAACGCGATGCCTAACCCAAATTAGGCCCACAAAATTTACTCTTCGCGAATGCCACATGGACTATATTTCATGAATGCCTATATATGTCAACTCTTCGTGAATGCAGACTATCCTAGGAACCTAGCTCGACCTACCACTGGTGCATTGACTATGATAAACACATCTTTTCACACCTCAGAACTTAATCGAAACCCCCTAGACACAAACTAAATGTGCAAATCAATTATTAAATATGTTTCAAACCTATTAGAATAATCAAATCACCCATCCTTGATCATTTTGACCAAATATTGATCGTGGTCAACCTGAAATTTCCAAATTAACTAGAATTGATCCAAGGGAAAAATAACTCCCGAGCGTCTCAGGATCCAGGCAAAACATCTAAGTAAGCCATAAATAACCCTCTCTACCTAGTTGAATCGTAAGAACTCCAATAGACCTCTTTAATACAAAATGTTAACTATAGTCAAACTTTTCAAATTCTAAACGGAAAATCTTTTTTCAAGACACATCCAATCACCTAATTGTAACATCTCACAACTCTACTCTTAGAATCTGAATAATTCGTCGTAAGTATACAAGTTTGAATCGGGTAATGTCATACTTGTACATATGTGTTAAGGTCTATTCCTAGGTGTGAGAAGTGTTTTGGAAGTGGTTTAATATACAACATTGTTCAATGTCAGTGAAACACAAAGTTTAGTCGGTAGAAAAAGACTTTAAACTCGACTTAGTACTAGAGATCTCTTATGACCACTACCAGAAAAGTGTGAATTACATGGAATTTTCTTGGGGATTAGTATGAAAATCCGCAGGAAAATTAATTTTCTTGCAAATTTTCATAC
The DNA here is from genome assembly GCA_035578085.1 of Solanum pinnatisectum. Lineage (NCBI taxonomy): Eukaryota > Viridiplantae > Streptophyta > Magnoliopsida > Solanales > Solanaceae > Solanum > Solanum pinnatisectum. The sequence goes on along the minus strand of CM069086.1, from coordinate 7,111,207 downwards.
TAATCCCCAGGAAAATCCCTATATAATTCACTCTTTTATTGTGTGGACCTAAACCACTTTCAAAATGAAATAACCATATTGAAGTTGAAAGAAATTTCCAACTTGCTTATCACATGTTGAGGACTTAGGTAAAACTTCCCAACTTGTATACGGTTTTTTTTTGGGGGGTGGGTGGTGGTGGTGGTGAAATTTCATAGAGAATTGAAAAATGGATGTATAAGTTGTCAAGATAATTTACTTGTGCTTTTGAATATTTAATGTTTAGGAGTCGTTTGGTAACTGATTGTAATGTGGAGTTGGAAAATATGCAAAAATAGTTTATTTATTTTTGGTTTTCCATGTGTTGTTCGTATCTTTATTGGAGTCCGATTATTTTAAATTTGCGTTGTAGGGCTCCATTCAGTGGGGAAGCGCTCCTATCAAGGATTTTTTCATACTCTGATAAAGGGAAGAGTAGCTTCATCCGCTGCACCACATCCGTTGGTGCTCAAAAGAGATTTATCTAGTCTGAAAAGGGTGCAATGATTTGGTGAATATCGTTTTCTAATCTTTTTTTCTAACCAAACACTATTTTTTAAAAAGTTTTCAGTTTTGTAACGATTGATATTGGTAGGCTTGTATGTTGTTGTTGGGTTTTAGAGGTGTGAACAGGAAATGAAGGGTTGTGATTCTCCTGAAGAGTTGTGACTATGCGGAAGGGTTGTGACCTTTATGAAAGGTTGTGTCCTTTCTAAAGGGTTGTGACCGTTTGAAAAGTTATGCATTTTCCAAAGTGTTGTGACCTTTCTGAAAGGTTGTCTTCTTTCTAAAGGGTTGTGACCTTTACCCTTTGTTGGCTATAAATAGAGAGGTTTTCTCTCATTTTTCTGCATCGAATTCTTCTCTTCTTTTGCATACATTTCTTACAAAACAAGATCGATCGATGGTGTCTGTGTGTGTGATTCGTTGCTGTCATTTTGAGTTTGTTGAAATTATCGAAGTTTGAGGTACCACTACTTCTTTAATGGTTAATCCGTTTTATCTTGGGAGGAATTAATCTGCAACCTCGGGTACTTGAGGGGATTAAATTTCTTAAGGACACACAGTAGGTTCTGTGGACTCGGATAGTTCTTTGTGTTTTTCTTTTCATCTTTTATTATTTCTGGTTTGCTAATCTGAATACAGGAGATAACAATCTTAAGAAATTTAAAAGTTTCTGTATTTGAGGTTTCTGAAGATTAAAATCTTTATGGTTTTCTACTTTGTTTGAATTTTTTAAAATTCATTCGATTAACGATTAAAAGAATATAAAAACTTTATCGTTACATTAGAAACAATCTGAGTAAGGATTTATTCTTTATTGTTAGTATTTCACATACTAAAATTGTTTGCCATTTGTGACATAAAAAAATGACTAATTCAAGTCAAGTAAATGTTGGAACAGTAAGTGCTGCAACAACATCAATTGCACCCAATCGTTCAACTACTGCCCTAGCACCGGCTGATAAACCTGCAAAGTTTTCTGGAGTCAACTTCAAAAGATGGCAGCAAAAGATGTTCTTCTATCTGACTACATTGAGTCTGCAGAGGTTTATTAATGAGAACGTTCCTGTTATGTCAGATGAAACTCCATCTGAAGAACGATTCTTGGTAACAGAAGAATGAACGCATTCTAATTTTTTGTGTAAAAATTATATTTTGAGTGGCCTGCAGGATGATTTGTACAATGTGTACAGTAATGTCAAAACCTAAAAGAACTCTGGGATGCTTTAGAAAAGAAGTATAAAACAGAGGATGCCGGAATGAAGAAGTTCATTGTGGCAAAGTTTCTGGACTATAAAATGATAGACGATGAAGATGCGTCACCCAAGTTCAAGAATTGCAGGTCATAATCCATGATCTCCTTGCTGAAGGTATAAATTTATTTAATACCTATGTTGGAAATATTAAGTCTATTCTTAATACTCACATAATCTTTAATGTAAGATTGGTTGTGAATGATGCTTTTCAAGTGGCTGTCATTATTGAGAAGTTACCTCAATTGTGGAAGGACTTCAAAAACTACTTGAAACATAAACGCAATGAGATGACTGTTGAAGATCTCATGGTAAGGCTGAGAATTGAATAGGATAACAAGGCCGCAGAAATGAGGTCACGTGGTAATTCAGCAGCATCTGGAGTAAATATTGTTGAAGAAGATCCTATAAAATCAAAGAAAAGAAAGAAAACATTTAGTCCAAAGAACAATCCTCCTAAGAAGAAGTTCAATGGAAGTTGCTTCAATTGTGGCAAACGTGGTCATAAGGCTACTGAATGTCGGGGTCCCAAGAAGGAGAAGAAGAAGGATCAAGCAAATTTGGCTGAATCCAAAGGAAAGATGGACGATCTTTATGCAATGCTTTCAGAATGCAACTTGGTTGAAAATCCAAGAGAGTGGTGGATAGATTCTGGTGCCTCATGCCATGTATGTACCAACAAAGAATTATTTTCATCATATATTCCAGCACCTACAGACGAGAAATTGTTTATGGCAAATTCCGCTGTTGCAAAGGTGGAAGGAACTGGAAAAATCCTCTTAAAGATGACATCGGGCAAGGTGGTGACTTTGAACAGGGTCTCGTATGTTCCGAAATTGAGAAAGAACTTAGTTTCTATACCAGTTCTGACTAAGAACGGATTCAAATGTGTATTTATTTCTGATAAAGTTGTAGTCAGTAAGAATGAAATGTCTGTAGGAAAAGGTTACCTCACTGAGGGCCTCTTTAAACTTAATGTAATTACAGTTGATATGAATAAAAATTCTGCTTCTTCTTACTTGCTTGAGTCTAAATATTTATGGCATGAACGTTTGGGACACATTAATAACAAAACCTTGCGAAAACTGATTAACTTAAATGTTTTGCCTAAATTTGAGTGCAACAAATCAAAATGTCAAGTATGCGTTGAATCTAAGTATGCTAAGCATCCTTATAAATTTGTTGAAAGGAATTCATATCCCTTAGAACTGATTCACACTGACATTTGTGACATGAGGTCAACACCAACACGTGGTGGAAAAAATATTTCATAACTTTTATTGACGATTGCACTAAATATTGTTATGTCTATTTGCTAAATGGTAAGGATGAAGCAATAGACGTATTTAGGCAATATAAAACTGAAGTTGGAAATCAGTTGGATAGAAAGATCAAAATGATCAGAAGTGATAGAGGTGGAGAATATGAATCTCCATTTTCAGAAATATGTTTGGAAAATGGAATAATCCATCAAACTACTACTCCTTACTCTCCCCAATCTAATAGAATTGCAGAACGGAAAAACCAAACTTTAAAGAAAATGATGAATGTCTTACTTATAAGTTCAGGTTTACCATAAAACTTGTAGGGGGAAGCTATCCTTACAGCAAATCGAATACTCAATAGAGTGCCTCACACGAAGACACATGTTATTTCATATGAGAAATGGAAAGGTAGAAAACCCAACTTGAAATATTTTAAAGTGTGGGGGTGTCTAGCCAAAGTTCAGGTTCCTATACCTAAGAGAGTGAAAATAGGGCCTAAGACTGTGGATTGTGTATTCATTAGATATGCCACAAATAGTAAGGCATGTCAATTTTTGGTTCATAAGTCCGGACATCCGAATATTCATGATAATATGGTAATGGAATCAGATAATGCTGAATTTTTTGAACATATCTATCCGTATAAAACTAGACTTGAGTCATCTAGTGGGGGGGGTCTAAATAACCTCGAGAAGAACCAAAAGATAATGAAACCAATGAAGAGAGTCCAAGGCGCAGTAAACGTCAAAGGACAGCTATGTCATTTGGATATGATTTTGTAACATTCCTACTTAAAAGTGAGCCTCAAACATTCAAGGAAGCGATGTTGTTTAGCGACTCAACCTCTTGGAAGGAGGCTATCAATAGTGAGATTGAATCAATCTTAAGCAATCATACCTGGAAGTTGGTTGATCTTCCTCCAGGGAACAAACCCTTAGGTTTAAAATGGATCTTCAAAAAGAAGATGAAAGATGATGAAACTATTGACAAATATAAAACAAGACTTGTTGTCAAAGGCTTTAGACAAAAAGAAGGTCTTGATTATTTTGACACATACTCGCCAGTGACTAGGATTCCATCAATTCGAATGTTAATTGCCCTAGCTGCAGTATACGGTCTTGAAATCCATCAAATGGATGTGAAAATTGCCTTCTTAAATGGAGAGCTAGAGGAAGAGATCTACATGGAACAGCCTGAAGGCTTCGTAGTTCCCGGTAAAGAAAAGAAAGTATACAAACTTGTTAAGTCACTTTATGGACTAAAACAAGCACCGAAACAATGACATGCAAAGTTTGATCAAACCATGTTGGCAAATAGATTTAAGATCAATGAGTGTGATAAATGTGTTTACATTAAAGACACTCTGAATCAGGAAGTCATTGTATGCCTATATGTAGATGACATGTTGATAATGAGCAAGGACACTGCCAATGTAAAAGCTACTAAGCATATGCTCACTAGTAAGTTTGATATGAAAGATCTAGGAGTTGCCGAATTAATATTGGGTATTAAGATTCACAAAACTCTTAACGGTCTAGCATTGTCTCAATCTCATTATATTCAAAAGGTACTTGAAAAGTTCAAGTATTTGAATTTCAAAAAGGCAAAGACCCCAATTAATGGAAACCTTAATCTTGCAAAGAATAAAGGTGCAAGTCAGTCTCAATTGGATTATGCCAAAGTATTGGGAAGTTTGATATATGTCATGAATTGTACACGACCAGACAGAGCTTGCGCTATAAGTAAACTTAGTCGATACACAAGTAATCCCAATCAAAATCATTGGTTGGCAATGAAAAGAGTTTTGGGGTACTTAGAAGACACTTAAAACTATGCTTTGCATTATAACAAATATCCAACAGTTCTTGAAGGATATAGTGATGCAAATTGGATTACTGGGTCAACTGAAACGAAATCCACGAGTGGATATGTTTTCACTATTGGTGGAGGAGCAATATTTTGGAAATCATCCAAACAAACATGTATAGCTCACTCTACAATGGAGTCTGAATTCATCGCCTTAGACAAGGCAGGTGAAGAAGCTAAATGGCTCCGAAATTTCTTAGAAGATATTCCGTATTGGCCCAAACCAATAGTCTCTATATGCATACACTGCGATAGTCAAGCTGCAATAGGAAGGGCTGGAAGCGTTATGTATAACGGAAAGTCTCGTCACATAAGACGAAGACATAACTCTGTTAGACAACTACTCTCTAGTGGAATTATCACAATTGACTATGTAAAGTCAAAGGATAATGTGTCGGATCCACTTACAAAAGGCCTAACTAGAGAAGGAGTTGAGAGATCATCGACGGGAATGAGACTATGGCCGAGAACAAGTCATCGTGGCGGTAACTCTACCTAGAAGACTGGAGATCCCAAGATCTAGGTTCAAAGAGATAAAACAAAGTCATAGATGACGGTTCAACATTGTCAAAAATTATTTTATGTCTATTCTCATGATGAGACAATGTTCAGTAACCAGGATAAAGACATAAGGACTTTTTAATGGTTTTTAAGTTTGATACAGAGTATATTAAATAGTGTATCTACAGGATAACACATTTAGAAATCACCTGTGTAAGTATGAAGTGTAAGCCGCTTCAAGGAGAATCCGGTAAGGCCAGTTCTCTAAGCACTTATTAACCGAGATGTGTTCATGGCTGAAACGAACAAAACAATAAGAATCAAAAACAGTTCAAGGGTTGATTGTGTGCCTTATGTTGTCTAGGTATACACAAAAGCTCGACGGTTCAAAGATATCAAATCTACCGATTGACCGAGTATATCCGATATATGTTCACTACGGAAAGTTTAAAGGGAAACCTACTTATCCAGATGTGATTAACCTTTACTTACGAATCACACAATTTTTCATGCATATGTTTTAACAATAGTCATTCCCTATTCATGTGGGGGATTGTTGGGTTTTAAAGGTGTGAACAGGAAATGAAGGGTTGTGATTCTCCTGAAGAGTTGTGACTATGCCGAATAGTTGTAACCTTTATGAAAGGTTGTGTCCTTTCTAAAGGGTTGTGACCGTTTGAAAAGTTATGCATTTTCCAAAGTGTTGTGACCTTTCTGAAAGGTTGTCTTCTTTCTGAAAGGTTGTCTTCTTTCTAAAGGGTTGTGACCTTTACCCTTTGTTGGCTTTAAATAGAGAGGTTTTCTCTCATTTTTCTGCATCAAATTCTTCCCTTCTTTTGCATACATTTCTTACAAAGCAAAATCGATCGATCGTGTTTGTGTGTGTGATTCGTTGTTGTCATTTTGAGTTCATTGAAATTATCGAAGTTTGAGGTACCGCTACTTCTTTTATGGTTAATCCATTTTATCTTGGGAGGAATTAATCTGCAACCTCGGGTACTTGAGGGGATTAAATTTCTTAAGGACACACAGTGTGTTCTGTGGACTCGGATAGTTCTTTGTGTTTTTCTTTTCATCTTTTATTATTTCTGGTTTGCTAATCTGAATACAGGAGATAACAATTGTAGGTACAATATTTTCAATTGTGTCATTTGGTTTGTTATAAATTTGGTAACTTTTTTCTATTATTGTTGACTTATCAACCATTACCTTTTCTTTCAAATATTTAATGCGTGTGTTTTACAAAAAAATGAATCCTCATTCTTTGCATCTGTTAAGCTTGTTTTTAAGGTAGTTTGTATGAAATAAAAAGCTTAGAGAAGAAAAAATATCATTTTGCTTTCCCATGCTCCACATGACGTGGCTATTTTTATGTTGACGTCTAGACTACCACAATCCTCCTTCTTTATCTTGCATCACTTGGGAGTAAAAGATATAATTTACACCCATCTCAAAAGTCAAGTCATTTAACGTTCATTTAATAGACGAACAAGTTATTTTGAAATAATATTTCATCTTTAATGTAGGATAAAAATAAAATTATGATGTCATGATAAATATTTCCAGTTAGAAAATATATATCAAAAACTTAAAATTTATATGAAAAATAACACCAAGATGAAGGTTTTATAATATGAATAAAAAACACAGAATTAAAGGCTTGAAACACATGCAAAATGTTTTTCTAAAAATAATATTTACTTCCTCTCCTCTACGATATTGCTATGATATTGTATGCAAATAGTCATAGTAGATATGACCAATCAATGAATTTCTGCACTAAACAAATAGTGAAGATTTTTTATTGAAATCAAGAACTTGAAAATAATTCTTTGGAGGATGTTGTAAAGAATGATACTCCATAAAGTTATGTGGAAATCTACAGAAGTTGGACTTAAATAGAATTGGTGGTAACCAAAGAATGAAATGATACACTATTCATGTTGTAAAGATGATATAATATTGATTTACAAGATACTTGATGGAAATAACGATTGACTCGAAGATTGGAGAGAGACACTAGAATATAAAAATTTTAGGTTAAGTAAATAGTGTATTTAGAGTGCAAGTCAGAAATATGACACATAAAGTGAATATGAAAATAAAGATCGATAAAAAAAATTAGTAACTAAGAGAGAAACAATCAAAATTTTAATAGATAGCTCAGGTCAGGTCAGATACAACATAAACTAAAATAATTTGTCTTTATAAATTCAAAAGACACTCAATTACTTTGAATTCAACTATTGTAATATTTATTTTTTCATTTAAATATATATTGCATTTACTTCGATATCAGTTATATCCTGTATAATTCCTTCTTATAATTTTATTAAAAGAAGCATGTAATTGAGGTATGGTTGTAATGAGATTAAAAAGAATAATAGAAGTAGATGGATCATTGTAGTCGATAAGTAACTGCTAACAAAATGATATACAAACATTATCATTTTTTTCATCTATACTACACTGTTACATGTTACAGGGTTTGACCAAAAGATAGCAGAAGTTGTCACTAGAAAATAAAGTAAAACTTAATGTTGACCAAACAACATGATCTGAATAGCAGAAGCTTTCACTAGAAAACATTACGTGTTTGGGTCCAATAATCTCAATTTGGGCTTTGGACTGTCATCACATATATACATAACATATGCATAATCATAAACAAGGATTGTGCCATTGTCTTTAGAAAATTGCACCACTTTAGTCAGTTGTACCCTTGATACTGTCAAATCAATTCGATTATTTCAACAATTTGTATTAAGTTCTAGCTTGTTTGTGAATATGGATTGATTATGTTATATTTCGTAATACTACTATATTTAAACAATTTAGTTAATATTCTCATATAAAATTCACACATGAAGGATTCATAATCTTGAATCAAACAAAGAAAGTTGTACATGCAATTATCTATTACAAATAAATATGATATTTTCAAGTGTACCCTGTGAAATTGACAATGATACATTATCGGTCTCAAAGAAGACATATGTTAATCAATATTTCTACATCATGAAATACAATTTTTATTCGAAAACAACATCTTGATATGTATGTGGATATAAGGAGGAGGAGATTATAGTTTCTTAAAAATAAGACACAAATTTTAAAATATGAAACCTTTACAAACATAATCTATAAACTATATGTTATTGAAATATTAAAAAAATAAGGAAAGTGCCGCATTGAGTATAAGATATATGAGAACCACATAAGAAAAATGTTATGCCAATTCAATTGGCTGTTTATAGCTACAAGCAATTACCCTTTCCTAAATTTAGTCACTTATTACTTACATGTTTTAGCATCATTTATATAATTTAAAAAAATTATACTAATTAACATGAAAAACATGTGCAACGCACGTGTACAGAAACGAGTGCTTATTAATTTTGAGAATAGAGATTTAACTTACTTTGGGACTATTGTGTCAAAATATTACTTGTTACCTTAGAAACTAATTCTGGGTATAGGTTTGGTATAGATAAATTTTATGCAATTATAAATTTAAGCTAACGTGTTAGTGCGATTTGAATGCCGTTGTTTTAACTTTTAATTGATTTTAGTATCAAATTTACTTTAATATGTATATTTTTAGGAGCATTAGTTCAGGACAATAATATTTTTATATTAGATATGATGTTTACTGTTCACTAATTAAATATGATAGTGACATCGATTAGCTCTGTAGACATTAAAATTTCATCAAATTTAACACTAAACTCTATAAAACGAGTTTAATCTTTCATCAAACTCTAAGGCCCATTAGGATTTCTTATAGGTCACTCTATGTTAAAGATCGAGATAAAATCACTAAGATATAAGATTTAGTGACGAGTGATTATCTTAAATATAGAGTTCATGTTGAAGTATATTAGGAGTATTATAGTTATCTTGTATTAAGAGTATTACTCTCTATATTTTGTATAACTTGCAAGTGTATAAATACACTATGATGTACTTATCCAAGTTATGAGACTAGCCTATCTTATCCAGGATGAACCAATATAGTTGCCACGAATGAAGTCACTTCTAGCAGTGACAAAAGTAGTTTGAAAGGCAATGATAAAGGCAAAAACATTGATGATAAAGAGGAGAAATAAGTGTTGTTGAGAAGTTGGATCTCTAGTACACTATCAGAAAAAACCATTTACCTTATCGTTGGATGGAATAATGCAAAGAGATGTGAAAAACCTTGAAGGAAACTTACCTTCAAGCTATCAAGGAAAAAAATTTCAATTGAAGTAACGACTTCAAATTATCTTGCTTGAAAAAAAGTTTACATATGATCTCTTAAAAGTATTCTAGTGTATATGTGATGGTTTAGCATCCACAAGTTCGTAGATAAGGATAGCAAGGTGATAGATTTTTCCAAGGGACTATAAAACCTTTAAGACTGTCATGCTTGATAAATCATATTATCTAACTTTGAATCAACTAGTCAATGCATTGAGAGTCTTGTCAGAGTATAGAACCTGTTTGCAACACAAAGAAAGACATGTAGAAAATAGTGTATCAAAGTCATATCTTACAAAATCTTAATAATGATACAAGTACATAAAATTAGTAATAGCTTTATTAGGGAGTTTCTTACAACCGACATAAACCATGTAAAGAACATGGAGTCGAACACACAACTCCAATTGAGAGGATGCCCTATACCTTGTCACGGTATAGAGCCTATTTGAACTTGTTTTCTCTTATATTAAGAAAAAAATTCATAATTTTATAATTGTATATATCAAATGATTATTTTTTCCTTACAACAATAATACAATTTTTCGATTCCCGTCTTCACATCTAACTCCACCATTGGTCAGCGTCCAAACTCCAATTGAAGAAAGATCGACTGGAGAAGATATAGGTAAATAAATAAATATTTAGTACCAAAAAAAAGTAGTTTTTTTTTTAAAAGAAAAAGAAGTCTATTTCTTCTTTTCATAAATAAGAAGAAATCAATTGGAATTTTACCTTTTGTATTAATGATTTTTTTAATAGTTTGTAATAATATATCATAGCTCGTAATGAAATTTAATTTATAATATTATGTAACTATTTTCTTATGAAGTATTATTCTTTTAGAAAAAAAATTAGTAGTATGTTTTAGATAAATTAATCAAATTGATACGTTTGCTAATTTTTAAAAAATATGTTTTAGTAAAAATTTAATCAAATTTTAAAAAGTCTTAAAAAAAGCAAGTATGATCAAACTAAATTTCAAAAAAATTAAATAAAGCCATTTGTTTTTTTTGTTTTTCCGGCAAATGCCTTGCACTCCTTTCGTTCTTCTTTAGCGCGCTTTTTCCACCATCTCGCCGCCTACTCCACCGCTCTCTTTCTCCGGCGGAATCGACAGGTAAAGTGCACTTCTGTTTTCCTCGTAGAGCTCACTATTCTCAATCTTTTTAGTATAAATTTTGCTTGATTGAATTTTGTGGAAGCGGAAAAAGACTTGATTTGAAGGCCGCCTTCGCATACATTCATATAGATATGAAGGTGGTGCTAGTGGTGTGTGGTCAGCGGTGACTTCAATTGCGACTCGAGGCACATTTCCACACTTTCGGTGATTGTTGCTGTAAGTATATCCTCTGTTACTCTTATATTTGGAGTATTTATTACTCACAGGTTGTAAAATTAAGTCGAATGTGTTCTATGAGAATTCCGTTAATTCGTATTCGGAACAGTAATTGTCTAAATTCGCCTGGAGGATCTACAATTTCTTTCTGCGTTTCCATCGCCCTATAATCATCTGTTTTTTCATATATTTGTCTATGTAGAAACTAAGTTGTCATTTGATAGGAGATACTAGTTGGCTCCTTTTCAGTTACTGTGTAATTTCGCTTTTTATTGAATGTTCGTTAACTGTTTTCCTTATTAATTGACATGTTTTCTTCACTGTAGTATTTCCATAACTACTTTGATTTGTTGCACTTGAGCCGAGGGTAGTTTGGAAGAATAATCTCTACCTCTATGAGGTAGGGTAAGGTCTGGATACACTCTACACTGCCCAAACCCCTCTTGGTATGTTGTTATCGCTGTTGTAGCCCCTTAGCGGTAAAATTCTGTAACCTGATTTTCAGGCATAAAAATATTCTTGCCAAAATAGAAGTAGATGCCTATGAAAAGGTCAAATAATTATGTCTATCCTTATTATAGGGTAAGAATAAATTCTCTATCGTAGAGAGGTAGACTTCCAAGTTCTTTTATTGCCACTTCATTTGAGGTCCAGTAGAGTAAGTTTGTTGCGGCAGTTGAATTGCTTATTGATTAGTAGAAGTATCCAGCTGAATTACAGACTCCCGAATAGTTTAGATGGAAAGAGGAGATCCTAAAAAATGAAATTCAGGTTTATTCTTTGCACTGTGATTTGGCACTTCAGGGTTTCAATTTTCATTAGTACAAGTTTTTTTGTGAATTTGTAGTGTTAGTTCAAGTAGGTGACTGGACACACCTAAATAGAAGAAATTGAGTTCAGAAGAGCTTGTATTCGTGCTTAATTGTTGTAAGTCCAGCTTGATTGGTTTTGAATAAAGAATGCTCCTAAATGGAAGAAGTTGAGTTTAGAAGAACTTGGTTTTTGAACTTAATGATGGGCTAAAGAAAGAGGCGAATGTTCATTTTCCTCTTATCCCCCACAAGTCATAAATGAGTTGCTTCTCGAAATATCTATGTGGCTTCAAACATGCAGCATTTGATGTGCAGCAAGTGTACTCTTAACAGTGTGGAGTAAAAACTTTTCTAGGTGATGAGCTACTTTTAACCTGCTAGCAATTCTGTTCGTTTGAGTTCTATACTTGCAGATAATGAGAAATGCATTCTTGTAGTGATTTTGTACTTTAAGTTCTACACTTACACGTTTATATTAACTCCAGGACACAAGAGAGAGTAGCTGCATTATTAGCTGTTCCAAATAGTGTGTAAATTGCTAGAGTCCAACGTTAATCTAGACTTGGGGTGCAAAGATGAATTGCGATGAGAATATGGAGTCCAATATTTATTTTCACATACAAGATGAGGCAGAAAGGCTGCTTAAAGAGATTGAACTGATGAAGAAGAATGTCGAGAACTCTGAATTATATGCTGGAATGCGCTTCGATCTCGAACACAATGAAACTTTTCAACAATGTTTGTTTCGCCTTTTAGGTTCCCATTCACATGTTCAGGTGGTAATCTATGCTTTGGGAAGCATGGAATATAGTTTCCATTCACAGTTTCAGCTTGCCGTAGTTCTCCTACTTAAACGAGATTTTTCCAATTGGATTGGCAATATACAAGTATATGATCCTTTAATGTCTCCAGCTGACATGCTAGTTTTCAGAAAACTGGATGTTGAGATGTTGACCATTGATGAAAATTGTAAGAGACAAGTTCAGAGACCAACAATGTTCTACATGCCCCTTCCTAGTTATTGGCTTATCGGCAACCTATTGGGAGCAAATTGGTCTTCGTCTTGTATTAACCAGATTTTTCTATTGACAAATTCATTTCGCAATTTGCTGACCAATATTTCATCATGTAATCAGAATGGAGAAACATCACAACGCGTAGAGAGAATTCTCCCCTTCACAACAGAATTTGACATAAAAACTAGTCATGAGGAGATCTATACTAATGTGTTCTCAAGATTTTCTTGGCATTTCTTTGACGTCGGTTCCAACGTTAACATGGAAACATCACTCCCTGGTACTGGATCTCTTTCTATCTTGATTCAACTTGGAGAATTTATTGGTTGGTCCATGACACTTGCATGAACATAATTTTTTTTGTTGTTGTTGATTCAGTGACTAAGATTACAAAATATGAAAGAAGTGGAGGAGATCGACATTGGTTGGATTGGCAAAGGTACTTAGATGTGAGACTAGATACCAAACCTATTGAATACAGTTCTTTTATCCAGAGTTAGCTCATTCATTATCCTTTACTCTCTCTCTCTCTCTCTCTCTCTCTGTATGATTGTTTCATTTATTTCCCCTCGTGATAAGATATGCTTCAGACATACAAGGTTTTCAAGTGTTAGTTGGAGAATCTCGATTGTTTTGGTTGAATTATGCAAAATACTTTGAAATTATTTTCTTAGAGGAAACCACAGAGTGATAGAGGTGAGCTGAAGTAACCATAGGAGGGGTAAGGTGTACTGCATCCCTAAAGATGTACTTTCAAATTTCCTGTTGCAGGTATCTTGAAGAAGTATTTTTGGAAGTTATGCAAAGCGACATGTCTAGTGAGGGATTTGCGCAATTTCTTGGTGAACATCGCGGGCCTCGTCGTTTAAGATGCAACTCGGTTCTTCCTCCTTTAGGTTGGATTAAGCTAAACATTTACGGTATCGGTACAGAAGGTGATCAGCCAGGACGATTTAGTGGCGTTTTTCAAGATGATACTGGAATTTGTTTAGGTAAGTATTGTGGTACCATTGATGCTAATGACAATGTGATTGCTGGACTGGAGGCCTTGAGGAATGGATTAGTCAGATGTGTGGAAGGGAAGCCGAAGGCACAGAAGTTGATGGTGGAGTCCGATAACGTTATACTAATCCAATATCTTAATGGTCACCCTGAACCAAATGAACTAACCATGTGCAGGTTGAACGAAATTTCCGACTTGCTAAAACGTATAACTTGTGCATTTTATCATGTGTATGAAGAAGCCAATGAAGCTGCTAGAGACTTGGCTTTGAGAGATGAACGTCACAATCGTGCATAGACTTGGTTCAACTAGGCAAGTGATGTTGCAGCAGACTGATGCAGACATGGATCACAGAGCAGACACTCGTGTCTTTCTGACTTCTCATAACAAGGTGTTTTTTGTGAAAACTCAAAGGAGAAACAAATGCATTCAGAAGGCAAAGACAAGTCTTATATGCTAACTGAAGCAATTTCTTGATCAATGTTGATGTTCATTATACATGTAATTTTAAGTCATCGAGTCGGATCGAAATTTAGTATTTTTGGTTGTGTGATTTTGTGTTAGAAATGATAGTTAAGTGACTTTTGCGGAGAAATTTTTTTTATAGTTACGTGATTATTTGTGAAATTTACCCTTGGATTATAGGTGATTTCTAGTGCATGGTCAAAAGTACACATATACTTCACATTACTTTTAATGTAGCATTTGGCCATGATTTTTTTTTACTTTTTCGTCGGAATTGAACTCTAAAATACACTTGACCATAAAATTTCAAATTCCCACTTGAAGTTGAATTTCAAATTTACAAGAATTTGAAAAATAACAAAAATGTATTTTCACTTTTTTTTCATTTCAAATTATTAACAAAAAGTCAAAAGCAACTTTAATTTGTATTCATGATTAATTTTCAAATATCATTTTTTAATTTTAAAAATAAAAACTATTATTTTCAAATTTCATAATAAGATATGATCAAACGCAAAAGTCTGTATTTGAATTGTTCAAATCTCAACTCATAATTGTGTTCTTTTATTAAATTTTTTTTATAACCACTTATTTATTTTGAATAAACTTTAGCTCATTTAAATATTTCATGAGGATTCTTGAGGAGATGTCCTTGTACCACCCCTTTGCTCAATTTGACTAGACTACACAACCACTACTAGCAACTATACCCTTTGTTGTCGCCGAGGGCCGAAGGATGGAACGCGCAAAGTAGATCGTGCATCTATTCTATATGAATTAATGGATAGTGCCAAGAATTTTTTCTCCTCTTTTCTAAATTCGCCATTTCCATTTTTTAAAAATAATGTAATGTTTATGTTAATTTACATGCACCTTGACAAATTTTTTATACTATCTTTTATCTCTCATTAGTATAATCACCGATAACTATCCATCAAAGTTGGAATAAATAGAAAGAAATTAAGTTAATGTTTTTACCTTCACCGAAATTTGAACGTACAAAATAGATATACGTAGTTTTCTTTCTTTCTTTCTTTCTTTTAAAAAAAGGTGATGTACATCATGATAAATCACTAAAAAAGGTAATCTCAGAGAAGGAAAAAAAAATGTAACAAAAAGCAATTGAAAGTGATATTCATTCTATATAAAGAAAACAGATTTCAGTTGTATCTAATATACATCGATCGATAAACATTTGTCTAGGAAAAAGCAGTGGTGGAGGTAGAGTATGGTTTACGAGTATATAAAAATTAATATAACTTTTATTTTATACTTGGTATATATAATGATAAATTTATTAAATATTTTTAAAATGTAATGTGAATCTAGTTACTATTAATATTAATTTAAAATTAAAATTAGAATTTATAAATTTAAATCTTGAATTTACTTATTAATTTAATGACGTTAGATTCTTAAAACATGTTATTTAGCATGTGAAAAACTTTAGGGGTCGTTTGGTAGGGAGTATTAAGATAAATAATTCATGTATTATGTATGATATTATTAAGTATTATGTTTGGTAGGATTTTGGGCCTATGCATTACTAATTCATGGATTAGTTATACATCTTACATGTATTATAGGATGTATAACTAATACCCTTTCATTTGGTGGTATTAGTAATACATAGGATTTAATACCATGAGATTAATCTATGCAAATATAAAAATATCCCTCAAATCATTTTAATCATTTTGTCTATTTTCTTGATTTTATGTTTTATAATTGTACGAATAAATTTATTTAAATAAATTAGCTTACAAATTTTATTATTTAGAGAGAGAGAGTTGTTAGTTGCTAGATAAATCCAATGTAAACAATACAATTTTTGAAATGTGAGTTGTTTAACATTTACTAATTGAAAAGGAAAATATATCACCACATGACGTTTGCCATCTTAATTAAATGTAGTATTAGTTGATATATGTGGTTTCTAATTATTTATATTTTGAGCTATTTATAAAATTGCATACATATTAAAACTACGACTTGCAAATTTTATGTGTAAATGTAGATGGCTTATTCAATTTTACTATTATTTACCATCTTTTCGGTTTTAAAAGTGGATGGTCTATCCCCATTTAAAATTGAAAATTAACATTTTGTGAGTGAACAATTTATTAAGATGACAATTATTTACCCTCAAATAATTCAAGTGAGAAAATAGCAAATATGACAATAAAATTGTTCTTCTCCTGGCTAGTTAGAAGACCATTAAAAAGTATTATTGTCCCGCAATTATCTATCTTGACTCAATTACATGAAATAAAAATTTCCATAATAATTTAAAGGTTGGAAAGAAGTTTTTTACAAAATTTTAATTTAAACACAAGATGAGGTAGAAAGCAATGAACCAAACACTTGACAAAAAATAATTCCTATTAATTTATACGTTACTAATCAATGCATTATTAATCTTAGTAACAAACGACCTCTCAGCATTAATTAGGTCTTATTTAAAAGTTTGGTACACATGAGAAAAATACAATTCTCGCCATTAAAAGATCTGCAACAATAAGTACATAAATGAAGTTGTTTCTTTTTTAATTAGAGGACTCGTTTGAGTACGAAAAAATACTTATTAAAAAATGTTACTTCTGAACAAATTTTATTTGATGAGAATCTGAATTAATCAAGCTTCCTGTGCCAAAAAAATCACGTTTTTGGAACATGCAATTTAAAATTGTTACCCAAATTTTTACTAAATTGTATTGCTTATAGTTCACTTTGGCGGTGGAGCCGCCAAGTCAGTTATCTCTTGAATTATTACCTAATCATGAGTAAAACTAAAGTGGTCCATCTAATTATTTTTATTTGTTTTGAGTAAATATGGGGATAAGATAAAACATATACTCTATTTGCTTCGATTTATTTGAAAAATATTTTTTATATTATAATATATATTTAAATTTATGTGTCTAAAAAATTTAAAAATTATCAGTGTTAAATACATCGAATCGGATCGTGTCATATAAATTAAAAATGAAAAAATATATAACATGAACTTGATAATTAGGAGTTGTGATAAAGATTAAAGATGGAGTTAAAGAAATAAATAGCAAATTTAACATAATTCAGTATCTTTCATTGAAATTTTATATTTCTATTAAAAAAGTTCACTTAGTATGTATTAATGTTTTATACAAAACCTAATAAATGACTCTCGTTGGCACACAAAAAGCCGCACATTTCCCCTTTTGAGTATTTTGGCAAAGAAACACAAACTTCAATATATGATTGGCTAGATATAGGTAGGTTTTTATTTTGGATTTTTTGCTTGATATTTGATTGTTTACATTGAAATTTAAGTAAGGGAATGTTAAATAAGCAGAAAATTTGGCTAGAAAATTTAAAAAACTATAATATTTTTTTTATTTTAAAACAAATTGATATTTTTTTCATTTTTTAGTTAAAAGGTATTAAAGTTAAAAGGGTAAAAATGTTTAAAAAGATAAAATAACATAGATAAAATATCTTTCTGACGAAATTCTAGCCAAATTTTCTGGTAAAAAAAATTTATTTTTGGGGGCAACGTTTTTAACAAAGTTCTTTTAATTTTATTTTTAAAAATTTAGAATCTTTAATTAAAAATAAAGAAATTTTAATCATGATACATATTGATGGATGTACATACAAGTTAATAAATAATGAAATCGACCTGACATGAAATAGCTAGGTTGTTGGACTGACCATGCAAAGCAATTTGGTTATTTTCTTAATTTAGTCATTAAAATTTATAGGTATTGTTATTTTAGCATAATTAAGCTTCAGTATTTATAATTTGAATATTTACTATTCATATTTCATTGTAACTGTTATTAGACAAACAAAAAAATAATTCTCGTTTCTTTTCTCAATTTCGATTGTCTCTCTCGCTCCCCTTTCTTCTCATTCTCGCTTGCCTACCCCATCATCCCCACCCCCCCTCTATACATATTTTGCATTTTCACCTTTTTCTGCTTTTTTATATTTTAAATTTGAGTAGACGACTATATTTATTATAATCATACATGTATTTATGTTGTATCCTCGAGAGAGGTTCCCCCCCCCCCCTTCGGTATACTACCATATAAATTGAGATAAACAGAGTAATATTTTTACAAACTCTCTAAAATAGACATTTAATAACATAATGAAGAAATAATTAATTATTTTTTTTGCCTCAAGCGACATAAATAACATCATTATTTTTTTTGAAACGTCCTAAACAAATTCTGAGTTTATGTGAACTAAAAAGAATCCAAAAGTAACCGTCAAATTTATAAAATTAACTTTCATCTTGATTTGTTATTTTTCTGATATGCAAGGATCGATTAGCTTAATCACAATAATTAGTTCATATTAGTTTAATGACATTCATATTAGTTTAATGACATTCTAATCTAGTGTATCTAACTAATACTCACTGCTCACATAATAAGTAAAAAATCAAAAATCAAAAATCAAAAATCAAATTTAAATTCATAATTCGTTCTGCCCTGCATTATTTTTTAAAAAAAATACTTCAACCTGCCCCGTATAACTTTAAATTTGCTCCGCTCCATATCCGTCCGGTTCCATTGTCATTCCTTATGAACAAGAGAATACATAATCTAAATTTGTATTTCTCTTATATTAAAAAAATCATAATCTTATGTATATATTAATAGGTGATTATATTAACCTTACTTATGATATTATAACTTTTCGATATTTGAATCTCCCTCCTCACATCTGACTTCAATATCATTGATCAACGTTACACTTCAAATAATATATTTTTTTCGTCTCAATTTATATAGTATATGAGTTTGAATTTCAAGAGTAATCAAATTTACTTAGGAAATTTTCTTTTTATGTCTTTTAACTATTTACAATTATTAATTATTCTATTTATAATATTGTTTACGTAGTTTTCAAATACATATATTTTATTTTAAAATACATAATTTCAAGCTTTTATGTCTACATTTACGATTAATATTTAAAAATTTATATCTCAAAATTGTTAACTGTATCACATAATTAATTGAACAGAGGAAGTAGCTGATAGAGAGTACTTGTATATTTAAATCTCCAGCAACTATTTAATACAAGAGTATACGTGGAGATAGTATAATCATACACTAAATCTGTATCCACCCATTATATTTATTGGTAATGAGAAAAGGGCATATTTGCGATGCCGATTCATAAAATCCCATGAAATTGTCCCCACATTTTAAGTCAAGTGGTTACATATACATTAAAAAAAGGGCTAACCCATCGGTGGCCCCCTAAACTTGGCACCAACTTTCACTTAGACACCTCAACTAGGCTTTGTTCATTTTAGACACCTTATGTGATATCCCGCCGTGTCATTTTGACACTTTTTGCTGACATGATATAGCGAGTGTGATACACTCCTTGCCAGCGCGTGGACAACTTATATTTAACCTATTTTTATTTTATTTTTTTCTTCTTCTTCCCTATTTTAGCCACCATTTTCAAAACTTAAACTCCTAAACTACTTCCATGGAGAAATAGATCTAATAGTGCTACAACACCAAGAGATTTCAAGCTTACCATTTTTGCAAACTTAAATATCCAACATGGTGAATAAAAATAGATACAGTAAAATGATGAAAAATGATGGAAACTATTTTAAAAATTTAGGAATAGACCCATTTCAAGATTAAATATTAAACTATTCATGAGATTCTTTCTCGAATGAGTTTAATATTTAAAGAGAAGTAAGTTTAATTTTTGGTGAATTATAAACCTGCTAATTAAGGTAAAAAAGAAAAAAAAAATATTTGAAGAAGACACTAATAAAAAAGAAAGAGTATGTAGGTGCCCAGATGTTTTAGCAAAAAAGAGATGGGGATATTTGAAGAAGACAATGGGGTGGGGGAACGGGCATGTGCAAATTTTTCTGCTAATGAGTAGGGGTATTTGGAGAAGGCGCGGGGTGGGGGGGGGGGAGGGGGGCAGCTGTTTCTGCACATGGGTATGGGTTTTTGGAGAAGACAATTTGTGGGGGGGGGGGGGGTCATTGGGGATTTTATTGATTTAGTTTGTATTTAAAAATTATTTTCAATATATATGCCACATGTCTTTGTTTAATTCATCATTTTGACACATCATCGGTGAGTGTGTTGCACACGCCTTACATATTTGGCTGATTATAAAAAAAGTGTCAAAATGACACAATGATATCACGTAGGAGTGTCTAAAATGAGCAGTTGAGGCGTCTAAGTGAAAGTTGGTGCCAAGTTTAGGGGGTCACCGATGAATTAGCCTTAAAAAAAAACATACATGAGACATTATCCACTTTCATGTCAATGAATCAAATCATCAACTTGCAAATCTCAAAAAAAAACTATATACCAACAACTCTCTTATATTATTGAGCGATCGAAAAAAAATCGGTAGCTAAATAGTTAAAATTATCGTTGATTCTATTTTATGATAATTTTTTTTTTTTGTTAATTGTGTATTACTTAAAGGCAAATAAGTATTCAAAATTTTTAGAGGATAGTGCACTATTATGAAAAAGTGAATCTAATATAGAAATTTAATTGATTTGACCTTTAAATTTTATCACTTGAACTGGTTAAACATTTAAAACTATAGGTTCAAAATCAATTCTTATAAATGTGAGAGGTTATACCCAATTTTAGAACAAAAAAGACAAGATATAAATAAGATTTAAAATTTCTATTCTCACTTAGAGAGATGCACCCAATCATCATCGCGTTATACAATATTTTGAGTGTGGATTCACGCATCTATATTTCAGTATTTTTTAAAAATTGTACTACTATTCTACATGAGCATGAGTTCACGTGAACCCGGTGACCCCTCCTCGAGACACCCCTGCTTAAAGGCAAATTAACGATGAATTTGAAAGCTAATTTCTATTTATTTATTTATTTATTTTTGTCAGCACTTGAAAAATACCTATTAATAATTTATCTAAAAATGTAATTATTAATAGCATGAAAACAAATAAAATAAATATATATAACAATAACAACACAGCATACCAAGTGAGTAGGGTTCAGAGAGGATGGAATCAGGATGTGCCTAGTCCTTACCTTTAATTTTATTGAATAGATAAATTATTTTTGATAAATCCTCGATTCGGAAAAAATAGATATAAATCGTATTTTCAAAACAATCATGTACTATCACACAAGCTAAAATACACTAATATTGTTTTTATTTTTTTAGAAAAAAAAATCTTGCCAATTTAGTGTACATAAATCTACTAAATCCTCAATCATAATAGAGTGTACTTTTCATGAATAGACAAAAGGCTTTGGTTATTCCACGCAACACAATATTCATTAGCATCCACAAGCATTTAGTTCTTGCAAAGAAATATGAGGTATATATTCTACCACAATTCCTTTTTTGTCTCCTCCACTTATATACAACTAAGCCATTATACAATTTTTAATTTCCCCTTCTTTACACTATACTACTCAAATTCATTAATCCATCAAACTATATAGTATAATTATTTTCTTGTTTAATTTCCAAAAAAAAATAATGTTGTGCACTAACAATTCTTCTCTTTTTTGCTACTACAACTCCAAAAATTAGTAGTATGAATGGGAAATGACAGATATTTCATCACTTCTGCATCAAGATCAAGAAGAAGGAAAAGCAAGATGTGAATGGGATTTTCATCTTTCTACTATTATTTCATCTTGCAATAGTCTTAGTGGATCTGGTTGTGACACAATTGGTGTGTTAGAATTTGACCCTTGTGGTAATTTCCTAGCTTCCGGTGGTATTGCTAGGAAAATTAGAATTTATGCCGTAAAGTCTCTCTTACAAGAAAGAGAAGGTGAGAGGCGCACCAGTACTGGTGCGCCTCTCGCTTTAGATCATGGTAATGCATGTGACTTTTTTATTTGTACTCCGGCCAAACTCGGTAGTTTAAAGTGGAAACCCGGTTTAGAGAGTCGGGTTTTAGGGTCGGGTGATTATGATGGAGTTGTTATGGAGTATGACCTAGAGAAAAAAATGCCCGTTTTCGAGCGTGATGAGCATGGTGGTAGACGGGTTTGGAGCATTGACTATTGTCATTCCGATCCGGTTTTGGGTGCATCCGGATCCGATGACGGAACCATGCAAATGTGGGACCCGCGGTGCGGAGACAACGGGAAGTGTTTAGCTATGGTACAACCTACCAAAGAGTATAGTACACCCGTGTGTTGTGTGGAATTTAATCCGTTCAAAGGTCCAATCGTAGCCATTGGATGCGCTGACCGGAGGGTCTACGCGTACGATATGAGGAAAATGCTTGACCCACTCTTTATTCTGGATGGACATCAGAAAGCGGTTACTTACATTCGATTTATTGATGAACGTACGATTATTTCTTCGAGCATAGATGGATGTTTAAAAATGTGGAATGCGGAGGACCAAAAGGTCCTCCGCACCTACAAGGGGCATAATAATAGTAGGAGGTTTGTCGGGTTATCGGTATGGAAACCGGGTGGATTAATTTGTTGTGGGTCGGAAAGTAATCAAGTTTTTGTCTACGATAAGAGATGGGGCGAGCCAATATGGGTCTATGGACGCGAACCCATAGGTCTAACCGGGCATGACCATGGGTTCGTTAGTAGCGTATGTTGGCAACAAAAGGACGAAAATCAATGCACACTCGTAGCTGGAGATTCAGATGGTGTTTTACGAGTTTTTAGTGGCAAAGGGAGATAGACTGTATGTTCAGTGACGTATGCAGAATTTATTGAAAGATAGAAGTATTAGGCAAAATGTGTACTAGCTACTAATATTATTTTTCATGAGAAGTCAACCATGGCCAACACAAGAAGGTAACACATTTTCTTTTTCTTTTTATTTTTCAATTATTCTTCTACTTCTCTAATTAAAATACATGAATTAGAGGAATTGTTGGCCACTTACATTTGTCTGAAATAGATATAGAGGATATGGTCCTATAGAAATATATCTGAAGAAAAAAAGGGAAATTAAATTAAATTGTAATGCTATATATCTTATTCCTTTTTTTTTTTTCTCTTTATTAATTAATTGTAATAAAAGGGAATATCAATTACTGACAGATCTTTGTAGAAAAGATAAATATGTCTGTTCTGCTACTGAACTTTATAACGAATAGATTCTCTTACAGTTTTTTTTAAAATTATTTTTTGCTATTGTAGAAGCTGGAGAATTATTTTATTGAAGAAGGTACAGACACGTAAATTAAAGGCATTGATTTGTGTCCCATTACTTAATTGAACGACACCAAACAAAAATAATATTATAGAGTATGAGTTTAATTTTCCATTCATCTAGTTTTTTTAAAAAAAAAAAAAAAACCAATAATTTGTTATTCTTTAAGTGTGCACCAAGTAAAATCACTTTAAAAAGGCTTATAACCCTTACTCAATATAGAGTCTGAAAACTCTATATATATTTTTAGAGTGTATAAAAGAAATAGAGCTCTTCCATTATAGTTGTTTTTCAGCTTTTTCTGTCTGAGTTGTTGACCATCATTTGACTTCATATTGGAGGTCCTTCCTCGAAAAAAGTTTACATTCAATTGCAACTGGCTAAACTCACTAACATATTTAAGAAATGCAAATCGTATTAAGTCAGTCAATACAATAATCTCTATTGAAAAGGCATTAACAAAAAGGATCAATCTCTAATCTTCTTTACGAGATATTATGTGTTGCACTAATTCAATCACCTTCATAGACTTTCATCTGATTCATGTTAGTGTAAAATGCTTAAATAATTTATGAGATCTCGTTCTTATTGGAATAGTGAATTTTATCTTCTTATTATAGAACCCTCGAATATAAGTGCTTCTTCATCTTTCTTTTTTTTTTCCAAGCAGGAGACATTTTTCAGAGGCATAATTTGTTGCTTCATTTTGTTACTAGTGGTGTTTGGTAACTCTCCCGACTTCACTTATAAATAATTGTGCAAGAGACTATTCATAAGGACAGTTACTTAAATATTTTTATATTAAAAAATTAGGCATAATATTATATATACTAATTTGAACTAACTTTTTTGAGATATATATTAAAAATTTAAATATCTTTGATAAAATTTCTAATTCCATTGTTGACGGAGACTAAAATGTTAGGTTTGCTTGCGTTGCTCGAATGAAACTTTATTTGAATTTTTTTAATGTTTATTTATATATTTACAAAGTAAAAGACAAGAATTTAATGTATTTTGAACAAAAAATTGAAACTAAAAAAAATATTACTACTGTTTTGTCAGTTTTTGTGAATTGTGCGGCTGTAAAACATTCTTCTCCTTAGCTACTAGCTCTAAAATATTCTTGAAAAGACAATTTAATTAGTAGAAGAAAACATGAAATTTGCTAAAGAAAAATGATAATTTACTTTTCTTCCATGTCTTCAGTTAAATTGTTTGTAACGAATAATTTTTTTTTTATCACATATAACAAATATTATTTTATAAATTGAAAATTAACGATAAATTTTGTTATTTAACTTTTCTTGCTAATTCCCACTTTTGTTTAGTAGGACCATAGGAATGCATGGCAACATAACGAGACGGGTACAGGATGGGGTGGATTTAAAATTATACGGAATAGAACTATTTTTTTTAAAATTAAACCTAATATGGTGCAGGTTGTTGATCTATAAGGATTTATATGAGTTTATTTTATTTTATTTTTTTGTCTTTTGCTATATTAATGGAACCTGTTGCTAAAGAATTTTTGAAAAAGAATATTGAAGTATTGAGTTTTATGAAATTGATTTTGTTTAGCTTTCCGACAAAAAAATTAATCATTTGGTATGGTCATTGTTATTGTTCGAAGTTATTAAACATAAAATAAAATTAATACAATCGTAATTTTAATACAACCCCTTATATGCATCATAGCTGACCTCTCAACGATAGAATTTCAAAAAAATCATTAAATTAATAAAATTTAGTGAGAAAATGAAAACATATTTATGAATTTTATTTTAGTATCAAGTTCAAATATTTTTTAAAAAATAATAATTTATGTAAGTGAATTTATACGGAACGAGTCTATGCAGAACGAGATGGTACATGTTTAAGTCTTTGTAAATTTACTCCGCAATCGCACTACCCCAAACCGTTTGTCATTCCCGCTTAGATCCCACTTCTAAGCTAACTCCGATCATGGCGGAGGCAGCATATACTTAGGGGGTTCATCCGAACCCCCTCGGCGTAAAATATTATTTCCTCCGTCCCATTTTATATGTCACATTTTTACTTTGCACTTGCATTAAGAAATGATGTAACTTTACCCTTCTACCCTTATTTAATGTTTTCTTAAGTCAGCTTTATTAATAATGACAAGATTAATTAACTATTCTATCAAGGGTATAATAAGTAAAATATGGTAATTTATGCCTAAAATTTTATAAAATGACAAGTATTGTGGTCCAGCTATTCATAGAGAGGGATGATATATAAAATGGGACCGAGGGAGTACTATTTATACAATGTTAAAATTATTTTTTAAGTACGTATAATAGATATCAAACCCCCTTCTACTAGTTCGTGTGTTTACTTCTCAGATTTTGAATCCCCTTATTAAAAATTCTGGATCCGCCACTGACTCCGATCCATATTCAAAGGAAAGGTGAAACAACTCTTACACGAGTGTAATTTACAATTTTAATTTTAAAGAAGATTTGAATAATATTTTTTGTATTAGACTAAGGGTCCATTTGGATTGACTTAAAAAAGTACTTTTAAGTCAAAAATAAAAAGTCAAACTAAAATTACCTTTAAGTCAAAAAATAAAAAGTAGGCAGAGACCTACTTTTGGTTTTTGACTTATTTTAAGTCATTTTAAACTTATTTTAAGTCATTTTTTACCTTGTCAAACACTTTCCAACTTATTTTAAGTCATTTTTTTATATTTATTTTAAATTATTTTTTATATTTGTCAAACACTTCTAGAAGTCAAAAACTGACTTAAAAATAAGTTTAATCGACTTTTAAGCCAATCCAAACACCCTCTAATTCAACCGTTAAATATGCCCTTTTAATAAAGAGGAACATCAGATGACAAAAATTCATTTATATACCTTTTATAGACCAACATTAACTATAGTTATAGGTCATAAAACACACTATATTGGGTAAAAAATAACTTATATATATGAAAAACTAAAAGATGCACTTGTGACAATGATATAAAGGACTGTAGAGGAAATTGTTTTGGAGGAATGGCCGATAAAGATTAATCTCAATTAGTTTTTGAAATCACAAATGAGCGATATAAAAATATTAATTAAGTTGACATAACTAATGACATTTCTACCTGAAATGTGACTATTAAACATGGTATTTTAGAGTTCGAGAGAAGTTTTTCTATTAGTTGATGTATAACCTTTATTACCTATAAATTGTAGTATTCACTAAATTATATTGGCATAAATTTCTGAACAATACGAAAGCAATACATGTATATTATAATTACGCTCTAAACTTTTCATATTTACCAAGTCTCAACATAGTACTTACCAATTGAAACAATTTTGAAACTGAAACCAACCTCATCTCACCAAGTTCAATTCAAAATATAATTGAATCTAACAAGTTAAATCAAGACAAATCCCTAATAAACACATATAATCACATTATGTTCTCTCTCATTCTTATTAAAGTGTTATTTTTATATATTTATTTTATTATATGACTTTTTAAATTATTTGACACTCGAAAATGTCCATTACATATATTTTACTAAAAAGGAAAAAAAGAAAGAAAAAATAAAAGAAGTTTAGATAAGTTTTTGCCAGTGTCATTCTGACATACATGTCACTTTTTATGTTTGGAATGTTAGGAATCAAGTTTCAATCATTTTATCCAAATACTCTTTTTCCACCTATGAAAAATCTTATCTTAAAATTTTTGGTGTGTAGGCACCAAAGACACTGACATTGACTACAACACCAATAGCTAGTTTATAATTTATATTTTTTTCAAACATTGTTATAAAATATTCGATATCACTAGACTATAAAACTTGATCGTAGTGTTAAAAATTTATATAGATTGGACTTTTCACAAGGCGTGGTCCACTATATGTATAACTAATTTAAAAAGTAAAAGTAGTTTAATGATTAGATTTAAAAAGTAGATAGTCAATAATTTAAAAAGTAAAAGTAGTGGATTTTCAATAATTTCAAAAAGAATCAAATCTTCATATAAAAGCCTAGCTAAATTAAAGTGAATTTTTTCATAAAGTTTGTATTTGTGTCACTTAAGTTATATAGGAATTTATGATATAAGCGTTAAGAATAACAAATTTTTCATCTAAAATTGAATATTCACTTAGAACAATAAAACAAATGATATTTATTAAGAAGTGCAAAAATTGTATGAGTACAATTCTCATTTTGTATCTTAATTAATTGAATCGTTCTTTATGAATTCGTATCTCAAACTCTTTGATGTTTTTGATTGTTGGATTAAGTAATTCATTTGTTATTGGGTTTTCAATAAATATTTTTTATATAAATACAAAATTACCGAGTTTCCTGAATCAACTTATGAATCTCTATGAGAAGCTTGTTTTTTTTTTTTCTTTTTTGGCTTTGTTGACTCGCCTATGTTTGGACCTATTTAATAAAGATGGGACCATAAACCACTTTCATGATTCATAGCGCAATCTATGTCACTTGATTAATATTTATAAGAACAAAATAAGTAAGATTAAATTTTAATCAGTTGAGAATTATAATATATAATATGCACAATTATGTTTTGTCTTTGCCATTAAGCTCTACGAGGTGATTGCCTATCGACATATATTGTGTGATTTAACTATTTTAAATAGTGTATATTTTTTAGATATACAATTATGTGAATTATTTTATATATCTCGAAAGTACGAGCTTTTTTTTTTTTCTTTTTTGGCTTTGTTGACTCACCTATGTTTGGACCTATTTAATAAAGATGGGACCATAAACCACTTTCATGATTCATAGCGCAATATATGTCACTTGATTAATATTTATAAGAATAAAATAAATAGGATTAAATTTTAATCAGTTGAGAATTATAATATATAATATGCACAATTATGTTTTGTCTTTGCCATTAAGCTCTTCGAGGTGATTGCCTATCGATTTGAATTTTCCTTTTTGTTGGAAGCTAAAGCCTAATTATATGGCATGAAATTTTATTTTAAAATCAATTTAGAAGAATGATCAAAAATCAACTTTGATCATGAAATAATTAAATAATTAATAATAATTTACCTCAAACTTATTGGGATTTGGTTTGTCAATATTTTTCTGCAAAAAGGACTCATTCATCATGTCGTTTTTTTTATTATTGGCTTAGACTTTTGTAAGTGTTAACGAAGGTTAAATTTAGAAATGATTTAACTTTAATTTTTCATTTTATTGTTAATGAAAATTTTGTATATCTAGATAAATATTATGTCAGGTATAAAATTAGCATAGTACACTTATTTATTGCATCATATCTTAATCTTCCATAACTGAAAATAACAATAGTACAAATATTTATTGCATCATGTAATAATTAACTGTCTTGACAGTAATATATACCCACTCAATTTTTTTTTTTTAAATATTTTTTATTTAATCTTCTATAATTGAAAATATGTAAGTCATATTTCTTTATTTATGGAATTCATATTTATATGATATGGTCATATTATATTATATTTTTTTAATGTCCAAAATTTTAATTTTAAAAAAAATATTATATTTTTTTAATAATAAAAATTTAGATAAATGATTTTGGAATATGATAAACTCGAAGTTGAGTGATTTTATTAATATAAAATAAAATTTAATAAATTTAAGGGAAAATAGACTGAAAAATACTTCAATTTTAGCTAAAATTACTGTAATAATGCCAAACTTTATGGAGAAGCTTTTACAGGAAGCTGACGATTGGAACATGTCGAAGGAACATGTCCAACGAAGCTGATTGACGTGTCTACAGCAAGTGTTGATGAAGAATGAAGCTGACGACCGGAACATGTCAAAGGAACAGGTTCAACGAAGCTGACTGGCAAACAGTTGTAGAATTAGAGTCACACTAGGATTATACTACTTATATTAATTAGGATTATATTACGACTAGAATTATATTATGATTAGGATTATATTACGACTAGGATTAAATTACTATTAGGACTATAGTACAAAACTAGGATTAGATTATTTATAATTGCATTATTATTATTTTAGTAATAATAGGTATTGTAGTAGGACTCTAAATATAGTTAACTTAGGACTCTACAATTCTCTCCCTATATAAGGAGTATGTACGTAACAATTTTAATCATCAATACAATCCTTGATTTCTCTAATAGACGTGAGATTTCTACAATATAATCATAATCATAATATAATTCTAGTCGTAATATAATCCTAATTAATATAAATAGTATAATCCTAGTGCGACTCTAATTCTACAGTTATGCTCTAAACTCGCCAGTCAGCTTCTTTAGACCTGTTCCTTTGACATGTTCCAATCGTCAGCTTCATTCTTCATCAACACTTGTTGTAGACACGTCAATCAGCTTCGTTGGACATGTTCCAATCGTCAGCTTCCTTCTTCTTCAACATATATGTGCCCACTTGGACACGTTATTATTTATAATTATGCAATATTTATGATGTCCACATGGACATATATATACCTTTAAAATACACTAATAAATAGTGTAGGGGCTAAAAGGTCCTTTCCAAAGTTTGGTATCGTTACTGCAGTTTCGGTCAAAGTTCGAATATATTTCAAACTTTTTTCCCTAAATTTAACTAGATAAATTATAATGGAATGATCTCGAGATATTAACTCGAGAATATGCTATTAACTAAAAAAACTACAAAAATTCTTCTGTTTGGTAATAGGTGTTCTACAATGGAAGTTCACACTTATCCATCAACCTTATAGTATAGAAAATAAAAATTATTAATTTGATGCTCAAAATATTTTGTGTAAGCAGGATCCTAAAAAAGGACCGCATCCAAAAAGTGTGACATGGTAATAATGATTTTTTTTACAATATGAAAGCTAGGGATTTTTTTAATTTTCTCTCTCTTTACCTTTTATTTAATAATAATAAATTAAAATGGAAAGGAAAAGAGGACAACACAATATTCTGATATCAAGCAATCCCCACCAAAAGAACACATATTGGGGACAATGAATTTTAGGAATAGATATCTCAACTAATTATTGTACGATGATTTTTCAACTTAAATATTATTCGACATATATTGTGTGATTTAACTATTTTAAATAGTGTATATTTTTTAGATATACAATTATGTGAATTATTTTATATATCTCGAAAGTATATAACGTACATAAAAAATCAGTTGGTGAATTTTAGAGATGATATTATTGATACATAGTTGTGACTTCGTTTTATTTTATATTTTTTTTCTTTTGTACATTTTTACTCAAGGTTTTTCCTAAATTAAAACGTTGAGATTACGTTTGGACAGCTTAAGATAGAAAAATAATGATAATAATAAAAAAAATCAAAATGAAATGTTGTCTGAATTCTAAATTTGGAAACGGTTTCAGGACAAAAATGATATACAAAGTAAGTAATATACTATATTAATGGATATTTTATAGGCGTTTGGACATGAATTTAAAAATTATTTGTTGAAAGTATTAATTTAGGTGAAGATAGATTTGAAAACCCATCGAAGGATGTAGTACAGAAGGGACTGTTTCTCCCTTAATCAGAGGTCTCAAATTTGAGTTCTAGATATGAAAAAAATCTTTGGTAAAGAGTGCTTTCTCCCGAATGGGATCTCATATGGTGCGAATTTAAAACAGTAAATCTTGATGGACATCATTAGAGTATCAAATACCGGATGAAATTATTTATTAAAAAAAAAAAGAAATTTGAGATTAAAATCATATTTGGTCATAAGTTTTGCAAATAGAGAATTAAAAATAAATTGTACTTGTTCTCAATTTCATGTAAAAATTATAGTAGAAACTTTCTGAAACTCTTATACTATCTTATCAAATGAACAAAATCTATTCAAATTCACTATTAACAAAGGATTCCTCATAGTAACACCAATTGATATTTTGAGTGTGTTTTATATTTTAAGTCGAAAATAGTTTTATGAAATGGCAAAGTTGCAACCTCTAATAATCATATGGACGATAAAGTGCAACCTCATAGTACTCCAAGTAATTAAATGTCACCAATAAAGATTCTATAGATTATAATTAATACAACCAATTAATAACTTAATTTTATTGTGTGTATTAGGTGTGTCTTACGTATATATTTTACATGCCATTCACTTTACCATATCATGCCTAGTAATTAGCATGGGATAGCTAGCAAACTATACTTGACAATTTTAAGGTGCATTTTTATCAATTTCATGTTTACCAATTGAAGGAGATGGTTACCTACCACCAAACATCGCGAAGGATTCAGTGAACGTGTTGAAACTTAGCAACACAAACAATTCATTGAATGGTTGTTAGGTATATTGGAGAGTTCAAAACTAATAACGTGTAACTATTTAAGCGCTTAATATTCTTCTACATGAAGAAAATATGTAAGAGGTAATCAAGTATTAACTTGAGATCGTTGTAGGAGCTCATAAACTTTAAATTCGAGATCCGCCCCTGCCTAGTGCAGCTCCAATTCAAAATGCAAATTTGTTTTTTGGTTGACATTCACTTTTATGAAATCTCCTCGAGTATTTGTTTTTTTATTGTAAAACAACTGGCCTCTTTTATTTAATCTGAATTTAGTCTCATTATCGCTTTACCATAGAATTGTCAAAGTCTGTTTGAGCAAATATTGATGATTGATTTAATCTTTTCCTTTCACATGGATTATAGTTGGATCCAAACAAAAGAGAAGAAAGTTGTTGAAATAGCACAAATTGCCCTCAAAATTGGTTGGTCCCTAATTTATTTAATAACTAAACTTATGTCTAGTAGAGCATAAGTTCTTTAGAAGCAAAAGTCATATGGTGCATAACTAGAGATATACTATAATACAAAAATATATAATTATAACCTGAGAAAAAGTTTTTGTTACGAGGAGCATAAGTTAATGACCAGCACAAAATAAGAGCATAACTGCCAATGACCCAAAGTTTTTAAAATTTTCCTTTCCCTAATCCCTCCTCTTTGCTGTGTTGCTAAATGAATAGTAAGTTCAAATTAGTAAACTCTATATATGGCTACATTTTTCACAATACAACATGTGTTGCTAATTTTACAAAACTCTATCAAGATACAGTATAGAAACAAAAAATAAGATATATGAGCAATTTAGGATACACTTCTTTGCCTCATCCATTTAGTAGCTGACCATTTCTCTCCTGACAGTACTTCACATCCTCCATGTAGACTATCAGGGTCAGATTGTCCATCAAGCCCCTAAATGAAAAAAACAGCATTCATCAAGTGGAATTCATGGTTTCAGAAAAGAGTTTTTTTTTTTTAAAAAAATAAATAATAGAATTAAAGAAAGAACTAATATGAGAAACCGAGAAATCCCCGAGTGCCAGTGGCACACAGTTTGGAACTTGGATAAAGTACTTACACCTCTATCTTTCTCCACTAACATACCAGACCTTTATCTGTGGCAAGCTTCAAACACATGACATGTGCCTCACTCACACATCAGGCACTGCTCTAGTTACTAGACGTCTGGAATATATTGGCATACACAAGGGCCTCAATGACACACCTGATGTCCCTTTCTTAACATTCCTCCTTTTTTTTTTTTTCCAGAATGCTTTTGACATACTTTCTATAGTATTTTGCTGTGGCTTCTTCACTACCTCTATTTCTTTTCTTTTTTCCGACCAGTTTTGGAATGTTTTTCCTTGAGCCGAGGATCTATCAGAAGCAGCCTCTCTACCTCCCAAGGTAGGGGTAAGGTCTGGATACACCCCTATCCTCCCCAGACTCCACTTGTAAGACTACACTATGTTGTTGGTGGTACTCGGGGCAGAAGCTTTTATAAGTCTAATACATGTTCAAAGATTAATAACTCTCTCTGTATCCAGTGAATAAATGAAACAATAGTCTCATATCCCATCAAGTCAAAACGATGCACAAAGGAACTAGATTCAACTAAGGAGACTTTGGCTAGAAATATTGGGCGTATGACACATTATAGATGCCAAGTCAAATGACTAACAAGATGTCGTGCAGTTCTTAAAATTTTAAAGCAACTAGGCCAACATTTTCAAAGTACTTTAGAGGGTTCCATAGATGAATTTTTTGTCAAAAGTTCCAGCGAAAAGGTTTATAGTAGGTGAAAATACTAACCATACTCCAAAAAAGAACAGCATCTCCTTTCGTAGGTTTTACACATAACCCTTTGATCATTTTGCCGCCACAGCTACATTCATCAGTGCCAGCCTGATGACAGCATTTGAAATTAAAACACAGGCATGAAATTAGAAACCTGGTGAAAAAAAGACATGCAAGAGAGATGGAAAGGCAACCAAAGTCGGTGGAATCAACCTCTACGGTTA
Organism: Solanum pinnatisectum; assembly: GCA_035578085.1. Classification (NCBI taxonomy): domain Eukaryota; kingdom Viridiplantae; phylum Streptophyta; class Magnoliopsida; order Solanales; family Solanaceae; genus Solanum; species Solanum pinnatisectum. Next base: position 7,077,421 of record CM069086.1, on the reverse strand, counting down.
GGTAAACCAGAAAAAATGGAAAAAAAACATACATGGCCTGGTAACACATTTTCAGGGAAGAGGATACATAACAAGACAAATTTCACTTCTGGCCCGGAAGTGAAAGCTTAATTTTGGGAATTTCTCCCTGAAATGTTGTGCTCAATAGACTTAGCACATAATCATATCTGAAATAAGCCAGTTCAATCCTTTCAAAACACAGTAAACAAAATCAAACAAAACCTTAACAACTCAGTAGACTTTTTATACCCTCCAGCCTTTTTTCCCAACTCCTCTACTGCCTCTCAGACCGCGCAAACTATTCCCATGCCTACAACCTTCTCAGATTGCAAACCACCATTCAAATCTGTACTAGCTACTAGTTATACAATAAATATAGAAATTGGACTATAGAGTGACTGAGAAGATTATAGGCTGTAAAATTTGGTTTAATTCGTTTAGACAATTTAGGATTATAATTATTTTGCTAGGATAAAATAATGGTTTAATGTTCTGCTCATGATAAAACAAGGGCAAATTTAGTATATGAATTACAAAAAATACTGGCATGATACACAGTAAAGCTAAAATCACCAAAAATTGAACTTTCAAGCGTCGCGTCTTTCAATTATGAAACAGAAAGAAATCAAGTCTCCAATCTTTTGGAATTTACACAAAAGATGGAATGTTTATTGCTTTCTGCAACATAAGATCAATTCAAACTTATCTTCAAGCAACATTTGCAAGAAATACAGAAGAACAATAATTGCAGCAGAAAACTCTTGACAGCAGTGAGCAGTCACAAACCCTCAAGAAACTAAATATTAGAAAAGCAAACAAATTCCTCCAGGAACTACTGATTAAGCAATTTTTTTCTTTTTGTTCACTGGGCGTCAACCCAGAATTTGTAGACTTAGCATACATCAAATAAAAGGAAAAGTATTTGCAACTAAAACTAGGCATGTTCCTTACATAACAGGCAATTCTTCCATCAACAAATGCAAAGGGCGAAAGGATGATATAACTGGTTAACACAAGGTTATGGGCAAGTTCCAGCACCATATAAATGTCTACATCCAAAGCAGTTCCATTCGAAATAATACAAATTTTGCATGGAACCCCTAGTTAAGTAATCAAATATTGATTCATATGTTGAGAACACACACATAGCGCTTAAATTGATGGACAGAGACATGAAGCTTTCATTAAATACCAGGATTATGAAGTGTCAGTACAAATTTTTGTTCCTCAATTATTTGACTGAATATGACAAAGGCAACCGACAATAGATTCATTTAATACAATTTAAGTAGAGTACGCTACCAGAGAAAATGGAGTGTCAATAATACAAAAAAGAAGTTATTAATCAAGGTTTCATCATTTATGAGTGATTACCATAGGAAAGTACGTTTCTCCCCCCTCAACACTGTCGCTCAAATACATGAGCATTGTAGCTATTCTTTGACCTCCACGCTTCACATTAAACTGCAAAATAAGCAAGTATTTCTCTCATTTGGAAAAGAGAAATAGACAAACAGAGCAATAAGCCAATAACAAAAGTAACAAACTATTGAGAAAGAACTTACACTATCAGAGAAATAGTCATGATGGGCTCTATAGAACTGATTCTTTTCATACCTGTGCTTCTGCAGATGTTAGCCTTGATACTGACATATATTAGCCAGCTATCTCACAATGGTAAACTGAAAAACCAAAAGGTCATAATACATACCTTAACACTTGAATGAGTTCCCCATTTTCTACTGGTATTTGAGAATACACAGAAATTCGTTTTTCAATTGCCTGAAAGTTGCAGGAAATCAAAGAATTTCACCAACATAAGACCAAAATTATCAAATACAAGTGACCACATAATCACAATGTCCTATACAGTAAACATTCAATAGTAAACACTCAGAAAAAGAGCAGGCTAAAAATAAAAAAAGGATACCCAATGGGATAATACAACATTGTTAACTTGAAACATAATGACAAAGATAGTAGCATATCATGTTATGCTTCAGTAAGGGAAGAGAGAACAAGAGAACAATTGAAAGGACCTTGTGCTGTACGGACCTGTATCATGGGATAATTCCTCTCATCAGGGTTCAGAAACATACCAGAACTTGTTCTGACATCACTCTTAATTCCCTAGTGAAAAAAAAAGAAGAAGCTATCAATCAAATTGGACTTCAAGCACTAAAAACAAGGAAGAAGAAAATGACAAATCGCAATCATAGCACTACATAGAAACTACAGTGGTATAAGATCAAACCGCTGCGGAAGAACTTTCTAAAATTTCAAATCATGTAGCTTGAATCCAAATAAATAGCACAGAAGATGATTTCATCTACCTAGTTGATTGACAAAGGATTGAGGTAAACTAGTCTCTCAGAGGGCCAATGACAAACCTAAATATAGAGAAGTCATTTAACTTTTGAAAAAGCATGTTCATCGTATGATGAGAAGTCCTATTCATCTATATGATTGTTGCCATATTCTTCAATAACTCGCTCCTTCAAAGTTCAAACTAGGAAAGCTAAAGCATGTCTTATTTTTCCTCGTTAAGTGTTCTTTTCTTGAGGAGAGAGAGCTAATCACCTACATTTTCTGGATGAAGTATAGGATTGCATTAACAAGCATCCACGAGATGCAAATAAGTATTAAAAAAGGGCATAGCTCCTGTGAAGTTTGATTTTGAAACTCCTAAAACAGAAGGAGCTAACAAAATTCATAAGCTGATCAAATTATTTACGTTGCACAATTTGCACAGAAGGTCCATCACACACCCACAGTCTTTTAAGGAATGACTAGGACTTGAGATTCCATCAAAGCATCAGTAGTTCCTCTCCCTTTACATGCTCCAGGGAGTGCAGGCTGGGATCATTTGCCAAATAACCTTCATGGCTATTCCAACTCTCCATTGTCCCAACTAATGTAGGCATCTTTGAGACTGCAGAACATTACCGAACATACCCCTAAAAGACACAAAAACATATTACACATGTCCTTTGCCATAGGCAGTGAAAAAAGAGGTAATATTCAGCTTCTTCAAGTACATCTAGCATTGGTTGCACATAATGACTCCTCTCTTAATAAGATTGTCCTGTGTAAAGAAGGCTTCAAGTAATGCTATCCGACTGCAGCAGGCTACGTTAGTTGGCACTTGTTTTCCATATCATGGAGCCATTCTTCAAATATCATGTTGTTCCGTAATGGTTGGTATAAAACATGCTTTCACAATGAACTTCCCATTTTCACTACTGCCCCGTTTCAACCTGTCCTTCACTTGAAGATGAAGTCTTACGCTCATCCAGCTTAGTCAAATAACTCCACCAAGCCGTCTATTTCCTGATCTTAGAAGCTTCTCCTAAATACAATGCTCCATGAGTTGCTATCTCTACATCGAATAATAGTAGCCCATGTCTTACAAAGAGAAACAACTCAAGGAATTCCTCTTTCAAGGTGCACTTTTCATAACCATTTATCATGCGAAATTTGATGTGTTCCCGATTCCCTACTGTGAAGCACACATTTGAACTAAACTCCTCAATGCTAAATACAGAAAATGGGTAGAACTGTCACAAATGAAATACAAATTGAGGTGGTATTTCAAAGTCAGTGCTCTTCTAGAGGCAAACTTCAAAGCAAAAGCTCTAACTTGAACTTTAACCAGAGTACTTTTATAGGCAAAATTAACTTACTGTTAAGTAATTGTGGAAACTCACCAAGCACATTTATTTAATATAAGAACGGAAATCAAAACTAACCAAAAGGATCATAATAGATGCTGAACATGAGAGAATAATCTTGCATAGTGAGCATACCTTCCCAGTTTTTGCATCTACAACAGTGGAAACATGAAGGCGAGGAATGGCAATCGATCTAAGATAATCACATTCCTGTGAAGGCAATACGATACACATTTCCCAAATTATCAATACTAACTGATGGTACTTTTAAAAATTAATAAAGCTATCAAGATTTCGCAAAAGACGTATTAATATCATCCATCTATTTGATAGCACATCTAAAGATCAGGATTAATGTATTAATATTCTCTTCCACATCTTCACCCCTTTTCCTGCCTCTCCCATCTATCTGTTAATACGGCCAAGGCATAATACCCGATTATTCAATTGAAATTCATAATTAACATTCTTAACTGACTTTTCACACTTGATTTCTTCTTCTTCTTTTTTTCTTTTTCATGGTTTGTGAACAAAAGACTTGACAATGTTGCCAAAAAAACAGTGATACCAATTAAGCATAATGAAGTTTGTTCCCCATTGTGCTAAACTAAATTAACTAAATATGTCTCACTTTGAGTATCAATGAGAAGTTGGCAGTAGTTCTCAATCCAAAGAGAAGCTAATTACAATGTTTCTGAATTCACAGATGCTTCTGGATCTGAAATATATTGGGGAAACCCAGATGCAATTGAAGTCTATCTATTGGAATTAGGTAAACAAAAAATGCATATATTATTGGTAAAATTGGAGCAAGCCAGCAAGGACCATAAAAGAACCTCTAAACATTCTACACTCCAGCTTTTTATGACGGTGGTGTTCAGTCCAGCTTGCCCACACCTCGACTATTTCACTAGGTACCTTGCTATATCCCACCAACATAGACCATCGGGCAACTTTGCCCATAAGGATTAGACAGATAAAAAAGCACCTCGTGGTTTTTGTCTCTGCTGGAATTTAGACCCTGATCTCTAAGTTTTGAACTTACTTCATTGACAGCTAAACCAACCCTTAGGTGCAAGTACACTCCGATATATTATCAACCATGACTTTTTTTTAATCAGTTATATTATCAACCAAGATTTCTATCTCACCAAAGACATATTAACCATATTAAAAAGAGAAAATAACATATTATCAAAGAACATATAGAGATATGCAATGATAGGAAGGAAGATACTAAAAAAATAACTGGCCTACCTCCACGCTTAAGAAGTTGTGAAATAATACAATTCTTGGTTTCCAGCTAATTATTTCAGGCTTCACCTGCACCAGCATTATGACAAATTAACATAATTAAAAACATGAAGCAGTAAATGGCATTGATACAGCTGGTCTGTTTAAGTTACAGAAAAACATAGTCCAATATGGACGGATTTTGTCTAAGACGCATTCTCCTTGTTCTCAGATGAGGAAAACAATTGACTGGTTCATCTAAGTCTGAAAATGTCAAAAGAGATTTTCCATTCATTTGTTCAAAACAAAAAACGAAGACCATACATATTAATGAACATGACTTTCTCATTTCCTGAGAAGTGATTCTAGAGGTCCCAGTCTGGTACTTCTAAACCAAGTAGGCTCTGCTGGTCAAAACATAGACAGAACAAGAAACTCAATTTCATGAGAACATGGGCCGGTTGTTACATATAACTGATACTATCGGAGATCTGAAAATTACATTTTGTTCTTTCACCTATGACCTTACCTGATACACATGTCACCATCTAAAGACTGGTTGAACATTTGCAGACACAAACCTCATCCCCAGTGTCAACCTACTTGACTAGCATGGATACTAGGAAGGCCAAAAAAGAAACAATTTTTGTTGTCTACTTGCACGAGGAGAAGTCATTGAAAGAGGGAACATGGCTAAATACATGTCTACCAGCAGTATTTACCCGTACATCTTACTATAAATCGTACATTAGATGGCTTAGAGTTGAGAAAAAATCGCTTTTCTCTAAAAAGTGAAATTATGTACAGGGAACAAAGACAATGCAACCCAAAAACGATAACATTAGTTGCTAAGAACTCAGTCCGAAGATAAAATACCATTTCTATCACACAACTATGTATTTCTTGTTTTCATGTATTTTCCGACTACAATCATGCAAAAGAACAAATCAGCCACACTTTTCTGGACCCCTTTTTTTACTAGCTTTAATTCCACTCCCAGCAGGACACACTACACTTAATGTAATAAAGATTTTTCTAGGAGAACAAAATGAAGCTAATTTACAGCTCTTGTCATATATAGTTTCACTGACAAATCACAAAAGTTGAGAAAACAATAGAGACCATTTCCTTGGACTTACATATCCTACACGCAGTGCTATGGCTTCTTTGTCATGAGGCCAATTAGAGATTCCTGAACTCAAACAAAAATGATTAATGAATTGAAAAGTAAATATGTCAAAAGTATCAAGTAAAATATAAATCAAGTTCCAAAATCATTTTAAATATACAGATACAATTATGCTATTTTAAGTAACTAATTTTATTTTACATAACTGGTAAGTTGCTATGTAAACAAACTTATTCAAAATATTCTCTTAATTAATTTGTTTTTCCAACTACATTTATTATTTAGTACCGTGCACTTAACGAAAGAGTCTATGGAAAGTATGCCTTAGCTTCTTAGTGCCTGGACTGAAGCAATGCCTCAAGAGCAAGAAGCACCCAACTCATGCTGCACCAAGCTTCAATGCTTGAGAGCACCTCAATCTAGCCTTTAAGAACATAGAGCACATGCAAGCCTAAAAACATTCACAGAACAACACAAACCTCTTGCTAAAGGAAAATTGCTGCCAGCTAGACTTGCATGCTTTCCACCAAAAGACAATTCTCTGTCTGCAGGAAGTCAGTTACAAGAACTTACATTAGATTAAGAGTACAGTCTTAAGGGAATACTAAGAACATCTCAAGTAATGACTACAATTAACATCTGGAGTGAAGCAGAATAAGGAGTGCTTAGACTAGAAGATCTTACAGTGTTGGTACTTCAAAAAATTTATTTTTGATGAAGTACACTAAAAGATAAACATAACAATTACCCCTGTTCCGGATCCATGGTCAAAACAGACTGGTCGTTTTCCTGATAAGTTTGAGTCTGGGCAATTTGATACCAGAAAGCATCTTTTGCAAATTTAGAAGGTTTGGAAAAGGGATCACAAGGAGGAAATAATGAGTTCACAAGGTTTGTTGCTTACATCATTGATAATGGCAATAGAGCACATCTTTTGAAAGGCATATAGTGTGGGGATACTCATGCTTTTTAATGCATGCTATGGTATATGTGAGAAGTGCAACAATGACTGATCTAACAGGGAAAGAAAAAAATTGGGACATAAGATTCGGGAAGGTTATCCAGAATTCAGAGTCGAAGAAAGTCAGGAATCCTTTCTCAAGAGTTTATAATCTAAAAATAGAGGAGAAGGAGAATGTGAAGGTTGATAGGGGCCGGCTGGCTACAAGGATTTTTACCGAAAAAAGTTGGGGCAGCGACAATGAGGAGTAGAAGGAAATATGGAATACGAAGGCACCAGATATGTCACCTTCTTCACGTGGTGCGTGGCATGAAACACAACCCACACAGCCGATAATTTAAGGAGCTCCAGCATGAAAAAGAATCCCATGGCTGACAATCTGAAAGGAAGGATTATGGTGAGTTGGTGTATGTGCAAGAGTGCCGAGAGGACACTAACCATCTCTTGTTGCATTACGCGAGGTCATCCAACTGTGGGATCTCATCTCCTCGACACTTAATACTAGTTGGATTGCTATGAAGAACAATCTGAGATTGTAGGGAGATAGAAGAGGCCAAAAATTAGAACGAACGGAGAGCAGTTATGAAATAGCAACACTGCGCATGTTATGGACAATATGAAATGAGAGAGACAGAAGATTGACTGTAGCACAGAGCAGCATGTGGGAGTATGAAGTGATCAGATCTGTTTATTTATACATTAAATGTGAAGAGAAACTACTTTTGTGCACTGATAATTGCGTAAGACCAGTAGAAAAGGGAGAACATGTCTTACACATGTTGTGAATGCTTTTAACACCACCTTGGTTCACATTTAAGGAATAATTATAAAGAAAAAATGAAAGCAGAGAAAGATCTCATATAACATGCGAATCATCAAAATACTTTTTCCTCATTCTATAACACCATACTTGTTTTCTCTCAATTTCATTAGAAGTCTTCCCTAATTTTTTACTATGAAAACTCTTCTCTAATTTTACCAAGCTTAAGCACAGAATGACATGTTAAAAGCTTTCAACTAGCTACAATATGAATGAAGAATCCCTCAAATGAACCTTAAGTAGAGATTATTTGATATTGCACCCACTGGAATCTGATTAAAAAGTAGAAACTACAATAACTACAAAAGAAAGGAATAATTAGAGCAAGTATTGCCTACTTTCACTAAGATGAACTGCCAAAAATGTTTAAATAGTTAGTTAAAGGATCCACCAATAGTGAACCTTAATAATAAGATGATCCATAGTGATTATTTGGTATTGCACACAGTGAAACATGGAGGACTGGTTTGAATGTTAGATACCACAGCAACTATGAGTGAGAAGAATGATGGAGAAACCAAGAAAATATTAGACCCTCCAAGAACATAAAAGAAAAAACAATCATTTAAAATTATGTACTATAAACCAAGAAAAGTTACCAAGTGAGTCCTCCATCCTACGAATAAATGCTAATTGAATTAAAGCTCCTGCACATCACGCGACAAAATTCATCAGTTTCCATTCAGCAACAAGCAACCAGGAAAACCAAAAGTCCATATCTGTAAAAAATTAAAATATGTATTCTATCCTTTTTTATAACTGCAAAATCCCAGAGAGCCAGTGGAGAAATGTTCGGAACTCGATAGAGAATGGGCTCGCTTCTCTACCCTTGGCCACTAAAATACAAGGCTTTCGTCAGCAACAGGGCTTGAACCCATGACGTCAAAATATGTATTCAATTATCAGAATAGAAGACGGGAAACAGAGAAAATTCAAAGTTTAAGCAAATCCACAAATTTCTTTTTGAAGGACAAGACCACAAAGGTATGGTCCAGGATCAGGGTCTTATAATAAAACCTTCGGATCTAGAAAGATAACTTTTACTTCTTCCAGCATTTTAAGTTGAACAACGAATTATATAGTTGTCCATGCTCCTGAAAAACGAAATGAAAGAAACCAGCATGTATCTTTTTCAAAGATTCATCCAATATCTGATGGTTCATGCTTCTACAAGTTTTTTAAATGCTTTCTTTTTTGATTTTCTCTGTTGTGCCATATGTTTTATTGTCCAGGACTCTCATTTTCTAATCAAGTTAATAGTTAGAGATAGCAAAGTTTCTTGTGCTGTGTCATTTAATCCATGAACGAAAAAGAATGAAATTATGATCATTCTGTAAGCTCCAGAAATCAATGGTATTCATCTCATAAGAGCACTGATTTAGTTTTGCATTACTTCACCCTTACTAATAAGAACCTTATATTACTCAACGGACGTTCATAAACACAACAAGTACTGTGACTATAAAACTTTCACTCTTTTTTTAATACCGTGGTGTCGGGGGATGATCAGAACTTAAAAGAACTCCCCTGAACTAACTGTAAGACATTACAGCTTCACAGGGGAAATGATACTAATTGCCTTATCGGCTTATCCCCATTACACCATAATCTGAACCAAAATCAGAAAGCAATGAAGCTAATCAAAAGTAAACTTCCCCTCAAACCCAATAAAATATTTGTAAATTCATAGTTTTAAAGAAGAACCTAGCCATCTTGTGTTATTATCTTTTGTTTTCCTTTACAGAACAACTACCCATTTTCCCAGCTTAAGTGAAGTCAGTTCATTCAAATCATCCCTATAATACCATAACTTCAACCACACTCATAAATCAACTGTCCCACCATGCCATACAAACAATTCACATTAAAATCTTATCTTTAGTAAACAACCAGCATTTTCTTTTCTCATTTTTCTCCTTGAAATCTCAATCATGAATGATGATCAAGTATCAAACTCCCCAAACCAAACCAGAAAAAAACCCACTTCAAAATGTAAATTTAAAAAAAAAAAAAAAAAAATACCATCCTAATCAAGAATGATCATCACTGATCAAACCCAAGTACCCCCTCCACCACCCCACCCCTAAAGGTTCATTCTTTGAACCTCCATTTCCAAAACAAACACCCATATGTATCACCATTTTATTTTTTTTCCTTTTTTTTTTTCTTCTTTTTTCCAAATGGGGTTTTTAGTTAGTCCAAATTAACTCCAATCCAATCAACACCAGTGATGATTACTATGATCGAAACCGCAAATGCCGGGCGAGACAAATCACAAAAATTAAAAAAACAACGACAAATTCAACAGAAACATACATAAATATAAATTGGGTATATAAAAAGATTGAGAGAAATTTCACCGAGAATCATTCCACAGGTGACAAGTGTAAGCAGCCCGAAAACAATTCTCATAGTTGTCGCCATCTTTTTCTGCAAAAAGTTTCAGTTCCGTAGAAATCTGAACTGAAAAATAGAGGAATTTGTTGTTTGGGTTTTCAATTTTGAGTTTAGAAAATTGTCAATTGGACTGTTTTGGGAGTATTTGTGAAGTGAAAAAATGGCAGAACCAAGAGACACGTCTTGCAAATTTCAATACAAACATGTTGTACGTTGTGCATTGAAGTTTGAACGTCAACTTTCGCAGTCCATAGATTTGGCTCTACCCATGATTTTTATGTTCCATTTATATTTCGTTTAGTTGTTATAAATACAAGTATATAAAATATTAATTTAGTGATTATGTATATATAAAAAATAAGAAATGTGTTTGTTATTCAATTTAACTAACAAAATAAAAAGAGTGTGATTGTTAAAAGATGGCAAATATCAGTAATCATTTCTTATGAAGTTATAACTTATGATCATAATTGTTTGGCATCATTTATTAATAATTAAAAAATTATTATTTACATGATATTAATGATTTTCATTATAAATATTGTAATATTTTAGTTTATATATAAAATATTATTATACAATTTATTTAATATGATTGCTATAAAGAGTGATATAATATAAATATGTCATTTAATTTGACCTCATTTCATGTTTATATCATTTAACTTTGAATATGCATAAGTAGACACTTAAACTTGTACAAAGTTGAATGAATAAACATACACGTCCTACGTGACATCCTATATGATAATTTGTATCCTACATATATGGGACTCATGTGTCTACTTGTTCAATTTTATACAAATTTAAATGTCTACTCATGCACACTCAAAGTTGGAGGGTATAAATGTGAAATGATGCTGATTAAATGACACATTTATGTATTAGCCTATAAAAATTGTATCTGCAATGAATGTTACTGTTGTAACAGGTAGAATTAGTAGGAAATTATATCTCCTCTTTGAGTGGCTCCACCAAATCCAGCCGCACTCGTATTAGATCCTTAAAAAATACACTACGTACATTGAAAGGAATTGAAACACATTCGGTGACATTATTAAAGAATCTAAGCAAGATACCACTAGTGATACAGAACAAAAACTCAACTCCAAAAACACAAGATTCATCCTCAAGTATATATTTCGGATGTTGCTTCATCTCTCTCCTCATTCTCTGTCACATAAAAATATTTTTAGTTTTTAGTAAATGGGTAATGACCTTTGTTAATGATGAAAAGACATTGAGTTGAAATTTCATATAGCAAGAAGATAATTTTTTAAAAAGGTTTTATTTTAGGTGGAATTATCTGTTAAGATAAGGGGTATATGTGGTTCGTTTAATTAACGATGAGGGTATTTTTTTATATTAAAATCTAGCGAAGGATATATATACTCCATTTCAATAATTTAAAGGTATTGTAACTTCTTTTTCATATATAATACAATATATTTATTTATTTTTGAACATTTTAACTGTCTAGAGCATGAAGAAAACAGTGTTCTTAAGTTTGTTCTGATATGAATGACATGAGCATACAAATTGATTTACTTTTAATTTTATTTATACCAACTTATATATAAACATATTTTATTTAGTATATAAATTAAACTAGTTTAGATTTGGTTTTATTTTGGGGTCTAAAATCTGTATAGAAGTTGATGTATATTTACTTTTATGTTATTTTTATATATTTGTACTTATAAAATTAGTATACAAATTGATATCAATAGTGAATGTAAGGTTCTTCGCAAATTTAATAATACTATTCTCCATACTAAAAAAGGATCTTGTTCTCAAAATACAATGATTACCGTAGAGTTTTAAATAAACAAAAGAAAGAATGATGATATGTATAGTAACTAATAAATAAGGCTCATGGATGAATTTTCAAAGAGAGAATAGAGGAAGATAAAAATCTTTATTAGATTACCTCAATATAGTCTTTTCATTTTGTCTTTTACTTATTATTTAATAATTCTATTTTATCATTTATCTTATTTTTTCATAGTAGCTCTACCTTGTTCAAATTATGAATTTGTGACATTATGTAAAGATGGAGAATGATAAAATCTATTCAAATATTTTATTCATTAAAACAATACAATACAACAGAGTACATTATGAAACAATACGTAACAACCATCCAAACAAAGTGACTAAAGAAACTTGTAGTTTAAAAAATGATTTTTTATGTACATTTGTTTATTATTAATAAAGGGTAAAAATAACAAATTTACCCTTGAACTATCGTAAATGGTAGGGATGTTCATGGTTCGATTTGGATCGGTTATTAGTTAAAATCAAAATCAAACCAATTTAAATCAATTTTTAAATTTCTAAAACCAAATCAAATCAAATCAAAAAAATAATCGTTGATTTGGTTATCATTAGTTTGGTTCGGTTCAATTAGGTTTTTTTGGTTCGAAAATAATAAATTTGTTGAGGACATACGCATCTCGTTAGACACAAACACTTAATACATGAATAATTCACAAATAAGCTATTACGTGAACAAAGTGATTCATCCAATATACTAAGTTTCAGAAACTAAAAAACTCACTGTCAATAGCATAAAATTGGTTCAATATTCTAGAGATCTCAACATCTTATCAATAGACTTTTCAATAAAATTACACCTTAAAATATTGAGAAATTACTTCTAAAAAAAAAAACCAATATTTCATAGTCAAAATTAATCAATTAATTATTCAATGCTACGTTAGAAAATTTTATTAAAGAACAGAGAAAGTGTGATCTTTAAAGTAATGAATATTGAGGGATTTAGACTTAATGTTTTATTAGTTGGGCTAAAATTTAAGTGTTGGGCTTCAAAAAATAGTAAAATTAAATACTTGAGTTAATTAAAATTTATTTAAATACTTATATTTTATTTATAAATAATTATAAAATTTATATATATAACTTCTCGGTTCGGTTTGGTTATTTTTGTGGTTAATTTTTAGTAAAACCAAAATCAAACTAAATAATTTTGATTTTCAAAATTTAAAACTGAACCTAATCAAATCCAACCAAATAACAATTTTTTTAATCGGTTTGGTTTGGATTGCGGTTCGGTTTGGTTTTATAACCATAACCATGAACAGCCCTAGTAAATGGTATGCACATACCCTCTGTCATATTTTTGGGACATTGGTGCCTCTGCTGTCCAAAAACTAGAGCATATATGCCCTTCACTCTAACGGAATACTAAATAGGGATACGTGGCACAATTTTATCCGTCGATCCAATATTTAATAAATGTCGGGTCAGTGGATAAGATTATGACACGTGCATGTCCGTAGTATAAATTGTATATGTGCTCTAGTTTTTTAACAGCAGGGGCACCAATGTCCTAAAAGTATAACGCAGGGTATTTGCATACTATTTACGATAGTTGGGGGATATATTTGTCCTTTTTCCCTTAAAAAAGAGAGCAGTTAAACAGAAAATCTTGTAAAAATATTAAAGGGATATATTTTAGGAAGAAAATCAAGAAAAAAAGAATTTTAGGAAGACAATTAGAAAGAATGACATTATTTTTTGGCATGAATTACGGAAGAAATCAAGGTGGAGAAAATATTGAAAAGAGATATCTTAGAAAAAAAAAGATTAGGAAGAAATACTATTTAACAATCATTGTTAAATAGGAGTAGTATATTTATATTTTTTTCTCCTAATAAATTATCTTCAATTAAAGGAAAAATTATGCTGACAAACATTTATAGTGTATTATTTAATTTAGTTATAGTTTTAGATATTTATAATTTACGATTATATTTTTTTAAATGTTGCTATAAATTCGTATAATTTGGTTTTTAATTATATAAATCCAGAACTAATATCAACTTACCTAGCTATTGTATACAATTTGTTGATACATTTAATTTGTATAAGATATGAAAAATTCATAATAAATTATCATTGTTGTATATTGACAAACGAAATTTTGAAAAATTCCTAAATGTATAAATAAATAATTTGTATACAATTACCATATTTATATTTTGCAAGTGAAATATACAAACAAAAATAACCATATCAAACACAATTATAGCTTTGAAGCATAATTAGACTTTTTTTTTTATTAATTTGGAATCCTTTTATTGATAACTCACGAACAAAGGAAATACACACTCACTTGGGCCTATTGCCTTGCCCAAGTCTGTAGTGACAAAACGAAAAAAAATAAAATTCGACCGCTTTCTCCTACGTAATTAGACAAACTCTAGCTATAGAAACTTATTAAGTTTAATTTCTACTAAAATTTTCTCAAAATTAAACCCTATAAAATTTTGGACTAATTTCGCGGGTCCATTTTTTGCGGCGACTAGAGGCGGTGCGAAAGGGTTTAAAAAAAACCCAAATACATTGAAGAATAAATCTTCATTAAGCTAAAATTTAGCCCCGTCGGCTGCTGCATGCAGAAAATACCATGCCAAAGAGAGGACGCAGCGGCGGTAGGTGGCCACTTTCCGGCAAGCTTCGCCGGCGTATTGAATCCTGTAAGAACAATTACATCGCCGATGAAGAACTCGTTGATCACCTCCGTAAATCTTTTCGGGCGGACTATTATAACTTACAGCTACAGCCGTTCACCAGTCAGGTTCAAAATATTCTCCAATTGATTAACCCTCCGATAAAGAAGCCAAAAACAGACAGTACTGAGCAGATTTTGGATGGTGATGGTGATGGAGATGGAGAATTGTCGACTCTAGCTAGCATCTCTGAAAGTGACGACTCTTACTCTTGCGGAGAAAAGCCCGATTTAATGCAGATTATGCTTCGAAATACTTATAATCAGAAGGCAAATAGTATTCCCAAGTCAAAAAAAATTTGAATACGATGCAAATAGCATTTCCAAGTCAAAAAAATTTGAATACGATGTGATTCATGATAGCAATGAGGATGGAAAGGGGAAGAAGATTGATATGGTGAAAAGGGATTTGTCGAAGCTACTAGGGATTGGTGATAGTGATAGGAATGGTGGGCCAATGTTTAAAGATTTGGGCGGAATGGATGAGGTGTTGGAGGAATTGAAGATGGATATTATGGTTCCACTGCACCATCCTCAGGCGACAAGGTATCTCGGAATTAGGCCTGTGTCAGGAGTACTTTTCCATGGACCACCCGGGTGTGGGAAAACAAAGCTAGCTCATGCTATTGCAAATGAGGCTCGAGTTCCATTCTACAAACTTTCTGCTACTGAGTTGGTCTCTGGAGTTTCAGGTGAAACTGATTCTTTCATCCTTCTTAATAGTGATTCTATCTTTGCAAGCATAATTTATCAGAGAATTGGTAGGAAAATGTGTGGTTTATTACTTATTTTCTTGTGTTTGGTATATAAACAACAATTATTATCCAAATATTGGTGTATAATCTAGAAAAATATTATGAGAGTCGAGGGTGGAGTTGGTGGGGATAGGTCTACAGACTACAAGGGTGGGGAAGATGAGGGGTGTTTGGAGGGCGGAGAGGACAAAGTCAATGTGGAACATCACCTGTTTAGTGGAAGTCATTTTCCCCATTTTCAAGAAACTTCTTTTTTCAAGAAGAAAAGTTTTCCAACATGAGAAAATTGGAAATATTTTCTGAAAAAGTAATTTTGAACACACCCTAACTGTTTGATGTTTGAATTTGTTCACGTTACTATTTTCTAGTAGCAGACATTTTGTAGCATAGTTACTAATATTTGAACTTTTGAAGCCTTTTCTTAAGTTTAACTTCCCTTAGAAAATATTTATGCTTCCAAGGAATGAGGGTATGTTTTCTTATTGTTGTCAATTTACAGTCTTCTCTTTGGGTGTTTATTGTTCTCTCGAGGCATTCTAATTGGGGTGTTCTCCATTTCAGGTGGATCAGAAGAGAACATAAGGGAACTGTTCTTAAAAGCACACAGGACGGCACCATCTATTGTGTTTATTGATGAGATTGATGCAATTGCTTCCAAAAGAGAAAATGTACAGAGAGAAATGGAGCGGCGCGTAGTAACACAACTGATGGCATGCATGGATGAGTCACATAGACCTGCAAAACCTGATGATAATGCAAAGGGAACTACTTTACCTACTGATAAAAACAATACTGAAGCAGAATCAGATGATGAACCTGGTTATGTCCTAGTAATTGGGGCCACAAATAGACCTGATGCTATTGACCCAGCATTGAGGAGGCCAGGAAGATTTGACCGTGAATACGCCTTGGGTATTCCAGATGAAAATGCAAGGATGCAAATTTTGTCTGTGCTTACTCGTAACCTAAGAGTTGAAGGTGCATTTGATCTCATGAAGATAGCTACATCAACCCCAGGATTTGTTGGAGTAGACTTGGCTACACTAACTAATAAAGCAGGTAACTTGGTAATGAAGAGAATAATGGATGCGAGGAAGGTTGAGCTTTCAAGAGAATCGGTAGATGGTGAAGATGCCGAAGAATGGTGGAGAAAGCCATTGTCACCGGAAGAGAAAGAAAAGCTCAGCATTAACATGGCTGATTTTGAGGTATGCCGCAGAGAATCTTGATTTACCTTTATGAGAATTATACCCTAGGTTGCTACCCAACCTGTAAATTGCTGTATATATTTGGCATTTGGCATTTTATATCCTGTCACTCAAACTACAGTGCTCCTCCCCTACACCAGCCTAAGCAAGTAGAAGAACCATGTTTTTTCATTTACATGTGCATGCAAAATTACCTTTTCTATTGTCTCAAAATTGCAGTGGTTGATTTTGAGTTTCACAGTTTAATATGTATAATGAATTGCTTTACCCGTGTTTTTAGTTCTCTTAGGGGTCGTTTGGTGTGATGGATAAGAATAAATAGTCCTGAGATAAAAAAAAAATAGTCCTGGGATAAAAATTTGGTATCTTGTTTGGTTGCCATGTTTGGGATAACTTATCCCACCATTTATACCATAGTGATGGGATAAGTTATCCCGTAATAACTATCCCAGGATAATTAATCCTGGCATAACTTGTCCCCAACGAAACGACCCTTAATGTTTATAAGATTCACATGATAGTGCTCTTAAAGGATGATGCACCCTCCTTTAAAAAGGAGAGCGCATTATCCTTTAAGAGCATTATCACATGAAGCTTATACGTGTTAAGAGATTTAAACCATGTGTATGTGGCTATAACGATCAATGAAATCTAGAATGGACCGTGGGAGAACAAGGTTCAAATTCCAACAAAGACACAGAAAAGTTTGTTGATTTCTTTCCATTTTTTAAAGTATTTGGTGTACGGAGTTACCCTGGAACTTTTAATGTGGAAGTAGCTGGTAGCCAGTGAATTAGTCAGGTGCATAGAAGTTGGCTCGAACACTACCATTATCGACAAGGTGGATTAAGTTTTGCATGTTTGATATATATTTTTATTTTTTAGTGATCTCGTATCTAGTACTCTCTTTCTGTGTATGGGATAATCTTTCATATAAAACTGGAACAAGCTGTTTCATTCAGCCTGCTAATAATCATATGATAATATGCAGGAGGCGGCTAAATTGGTTCAACCCTCATCTAGAAGAGAAGGTTTCTCCGTTATCCCAAATGTGAAGTGGGAAGATGTTGGAGGCCTTGATCCGTTAAGATATGAATTTGAGCGTTACATTAGCAGGCGTATAAAGAATCCTAAAGATTACATGGTCAGTAGATCTCTTAAATGTTTTCATATGCTTTTCTTTAAGCCAGGGGTCTATGAGAAACAACCTCTCAACCTCCCAAGGTAGGGGTAAGGTCTGCGTACTCTCTATCCTCCCCAGACCCCACTTTCGGGATTACACTAGGTATGTGTTTCCTTTAGCAAGCATTCTTTTTAGGACCATGGTAATCTTCTTTGAATCGTTGCAATTTTATCTAGAAATGGTCTAATTTTTCCCTTCAATTGAGATATGTGTCCATCTTCATGGGTACTTTTGGCCAAAATTATCCCTAATCTTTTTCTTTCTCAATTAAAAAAAGGCGGAACCCATCGACAGCCCTTAAAGTTGGCATCAATTTTCACTTAGACACCTCAAGTAGGCTTTGTTCATTTTAAACACTTCAAGTACGGCCCCACTGTGTCATTTTGACCCTTTTTTGACAATCAGCTAAAATTATGAAGTGTGTGTAACACACTTGCGAATGACATGACATGATGACTAATTGAAAGTTGACATGTAGCATTTTAGTGTAAAAATAATAATTTTAAAATAAATTATAAAAAAACAACTATTTTTCAATAAAATAAATAAATAAAATTACCTATTTTGTACCACTCCCACCCCCACCCCCATCAGCCTTACTTCCGTCAGTTTTGCCTCCCCAACCCTCCCACCATTTTTTGGTTATTCTTTCATTTTTTTTTTAAAAAAAAATCATTAGATTTTAATCTTTCTTTTTTCTTTTTTCGTTGTAAATTTGATTTTGAGAACCATTTTATCGATAGTGAGGTGAGATTCTGACAAATATGACATTCTTCTTATATTTTTTTTTTGAAAAAAAATGTGTGTTTTGTTCGAATAAATATTTTCAAAATTAGTGTGATGATTTTTTAAAATTTTGTTCTTGTAAATATTTCTAAAATTAGTGTGATGATTTTTTTTAATTTTATTTTATCATATTTTGTAATGTTTTTCATCATGATTTTTCATGGTGGAAGGTGGAATAAGTGGTAGGGATAAAGAGTGAAGAAGAAGGAAAAAACTATTAAAAGATTCAAAAAAAAACACTCCTCACGCGCTCAAAATGGGTGCAGCACACCCAGTGTGTCAAATCAGTAGAAAGTGTCAAAATGACACAGTAGGACTCAACATGAGGTGTCTAAAATGAACAACTCTTAGTTAAGGTGTCTAAGTGAAAATTGGTGCCAACTTTAGGGGGCCACCGATGGGTTCAGCCTAAAAAAAAACACTCAAATTGTTTGTGAATTTTTCTTATGAGTACACCAAGTATAAAACTTCTAAAAGCTGTTTCATATTTCAGGGTTTTTGAGTGGACTTGGAAACAGGATTCTTGCTTTATGGTCCCCCAGGATGCGGTAAAACATTAATTGCCAAGGCTGTTGCTAATGAAGCTGGAGCAAATTTTATACACATTAAGATTCCTGCAAATTTCTATTTCCTATTGACTTCTTTTAAAAGTTTTGCACAACTGAGGCATGACATGTTTTCTCATTTACTGATCTCCATCCAGGGACCTGAGGTTCTGAACAAATATGTTGGTCAAAGTGAGCTAAATATTCGGACAATATTTAACCGTGCGAGAACATGTTCTCCATGCATTGTATTTTTCGATGAGGTGCTTGTCTCTCCTTCCAACTTAAACACTCTTAGTTCTGTCTAATAGCCATCATCTTTTCATTTCGATGAGTTGGTCCACCTTTAAAAGCGCTGCAGAAGCTTTTACTCATTTTTATTTCCTTCGAATTTTTTACGTGCACCTGTAAGATGCTTTGTACAAAGTCTAATACATATTACGTTCAGTAGGAAAGATTGTTTTATAGTGTTGCTTCAGTACCCTAAATTATTAATAATAGAATAAGACAAATAGAAACTTTCAGAATTCTTGTGCACTTGTAAGATGCTTGTTGCCAGACAGTCTAATGCATAGTGTACAGCGTTCAGACACGAGAACTAAGTTTTGTGGTGATGTTTTTATTACATGAAAATAGTATACCACAGAAAAAGATAAAAGAGCTTTTGTGAAAAACGCATGATTGTCAATCCTTTTTTTCCTTCTTTTACATTTGTTTTAATTCGTGCATATTTCTACAGATGGATTCATTGACAACTGAGCGTGGTAAGGAAGGAAATGAGCCCGTTGAAAGGATTGTGACTCAGGTTTCTGTGATGGAGCATATGTTCTTGACAAAAGATGACATTGTGCTCTTCTTAACCTTTGCTAATGTGAAACTTCTCTAATTATTGCAGCTACTAACAGAACTAGATGGTGGTGAAGAGAGAAAAGGTGTTTATGTGATTGGTGCCACAAATAGGTTTTTTTCATTCTTCTGGATATTATGTGCATTTGTTTTATTGGAATGAAGATTGGAAGTAAATGATTCACTTCCTATTTTGGTCCCTATTCTTATTATCATGTTTGCAGGCCTAATGTCATGGATAAAGCTCTTCTTCGACCTGGAAGGTTGGGGAGACTCCTATATGTCCCTCTACCTACTCCAGATCAGCGTGTACTGATTTTAAAAGCTCTTGCCCGGAAAAAACCTATAGATTCTAGTGTCGACTTGGTGTCCATTGGAAGAGACAATGCCTGTAAAAGATTCAGTGGAGCAGACCTATCCTCACTGGTTTGTTCTAACCGCTTGTTTTTCCTACCTTCACTACTCTCCCCGCTCACACACACAAAAAAAAAAAATACTGAAAGCGATGGAACTTGTCACATCTTTTTTTCATGGTTGGTACTTCTATCAAAGGTCTGTTTCCTTTATTGACTTCTACCAATTGCTTAAACGTGCTTAGATGAATGAAGCTGCAATGCTTGCACTTGAAGATACATTGGCAGCCATAGATACAGGTTGTGGTGACACATCATCGACCATCAAGGAGTCACATTTCAAACGGGCTTTGAAGAAAATTTCTCCGTCTGTCTCCAACGAGGTAAAGCTGATTCGGTGACTGGGTATCATTTACAATTAAGGCACTTAATATTGTGCACTTACTCGTCTACTATCATGGTTTCTTATTATCCTTTTTTCTTTTTGGTGGATGCAGCAAATAAAATACTATAAGGATTTTAGAAAAGATTTCAGAGCAGCATAAAAGCCTTGCTATAAAAGGAGGGGAAAGAAGATGCTTAAGGTGGTGGCCATGGGAGAAATATTTTGGATATTTCTGTTTCTTGTGAATATGCTTTGAGCTATAATTCTTCTATTCTTTTACTACTATTTTAGCAACATAATTCTTTGCACTTGGAAATATGCTAACCATAGTGTTAAATGGTTATATAATGAAGCTTTAGAGACTATGTATTTATTGTCCTCTGACCATTTTGGATGCTGTTGAATTCAATAAAGCAATCTCTTTCTGAAATTTTGAATGTATAGTGCATTATTTTTGAACACTTTCTTAATTTGATATTTGTCTAATGTCTGCCGTCATTCTGTAATAGTAATGCAGAATTGGGCTAAAATTACCCTTAACGTATGAGAAATGATTCTCGAATACCCTCCATCCATCTATCTATCATCGACATCACGAGTACTACAGTCACTGTTCCATTAATTATCTCTTTTATAACGACGACATTAGTGTCGTCTATTAATTTTGATTTACATAACTAATATGGGTAAACACCTTGGTTTAAGGAGAAGACAAATGGTTTGATGTCTCAACAAAGTTTGGGGGTCAATATTTGTAGACCAATAGATGGATGAAGGATATTCGTGAACCATTCCTCATATGTTAAAGGTATTTTTGGTCCTTTTCCGTAGTAATATAAACTCTGATTTTCATAACAATGCATCCACTAACTGAGCATCCATAAAACACCGGTTCAAGGAGAGCATACCATTGCCTTCTCCAATATCGAAAAATTCTCATTCCAATATTTAAGAACACAACAGCATTGATGGAATATACAATGCATTGTCGTTCACCTAAACCAACTGTAAAAACTAGTAGAGTTGAAACAAGGAGAGATATCGAAGAGACAGGAGTCTCGGCATCTCCAGAAGCATAGAAGTAATCAACATTGCCAGTGAGAAAACCAAAAGATTAAGCTGGCTGAAAACATTTGACGAGGAATGAATAAGATAAACTGATACTCTGTTTTTGGTTACCCAAACAAAATTCGTCAGGCAAGATATGCAAATATGGAAATAGGTGGACATTGTTTCCTGTATTTCCCTCATCATCATGTTTAGAATAAAGCGATAGATTTACTATCAGATTGCAACCACCAAGGTCTTCTGAATTTGTCCCATCAGCGTTTGGGTGATATGATCCTATTTTACTTGTATTGATTTACTGCATTTGCTTTAGTTAATTCACAATTAGTTAGAGGTAGTTGGCGCGTGCTTTCAACTAGTTCATAAAAATTTTCCATTAGTTAGTTATAACTAACCTGTCCATTAGTTAGTTACAACTACAACTAACTTTCCCTCCATAATAATTGAAGTCTAATTTGCTCTCACAAGTCCTATTTATCAACCCAGACCCCAAATATAGTTTCTTAATTCGCTGCTTTTGCCCATATACCGGTTCCTAATAATATTAACGTTATCATCAATCAACACATTTAGTGATTTGGCTAAATGTTTGCACCAAAAAGAAACATGCTAATATTTTATTTAGATGACGACAACAACAACAAAATCCAGTGTAATCAACAAACCAGTGTTAAGAATTCATCTTAAAGTATACTGCTACTAGTTACTGAGAAAGGCTAGCCTAATAACTTAAACATTAACGAGGGCAAAACACAAGTTTTCACCCTTTCGGAATGCCCACAATTGCATCTTCATACCATTTCTCAAACCATTCCTTCTTACCACATCATTCCAGTGTTTAACCAACACATAACTTGAACTTGCTTTCCCATTGTTTTTGTTCATTGTCCATTTTCTCAGATTTATTTCACCTCTTTGATGCGAAGGCTCAATCAACATCACATTCATCTCACACATTTTACTAGCCTCATTGCGCCCATTCAAAAGTTGTTCTTCCTCAGGCTTTAGAAACTGATTACTCATCTGCTTTTGTGGGATTGAAAACCTTCCCTCTGCTGGTTTAACATCCGTCTCAAATAGTGTTTTTTCAATGACCAATACAGCTGATTCAAGTGAACCCCCATTGATTGTAATTAGATTCTTGAATTCAATACTCAATTCTCTGTTGATGATAACAATAGGAGGGGGAACAGCTAAAACTCTAGCAACAGGTCTAAAATTGCCGTTGGCTTCTTCTCGTGATCTTTTTCTGTCAACGGGCAATGGTGCAGAATTACTACTACTTCCTCTGTAATTGATTTTGATTCCTCTGTTTTCCCTATTATCAGGCGCCTTTTCTCTGTTTTCGAGTGATTCTTGATTGTTGACAGTGACACTAGCTGGTCTTACAAGTTTAGCAGCAATAGCAGCCCAACCGTATTTGATTGGTATGTTTCTTTCCTCATTATCAACTTGTACTACTCTGTGTTCTTCTTCAGAATTGTTTTCTAGAGCTTTAACTTCTCTTGGACGCGTGTTTGGCCTTGATCGTTTTCCCCTTGGGACGGCGCAATCAAGAACTGGTTTTTCTTGATCAAGAACTTCTGAGAATGATGACACGATAGACCGAATATTCTGAGTGATCCTTTCTTCTTTCTTGATACGAAATTCTTCATCTTGCTCGGCGATTAAGTTGTCTTCTTCACCATACATGGATTTTAAGTAAGAGACTTCAGAGACCGCAAGTAAATAATCCATACTACTCATGTTGGGCGTGATTTTCATGCCCGAAAAATCATCTAGACTCAACAATGTGTAAACCATATTGTATGTTAGTTGAATAAATCAAAAGAGAGAACAAATTGAAAGAAATAATAGTGTTTGTATAGCAAAACAACACACGATTTGTGAATAAGGAGAGTGTTTAATTTATAGAA
Source organism: Solanum pinnatisectum (assembly GCA_035578085.1). Classification (NCBI taxonomy): domain Eukaryota; kingdom Viridiplantae; phylum Streptophyta; class Magnoliopsida; order Solanales; family Solanaceae; genus Solanum; species Solanum pinnatisectum. Next base: position 7,053,631 of record CM069086.1, on the reverse strand, counting down.
TTAAGAAGAATTCATAACCTTAATGGTTTGGGTTTGGAATAAAAAAAAAAAAAAAACCTTTTTAGTTTTGGAAACCTTAGTAGAAAAACGTGTTTTTTTTTTTTTCTTTCAGTTAACCTTTTAGGTTTTGGACTTCTTCTATTAATGAATTAAGGAAATAAAATAACGTGTGTTTTTTTTTTTTTTTTCCAGTTGTTTTGCTTCAAATTATAATTATAAATACAAATCCTAAACAAAGAGGTCTACCGTATCTTGGGCCAATGTCTATCTACATAAAATGGGAGAAAGCAAAATAATATTATACTTTCTTCGTCTCAATTTATACGACACTTTTTTGGCAATTCAAATTTTAAACAAGTCTTTTTTTTTTTTGGTAATTTGTGAAAAACTTACCATAACCAACAAAGCAACAATACACACTAAATAGCACCTAACAACCAATACCACCTTCTAGGAAGGGTGTAAAGGATAGAGAGGCCTCAACAAAATCAAGTAAACTGATTACAAGTCAATTTCTGTATGTATCCTCGACTCCTATGAGCTTTCCTAGACAACTTCTAATCTCTCTACAATTTCCTTCTTTATCTGGACTTTACATGCTTAAATTTTCTCCAGTTTCTAGCTCTCCAAATGTGATATATAACAGCTTCCAGTGAAGAGTCGCCGCTCATTCTGGACAGTGGCAAATGTCTCTTACCTTCTGGACCATCGCAAATGTCCAAGTAATCTCCAATCTTACCTGACTTATCCATATTTGCAGATTTTCCAGGCTAACATTGTTCCACGCAACGCGCAATTGGTGAGTTCCAAACTCTGTGTTTTATACTCATGTTTATGTACAGATTATATCTATTCCCCAAACTGCCTTACAGTTGCTTAAAACACACACCACATCAAAATCGTGATACTCTGTAAATTAGCAATTGTATTGATCAAACTCTTGCACCTCGAAATCCACAACACTTGCTCACTTTTTACTTAATCTGTTTCCAACTTTGGAATTCTCGCATTAGTATCTATACATTTGGCCATTCACTTTAAAAAAAAATAAAACTCGCCGGTCACCATGCTCATTCTGAAACAAATCCCACTGCTACTAAATTGTTAAAAACTGAAAGCACCACAATTTGCTTGGGGCTATACTAAATCAATTAGCTTATTATATACTATTGGAAAATTCCGTTCATTTCTTGGAGATATTTCCTACTTATATTAGCTATCTACGATAAAAGTAGAATTAAGTATAACCTACTGTATCTTTCCTTTAACATTTATTGATATACATCAACACATACAATTAACATTGATAATCACTTTTCCTCTTTACCTCTAACCATGCAGATCCAGCATACATTGTCACTGAAACAGAAGCAGAGTTTACCCATTAACAAGATACCAAAACACTCCGTTGATTGGGTGATGAGAGCTTTAGTTGTTCACAGGGGTTCAGTTATACCTTACAAAATACCAAGGCATGAAGGCACTTTCTGAACGATAATATTAGTTGACGGTACTATCATTAACACTTTTACATAAGTTATATACTATCGTTCATATTTACTTTTGGCATAATACATAAACATGACCCTTAACTTGACTTCAGCTATGCAATAATACATAAACATGACCCTTAACTTGACTTCAGCTAACAACTATGACCTTTAAATTTGGGTGTACGCAAGTAGGCACTTAAACTTGTATAAAATTGAACAAATAGACACATTCGTCCTGCATGACATTTTTGCATCCTACGTGTAATATGCCACGTAGGACACGTGTGTCTACTTGTTCTATTTATACAAGTTAAAATGCCTACTTGTGCACATCCAAAGTTAGAGGGCGTAGTAACCTGATGAAGCCAAGGTAATGGTCAGGTTCATGTATTATGCCTTTACTTTGCTATTGACATCAGCGTCACTCAAATTAATACTAGGGAACAAAACTCCAAGCAACACATATCAAAACATGGAAGGACACTCTCTACATACGCAACAATATTCTTCGATTTACAAGCCCAAATAATAATGAACTTCCAAAACGACAAACTTCAGAATGCTCCTCTGTTATACTTAATCTGGTACACATCCGCCAAGTTGTTCATGCTTATGCAATTGGTAAAACTAAATAATGGCCTGAACGTGGGTACTTACATAGGAAGAACAATCAAACGACATCAGTGTGCCAATTTAAATCAACAGGACGAATAAAAACATATCGAGGTTTCGATGTTACTGAAAACACATTTCAATAACACACGTATTTTTAAGCTCTTAAACCCTCACAAGTCGTCACCTTCAATCTGGACAAACATGACTTATAGCTTAACACACTTAAACTATAAACTGCCGCAGATGCAACAATATCAACAAGAATCAATCTCCATTATTGAACAAACAGGTATCCCCTTCCCCTGTTAGTACGCAATTAAAACACTTTCTGCCTTTCGCAACAAAATCACAAATACAAATTTGCTTACAGTTGTAAGTTCCAACCTAATTTATTCATATCAGAATATTATAGTTAGTAGCTGAGTCATCATAATTAGTTAGCTGAAAGATACAGTTAGCGGGAAAGTTAGTTAAATAACAGAATTAGTTAGATAATCGGATTAGTACTGGTAACTCACACCTGTACATATCAAGCTATAAAGACGAATCCTAAAAGTATTAGACTAGGAATATTGGACTACGAGTCCTGGTAATATTAACGTTACAATCAATCAACACAATTCATGATTTGACTAAATATTCGTACCAAAAAGAAACATGCTAATAATTTATTTAGATGACGACAACAACAACATCCAATGTAATCAACAAATTACTAGTAAGAATTCATCAAATAACTTAAACATTAATGAGGGCAAAACACAAGGTTTCACCCTTTCGGAATGCCCACAATTGCATCTTCATACCATTTCTCAAACCATTCCTTCTTACCACATCATTCCAGTGTTTAACCAACACATAACTTGAACTTGCTTTCCCATTGTTTTTGTTCATTGTCCATTTTCTCAGATTTATTTCACCTTTTTGATGCGAAGGCTCAATCAACATCACATTCATCTCACACATTTTATTAGCCTCATTGCGCCCATTCAAAAGTTTTTCTTCCTCAGGCTTTAGAAACTGATTACTAATCTGCTTTTGTGGGATAGAAAACCTTCCCTCTGCTGCGTTAACATCCGTCTCGAATAGTGCTTTTTCAATAACCAATATAGCTGATTTAAGTGAACCCCCATTGACTGTAATCAGATTCTTGAATTCGATACTCAATTCTGCAGGAGGGGCGACGACTACAGCTCTTGCAACAGGTCTAAAATTGCCGTTGGCTTCTTCTCGTGATCTTTTTCTGTCAACGGGCAATGGTGCAGAATTACTCCTACTTCCTCTATAATTGATTTTGATTCCTCTGTTTTCCCTATTATCAGGCGCCTTTTCTCTGTTTTCGAGTGATTCTTGATTGTTGACAGTGACACCAGTTGGTCTTACTAGTCTAGCAGCAATTGCAGACCAATCTGGTATATTTTTTTCCGCATTATCAACTTGTACTACTCTGTGTTCTTCTTCAGAATTATTTTCTAGAGCTTTAACTTCTCTTGGACGCGCGTTTGGCCTTGATCGTTTTCCCCTTGGGACAGCGAAATCAAGAACTGGTTTTTCAAGATCAAGAACATGTGGGTATGATGACACGATAGACCGAATATTCTGAGTGATCCTTTCTTCTTTCTTGATACAGTATTCTTTGTCTTGCTCGGCGATTAAGTTGTCTTCTTCACCATACATGGATTTTAAGTAAGAGACTTCAGAGACAGCGAGTAAATAATCCACACTACTCATGTTGGGCGTGATTTTCATGCCCGAAAAATCGTCTAGACTCAACAATGTGTAAGCCATATTGTATGTTAGTGAAATAAATCAAAAGAGAGAAAAAATTGAAAGGAATAATCGTGAATAAGGAGAAAGTGTTAAATTTATAGAATTAAGAAGAATTCATAACCTTAATGGTTTGGGTTTGGCATAAAGCAGAAACCTTTTTGGTTTTCTACAAAGGTTAAATTAATGAATAAAGCGTTTTTTTTTTTTTTTCAGTAAGTTCTAATGTAAATAGTATTAGTAATCCTAATAAAAAAAAAAGAGAAGCAAAATATCCTATACTAAAAGTATATATATACTCTTAATTAATTGATCAACTAATTAATTCTAGCTCATTATAACTAACTATAACTAATCCTAACAAGTGTAACTAACATTAGGAAAGGGGAATATTACTATTTTACCCTTGTTACTTAAATACGGTAGTCATGTTGAACTCTGTTTAACCGGCCTTTGGTAAGGATATCAGCAGGCTGCTCCCTAGTGTTGATCGATCTATTCAGTTTCACCAATCCTTGTTGCAATATTTCTGTTATGAAATGACAATCTATCTCAATGTGTTCGGTCCTCTTGTAAATCCAATTTTTATTAAAAACCTAGGACATACCTTCTTGTTTGTGTACATGCTGCCCAGTCTGCATCACCTAATGTTGTTACAGTGTCCTGTGCTTTGCTTGATAATAGTAGACTTGACCAGGTTGTGCTTTTATATATTTGACTATCCTTTGAGCTGCCTCCACATTAGGGGTTGCAAATGGTTGGATTTGGATGGATTTAAAATGGTTTGAAACAAAAATGGGTAATTATCCAATCCACCCATATTCTATATGGGTAAATATGATTTGGGTAATTAATGGACGGATTGGATATGAGTTTACCCATATTTCATCCACATTGATTGAAGAATTGAAAAATGAATTTATATGTTTTAAGTTTTTAAAGTAATTTTTTATTCTACTCATTCCACCCCTACCTCCAATTCACCCACCCCTAATTTTATTTTATGTTTTCTAACCCCCGCCCCGCTTTCATCCCCCTCCACCCCCATACCCTCCCCTCTCCATCTCACCCCGCCTTCATCCCCCTACCCCCACCTGCACCAATCCAACCCTCCTCCCCCCCCCCCCCCAATTTCCACTTTTTTTTTCTTTTTTTTTTTTATGTTTTTTCATAAGAAAAATTGAGTTTCTTTTTATGTTTTTCAAAAAAAAAAAAAAAAAAATTTATCCACCCCCACCCCCCGGGAGCACTCCCCACCTTCCACCAACATACCCCAATTTTTTTTTTTGTTTTCCAGAATTTTTTTTATGCTTTTCAAAAAAAAAAAAAATTACCCCCTTCGCCCCCACCCCCACCCCCCGGAATGCCCCGCCCCCACCTTCCACCAACCTACCCCTAATTTTTTTTAGTTTTCCAAAAAAAAAAAAATTATTTTTTTAAAAAAAAAAAAAAAATACCCCCTGCCCCCCCCCCCCCACACCTTCCACCAACCTACCCTAATTTTTTTTTGTTTACCGAAAAAAAAAATTACCCCCTCCCCCCGGACACCCCACCTTCCACCAACCTACCTAATTTTTTTGTTTTCCAAAAAAAAAAATTTACCCCCCCCCACGCACTACCACCACCACCCCTACCCCACCTCCGCCTCCACCCATCCACCCCCAAAATTTTGTATGTCTTTTTTAAAAAAAAATCCCTCCCCAAGCATAGCCCCACCCACCCTCCAATTTTTTTGAAAAATAAATTAATGTTTTTGAAAATTAAAAGTCAATATTAATTTTTTTTAATTTTTTAGCACAATTAAGAATTTTGAGTGGAAGTGAAAACTAAGTGATCTATTATGGGTCAATATGGATACCCATATTTTACCCATTTTGACCATATTTGTAGGAGTAAATTTTAGATTTAGCAAACATAAAAATCATATTTGTATGTTATAACTATAGTTTGTATAATTGCGCTCAATAAAAAATTTTATGTTTGCTATGGAACATCAGATTTATATAAATCGCTGGCAGTCTCTCATTTGTATAAATCGCTGGCAGCCTCTCAATTCAATTTATGTGTTTGTATATCTGCATAAAATTTGAATTTGTATACAATTGAATCGAAATAAAATGTTTGTATATCAAATCTCTATCGCTTTATACAACACAAATTATACATTGTAATTTGTATAATCTATGTTTGTATAAAGAGAGAATTGGACAGGGAAAGATCTGTATTTGTATAATCATAAGTGTATAGGATGAAATCTATGTATTTGTATTTGTATATACAATTTTCTGTCGCTATTACAAACACAAACATATTTTATACATTGTGTTTGCATAAAGTGAGAGAGGCGAAGGAGAGATTGACGAGAGTGGTGAGCGAGAAATCCAGAGAGAGAGACGAATGACAAATGTTTGCTACGGGCTACAATTAAATCAAACTATGGTTATAAGATTTAATTTAAATTAATAGTTTGCTATTTTATACAATTTTCCCTATTTGTAGAGACTCTTAAAATAGCTTGAAGCCATATTTACTCAATTAAAATATGAGTGATCCAAGTCATTAAATATTAGATAAAATAGATTCATTTCATTAATATGGGCTGAAATTGTCACCCCGTACTCCATATGAGATCTTTTTGGTTACTGGCTTAGTAATTGTACACTTTAGGCAATATCAGGTCTTGTGACAATTAGATATAAGAGGTTGTCATATTGTACTCCGCATGTTTCACCATTAGCTGGGAGATGTTTGGTGCTTATGTGGCGTTCATGTGGTACTTAACATGTTTTTGTTAATTAGAAGGGTAGATATGACCCAATAGTTTGACGGGAAGGGTAATTTTGAGTCGAAATATAGTTTAAGTGTAAATTTAAGCTATTTTGGATAGTTTAGGGGTAGTTTTAAGTCTTTTCCGCTTATTTAATAATGAAAATTTTTCATAAATTGTAAAAAGATTAAACTTAAGAAGCCTTCTTTAGCTACTGTTTCCTTAATTACGCTCCGTAGTTATAGTTTCGTTTGCTATAAATATTTTCGTTAGTATAATTCACTTGCCAATATATACAAACATGGTAAGTATATACAAATTATGTATCTATACATATGAATTTTCAAAACTTATACAAATCAAATCTACCAACAAATGTATCAACGAGTTTATTATTTACAAGCTAGGATAATCATATACAAATTCTGGATTTATACAATTTTGAATTGAATTATACAAATTTTGGATTTTATACAATTAGGAACCAAATTGTACAAATTCTGAACATGACCCGCATAAATATGGTTATATGTTAGTGGCGAAAAGTAATTTCTTCAAACAATTAATATGTTAAATAATTAAGTAGTATATGTTTGATTTTTCATTTAATCAAGCTGATCGGACCTTTTAATAAAAAAATAATTAAAAATAGAAATAAAAAGTACTAGAAAATCATTTATCCCCTAATACATTTCATATTACTTGATCCGATTTCAGTTAAAAGTAACAAATAGACCCCTGAACTATCGTAAATAGTATGCAGATATTCTTCGTCATACTTTTGGGACAATGGTCCCCCTGCCATCCATAAACTATAGCATATACCCTTTATACTAACGGACATACATATGTCACAATCTTATCCACCGATCCGACATTTAGTAAATATCAGATCAACGGATAAGATTGTGTCACGTTAGAGTGAAAGGCATATATGCTCTAGTTTTTGGATGGCAGGGACACCAATGTCCCAAAAGTATGACGGGGAGTATGTACATACCATTTATGATAATTTGGGGTATACTTGTCCTCTTTCCCTTTTATTAATAATATTTTGAAATAATTATCTATTATTAAAAATTACAAAAAGAAAACTTATTCTGATTTTTCATATCATAAAATGAAATCCAGAAATCCAAATATTAGAAAACACAAACTAGTAAAGAAAAAATAAAAGACTGTACAGAAAATAGAGTATAGAAATAATAGGAACACAAATTCCCCCAACTCCAGTTTCACCTCGCAAGAAGAAGAAGGAGGAGGAGTTGTTTGTACCTTGGATCACCAGCCATGGTATGCTAGATCTCTTTTTTTCAACAAAACCCAAAACCCATTTTCTCTTTTATCTTTTTTTCAATGTTTTTCGTGTTTGATCTGGTGAATAATTGTTACAATTGATGCTTGATTAAAGATATATTTGTAAAAAATTACATATGGGCATTGTTTGATTTGTTGCATTTGTTCTATACGATTTGGGATTTGAATCTGATTCTGGATCTTGCTGTGGAAATGTACACCAAATGTTTGAATATTATCTGGGTTTTCTTTAAATTGATTGTTTCTAGCTCAAATGAGGAGTTGGGGTTCTATGGATCATATTTAATTTCTCTAAAGGGGTCTCAAAGATTTGGTGTATATTTCCTTTTAGAATGGTTGATAGTAGACGTGGGGTTGGATTTTTGTGAAATGTAAGAGAAATCTGGATTTGATGAAGGAATTCTTGAGCTATGATAGATTGTGTGTAATTGGATAGAGAAAGTAATGAGCTTTATGGGTATTACTTTTTTGGTTGAAGGATTGAGTTTTGAGGCTCTGAAAATGAAACAATTGAGCTAATACATGTTATTTGTATTTCTGTATATGGGTATTCGAGAATCACTTGATGTTTGAAACCTGTAGAAGTTTGGTATTACCGTATTAGGGAGAGGGATGTAGTGCTTAGTCGATGAGGGCACCTGAAGGGAAGCTGTGAATAGTCCATATATAGGATCAAAATGCTATAGCCTGTAGCAGTCAGAGGAACTGGGGAGAATTTTAGAATGTGTGGGGTACTGTTTTTGGTCTGGAATTTCTGTTGGTGTTGACGATGAATAGGATGAGTAGTAGAAGAGGAACCAATTCGTTGTTGCAATAGATTGAGTATGCATAAATTACTTACTTTTTCAACATTTATATTATGCACTCAAACATCATTCAATAATCAATGAATTTTGGAAAGAAAAATCAACATCTAACTTGGTGATTGACTTTGTATCTTAGCATTAGTCCACCAAATTTGTGAAACCTAACCTTCATCTGAATCCAAAGTCCAGCCATTTAGTATTGGGAAATCAACTAAGAAGATAAATTGGACATTCAACAAATAAAGAGGCATAAGTTAAAAAACAAAAGATATCCCACTAACCAAGAAAAGGATGCATCTATCACTCTTTTGCTATAGCACGTCACTGGTCAAACTTTGCCGTGGATAAAACCATGGTATTTAAGTAGAGAAGCTTAGAAAGGCAGGCCCATTGTCCACTGAGTTTCAGATCGTGTGCCACAAGTACTTGGGGATCTTCCTATTGTAAAAGAATTTTAAAAGACTACAAACAAAGTGGATATGGCACGCCTATGAGAAAATCAAAATGATGCTGGGACTAATTATTTTTGGCTGACAATCTTTTGACTTGTTTCAATAGCTCTTTTTTGCAACAGCTTCACTGGATGCATATGCTATATTTTCTACTACAGTATATATCAACCGCAGTATAGCTAATAGCCTTTGATTTCTTCCAGATTCATTTTGTTCTGCTCATTAGCCGACAGGGAAAGGTGAGGCTAACCAAGTGGTATTCACCATATACACAAAAAGAGAGAACCAAGGTATTTCTTCTGCCCCTCTTGAGATAGGATGCGATGGATATCATAGGGTGTTTGTTTTATGAAGTGGTCTTAGGGTGTTTGTTTGATTTATTCAACAAAACTGTTTGTATGTGTTACTCAGTCTAGTGATTTTTATTGAGATCTCAAACACGATGTATTTAGTGATATGATTTAGGGATAACAATGTGGTGGAGACGCCCACGGCCCACCTCACATATCTTTCAGTAGTTCGGTTTTTTTTCAATATGATAAGTAAATGCCTTTTCCTACTTCCTCAAGAAAATTATTGCGGTAGCTGTTTTACTTGTTATTCCTCAACAAGCTTCAGCTACTAAGTGGCAGATATGAGTGGGAAATCTCATTCTCTTTGGGGTGTAAGCTTCCTTATACCCTGGATTTATCTTTAAGTTTCTTCAAGGAACTCACCGCTTCTCCTGAAGAAACTATAGGAAAAATCGGGAGCTATATACATAGAAAATACATGGTGTTGCATTATGACAGACTGGTTTGCAATATGCATAGAAATGCATGGTGTTGCATTAATTGTGACAGAGACTGGTTTGTTCTTATCAAAAGAGAGAGAGATAGAGAGAGACTTGTTGGTTATCATAATTGAGAATTCATCTTGTCAATCCTCGTGACGTTAAAAGAATTTTCTTGCAAACTAGGGAAAATTAAAATATAAAGAAAGAGTAAAATACGAAAAGCCAAAGAAGGCTTATACCTTCCAAATAGTTCCAATATAAGATAGAATCACGTATTAAGAGAGGATACAAAGAGCGCTTCCTGGGCTTAAGTCAAGTAGCAAAGTCGAGGGGCTTGTGACTTAGGTCACATGATTGAACCATGCACCATGTGAATTAAGTCTGGTGTTTAAATGAAGAAGGGATGAGGGGTGGGCCATTATCTCCGAGTTGTGAAGGTTGCGGTTGCTCCTAAGGGCTGGACCCTAACGGATTTCTCAGTCATGAAAGAAAAAGAGAGGGTTTAAAGAGCCTGAAGAGATGTTCTGAAGATAGGTGTAAAAAATATGAAGCTTTCATACCCGAAAAGTAAGATAAAGAAATTACATAAGGTATGGTGTAAAGCTTAATTGCTTGCTTTTAGTCTTTATTGTTTTCCAGTACCATCTGTTTTATTTTTCTTCGCTGCCAAGGTGAATGGGTCTTGCAATTTTTTCAAGTCATTAAATAGTAGAAGGATGTGAATAAATTTTCATTTTTGGCAAGATTGAGAAGTAAATAATTATTCCACTTTCTTATATACACAGGATTTTTTATTCCTGCAAACATCTTATAGTACTGATTATGCAAAAGTTATTTTCCTTAATTTATTAGTAACATGTTACATGTCAATGCAACTCTCTTAAGGTAATCCGTGAACTAAGTGGTATGATTCTCACTCGAGGACCAAAGCTTTGCAATTTTGTAGAGTGGAGAGGATACAAAGTCGTTTATAAAAGGTAAAGGTGATCTAATTTTATTCTCAAGTCACATCTTATGAATTGCTCTCAATTAGATAGAATCTATTTATCTTTTTTCCCTGTAAGAAAATATACGTTCCAATTTTCTTATGGGCTGTTAATTTAACAGATACGCAAGCTTGTATTTTTGTATGTGCATAGACCAAGAGGACAATGAGTTGGAGGTCCTGGAAATCATACACCATTTTGTTGAGATTCTGGACCGATACTTTGGAAGTGTAAGGCTCTCAAACTCTAAAGAAGATGGTATTACTACTTGTTCTGTTTTATATTTATGTTGTTGGCTTTCTTTCCCTTCAGGTCTGTGAGCTGGACTTAATCTTCAATTTTCACAAGGTATGTTCATTGAATTTGTTCAGGGATTTCTACAATCTATGCCTCTCCTTTGCCTAAATTTTACTGTTTTTCCTTGTGGATGTTACAATAATTGAGGTGACATTTATGATCACTTCTTGGGGCATATATAGATTCGTTACTAGAGGTTATATATAGAGGTTAAATTTTTTTGATAAGAAATAGAGGTTAAATTTGTAAGTAACTAGAAACAGAACTATTTTAAAAACATTTTCCATTGAACTTTGAGTAGACTACAATTACAGTTGCAGGTTATCATGTGACTCCTCTCTTGCTTTCCCTCACCCTCTTATTACCCGTCTATTTTTTTGCCCTTGGTCTCTGCAACCATGCTTGATCTCAGACAGAACAATGGGCACTCAAAACCTCAAATCATCTTATTTTCTGTGCTAAACCGACCCTCATTTTCTTTGTTTAAACTGTGTATAGATTACCTTTTTCCCAATCTGAAAATTAGTGCTTTGCTTGTGCTGAACTTTGTGTAATACATGTAACTGTACCCTTTATCATCATAAGTTAGGTATTAGAATTTTAGCAATGAAGATGAAAATCTAAGATATTTGGAAGTTATATCTGATGAAGAAACATATTTTACAAAAGAGAAGATGCTCTGTTAAAGTTTAGTTACTAAACCATCCAGGTTTTGCGCACGCTTGGGTGACAGGGTCCATTTGGCAATAGCAACTCCAATTGGTGAATTTGTTATCAAGTAAATAAGAAATATTCTCCAAGAATTATGTTTTAACATGCCACAAAAAGAAGAAAAGAACACTATTTAGCAATGTAAAGTTGATTTTTTTAATCTTGGGTCTATGAAATCAATTGTGAATTGTGATTTATTACTTGCCTTTCTCATAAGCAAAAGAAGTCATTATCTAAGAGTCCAAACTTATCTTGTTGGAATAATTGAATCTAAGAAAGAACTATATGTTTTCTTCGTTTTTACTCTTACTACTCACATTTTTCCATTTAAAAAATTAGTCTGTGATGGGTATTATTTATTTCAGTAAATTTTCTTGAGTTTCTTTAGCTGGTGGTGTATACAGAACGGAATAGTCTGTCTTAATATGTGCATATTTTAAATGTCCATGGACTGTTGGCCATTGAATTCAAAAGGGGGTTTTCATAGTGAAACTTGCCTTGTAAAAATCCCAAATCGGAAATAAGAAGAGAAATTAAGGGGCCATATAAGGAAGAGTTTAAGATTCAACTGTTGAGATGCCTTTTGGATTTAGGTCCAAGAGGACAAAATTGTGAGGCCAAAAGGCTTGAGGTGGCCCACAAGGGTAGGGCTAAAGTGGACAATACCTTGGCAATTAGGCCTTGACCTTGACATTGACAGGTGGTATCTGAGTCAGCACCTCTCTTGGTAGAAATATCAGCGAGGACGTTGAGTCCCGAAAGGTGGGTTGAGTATAACAACCCTCAGACCGCTGGTGGTTGAACTCAAAAGGCTTGCTGTGTCACTTGCCTTAAGACAAGTGAGTTTTGAATTCAATGTTTAGTTTCCTTTTGGGTTAAAGCTCATGGGGACAAAAAAGGGGGCAAGTGTAACAGCCCCCAGACTGTTAGCTGTTGAACTTGAAAGGGGTAGAAACTTGCCGTTGTCAAATCCCATATCGTAATGGGATCATAAAGTTAGGGGCCATATAAGGGCGAGTTTGGGATTCAACTATTGAGACATCTTTATAATTAAAGTCCAAAGAGAAAATCATGACACCCAAAAGCGTTAAGGTGGCTAGATGGGTTGGGAGAAAGCAGACAATACCTTGCCAGTACCATCCGTAGTATGATGGTGGAATCGCTGAGTAACCGAGTCCTTAAAGGGGGTGGGTGTATTAGCCCATGGACTGCCGAGTTGGACCAGAGAGGGGGTTTGCTGTGAAGTTTGCCCTAGGAAAATCCCCCATCAAAATAAGGGGGGGAAGGAGCCTTATAAGGGTGAGTTCAGGATTCAACTGTTGAGACATCTTCTTTGTTAAAGCACAAGGCTACAAAAACCATGAGGTGTCCTAGAGGTGTCGAGTGAACTAGTTAAACTAGCTTAATGTTACTACAAAAACCAATGAATGCTCCTCTGATTGACTTGTTTTTTGGATAGTATATTCCGTGCTGATTGAACTTGCCTCTCAGTGACTACTTGTGATTTCATCTATCATGCATTTTCATATAAACAACTTTTGAGATTATAGCTTATATATATTTCGAAACCATGTGAGTGATTCGGCAGGCATACTATATATTGGATGAACTTGTGATTGCTGGTGAACTCCAAGAATCAAGCAAGAAAACAGTTGCACGTCTAATTGCTGCACAGGTATTCTTCATTATACACTTGATGCATTTCACAGGTAACAATGCAATATTCTTCACTGATCTTAAAACTGGATCCTGTCAACAACTTGCAGGATTCTTTGGTTGAGGCTGCCAAAGAAGAGGCAAGTTCTCTTAGCAACATTATTGCACAGGCTACTAAGTGAGAGTATGGAGGCGGCGTTCAAGTTTTTTGAGTGCATTTATGTTTTTCAGATTCTCGTTTGTTGCTGTAATCCAATCGTGTTATGACATTATTTCTTCTTTCAATGCTATTGCATCATGGTTTTCGTTTAACTTTCTAGTTAAAACTAGGAATTTCTTTGTAGTTATGAGTTTTCTTCTCAACCTAGGCATGTGTTTACTGCAGTGATGTATCTACTCTGTTGCCTAAAAACTGCTGGTAATATATATAGTACTTGTTCCTGGTGGAGCTAGCTGATAACTCTCTCGAAACCTAATTTTGACTTCTTTCATCTTTAATTACGGCTGTATGAAGGTGATGAAGTTGTATGAACATGATGAAAGCTATGAGAGACTCCAATGTGTGTATCGGACACTGGGTGGGAAAGTTACTGGTTGGAGGAGGGATGTTTGCCTAGGCTTTTGGGGGCGTTTGGAACAACATTCCAGTAAGGGCAATGAAGAAAAATGGAGACCAAGACTAAGAAAATATTTCATTTAGTTTAAGCTTTTTTCATGCTTACAATAACTAATTATCTCGACTTTTTATCAGCGATTCAACTATAACTTTAGCTATATTTATTGGTATGTAATTCATAAAAGAGAATGTAGCCCCCATGAATACTTTCTTCTAATCTTTCCAAGACTTCCAATCATAAAAAAGCTTTTAATACCCAGAAGACACAAGCAATTCTGTAGAAACTAGCAAGTAAAACAGATAGGTATATTATCTTAAACATTCAAAAGCACAATTAAACACAGGTTAACAAGCAAATTCAAGGTATCTCCAACCTTTGACAAATTTGATAGAAACATCATTTGCCATAGGAAAGATTCACCTTACACTTTTGAGTCAAAAACAAAGCTATCTATGCACTATTAGGACATTAACCTCTTAGAGCCAAGTCTCTAGCAGTTTCATTGGTTTCTTCATAGATATGGTAAACTGCACAAGTTATACGTTTCAGCAAATCAAAAAATTCCTTCAACCTGTGCATGGTTGTTTCATTTGGCTCAAGAAGACCATTAACATAATGGACAAGTATAACATTATCGGACTCCACAATCAACTTCTGTGCATTTGGCCTTCCTTCCACACATCCGGCCAACCCAATCTTCAAGGCCTCTAGTCCAGCAATCACATTGTCTTCAACATCAATGTCACCCCTATACCTATCAAAACACTTCCCTTTTTCATCTTGGAAGATCCCACTATATTGTCCTGGTTGATCACCTTCTGTACCAATACCATAGATATTTAGTTTAATCCAACCTGGAGGAGGAGGAACCGGGTTGCATCTTAAACGCCGAGGCCCACGATGATCACCCAAAAATTTTGCAAATAGCATACTGGTCATGATAGCCTTTTCCATATATTCCAAAAGTTCTTCTTCAAGATGCCTTCGACACAAGTTAAAAATTACATCATTAGAGATAATATTAAGTACTCCTTACCCTCCAATGGTTCCTTCTCCTCATCTCTATCGCTCTATAGTTTCCTCTAAGCAAATAATTACAAAGTACTTTGCATAATCCAACCAACAAAATCTGGATACTCCAACTAGAACTTAAATCAATCACATGTGTAAAGCCCATCTTATCACGGGGAGAAAAAAATGGAACAATCAGAGGCGGACAGAAAGTAAAGGGCTAATGACTTCCTGAATTATGTGCTAATTGGCAGATTCTTTGTTTCAAAATCAACATAATAACTAGAGAATTGTATTTATAATAAATGGGAAGTTCTGTATCTAGGTCTCACATCTAGTAAAGTGCTGTGATTTCAATTGTGTGCTAATTGGCAGAACCTTTGTTTCCCAAATCAACATAATAACTAGAGAGTTGTATTTATAATAAATGGGAAGTTCTGTATCTAGGTCTCACATCTAAGTACCTTTGCATGTCCAACCAATAACATCCCGGTTTGTCAATGTGAATGTGAATGTTGGGATCCACATCAAAGAAATGCCAGGCAAATCCTGAGAACATATCAGCATACATCTGATTGTCACTAGTTTTTATGTCAATCTCTGCTGTGAAGTCACGAATTCTCTCTAAGCGTAGCACTGTTTCTAGCAATTGGCTAGTTCGTGGCATATCGGACAACGTAGTGAGAAACGAGTTTGTCAGCAAATAAATCTGGCTAAGACAAGATGATGACCAGTTTGCTCCCAAGAGGTTGCCAATAAGATAACAATGAGGATAAGGCATGTAGAACATTGTCGGTCTCTGAACTCTCCTTACAATTTTCATCAATGGTAAGAACCTTAAGACCTAGTTTCTTGAGAACTATGATATCAGCTGGAGACATGCAGGGATCGTATATTTCTATATTGCCAATCCAATCAAAAAAATCTTGTTTTAGTAGGAGAGCTACAGCAAGCTGAAACTGTGAACTAAAACTGTATTCGATGCTTCCCAAACCATAGATTACCACCTGCACTTGTGAGGCGAAAGAAGTGTTTTTGAATTGTTTCATTCTGTTTGAGATCCAAGTGCATTCCAGTATAGAACTCTGAGTTCTCAACATTCTTCTTCTCCAGTTCAATCTCTTTAATTCTGCCTCATCTTTTATGTGAAAATCAACATTTGACTCCATATCCTCACCAAAATTCATCATTATCAGGTTCAAATTAATGTTAGCCTCTAGCAATTTAAACAATATTTGAAACAGCTAAAATGCAGTAACACTCTCTTGTGTTCTAGACTTGATACAAACCTGCAAGTCTAAAATTTGAAGTACAAACTCATTAGCAGGCTGAAGTACTTCACAGCAAAAAAGATGTATTTCTCATTATCTGCAAGTGTAGAGCTCAAAAGTACAGAACTGCCAGCAGCCTGAAAGTATCTTGTCTCCTATAAAAACATATTTCTCCTATGCACTAATGAAAATTGATACTCTAAAGTGTCAAATCACATCTCATCCAAAAAGAAGAACATGAAGTTATTTTTCTAGAATTTCCTCTCTCCGTCTTAAGTACAATAGATTCTTTATTTACAGCAAAACAGTTGCTCTTCTGGACTTAAAATGAAGTGGCAACAAAGGAACTTCTGAACACAAAATTTTAGGGCAATGAAAACACATAACAAAACGCTAGATCCTTCAATCGGGTTCAAACAATCACTATTTGGAACACAATTTAACAGAATCCTCACAGAACACACAACAATTCAGTCCGTATTTCATCTGGATAACAAGTAGTTCAACTACAGCAAAATAGTTGCTCTTCTGGACTGAAAATGAAGTTGCAACAAGGAACTTTTGACCATATACAATTACAGGACGATGGAAAAACATAAGGAAATGCTAGATCCTTCATCAATCGAGTTCAAACGAACATTTGAGCACAGAAATTATAGGACGACGGAAATGTTAGATCCTTCATCAATCGAGTTCAAACAATCACTATTACAAACAGATTCCTCACAAAACACATATTACATTTTGGTTTTACGAAAAAGTGAATATACTGACAGTCTGACAGTGAAACGTACTCTTTCCTCAGTAACCAGTGCCTCGCGTCTCCATTGAAGAGAAGGCATCAAAATTTCAACGAAATCAACGGAAAAAGCGATGAAACGATTTTAGTTATGGCATTTTGATTGTGTCAGAGAATACAGTTATTATGGCGCGCCATTTGCCTATTTATAGAGTAGGCTGCCACGTGGCAAGAATTAAGCTTACGTGGTGGAGAAAAGAATAAACAAAAGGATATGCATGTTATTCATCACGTCTACAATGATGTTTAAGATTCTTCTTTGAAGTATTTGTGTATTAATTAAATTGGTGATGAATTCTTAACGGTTGATATATTCAAAGAGATGGAGCATTTGGGATGTGTTGGAAAATAGGAGAACATGTTCGTAGTTTTGATGATTGACAAAGTAAACAATGATGAAATGTTTATTACTATCAAAAAGGGAGAAAATGTTGAAAAATAAGAGAATACATAAGTAGTTTTGATAATTGACAAAGTAAATCTAATTCACTACTTGTTATCTTATGTATACTCTATCAGGTGAACCTAAATCCCCTTAAAAGGAAATAAATAGTTGAAAATAGGAACAAAGGAAATAAATTAATGGACGAATTAGAGAAGAAAATAAGGAAAGAAATAAAGAAAAGAATATTGAGTCAAGTATGAGTCAACAAGCATACACAAAGAAGGAAGGAAATCACAAGTTCCCTAATACGAGGCCAAAGTTCTATTCGAAGTAAAATTCAAATCTCTAGTATATACACTACATGCAAACCATTGAAAGTCGTACCTATTATATTTTCATGAAATTCATCATATTGAAAGCAATAGCGGTTGGAGTAAAACTATAGGATTTCGTCATAACACTGAAATTTAGTTTATTAGTGGTTTTCGAGTCTGTACTATTCAATTTTGAAGTTTGATCAGCTAAAGACTAGAGTTGAATACACTCTACCAAAGGACTCATAAGTGGTTGATGGAAATTCAACATGGTGTAGGACATGATTTTTACTTGCTTGAGTTGAACCTGATTCACCTAATTAACTTTGTTGCACTTCCTTTCCATGGTTAAACTTAATTCACGTAACTCAAATTTGTCACACAGTAATTGAAATTGAACAAGAGCTAGGCAAAAGATTATTCAAAACTTCACATAACAAGAGACTTCTAATTAGAGACTGTTGTCTGATAAAGGATATTCTCCATATCAAGATTTGATCCCTTAAGATCTTAAAGTAAATTGTTGTAATCTAGAAGACCCCACGTTTGATGCATGGGATGAACATGATGCAATGGTGATGTCTTGGTTATGGAACTCTATGCTTCCAGAAATCAGCGATAGCGTTATGTTTTTGAGCACCGCTAAGGAAATTTGGGATGCAGTGAAGGAGACGTACTCTAAAGTACATGATGCTGCCAGGATCTATGAAATAAAAACGAAACTTTTCGCAGCAAAACAGGAAGCTCGACCTGACACTGAATATTCTAACTTTTTATAGGGGTTATGGCAAGAAATGGATCATTATCAATGCATTCAAATGAGTTGTAAAGATGATGCTGTAATTCTAAAAAGATTTATTGAAAAGGAAAGGATTTATGATTTTCTTGCCGGACTAAATGCAGAATTCGATTTCATGAGAGTGCAAATCTTAGGAAAAGAAGATCTTCCATCATTGAATGAGACAATGGCCATAATACTGGAGAAGGACGGAGGAATGTTATGCTTGAAACTCAAATTAATGAAGGATCAACTCTTGTAACAAAAGGGACAAGTTCAAAAGAATCTGAAGTTTCACAATCGGAGAGCACCATCAAGCCCACAGGTTCATACAAATCGCCATTCAATAGGGACAATCTTTATTGCACCTATTGCAAAAAATATCTGTACACCCGAGAGAGATGCTGGAGACTCAATGGTAGACCTCCAAATAGAAACAATAGTGATGGAAAGCAGGCACATTTAGCAAGCAATCCTCAGGCTGATGAAACAAATCCACACTCAACTTCAGCAGGTAGTTGTTCATTGGCCTTCATAGGTATTTCTTGCTCTTTTTTTACTAATGTCTCAGACAAACTTTCTCCAATATGGGTGGTTGATTCCGGGGCAACTAATCACATGACCAGTTCCTCTCATCTCTTTATATCATATTCTCCTTCTCCTAGCTATAAAAAACATAACTATACTGATGGTTCAGTTATTACTGTAGCTGGACAAGGAGACATACCACTGGGGAAATCCTTGATACTTCAAATGTCCTTCATGTCCCAAAGTTATATGCAAATCTCATTTCTATCCAGAAACTCACCAAAGATTCCAAATGCCAAGTAACTTTCTTCCCTTCATATTGCTTATTTCAAGAACAAAACACAAAGGAGATGATTGGCCGTGCTAGTGAGAGAGGTGGTCTTTATTGTCTGGATGTTCACAATGGCGGAGATATAACTAAGAATTTCTTATTTAGTTCATTCTTGTCTGAATCTGTTATGTCCAATGACTTTATCATCGTCGGTTAGATCATCTTTCCTTTTATGTAATTGTGAAATTGCAAAACACAAACGGGTTTCCTATCCAATTAGTCACAAAAGAAGTCAAACTCCATTCTCTTATTCATAGTGATATTAGGGGACCCTCTCCCATTCTTAATATTTCTGGTGCTAGATGGTTTGTGTTATTCATTGATGATTGTACAAGAGTAACGTGGATCTATTTGCTAAAGCAAAAATCAGATGTTAGTCGAATTCTTCCCACCTTTTTTAATCTAATCAAAACCCATTATGATGTGCCTATTAAAAGATTTCGATCTGATAATGCCAAAGACAACTTCAATCAAACCGTCTTTGTTTTCTTCCAAAAAGAGGGAATTATTCATGAATCTTCATGTGTCAATACTCCTCAACAAAATGGGATAGCAGAGAGAAGAAACGGTCTGTTACTTGACATTACTAGATCACTAAAGTTTAATAAAAGGGTGCCAAAACAATATTGGGGGGAAGTTGTCCTAACTGCTGCACATCTTAGCAACAGAATGCCATCAAGAATTCTGAACTTTAAAAGTCCGCTTGATACTCTTAGGAATTTCTTTCCGAATTTTGAAATTTTCAATAAATTGGTTCCTAGAATCTTCGGGAGTGTTGCCTATGTTCATATTCATTCTCAAAATAGAGGCAAATTAGACCCACGTGCTCTTAAGTGTGTTTTCATAGGATATTCTCCTACTCAAAAAGGTTACAAGTGTTATCAACCATCATCAAAGAAATTCTTTGTTTCAACTGATGTTACATTTGATGAGAGTGAATCCTTTTTTGGTCATTCTTACAATCAAGAGGAGTCATTGAAGGGAGAGGGACCTTTAGACTTGTTACTATTTGATTTTTCTGTTTCTGGTCGTGCTAAATCCTTGCCTGAGTCATCATTTCTTCGGTCACCTAAGTCTCTAAATCCAAATGAACTCATTGAGTCTCCTAATCTGGATATAGATAATGGAATTCTACAAAATAATTTGCCATTGCAGGTTTATTTCAAAAGAAAGAGGCTAACTGATCAAACTACTCAGCTGCAATCATCTCCCAAGGTTACTGCTCCTAGTACCCATCCTGCACCTGTTGAACCATCAGAAACACCAAACCAAACTGATCATGAAGAACCTAACCTTGACCTTCCCATTGCCCTCAGAAAAAGAACCAGAACTTGCACACAACACCTTTTAAGCCTTTTCGTGACATATCAAAAATCTATCCCCAAAACATAAAACTTTTCTCTGTAACCTCCACACAATTCCTATCCCCAAAAATTTGTCTAAAGCATTAGGAAACAAAGGTGGGAGAAAGCTATGAAGGTTGAAATGGAAGCGTTGGAAAAAAACAAAACTTGGGAAACTGTGGAATTACCAGAAGGGGAGAAGTTGTTTCGGTGCAGATGGGTGTTTACTGTGAAATATAAGTCAGATGGGTCCATAGAAAGATTTAAAGCACGTTTGGTAGCAAATGGTTATACACAAACCTATGGAATTGATTATTTGGAGACTCTTGCCCCTGTGGCAAAAATGAATACAGTGAGAATCTTATTATCATTGGGTGCAACTTTTAATTGGAACCTACAATAATTTGATGTAAAAAATGCCTTTTTACATGAAGACTTAGATAAAGAGATCTATATGGAGGTGCCACCTGGTTTTGAAAGCAAGAAGGGAAGGGTGTGCAGACTAAAGAAGGCACTCTATGGATTAAAGCAATCACCTCGTGCATGGTTTGGAAGATTTACAAAGTTTATGATCAAGCTAGGGTATCGACAAAGTCAAGGAGATCATACCTTGTTCATACGACACTCAGAAACAGGAAAGGTGACAACATTATTGGTTTATGTTGATGACATCATAGTAACAAGTGATGATTCAGAGGAGCTACAAAATTTGAAGAGGTGTTTACCCAAGGAATTTGACATCAAAGAGCTTGGAAAATTAAAGTATTTTTTGGAAATTGAAGTGGCACACTCAAAACAAGGAATCTTTATTTCCCAACAAAAATATGTGTCTGATACGCTGAAGAAAACAGGAAAATTAGGGTGTAAACCAGTGGCAACACCAATTGAATATAATCATAGATTGTGCAATGCTCGAAAAGATTTTGTGGTAGATAAAGGCTTGTATCAAAGGCTAGTAGGGAAATTGATTTACTTGTCCCATACAAGGCCGGACATTGCATTTGTTGTAAGTGTTGTTAGCCAATTTATGCATGATCCTAGAGAAATGCATCTTCAAGCTATCAACAGGATTCTACACTATCTTAAAGGAAGTCCAGGAAAAGGAATACTATTCAAAAGAAGAGGAGACATGGTTTTAGAGGCTTATATTGATGCACACTATGCTGGTTCATTAGTAGATTGAAGGTCAAGTTTTGGATATTGCACTTTTTTAGGAGGAACTCTAGTGACTTGGAGGAGTAAAAAATAAAATGTAGTAGCCAAATCAAGTGCATAATCCGAGTTTAGATCTATGGGAGTTTGTGAGTTGTTATGGTTAAAGATAATCCTTGATGATTTGAAGATAAGATGGGAAGGACCTATGAGACTATATTGTGACAATAAATCGGCAATAAGTATAGCTCATAATCCAGTACAACATGATCACACTAAGCATATTGAGGTAGATAGACATTTCATTAAGGAGAAATTAGATAGTGGACACATTTGTACGCCATTTGTATCTACAAAAGATCAGGTGGCCGATGTTTTAACAAAAGGACTGCCAAATAATGTGTTCCAAGATCTACTAAGCAAGCTAGGAATGGAAGATATCCATTCACCTGCTTGAGGGGGAGTGTTGGCTGATAGAGGATATACTCCATATCAAGATTTGATCCCTTAAGATCTTAAAGATAATTGTTGTAATCTAGAATATCTTTTTCTTCATTTCAGTAAAATATATGATTTTATAGAAATCCCAGATTTCATGGGATCTAGGTGATTCTATTCCACAATCTCTCATGTATATTATGCCTTGTATATGACATAGAAATATATGAATAAAATTATTCAACTATCTTATTCCACAGAGACACTTAACTTTTGGTTCCATTTTACCCCATCGTATATAGGGGCCTCCGCGTGAGTGAAAAAAAGAAAAGAAAATGATCATACGTTGTAAAGAGAATTCAAGGCCTTCTAATTTTCACTGTGCTACGTTTGCTCTTGGGGGTCTTTTTTTTCATCTTCTTTTGTCTGAAGACTCCATTTTCACTTTGCAACTATCTGTCATTACTTCTTATAGAATATTTTGACAACAAAATTGAAACAGGTTAAATAAGACAGAAATTAAAAGAGAAAATTGTGGATATAATAGTATAAAGATTTTCCTCACATTTTTCAGATGGTATGGACAGTGAAACTATTAAAAGAATTTCTGTAATTTTCAAACATGTAATCCATAAAAGAGAACATAGCCCATGAATACTTTCTTTCTAGTCTTCCAAGATTTCCAATCATTAAAACTTTTAATACCCAAAAGACAAGCAATTCTGTAGAAACTGGCAATTAAAACGGAAATGTATATAATCCCAAACATTCAAAAGCAAAATTAAAAACAAAGGTTAACAAGTTCAAGTGTCACCAACCTTTGACAAATTTGATAAAAACATTATTTGCCGTAAAATGCAAACTAAATTTGAAACCTTAGTTCAGCCTAGAAAGATTCACCTTACCCCTTTGAGTCAAAAACAAAGCTATCTATGCACTATTTGGACATTTACCATTCAATGCCAAGTCTCTAGCCGCTTCATTGGCTTCTTCATAGATATGGTAAACTACACAAGCTCTACGTTTCAGCATGTCGAAAATTTCCCCCAACCAGCGCATGGCAGTGTCATTTGGCTCAGGTAGACCATTAACATAGTGGACAAGTATAACATTGTCGGACTCCACAATCAACTTCTGCGCATTTGGCCTTCCTTCCATGCATCTTGCCAATCCAATCCTCAAGGCCTCTAGTCCAACAATCACATTGTCTTCAACATCAATGTCACCCTTATACATATCAAAACACTTCCCTTTTTCATCTTGGAAGATCCCACTATATCGTCCTGGCTGATCACCCTTTCTACCAATACCATAGATGTTTAGCTTAATCCAACCTGGAGGAGGAGGTATGTTGTTGCATCTTAAACGCCGAGCCCCACGATTATTACCCCAAATTTCTGCAAAGTCCTCACTATTCATATCGCTTTTCATATTTTCCAAAAATTCTTCTTCAAGATGCCTGCAACACAAAAGTTGAAAGTTACATCATTAGGGATATATGAAGTACACCATACCCTCCTATGGTTCCTTCAACTCACCTCTATCACACTATAGTTTCCTCCAAGCAAATAATTTCAAAGTACTTTGCATAATTCAACCAACAAAATCTGTATTTTCCAACTAGCACTTAAATCAATCACATGTGTAAAGCTCATCTTATCACAAGGAGAAAGAAATGGAACAATCATATGCAGACAGAAAGTAAAGGGCTAATGATTTCAATTGTGTGTTAATTGGCAGCACCTTGTTTCCCAAATCAACATAATAACTAGAGAATTATATTTATACTAAATGAGAAGTTTTGTATCTAGTTTCACATCTAAATACCTTTGCATGTCCAACCAATAACATCCCGGTTTGTCAATGTCATTGTTAGGATCCACGTCAAAGAAATGCCAGGCAAATCCTGAGAACAAATTAGCATACGTCTGATTGTCACTAGTTCCTATGTCAACCTCTGTTGTGAAGTCAAGAATTCTCTCTAAGCGTAGCACTGTTTCTAGAACAGTTCTACATCGTGGCGTATTGGTCAGTGTGTAGCTAAATGAGTTTGTCAGCACAAAAATCTTGTTAAGACAAGATGAAGACCAGTTTGCTCCCAAGAGGTTGCCAATAAGATACCAACAAGGATTAGGCATGTAGAACATTGTTGGTCTCTGAGCTCTCCTCTTACAATTTTCATCATTGGTGAGAACCTCAAGACCTAGTTTCTCGAAAAATATGATATCAGCCATAGACATGCAGGGATCGTATATTTCTATATTGCCAATCCAATTGGGAAAATCTCGTTTTAGTAGGAGAACTACAGCAAGCTGAAATTGTGAACTAAAACTGTATTCGGTGCTTCCCAAACCATAGATTACCACCTGAACATGTGAATGGTAGCCTAAAAGGCGAAAGAAATGTTTTTGAATTGTTTTATTCTGTTTGAGATCCAAGCACATTCCAGCATAGAGCTCAGAGTTCTCAACATTCTTCTTCACCAGTTCAATCTCTTTAAGCATCCTTTTTGCCTCATCTTTTATGTGAAAATCAACATTTGACTCCATATCCTCACCGAAATCCATCTTTATCAGGTTCAAATTAATGTTGGCTTTTAGCAGTTTAAACACTATTTTGAAACAGTTAAAACACAGCAACACTCTCTTGTGTTCTGAACTTAATACAAACCTGCAAGTATAGAATTTAAAGTACAAATCATTAGCAGGCTGAAGTACTTCACAGCAAAAAAGATGCATTTCTCATTATGTGCAAGTGTAGAACACAGAAGTACAGAATGGCTAGCAAGTGGAAAGTAGCTTATCTCCTATCAAAACATATTTCTCCAAATCTTTAGAGTATACTTGTTGCACATCAAATGCCACGTGTTTGAAGCCACAAAGATATTTCAAGAAACAACTCGGTTGACATCTATAAGTTGGTCAATTGTGATTAAAAAAATGCAACGAGAGGTAAGAGGAATATGAACATACCCTCCTTCTTTAATCCATTCAGAACCGATCACCTAGAATTTGCAATCACTCGAGTACAAATACAAGCTCTTCTAAACTCAATTCTTCCATCTAGGTGTGTTTCAGTCACCTACTTCGATTACCAGTACAAATTCACAAAGAACAATGCACTACTGAAAATTGAGATCCTGAAAGTGCCAAATCACAGATCTAATAAAAAAAAGAAGTGAATCGTATTTTTTTCTCTCCAGATTTCCCTCTTTCATCTGGATAACAAGCAGTTCAACTAGAGCAAATTAAAACAGTTTTTCTTCTGAACTTAAAATTATAGGACGATAAAATAATAAGGAAATGCTAAATCCTTCAGTCGAATTCAAATAAATAGTATTACAAATGCAATTTAACGGAATCCATAAAAAATAAATATATGAAACGTCTTATTTTTCTCCAGATTTTCTTCTTTCATGTAAAGTACAATAGAGTCTATAAATATTTCATCTGGATAACAAGCAGTTCAACAAAGGAACTATTGAACACAGAAAAATTAATTAGGATGGAAACACATAAGGAAATACTTGATCCTTCAGTGGAATTCAAACACTCACTATCACGAACGAAATTTAACGAAATCCTCACAGAACACCTACTACAATATAAAATGAAACGGACTCTGTATTTGTTGTGGATAGCAAGCAGTTCAACTTGAGCAAAACAATTGCTCTTCTGGAACAGAAACACAGAAATTATAGGACGACGGAAATGCTAAATCCTTCAATCGAATTCAAACAATCAGTATTACGAACAGAACACATACAACAATTTAGTTAGGATAAAGTAAACAAGAAAAATGAGAGTAAAAAGAGAAGATACTGACAGCAACAAAGTCGGTAGAAATCTGGAAATGGTAGATCCTTCAATCGAGTTGAAACAATTACTATTGCTAACAGAAAACACATTCGAAGATACTGAGAGCAACAAAGTCGGTGAAAATGGTAGATCCTTCAATCGAGTTGAAACAATTATTATTACTAACAGAAAACACATACGAAGATACTGAAAGAACAAAGTCGATGAAACGTACTGTTGCCTCAGTAAACGATCGCCATTGAAGAGCTACCTTGACGATATGAATCCATGCGATGAGAAGGTCGATTTCAACTTCAACAATGGAAAACAGATATTTTCTGTGCGATGAAACGATTTTGTTGTGTGAGAGAATACAGTTAAGAGTAATGCAGTGCTCCAAATAAGTTTGTTGCGCGCCCTTGCCTTTTTGAGGAGTAGCCTGTCACGTGGCAAGAATTAGGCTTACGTGGCGGAAAAAGAATAACTTGACGCAAATACATATAAGTTTTGACAAATTAAAAAAAAAAAACGTTTCACACACTAATTATTGTATCACATATATTGACATGGGGGTATGGCACTTTCAGATTTGAAGAGTTAATTTTTCAAATTTGAATATGAAATTTTTAAATTTTGTGAACTATAATTATGTAAAAGTAATATAAGTTAATAATAAGTACTATTTTAAAAGACATATTAAATGATCTTTGATTAAAGAAAATTAACTTGTTTGATGTGTCACATGACTTAATAATAAAATGAGTGTTCCTGATAATTTCACATAAATTTGACTATTAGGATATTATGTAGCCATTATGTAATAAGAAGGTTAGTATTGGAAAAAAAAAGTGATAAATTTATCTTGATTTACTAGTTAAAAAAGAAAAAAATATTTTAAAAGTAAGTAAAATGAAACGGAGGGTGCATTGCAGGCATCTTCAAGAGATGAGCATTTGGGATGTAACTGAACCATTTCAAATTTTAATTACAACTACTACTTTTTGCGACTTCTGAAAGAGCATGGGAACCCAATAGAATACACAACTATATAGGCTCCCCTGCCTGAAATCTTTTAACCCAAAAATTCATTCAGAAATGTAATTGCATTGTTTATTTGGAAAAAAAATGTGGATATAAATTATAATAGTATAAGGATGTGTATGGACAGTGAAACTATTAAAAGAGTTTCTGTAGTTTTCAAACATGTAAATTGTAATCCATAAAAGAGAAGCAATTCTGATTTCAACACCCAAAACACAGAAGCAATTCTGTAGAAACTACAGTCAAAACAGATAGGCTAACAAGTAAACTCAAGTATCTCCTAAACATTCAAAAGCACAATTAAACAAAGTCTAGCAAGTAAATTCAAGTGTCTCCACAACCTTTGACAAACTTGATCAACAACGTCATTTTCCCCTAAATGCAAATTGAATTTGAAACCTTAGTTCAACTTAGAAAGATTCACCTTACCCCCTTTGAGTAAAAAACAAAGCTCTATGCATTACTGAGGCATTCATCACTCAGAGCCAACTCCCTAGCAGCTTCATTGGATTCTTCGTAGATATAGTGAACTGTTGCACAAGTTATACGTTCCAGCAAGACAAAAATTTCCTTCAACTTGTCCATAGCCTTTTCATTTGGCTCAGGGCGACCATTAACATATTGGACAAGTGTAAGATCATCTGACTCCACAATCAACTTCTCTGCATTTGGCTTTCCTTCCACGCATCTGGCCAACCCAAGCCTCAAGGCCTCTAGTCCAGCAATCACATTGTCTTCAACATCAAAGTCACCCTTATACCTAACTAAACACGTTCCTTTTTCATCTTGGAAGATGCCACTATATTGTCCTGGCTGATCACCTTTTCTACCAATACCATAGATGTTTAGCTTAATCCAGCCTGGAGGAGGACGAACGTTGTTGCATCTTAAACGACGAAACCCACGAGAAATACCCCAAATTTCTGCAAATTCCTCACTGGTCATGTTGCTTTTCATATCTTCCAAAAATTCTTCTTCAAGATTCCTGCGACACAAAGTTAAAAGTTACATCATTAGGGATATATGAAGTACACCATACCCTCCTATGGTTCCTTCAACTCACCTCTATCACACTATAGTTTCCTCAAAGCAAATAATTTCAAAGTACTTAGCATAATCCAACCAACAAAATCTAGAATTTCCAACTAGCATTTAAATCAATCACATGTGTAAAGCACATCTTATCACAAGGAGAAGGAACTGGAACAAACATAGGCAGACAGAACTTAAAGGACTACTGACTTCATATGTGCTACTTGGCAGCATCTTTGTTTCCCAAAATCAATAGAACAACAATAGAGAACTGTATTCAATAATAAATGGGAAGTTCAATATCTAGTCTCACATCTAAGTACCTTTGAATATCCAGCCAATAGCATCCCGGTTTGCCAATGTCAATGTTGGTATCCACATCAAAGAAATGCCAGGCAAATCCTGAGAACAAATTAGCATACTTCGGACTGTCAATAAGTTTTATGTCAATTTCTGTTGTGAAGGGAAGAATTCTCTCTAAGCGTATCACTGCTTCTAGATCAGGACCACTTCGTGGCGTATTGGTCAGTCTATCGCGGAACGAGTTTGTCAGCAAACAAATCCGGTTTAGACAAGATGAAGACCAGTTTGCTCCCAAGAGGTTGCCAATATGATAACAATAAGGATCAGGCATGTAGAACATTGTTGGTCTCTGAGCTCTCCTCTTACAATTTTCATCAATGGTGAGAACCTCAAGATCTAGTTTTTTGAAAACTATGATATCAGCTAGAGACATGTTGGGATCGTATATTACTATACTGTCAATCCAATCAGAAAAATCCCGTTTTAATAGGAGAACGACAGCAAGCTGAAACTGTGAATGGAAACTGTATTCAATGCTTCCCAAACCGTAGATTACCACCTGAACATGTGAATGGGAGCCTAAAAGGCGAAAGAAATGTTTTTGCATTGTTTCATTCTGTTTGAGATCCAAGTGCATTCCAGCATAGAACTTAGAGTTCTCAACATTCTTCATCACCAAATCAATCTCTTTAAGCAGCCTTTCTGCCTCATCTTGTATGTGAAAATCAACATTTGACTCCATATTCTCACCAAAATTCATCTTTATCAGGTTCAAATCAATTTTGGCCTCTAGCACTTTAAACACTACTTGAAACAGCTAAAATGCAGCAACACTCTCTTGTGTTCTGGACTTAGTACAAACCTGCAAGTCAAGAATTTGAAGTACAAAATCCTTAGCAGGGTGAAGTACTTTACAGCGAAAAAAATGCATTTCTCATTATCTGCAACTGTAGAACTCAAAAGTACAGAACTGCTAGCAGGCTGAAAGTATCTAGTCTCCTAGAAAACACATTTCTCCAAATCTTTAGAGTATTAATTGTTGCACATCAAATGCGGTGTTCTTTGAAGCCAAAGATGTATTTCAAGAAACAACTTAGTCGACATTGCTTCTCTATTATAAGTTGGTTCAATTGATATAAAAGAGTGCAGTGAAAGCTAAGCGGTATATGAGCATTCCCTCTTTCTTTAATTCATCCAGAACCAATTTATTCTTCCATCTAGGTGTGTTTCAGTCACCTACTTTGACTGCCAGGAAAAATTATTCTGAATTATGCAGTAATGAAATTGATACTCTGAAGTTTCAAATCATAATCTAATCCAAAGAGAAGAACATGAATTTATTTTTCTAGATTTCCTTTTCTGTCTAAACTAATAACGAGCAGTTGAACTAGAGCAAAACAGTTGCTCTTCTGGACTTAAAATGAACTGGCAACAAAGGAACTTCTAAACACAGAAAATTTTAGGGCGATGAAAACATATAACAAAACGCTAGATCCTTCAACCGGGTTGAAACAATCATATTTGGAACTCAATTTAACAGAATCCTCACAAAACACATACAACAATTTAGTTTTACAAACTGATGGGAAAAAATAAATGAACTATTCGAGTATAACTGAGTCTGTATTTCATCTGGATAACAAGAAGTTGAACTACAGCTAAACAGTTGCTCTTCTGGACTTAAAATGAAGTGGCAACAAGGAACTCTTAACCACAGACAGTTGCATGACAATGGAAAAAAATAAGGAAATGCTAGATCATTCAGTCGAATTCAAACAATCACTATTTTAAATGCAATCCACACCACAAATTAGTTTTACAACCTGATAGGAAAAAATAAATATGAAAAACAAGAGTAAAAGAGGAGGAAAATGACAGCAACACAGTCGGTGAAAATCTAAAACTATAGCCTCAGTTAATGGAGCCTGGCGTCGCCATTATTGAAAAGCTACCTCTAAGCAATGACTTCCCCGGACTGTGTACATTTACAATTTACTCTTTCCGTGAAAATTATAACAGAGACTGTATATATTTCATCTGGATAACTAGCAGTTCAACTACAAGCAAATTAAAACAGTTGCTCTTCTAGATTTAAAATGAAATAGCAACAATTGAACACAGAAAAATTAAAGGATGATGAAAACACATAAGGAAATGCTAGATCCTTCAGCAATCAGCGGAATTCAAACAATCACTATCACGAACGAAATTCTCACTGAACACACTGTAGTTTAGTTTTACAAACTGATAAGCAAAAATAAATAAGAAAAAAAACGAAAACAGAGTCTGTATAAAGAACAGTTCATCAACTACAGCAACAAAGGAACATTTGAACACAGAAAGTAGAGGACGACGGAAATGGTTGATCCTTCATCAATCGAGTTCAAACAATCAGAATTACGAACGAAATTAATCCTCAGAAAACACATAACTACTACATTTTGAAATTACGAAAAAGAGGAGATACAAACAGCAACAAAGCCGGTGAAAATCTTGCCTCAGTAAACGGTGCCGGCCGTCGCCGTCGCCATCGCCATTGAAAAAAAGGCTTCAAACTTCAACGAAATAAATGGAAAAAGTGTTGAAACGATTTTGGTTTATGGCATTTTACTTGTGTCAGAGAGTACAGTTAAAAAAAAATGCAGTGCTCCAAATACGTTTCTTGCGCGCCTTTGCATATATATGGAGTACACTGCCACGTGGCAAGAATTTAGCTTACGTACAAGTTATTAAAAAATTATGTTTACTAGAAGAAAAAAAAAACTATTTCAAAAATTTAAATTATATATTCAATAAAAATTTAAATTAATCTGATTTTAAATAGAACTTAGGTATGTAGGTTGTCCATTAGATACAAGTTCAAACTTTTGCTCATAGAAAGACGTTTTAAAATATTTCAAGATAGTGAACTTGCTCAATTGAACAAAAGTTCTACTTTATAGACAAAATCAAGCAGAGACAATTTCAAGATCAGACACTTTAGGTATAGTAGGTGTAATTTCCTCAGTTGATATTGAGAAAATTACAACTTAATACCTTTGAATCATCTAGTTTACAAAATATGTACATAAAGACAGCGTACACTTTATACTACTATACATATCTATGCAAAAAGGTTGGATTTTTTCAAAAAAAGAAAGGGTAAATGTTATTTTGTTACTATGTGATTGAATCCATGGAAGCTTGTTCTTCCATGGATGAACAAAACCAATTGCAGAAGAAGGAGAGATAGTTTTATTTAACAAGGATCAAAATACAATGAAGAATGAGTGCCTTCTTTTATAGATCACACCTTTACTACTTGCATTCTAACTACCTAATGCCACGTAGGAATTAGCTACATAACAAACTAGTAACTAACTCTTTCTAGAATCTTCCACAGAATCTTCAATATTCAATATTCCCCCTCAAGCTTTAGTCTGAATATATGTTGAAGACTCCAAGCTTGGACAACATCATATGATGTGAAGCTGCACTCAGTCCTTTTGTTAGTATGTATGTTGGCTGTTGTTTAGTGTTAACATAAGTAGGTAGTATCATTCCACTCTTGATCATTTCCCTTACAAAGTGACAATCAATTTCGATATGCTTGGTCCTTTCATGAAAAATTGGATTAGCAGCTATTTGAAGTGCTGCTTTGCTGTCACAATGTAATTTCACAGGAATAGTCACATTGACCATTAGCTCATTCAACAGTCCAACTAGCCAGATGACCTCTGCAACCACTCCAGCCATGCTCCTATACTCAGCCTCTGCAGAGCTCCTGCTCACTGTATGCTGCTTTTTTGACTTCCAGGATATGAGTGAATCCCCTAGCTTCACTAAGTATCCCGTCACAGACCTCCTTGAGTTGGGACAAGCTACCCAGTCTGCATCACAGAATGCTTCAAGTTCCAGGCTTCCCTTGCTGCTTAACAGTATGCCTTGACTAGGACAACTTTTGATGTATCTAACCACCCTCAAAGTTGCTTCCCAGTGCGACCTCTTAGGATGCTGCATAAACTGTGATAGAACCTGAACCGCAAAGCTGATATCAGGTCTAGTGATGGTTAGATATAATAATCTTCCAACTAGCCTTTGATAACTTGTGATGTCGTTAAGTATAGGATCATCAATAGTTCCAGTAAACTCATCATACTCCATAGTAGTAAGCTTCACATTTGTCTCCAAAGGTGTGTTTACTGGCTTTGCACCACTAAGACCAGTGTCGGAGATCAGCTCAAGAGCATATTTCCTCTGATTGAGCAATATGCCAGACTTGGACCTCATGATTTCAATGCCTAGAAAGAACTTGAGAACACTAAGATCATTCATTTTAAACCTGCTGTGAAGAGAGTCCTTTAACTCTTGTATCAACTTATGACTGTTCCCTGTTATTAGCAAATCATCTACATAAATGAGAATCACAGCTATGTCCACCCCTTCCCTCTTTGTAAAGAGAGAATGATCATATGAACTCTGTGAATAGCCAGCAGATAACAGTGCTTCAGTGAGTTTTTGATTCCATTGCCTGGATGCTTGCTTGAGCCCATACAATGATTTGAGCAACTTACAAACTTTACGTTCCCCTTGCCTTTGAAAACCTTGTGGCATCTCCATGTACACATCCTCAAGAAGGTCTCCTTGCAAAAAAGCATTATGCACATCCATTTGATAAAGAGGCCAGTCTTGTGAGGCTGCAACACCAATGGTAGTCCTAACTGTCACCATCTTGGCTACAGGTGAGAATGTCTCATGATAGTCTAGTCCCTCCTGTTGGCTGTACCCTTTAGCAACTAATCTTGCCTTGTACCGTTCAACTTGTCCATTAGCTTGAAGTTTAACTTTATATACCCATTTAGATCCAATAGCTTTCTTACCAGGTGGAAGATCTACCACAGTCCAAGTTGCATTTTGTTCTAAGGCATTGACTTCATCTTGTATAGCCTTGACCCACTCTTTGCAACCAGATGCTTCCTTAAAAGAAGCAGGCTCATTTACTGAGGACAATGCAGCTAGGAAAACCATATAGGAAGGACTTACCCTTGAATAAGTTGCATAGTTAGTAATAGAATAAGGAACATCTTTATGAGACCTTTTTGTGGATTTAGGCACAAGATAATCTTTGTGCCATATAGGAGGCTTGATAGACCTGCTTGGTCTAATATGTGTAGATTCAGGGGTTATAATGATAGGTGCAGATGCAGATACTTCATCAGTAGAATCAATGGCTTCATTACACTCTTCATCATCATAATCATTCCTGGATTCACCACCTTCTCCACCATTTGAGTGATCATGGAGGGTATCATCATGTAAGACAACTGTTGGATCAACATGAGGCAAATAAACAGATGTATCATCACTGAATTCCTGGAACCAGATTGACTCAGATGGCTTAAGTTGTTGAGAATTCAACTTTGTCTTGAATGGAAACTCTTCCTCTATAAATGTGACATCCCTGCTGACCTGAAATGTACTAGACTCCAAATCCAATACTCTACACCCCTTTTGTGTTTCTGCATATCCCATGAAGACTCCTTTCTTTGCTCTAGGAGCAAACTTGTCAGATCTGGGAAATATAGAAACAAAACAAAGACAACCAAACACCTTCAAGTGATTCAGTTGTGGCTTAGTACCATATAACATTTCATGTAGAGATTTTCCTTGTAATACTGCTGTGGGAATCTTGTTAATCAAATAAACTGCAGCCTTTATACAGTGTCCCCAGTAAGAGATAGGAATGTTAGCATGAAACCTCAAGGCCCTGGCAGTGTTTAATATATGTCTGTGCTTTTTTTCTACCACCCCATTTTGTTGGGGTGTATATGCACAAGAACTTTGATGTACAATACCTAGAGAAGCAAATAATTCATTGCATTTTGAATTCATAAACTCTGTCCCATTATCAGACCGTAACATCTTCACTTTCATGCCAAACTGAGTGTTTATCATTAACAAGAAATCCTTGAGTACAGAGTAAACTTCAGTTTTTGAATGAATTAAGCAGGCCCAAGAAAACCTGCTGAAATCATCTACAATAGTAACAAAATATTGCTTCCTATCATATGTGGGAGTCCTATAAGGACCCCAGACATCTACATGTATCAATTGGAAAATAGAACTAGAACTATGGACACTGTCAAGAAAAACAGGTCTACTTTGTTTAGCTTGGGGACATGTGTGACAGCATGGTAAATCAGTTAGGTGATCTTTGATATCCGAAATGTGTTGCATAGCAGCAAGAGAGAGATGACCAAGTCTTAAATGCCATAGTGATGTTGTAGCACTGTTATCCTTTATTGTAGCATTGACAACAGCTTTTAATGGATTCTTTAACAAGTATAAACCATCATGTTCTCTACCAATCCCAATCACCTTGCCATTTGAGAGTGCCCGCATCACACAGAAATTAGGAAAGAAGTTGATACTACACAATAGGTCCTTAGTCAATCTGGTAACTGACAACAAGTTAAACTTGAAGTCAGGCACATGCAGTACATTCTTCACCTTATAGCAACCCAAAATAACAGAATGACCTGTATTAGCAATCTGAGCTTTATTTCCTGTTGGTAATTGGACAGTATTAGACCTCTGACTATTCATACTGCTCAGTTCTGCTAGCATTTCTTTAGAGGATGTGATATGATGAGTGGCACCAGAATCAATTATCCAACTATAATCATAATCATCAGATGTCAAAGATACATTACCTGTTAAGTTTGCTTTGCAATCACCATTATCTCCAGTATCTGCAGAACTACTGATATTGTTGTTGTGTCTGAGATTTCTTACATGATTGTATTCTTCCTCAGTGAGAGTTAATCCAATATCTTGTCCTTCAGTGGTAGCACAATTTGCATAAGATCTAAAACTTGTACCTGTCTGCTGACTGTGAGGAAAATTAGACCTATGACCAGTTTGACCATTACCTCTCTGAGAGTCACCATAGCCCTTGAATCCAGTTTTGCTACGATAAGAATCACCTTGCCCTTGCTTCCTCTTGCTTTTGAAATCTGTAGGATATTCAATAACCCTATAGCAATCTTTGGTGAGGTGATTTTTATAACCTGATGCTCATGGCGATGTCAAACAACTTTCTTCCCTTGAAACCTTGCTTCCTATTGACCATCATTGTGAGAGGTTCCTTGTTAACATCCATAACTCCTAGTAACCTCTGACTTTCCTCTTGTATTACTGTGGCATAAGCCTGATTAACAGTAGGAACAATCTCCTTAAGTAAGATATCACTTCTAACATGACTATAGGATTCATTAAGGCCCATGAGAAACATCAGTAACCTTTGCTGATTTAAATGCTCAATATAAGGCTTAGATTCATCACCATTGCATAAAGGAGCTGGAACTAAAACATCTAATTCATCCCATAGATCCCTTAATTTCGAGTAATAAGCTGTGACTGAATCAGTATTTTGTTTTAAAAGACGCAACTTCTGCCCAGAGTTGATACGCTCTAGTGAGATTAGATTTGTCAAACCTTTCTTTGAAGTCGTCCCAGACACGTTTAGCATTCGAAGCATACACAATTATAGTAAGCAATTCCTGAGCTACAGTGCTACTGATCCATGAAAGTACCACAGCATTACATCTTTCCCATTGAGTTGCTAAATCCCCTTTAAATGAGCTCTTTAGGCAAGTTCCATCTACAAACTCAAGCTTGTTCTTCACCAATAATGCAAGCCTTAGTGATCTGCTCCATAATCCGTAGTTAGTTGGACCTGTGAGTTTGACCACAATCAAGGCTGTTCCTGGTGCATCTGATGCATGAAGATAGAGAGGATGAGAGTGTTCTAGAGTAGCTACTGTTAGATCCTCCATAACAGAAACTTAAAAATGTGATCTAATTTTGAAATCAATACACAGCTCTTGTGAAATCAATACGCAGCTCTTGTGAAATCAATACGCAGCTCGAGATTATATCCCTATATCGCTGCTCTGATACCATGTTATTTTGTTACTACGTGATTGAATCCATGGAAGCTTGTTCTTCCATGGATGAACAAAACCAATTGCAGAAGAAGGAGAGATAGTTTTATTTAACAAGGATCAAAATACAATGAAGAATGAGTGCCTTCTTTTATAGATCACACCTTTACTACTTGCATTCTAACTACCTAATGCCACGTAGGAATTAGTTACATAACAAACTAGTAACTAACTCTTTCTAGAATCTTCCACAGAATCTTCAATATTCAATAGTAAAAACTAGGGCTTTTTTTCCTACTATAAATTTAAGCTTATTAATGTTTTTTGAAATCATTGCATGTTTCTACTTTTATAAATATTCCAGTTTTTGTTTCTTTTAGTGTTAATTTTGTTTTGAAGGGGTTTTGAGGAGAATAGCCAAAGAAGTATAAAAATGTGGTCAAAAATGTGGATAATTTAGGGGTAATTTTTATGTATTAAACCTCACAATATTTATTAAATTATTGAAAGTATCTAGCAAGTACTTATTGAAACAAATTAGTGATATTAACTTAATTTTGTGTGTTCAATATGTAAATAAAAATATAGTATTCTAAAAGCATTTATATACAATTTAGATAAATATTATGAAAAATGGGGTGGTGGGATAGAAGCTATCGGAAATGATGTCGAAGATAAGGTGCATTAGAGTGAAGGAATAAGCAATTAATACGGAATCTTGAAATTTATTTTTCCTACTTGAATAAAAAAAAAATTGTGTATCGAACACGCCCTTAACTTCTATCCATGTCCAAGTTGATCCCAAAATAATACTACCTTTGTCCCTAATTACTTGTCCACTTTTAAATTGGCACACTTATTAAGAAAACAATTATTGACATAGTGAGTTTACCATTTTACCCCTATTAATTATGAAGTGGATTAATTAAAAATTTACGATTTTCAAGAAGTTCTACATTTTTCAAAGTGATTAATTGAGGGTATAATAGGTAAAAAAAAATGTCCTCTTGTGAAAATGGACAAATAATTAAGGACAACCAAAAAAAGAAAAGTGGACAAGTAATTGGGGATAGAGAGAGTAAAAGTTAAACAATTTCAGTCTATCATAGCGTTTTAAGAATAATTCAAAGTTGGAGAAAAATCAAATTTGTTTAGAATTTGAGTATTTATTTGAGTTATGGCTAAACAAAAAAAATCAGCCTAAATATTCTAACCCTAGCAAAATTAGGTTTTGCAACTATCATAAATAAAATTACTGTATTTTCTATTACGAGAAATTATAGATAATTATTTGACTTTTTAAGTAGAATATTTTCCTTCACATAATTATAATTAAGATAGGATTAGATAATCCTTAATCCCATAAATATTGGATCTAGAGAGTCCTCAATTACATAAACTCTTGCTCTTAATTACTCAATTCATTCGTTATATTTTTCTCAATTCCAACTTCTTCTTCCTCTTCTTTCATAATATTTTTCTATGTTATTTTTAGTTCATAAAATTTATTTATTTATTGAAAATGAAAACAATAAAGAGGAACATGAAGCTTTCCATAATGCATCAATGTTTCTATTGAGAATAATAATGGCACTTGTTAGTGGAATATTCTCATATTTCTTTATCAATTTCTTGATTATAATTTTTGTTATTTTGTATTCTGGGAAATTTATTGGATTCTTGGATATTATTAATATTATTTTGGGTATAGTATTGGCCATTATTTTTATATCCTTAACTTTTTTGTTTTTATTATTAAGTTTTATTGAATTGAAAAATATGCTTGGAACACTTAGGTTTAGGGGGACAAAAGATCAAGACGTTCGTTGTACAACATTACTATGAACAACTTGCTGAAGAAATTGGGAGCGTAGCCCCGAATGGATTGTGCAAGTGCATAATTACGATTTAGTTGCGGTTTCAATGTGGGAAACAAAAAAAAGTTGCTGAAGAATCAGTGGCAAAGCAGATGATATATTTTTTTGGGATCAGAATTATGTGTTTGTTTAACTTTTTTTGTAAATTTTATTAGAATTTTAGTGGTGTACAATATTTTTGCAAATTTTGCTAGTATTTTAGTGATGTTTAATAATTCCTTTGAATTTAAAGGTATATAATTTGCTTTATCTCATCTTTAGATTTTCATGGATCATGTTAATTAGACTTTGTGGATATTAAGATCCTATTTTTTCTCATGTTATTAATTTATATCTCAATCTGCATAATTTACTGATTATATGATTGTTGAGAAATAACTAATTATCTTCCTTTTCCTTCCCAAGATAAGAATAGGATTTTCACTCTTCATATATCTCATTTGTAAAATTTCATCAAGTATATTATTATTGATTAATAACGATATTTTCACCTCTCTTTTTTCAATAATCATTGATAAACTAATGTAATTTGGTGTAAATCCTCTCCTTTTTTTTTTCAATAATCATGGTAAACTAATGTAATTTGGTGTAAATTTTAAAACTCATTTTTCTTGAAAACAACACTGCCAAAGAAACTCGAAATATGACATAGAATAGAAGTGATGGAGTACTCCCTTTTGTCCACTTTATTTAATTGTTATTTTTAGTTTTCACCTTTATCTTTACTCAATAAATATGAAGATATATAAATATGATAAAAAAGAGTAGTATTAAATTGAAATTAAAGAATAATTTAATCAAAATGTCCTTTTAATAAATGTTTCTTTAAGACATGGAATAAAACATAAAGAAATAATAAAATATATCAAAGGGTGTATTCTATTGGATAATTGGTTCATATATATCAAACTCAAAGGCACTCTAGTGTACAAAGTATCGCGCTTTCAATACAAATATTAATAAATGATTCTACTGCTCAAATCCGTAGTTACAAGTTGATTCATTTATAATATCAAACAGGAGGTAATGTATGTTTTCTTATATGTTCAACATCTCTCTCATATTTTATCAACAAATGTTATGAAAATTAACTTAGCATCATCACACACCTCCTTCCACCCCCAATCAACTTCCACCCCAATGTACCCATTTAATTGCACAATTTACTCTTTAGACAAATAGTCTTTAAGTTTTGTTCTTCAACTTATTTTGTGAGGCATAAGTTCTTTAAGGACACAGAACATAACTTGTGAAATATTATGATGCGAAAATATCTCATAGAAAAGTTACTTGCCTTGAGAGGGCAAAAATTAAAGACCATCACAAAATAGGAGCAAAAATGCAAATCACCCAATATACACACTTAAAAAGATACTCCCTTTGTCCCAATTTATGTGACTAGATTAAAATTTTGAGATTCAAATTTCTAAATTTTGGGTGTGACTTCGTACATAACATCTTTTAAGTTTCTTAGTTTACAATTTATAAATCTCAAAACTACGTAAAAAGAACCATCAAACACAATAATATTTAAAAAGCATATTAAAAATCTAATGAAAAACATAATTAACTCTCGAAATTTCAACTTGCCACGTAAATCGAGACGGAGGGAGCATTTATGTACACAAAAGAAATCCAAGCTATAAGGTACAAACCAAATGGAGGGGGGCTTGCCCTCTTTTGCATAGTTAGTTGCCACTGACTCCTTAACTAGAGTCTACAGAACACCAAATACAAGTATTCAAACGATTTTAACCATTCTCCTCACATTTGGTACAAAACACTTTTACTTAATCCAAAAATTTACAAGCTTGGACAGAAAAACAAAGCATGTGAACATGGACACCCAGAAAATTCAGTGAAAATGATCAATTTCTATTCCGAAGCGGCCACTTCAACTGTATTTTCTCCTAAAGAGAGATTCAAAAAAAGGAAAAGAATAAATTACAAGGATATACTACACTAGTGGAATTTCTCTGACTAGAAGAATAAATGTACAAATATCTACAACCAATTCTAAGCCAGACTTTGAAGATCATCAGGTTGCCACATCCGAATGCCTGAATTCTGCAACGCCGGTAGAAGAAAAATGATTCCACTAGTGGGCAACAATAATCAAAGAAGCGGCCAACTATCTAGAAGGGTGATACTAGCATAAATAGTCTTGGCCTCTTGGCACAACTCTCTGCAAGGCAGATTAGATTGCCAGAGTCAGCGATTGACGAGACCCTGCAGTGCCAGTTCATCAAAACAATGGAATCGTCCACCTGTAACCATGAATCAAATCAGCAACCATCTACCTGGAAGATATGAATACTACCTCAAAATAAAGTATAAGCCTTGGCCTATAGATTTCTCTGCTGCTAATTGGAATTTGGAGGTCATAGGTTCACGAGGTAGTGCTACATGAACCTATTGATCTCTAAATGACAATTAAAGGAGGTTAACATCATTTGGGAGCTTTCTTTCCCCTTGTTTTCCCCTTCTCCTAGCTCAAGTCAAAAGCACAACAAAATCATGCAAAATCCACGCAAGCAGATAGTAAGTACTGATGTAGGAAATCAACCTCTGGTCAAGAAATAAAGGTGCTTAACAGTGACAAGCCAGAATAATTCAATGAGGGAACCATGACTTTCTTGGCGAACTCTTAAATTCAAATGAGAAAACTGGCAGTTCTTTTGTTTCTCTTAAACCTTCACACCAGGACGATTTATATGCACTACTCATTTCTAAATCGGGAAATACACAATTTCAGTGATGTATAGAATGGTACTGTTTTCTTGGGGGGAAACGAAATTTTAAGAGAATCTTTTTCTATGAAGTAATGATAAAAAAAATTTCTATGAAGTAATGATACACAATTTTTATATCGATGCCATACAATCAAGGGAAAGTGGACTACCCAGTGCACCAACCCATGTATGTGGGGGTGGGGGGTACTAAGACCCTACAGTGCGCTTGCATTACTTAACAACCAATCTGGTGTATTTTCAATCATTGGAGACCTGCTTATATATGTGGTTTTCTGTTCCATGTCTGCTATTTTTTTAACTACTAGTTGGTCTCCTAAACAAGTGAACCCTCATTTTGTTCAAGTATAGCTCAAACTAGTAGGGGAAATCTATATCATCTTATATCTGCTCAGCAGGCCGATTTCATCTCAATACACAACAATTTTTCCTACTAAAACAAA
This sequence comes from Solanum pinnatisectum, assembly GCA_035578085.1. Classification (NCBI taxonomy): domain Eukaryota; kingdom Viridiplantae; phylum Streptophyta; class Magnoliopsida; order Solanales; family Solanaceae; genus Solanum; species Solanum pinnatisectum. The sequence goes on along the minus strand of CM069086.1, from coordinate 7,011,854 downwards.
TAAAAGACACTCTTTTTTTATAAGTCAAATTTCAGTTCTAAGCAACTAGAGATTTTCCAACTCTCAAAAGCAATTAGTATTGATAATATGGATTCTCCTTTTTTTATTTAGTTATCAGTAATCACCTATATGGAGTCTCTACTTTAATGGTGTTCGTTACCTAAATCTTACATGGATTATGAGAAATTACAAGTTTCTTTAGACGACTTCTCTCCATATGAGTTTAGGTCTATCTCGTCTCATTTTAAGTCTTCAATCAGGACAGTATTGTACCCAATGTTGTTAAAAATGCTGAAGTGCTCGCTTAAAGCGAGAAGTGAAGCGAAGCAACAGGCTGTCGCTCTAATGCCCTGAAGCGACGCAATGGTGAAGAAGCGTGCACTCCTTTCCAAAGAGCGAAAAGCGTGCTTTTTGTTAAAGCGAGAAAAGCCTCGCTTTTTTTTTTTTTTAACTAGTAACATTGTATTTCATTTAGTACTTAGGTAGTACTGAGAAACCTTATTTACAAAAGAAGAAAAGAAGTATAATCTATCCAAAAACTGAACCAAATCTAAATGGATCCTAAAACATCTATGATTGACTCAGTTTCATTGGAGTAGACATTTGTACACCAAAAGCAGAACAACAAAATACACTTAAGCTTTACTTCTTGCAAGTTGTTGTTCCTATTCTCAAAACATCTCTCGTTTCTCTCCCTCCATATAGTCCACCAAATACTAGCAGGGATCATCCTCCATCTTTCTCTGTTTGTTGCCCCAGCTCCAGCCATCTCCCAACTGAATAGAGTCTCATCAATCTTGCTAGGCATACACCAAGATATGCCTCTGAGATTAAGGAAAATCTGCCACAGCTGCTCAGTAAAGTTGCAATGTAAGAAGAGATGTCTCACTGTCTCATTAGCCTTACCACATAAGGAGCATCTGTTGCATAGAGAGATTCCTCTCTTGGCCACATTATCCAATGTCAAAACTGCTTCATTGGCTAGTAGCCATGTAAAGCATGCCACTTTGTGTGGCACTTTGATCCTCCAGATTTGCTTCCAAGGCCATTTGTAGTCTTGAATGCCACCAGCACTTATCTGTTTGTAGCCTTCTTTCACCTTGTAACTACCTTTGTTGTGCCCCTGCCACCATAAATAATCCTCGCCTGTTTGTATACCTTGAAAATTCTCCAGAACCTTAAGCAATTCAAGTATTCTGGGAATTTCCCAGTCATTCAGATTTCTTCTGATGATCAGATCCCAGCTTTGTTGTGTCCTCATTTCAGCAACAGTCATCTGTTGGTGTTGAGCCAATGCAAAGATGTCGGGAAAACGATCTTTGAGGCTCATACCACCCAACCATTTATCAAACCAAAAACTTGTTTTCCTGGCATTCTGTACCTTGACAATTGACTGATTACTGAGAAAAGGCCAAAATATTCTGATGGATCTCCAAAGGCTATTCCCGTAGGGGGTATTTACCTCTTTGGTTACCCATTTATTTAGCTCCTCATACTTGTTGTTGATCACCCTATACCATAGTGCTTGGTCCTCCTGATGGTACCTCCATAACCATTTCACCTTCAGAGCTTTGCTATGGTTTTTGAGGTTCTTGATACCTAATCCACCTTGCACTACTTACGATGATGTTCTTCCACTTGACTAAGTGAAAGCCTTTTCTTTCCTTATTTCCTTGCCACAAGAAGTTTCTTCTAATTTTGTCCAAACTCGAACTACTGATGGGAATATGGAAGATAGATAGCATATATGTAGGAGTGCATCCAGATGAGTTTATCGAGTTAATCTACCTCCCAAAGAGAGGTACTGTGATCTCCATCCGGCTAGTTTCTTTTCACATTTCTCCAATATTGGGTTCCAAATGTCTATGGCTCCGGACTTTGCCCCCAAAGGCATGCCCAAGTATCTTTGAAGGCGAGTACCTATCACTCCTCCCAAGGTTTGTGAAAGGTGTTCCATATTTGGAACCACATTAATTGGATACAAATGGCTTTTGTTCCGGTTTATATGTAGTCGGATATGCCTTCAAAGTAGACTAGTATAAGTCTCAAAATCGCAATTGCTCCTCCTCATTGAAAAATTAGTGTATCATCGGATATCAGTAGGTGTGTGATCTCCATCTGCTTCCAAGAACTTATCGACTTCAAATCTACGTATTCTTCCCGTTGTCTTGGCTATCTTCAACATATTGTTAAGCCCTCCATAGCTATGATGAGCAGAAATGGTGATAAGGATCCCCTTGCACGATTCCTCTGTGTGCGAAAAAGCCTTCAGAGACCCGTTGATGAGGCGAGAGCTTAACGGTTGAAATACAAAACTTGATCCAACTGATCCATCTGCTACCAAATCCCATTTGTCTCAAAGATACTTAGAATGAAATCCCAATTCACATGGTCATATGCTTTCTCAACATCGAGCTTGCATAGTATACCGTGTTTCTTCCGGGACACTCTAGAATCAATTGCTTCATTAGCTATAAGCCTTGCATCCATTATTTGCGCCTCGATAAAAGCCATCCGTTGTTTGTCTACCAACTTATCCACAACTCTCTTGACCTTTCACCAAAACTTTGGACATTAGCTTATAGAAGCTACCAATTAGGTGATGGGTTTGAAGTCCTTGAGTTCCTTTGCTCCTATCTTCTTAGGAATCAATGCTATGTAGGTTGCATTATAGCTCTTTTCAAACCTCCTGTTGAGTGAAAATTGTGGAAAGCCCCATAATGTCATGTTTAATGATCTCCCAACACTTTAGAAAGAACCCGTTGTGTATCCATCGTGGCTAGGGCTTTGTCTATAGCACACATTTTTAAACACTCAAGTACTTCTTCTTCCTCAAAATCACTGCAATGCTTCATTTTCACCCTCTGTAATGGTAGGATGGTTCTTGATATTTCTGAGAGGGTCTCCAACCTTCAGATATCTATATACATCTTTTGTAGAAAGAAATAATTTCTTCCTTAATTCTGTTTGGCTCTGTTATAGTCTCTCCTGTACTTCAATTGATCAATATGGTTGTTTCTCTTGTGGGCATTAGCTGTTTGGTGGAAAAACTTTGTATTCCTATCCCCTTCCTTCACCCACAAAGCCCTTGATCTCTGTCTCCTGTGCCACTTCCTCATTCTTCAAACACCCTCATACTCCATGAAAAGTGTGGCTTTTTCTATCTCCTCCTCGGTTAAAACTCTGTTGCTCGATGTGATTCTAACTCACCATCTGATTGAGAAGGTTGTTCTTGTGCAATTTCAGATTACCTTGTTCATTTCTGCTCCATTCTTTCAGCTTCCTTTTAGGGCTTTGAGTTTGCATGCTAAGATGTAATCTGGCTTCCCATAGAACTCAAAATCATTCCACTGCACCTTGATTCTTTCAACAAATCCTTCTTGGTTCAGCCACCAGTTTCGAACTTAAAATAGGATTTAGTTTGTTCCCGATGTCCACACAACAAGGCTATAGGAACATGGTCAAGTCACTCTTTGCATAGTAGTTTGCTTTATGTTGGTGAAAAGATTATTCCATTCTGTGGAGATCATAATCCTGTCTATCCTGGATGCTGTGATGTGGTTATCACCCTTGTACCAGTATACCTTCCACCACTTAATTGCAGATCAATGAGGTCCATGTCTTCAATGCATTCGAGAACTCTCTCATTCTGAGTTTAACTTGTTGCACTCATTTTTATAGAAGGAAATCTACAGACATTAAAGTCACCACAAACAGCCCATGGACCATCCATCAAGCCTCTTTCATCAGCCAGTTCTTCCCATACCATCCTCCTATCCACTATACTATTCGAAGCATACACTCCGGTTATATGACATTCAAAATTGCTTGTCTGAGCTTTGAATTTACAAGAGAGAGTATAGGCTCCAACTTGCATGATTTCCCCTTCCCACATTCTGGAATCCCATAACATCAGGATTCCTCCTCTAGTTCCACTGGCCTCTAAACAAGCATATTTAATCCATCTCCCAGCCCAAATTTGTTTAACTAAATCCCATACATCGCCTTCTAATTTGGTTTCCTGGAGACAGACAATGTCTGCTTTCGATCTGCAATGAGCTTTGTACCACCCTTCTCTTTCCCTGTTCATTCAGCCCCCTAACATTCCATGAGATTAATTTTATCTTCATGGAGTATTATGTGATTTCCCCTTCCCCTTCCCTCTATCACCATTGCTTTTGAATTTGACGTCAAAAGTTAACAAATTTTTTTAACTTTTGTGCTCCATTTTGCTTTGCTCTTTTAACTTCTATTGTTTGCTCCATTCTTCTGGCATGTCTGCTCGCATCAACCTGCTTAAGCAACTCAAGTGCTTCCTCTTCAAGCCCCTGAAAATCTACTCCAAACAACTTGTGAAGTTTAAGAAGATTTTGTTGTACCCATGTTGTTGCCCTCCGTTCTGAATCAGTTAGCACTTGGGTACGTAGTGGTTCGATCTCCTGTACATCCCAAATTTCTCCAGAATTAACCATCTCCAGATGATTTTGTTGTGACTCGTTTTCGTTTGTAATGGTTTCCCCCAATATGATGCATGCATTTACTTCGGTAATGGGTAAACAGGAGATTTCCGCTTCTTCTCCTTCTTCAAATCCTTCTTCTCTTGCCTGGGTCCCCTCAAGATTCTGTAAATTTGGTGTTTTCCTTCCAGTTCCATCGCGACCGGAGTAATTTTCCAGAGATTCATCGATCACCACCTCTTGAAGGTCAGAATTGGGCTGTGGGCTGAAGTTATTACAGATAATTGTCGCCTGATCCGGCCCAGTTGACCTACTGTCCAAATCTTTATTTTTAAAGATCTGCACATGCCGAGCACGTGCTACTTTAGATTTTTTAAAAATTTGGACAGCTGCCTCCACGTGATTTCCTTTTGTCACATCAACATCGACAGCCTGTACTTCTGCTTTCTCGGATATTGATGATTGGATATCTATTATCTGCTGTATCTTCAGTTGTTCTTCTCCGGTGGTTGTTCTATTGCTTTCCGGCGGGAATTCAAATAGGGTTTTCCTCTCTGCCCAGATCGGAATTATGAATTTAATTCCATCTCTATAAATAGAGACTTCACTTCGAATGTTCCGGCCATCACCTCGTATCTCGATCCTTGCCCATTTGAGATGGTTTCTCAGTTCTGTCTCCTCCTCCGTCCTCAACCATCCACCACAGAGCTCGCCGATCTCCTTGAAGGTCTCGTCTGTCCATAAATGCATAGGCAGACCCATAACCCTAATCCAAGTAGATTTGGGTTTGTATGTAGTTGGTTCACAGCCTACACATGGGTTCCACCACTCTAATTTTATTTTGTTTCTCTTCCATATCCATTCTCCCTGAAGGATTTGTTCCGCCATATACCTGTTGGGGAACTCGAAGAGATAATGTCCACCCGGCATCTCATATATATTGACTCCAAAAGCCTTCTTCCACACTGTTGTAGACCATTGTCTGACATCAGATAAGGTAGGCTTTTCTGCATTGTTTTTGTCGAAGAATCCAATAATGCACCTTCCCAACAGACCTTGTTCTCTGCTTTTGACCATTACCTCAGATTCAGTCTTTTTGTCCTTAGATGTGGGTGCCTCATATTTGCTGCTCTGCCATTTACTGCCCTCAACCACCTTTGCAAAAGAGACATTTATGTCACATTTTTGGGACTTGATCTTCAACTCCTTCTGTGGTATGCATTTAATAAAGCTTTGTATCTTGAATGCCACACTCCTCCACCCAGCATTAATGTCTAATTCAGGTACTATGATAACTGATCTGTCTTCTCCCTTTAGTGACAGAATGCTCATGTATCTCCCATGAGCATTATATTTCCTGGTACCAAAAAACTCAGTTGTCTGGTCCTTATATCGCCATCTTCTCACTAAATTTTTCTGGTCAGATGAGGCTTCCCTGAGGATGAAGCAAATCCATTCCATCACCTTCTCACTAAGTGTAATCCTACTCATCTTGTTTCTGCTTCTTTCTACCCAGTCATACCAAAAGACATGATTGGAAGTCCATCTGGTAATGTCATAAGATTTGAATCCTTGATTGAAGTATATTCTATTATCCCCCATGGTATGGCAGGGGTATAAGGGGAAAGAAAAGGGATTTTGAGGTACCACAGAAGGTGGTAACTCAGATGATGTGAAGGAAGGAGGTAGTTCCCGGCGAGACTACCGGAGAGAGAGTGTTTCTCCCTCCTAGGAAGTAGGAGAGAGAGGGTTTTTGAGAATTGTAGAAAAGGCTCGCTTTTTAGAGATAAGCGCTAATTAAGTTTTTCTTTTTAATTTCTGTATGCTTACGTAAGTTTTACCAAATATTTTCCCTCCTTTGTCGACTACTGCTGGACTCTCTGTAAAAATACTTATGTCAGTTCTTCTTCTCTTCTCTTCTCTTCTCTTCTTCTCTTTCTGTTTCTCTGCTCCACAAGGTAAGTAGGATTTTTTTTTTACTTTTCAGTTTGCTGTTTGTAATGCTACTTAAGTTAAGTAGCATTACGCATTACTCTATTTTTATTTCTTCTGATTTGAGATTCCTCTGTTTGTAATGCTACTGGGTATGCTCTGCTTTTCTTTTTCTTTTTCTTTTTTTGTTTTGCTGCTCTGTTCTGCTCTATTTTTTTTCCTTTGTTTTTTGCTGTCCTGTGACTGAGACACTGTTCTGTTTTTGCTTGTAGTAAGTTGTATTTTCTTATTCAATATCTATTTCTAGTATCTATTATTTACTTTTTAATATAAGAATTGAAAGATTTGCTTAATATGATACCTCTATTGAGTTCTTGATTAATTATCTATGAATATTTAATATTTTCTAGTTTTATACTAAATAGCACTTTATTTGAAAAAAGCATGCGCTTCGCTTCACGCTTCGGTGAAGCAAGCCCTCGTCGCTTTTTCCCGTTTCTCGCTTTCCAAAACCCTGATTGTACCAAGGGATGTATTTGGGGTCTTACATAAGACATGACCAAACTATCTCAAGCAACATACTCTCATTGTAACCTCTATATGCGCTACTTCCACCCTGTGCAGAATATGGAGGTAATAATATAAAGAATGGTAATGGGATTATAAATATCCATCTCCCTTTGGTCTGAAATGTATAAGCCATGTCTGCAAGTTCCAAAAAGCCTAAAAATTTTCTAAAAGAAGAAGATTTACTAGTTTATCTATGCATATTTAATATTTTCTAGTTTTATACTAAATAGCACTTCATTGGAAAAAGGCGTGCGACTCGCTTCACACTTCAGTAAAGCAAGCCCTCCTCGTTTTTTCCTGCTTCTCGCTTTCCAAAACATTGATTGTACCAAAGGATGGATGTGGAGTCTTACATAAGACATGACCAAACCATCTCAAGCAACATACTCTCATTGTAACCTCTATAAGCGCTACTTACACCCTGTGCAGAATATGGAGGTAATAATATAAAGAATGGTAATGGGGTCATAAATATCCATCTCCCTTTGGTCTGAAATGTATAAGCCATGGCTGCGAGTTCCAAAAAGCCACAGAATTTTCTAAAAGAACAAGATATACAGAGCACAAACGCTAATTACATAATAGCAGCAAAAAACAAAACCCATAATGCATGAACAAACAAAAGAAGTAAAGTTACTTCAACTTGGAATTACTCATATGGTTACATTTCTGTACCTTCATGCCTTGGAACTAGTCCGAACAAAGTTAAGGCGAGTGAGATAATTGCTTTCAGCGAAATCATGTAAGGTGCGTGGTGCTCGTGCTCCATCATGACCCAGTTTACCATATTCTTCCTTCAACAACCTCCTACCTTCATCAGCCTCCTGCAAAAGTTATACCAAAACTGTAAATTCGAGTTGGAAAGTATTTTGGGAAATTTCACTTAATAACCACCCTAAATGTTGATCAAAGTAAGAAAATGGAACTTCCAATAAATGAACTAAGAAATCAGGATGATATCCTTTTCGGCAGAGATGAAATTAATGCAGATCTCTGGTCAGAGGATTAATCCAAATAACTGTAACCTTCATTAGAGACAGAAATACCTGTAAGAACTTCATCATTTGCTCCTCAATTGTGCCGCTCATCGCCAGTGTTTCCACAAGAATAGGACGTGTAGCACCCATCCGATGAGCACGACTGATCACCTGTTCCTCCATACTGATAAGTATCACGAGAAGTCAAACAATAATGTGTTAGAAAGCTGCGCAGACACTCAGCAGGATAGCTTTTTCATTCTCGGAGAACAATAGTCAACTAAAGTCTAGGAGAAAGTTTTGGGCATTTTTCACCGTTTGGAATTTTTCCCCCCAAAATGGTCAGCTTTCCAGTTTATTACTCGGAAGGTTGTCTTTGGACAAGTTAAACTTATGCAACTACATAACCATGGGCTTTTTCCAAAGGCATTACAAGGAAACAAACACAAAGCCTATATTCATAAGGTGCAGCATAATCACAGTAAGCTAAACATATCTATTACCTTTTGTCCCATATTGGCTCCATTAAATAGACATGTGTCACAAAGCTCAGATCAAGACCTAAAGCTGCACTTCCGTCCATTAAAAGAGCCATGCAGTCAACATCATGCTGAAATGTTGTCAGTGCTTTCACCTGAATCATGCAAGTATAACTAAATAATTCCGGAAATACCACAGCGACCATCCAAAGAAGTTTGGTAGAAAGATAATCATAAAAATCAGAATGGATAAACAGTCATACCTTGCTGATGGAAGGCATTGGACTATACAAACTGGCAAAACTGATACCAGCAATGGCTAACTGCCAGGAGAACATGGAGTGATCAGACCATCAAATGATAAATTAAAATATTAAACAGAAATGCTCACAATGAAGTACCATTACCTGCTGTTCAATTACATGTATGTGCTCCAGAAACTGAGAAAATATGATAACTTTCTGTGGAATTATATTGCAGAAATCACTTGATGGCCCAACCAAATACTGTTGCGATGAAAACGTGCTGAAATTGTTTATCCTAGTATGGACATGAGATACACTAGTCTCAACAATTTTGTCCTCGTTAGAGATAATAATCATCCTATTAGCTTCCTTTATTTCCTTTAATCTATCAACAAGATAAGCAACTTTACTGCTAGATGTTGATTGCCAATCGGGATTCCAGTCATCCTTCAGAAGAATAATCAAATATTAGTAAGTAGTTTGTTACGGGATAACAAAAAATGAACTATAAACTAGGTCTTGCCCAATATGTATGTCCTTGAGGATTAGACCTACCTGTTTATAAGATGGTTGCAACTCAATCAGATCCTTCGGAACGGGCCACTTTGGATTAGGATTTTCAGGACGGGCCAGTGTTTCAGGACTTTGCATCTCATACAAGTTACCACAGCCAGGAATTGTACACTTCTCGCTATCTAAAGAAACACAGTCAAGGCATAATAGATGTTTACAAGGTGTAATCACTGGTAGACGGCACCATACTTTACACCTACATAAATTATTTTAGAAAACAAAATCAAAATCATGATGCATTTGGTCTAACAAAAACATTGCCCACATATGATCTCAGAGGCTATGACTAACCTCATGCAGTTTCCACCAAATAAAATGTGATATTTTATCAGACCATACTCCTCTGAAGTGGGATCCAGACCATCCTCAACTAAGATATCCATAGTTTCTTGAATATCATCACCTGCCTCTGTCACTCTGATATGTCCTGCTACACAGCACGAAAGTCTTACATTTCTGATGGTAGTACTTCGGAATTTCCATTGTTTAGGGTTCAGTAAACTCTCAACATGAGAAGGATCATTCCAGTCTGCCATTAGTATGTTTCTCCGCACGGTTTCTACCAATTCATTATAAGTTCTTGCATGTTCTTCAGTAAAATTTAAGAGTGTTACTTTCTTGATGCAAGGGGGAATATTCTGCAAATCTTTTTTCCTGGCACTGATCATGCACCTGTGAAGTAACTGTAGCAAACGTGACCGACCCTCTTCCATCTCTGCTTCGAATGGCCTGAGAATACCAGCTTCCCAGGCTTTCTGATTCTGTCCATAAGCTTCATCATGGAGGTACTTAAGCAAGGGTTGCAGATGAGAAAGCTGGCTACTGGGGGTGTTTGGAGTTGGTGTTCCAGTTAATAACCAGCGATTGGTAGCACGCAATGAAACAGCCATTTGCAGTTTGTTGGTCAAAGTTAGACTTGAACCAAGGGTATGACCTTCATCTAGTATAATTCTCAGCCAATGAACTTGCATCAGGACACTTCTCTTTTTTGGGCCCCACTCAGCACTTAGGCGACTGAATGTAGTTATAACCACATCATAATCCCAAGCAAGACTATGTGCAGAGGGCCGTTTATGATCAGTCCAGACAAAAACTCTCAACTGCCCTCGTCTTACATGCCTCTCAATCTGACCTCTCCAATGATCAACTAGATTTGAAGGGACAACAACTAAAGTAGCCCGAGACAAATACAATCTAAATGAATCCAGAGGTTTACACAGAGCTACTCTTAGGGCATCCAAATCAAAGACCAGGTTCACAAGACCTCTAGGATAGTACCACATAGTTGTACCCTTTGCAACCCTCTTGACAAGACCAAAGGCTTGAAATATTTTATGATGAGCATGAGGAACTCCTATGGAAGTCTGTACAATAGGTTGCACCAACCCAGTTGTTTCCATTTCTAACAGCTTCTGTGGTGACAGCTTAGCTAACCAAATTATAGCCTTCTTTGCTTCTGAATCCATAATTGAATATTCATCCTTCAGCACACCGGTAAAAAATGATATATTTTCTTCCAGTCCCCCAGGAGTTTCTTTACTATGAAATCCTGGAAAGCAAGTGATATGTTGCTTATGATCCCAAGAGACTTCTGCAACACTACAACTCTGATATAATGGATCAGTATTCATACTGCAGAACCATGCAGAAGTAGTATCTGCTGCACCAGCTTCGGCAAGCCTCCGCCATTTGTGACAAGCATCACATTGGATCCAAGTTTCCTTGAGCTCATAGTTCTCTGCAGAAGGCTCATGAAACCTCTTACTACTACGAGATAATTTATGTGAATAACCAGATTTCTCATATGCTGAACTTTTTCGCTGGTTGTTGGAAGCAAGCTTTCTTTTTTTTGAGTTTTTCCTAGCATTTCTCTCTTCAGGAAAAGGGGACGTTCCTTCATATGCATACATAAGATCTCTTTTTATCTGGCTATAGCTACTGGTACACCTCGCAGTAGACCTTCTTGGAGTGGAATGTGTGACTGTATGTGAACTGATTTCTGAAATTGCTATATTATCAGCTGAATTAACAACCATGGATCCAAGGGATGTGGAGAAGCTGTTCAAGCTTTTCTCTGGGGTTACTTTCTCCAAAGATAATTGTCCTCTTCGGCCATTGTGTCCAGTAGCTCTACTAGATAATAAAACACCAGAACTGACTGTATCTTCACTACTAAGCTCATAATAACCACACCTCTGATCAGCATTATGCATACACCAGATGACTTGTGCACCATCTGGTGGCTCTGCCAGTGTTCCCTGAGTCTTCAAAATGAGAGAAAGAGCAGTAATAGTTTTACCTAAGCCAGGCTCATCACAGAACATTCCCCCATGGAAATCCTTGATTGTAGGAGCATGCCCCGTGGCTATTTGACCAGAAAAAGCATTTATATAGAAAGCAAATCCATCTTCAGTGACAAAATCCATGTACAGTGGGTGCTGAAGTAATCCAACATTACGCTCACGCTGTAACATCCAGTCAACTGCAGCCTGCTGATGAGCAAACAATTTCAGCTTCATACATGGCATGATTGATGCAGCCAGACATTTTAAATGTCGACATGTTGCAGAAACCCTGAGAAGATCAGCAGGACATAGTGAAGAAAGAATACTGATCAAAATATCATCTGTTATCACCCAGATACCCGATCTACTAGTATCAAGGGGATTCACTCTTAAAGAATCAGGATTTCCCCTCTTTTCTACACTAGGTAAGCTCTTAAAAATTTCATGGAGCTCAAAGAGCTTTTTCTTGGAAGGGTCAGATGCACTGCAGTGCAGTTTGCATCCTAGAACATGACAGTCAGACAGATTCCAAATACTAAAATCCTTTTCAACACCAAGTTTAGCAGACTGAAGCATAGAACTCCAAGCTTCCCAGTCACAACTGTAAAGAAAAATTAGGGACATTCATTAGAATCAGCTGCACAGCTGCATCAAATATTTAGGACATAAATCAGCATTAGCTGCATAGACAATTAAATGCAACGCAATTTTCTAAAACTCCAACTCAACTAGAAATTCTACGAACCACTGTTAATAGATTCAAGAACTGCTCATCAGGTCACTTGGTGTAATAGTGTTAAGATATTAGATAATTAATAATTATTTCAACTGCAAATTCGACAACCTAAAACTCCATAGAAGAATATCTGAATCAATCTTCATTGGAATTGCACTTTCTAAAAAAATTATTGCACATTGATGTCACAATTACTCCAACTAAATCAAAGCAGAGATGCAAAGGAAAGTTTTTTCTCTTCATTTTGTCAGAATAATTATCACCCAAAAAGAAAAGGGAAAGAAAAACTTTTAGCACCTAAATCTATACTATTAACCTACAACCCCGATTCTAATAAAATGTTGCTCCTATTGAGTCAATGGTATCCCTAAATTAATCATCCATCATTGTTCACTAATTACTAAAATGATCCTATCAGTAGCTTGACTAGCAAGAGAGCTGGACAGGTCCTTCCACTATACTAAACAGGATAAAGATGACATCAATTACACAATTTTTGGCTGTTCCTGCCTTGGCAACAAGATTAATAGTCCTTTTAAGTTTATAAGATAACTAATACATTTAAAAAATAACACATCAAAAGTATCTACTCAAGTATATCCCTGCACATCAAAAGTATATACTCAACTAAAAAGCCTTTGTGAAATATAAGTCTTTGTATGATATGAACCCAACCTTGCTCCCCCCCCCCCCCCCAAAAAAAAACCCCACAACCCCTGTTTTTCCCTGATGGTGGTGTCATAAGCCATTTTCAGTAGACTCTAGACAGAAAACAAACACAGAAAAGGAAAAAAACATTCTTCGCAAGATGAGAGCAAGCATTAGATGAAGCCGACTTTGTCCATCTCACATATCAACTTCCCCTATTGATAGGGTATTCCAAGTCCACTAGGAATCATTTATGATGGGTGGATAGGCAGGAGGGGATCCCTATAACCGGCCAACAAGGTTAGTGAGGTTCCTCCTATGCTGAAGTGAAAGATCTCTCACTGTAGTGGAAAGAAGACAAGTGGGAGCGAGCTGAGTGAGAGAAAAGCAAGCTTTAATGGTGGCTTACAGTGTTATCAAAGGCGCCCATAAGCCATGAAGTGAGGCGAGGCTCAAAACGCATTGAGCGCTTTGCCTAACTTAATGTGAGCTTCAGAATCGTCATCAAGGCTCTAAGACTGACTTTTCCTTGTGAATGAGCATTTCCTGAAGAGTGAAGAGGCGACGCGAAACCATTGATATTTCACTTTATCTTAAAAAACAATCAATTTCTTTGTCCATATAAGTATTTGTTATTTATGCTTATAATTATTAGTCTTGGACTAAATATATATATATTTGTAAGTTTTCTTCATTTGCGCCTTTTCTCAATTAAGTCCATGTTTTATTTGCGCTTTGTGCTTAAATCCCCAATTAACCTTAGAGCTTTTTAGCGCTTTTCATTTTTGATGACATTGGTGGAATGTCTTCGCATCCTATTTCATCAACATAATTAGAAGCAATGGATTTTGTAAGCACACAAGTGATAGACAAATGAGTTGGAGGTAGTTAAAGCTGATGTTACATGGCTCTAATCCAGCTTGCTCATACCTCAACTATTTCATTGGGTACCTGCTACCTCCTACTAGCATAGAATACTGGATAACTCTGCCTACCAGAACTTAAGATAGATGAGAAGAAATCAGTTAATATCCTTGCCTTCGCTGAGATTTGACTTTGAGACCTCATGCTTCTCTTCCCGCTTCACTAACCACTAGGCCACACCTTTGGGCACCCCAACCATGCTTTCCCTTAATTGGTGCTCACGATACGCATATATATTAATTGAAAACTCTTTGAAACTCATCATTCTTTTCTTTAAGGAATTAAAAAAGGGTGTTGAGTTTTAACATCCCGCAAAGGTAGAGGTAAGGATTGCATACATATTACCCTCCCCAGACCCCACATGTGTGATTTTACTAGGTATGTTGTTGTTGGTTTGTTGAGTTCTAGCAGAAAGTTATACAATGAAATTAAACTTTCAGAGATCTGACACCTACTGTTGCAATGTCTTTTGGTGCAAGTTGGATTTTCCATGTTGTGCTCACAATCCTTTACACATTTCATCTTTTATTGTTGATTTCTTTGCACCTTCTAGATGAAAAGTTGATTCTTTTACTGTTTGACATATCGTATGTTCTTTGTACAAATATATTTGCATAACTTAAAGTTCATGAAGTACATCCACTAAGCATACATGGAATATAACTATAGTGTCCTGCCTAACTTGATGCACCACGACTATTCCATTCTATCCTTGATTTCTCCCACCATTGTCACCACTACAGGTTGGTGTACTAGTTGATTTCACAAACGTATGCTGGTTAAAATAAAAACATAGAATAATCACAATCTAAGTAGGTAATATTCATAAAATCTCAATATACAAATATGAAATGGATTTAGTGTTTTCTGAGCTTGCACAGTTGCACATCACCTGGACTACTAAGCTGAGCAGTCCCAGTGTCGGGTAAGCATAGAGAATGCTCGAGCAATTATTGATAAATAACTACACTATAAAAAGTAATTAACAGACTTTCATGGATTACAGGGGTTAACTGCATTCTTACTGATTTTAACTTTTTCTAAGATCCCAATCAAATTCATTTTTTTCAGTTCATATTTTCCAACTTTTAACAATTTATACTTGATATGCCTACCTGATATGCCGGAAAAGTGCTGCAGCAACAGGGCCAGACTTAGGGAACTGCCAACCAGACCACAAAGCTATAGGCAAGTACACATCCACAAGAACAACAACCCTAACTTCTTCATCACCGTCATCAACGCAACGCTCCACAACCTCAACAACCCTAGAAACAATCTTCAAGCATTTTTGCATTACAAGTTTGTGTAACTGATGCACCACGCTTAAACTACCATTCACCATTCCAATTCTGCTCCGCTTCTTCATCGGAACAACATCATTCCGATCCTCTTCCGTCTGAGAACCAATGGGACACAATTCAACGTCGTTATCCGTTACAAAGTGGACATTAGAACCGTCTCCGGC
Organism: Solanum pinnatisectum; assembly: GCA_035578085.1. Lineage (NCBI taxonomy): Eukaryota > Viridiplantae > Streptophyta > Magnoliopsida > Solanales > Solanaceae > Solanum > Solanum pinnatisectum. The sequence continues at coordinate 6,996,560 of CM069086.1, read as the reverse complement.
GATGTAGCACTGTGAATTTAAAGGGAGGGTGCTATGGAGCTCGGAGGAGTGCGGCGGAGACGAAATTTCAACGGCTGTAAGAAAGAAACCACATAGTTTGTGGTCTGGAATTGAATAATCAACCTCCATTGCTTAATTTGAAGCTTCGGAGCTAAGAATTCATGGAGAAGTTAGGGTTTTTAAACTGTGAGCGAGATGGGGAACCCGGAACCGTGCGTCCCAATTTTCTATTGTTAATAGAGAGAAAAAGAAACCCAAAACCAACTCAAAACAGTATTATTTCACAATTTTTTGAATTAATACTGTTTGGTCATATATTAGAAAAAATTAGTATTTGGGTCAAGTTCCAAGGGAATTTTAAAAAATTCAAAAATTACCCACAAACTTTTATATTTTATAAAAAATACTCATTATTTATTAATTTCAAGTAATATTTGTTACTATCTCCTCCGAAAAAGTTTGAATTCTAGTTTGAGTGACGAAATTAGGAAAAAATAACAATTTATTTTTAATGGGTTATAATTATAACCGAATTAATGACAAATTTGAATATGGGATTAATGTATTGTCTTGCTTATATTGTTATTTTGTTGTGTTGTTGATTGTTATCAATTATGTTATAAGGTTATTTTTTATCGGAATATATTCACTATAAATAGATAATACAAATTTATGGGTATTTTTAATAATTTTTAGAACGTGTGATATAAATCATATTTTTTTAAATAGTCAAATATTCTTGGGAAAACTTAGGATAAAACAAATGGGGGTAATTTGACTGAAAACTTAGCCCAAATATTACTTGCCAAGAATATTTGAAAACTTGGGTCAAACGCTAGCTTAGTGTAGTTGCAAGACATTACACATGTATGTGTGTGTATGAGTTTTTGGTTAAAATCATCCCCGAGTATATGACTTCAACCTAAAGTGCATTCTTGTGCTATATAAGTGAACAAAGAACATCCTTACACTATTCAAAAAGTTGCAAGATTCATCATTCTGTCTATTTCTTTAAGAAACTCACGTTACCAACAAAAAAATGTGTCAAGTCGAATGAATATATGTACACATGGTTAAGCTAGTCAAGTTGGGTGATTTTTCTAATTCTTAGAAATTGAGGGCTTAAATCATATTTAGACAAAATATATTCAAATTCTAAATATTCTTTGTAAAAAGTATGACCAGATACAACTCCAACTTCAAAACTTTCAAATAAAGTAATTATTCTCTTATTTTCATAACTAAACATCTACGTAATTTCACTAAATTTTCAACATTTTTGTACATTGTATAAAATGTGAATTGCATTATATATAATGTACATATGTACTAAATATTTTATTAAAGAAAATCTCTAAATAGTCGGGCGTAATATTTTTAAAATGATTTTTTTTTTTTACATAATCTTTCTAACCATTGGAACCTACTATATAAACATTTCAAGACTTATGTAATGTAGCAAGTTAATTTACTTGATGATGCAAAAAAAAAATATATATATATATATATATAAACTAACAACATACAAATTTAAATTCTGAGAATGAAAGATTCATTTCTTATCCATATCCTTATTATTTTTTTTTAGGTAATTTTTCTCGTCGTGGCTAAGACATGACCAAATTAAAAAATATTTTTTTATTGGTTCAATCAGTTTCTTAATAAAAATAGACTGAAGAATGGTTCTTAATAATTTTTGAATAGTATAAGGATGCTTTTTGCTCATTTAGATAATATAAGGATGTACATTATATTTGAGTTATAGTTAAGAGATGATTTTAGCCAAAAGCTATATGGCGTTAATTAATTAAAAAATATTTTATTATTATAAAGATAATTAAAAATATATAGAATTAAGTGATTTCATTATTTTATGAAAGATATTGACTTTTTTGGAAAATGTTTTAATTTTATTATACTGATATTTTATACGTAGAAATATATATTATGAATGTTTTTGGAAAATGTTTTAATTTTATTATACTGATATTTTATATGTAGTAATACATATTATGAATTGGAAAATGTTTTAATTTTATTATACTGATATTTTATATGTAGAAATATATATTATGAATTTTTTTGGAAAATGTTTTAATTTTATTATACTGATATTTTATATGTAGAAATACATATTATGAATATATATATAAATCAAATTGAAAAAATTATACGATTATCAAATTATCATACTATAAAATATCAAATCAAACTTAAAATTAAATTAAATTAAATTAAATTAATATAATAAGTTTAAAATCAAAACTTAAAACAATCAAATCAAAATTCAAATACCATACCACGTACATCTTAGCTCACTAGATGTAGGCTAGAAGTAAGGTATGGAATTGAGCTTGCACCATAGCACTCTTAAAAGAATCGACATAAGGGTATCTCTAACCTTATCCTCAATTTCATTCTCCAAATATAAAGTTTTTTATATATATTATTTTTCAACAATCAGTTCTAACTCAATTCTATATTTTACTTTTTAAACAAGAATCTTTTTCTCTATCCTCAATATTATATTATTATTTTTATTTAATTATTATTTTATTATTTCATGATATAAATCTTTCCTTTTTTTCTAAATAATCACCCTATATAATTTTTATGTAATATAAAAAATTATTTTTTTCAAATCCTTTATTTAGTATAAAATTATATTTTATTTTAAATTTCTAATGAACATATGAATAAATGAAAAAAGAAATCAACAAGCACAATCACACAATCTCAACCACAACTTCTCTAGATCATACACTAATTTTTTTTCAAATATTGTTAAATATGGAAACAATCTACCGGATTACTACATTATTGTTGGGATTTTTAAAATTATTATGTTATGTATTGCATTATATTGTTATCTTGTATTTAAACTATAATGTTATGTATTGTATTTTAAAATTAAAAAGTTGAACTTATCATTTTAATTTTGTGCATTCTCCATAGTGAAAATTAACAATAATATCAAATTATATCATTTAAAGTGACAAAAAAATTTAAAAAATATTTGAAATATTATTAATTTGGATGATAGTAGTATATGTTAAATAATATATTACATTTTAAAAGAATTACGAATATTATAGATTTAATTAAATAACCTTACATGAAAAATAATATGTTAATTACAAAATAATAGAAATAATAATATAATATTCAAAAAGTAAAATAGAGAGTATGAATAGTAGTTTTCCAAATTTGGAGAACTACTATTGAACTCTCTATATTTGAAGAGTAGAGAATAAAATAAAGAGTGCTTTAAAAGGGCATTATTTGTTTACTCTCCAAACATAGAGAATGCTAGAATGGAGAGTAAAATAGAATAAGGTTGGAGATGGTCACCCACCTCTATTTTACTCTCCATTCTCTATATTTGGAGAGTAAAATAGAGAATATGTTATCCACACCCTTCATTTCACTCTTTATTCTCCACTTATAGAGAGGTGAATAGTAGTTCTCCAAATTTGAAGAACTGTTATTCACACTCTTTATTTTACTTTTGGATTATTTTATTATTATTTCTTTATTTAATAATTAACACATTATTTTTCATATAAGACCATTAATTAAATATTTACTATACGTAATTTTTTTAAATGTAATATAATATTTTAAAAATATATATTATTTAATATATACTATTTTCATCTCGAATTAATAATATTTTAATTTCTTTTTAAATTTTCATCACTATAATATGATTTGATATTATTATTAATTGTCACTATGATGAATGCACAAAATTAAAATGATAAGATGAAAATTTTAATTTAAAGATACAATACATAACATAATAATTTAAATACGAGATAAAACAATACATAACATAATAATTTTATAACAACAATTTTGGTTGCAATTTATGTCCACTAATTTGTATATTATATAATATTTATTTGTAATTTATGTTATTTACAAATTTAGAATAAAATAAAAAAATGAAAAAATGAAAAAAATAAAATTTATATTACATGAAAATTATACAAAGTAATTATTTTTTTTAAAAAAAGAAAATTATATTATTAAATAAGAAAATAAGAATGAAATAAAAATAATAATATAATATTGAGAAGAGAAAAAGGATTCATTTTTAGATAGTAAAATAGAGAATTGAGTTGGAGATGAATGTCTGAAAAAATAGAGAACTCTATATTTGAAGAGTAAAATAGAGAATAAGGTTGGAGATGCCCTAAAAGCAACGTAACAAAAGAGAGATTTCCAAAATAGTTTCTTATTTTTGAGCTAAGACTCAAAGTGTTCTCTTTTCAATACATAGCATTAATGAACTCTCATTATTGTAATAATGATGCATTTTTAATTAGAGTTAGGCATGGTATGGTATATATCGAATCCTCATATTATATCAAAATTTTTGATATCGTGATTTTGGTATGATATATGATATACATTTTAATTTTTTTTGTTATTCGGTATGATATTTGGTATTTAAAGGTGACATACCAAAATATTGAATATCATACCAAAGTGTATATATATATTATTAAGAAGATACTAACAAATATGCAACATAGTATTAGTATAAAGTATAAACTAAATTTTCAAAGTTGAAGCCGTGACTACTCTATTTTTTATTGAAATGTATTTTAAATGTAATTAATTAACAAAAGGAGTTGTTTATACTTATTTTTCCAACATATATTTTTACATGTGTAATGTGTTAGTATGATACAATTGAAATATTTTTGAATTGTCAAAGTCATAATATTTTATTATACGAGTATATATTAGTCGAAGTTGAACAAACTATATTATCGATTTACCATACCACTAAATATTGAAACCGAACTTAAAAATATTGAACCATACCAAATGAATTTGGTATGGTAATAATATAATAATTTTAAAAATTAAATATCAAAATTACGATAACAAAGTTTTAAACACCATACAATGCCATGTCCCCTACTTTTAATCCTTTCCCAAATTTTAATCTATTTTTCAACATTAATTTTATCCACAATTTAAAGTATGGAGTAATCAATCATCTTTCTTTATAATATATAGTAGAAACAATATCTCCCTAACAATCTGTTTGGATCATTGTTACCCATTATATTGTATTATATCGTTACTATACCTATAATGTTTGTTTTGATTGTTACTTAAAATATATTGTATTGTATTTTTAAATTTTGTTGTTACGTAGCAATGAAAACCCCTATTTTATGGAACAATCGATTTGGTGTGTTCCACTTAATTTCTTTTTCCAATTATATCTTTACATAATATTTCAAAATACTATTTTACCCTTTATCTTATATTATTTAATTCTAGTCAAACCTCCTACCCTAGAATAATTAAGAATATTTTAGTAAATTTATAAATTACAATACAGTACGATACAATCAAATCAAACAATTAAAATGTTATTAAACAACAACAAACAATACAGTCTAGTCAAACATTGTATCTACCATACAGTACAATACAATACAATATATTATGAAACTATGGGTAACAATGATCCAAACAGAGTATAAGAGAAAATAAGAAGAGTTGTACGTATTCGTTATTTTGTATAATCTAAATATCATTGCAATTAATTAAATTAAGAATCTATCTTTATTTTTTTTAAACTAGACAAATAATATTGTAAGGAAATAAATTTTGTACTTAAACATATGAAATCTGAAGGCTAGTTTGAGGGTGGATCAAAATTGTATATTTATAATCTGAAGGACTATTATTGCTTAAAAAAAATAAAAAAATAAGGATGATTTTGAGTTTAAAGTAAAAAATAAGGGACTATTTTAAGTATTTTTTTTTCTCTACTAAAAAACTCCAAAACCCTCCCTGAGCCGTCATAAGTGAACTCCGGGGAGAATTGAGCTCCGTCGATGACTTTCTTAGATGCAACAGCAGCTTATCTCTCCGGTAAACATGGATGAATCTTAGTGAGGAGAAGGAGTGCGGGCTAGGATTTCGCTTTATTCTTCAAAAGAAAAGCATCTGTGCTGTTTTTACTTCTATTTTGGGGTCAGGTATTTTCGAGCTTCTGTAACTCTTCTTTGATTGTCAGATTTTGGTTTTTGGTGAAGTTCAGCAATCTAAAATGCTGATAATTATCATTATGAATAGGCCAATTTTAATTTCTAGCTATGAAAATTGCTCCGTAAGTGTAGAGTTTAGTTTTGGGCTCTTGATTAGATCAAGTGGATTGAGCACTTGGAAGTTGGAACTACTCTTTCTATTTTTTGATCACCGTGGTGTTCGGCTTAGTTTGTGTGCACTTCAACTAATTCCATGAGATTCCTGCCACCTGCAAGAGGTAACTATGTCCACAAAGGCTAGAACATATAGGAAGAAAGTACTATAGTTTTGTCTCTGCTGGGAATTGAGGAATTGAACCTGAGACATCATGGTGTTCAACTCACTTCATTGACTATTAGGCCCACACATAATTGTTCCAGAAATCACATGTTTGTGGAGAATTTGACCTTATTTGAAATATTCTAATTAACTACCTCTGTTATTATCATTTGCTTATAGCTAGAACAGAGTTTAATGTTCAAGATACTTGACAATGCAAAGTTTTTGAGGGACCAACACAGACCTGTTTATGGAATAAATTTGCATCTAATTTCAGGCAAAACATAGAGGAAAACTAGAAAAAATGAAAGGAGAAAAGTGATTGAAATGATAATTACTGGACTAAAAAACATGAATTTCGTAGGTAAGTTGTGTGAACGTTTTAAGAGAAAAGCATACATCTACATTCAGTTTTAAGGAACTAACTAAAAGAAAATAAAAGATTAAGAGGAGAATCATTTCCATGCACTCTTAATGAAGTGTTTTTCCCTATTTGGGAAGTTTGTGGGGGCAGCGGGGAGGTGTAGCCTTCCATGAAGCCCATTGTAGGGTTCTACAAAAATGGACAACATGCACGAGCTTTCCCAGGATGATTTGGACTGAAAGACAATGTAAGTAAGCCAACAATCATAAAAACTACTGCCACTATTTAGATTTCATTGGTAGAACTGCTTCTCTAATCTCTACCAATGGAATGGATTATCCTTCTGTGAAAGATAGCTTCAAACACTTCCCCTAAAACTGTAGATCATACCAAAAGTATCAATGAGTTCTGTAACTTAGAGTAACAGCTTCCTCCCTTAGCATTTATAAATGTCGTAAATGAGGTGATGGGATAAATTGGCGTAATGAGTATAACTCATTGCAGCTCTTCTCCAAATTTATAGAATGAGACATCAGAGCAAAAAATGATGATTTTGTTTCTCTCTTTCAAAATGATATTGAAAGGATATTGTCGAAGTGCTTACATAACAAAGTGTGTTGAGAAGCCTATGACACATTATGCTTTTACTCTTTGGTTTGTGAACTATCTCCAGATGTGGAAGTTCAATTATCCATTATTGATAGACGATTTGCATTCAGATCTTTAGTGAATGTTATTGCTGTAATCCTTCATTCTCGAATAATAGGTGTTATGATATGCTACTAAAAGTTAAATTGTTGTGTATATCCAATGTGCTACAACTGTCGAGACATTGTGTGCCAGGATACAGTAATAGTAAATACTAAAACTGTAATATGTGTTATCTTTGTGCTTATATTTATGTTTATGTTTGTTATGTGTACACTCTTTTCATATTGTTATGACCTTGAAAAAGATCATCTTACAGCTTTCTCTAGAATCTGTATTCCTTTTCTCCTAACAGCTCATACGACAATCATAGGGCAGCAAACATTCTTAATTCATTATGAAAAAAGTCTTGAAAACCTCAAAAAGTAGAAGCACTTTCTGTATACATGTCGAGTAGTGGTTTGTATCTTTTTTGTATGTCTGCTAAAAGCTTCAGAATGAAGAATCATTAACTAGTGATTTTTTAATTGTCTAACTGGCCTTTGGAAATTTCAAGTTAGAATTCTAATATTCACACTCTTATTAATATATTTTCCTTTTAGGTCCTTGACTAACGACATATTTCAAACATAGTCTGTGTCATTCTCAAGTAGCTATAGAGGAATGGCTTCATCAGCAAAGACACCAGCTCTTGACAAGCCTAACCCAGCTGAAGATTGGACTGTTGTATTGTCTCGTCGTGGAAAACATAAAAGAAATTTTCATAAAGTTATCATTCACGAACGGCAAAAACAAGAACAACTGTGGACTCCAGCAGATATTGAGACCAATCCAGAGAGAGAATCTAAATTGATGCAGAAAATACAAACCTGCATTAAGAAACTCGAGAGCTCTTCCTTCTGGTTGAAACTTTTGGATCAGTTACAAACCCCTGAAATATTTGATAGGTTTCTAAAAGCTTTGGGCTCAGAAGGAAAGATGCAGATGGTAATATATGGAATTGGTAGCATAGAATCGTATGAGCCTCCTAGATTACAGCTTAGTCTTGCAATCTTAATGAAAAGAATGTTTAGTTGGATTGGGGAGGTAGAGGTATTTGATCCAGTGATCTCTCTGGCAGAATCTAGGGTGCTGACAGCTCTCGGTTGTTCTGTCCTAACAGTCAATGAACAGGGTCGACGGCAAGCTTTAAAACCTACGATGTTCTTCATGCCACATTGTGATGCTGAACTATATGAGAATCTTCTAGAGGAAAATTGGAGGCATGATCTATTGAGTAATATGACACTGTTTGGAAACAGTTTTGAGGCGTATGAGCAACACGTGTCAGAGTGCAAAATCCTTAGACTTGCTGATTCTAGGAAGCATATCCTAGCAATCAGGCAGTTTGTAAAAGAGCTTCCCATTGATTCTAGGAAGCATATCGTAGCAATCAGGCAGTTTGTAAAAGAGCGTTCCATTGATCCTTTTTCAGATGATTTATTTCGTGCCTTCCATGGTTCAAGTTGGCATTTTTTCGACATTGATCCTCATTCAGATTTATGTGATGCTAAACCATGAACTCTTGTTTTCTGGATTGTACTCTTCATTGGAACTGAATATCAAATTTTTATTATGTTTTAGGAAAATGTTCTTTCTTCACCTTTTGTTTCCTCGGATTAATGCCTGTTGTCGAGCTCCCAGCCTTTCTGATGCATGACTGTTTCTTTATGTGCATGCCTTTTAACATGCCTCTTTTATCCTTTATGAACCTTGACGTTTCCAAATGAGATATATTCACGATTTTATAAGAAGTTGGGAGTTAAACATCCTATTTGCTTTACAATCCATTGCGCCTGTCTGATGTTTCAAAAGCAATGCTTGAATCTCACACATGGAGGTGGGAGAGGTGATGCTTTGTGTTCTTTTACTTCACGCTTCCTTATGACTATCTGGAAAAGAGGTGAGTGATAGTATATATCTAGCTTTTGCATCAAATGTTGTAAATTGCTTGAGCTAAGGGTCTATCGGAGTTAACCTCTCTAGCTTTTCCAGATTTACATTGGTATGTTGTTGTTGTTGTGTCAAATGTTGTAAATGCTGTCATGATGAATTGAATGGTAACAACCTTTTGAAAAACAAATGCTATGGTTGCTGTAGGTGGGATTTGATTATTTCAATTTCATTTGAATTGTAATTTGACCTTCTATTCCATCTGGACTAGAGATGGAATACGTATTAAGAGAGTTACTTGTACTGGTCCTTTTAAGTGATTTGATCATGTAAATGTCCCAAATCCATGTCCCGTATTTTTGCGATTTGGCCTAACAGGTCTTGCGACTTTGTTCATCATCGAATACAAAAATGTGCATGTGATGTGAACTTGGGTTATCATCTAAGAAGTTTTTTCTGTTTCATCTCCCAATTCGATACAAGATTTGTCTAAGGTGTCATGTGCATTCTTACTTCAAAAGCTTGCTGTTGTAGAAGCCTACTAGTCCTTTTCTTTGATCCATCCCTTGATATGCGTGCCACCATAAATATCTTTTACACTGGGAAAAATGGTTAAATGTACCTTTCAACTTTGTGATTTAGAGCAAATATACTCCTTGTTGAAAAGATGGTGCATAAGTACCCTTGATGTCTAACAAATAATGCATATATACCTTCATCGTCTAACAAATGGTGCGGTTAACAAATCTATTGGATTAAATCTTTTTTTTCTTAAAATTGGATTTTAATTCCAAAAATGTCACATGGCTTCAAAAAATTACTTCACACATTTTTTATTCCATCCAGACTTGACCCAACAAAAAAAACTCAATCCCTCTTTTATTCAGGTAAAACAGAATCAAAATCACTCAAATATGAGATCACAAAATGAGGGAAATGCAACACTCTGAAGTACAAACAGTACATGACTCCAAGTAGTACCATACAACAACTTCACTATGGTAACTGAAAAGCAACATATTAACTTGCAGCTCAGAAAGAATACCATCGGAAGAAATGCTAATTAACTTCTACATTTCCAAAAATGTGTTGTTGATTTAATGATTTTGTTAAGCCTCTCGACTACATCTTTCATGGTTATTCTTGATTAAGAATACCATCGGAAGAGATGCTATCATGTAGGCTATGCAGATTTCACTTTTGGAAGTTATCTGTTCTTCCTTATGAAAAAGATTGGCATCCACAACTTCCATTATAGTTCTTGGAAATGCTCCCTTATCCACTACCACAGACAAGTGCTTAATAGAGAACTTTCATTCAAGAGAAACAAGTGCATTGGTATCAAAGCATTACATCTGCAGAACTTAGATGCAGAAATGGTTCTTGAAATGATTGAAGAACGCGTAAAAAATCAAGAACACATCTTTTATCCAAAAAAAACATTGTCATCAATGGGAGACAATTGTTCAACCCCGAAACAAAAAATGTCAGTTGATCTTAAGTCTTAAACATCTAACTCGTTAAATAGTTGAGGTGTCTGCAAGTTGTCCCAGACACCACCTCATAGAAAATGATGTGATCAAACAAATTAAATAACTAGATACTCCATGCTTCTTTCACTTCTATATTATTCCAAATCCATACCTCTTCTGCATTAAAGATGAAATAATTTTTTCTTTCGTAATGATTTTTTCTCACATTTTTACATTATTTTTACAATACACGGAGCATGCTTGGTGCAGATTCTAATAAGTCACAATTTTATTATGGCTTGTTTAGCTTTAAGTCACAATTGGTACTACATCATGCCTCTAATAATAGTTTCCAAGTAAAGTCTGCAGATTTGCCCCTTTTTAGTTAAAATTACTGCTGTTAAAGGCACAATAGGGGTATATATGAGCCACTTTCAGAACGAGGAGTATATAAGTTCTAAATGACAAAGTTGAGAGGTATATTAATTTTGTCATTTAGAGTTGATATTAATTACCAACTTGTCGTGATTATCGAGCAGTATGTATTATAGAGAGTTACTTATACTTGTCCTTGAAGTGATTTGATTATGTAAATGTCCCTAACAGAAGAAGGTAATGAATCAAATATATGAAGGAGAGGAAAAAAGACGCGGAAGATATATATATATTTTCAAGCTTGCAAACAGAAAGCAAAATAGTACTGCAACAAACACATACATAATTTTCAACACACTATAAACCATAATCACTTAAAAAAAAGTAAAACCACTCAAATATGAAATCACAAAATGAGGGAAATGCAACACTCTAAAGCACAAACAATACATGACTCCAAGTAGTACTATACGACGACTTCACTATAGAAACCAGGAATTAACTTTTATATTTCCAATAATGTGTTCTTGATTTTGTTAAGCCTCTTGACTACATCCTTCATGGTTATCCTTGACTCTGGCATTTCCTTTGTGCAATCTAAAGCCAATTCTATCAAGGAAATTATGCAGATTTCACTTTTAGAAGTGATTTGTTCTTCCTCGGGAAAAAGATTGGCATCCACAACTTCTATGATAGTTCTTGGAAATGCTCGCCTTATCCACTCCCTCAAGCAAAGATTTTCGTTGAATATCTCTGCATCAGTTGGTCTTCTTGTTGCCAAAACCTCCATTAGCATGATACCATAGCTGTAGACATCGCCACTAGTGGACACTATTCCTTCCAAGCCATATTCTTAAAAGAACAAAAGATGAAAAAAAATTATTCATCCAATATAACAACAAAACAAACACTTGCTTTTTATTTAGATTTTGGAAGGGCGTAGTTATAATTTGTGTAGTAAAAAAGAAAGGGACTAGTATACCTGGTGCAATATATCCTAGAGTGCCCAATGTATCGGTATGTGCCACGGACTTGCTTACAGCTAAGATTTTGGAGATTCCAAAATCACCAACATGTGCCACCATTTCTTCATCCAAAAGAACGTTGGCTGGCTTAAGATCACAATGAATGATATAAGTATGATGGCTGTGATGCATATATTCAACAGCCACAGCCACATCAAACATTATGGAAACCCTTTGAAGAAGGTTCAAGTTGCAATCTTCTTTGTACAACCAATTCTCAAGACTCCTGTTTGGCATATACTGCAGGACAAAGGCTCTAATGTATTCGCTAGAGCAAGTAGTAATCACCTATACAAGATTTCTGTGCCTAACATTTCTCATCACTTCACATTCAGTATCAAACATCTTGCATACTTCCTCATTTTGCAAATCTAGAACCTTTATTGCAACCACAATTCCGCTAGATAATGTACCTTTGTACACTGAGCCAGAACCTCCCACACCAATTAAATTTGATCCATCAAAATAATTTGTAGCTCTTTGAATCTCGTGATAAGATACTAATTGATGTGTCTTGACCTCCAGTAGCTTTTCCACGTCTTTGGACTTTCCCTTCTTTTGTCGTTTCATTATCCAAATTGAAGCAAGTAAGGATATTAGAAAGGATGAAGTAACCACTGGAATAGCAATTTTTAGCACAAGCTTCTTAAACTTTGATTGATGTCCAAGATTAGTGACAGCACAAGCAGGAACATCCAGTATGTGCATTCCACATAGGCCTTTGTTACCAAGAAATGATTGCAAAGTGGAATTTGGAAACACACCACCACTAGGTATTACACCTTCTAATTCATTTAATGAAACATTGATGGCTTTAAGGTACAAGAGTTTTTCCAAAGACTTAGAAATAGTACCTGACAAGGCATTTACAGACAAATCCATGATACTAAGCTTATTAAGTTGGCAAAGGATAATGGAATATGGCCTGAAAATGAATTGTTTGACAGGTCAAGAGACTCCAGGTTTTGGAGTTCCCCCAAACTGTTTGGTATCTTGCCCAAAAAGTGGTTATGGGAAAGATATAGACCTAAAATGGCTTTCAGTTCTCCAACATCCAGTGGAACTTCTCCCTGAATTCCGTGACACGTCTAGGTGGAGAAGGCCACTCATCTTCCAAAGACTCAAAGGAAGCTTTGATGCAAAATTGTTATATCTCAACGAAATATATTGTAGCATGCTAAAATTTCCTATACATGCTGGAATTTACCCAAAGAGGTCATTACCATCTAGAACTAATTGAACCAAATTAGATAAACCACATACCGCCTCTGGAGTATGTCCCTGCAATTTATTGTTATTTAGATATAGTCCTTGGAGTTGTTTAAGCTTACCGATCTCAGAAGGGATACTTCCTACCAAGTTGTTTCCAAGAAGGCTTAGAATTGTTAGACTGCTCATGTTGCCTATCCCTGTGGGGATGGGGCCATTGATGTATGCATATACTATTCCAAAGTGTTCAATAGTAGATGAAAGATTTCCGATAGTATCAGGCAAAATACCATTCAACTTATTTTTACGCACATCTAGATATTGCAACATCCTACAGTCCACCAAGGAATTGAAGAATCGCAACCATGCTCTCTTGGTTCATTGGTAAGTTGATTATTATCTAGGAGCAACTTTCGCAGCTGACGAAGATTTCCTAAATTAGTAGGAATAGTGCCTGTAAAAAAGTTGTTGTCTAGCTGCAGCAGCTCAAGCTTTGAAGAATTTGTGATGTATAGAGGAACTTCCCCTTCAAGCTGATTTTCTCCCAAGTAAAGTTCTTCAAGGTTCGGAAGAAGAAGACCTGAAGTGGCTGGAATTCTACCTGAGAGGTTGTTGAAATTGAAATCAATCATTTCCAAAGAAGATATGTTAAATATAGCCTACGGAATTTGACCAAAAATATTATAATTCTGGCCAAGGTTTAATTCCCTCAAGTTTGACAGCTTCCCTAATTCTGGAGGAACTCGCCCCACTATGCAATTGCTTGGACAATCCAGATATTGCAGAGTGGATATATTTCCCAATGAAGCAGGAAAAGTCCCACTTAGTGCGTAATCTCCGATATAGAACACCTCAAGCTTAGCTAAACAATCAATATTTTTGGGTATATCTCCAGCCATCTTGTTGTAAGATATGGACAACACTTTGAGCTCTCTGAGTTGGCAAATATTGGAAGGAATGATACCAGAAATTTGGTTCTTAGATATACTTAGATACTTCAGATTTGACACGATACTCCCTTCATCAAGCAAGAGAGGACCAGAAAGGCTATTGAGTGCCAGAGATGCGGTAAGTAGCGACGATATATTAAACAGTGTCGCAGGAATGGAACCGGTTAATTGGTTATCAGCCAAGGATAACTCTGCAAGTTGGCTAAGATTACCAATCTCCTTCGGAATGTTGCCGTTGATTCTATTATTGTACAAACTGAAGTTCATCAACTTTGTGGCATTTCCAATAGAAGGAGGGATTATGCCTGTGAGGCTATTGTTGGAGAGATCCAAGACCATGAGTTCGGGTACATACCATGACCCATTCCACATTTCACCACTGAGTTTATTGAAAGCCAATGAAATCTTTCGAACTTTCTGGTGTTGAAATAGGCTTGTTGGTATACTTCCTTGGAGCTGATTGTTTTGAATATCAATCACTTGCAAGCGAGGCAAGTGGCCAATGCCATAAGGGATGGCGCCATGAAAGTTGTTGTTCCCAAGATTAAGCTCTCCGAGAAAGGACAAATTGGCCAAAGACGGGGAAATTGTACCTCGAAGATTCAAACTAGAAAGATCCAAGGCTACAACCCTTTGCCTTTTTGGACTGCAAGTGACACCAAACCAATAGCAAAAAGAAGTATTGCTGGTCCAATTATTGGCCAAAAAATGAATAAGACTTGTAATAAGATTTCGGAAAGCTAGTAAAGCTTCTTTGTCTGTCGCATTTGAATTGGGCAAATGATACAGAAAATTGAACTAGAAAGAGAAGAATCAATAAGAAAATGTACTTGTCCATGCTGTTACTATGCACTGGAAGCAGAGTGCTTTAAAGGAATTTGGACAGTGAGATTTGTTTGTGTGGTATTTTTAAAGATAAAAGTTACATCATTATATAGCACCAAAACAAATAAAATGCTGAAAAGAATAGACTATAATTTCCAAAATGTGAAAACAGATTAATACTGAGGAGGAAAATAAGGGGTGTGTTAAGCATGGAGGACAACATTTTCCACAATATATTTTCTATTTTCTGATGTTTAGCCCGTCAAAATATATTGGAAAATATTTTCTCTAGGAAAACAAGTTTTGAGCGACATTCCAAGTTTATTGTCTCCTCCCCACTCACTATCGAGATGCGAAAGAATCCATATTCCCTATCTCGCATTCTCTACCCCTAAATTAGCCTAATTAGATTCAATTTCAACCGCCCAACCATCAATCCCCAACTCTTGACCATCTCACCCAGCTAGCCGGAACCTCACTCCCTATCCCACATTCCACCCTATTATGACATAATATTATAAACGCGCCCTTTAACTTGGCCTCAATTGATATTTGTGCTCTCCAACTTTAGATGTGCACAAGTAGGCAATTAAACTTTTATAAAGTTGAACAAATAGACACACATGTCCTACGTGACATAATACATGTAGGACATCATGTAGTACCGCAATTTGTCACGTAGGACATGTGTGTCTACTTATTCAATTATATACAAGTTCAACTATCTACTTATGCACACCCAAAGTTGAAGGGTATAGATGTCAGTTGAGGCCCAATTAAAGGGTATTTGTATTATGCTCCCCATAATATTTTGTTATATTTACATATAAATCATCTTGAGATAATAGTTTTTTGCTTATTTATCAAATACTAAAAAATAAGAAAATAAGTAAACAATCCACTCATTTTTCTAGAAAATATATTCTAAAAAAATATTTTCCTTCCTATCAAACACACCCAAGATTAATGTGAAAACACATTAATACTTAGGAAAAAAGAAAAAAAGAATATGTCCATTTTGCCTTGATAGTTGACATTAGTTGGGTTGTGTATCACAAAATGGACTAAAAGTCAGCTATTAATTTTCTTTATATTGTTAATTAGGGCCAAGTAAATCTTTCAAGTCAAGCTTATAAGGCTATGATACACAAAACAGAGTAAATATCCTCAATCTTATTTGGCACTTAGGCGTAGTTATTATTGAGACGGAGGGACTACTAAAACTATGGATTGCTAAAATAAATTATTTTTTCTTTTTTCTTTTTTAGTATACTCAGCTAAAACACATCACCGGACACCGGTGGAAAACAAAACAAAAAAGATGATCATATTTTTGTAGCATAGTTTGGTCTTATAGAAACATCAAAGAAGAAAATAACGGCAAAATACATAGGTAGACACTTAAAGTTGGTCTCAACTCCCAACTGTCAGCTGAGCATTCCAACTTATCAAATTTCACATAGACACGTCAACTCAACCCAAAAATGTCTCACAGATACCCGAAACTAGCTGACCAGATGCATGCATTTCAATCGCCAATCATGTGTCAAATGAATGAATTCCGATGTGATTGACAAGCAGCGGGGCATGGAACGGAGGTTGAATCAATCATCATCAGAATAATTAGGCCAAAAATTAGGATACATTCAGGGAAACTTAAGCTTCCATTGAAGAGAAACAAATGAAAGGCTAATGACACATGTCTAATACAAGAAAAGAGATCTTTTCCCTTATTTTAACCATAATTTCATAACAGCAACCCAACCCCCATTCTTTGTCTCCTCCCCGCTCATTTTCAACCCGATTCCATCACCATGTAATTGCACCCTCACCGTGTCGTCCATCTCCAAAATCACCATCAGCACTACTTCCATGTGATTGAGCTTCATTTTCAAAGCAATCTGTTTTATCACTTCTTATTTTCAAATTTTATAACACAATTTAGCTTTTGTACTGCCTGAAAGATTTTATCTTTTTTCTCAAATGTAGGAGAAGATGTAAATGTGTAGATGAGTTAATATATTCGATCGATTAGAACTCCCTACTACTAAGTTGGAGTTCTTTAAGTGTATATCTATGTATTCTGCAAGAAAATAACTGTACAGTTTCAAGCTGTGTCTAACTGTCTATAAACAAAAGCATTTGCTTCATTGATAGCCTGCTTTAAGATGTCTCTCAGTCTGCAGTTTTCTTCCCTTGCTGCTTTAGTTGTTTGTCCTGCTGATTTAAGGGACTCGTTGAGCTTAGTAGCTCGTCCCATTTCTTCAGCTTCGTTTGTACACGCGATGAGGCTTGTCTCTTTCCCATTCCAAGCCAATAGTGACTCCTCTGCCTCTAGTTTCAATCTCTCTGCTGTATTCCTGTGTAGTTTTGTTTCCTTTTTCGCTTTATCCAAAAACATTTTATTTCTGGCCTTAGTGCTTTTGATCATTAGTGCTTTTGATCATCTCTTTCATATTTGCAGCCTTTTTTTTCGCTAAGTTTCTCTTCCATCTCAGATTCTTCGGAAGCAACTTCCTTCAACGCTAATGCTAAATCATCTAAGGCCTTTGTGCTCTTTTCTTTCGCCTCCTTTGCCAACTTCATTTCATTTTTTAGCAAACTCATCTCATTATCCAAAGCTGTGGCTCCTCATTTCAAGAATGATTAATATAGCTGCCATTTTGCTTGGAACATGGGTCCAAGATTCAATCTTTTCATGACGAGAAGCAATCTTGAGCTTGGATTCTTCGAGTTCAATCTTGATTTGTTCAAATTGCCTTGTTTTTTTTTACTCTGATAACTTCTTGTTCTCCAATTCATCTTCTAATTCTAGAATTCACCTAAAATCAGAAAACCAATCCGTCGCGCGTATCTTGAATTCTATTACATGACTAAGTTCCTCTTTTCACTTTTCCTAAACTAGCATCTTTCTCTATCAACTTGAGATCACATTTTTTCGCCTTTTCGAGCTCCAACTTCAAGGAGTTGATACTCTTATCTTTATCCCAAAAGCTAGCTCACGAGAGAAGAATTGTCCAAGTCTAGAGACCACCCATCTCATTAACCATCGATGTAGACCCCCAAATTAAAAGTTGTCCACGCACCAGATGTTCAGCATTGGGCGTGAGATGGGGTCCCTAGGCTTGAGTGGGCTGTTGAAGAATGAATAAAGGTCCATATTGATGATTACTGAGATGAGTGGTCTTTTTATAAGACTTGAACAATCAGTCTCCCTAATGAGCTAACTTTTGAGGGCGTAAATTAGGTCCAAGACCTAATATTATTCAAACATAATTATTATGTGGATATTACAAACTAAAAGATAAACTAGAATGAGTATCATTTTTATCGTTTTAGTTTCATCGGATGTCCTATAAAAGGGTTAAGAAAATCATAATCCATAAATTAAGGAGAGAAGCTTCTAGAGATAAAAGTGTGACACAAATAAAATCTTAGTTCTTTTCCCTCCTACACAACTCAATAAACTCAACGTACAAAAACATAATTTTTGTACCATTGACTCATAAACACAAATTCGTTTCCCACTACCAAAGCATTTTTTGCACCTTTTTAAAAACAACAGTTTTCTTATATTATATAGATTTTTTTTCTTATATATATATATAACTTCTTCATTGAAAGCTACCCCCGCCACCCTTCATCTTCTTAAACATTTTTATCAAAATTTTCTACCTATATCTTTATCCTCTCATTATTCATATCTGATTTTGATCTTCAGAAAATTAGATTTATCTTTCAACTATTTCTATCATATATCATATATTTATTTCATTTCCAAGATCGATTGTTTTTTATCGCTGGCCTTCATTTCGATTCTCCTTAACATACATTAACCTTTTGGTTTTGTAGGCCACTTACAATTTTTTTTAGTTTTATGTCTGTTTTACGAGAAATCTTCATTTCTACACATACAAGATCTAAAAAGACCAGGTGGTCAAGAGATTTCATTTCTACACATACAAAATCTGAAAAGACCATATGGTCAAAATATCTTCATTTCTACACATACGAGATTTGAAAATACCAGGTGGTCAAGAGATCTTCATTTCTACACATACGAGATCTGAAAAGACCAGGTGGTCAAGAGATCTTCATTTCTACGCATACGAGATCTAAAAATACCAGGTGGTCAAGAGATCTTAATTCCTCGTTCCCTTTTGGATCATTGGTATATTATTGTTAAGAAATAACCCCTGAATTAGAGAGAGTTTTTTACTTTATGATGGATCATCATCATCATCATCATCATCATAGGGAAAATGAATTTGAATATCAAGAAATCCAGAAAGCAAAGACATCATCAAAATTCAATAGATCAAGGACTATACATAGCCCGAGAAACTCGGTTGAATTCCCCGAAAAGCCCTTGTATCTCTATCCTTCTCCTCATTCGATTGAACGTAATGGATCTATTAAAAAGCTTCATTGCTCACCTTTAGGATCCATGGTTGGAACTTCATTCAAAGGAAAAGTGAAAAAGTTATATTCAATTTTCGATTCTCGTAAGGAAAATCATCGATCCTCGATTCCAAAACCTCAAACCAAGCATTCAAAGCCATTGATTTCGAACACTCTGTTATTGCCCGGAACAGAGGATCGTGTGGTAATTTACTTCACGAGTATACGTGGAATTCGAAGGACATTCGAGGATTGTTACACAGTGAGAATGATATTAGGAAGCTATCGCGTTAAAGTCGATGAAAGAGATGTCTCGATGCACATCACGTATAGGAAGGAATTACAAAATGTTATAGGTGAGAAGAACAACAATAGTATTGTGACATTGCCTCAAGTTTTTATCAAAGGGAAATACATTGGAGATGCTGAATTGATCAAGCAATTGAACGAAATTGGCGAATTACCGAAGTTATTAAGAGGGATTCCTTTAAGGCCAATTGGTTATATTTGTGAAGGTTGTGGGGATGTACGATTCTTGCCTTGCTCGAATTGCGATGGCAGCAGGAAATTTTTCGATGAAGATGAAGGACAAGTTAGGAGGTGTCTTATTTGTAATGAGAATGGATTGATTCGATGCACGCTTTGTTGTTCTTGATCTACATAAATTTGTGAGATGTATTTTTAACATGTTCGTTGTCGCCTTATAGTTTTTTAGTTTGTGAGGCAAAGACGAATTCAGAATTTTAAATGAGTGAGGTAAATGTAACTCTTTTGTATCAACAGGTGGCGTTTAATTAATATAAACTATCTGTTACTATATATTTTGAAATTGTATGGTTGTGAAGAATGTAGATAGTGTGCAATGTAGTTTCCTGATCTTGATATCTTTGAAATTTGAAGTTAAGGAAAAGGTTTCTATCTACGGAAAAAAGTTCAAAATTGCTCCTGAACAATATGAAATAGAACAATTTTCTCCTCCGTTAATAGTTGGGGCTATAGGCATGTTCGCCATTACGAAAGTGGTGTATTTGTATGTATTTTCAAAATCCAGCAAACGGAATCATTACAACCCTTCATCTGGTTGTATGATACCCTGAGTGTTTGTGCCTGTCAATTAACAAACTTTTGCATAGAGTTATCTTATTTATGAATACTTAGCAACTAGAAAGATGTTATTATTTAACATTTGTATTCACAATCTTCGACTTGCAAAATATAGAGCGTCAAAATAAAACCCTAAAATCACGAATATTTATAAATCCGGACATGATTGAAAATTTCATGAAACCAGAATGTATACAAATTGGATTTGGATATAGTATTAATTTGTCAAGATTTTTTTTTTTTTTTTTTTTTTTTTTTGTGTTATGTTTTTTTTTTTTTAAAGTTCAATTGTTAAGAACCAAATGGTACTTCAATTTGCGATTGGAGTACCGACCCAATAGGGAATGCATTCTCGAGAGAGGAAGCTAATAGTTGACCTCCAACAATAGGTAGATGGAGTGGACTACGATGGATATGGTGATATCAATATTTATTTCACACTTCCTCTCATCAGCTTGAAACAAATATCAATCAAGACTTCTTCAGAGTGGACCGATAGGACATGCATTTTGATATTGTTGTATCATATCATTTCAACAATTGAACTTTTCCAATAATGATTATTCTATCTAATATTGTCATAATACTAAATAATTTCATTCATTTAACTAATTGAGAAAGAATTTGCAAATTGATAAAACCTAGTAGACTTCTTTTGAGACTTCAACTCTCACATTTCAAGGAAAAATGCTCTAATATACTACCAGAAAAAATTATAGGTTTTCCTTTTGGGACTTCAACTTTCACATGAAGGGATCCTAATTCATATTGTATCAACACAAACTTGCGGAGGAGTGAAAATTTACCACAATGCTAACATAGTGACGTAATACATAAACAAACACTTAAATTTGACCTCAATTGGCAAGTAATCACTCGATTGCTTTGAATTGTCTTTTCTTAAACAAACACTTAAATTTTACCTCATATAGCAGGTAATCACTCAACTGCTTTGAATTATTTTTCCTTGAACGGCTCTACACCTTATACTTCAGATAAGAAACTCCAAAAGTTGGAATACTTTAGGTTAGGTGTGTTTTTGATCGTTAGCTACATAATAAACTATAAATAAATAAAATTAATTAACCTTTGGCTGCTTGCTAAATAAAAAGGCGCGGTTTTTGACATTATCGTCGACAAACAGAGCTTTGCTAGGGTTTATCCATGGAAGCAATGATGGTACCTTGGTCCGATCTTCCGAAAGAACTTGTTGAAAATATCAGTAAATTTCTCCACTGCAATATTGACATCCTCCGCATCCGTGCAGTCTGCAGTTCATGGCGTTCAGCACTTCCTCCCAATTTCGATAATTTCCCTTCTTTGCCTCTCATCAAACTGCCTATCCCAGACATGATCCACGGTTATCATGAAGAATCTGAGTTTTATTTAATTGAAAGCACTGTTTATCTTTTCCAACTTCCTCATCCTCCTTACACAGGCTGGTTGGTGAAGATTGTAAAAACCCTAGATGGAAAATTACAAATTTTGAATCCTCTAACCGAAAGAGAAATTGAGGATGTGCCTGATGATATGCCTGAGAAATTAAATTTACTAGATTTTCGTGTTTCTCAAGTTTCAAAATCCTATCACGTCCAATGGGTAATAAACTTTCGCGAACTTGAATATGATGTAGGGCATCTTTTTGAGAAAATCTTGCTTATTTGGAGTGATCAAACCAATCATTTTTCTCTAATGGGAATTAGTATTCGGGATCAATTATTTTGTTTAAAGTCAGGGGATGAGGATTGGACGACCTTGAAAGATCTCAGTAAGGTCGTCGATATTATTGTGTATAAGGGGAACTTTTATGCTGTTGATATTTATGGAGAGACCATAAAGTATGATCCCTCATCGTTTAACGAGACCAACGTATCTTCCAGCATAAAGATGTTATCTTCCAGCTTATTTAAGGGGTGGGTAGTAAGAAACGACTGGTGGAATCAGGTGGGGAGTTGTTTCTAGTTGATATCTTTTTAGATATTGATGTTAAGAGGGAATTGCAAGGTTCTGGACCTTTATGGTTCAATCCCATGGAAATTAAAGTATACCGGCTAGTTGAAGAACAACATGAGTGGATTGCAGTGCATACATTGGGTGATCGAATTTTTTTTGCTGGTGACGATTGTTGTTTCTCTGTTGCTTCATCAGATTTTGGTGATCAGTGTGCAGGAAACTGCATTTACTATGATAATGGAGGTATAATTGTGGACATCTTGGGAGTGTTACTGCCAGAGCGAGAGAACTATGATGACGACTTTGAAGATGACTCTGCATTTGGTGTAAGTTGTAGTTATCCATTTCCTGGAGATGAAGGTGAAGGTGAAGGTGCTCCAATTCTTGTTGATGGTGGTGTAAGCAGCAATGACGACGACGACGACGATGCTCCAATTCTTGTAGATGGTGGTGTAAAACTTAGCAACAATGGCGATGATGATAACGACAATGAAAATGATGACAATAACAATGAATCTCCAACTCTTGTTGATGGTGTTGTAAAACTTAGCAACAATGATGGCAAGATTGACAAGAATGACTTTGGTGGCAAATCATCTGGTGGTCTTAGCGAGGAAGTGAAACTTAGATATAAAGGATTGCAAGGTCATCACACAGGTATCATTACCTTACAAGATGGTAAACTTGGTTCATTGTTATTCTTCCTCGAATATGCAGATATTTTCTGGCCACCTCCATCTTGGCTTTATACTGACGATCAGGCAGCTTCATCAGACGCTCATCACTAAGTTTACGCCTCAGATGTTACCTTTTTCTATTTGATATTACACTGGCTAATGACCTGAAGTTTTAGATGTTTTGTTTATCAAACTCAATGCCTTTCTTTTATTCACAATCCTTTTTTAATTTACTCTTTGGCACTATATATGCCCTATTTTTTTGAATTTTCTTGGTGGGAATTAAGTTGATTATCCTTTGGAATTATATACTTGCTTTGTGTCATTTTTGTGCTAAAGCGTACTCTTATTATAATGCTCTTGCACTTGGGCTAATTAACTGAAAAATCTGCTCAGAAATACAACAAGTCCACACATTAATTCCTGTAAACTTTGAACACTACCCTGTAAGAGTGTAAGCTTTAGTTATCACATTGTTTGGTTGTTGTTATTGCTTCTTGTTTTCTGAATGCTATGTTCTGTTTTCCCTATCGTTTGCTTTGTCCTCTTCACTTATGAACTTTTTAAGGCATAATGTTCTAAAACTGAATTTCTGTTCCAAGGCACAAACCATACATAAGTTCAGTTTTTTGCAATTTCATACTACTGAACTAAACCTTGCCATTCATTTTCTTTGTTTTTCTCTCTTAGAAAGGTATTATACTAGCTAGTTTAAATTCTATCCATTTAGACGTCATAGTGATGTACAGTGCATCCAATCTGATGTTTTTTTTTTTTCGAACTAGGAGAGAATTCGCAATCGCTATTTTTTGGGTTTGTACCGGGTAAATCCACTCTTGTACAATAGCTTGCAAACTACTCAAGAGATTTAAACCACATTAGGCAAGTGCAATGCGATGAGCTCAATTGAGAAGGTACCCAAATTCTTTGACAATCATTATAAAACCTTGAGTTCCAACAAGATCAAAATCAAATACACACACAAAAAAAAAAAGAAAAGAATAAAGCACATAAAATCCATTGGTAAAAACAAAAATCAATAAAATTACTACAAAATCAAATTCTAAACAAAGTCCCAAATACCACTAAATTACGAAATTAATTAAAAGAAGATAAAAGAAATGATCTGAATCATTAGTTTCATAATTTACTGAAATCAATAAAACTGCAATAAGGAAAAGCAACTGATTCGGAGCATAACAAGGAATACAATATCCTATTAGTTATAGAGTCCTTGATTAATAAGAAGTATAGTTAATAAATAATTCGTTACTAATTAATGTTTTTATTTTCTCATTTGGATATTAAATATGTTATTCAACTTTGTTATTCTTAACTGCGATTGGAAAAAGCTTTGCTAGGGTTTTATGATGGAAGCCATGGCTCCTTGGTATGATCTTCCTATAGAACTTGTTGAAAGAATTAGTAAATTCGTCAATAGCCATATTGATATCCTTCGCATTCGTGCAGTTCATGGCGTTCAGCATTTTCTCCTAATTTCAAAATCCCCAAATCTCAGTTTCCCATCAAACTGCCTTTCCCCAATGACCTATTCTGGCCTTATAATGACATATCTCATTGTAATTTAATCGAAAACACAATTTATCTTTTCCAACTTCCTCATCCTCCTCACACAGGCTGGTTGGTCAAGATTCTAAAAACATCAAATGGAAAATTGAAGATTTTGAATCCTCTAACCAACAGAGTAATCAATCATTTGCCTGATCAGAAATTGAATTTACCAGATTTACGTTTTTATTTAATAAAATCTTGCCTATTTGGAATGATCAAACCAATCATTTTTCTGTAATGGCAACTAGTATTTTTGATCACTTATTGTGTTTTAAGTCAGTCGATGAGAAATGGAGTACCTTGAAAGATCCCACTAGTAAGATTGTTGTTAGTGTGTATAAAGGGAATTTTTATGCTGTTGATACTTATGGAGAGACCATAATGTATGATCTCTCCTTGTTTAACGAGACCAATGTATCTTCCACGGTAGAGATATTTAACGAATGGGGTAGTAAGAAACGACTGGTGGAATCAGGTGGGGAGTTGTTTATGGTTGATATGTTTTTAGATACTGATGTTAAGACGGAGTTGCATGGTTCTCAACCTTCATGGAAAAGTCCCAAGGAAATTAAGATTTACCGGCTTGATGAAGAACAACATGAGTGGATTGCAGTGCATACATTGGGTGATCAAATTTTCTTTGCTGGTGACGACTGTTGTTTCTCTATTTCGTCA
Source organism: Solanum pinnatisectum (assembly GCA_035578085.1). Taxonomy (NCBI): domain Eukaryota; kingdom Viridiplantae; phylum Streptophyta; class Magnoliopsida; order Solanales; family Solanaceae; genus Solanum; species Solanum pinnatisectum. The sequence goes on along the minus strand of CM069086.1, from coordinate 6,971,039 downwards.
TCAGATTTTGGTGATCAGTGCAGAGGAAACTGTATTTACTATGTGAATGGAGGTATACCTGTGAACATCTTGGGAAATGACCTTAGCGAAGAAGTGAAACTTAGATATACAGTAAAACCTCGATAAAGTAATATTCGATAAAGTAATAATCTCGCTAAATGAATATTTTTCTCTGGTCCCGACTTGGGCCAGTTATATTAGAGTAATATTCTAGCTAAATGCATTAGATAATAATTAAAAATAAAGTATTAAAGGCCCAGAAAAAATATAAAGTAATAATTACTAGAATACATCAAGAATTTATATATATTTAATCAGTCAATAATTCTAGACCAATAACTATTTCTTTTTAAAATATGATTCTATAGTTGATTGTTTTTTCTTCCCACCAAAACCAAAATTAATCTTTCAAATGATGAGAAGTCATTATACTTGGATTATGATTTTTAAACATCTAGCTTTTTCCTTTTATAGTTAACATAAAATCTTTTCATATTCTATATACATGAATACAATTAGAAACATTAAACTTCACTAAATTCGTTTAGCTTTCCTAAATTTAAATAATAAGTATGCAAAGACTACACTTTTTAGTTTCCTAGATTTAAACTTTTGAAATTCTTAATTCAAATATTTTTTTTTTCTTTCTTCTGGCACATATTGCAAAATACTCTCTAAAATAATAAATATTTATTTATCGATAAATAAATATTTTATGCATTTATCGATAAACTAATAATCTCGATAAATGAATATTTTTTTTCGGTCCCAAGCATATGCATTTATAGAGGTTTTACTGTAAAGGACTACATGGTCAACACACAGGTATCATTACCTTACAAGATGGTAAACTTGGTTCGTTGTTATCCTTCCTTGAATATGCAGATATTTTGTGGCCACCCTCATCTTGGCTTTATACTGGCGATCGGGCAGCTCGTCAGACACTCATCACTAAGTTTACGCCTCAAATGTTGCCTTTTCTATCTGGTATTTAACTGGCTAAAGATTTAGATACTTTGTTTTTGAAACTCAGTGCCTTTCTTTTATTTAGACACCCTTTTTAATTTACTCTTTGGCACTATCTATGCCATACTTGGTGTAAATAAGTTGATTACCTATGGAATAATTTAGTTGCTTTGTTATATTTTTGTGCTAAAGGGTACTCTTGTGCAAGTGTAGCATTGTATCTACTCTTTTGTGTGACAAGTGACATGTCTTTTAAGAGATGGTGCACAAACTACTCCCTTTAATAGCCTACAGTAATCTCTGTGTAAACTTATGTCTTTCGAGCTGAAAAGAAAAGTGAGTCTGATAGATTTGATCTTATTCAAACTCAGTTATCTGAGAATTCGCAAGCCGCCTATACCTCAATTTGAAGCCTATAGTAAACTCTGTTCCTTTCTATTCTATTAAGTTAATGTTCCTCCCCCTGTGTCTCCCCTTGGCTTATTTAGGATTAATAATACTCAAATGATTTGAATGTATACAGGGGACGAACCGTGACACATATTTGGTGCTTGCACATTATCTCTGTTATGCATTTCGTCAAACATTAGGATATGTGGCTTACTGTCTACAGGACAGCATCATTAACATGATTATAACATGAACTATCAGCATCTCCTCCGGATGTCATTGTTCCTTTCTCTATTATTTCAACATCTCCTTTTGAAACCTGCTTTGTATTGCTTGACTTGAACCGCGGGTCTTTGGTAACAATCTTTCCGTCTTCACAAGGTAGGATTAAGGTTTGTGTACACATCACCCTTCCTGGACTTCACTTGGGATTACACCGTGTATGTTGTTGTTGCTGCAATTGTATCTCAGCACCAAATTTAGTGATACAGAGAAATTGAAAAACAGAAATCACCAAAAAGTTTCCTCCTAACTGATCCAATGGAGTTTGATCATAGTAGGAACCAAGATACTTTTTGCACAATCCCTTGAGATTATCTTCAAGAGTTCCATCACCTCGATCTTACTTTTTCTCTTGCTGGCCCATTGTTCGATCCATTCAAAAATCAGGATGATAACTTCTCATCAATGGGTGATCAAGATTTCAACTTTGATTATGAATGGTAGCACACTTGTCATGAAGAATTTTGACTTGAAGCCTATCAACTAGCAAGCACCAAACTTAAAACTTTCTATTCTACTCTTCCACAACATTCCTTAACTTTGCCTTCTTCTTCCTAATGGACACAGTCATGCTTCCTCTTTAGCGAGTTAGGAAGTGGTCTATCCCTATATTGCTCAGACTCTTTAGAAATGTCAACGGGTACATGTCTGATTGATCTCCAAAAGTAGTGTATTTGTGGAGAATCTGACATGAGTGCGGCATTAGAGTCCACACAACTTAGGTCTATCCTAGTTCACCATGATACATGTGATCTTGGGACTAATTAACTGGAAAATTCTCTCAGAAATACAACAAGTCCACACATTAATTCTTGCAAGCTTGGATACTACCCTGTAGGCTTTGGTTATCACATTGTTTGATTGTTGTTATTGCTTCTATTTTCTGAACGCTATGTTATGTTTTTCCTATTATTTGATATGTCCTCTTCACTATGAACTTTTTAAGGCATAATATTCTAAAATTGAACTTATGTGCCAAAGCACAAGCTATGCCTTGCATGCCCCATAAGTCAATTTTGGAATTTTATGTCTTAAGAAGTTCATAATACTGAACTTTGGCTCCAAGGTACAAGTTATGCCATCAAAATAAATTCGCAAGACACAAGTTATGCCCTATAAGACATAACTTCTTATAGTATAATGTTATAAAACTGAACTTATACCGTATAAATTTAGCTTAAACTTTATTTGATTAGTCAATCTTACCTCGTAATGGATAAAGATTTGAAATAACTATATATCTTCAAACCTAATGGATTAATAAAGATTATACTAAAGATAAAGTGGTACGTTTCAAACCAACCATTCATATTTCCCGTTTCTCTTTTAGGAAGGTATTATACTAGCTAGTTGAAGTTCTATCCATTTAGACGCCATAGTGATAATATAGTGCAGTGTGATTTCATTTTTTTTTTTAACCCCGAGGAAATCCACCATCCCTATTTTTTGGGTTCGCTCTAAGTAAATTTGCTCTTGTATTTTTTGGCTCGCACTAAGTAAGTCTGCTGTTGTACAATAGCTTGTAAATCACATGAGATAGAAACCACATTAGGCAAGTGTTGTGCGAGTGCAAGACCGTCTCGACCATAAGACCACTAAAACAATTACTTAGGGTTCCGAAGTTTGTAGAACCCCCATTTCTCTCTATCTCTCTCAATATATATATATATATATATAAAAATTTGAAAAGAATGTTGCAGGATTTGAAGATAGAAATTGCGAAGCTCAACAAATTTTTGAGTTGATATTTCTTACATGTTAACTGAGAAGAATCCAAATAAAGTAGACAACTACTTTATGAATAATAATGAACTTATTTCTCTTCGAGAGAAGTTTAAAAGTACAATGATGATTCATATGAATATTATTTTCTTAATTGTCTGTTATATACTCTCTCATTTCCAATCTATGTGAAGTAGTTTAATTGAGCATAGAGTTTAAGAAATATGAAAAATTTTGCAATGTTTTAAAATTATCTTAAAATAAAGGCATAATACATAAATATGACTCTTAACTTGGCTTCAGCGAACAACTATGCCTTCCAACTTTGAATGTGCTCAAGTAGGCACTCAAATTTATATAAAATTGAACAAGTAGATACAAGTGTCCTACATGACACAATACACGTAGGACGCCATGTAGGACACAAAATTGTCATGTAGGATGAATGTGTCCATTTGCTCAATTTGATACAAGTTTAAGTGCCTACTTATGCACATCCAAAGTTAAAGGTCATAGTTGCCAACTGACGTCAATTTAAGGGTCATGTTTATGCATTATGCGTAAAATAAATAAATTTTTAAATAGAAGATTATATCTTTTGTGGACTTTTTGCCAAATAAATGGGCCCAACATTGAGAAAATGTTGATAACGTTGTTAAATATTTGTCATTCTTTTTGAGTTTGACTAAAAATAAAGAAAAGTTTGTCATAGAAATTGAGATACATGAAATAATTTTTAGGAAAAAGGCATAGATCCCCCCCTCCCCCTTAACCTTTTCCGAGAAGTCGAATACACGTGCAAATTACACACATTTACTACTTAAAAGTGAATGATTTTTTTAAACTAAAAATAAGAAACTCAAATAATGATAAGCAAATAGCTTCATAAGGAGGATGTTTAAAAGTCAAATTAGGCATTGAATCACAGAATTCAAAAAAGATCACGTGTAAGAAAAATCAAATATAATATGAAATTTGATAGAAGGATCATATATAGCCTTAAATGAAGTTTTGTAAAATAAAGATATAATGCATAAGTATTTCTCTAAACTATGACCGAAATCCAAAAACATACCTAAATTTAGTCAGGTCCTATTATCCCATAAACTACTTTAAAATAGAATAAATATATCCCAAAAAACTAACATGACATAGAAAATATGCACACCCTTTTGAAGGCAAATATTAACTTCTATATATTACCCCATCTGCCCCCCTCCCCAAATTCATTTATTCTTGTGCATCTTTTGTTCTGATGTGATAAGTTGGTTAAACATGCGTCTATCACGTGTGTAAATTACTACTACGCAGAAATGGAAAGACAATTTAAAAGTCCACTTTATTTCTTCGCTATTGCTCGTAGCTGCGATTGGAAAAGAGCTTTGCTAGGGTTTTATGATGGAAGCAATGTGCAGGGAAAGTAAAATGGCTTCTTGGTCTGATCTTCCGAAAGAACTTGTTGAAGAAATCAGTAAATGCATCGACACCCATATTGATATCCTCCGCATTCGTGCACTCTGCAATTTATGTCGTTCAGCAATTCCTCCCAATTTCAAAATCCCCAAACTGAACTTTCCCAACAACATGACCGAAGGTTATCATGAAAAATCTAAGTTTTATTTAATTGAATGCACAGTTTATCTTTTCCAACTTCCTCATCCTCCTCACACAGGCTGGTTTGTCAAGGTTGTAGAAACACCAGACGGAAAATTACAGATTTTGAATCCTCTAACCAACAGAGTAATCAAGTTTGTGTCTGATGATAAGAGATTGAATTTACTAGATCTTCGGAATTCTCTAGTTTCTAAATCCTATCATGTGCAGCGGGTCTTAACCTTAAACCATAAATCTGTTTGGAGGTTTATAAATAAAATCTTGCTTATTTGGAATGATCAAAACAATCATTTTTCTCTAATGGCAATTACTGTTCAGGATCACTTATTGTGTTTTAAGTCAGAGGATGAGAATTGGACTACCTTGAAAGATGCCAGTAGTAAGATTGTTGATATTAGTGTGTATAAGGGGAATTTTTATGCTGTTGATACTTATGGAGAGACCATAATGTATGACCCCGTCTTGTTTAACCAGACCAACGTATCTTCCACTGTAAAGATATTATATTCGAGCTTATTTAACGAATGGGTAGTAAGAAACGACTGGTGGAATCAGGTGGGGAGTTGTTTTTGGTTGATATGTTTTTAGATACTGATATTAAGACGGAGTTGCAAGATTCTGAACCTAAATGGAAAAGTCCCAAGGAAATTAAGATTTACCGGCTTGATGAAGAACAACATGAGTGGATTGCAGTGCATACATTGGGTGATCAAAGTTTCTTTGCTGGGGACGACTGTTGTTTCTCTGTTTCTTCATCAGATTTTGGTGATCAGTGCAGAGGGAACTGCATTTACTATGTGAATGGAGGTATAATTGTGGATATGGGAGTGTTACCGCCAAAGTACTATCATGACGACTTTAAAGATTATTTGGTATGTGGTGATTATAGTTTTGTTTATGCTGATAATGATGACAAGATTGACCTTGGTAGCGAATCATCTGGTGGTCTTAGCGAGGAACTGAAACTTAGATATAAAGAATTATATGGTCATCACACAGGTATCTTTACCTTACAAGATGGTAAACTTGGTTCATTGTCATCCTTTCTTGAATATGCAGATATTTTCTGGCCACCCCCATCTTGGCTTTTAACTGACGATCAGGCAGCTTCTGAAAAAGTTTTCGCCTCAGATGTTGCCTTTTCTATTTGATATTCCATCTTGGTTTTATAGTGACAATCAGACAGCTTCTTCAGATACTAAGTTTTCGCCTCAGCTATTGCCTTGTCTGTTTTTAAAGCTTTTCCTATTTTTATTTTTGTATTACATTGGCTAATGACCTGAAGATTTAGATACTTGGTTTTTGAAACTCAATGCCTTTCTTTTCTTCAGATGCCCTTTTTAATTTACTCTTTGGCACTATCTATGCCATATTTGGTGTTAATTAAGCTGATTATCCTTTGGAATAATTTACTTGCTTTGTTACATTTTTGTGCTAAAGCGTACTCTTGTGCAAGTGTAGCATTGCATCTACTCTTTTGTGAGACAAGTGACATGCTTTTTAAGAGATGGTGCATAAACTAGATGTTAGCATGAATAAATAGCCTATAGTAATCTCTTTGTAAGCTCGTGTCTTTCGAGCTGAAAGAAAAGTAAATCTGACAGACTTGATCATAATCAAACTCTGTTATCTGAGAATATGCAAGCCGCCTTCACCATGTTCCTTTCTATTCTATTACGTTAATGTTACTCAAGTTGAAATGTATGGAGGTATAGTCTATTACTACTACAAACTCTTGAGCAGCTGAGAGTTGAACAGGCTTGTTCCCCTCCTGCTCCGCTTGGCTTATTTAGGATTAATACTACTCAAATGAAATCTATACAGGGGACGAACCGTGTCACATATTTGGTGCTTGCACATTATCTCTGTCATGCATTTCATCAAACATTAGGATTTGTGACTTACTGTCTGTTGGACAGCAACACTAACATGAAATTAGCATCTCCTCGAGATGTCATTGTTCTTTTCTCTATTATTTTCAACATCTCCTTTTCAAACCTGTTTTGTATTGCTTGACTTGAGCCGAGGTTCTTTGGTAACAATCTCTCCGCCTTCACATGGTAGGGATAAGGTTTACATTCTTCTTCTCATGCTTTACTCCTAATTGATCCAACGGAGTTTGATCATGGTAGGAAAAAAGATGTTTTTTGCACAATCCCTTAAGATCATCTTCACGAGTTCCATCACCTCGATCTTACTTTTTCTCTTGCGGGCCCATTGTTCGATCCATTCACAAATCAGGATGATAACTTCTCATCAATGGGTGATCAAGATTTCAACTTTGATTATGAATTCATGCCATTTGAGAAAAATGGTAGTGCAAGTGGTAGCACACTTGTCATGAAGAATTTTGACTTGAAGCCTATCAACTAGCAAGCACCAAACTTGAAACTTTCTATTCTACTCTTCCACAACACTCCTCAGCTTTGGCTTCTGCACATGTTGCTGTTTATTCTTCCTAATGGACACACATTCATGCTTCCTCTTTCATATCTGCACATACCTCCTACTATCATCAGTGTTGATTTTAAGCGAGTTAGGAAGTGGTCTATCCCTATGTTGCTCAGACTCTTCTTCAGAAATGTCAATGGGTGCATGTCAGATTGATCTCCATAAGTAGTGCATTTTTGGAGAATCTGACATGAGTGTGGCATCAGAGTCCACTTAGGTCTATCGTAGTCCACAATGATACATGTGATCTTGGGACTAATTACAAACCACAAGAATCTCTAATTAAGCTTAAACTTTATTTGATTAGTCAATCTTACCTCGTAATGGATAAAGATTTGAAATAACTATATATCCACAAACCAAATGGATTAATAAAGATTAAACTAGAAATTAAGTAGTACGATTCAAACCTTACCATTCATTTTCTGTTTTTTTTTTCTCTTTTAGGAAGGTATACTAGCTAGTTTAAATTCTATCCATTTAGACGCCATAGTGATATATAATGCAATGTGATTTTTATTTCTGTTTTAACCTCGAGGAAATCTACCATTGCTATTCTTTGGGTTCTCATTGAGTAAATTTGCTCTTGTACAATAGCTCATAAACTACACAAAAAGATATAAACCGCATTAAGCAAGTGTAGACTCAATTGAGAAGGTGTTGGCGGGGTCGGGATCTCTTATCTCCCTGAATATCACCTGATGCACCACCTCAACCAACTTTGCGAGTATGTAATGGTCATTTTGAAAGGGTGCCTCTTTAATAATATTTAACTTTACTGAAAATGAAATTTATTAGTGATTATCCACAATTTTGACATCAATTAACTATATACCTTTTTTTTTTTTAAATCCTATCTTACTTACTTTAGATAATTAAAATTAAGAAATCAATTAACCAATATATTTTTGTTTATCATGGATTTTTCATATGGACATTATATTCGAGGTTAATTAAGATTTAAGGGTCTATCCTCTTAACTCATAATTAGTTTGACTCTATGAGGAATTAAGCAAAAGATTATTGAATTAATCTATTTCTTGCTTGTACTAATTGAAGTATTTTGATTTAAGTAACTTGATAAAAGATAAAAACAAAAGCCACTTTTCAATCATAAAACAAAAGCCACTTTTCAATCCCACCAAAGTTAAAAGAAAAATAATTAATAAGACTTGCATCTAGTGAATTCATACTCAAAATCCTCTTCTCAATTTCACGATTATTTTAAAAAATTACGATAAATAGTTTAAGATGAAGAAAGCATAGTATTACTAGAAAAAAAAATAAAATAATTTGAAAAAAGTCAAAAGGGTCCCAGCTATCTCGGTCCTCACTTTATTATAATGCCCTTGCACTTGTAAATAGTTCAATCATGGTCTATATGCACTAATTATAGTCAAGTTCCATTGCCACTTTTATTTGGCTCCACACCTAGGATGCAGAAGGGCTGTAGTTGGCTATGGATACCATGATGGATCATTATTATCGATAAATCATCGGCTATGAATAGTTCCTCATAAGTTTGATTCCACACCTCTTGTTTCATTTATTGTATTACTGAATTTTACACTCCAAATATTCTGATTTGTAATTATTTTCTAGAACTATATGGTACACAAATTACTCTTTTTGTTATTATCCTCTAGAACTTGCTGACATGGCGGAGCTAGCATAGAGTTAGGGGGTTCATCCGAACCCCATTCGGCGGAAAATATTACTATTTATACATTGTTAACATTATTTTTTATGTATATATAGTAGATATCGAACTTCCTTCGATTAATTCGTGGTTTACTTCTTCCCCTTATTAAAAATCCTAGCTCTGCCACTGCAGTTGCTGGTACATTTACAAGCACTTCATTTTTCAATGTTAAATAAATATATATAATATTTTTTTCAACCAAAATAATAATAATTCTTATTAAAGTATCTTTCTAGTTGACAAACATATAATTCTTATCCACCTAGAAAAATAAATTTTCAGAAAAAAGTGAGAAAACTTATCCATATACCAATTGCCCCTTTACATTAATCAAGAGACGGTATATTATTTGAACATTATATCATATCACTATCAATCACCCTTTTTATGCTCCAATTCTAGTGCTTTTTTTGTAAATCTTCTTATCCTTTACTACAATTTTTTGTTATTGTCCTTTTATATCCACTATCAACATATATCACGTGAATAAACACGTGCAAATCAGAATTTAAATTTTATGAATTTCAAAGTTACTAAATTTTAAATTAATAATTTGTAAATATGTAATGATTTCAATTTTAAACCATGTATAAAATTTGAGCCAAATTAACTAAATTTAGTCGAACTCGAAGATCCGTGTGTCTTTTCTATTGATAAAATCTATGTACTAGATTTCATTCTTTTATCTTTTTTAAAGTGAGATAATAATATCAACATAGGTACAGTACTTTACAAGTGTACTCTTGTCCGTAAGTGGATAGGGTACTTTTATGAGAAACAAAAAAGTATAACAACAAATAAAGTAACATTAGTAAAATCGAAGAATCTTAGTAAATGAATTGATTAACTATCTAAATTTTCACTTCGTTAGTAATGTTATACGGTTTCCCACACTATTATCCCTTCAAAGAAGAGAAGAAGAATATAATCCAACAATTGTAGCTAAGAAGAATGATTCAATTTTTCAACAACATGTTGTTACTTTTCTTATTAATTATGATATTGACAACCTTTGTTTTCTCTATTTGTGTCTTCAAACAAAATTACAGCTAATTATAGTATATAATTAAGGAAAATGATTAGTACTTTAATTTAATACATAAATTGATACGTATACTTTACGGCTAATTAAAGATATATAACCTGAACATATTATTGCAATCAAAATATCATTATGTAGACACAAGATAACATTTGATCCAACAGGAGAGTAATCACTCAAGATTACTTAATCATAAAATATTGAAAATAATAGTCACCGTTCATAATAATATTTCACTATAATAATTATATATACTTTTTTATCAACATTGATCTTTCATGTTGTTTCATATTATATTATCTCTATAATTACATTTTGCTATATCAATAAGAAAAATATCGAAACAAAGGTTTAACTGTCTTGATTTACTCAATTTTTACTTTTTCTGTTCTAAAAATATAATAATCATGTTTCACTTCTCGAGTGTCGATTATTAAATGGTCATATTCATGTGGCAGCCTAGTCGGCAGTCGACAATGGAAATGGGGTCCGGTTCTTGAGTGGGCAAACCATTATCTTTTTACAAAATCAAAGTGTCTTAGTGGAGTATCCAAATTGAAAACGAAAAATAATTAAGACTTAAACATATGTTAAATATCTTTAAAACTATTTATAAAACATGGCTTAAGAACTTTGGACTATTCATCAATCAAATAACATAAAGCAACAAAATAATAATAATATGATCCTTACATTATTACTAGTCAAAAAGTTGTTCTACACTTTTACATATGGTACCCCTACAAAATTTGTAGTACTATATAATAAACCCCCTCCAAGAGGGACTTCAATAATTCATCTAACAAGAATTACTTATACAAAGAAAAAAAAACATTCAAAATTACCAAAAAAAAAAAATAAAAATTCATGGAGAACTTCCACTACTCAAGAAGATTACTCCGGGAAGCCACCATGTCGCCGCCACCAGCAGCCGGAATCCGCCATGATACAGTGGATCATCCACCACTTGGTCATAGAGTCAACACAATTGATGCAAATGTTATTATGGTTTTGGCTGTACTTGTATGTGCCTTAATTTGTTCACTTGTGTTGAATTCCATCATAAAATGTGCATTTAAGTGTTCTAGCTTAATATTGGCTGATCCATCATCAAATCATACAAGTAACAACAACTCTTCTTCAACAAAATTAGTCAATAGAGGGATCAAGAAAAAAGCGCTCAAGACATTTCTGGTTATAACATACACTACTGAACTGAAACATCCAGAGCTCGACTCTGAATGTGTCATTTGCTTATCAGAGTTTGGAGTTGGAGACAAAATCAAGGTGCTACCTAAGTGCAACCATGGATTCCACGTTCGATGTATCGATAAATGGCTCAATTCACACTCTTCTTGCCCTACTTGTAGGCACTCCCTCATTGAGACTTGTGAAAAAATTGTTAATGGTGGCAATTCTTCTAGTAATAATACTTCATCATCATCAGAGGCAGCAGTACAAGAAGTTATAGTAAGGATTGAACCTCTCCAACGTGAAGGTGTGATATCTAATTAATTTACAGTCAAAATTTGGTTGAAAAAAATAGTAATATATTTAGATTTTCCTTAGTATATGTATCTTTAGTCGTTGTGATCGGAATCTACTATGAATTTCTGACCACATTTTTCATATGGCCCTCTTATCTCTTTCTTCTCTGAGCTCTGGTTATGAAAGAAGGAACCGAGTAGAAGAATGTATCACACATACTCAATTAGGTTAGAAGCTTAGCAAGCTAGCATGTAGTTTTCCAATGATTTCTTAGTCTTGCAAGTGTATATACAAATTAAGGTTTATTTTCCTTAATTTCTTTATAATTAAGTTCAAAGTTATTGTATTTTCGTTTGAGAAAAGGGATAAATATATTTCTTCGATCTCTATTAAAGTTTAGTCTTAAATTAAAGTCTCATTTATTTCTTTTTGAACCCTTAAGTAGGGTAATTTTAAACACTTGATTTTCTAATTGATTTTGTATTTTATAATCATATGCTACTTACAACAAATTAAATTAAGCGGGACCCGCTAATCAATCTAACTTTGAAATGGAAAAAATATTTGGAATAATTGAAGATGGGTTGATAATTAGGAATAAAGTGTTGTCAGTTTTATTTTATTTTTTATAAAAGGAATAAAGTAGAATGGTAGATGATGACTATTTTATTTTTGTAGTGGGATTCAAACCTTTTAACATTCCTTTTTTTTTTAAAAAAATTAATCTAAGGATGGTATAGTTTAAATTCTTTAATCTATACGTGATGGGAACTTACTGAAATGTTTAATTTGAGATGCGTTTATTATGGTTTATTTCAGGGTAGTGAACTTACTGAAGTGTTTTCTAATAGAAATTAATAGTCTGTTTGGTCAAGATTTTATGAGGTTAAAAGTGCTTATTTTATTTTATTTTTTTTAAAAGAAGAGGTGCTATAAGTGAAGTTTTTAGAAGAAATTAGAAAATAAATGTTTTTATGAATAACAGGAATTGTTTTTCAAAAAACTAAAAAGGAAGCTTTTCCCCGAAAGCGTTTGAAGAAATATATACTTAAAAACATTTTTAAATAACGACACCAAATATCAATTATTTTTTAAAAGTATTTTAAAATTTATTACTCTAATGTAATTATTTCTTATCAAAAGTATTTTTTTTAATTTTTTAAAAATATTATTTAAAATAAGCTAATTATAAAAATTTGATCAAATAGACTATGAGTATTAGACAAATTAAAGAAATCAAACTAGTACTTATATTATAATTATTACCTGCACATTTCAATGTCACAGAAAGTTGAGAACTATCTATTACAGTCAAACTTTATTCACTGATTTAATATAATGAATCTGCCTAGTTGTAAAAGGAAATTAAACTATATACGTTTCAAGATTTCAAGTTATGACTTTTAACTATTAGTGAACTCCAATCTGAAACCACTATACCCATTTACTTTGGAAGCGGTTCTAAATTAATAATTTGTACATATTTAATAAATTTTAAAAATAGATATATAATTCTTACACTTCATTTGGACGGTTGTTACGTATTGTTTATAATATATGATATTGTATATATTGTGTTATATTGTATCGTACTGTATTGTTTTGATGAATATAATGTTTGAATAGATTATGTAGCGTTCTCTCTCGTTACATAAAGTTACACATTCATAATTTGAATGATAAATCTATGAGAAAAGTAAGGTATAGAGTAGAGTTACTATGAAAAAGATTGATTAAAATATGAAATGTGATTATTAAATAATAAATAAAGACAAAATGAGAAAAAAAATATTAAGGTAACGATGCGCAAAGACGACTTGATAGGGTTAGAAAAAAGGCAAGTGCCTTAGGCCCAAAATTTGAGGGACCACATTTTCTTTAAGCAATAATAGATTATAGATTTTTATTAGAAAAAAAATATTGAGCAAGTACTATTTATAACAAAGATTATGCTTTTTATATAACATGAGAGAATTATTAGAAGAAGTTTGGCACATCGGGAGTAATGATTAAATTGATTGATTATAGTATCAATTAAAAAAGAATTATTAAAAAAAATTAATTATAAAAAAAATAACAATTCTGCCTCTCAAAGAGCTAAAAGAACAAAATCCGTAAGAAAATATGTTACTTAATTTTAAGGCCTCCCTTCGATTTTCGCTTTAAGTCACTAATATACTTGAGCCGCTTCTGGCTACGCGATCACACCAAACTGGTTATTACATAAAACGAATTTTTTTATCGTTACCTAACGATGAATTTAAACAATACGATACAATAGAATTTAAGTTACAATCAACATAAACATTGTATTTAAACCAATGATACAACAGGTAACAACCATCCAAATAAGGTGTATATCGATCGTTACATAAAATGAATTTCTTCATCATTACCTAGCAATGAATTTAAACGATACAACACAATAAAATTTAAGTTACAATTAAAATAACTATCATATTTAAACTAACAATATAATATAACAGTAACAACCATCCAAACAAGGTATTAGTGGGTCCCAATCAAGAGAAGGTAAGATTGAAGCATTACTTGAGAAGATAATAAAGCACCCACCAAAGACTAGGAGGACCAAAATAATTGAAAAATCAAATAGACCACAAACTTGATTGTTTAAAACATTAAGTGTGTTGCTATTATTATTTTCTCTTAGTGGCATACTTTTAATTCAAAAGAAAATGAGAGAGATAAAGAAAAGACAATAATCCAACAGAAAGAACATGAAGATTTAACAAAAAATTTTGGCTAGAAAATTTGGCTATAATGATATTTTACCTATGTTATTTTATTTTTTTTGAACATTTTTACCCTTTTAACTTTAATACCCTTTAATTAATAAATAGAAAAAAGATCAATTTATTTTAAAATAAAATATTTTTTATAGACTTTTAAAATTTCTGGCCAAATTCTAACCAAATTTTCTGGCCATTTAGGCATTACCCAAGATTTAAATAGCTAAATTAAAGGGATACACTCTAAATGACTCATAATAAATGCAACAAATTTTGGGCCAAATTCAAGAAACTTGCTAAGCACGCATGCACCCCTTAACAACCAATTAGTAGACTTTTTTTGATAATTCATCGCTAAGTGAGATTAATGACAGATTAACGACGAATTTTACTATTTAACTATGAAATTTACCGTTCGCTAATTCATTTTTTAAAAATCAGTAGCAAATAAAAGAGAAAGATATACATCAATAATTAGAGTGAAGATCATACCCTACAACACGTGCAAACAAATATACTTCCTTTGTTCGAGTTTGTTTAGTATATTCTGATTTAACACAAAGTTTAAGAAAATAAAAGAAGATTTTTGAATCTTAAAATCTTAAATTAAAGATATGTCAAATATATCAATATGTTTTTTTTTTTTTTAATTTTATGATCTTAAATATGTCAGATAAAGAGTTGTGCGCTAACAAAGAAAATATCATTTTTTTAAAGGGACTAAAAAAAATCAGTAGGTCAAATAAATTGAAACGAAGATATCGAAGTATATAAGTATGAACTATGAAGGACAATCAATGTTGCAATATGTGGTGATAAGACAATTTCTTATCTCTAGCTCTAAAAAAGATAACCCTCAAGGGTGCATGAAAATGATAGGAACTGAGGAATTAATATATATCTATATATACATATATTGTGTTGGTGGTTTATTGATAAAGATAGAATAAATTCTTTTTCCCAACCCCACCAAAATTGAAAGAACATAATTAATAAGTTAATGAAGACTATTTTATATATATCTAGTGAAAAGGGTCCAACTATTTCACGCACTTGGAAGAGGATCACATTCATAAAGTTACATGTATTATTATATTTCAATCATTTTCAATATTTCTATTTTTTTATATTTGATGTTTGAAATCTGTATTGAAGCTCTGATTAAATTTAAATTACACACTACGTAAGCAATCCTGTAGCGCACCACAATCCATATTGATAACCATTTCCTATATCACTATTCACTATGAAGTATAGTGCTACCATCCGTTTACGAAAAATGTGAAATTAGCTATGAAATTAATTCATTAGCAATTTCTAACTAATTTGTTGTTAAAAATGTGTTTGCTTATAGGTTTTTTTTTAATATATATATAATTTATCTCTTATTTACAACTAAGCATAAAATTTTTATTATTTAGCTATAAAATTTATCCGACTCTAATTCCTCGTTTTCTTTTCTTTGGTTCTACCGACCACCTCCATGTGCAATACCACTAAAGGATACATGTACCATGATATTTTGCACTATTCACACTAATTAGTGTCTTTCTTCCATTATTGTTAACTAATAAGTCAACTATGCCTTTTATTTTTCTGCACGCTAATCTCTTTTTAATTCATTGAACGCGGTTTTTCTTGAAGTGGCAACATTGATTTATTTGGAACAACTAAAAAATACTACTTTTTTTTTTTGTTCATAATTTATTTACTTGATTTTAATTTGACACATAATTTAATAAAGTAAAGAAGATTTTGATCTTATGGTCTTAAATTAAAGATACGTAGAAATTAGAATATTGTATAAAAATATTTTTTAATCTTATGATATTAAATATATCATATGAAAAGTTGAAATTAAAGAGTTTGTTGCTATAAAAGAAAAGGGACATTCTTTTTTGAACAAATTTAAAACGAAAGGAATATATGATCATTTAAACTTCAAAGTTAGCTCAAGCAGTGAGATTACTCAAGTCATATAAAAGAGACCACTCAATATTCCTAAAAGGGTCGATATATGAATCATCCAAGGAGCATTAGCATGCCGTATTGTTCCTGTTTGAATCGTAACTCTTCACGGGAGAAACCCCTGATAGCGAGTACTCATTTTTTCTTTTATGGGTCTTATATGACGTTGGATACAAAATATGTGTCTTTCATACACAAATTTAACACTTAATATGATTATGTGATATGTATACCTACCTTATTTGGTCGGGTGTAACTATATATATATGGACTCAATGAAGATAAGTATTTACCGCTTTGGTGGATCAAAAGTTTTAAAAAAATGTCTGCATAACAAATGCGTCGCAATGGGTGGCAAATCATAAATCCGGACACCCATATTATAGCATTAATACAATGCAATAATCTATGGTGGATTAAGGATTAATTAGGGAATTTAATCATTTTTATGTCTTGTTTTGTTTCAACTTATCAATTAATCCACCATTAATCCATTATGGTTTGGAGATAAGTTAGTGACATAGACATATATAGTTTATAAATAAAATTACATATAAGTGGAGAATTGGAGGGTCTTATTTAAATTGCTAATATCTCAACCTAAGTACATTAATTTTTTTTTTTTTTGCAATCACTTATTTGCTTTGCATACAACTCGTCTTTTTGTTTTATGGGACCAATCTTATCATATTTTGAGCAACCAAAAAAAGGATAGCTAATTAATTAACTATCTTAATTAGTACAAATCTTAAAAAAGTAATAAGAGTTGAACTTAAAAGGATTAATGTTACCACTCTTTATCTTAAAAAAATTATTGTAGTACTAGTACTTAACAAAGATTTATCTAGTATCTCAAAAAGATTATCTTGCTTTAATTACAAGCCACAAGAATAAATGAGTACTAAGCTTAATCTTGATTTTATAATTGATTTGGTGCCTTGTAATCATACAACTTAATTGCAACAAATGGGGCCATTTGTTAATCTAATTAATAATTCGATTGGGCCAAAGATTTTATTGGATAACAACTTTGTCTCCAAATCTACAAGGATTAATGGGATTAGCTGTTGATTAGGAAGCATTAGAATATATACGTATAATTTAAAAAAAAGAGTAGTACTTAAAGGTAAAGAGGAAATTACAAAATGGATTAGTTTCATGTATGGTAATTTAACTTTACTTTATTGTATACTAAAATAAAAGTAATTAAGTGGATGCCATGGAAAAGCCCAAAAGGTAACCAATGAAAGGGAAGCTATAGTTTTAAGTTTTTACAATACATAAATTTGAATTGAAAATGTCTAATTGGAACACTTTATTAAGAGTTCATGAGGTATTTTAGTTTGAGAGTTTAAATGAAATATGACAAATTTAAGGGTCCGACTATGTATTAAGGCTTTAGTTAATAAAGGGATAAGGCACAAGTACCCCTTTAGACTATGACCGAAATCTCAGAGACACACCTTACCTAAACTAAGGTCCTATTACCCCCTGAACTCATTTTTTTAAAATTTTGTACATCTTTTGACTTACCGGGCACACTCTGTGACTTTATACAATTGAGGCACGTGGGAGATATTTGGATGCCACGTAAGTTAAAATGGTGTACAAAATTAAAAAAAAAAAAATGGGTTCAAGGGATAAAAGGACCTAGTTTAGTTAGAGGTGTCTCTGAGATTTTGATTATAGCCTAGGGGTACTTGTACCTTTTCCCATTAATAAACAAGCAAATACATGTATTTGATCCTATAAACATATGAGAGTGGTCCTTGGTAAAATTTCAAACAACTTGAATTAGTTAATAGCCAAGATAATTTAATTGCCTAACTTGAAGATTTGGTCATGTACTAGGAATCTTGATCAATTCATATGAAACCACACAAATAATTCAGAAAATGAGAAAAAAAGGTGAATCATACATATCAAAAGGTTAGATAATATATGATTTAATTGCAATTTTCTATTAAGAAGACACAAGTAGTACTTTTTATATATCATTTGGTACAACTTTTCCTATTAATTATCAGTTCAATCTCAATCTAAATAAATTTCTTATCAAATTTGTAGTACGTGCACAACTTTTCTTTTTTAGAACTTGTGGTTTTAATAATCATGTAACATTTGTTTGGTTATAAAATTTCTAAACTTGTGATTAGGGGTGTACATGACTGGGTTGGTTCGTGTTTTTCAAATATCAAATCAAACCATTTGTGTAAAATTTTAAAATTTATAAACCAAACCAAACTAATAAAATTCGGATTTTTTCGGGTTTTTCAACCTCGGGTTAGTTCGGGTTTTTCAAATACCAAACCAAACCATTGTGTCGAATTTTTAAATTTATAAATCAAACCAAACTAATAAACCTCGGATTTTTGGATTTTTTCGGTAAAGTTTGCATACAAACATATAATTAACTTGTGCTCCAAATATTTCTTTAGTCCAACCAAAATACAATTATCTAAGGTGTTTCTTCAAAAAATAACACAAAATATGAGATGAGTACTGATGACACTAAAATATTCAATAAAAAATAATAATGAAATCATCATATAAAATACATATTGCAAAGTCATAATGAAAATGATCAGAATTTAGAAGTACTAAATCATGCTAAAATAAGTTTAATAAGTATTAGTTACATTACTAAATATTTAAGGAAAATTAAAATTAGATTATGTATTTTAATTGTCTAAACCGAAGTAAAACTAAAGAAGAAATATTCAATAATATTGTCATTCTTAGTGTTGAATTGATTTTCTTTTTGCATTAGTGTTAATTTTATTTTGATTTAAGTTTTATTATAATTACCAACATCTATGAACTATAATCTTTATTGGACCATTCCGAATTCTAAGTTTTAAACTTGAAATAATATATTAAAAGATAAAAACTATAAAATAGTATAAGAAATATTTTAAAATTATATCAAAGTAAATATTTTTACATATAAAATAAATTTTTTAAATTACATATATAATGTCGGGTTGGTTTGGTCTCAGGTTGTTTTTTCCAATACCAAACCAAGTCAAACCAAACCACTAGTCGAGTTTTTTTTTTTCGGTTTGCGGTTTGGTTTGGTTTTCGGTTCGATTTTGTACACCCCTACTTGTGATTTTAAATATCATAGCATTTGTGGGGCAATAAAGACTTCTTATTTAGGGTATCAAATATATTACTCCTTTTGTTTCAATTTATATGACACACTTTCCTTTTTAGTTAGTCCAAAAAAGAATGAGACATTTTATATTCAGTAACAATTTTAACTTTAAAATGTTCATTTTACCCTTAATGTGATGTTTTATAGTCACAAACATCTATGACTTATTTTAGACCATAAATTTCAAAAATATTTCTTTCTTTCGTAAACTCTGTGTCGAGTCAACAACATCACATAAAGAAAAGAAATAGTGTCTTATACATGACTAGAACGTAGGGACTATATATGTAGAATCCTCAAGCTATATTAATCAGTGTATGTATTGATGATCATGATTCATGAACCTATCGACTACATGTTCCTACTTATAGGAAAGGAATACAATAGAGTCCTAGGCTAATACAAGAGTCCAATCTATGCTAAACTTAGACTTAGAGCAATACTCAAAACTAAGTTAACACTACAAAAATGAGTTTTAGCAGTGATTAATCAACGACAATAGCTCTAAATATATATTTTTAGAGGTCATTAGCATTCTTTGTAAATGTCCCTAAAGCCTATAGCGATATAGAACCTAATGACGTTGAACTAATGCCAGAAAATCTAACATCTAACATTTCTATGATTCTGATCTTTATCTTCAACGCTTCTCCCTCAAATTAAAAGGATTAAATAAATTTCCCCTATGTGTGACTTTGATGCCTAATATGCTCTTAAATCAAGAACCGAACCTAAGGTGATCTTTATCAGATCTTGATGCATTCAGATACTTCAATAACACCCCTTCGAGGGGTAGGAAAGTTCTACTCCCTTCTTGGGCTTTAGAGATGTCAATAACATTTTTTTGGGTCCCAAATAAAATTTGTGTACATGCCAATATGAACGTGGCAACCTAGTCAGCAATTGGCAATGGCGGTGGGGGCATTTCTTAAGTGGATATCCCATTACCTTAATTTGTGTAAATGCCAATATATGACCATTACTTTTCCTTATCAAAATAATCTATCTTTTTCTATAAGAGAATTCAATTTAATACTTCTAAATTCTATAAATGCATGGCTCCACTAATTGTTTATAACAAACTCTTAACCTTTAGCGCTTACAAGTAAATCTAGTAAATTAAAATATAATATCCTTCCATTATTATAAGCCAATAGCTAAGTCCACACTTTGTCCTATATAAGCCACTCCCTCCAAGGTGGAACTTCAACTCATTCAACATTCAACAATATTCAACACAAACAAAAAAAACTCAACCAATGGCAACTACAACTTCCACTCTATTAATTCAAGAATTCATGGAGAACTTCCACTACTCAAGAAGATTACTCCGGGAGGCGGCCACCATGGCGCCGCCTCCTATGGAAGCCGGAATTAGCCACGATACAATTGATGATCTACAAATTGGAAAAAACGTCAACACATTTGATGCAAATGTTATTATGGTATTAGCAGTACTTGTAAGTGCCATAATTTGTTCACTTGTGTTGAACTCCATCATAAAATGTTTCTTTAGATGTTCTACCCTAGTTTTAATAGACTCATACTCAAACCATACAAATCCTTCATCAACCAATAAAGGGATCAAGAAAAAAGCCCTCAAGACATTTCCAGTTATAACATACACTACTGGATTGAAACATTCAGGGCTCGACTCTGAATGTGTCATTTGCTTGTCTGAATTCATTGTTGGAGAGAAAGTTAAGGTTCTACCTAAGTGCAACCATGGATTCCACATCCAGTGTATCGATAGATGGCTCAATTCACATTCTTCTTGCCCTACTTGTAGACATTGCCTCATTGAAACTTGTCAAAAAATTGTCAATGGTGAAAATTCTGTTACTACAAATGCAACAGTTGAAGAAATTGTAACAAGGATTGAACCTCTAGAACGTGAAGGTGTTATATCTAATAACAATCAAAATTAGATAGAAAAAAATAGGATTTGTTATTAATTGTATGTGATGTAGAAAAATTAGCTAGTGTTTATAAAAAAATTTAAATGCAATATTTCAATTTTGAATTATGTTTATTCTTTTCTAACGATAGATTAGATATCCAAGAAGATCGCTATTATCTTCCTTTAATTTCAAACCACAGGAAGATTCATTAGTCTCGTAAGTGTTTTAATTGATTTATTTGTTTTTTTTTTTTATAAGTTTTTGATTCCTAATAAAATTATTTTAATTTTAGAATGACTATATGCAATATATATTAAATAAAAAATGAAATATGATTGCTCATTTTGTTATTAGCTAGGCTCCACACACCATGTGCAATTTTGATAAAGAGTTCAAGTATACATGGCTATGTTGCTTCATGTAACAATTCCAAATTCACAATACATGCGCCTCTATATATTATATATAAGGGAAAAGAGCCTAAAATATTTTTTAATTTTGTTATTTAGAACTGATATCATAATATTATAACTCTTGTTACTAAAATAGTTCACATATATTTCTACCGTTATAAAATTAGCTCACAAATACCCTACCGTTACAAAAGTGGCTCACATACACCCATACCATTATAAAAATGATTAAATTAATTTTACATTATTTTTTTAATTTTTATTTTTTTTAAAATCATATATTCGATCTTTTTCTCACATAAATTATTTTTTTGACTACTTTGATTATTATTATTATTATTATTATTATTATTATTATTATTATTATTATTATTATTATTATTATTATTATTATTATTATTATTATTATTATTATTTGAGTTTCTTTTTATTCTTGTTTCATTTCTTTCTTTCTTTCATTCTTTTGTATAAAATAGGATAAATAAAAAAAAATGTGAATAGAAAAAGACAAAAAAGCAAAAAATAAATAAATTGAAAACTATTTTCTGCGATTATATTGTAATTTAGTTTTTATATCCATAAAAAAATACTGGGGCATATATAATAAACTTTACAAAAAAAAAGTAAAAACAATGAATTTGACTATCAAAATAATAAATTCAAATTGTTTTTTCCTTAAAGTCTTTAGTTCTTTTTATATAGTTCCTAATTTGGCCTGAATTTCAAATATATTTACTTTTTATATGGATTGCCCTTAAAATTGATGTTTAATTTTTACCCACCATATTTTAGGTATTTAATTTTTGTTTCTATTGCTTATGTAAAAAAATATTTATGGACCAAAATATCCTTATCTATCTTGATCTTTTTTCTTTTTTTCATCCATCTCCCATAAAAAGGATACATTTATTCATCAAAAAGCCAAAATACATATTAGAGGAGAGTTAGAGAGGTGTTAGCACCCTCCTATACAATGAATTCAAAATCAAAGCACATCAAAAGAATACATTTTAGCTATCTAAAGGGAAAGACTTCTTCTACATAGAATATTTTAATCTTTCAACAACTGAACTTTTGTCTCACTCAACATAAGCTCCGTAGGAATTAAGTTATACAACATAAGTTAATTAGTACTAATCTAGAATTTGTTATAGTGTTATCAAATTGAAGTTAAGCTTTTTGGGGCACATATATATTCCTTATCCTTCTTAGAAAAAAAAATTAGTAGCTAATTAATGTAGATGGGAGAGTATATACGCTTAAGGTTCTTTTGAATGATAACATTTATTTTATAACAAACTCTTAACATTAGTGCTTAGAAGTAAATCTAGTTAATTAAAATATATTATCCTTCCATTATTTAACACTAAAAAATTAAAGTTGATCCACACTATACCCCTCTTAGCCCCATAAATTTGTCCTATATAAACCACTCTCTCCAAGATGGGACTTCAACTCATTCAACACCAACAAAAACAAAGAAAACACACATATAAAAAAACTCAACCAAAAGCTCTATGGCAACTACAGCCTCCACTCTATTAATTCAAGAATTCATGGAGAACTTCCACTACTCTAGAAGATTACTCCGGGAGGCGGCCACCATGGCGCCTCCTCCTATGGCAGCCGGAATTAGCCACGATACAATTGATGATCTACAAATTGGAAATAATGTCAACACATTTGATGCAAATGTTATTATAGTATTATCAGTACTTGTAAGTGCCATAATTTGTTCACTTGTGTTGAATTCCATCATAAGGTGTTTCTTTAGATGTTCTACCCTAGTTTTAATAGACTCATACTCAAACCCTACAAATCCTTCATCAACCAATAAAGGGATCAAGAAAAAAGCCCTCAAGACATTTCCAATTATAACATACACTACTGAATTGAATCATCCGGGGCTCCATTCTGAATGTGCCATTTGCTTATCGGAATTCATAGTTGGAGAGAAAGTTAAGGTTCTACCAAAGTGCAACCATGGATTCCACGTCAAGTGTATCGATAAATGGCTCAATTCACACTCTTCTTGCCCTACTTGTAGGCATTGCCTCATTGAAACTTGTCAAAAAATTGTCAACGGTGACAATTTTGTTACTACAAATGCAATTTCATCATCAACAGTTGAAGAAATTGTAATAAGGATTGAACCTCTAGAACGTGCAGGTGTTATATCTAATTAACAATCAAAATTAGAAAGAAAAATAGGATTAATTAGTTATTAATTGTATGTATGTTGTAGAAAAATTAGCTATTTAGCATTATGAGGCCAATGTCATGTAGCTTCCCAATGATCCATTAGTACTATTGCAAGTGTTTATAAAAAAAATTGAATAAACTATTATATTTCAATTTCATTTCGTATTAACTTAATTCCAAACTGAATTTTGTATAAGGCTTGTGGGCTAGTGTAACAACCCAATTTCGTCGTTAGGGAAAGGTCAATGGGGAAAGAATTGGGATCAAAAAATTTTTTGGTAGTAGCTTGGGATTTCCTAGCCTAGTCCAGATTTGGACGAAATCAGAGTCAGTAAAGTCTAGGGAAATCTGGTAACAACTGGGTGATTTAATTATGATTTTGATTATATGAATAGATAGCTAATACGTTAAGGAACCCATATGACATTACGAAACTGAATTCGGGTGAGTAGAACTCTTGAAAATGATCTTAGCGTGAAGGGTGGTTTTTGAATGTCAAGGGTTGAAGGTGTGTTGTGAAATGGGGGCTTGAAATTCAAATTCCAACATTCTATCTCCGTGCATGCCTCTGTAGTGGGATTGTTGCCGTTGTAGCGGGATGGGTCCTGCCGTAGCGGGACAGATGCGACTTGGAAATAAAACCCCAAAAATATTTTATCCTACACTTTTCGACTTTGAGAGTTAAGGAATGACCCAATGTGTATTATTGAGAATGTAGAACGTTACATTGATCCTGAAAAGATGACTAATATTGTATATGTTTGGTGTATGCCTGTTTTATAATGTTGTGGTTACTTGCATGTGTTTCACTTATTGGGATAGCCGCATGATCCTACCAGTACACTGTGGTTGTGTACTGATACTGCACTTGCTTGTTCTTTGTTGAGTATAGGGCATCTTCAGGCGGCTATTGATAGACCTCAGCTAGGTGACTATTGGGCATAACCCTATTCAAGGGTGAGCTAGTTCTTTTAGGCTGCCATGAATCTCTCTTGTTTAAGTCCACTTTTTTTGGACTCAGACTATTCATTTAAGGTGTTGTTTAGTTTCGGGGTCGTGCCCCTTGTTCTTAGACTTGTCGTTAGTAGAGCTTTGGTACAATGACTTTCAGGTTCTAGGAGTTGTTCTTCCGCATTAGTTTGGTTAGTTGTTTGTTAAAACCTTAGAGTTTATGGGGACTCCATTTTTATAATCCTTTAAACTTACTTCCGTATCTTTAAATGCCTTAGTTTTCATAAAATTTGTTTGTTTGGGTTGTAGTAATGGTTCTCCCACCGGAGGATTTGTGTGGGTGCCAATCATGACGGTCTGGGTTGTGACAAAGTTGGTATCAGAGCCCTAAGTTCATTGATCTCATTGTACCAAAACGAGTCTAGTAGAGTCTTGCGAAATGGTACGATGACGTTCGTACTTTTCTTCAAGAGGCTATAGGACTTTAGGAAAAATTCACTTCTTTCTACTTCTTCGTGCTATGACTTGAATCCAATTAGTATCTGGGTGATACAAATTAGTATTTTTCCTCCTTCACTCTATAGTCCGAACTAGAGCAACAAAAGTGGTAACACCATCACTAGCAAAAGAGGATGTGTATAGACTACCGACAGTTGAATAGGGTCACCATTTAGAACAAGTATCCATTGCCTCGGATAAATGGTTTTTTTGACCAATTACAAGGTGCATCAATTTTCTCTAGGATTGATTTAAGGTCTGGTTACCATCAGTTAAGGATTGAGGCGGTTAAGAATTGGGTTTGACCAAGTTCTATGATTGAAATTAACAGTTTTGTGGGGCTCGCTAGCTACTATTGTCGCTTATGGTATGAGTTGAGTCCAATTGGTATCTCAACGAAGTGAACTAGACGTCGTAGTCCCGGCTAAAGAGACACAAACAAGTTAATTGGAACTGAGAAGGTTCCTATAAGTATCTAGCCTTAGGGGTCGTATAAGGCATAGATGATCAGTAATGGTTGTATATGGAACAAACTAATTAAGAATTTGGACTTGTCTAGGGTGCAAGGGTCTAGATAAATTACGATGTGGTTCGTAAGTGAGAAATCTGGACGTGTGTTGCGACCAACTGATAATCGTGATAATCGTGTGAGAGTATGGGTGTATCTTGGGAATATGTGTGTGGTAGTGTTGGAACGATGTAAAAGAAATCTAAAATGCGTACTTTGTTGGGTTGACTGGGGGGAGACAATGAGTTTCCTAGCTAAAGGGATTTTCTTAAACGCTTAGTTATAACCGGGAAATCTAGGGGAAATATAGAAAAGAGAAGAACCCCAAAAATTGTTGGCAGGGGTTTTGTTTCCGTCAGGGCTGCTGGGGCGGGATTTTCCTCGCCACAGCGAGGCCGTCAGTGTGGGATTTCTCTCGCTAGAGCGGGACAGGGAGAGACAAAATCTCAGCCCTGTCTTCCTTGTTTTCCCTTAGTCACAATTATGGACTCCGAATCGTACCTGAACTAACCCCCGCGATCTAATTCAGTGTTCAACAATCGAATGTAAGTTATAAAGTGTGTTAAAATTATGTAGAACCTGGGCATATGAGGAGGAAATCAGTGAGGCCGTAAAGGCCAGGGAATGCGGGTAGAGGAGCAGTGCAGCCAGGCAAGGAGGTTGCCCGTCAAGATGACAGGGCTCAGTTTTATGTTTTTTGGGGAAAGACCGAGTTTGAGGGTGTGATGTAGTGGTCATAAGTGCTACTCTTGTCTGTGCCTGAATAGCTATTATTTTGTTTGATCTGGGTTCTACTTATTCGTATGTATCAGTTCAATTTCCTTGGAATTTGATGTGGTTTATGATATATTTGATGCCCCATCCATGTTTCTACCCCAGTTGAAGAGTCAGTCATAGTCGCTCATGTGTATTGTGTTGTCCTGTTATGGTTATGGATTTTTAGATTTGGGTTGATTTGGTTATGCTGGATATGACTGACTTGATTTAATCTTAGACATGACTTGGTTGTGCCTCTATTATATCGGGCTTAATTGTAATACTAAGTCGGTAACTCTAGAGATTCTTGATAGGGAAAGATTAGAGTAGGAAAGGGTGTACAAACCTAAGCTAGCTAAGATCATATCCTCCATTCGGGCTAGAAAACTGGTAGGGCAGGGTTGTTTGGATTATTTGGCTCATGTTTGGGATATTGAGGTTGAGTCTCCTTCTATTGAGTCTGTTCTTGTGGTATCTGAGTTTAAGGAAGTGTTTCCTACGTATTTGCTTGGTATGCCTCCAGATAGAGATATAGATATCTGCATTGACTTGAAAATTGACACTCACCTCATTTCCATCCCTCTGTATCGTATGGCTCCAGCAGAATTAAGAGAGCTTAAGGCTCAAAACCAAGAGATTCATGATAAATGTGTCATCCGTCCTAGTGCTTCCCCGTGGGGTTCTCCTGTCTTGTTGGTTAAGAAGAAGGAGGGTGGTATGGGGACTGGTGAGGGGTGGATTGATACTGGAATACCAAGCTTATGGATAGAGAAAGTCTCATTGAGTATACTTGGGTGAAGGAAATCGAAGTATTTAGTAAGAAGGTGCGTATAAAATCGGGTTAGTCCTTGAATTTGATGAGTTTACCTAAGTTTGAGGCGTTGTGTTGATGAAAAATGTTGACTTCGTAGTGATAGTCAAGGCTGAGAGTGTAATGGTAATAAAGGTTCGTGATGGATTGTGACAAGATGCAACTATATAATAAAATTATTGGTTAAGTGAATTTTTGTATAGTAATTACGACTTGCGAGTATCCAAGATCGTGGTTTTCTAATATTTGGTGAGTAACGTGGTTGTATGGAAAGTTTTAAGAGATAGTGGAACACCATTCGAATAGAAATTAAAGAGCTAGAGTCATAATGAATAACAATAGTGGAATGTAGTACAACCTTTAGAGAGAGGTGAAAGCAAGAATATTTTATTTGATTGCAAAGTCTAAAGAGATATCTTTAAAGGGGTAGATAATTGGGTTCAAAGATCGTGATTTCATTCATTTTGTTGTGGCTATGGTAATACAGTCACAAGTCTGTCAGATTGGTTAAAAACTATTGGAAAGGACTTGAGAAAGGAATGTACAGACATTAGCTCGAGTGTGATGGTAAGTACTTGAGTTTTGTTTTTGAGTTTAGTAATGAGTACGATGGAACTTTTAGCGAAGGATATTGCAAGATCGATGGAGATGCGATCAAGGATAAGCAAAGATCCATGAATTCATAAAATTTTTCAAGGTACAAGCTAATGTTGATAGATGAGGGGATTGTGTTATACGGTTGAATTTACAATTCATGTTTTTCATTGTAAGTCTACATTCGTGGTGAGATATGTTGTATAGGTATGAATTGGCAAGGTGAGAAATGATCAATTGTAACCGGTATTGAGCATTTGAAAGGACTTATACCTGGGTTGGGTCGTAAAGTTTATTACTATTGATTGTTAAGTACCTAAGAAGGGTTTTATTTAAAGAGTATTGGGTTATAATAAGGTAAATGGTCGGAGTGTTATGATGGTTGTTAGTATTGTGAGTACGATTCACTAGCTCTGCTCTCGTGTGTTTTCACTTTTGTAGCTGGATCCCTAGTGGTGGATCAGGGGTACCAAATCCTGCGATGTTCTCTTGGTTGAGTGGGAAGATTGAGAAGATTTGATTATTTCGAATGACATAATTGGTGTTGTCTTGGAGTTGTTAAAGTATTTTAGTGGTTCGACATGTACCACTTGCTTATGAGAGTTCATAGAAGAGCTACCATGTGTAATTATGGTTGTCCGAGAATCTCAATATTCATCTAATCGTCAAGGTCATGTATTAATTATGTGTGGTTGAATGTGGGGATCATTGAATTCAATTCTACTGTTCTTAAGAGGTAATTTATAATTACTAAATCTAGTAT
This sequence comes from Solanum pinnatisectum, assembly GCA_035578085.1. Lineage (NCBI taxonomy): Eukaryota > Viridiplantae > Streptophyta > Magnoliopsida > Solanales > Solanaceae > Solanum > Solanum pinnatisectum. The sequence continues at coordinate 6,942,110 of CM069086.1, read as the reverse complement.
TTCGATAATGTTGCTAGAGGGTTTGTATGCTTGGATATATCCCTCAATAAGTAGTTGATGTCTAAAGACCAAAATTTTGTAACTTAAGCTTTTGAAAATTTATGTTGTGAGATGGAGATGTTGATAAGAACTATGATTGTTTGAGTATTTGGTTGGTTTAGGTTCACCTCTAATTGTGGCGATTTTTGATTTAGGATTTTATCATGGTTATGTGATAGAGGATTCGTCCTGAGGTTTGCGTAAAAGTCCTTGATAACATGTTGCAGACATGTGTACGATCAACTTTGATGGTTATTGGGAATAACTTTATGGTTAGTTAAGTGTGCATAGAACAATAACTATCACTCAAGTATTATGATGACTTCATTGAGGCATTGTATGAGAGGATGTGTAGGTGTTCAATTGGTTGGTCTGAGGACCAAATAGATAAAGTTTGTGAAAGTTCAATGGAAGCATCGTCCGGTTGAGGAAGCTAATTGGGAAAACCAAGAAGGACATGCGAGACAAGTATCTCCAGTAATTCGACGATTCATCTACTACTTTACCCTTACTTTAACTAGTCTTTCCTAGTTGACACTCGGAGATAAGTGATGGGTAAATTGGTATCTATTGTAATGACATGATTTTGTCGTTAGGGAAAAACCAATGGGAAAAGAATTGGGGTCAGAAATTTTTTTGGTAATAGCTTGGGATTTCCTATCCTAGTCCAGATTTGGACGAAATCAGAGTCAGTAAAGTCTAGGGAAATCTGGTAACAACTGGGTGATTTAATTATGATTTTGATTACATGAATATATAGCTAAGATGTTAAGGAACCCGTACGACTTTACGAAATTGAATTCGGGTGAGTAGAACTCTCGAAAATGATCTTAGCGTAAATGGGTAGTTTTTGAATGTCAAGGGTTGAAGGTGTGCTGTGAAATAGCGGCTTGGAATTCAAATTCCAGCATTTTGTCTTCGTGCATGCCCGTAGCGGGATGGGTCCCGCCGTAGTGGGACAGATGCAACTTAAGTTGGAAATAAAACTCCAAAAATGTTTTATCCTGCACTTTTCGACTTTGTGAGCTAAGAAATGACCCCAGGGATTTTCTTGACAGTTTTCCACCATTCTTGAGGTAAAAGATAAGGTTTTAACTCCCCAAATCCATTTTTCGATCCGTAGAATGTAAATTCGTGGGTGATTATCGATATGGAAGGGTTTTGATCTGGAAATTATGGTGAAGAAAGCCCTAATCTGGGTATGGGGATCAAGGGTTTGACCTAGGGTTGATATTATTGATTATGATTCGGGTAATTAGGCCTCGTTTATTGATCCTTGCATTAATTGTATGTTTTTAAACCACGAACAGCCGAAAGAATCCAGAAAGGGAAGATTCAAGTGCCTTAGGGGATTCAAGCTTGGATTCGAGGTAGGTGATGGTTGTGATTTCATGTTTGTGTGATATATATATGCAATTACTACATTATAATGCATGTATGTATGCGAATGTTGCGTTATTGATCACACTACTCGTAAGGTTAATTGAATAATTGTATGTCATGAATTACCTCTTGTTGCATGATTGTGATAATATACATTGTGATTGTTATTGTGGTTTGTTGAATGGGTCGGGTGTTACGTTCCGACACACTAACTTGGATCGGTTGCCACGTTTTGGCATAAATATGGTATCGGTTGCCATGTTCCAGCATAAATATGGGATCGATTGCCACGTTCTGGCATAAACATTGGATCGGGTACCACGAATCGGTACACTAACAACGTGGGTTTGGGTTCCATGAGAGGACCATTGAATTGTGTTGTGTATCTATTTGTGTTGATTACGTTCATATCTAATGGTGATTGAGATTGAAAGACTATTTATTGCTCTAAAATGATAACCAATGTGTATTATTGAGAATGTAGAATGCTACTTTGATCCTGAAAAGATGACTAATATTGTGTATGTTCGGTATATGCCTGTTTTATAATGTTGTGGTTATTTGCATGTGTTTCACTTATTGGGATCGTCGTGTGAACCTACCAGTACACTGTGGTTGTGTACTGATACTGCACTTACTTGTTCTTTGTTGAGTATAGGGCATCTTCAGACGGCTATTGATAGACCTCAACTAGGTGACTATTGAGCGTGACCGGATTCAAGGGTAAGCCAGTTCTTTCAAGCTGCCATGAATCTCTCTTGTTTAAGTCCTATCTTTTCGGACTCAGACTATTCGTTTAATTAAGGTGTTGTTTAGTTTCGGGGTCGTACCCCTTGTTCTTAGACTTGTCGTTAGTAGAGTTTTGGTACAATGACTTTCAGGTTTTAGGGGTTGTTCTTTTGCATTAGTTTGGTTAGTTGTTTGTTAAAACCTTAAGAGTTTATGGGGATTCCATTTTTATAGTCATTTAAACCTGCTTCCATATCTTTAAATGCCTTAGTTTTCATAAAATTTGTTTGTTTGAGTTGTAGTAATAGTTCTCCCACCGGAGGGTTTGTGTGGGTGACAATCACGACGGTCTGGATCGTAACAGCTAATTCATATGGCAAGCACTAAATTTATCAGTATAACTCTCGACTTGTCAACTATAGAATACAATAGGTCCACTATGTCTTAGGACTCAAACGTTGTCTACTATTTATATGGTCAAATTCACTGATTTAATAAAATTATTAATCTCTCTTTGTAGTTTATGAGTTTTAACATATCTCAAGTTAATATATCATAATAATAATAAGATATACAAATATTTAATAAATTTCTTTGTATAAGATTAGAACAAAAGCTACTGAATTTAAACTTGAATTGATTCATAAGAAATGCAACAAATATAAACAAATCATGAGAGCAAATTGTTAAATTCAAGAAAATGTTAAAGCACCTCTTTTTTAAATGTTACACCCCAAATTAAGATATCAAGTCCCACATCAACTAAAACACAGGAGAAATGTTAAGTATATAAATAAGCAGACCTTTCCTACTAGAAACACGTTTTAAAGTCGTGCAGGCCTTAACTCAAAACAAACAATATTACTAGCATATTGGGCCGTTTCATTAAAAACCAAGCAGCGCCAACACTTTGCTTTTTCTTGCATCAATTAATTTAGAGATAATTTAAAATATCAACTTTGCCAATATACAAGAAAAAGAAGTTAGCAGAAATGTGTAATCTCTAAATTTGTTTTCAAGGTAAAACTAAAGTGCTAAAAGTCTATTAAAAAATAGATATCCACATACACTATATTGTGTTTGTGGTTTGGTGATAAAGATACAAGAAAATCATATTTATATTCAATCCCACCAATAAAGAAAATAATTAAAAGTTTGATTGATCTAGTGAATCCATGTCACACTGCCTACATAAAGTATTGTCGGAAAAATAAATTCAAAACATACCATGGATCCTATCTATCTCATGTACCACACCTTTATATGGCACCGTATGATTTGATATAAAGTTTTAAAAAAAGATTTTTTAAAATTTTTGATCAAAAATAATTTTTGAATATTTGTAGGGTGTTAAATCATTTTAATTAAAAAAAAAAGGAAATTTAATATTGGTAAGTTATTTCTTATTATTAAAAAAAACAAATTTTTTAAAATATATTTAAAAAGAAAAATATGTCATATAAATTGAGTAATTGTTAAGTATTTGCTCAAATTTTCTTTTTGTATTTATTAATCCTTTTTTATTTTCAAGAAAGGTTCATTCATTTGCACGTGGCAACATTCACAATGTGTTCCAAATGGCTTGAAGAGTCTTATAAGGAGAAAAATTTGTGAAACACAAGTGTTATCCTGTCATTTGTGTGATCTTTTTTTTCAAAATGAATTTTATGAGGTTATTTCTTTTTATATTTCACATTGTCTTTTATATAATGAGCTTCTCATTTCATAATGTAGTCGCGATTAATCAAAACTTATAAGTTTGAACGAATCTAATAACTTTTATTTAATATTTGACATAAAAAATTCATAAAATATTTTTAAAAGTATTAATTTAAAGTAATTAAAATTTCGAACTCATAAGTTTCAAATTTCAAACTCGGCCTCTTTGCTTAGCACTAGTATTTATATTAGGCACTATATCATGTCTTATCAGTAAGAAATAAGTGTCATTACCTCTTTACTTAGGCTCCACACACGATGTTGGGATATATTTGTGATAAGAAGTTTAAGGATTCATGTACCATGATAGTTGTATTATTGTTTCTTTAGTCTCTTTCTCAAATATTCTTAACTAAGTCAACCATTTTTTTTGTTGGAAGTGGCTATGTTATTTTGTAGCCATAAACTAATTCAAATTATATAAGGATTATATTATTGCATGCATTCCAATATTTTTTTGTGATGCGAAGGTGATCGATATGAATTAAAGAGGTCTATAGGAACAACGTACGAGAATTATGTTGCAATTTTTTTAAGCTAAAGAATACACAATTGCATTTATATAAATAAAAACTTCACGCTCAATCAAATAAATTCACATACTACATCATTTATCTAGTGAATATCTACCTATCTATATATACGTAAAATTAGAGATGTCAAATATGCGAGTTGGGTTGAATTTAGATAGATCAAAATAGATTGAGTTAGTAAATATGTTACTTGGGTATTGAACTGAAATGAGCTAACGTGGGTCATAACCCAGCCTGTCCAACTTTTAATAAATTTTAATTGATTTATTTATTTTTTTATAAATTTTTAGTACGTAACAAAATCATTATTTTTTCTCATTGTGGCTATCTATAACAAATGAAATAAAAATATTTTTTTTTAAAAAATATTTTGACAATATTACTACGAGTCAATTTGGGTTACGTCATACCAACTCAATTTATAATGAACTGAAATAGGTTGAGCTAATAAATGAGCGGGCTAGAAACCCGCCCAAACTTAAATGGTCCGGACGAATTGAGTTTGATTTTGTCACTCCTTTTATATAATCTTGTAAGAAATATATTCTGAAAAATGGATGAAGTATCCAACGTCCTATTCTTTTTTATGGAATTAAAATCTCCCGCCCCAGGTATTATAAAATGAATAGAAGAAAATAATCTTAATAAATTTCTTACATATTATAAAAATAAACATCTAACAAATTCGCTCATGATCAAGTTACAATCTAAGATCTATAATCATGTTCTGCTAACTTTCGTATTTTATTCATTCCATCGATATGCTCCCCAGCCTATTTTAATTTTTTTCCTATCACTATAGGGAGTGAGGTGACACTACCCATAATTTGCTTAGGCTCCACACACCATATTGTATATCTGATAAGGAGTTCAAGTATCCATAGACAAGATAGTTGTATACTTGTATTATTCACACACTCTAATTGTCTTTCTTTAATTTTGACTCTTATTTCAAAAGTCAACTATATATTTTTTTATCATTTAGTTTCAACGACTCTTCAAAAGTTTAAATAATATTCCACACACCAACATGGTGTTTCTAGAAGTGGCAATGTTATTTTGTATAACAACTCCAATTTCACGAATAAAAATTAAATACTGCTATATTATAATTACTCAACTCAAAGAATCACAATAGAAAAATGTAACTAATTACAAGGGAACAACTACGCTCCACACACCATGTGGGATATATTTCTATGAGTAAATTTTAGGTTTAACATAAAAATCATATTTATATGCTATAACTATAGTTTGTATAATTGCGCTCTATAGCAAGTTTTATGTTTGCTATGGAGCATCATATTTGTATAAATCGTTGGGGGCATCAGATTTGTATAAATCGCTGACAACCTCTCATTTGTATAAATTGTTGGTAGCCTCTCGTTTGTATAAATTGCTGACAGCCTCTCAATTCAATTTTATGTGTTTGAATATCTGCATAAAATTTGAATCTGTATATAATTGAATCGAAATAAAATATTTGTATATCAAATCTCTCTCTCTCTCACTTATACAACACAAATTATACATTGTAATTTGTATAATTTGTATTTGTATAAGCGAGAAAGAGAGAAAGACAAAAGAGAATTGGACAGGGGAAGATCTATATTTGTATAATTATAAGTGTATACGACGAAAATATAAGTATTTGTATTTGTATATACACTTTTCTCCCGCTTTATACAAACACAAACGCATTTTATACATTTGTGTTTGTATAAAGTGAGAGAGGTGAGGGAGAGACTGACGAGCGACAGAGGGAGAGTGTAACACCCCAGAAAATTTTCGAACTGAGACTCGAACCATCCTTCGTAGTGACTAAGTTTTTACCAAGGAATTTAAATTTTCCTGCGTTAAGGTCACTAGATGTAGCACCTTGAGTTCTAAGAAGAACTAAAGAGAGTTCATTCAAGTTATTCCTAAGTTTTTCTTAAGTTTTGAGTCAACTTCAAATGACCATAACTTTTAGTATAGGATGAGTTAGGAGACTCCCATGATATTAAATTAAAGCCCTTCAAGTTCTCTTCCAATGCCACCGAGTTTGCTAAATTTTGAGCTCTGTGTGAAAAGTTATGACTGATTTACTAATAGCGCGCAAACCTGGAAGCAGCTCCACGATGGCTCTACGTTACGGAGCCAATACGGACCTCACTGCCTAGTGAAAAATTATTTCGACTCCCAACTCATTTTATTTATTTCTTTAGGGGTATTTTAGTCCTAAAAACCCTTAGGAGGTCATCTAAATTTCCCTAAACGCGTAGAAAATTAGTTTTCATAAATCAAACCCTCTCATCCACTCCTAAAATTCTACGCTCAAGGAATTCAAGAAACACTAAGGCTAGGGTTCATGTTTCAAGATTTTCCTTCAAATTGCTTCAAGAAGATGGTTCTTTCAAGTAAGTAAGTTTTCATAGTGTTGGGTTTGTTCACCCACACGCCAATCATGTTTATTCCAGCGAAATTCGTTCTAGAAAGTTGAAAGTTTGATGATCTTGAATTGCATGTCCTTGAAATTGGTTATTGTTCTTGAGTTAGGATTGGATTGTTGAGTTATTGAGGAAATCGTGTCGATTGTAGAGTCATTTATGAGTACACTTTTGTTTACATAGGTTGGGTATCTGAATCTAAAGGTAAGTTGAGTAAAAGAATCGAATTTAGGCGAATTGGGGTTAGAAAACGAAGAAGAAAGAAGTCGGGCCAATCTGGCACCTTGCTCCGCGTTGCGGATCTGCCTTCCCCTTTCACCGAAATTTTCTTCGCGTCGTGGAGAGGTCATGGACCTCTTTGCCTCAAAAGTTAATTCACGACCAAATATTAAAATGCATCTCCGCATCGCGGACTTGCATCGAGACAGTGATTTCTTCATCCTTTTTCATGTTTAACTATCTAAAAACACTCCTAAACATCACGAGATATTTCCTATCACAAATCGCAACCTTGAATTCATAAATCACATTCAAGGTAGAGTTAAGAGTCAAGTCTTGATAGGTCTCTCAAACATTTTTTGAGAAAGTCCCTTTGAGTCCTTTGAGGAGTCTTCTACAATTTCTAATAACTTGTTTCAAGACTAGAGCAAGTGAGTATGAGAGTGAGGAGAATGTATTCATGAATTTATTTTGTCATCACGATATCCTTCATATCATGAACCATAACTCTTGAATGTATAATTCACATTCAAGAGAGAGTTAAGAGTAGAGTTCAGAGATGCCTTTGAGTTCAATTGTGAATCCTTTGAGATCCACCATCGATTTGAGTTAAGTTGATACAATATTGGGGGGTAAGTGTGGAATTCGGGCTATGTTTATATTTATCATAGGCTTTTATCAAATAAATGTTTTTTTGTAAAATTCTTCTTCTTTTTCTTTTTTATGTAGAATTATTTGGGCTCTTTCTATTAGTAGTTTTAGATATTGTATGCCTTGTGTTTTATAATTCATTTCTAAATATGTTTTTATAATATTTTCCCATGAATCTATTTCAGTCATAACTTCTTTCCAAAGTTGGAAGTATTCTTCGTTTATCATAATTTAATCACTATTATAGTCTGTATATATGTCTAAATAATCTGTACTATCATCTTGCATTATTTCTCTTATGTCATCAAACCAATTTTGTCTTATTAAGTTATTCATTTCTTCTTTTTCATATTTCATTATTTTTTTCCATATTAATTTTTTTATACTAATTTCGTTTATTTTTTCTAATACTTTGAAAATAAGTATTTTATAATTATCTTCAAAATAGCTATTGTTAACTTCTACAGTGGGTATTTCTGATATGTCTGAGATATTCATTTAGATTTAGCAATTTTTTATCAATTTATTCCTGCCTTCCATGTCTACCATATGGTAATCTTATGATAGCTTATTATGACTTAGAGTATTCATGTTTATTATCTGGTCACTACTAGCATGATACCTTCTTCAGATACTATCTTCCTAAACAGCGCATCAACACTTAGGTACTCCCCTAACACGGCCTTCTTGCCTTTCCCGGTTTCCCATCTTTGGATGCATAGTTCTAGAAGTTTTCTCCTACTTTTCTCTATGCTGGCAAACTAGATAATAAATATCGAATAATTCTAATTCATAATAACAATCATAAGTATATCACATAATATTATGGTTGACAGGAATTAATTATTTAGCTAAACATAATCATTAATATGCATAAATCATAATCATAAATCATAATTATTAGCTAAATATAAATCATAAATATCATAAATAGGTATATAGTTATACCTCAGTTGCAGTGTTTGCTAAGTTTTGCTCCATTATATGGGGAATTTAAAGTAATTTTTATTGAATATATTTTTTACAAAGCTGGAATCTTAGAGAGATGTTGTGAGGGATTGAGAGGATCTGATGCCTCCTAAACGTCTACATATGTGCCTATTTATATTTACAAACTAAGGACTAAGGTTGCAATATTGAAAGAGAAATTTACAAAGTAAGTCCTAATTAATTTACATATTAGTCCCCCGACATGATTAAATGATTCTCCTTTATGTCATTTTCTTCTTTTGTCTTTTATCTTTTTTATCACATCTTCTTGTCACCTTTTCTAAAGTAGATTCCTTCTTTATATCTTTGTCAATAATTTCTTTTCTTTAATTCTTATCCGTCCACCTGTCTTCAATAATTCTTCCTCTTAAGTCTTGGTTGTCCATTTGTCTTCTAGTCGATATTGACATCTGGTATGTAGTTGTTTGTACCGCTGCATCTGCTACATTAATGTTCCGTATACTTTTTTCAAATAAGTTTGCAATCTTTGGTCTAAGCTTCTTACAAATAAATCCTTTCCTTATTGCTTTTGTTATTGATTCCTGCTCTGGTCTAAGTAGTGTTAAGGCCCAATTCTTTACTTCTAATTTGTCCATGGGTCGTAATTCTTTTGCTGTCGAATAAATTAATAAATGGTTCCTCGAGCAATACTTCCGTATGTAATTTGTTTCATCATAGACATTTGATAATTCCGTTAATATTGTGCTAAGTCCAATAATACGTTTATTTGCATAAAATGCTAGTAGTTCCGTTCTTGATATAACTGGTTGTTGCGTAATATCTTCTAGTATAATATAGTCTTTTGTCATTCCTATCTTGATTACTGTAATAACTGGTTTTATTTCATCAAATAATACTTCTGCTGTTGCGGAGTAAAATCTTATATAGAATAGTTGTCCTTTGGTAATTCTGTTATAGTTCATAAACGCCTGGTGTAATTTCGGTATTTGACTAAGTTCATCTCCTGTAACTGTATATACAGTTGATATAAGACCATAGGTATAACAAGTCGCTATTAAATTTGGTTTGGTATTTGGTAATGCAATCAATTTGTTATAATTTTGTAATTTTTGGGTTATGTATCCTTGATGCGTTTTTAATTTTTTCGGATTTTCGATAGGTTGGGTATTTAAGAAGTTTTGAATTTTTTCAATGTTTTCAATATATGTCCGGGTGATATGGTTGTAAGTTTTCTTTGTTTGGTTAAGTGAGGTTCATAGGTATGTACTTGTGGAGGTATGAATAATTCATTTTTTGGTATATGGGGTGGGGCATAAGGCTTTTCAAATACCTTATTCAAATTGAAATTTTTCTTTTTTGTAACTGTTGTGAATAATTCCTCCTTTGTACCTGCAACAATATCTAATTTGTTAGTAACTTGGGTTTTTAGGTGTTTCCCATCGTCACCTTCTAGATCTGGTTTTTTAGAGTGCTCCGACTGCACTACTAGCTCTGGGTTTTTACCGTGGTCCTTCTCCACATATTTTGTTTCCATAATTGATACTCTATTATTGAGCATCTTAATTTGTTCCAGTAATTCCTTCATAAGTATTGCATTTGTAATTTCTTCTTCAAAGTCCGTTTGTACGGCTTTGTCTTGATAGGTAGTCTGCAATAATATTTTTGTTAGTCTTAATCACTTCAATAGTAAAAGAGAAATTCAAAATATTTAATACCAATCTTCTAATTTCTTTTGTACTAACTGAATCTTGTACCTTGCGTGTTAGCCACCATTTAACTTGCGTATTATCTGTTCTAACAATAAATTTATTATATACAATATATGGTTCAAATGCTAATAAACATTTATATAATGCAAATAATTCTTTTCTATTAATTTTCCATCTTCCTTCCGTTTCCGTAAATATTCCTGAGTAATATCTACAATGATGTTCTATTTTTTCATTTTCATATTTATATTTTAATACTCCACCATAATTGTTTTCACTTGCATCAGACTCGACTATATAATTAAATTTTTTATTTTCATCTGGAAAACATAATTTTGGTAATTTTTTACATTGTTCTTTTATTTTTTGAACTTGTTTTTTTATCTATTTCATCATAATTATATTCTATATCTTTTTTCAATTTTCTTTGTAATGGCTTTAAATATTCTGCTAGTTTAAGTATATATTCTCTTACTTGATTTACTAATCCTAAAAAGGATTGTAATTTCTTTTTTGTATCTAGTATTTCTTCTGAATTTATAATTTTTTGTACTATGTGTTGCTGCATTTTTATTCCATTTTTATCTATTTGTATTCCTAAAAATTCTATCTGATTTTTCTTTCTGCTTTATTCTTACTTAGGCTTATTCCTGATTCTTCTACTATATTTATAAATTTTTCTAATAATTTTATATGTTCATCATATGTTTTAGAATATAATAATATATCATCTATATATACTATGCAATTTTCTAGCTTTGTGAAATATGTATCCATAAAATGTTGAAATCTTCCTGGTGCATTTTTATATCCAAATGGTAATACATTCCATTCATAAAATTCTTGTGGTACAGTAAATGCTGCTAATTTTTTAGATTCTTCTTCTAATTTTAAGTGGTAAAATCCTGATTTACAATCAAATTTACTAAAATAATTATATCCTTGTATTTGTCTTATTTTTAATATCTTATTTGGGATTGGATAATTGTAAGTTTTAGTTTTTTTGCATTTAAATTTCTATAATCTATAACCATCCTACTTTTTCCTCTTTTTTGTTCACTATGTTTATTAACTATAAATGCTGGGCTAGTATGTTTACTATTGCTTTCTTGTATGTATCCTTTTTCTAATAATTCTGTTATATGCATTGTAAATTCTTTTAAGTCATCAAAATTATATTTTAAGGGTTTTTGGGTTATTATACTATTTTGGTCTGTTAATTCTATTTTTACAGTGATTTTATGCTTATTCCATCCTTTTAATGGGTCTTCACTATATAATTGTTCTAGTCTATTTTTTATTGGGCTTAATTTATCTATTGTGAATACTATATATTCTATATTATTAGTATTAATTGGCATATTTTCTAATTTTTGTGTAATATTTTCACTTCCTTTTATCCACTCTGTATTCTTTCTTATTTTATTTCCTACTCTTTTAGCTCCTATTTTATGATTACATGGTGTTGTTAACCACCAGTGAGTTTTAGTTATTATATGCGGATAATATTTTTCTAAAAATGGTATTCCTAAGATTATATCTTTTGTAGGTAAATCATAATTGTATATTTCGTCTATCTTAAGTATTTTATCCCATATTTGTATTTTTACATCTTTTGCTTTAAAGTGTATTAAACTTCCTTCATTATTAAATCCTTTTACTACTATTGGTGTTTTTAATTTTATCCATTTATCTTTTGGTAAACAGTTATATTTACATATGTTAACTTCTGCTCCTGTATCTATCATTGGTGTATAATATCTATTATAATATCCTTCTATTATTATTTTCATCAGTACATGTATTTTCATAATATTATTCTTTTTATTATTATCATCTTATTATTGTAGGTAATAGTTATGTAAGTAGGTTCTATTTTATAAGGTTTTAGTTCTTCTAACCATTTTAATCCTAATATTATATCTGTTTGTTGTTCTTCTTTAATTTCTAATTTTATTTTCATAGGTATATATGCTATTATTATGTCTTTTTCTATTTCTAATTGAGCAACTATTAATGCTGGTAAATCCTAGCATTTTTGTTTTGTCATCTTATTTATTTCCATTTCTTCTTTATTTAATAATTTATCTATTATATAGTTATTTTCTTGTTTTGTGTCTACTAATATTAAATGTTCTTTTTCTTCTATTATTCCTATTATGTAGTATTTATTAGGGATTATATCATATGCTATCTTTTTTGTATATTCTCTTTGTAGATTATTTTTAATTTTTCTAGTTCTTCCTATTCTTTCTTCTATTATTTCTAAATTTTCACTAGTATCAATTTCTTGGTATGAGTAGTTATTATTATCTATTATTTTAACAAATTGTTCAAATGGCGTTTCTATTTCTATTCCTTTTATTTTACTTTTTGCAGTTATTTTATGTTTAGTAGTTAGTACATATAAATTTTTACATCTAGCTGTACATATTTTACTTCCTGGGGTTAAAGTTATTCCATTTATTTTCCAATATAGTACTAATGCTTTATCTATGTTCTGATCTGTTAGTGCTACTGAATAATTAGTATTAACTGTAAATTTAAATTTTTGGTAGATTAAGTTTCCTCTTACCGCTGTAATTACGCTTTTCTCTATAGGTTCTATTATTCTATCACCTGCTAAATATATTTCTATTGGAGTATTTATTCCTTCTTTAAAACAGGCTTTTATAAGTATTTCTATTCCTCCTAAATGTACATATTTAATTTGCTCTTTACTTTTTATTTTTTGTATTTCTTTATTTAATTCTCTTTTATTTATAATTGGTACTTCAGCTTTTCCTTGGGCATATTTACAATCTATAATATGTTCTTTTTGGCTAATTATATAAAATTCCTCTTTATTTCTTTTAAAAGGGTTTTTTATTAAGGGTATACTAAATATTTTTTCTACACTTAAATCAATTTCTTTTCCTTTTATCTTTTCAAATATATTATTATCAAAAATTATTTTTTGTTCAGAATAATCGTCTGTTATATATTCTTCTCTTATTATTTGTATATTTTCTTCAGTCATCTATTTGTTCTATTTCATTATCTGTTTGGTACTCTTCTTCATTATCAGATATTTCATAAATGCTATCGTCACTTTCTAATTCATAATCTAAATATTCTAATTGTAAGCAAACTTCTTCTTCTATAATTATTTCTGATATTTGTTTTTTATTAGGGTTCTTTGGTACTTTACAATCTTTTGCTATATGTCCTAATTTTCCACAATTATAACATTTACATTCACTTATACTTTTCTTTCTTCTATATGGTCTTTTAGATTTTGTAAAATATCTTTTTCTTGGATTCCTGTATTTATGTGTAGTTTTCTTATAATTTTTAAATCTTTTCTTTTTATGTTTTTTATAATATTTATCATCACAACCAAATTGTGGTGCTATTTTATCTTTACAACATGCTAAATTTTTTATTATTGTTTTTTCCATTTTTATATTTCTCTATATTTTTCACACATATTTGCGTACCATTGTTTTACAAATTTTATTCTAGCTCCTAATGTATCATGTAATCCTGCTTCTTCCCATGCTTTTATTATCTTTAAACTAAATGGTTCTGGTAATTTTGTAAAATATAAATGTCTTATTCCTAAACTTTCTTGTGTATTATAAACTCCTTTATAATAATATTCTTTATATGCACAAGTATATTCATCTAAATAACACATATTACATATTCCTAATTTATTCATTAAATTTCTGTTTATAATTTTATCTTTATTTCGTTCTTCTTCCTCTGTTGTCATACTACTAAATTCATTTCTTATAGTTGTTTCATATTTATAAAGTATGTCCATTACTGATGTTGTTTCTTTAGCTTGTATATCTTTACTTGATCTTAATGTCTTTTTACTTTCTTCTTCTAGGTTTAAGAACCATAATTTTACTTCTCCTATAAATGTTCTTTCTATATATCCTGATACTTCTAATATGTTAATTTTATTGTCTATAATTTGTTTTGCTATATATCCTATCCATAGTTGTATAGTTTGATTTATATCTGTTACACAATCTAAGTTTAAATATTCTGGTTGTAAATTTACTTGTTTAGGACTCCATTTTTTTTATATTTAGTCTTTTATTCCATAATGTTTCGTATCTATCTGATCCTGTATAATCTCGTGTATATGTCTGTGGTTTTTCATGTTTTGGATATGTTCTTGTCGTACTAGGTTCTCCTGTTTCTTTTATTTTTTCATCATAATTTATTTCTACTTCTGTATTTTCTATTATTTTATTTTCTATCATTTCCGTGTATGTTTCACTTATTTCCGAGGTTTGATCTATTTCCATATTTTCTTCTATAGTTTCTATGTGTAATTCATTTTTATTTTGGGTTTCTACTTCTGTTTCTTCTTGATTTTTCGTAATTTTTTCTTTATATTTTTGTATTTCTGTTAATAATTTATTTTCTTCTTCTTGTTCTTGCTGATTCTCATATATTTCTTTTAATATTTGTAATTCTTTCTCTAATTCTTTTATCCTATTATTTTTTGTGTTTGTTATTTGTTGTATTTTCTCTTCATTTTGGATTTTTATTTTTTCTATTTCTTTTTGTCTATCTATTTCTTCATTTTCTCTTGCTATTCTTATCATAGCTGTTAGACTATCTTCTAATTTTAATTCCTCTTTTTCTAACATTAAATATAATTGGTCTCCTATTTTTTTTTATATCTTCTTCCTAAATTTGAGAAAATTATTTTTATTTTTAGTCCATCATAATTTTCATACATTTTTTCACTTATGGCGAATTCTTCTTTGTTCATTTTTATCTGTGTTTTAGTCTTTCTTTTAACTGAGTTATAAACTTATATTCTAATAATGATATTTTTGTGATTAACTTATCTAATTTATGGATATCTTCTGTAGTTCTATTAACTTGTTTATTTAATTGTTTATATTCTACATATAAATATTTTAATTCGTTTTTTGTTTGTTTATAGATTCGTGTATTTTTATAAGGTCTTCTCATTTTATTTTAATTATTTTAATCCTATGCTCTGATACCATATCATCCGGACATATATTGAAAACATTGAAAAAATTCAAAACTTCTTAAATACCCAACCTATCGAAAATCCGGAAAAATTAAAAACGCATCAAGGATACATAACCCAAAAATTACAAAATTATAACAAATTGATTGCATTACCAAATACCAAACCAAATTTAATAGAGACTTGTTATGCCTATGGACTTATATCAACTGTATATACAGTTACAGGAGATGAACTTAGTCAAATACCGAAATTACACCAGGCGTTTATGAACTATAAAAGAATTACCAAAGGACAACTATTCTATATAAGATTTTACTCCGCAACAGCAGAAGTATTATTTGATGAAATAAAATCAGTTATTACAGTAATTAAGATAGGAATGACAAAAGACTATATTATACCAGAAGATATTACGCAACAATCAGTTATATCAAGAACGGAACTACCAGCATTTTATGCAAATAAACGTATTATTGGACTTAGCACAATATTAACGAAATTATCAAATGTCTATGATGAAACGAATTACATATGGAAGTATTGCTCGAGGAACCATTTATTAATTTATTCGACAGCAAAAGAATTACGACCCATGGACAAATTAGAAGTAAAGAATTGGGCCTTAACACTACTTAGACCAGAGCAGGAACCAATAACAAAAGCAATAAGGAAAGGATTTATTTTAGAAGACAGCTTAGACCAGTATTGTAAAATTATTGGAAAAAAGTATACGGAACATGAATGTAGCAGATGCAGCGGTACAAACAACTACATACCAGATGTCAATATCGACTAGAAGACAAATGGACAACCAAGACTTAAGAGGAAGAATTATTGAAGACAGGTGGACGGATAAGAATTAAAGAAGGAACAATTATTGACAAAGATATAAAGAAGGAATCTACTTTAGAAAAAGGTGACAAGAAGATGTGATAAAAAAGAAAAACGACAAAGGAAGAAAATGACATAAAGAAGAATCATTTAATCATGTCGGGGGACTAATATGTAAATTAGTTAAGGACTTACTTTGTAAATTTCTTTTTCAATATTGCAACATTAGTCCTTAGTTTGTAAACACATATGTAGACGTTTAGGAATCATCAGATCCTCTCAATCCCTCACTACATCTCTCTAAGATTCCAGCTTTGTAAAAAATATATTCAATAAAAATTACTTTAAATTCCCCATATAATGGAGCAAAAATTAGCAAATACTGCAACTGAGGTATATATATATACCTATTTATGATATTTATGATTTATATTTAGCTAATAATTATGATTTATGATTATGATTTATGCATATTAATGATTATGTTTAGCTAAATAGTTAATTCCTGTCAACCATAATATTATGTGATATACTTATGATTGTTATTATGAATTAGAATTATTCAATAATTTATTATCTAGTTTGCTAGCATAGAGAAAAGTAAGAGAAAACTTCTAGAATTATGCATCCAAAAATGAGAAACCGAGGAAGGCAAGAAAGCCATGTTAGGGGAGTACCTAAGTGTTGATGCGCTGTTTAGGAAGATAGTAGCTGAAGAAGGTATCATGCTAGTAGTGACCGGATAATAAACATGAATACTCTAAGTCATAATAAGCTATCATAAGATTACCATATGGTAGACATGGAAGGCAGAAATAAATTGAAAAAATTGCTAAATCTAAATGAATATCTCAGACATACCTACTGTAGAAGTTAACAATAGCTATTTTGAATATAATTATAAATACTTATTTTCAAAGTATTAGAAAAAATAAACGAAACTAGTATAAGAAGATTAACATGGGAAAAATTAATGAAATACGAAGAAGAAGAAATGAATAACTTAATAAGACAAAATTGGTTTGACGACAGAAGAGAAGTAATGCAAGAATTATATGAAAGTACAGATTATTTAGACATATATACAGACTATAATAGTGATTAAATTATGATAAATGAAGAATACTTCCAACTTTGGAAAGAAGTTATGACTGAAATAGATTCATGGGAAAATATTATAAAAACATATTTAGAAATGTATTTTAAAACACAAGACATACAATACCTAAAACTACTAATAGAAGGAGCCCAAATGATTCTACATAAAAAAGAAAAAGAAGAAGAATTTTACAAAAAAACATTTATTTAATAAAAGTCTATGATAAATATAAACATAGCCCGAATTCCGCACTTACCCCCCAATATGTATTCAGCTAGTTTAGCCCAACCATAATACTGAACCAAATTGGCCCAATTGCAATGAGTCAATCTCTTTTATTATTAAGGAGGAACTTTAAAAAAATACTATGGTTTAGGTTTGACTAGAGATTTATAGTTATAGTTTACGTAATTACGATTCTTAGATATACGTTAGCTAGATTAAGGAAGAGGGCAATCGAGATTTGAAAGAGAAGCAAAAAAGAGGTTGAGTAAATGTTGTATTCATTGTATCACGAATGCAATTAATACAATTGATTTGTATCAATGAATACATTAATACTATGTTACTGTCCCTACAAAGATAAATATAAATATTTATCAATTATCGAAGTGCTTCATGAATCAATTAGTTTGAAAAAGTAAAACTCATCACCTTAATAATTACACTAGGAAAATACAATTTATTTTGTGGTTCCTAGCTGTCTACAACAAATGTTGTTACTTTTCACATCAATAATACATACAAATTAAACAACTAATATAAATGTATATGATGGTGACAACCATTGTTTCGTCAATCTGTATTCAACAAATCAATCTGTATTCAATAATTCAATCTGTATTATACCAAAAATGATCTTTAACAACAATTAATTAACGGTAATAACTTAATTGTTGTTAAATATGTTTATGTAGAAGCAATTGACCCTCTTTATAGATATCCCTAAATCTTATGCGACATTGAATTCAATAACAATTAACTAATGTCGGTGAAAGTTTTGACACTATTTTTAGTAATATACATAAATATACTATTGCCGTTAAGAGCTGTTTTAATAAATTGTTGCTTTAATTTGCGGCTAAAGATAGGAGAGTAATCTCTCAAAGATTTCTTACCAAATGGGGGTTTATTAAATACTAAAAGAAGCATAATAAAGGATTTGATTTTTGTGAATGAAATCTAAAGGATTACTTAAAAAAAAAGTAATTATGTGGATGCCATGGAGAAGAAGATATGGAAAAGCCTCAAATTAATTGTCAAGTATTATGTTGTGGTTTTAATATGCACGAAATCAAATTGAGGTTCAAAATGGGGTCCTCAATAAAATAAAATAAAATAAAAAGAAGATAATATCAATCCAGATTATTGTATTGGGGGCAAAAGCAAATATTTCGTAAGATATAGTTTACTAAGGACTTATTTATTTTTATTAAAATTAAAATATTTAAATTTAAAATTATACATTTAGATGTCCGAATTTGTATTTTTGCATATAAATACTAAGATGTTATATATTTAATTGTTTCAACCTTACATTTTTAATTTAATTCATTTTGATTCGATACATTTACTACATACATTAAACTAGTAATGATTTCAAAACATTAAAGATAAACAATGTAACAAAACAATTACACATAAGATATGAGTGGTAATATAATAAAAATATATATACTTTTAGCCGAATATCAAATACTTTATTAAAATGTTCGTGCTGGTAAGAAGAAGAAATTCAACTTATCTCAAAATAAAAAAATTGAAAAACTGAAATCAACTACTTTGTAACCGATGGTAAGAAGATCGATCCAATCCAAACGTACTTCGATTTAATGTGAATTTTATTTCATGAATCCAGAAATAAAAAATTAAAATCAATATTTTCATATTTAATTCGAATTGTCGGAACATCCGCCCTACTACTATATGAGACAGATCTAAGACCAAAAAATCAAACAAACTACAAGTATTTATTTTTATTCGGTGTTCGAAGCTCGCATTGAAGCTTTGATTAAATTTGAATCGCGCTCCTATTAAGCTCATTCAAAGGTGGCGCTCCTAATAAAATTTTCCTTTATACCCAAGACTCGAACCCGAACTTATTACATGGTAGTTAAGGGGTCGTTTGGTTAGGAACAAGTTATTTAGGATTAGTTATTCTGGGGTTAGCTATCGTGAGATAACTTATTCCATCACTATGATATAAATGGTGGGATAAGTTATCCCAAACATGACAACCAAACAAGATACAAATATTTTATTCCATCACTATTTATTTTTATCCCTCACACCAAACGACCTCAGTCTTTGCCTAACTTAAGATTTGGTTCATGTACTAAGAATTTTGAATTGACCCAAAAAAGCATGCAAAGTGTTCAAAAAGAGAAAGTTAGACGCACACGTGGCAAAAGGTAACCAATCCTTGGTTTACAAATTTATATTTACAACACCCAACTAGCACTTTAAAACCATTTATGGTACCACTTTTCCTATTAATGATCAGTTCAATCGATATGATATGATATGATTTTCTTGTGGAGAATCATAAGACTTTGGTCAAACTTTGTGTATTGCTTATACCTATAATCTTCTAGAAAAATTACATGATGTGGCTAATTATATTCTCTTGATTACTTTTTATAATGATATTTTTAAATAATTAAAAATATAACAAGACTGTGTAGGTAATTTTATAATATATTTATATATACTTATATACGTATTTGTGAATCTAAAAAACCTAGCCGCCACTGCACACCCCAACCTAATCTCATGGTTCTCATCGATGGAGTTTGTGAGGATTTTAACTTGTGCTGAAAAATTGATGTTGCTTCGTTGAAGTTGGTCAATATTGTATACGTACAATATCAAAATACATATATAGGATGCAATTGACCATACATATAGTTTAATATCTTCACATATACATATATCCAACTTTAGTTTTGAAAATACGTACGTACACATATATAATTGACCTATATAGTGTATACATTTAATTTTTGCTTTGAAAACACACATACAGTTTGTCATACATACATATAGTTGGTCACATATATACATATACGTACAATTAAAATTAGATACTATAGATGTGTGATTTCAGTTAGGATTAGATTTTATATGCACACAAATATATTGTATTTTGCCATGTTTTGAAAGGAAAAATGTTGCTGCATTTTAAAAAAAATAAAAATCTCTAGATATTTTATAAAAAAAATAGGTGTTAATTATAGCCTTATTTATGAAATTTCCCCTTATCTTATTTCACGTTCTATTCTTATAAACTAATCCATAAATTAATTTTAGCATTAAGTTAAGTATTACTGCATTTGGTTTTTGATATTAAACGCTGCCTAACTGATGCAAGTATCGAAAACCAAAAGACAACTAAGATATTTTTTTCCATCACTTTTATATTGTAAGGTTTTGCTTTATGAGATGAAACTTCAGATCTAAATTGAATTAGATTAATTTAATATTTTAAATTCAGATGTTTGAAAATTAAACGAAAAATATTATAATATCAAAAATGATTTTTAGCGGCAATTAATTAACGATAATAGTTTAATTGCCGCTAAATATATATTTTTAAGAGGCAATTACTAGTGATAATTACATTTTAGCACTCTTTGTAAATGCTGCTAAAGCCTATAGCACTCTTTATTAATATACATATTTATTGTCGTTCAAAATTTTTTTTGTTGTAGTGTGAGCTGTAATCCATCTCATATTAATATAATGAAAAATTATATCTTAAAATACTGATAAAAAAATTCGTACATATTAATTTTGGAGAAACATCAAAATAAACCAGATGAGTAAAAGTGAAGGGAGGGAGCAAAGAGCTAACTACCAAAAGTTTTGCAATTTGCCATGTTATTTGGGAGAGAGTAGACAAAGTTGTTGTTCCCTTGTTGGGGTTTAGAGATCCCAATTAGAATTATTTGGGTCCCAATTAGGATTTGTTTAGAGATTTGGTTCATTAATCTTTTTATTCCTAATAGTTAACTTAACCATGTGCACCCTATTCGACAGTCGGCCATGGAGATATTCTGGCTCTTTTTTTAGTGGATAGTCCATT
Source organism: Solanum pinnatisectum (assembly GCA_035578085.1). NCBI lineage: Eukaryota > Viridiplantae > Streptophyta > Magnoliopsida > Solanales > Solanaceae > Solanum > Solanum pinnatisectum. The sequence goes on along the minus strand of CM069086.1, from coordinate 6,920,723 downwards.
AACTTATTGTTCCAAGGTTTTTAGTGGAGTATCCAGATAATTATTCATTATAAAAAAAAAAATATATTTTATTATTGTTTTAAGTATTGAAAATTTTATTGATATTTTTCAATAAAAATTTCATTAAAGAAAAGTTTTTTCATATGGTTTTATAATTTTTGCAACTTTTAAAAAATGTTTACGTAAATATAGAAGTAGTTCTACTTCTGTTTTAATCTATGTAAATTTATCTGATTAAACATGAACAAAAACTTATAAAATACGTAATTTTAAATATGTCATAACAATTTTATGTCTATAATCCATTTTGAAACTTGTAATTTGAACATGCCATGCTATAATGAAGATGTATGTGACTATAAAAGTTTGTCATTAAAGGTAAAAATTGAAATTCAAACTAAACACTTCCAAATTTTAAAATAAATCATTTGTTTTTTATTGGATTGAATAGGAAATAAATTTCACATAAAATGAAAGGAGTTTAATAATATTGTCCCAAACAATGTTACTATTCCGAAGAGGAAAGTTGGTACTTCTAAAAAGTTAAACGGGCTCCACTTGCTGATTTATATTTGTTTCTCATCCAACACCTGGAGTTGCATTAGAGTCCCGATTAAATTTAGATTATGTACTGTTGGGTTCATTCGAGTGTGACGCTCCCAACAAGATTTTCTCCGTATTCAAGACTGAAATTCAAGACCTCTGATTAAGGTTGAATCAATCCCACCACTACTGCACCACATTAGTGGCTCCACTCACAAACTCTTTATATCTATATTGCTCAAGTGTAAGGCTAGTTAATTGAAACAATGGTTTGGAACTCTAAAATATATTCCTTTAACAAAATAAATAATATATCTTTTCCATAATTAAAACTCTAAAAGTTTATCACACTTTACACTTGTTAACCTTATACATTAGTCCTATATAAAGCAACTGTTCCTCATTTATATTCATTCAAACAAAGAAAACACAAATACAAAGTCTCAACCAAAAGCTCTAAATATGGCAACTATAACTTCCACTCTATTAAATCAAGAATTCATGGAGAGCTTCCACTACTCAAGAAGATTTCTCCCGGAGTCCACCATGGCTCCGCCACCGGCAGCCGGAATCAGCCACTATACAAAAAATCATCAACCACTTGGTCACAAAGTCAACACATTTGATGCAAATGTTATTATGGTCTTGGCCGTACTTGTATGTGCCTTGATTTGTTCATTTATCTTGAATTTCATCATAAAATGTGTATGTAGGTGCACTACCCTAATATTGGTAGACTCATCCTTAAACCATACAAATAACAACCCTTCTTCAACAAAATTAGTCAATAGAGGAATCGAGAAAAAAGCCCTCAAGACATTTCCAGTTATAACATACGCTACTGAATTGAAATATTCAGGGCTCGACTCTGAATGTGTCATTTGCTTATCTGAATTTGGAATTGGAGAGAAAATTAAAGTTCTACCTAAGTGCAACCATGGATTCCATGTCAAGTGTATCGATAAATGGCTCAATTCACACTCTTCTTGCCCTACTTGTAGGCATTGCGTTATTGAGACTTGCCAAAAAATTGTTCCAATTTCATCAGCTCTAGTACAAGAAGTAGTAATAAGGATTGAACCTCTCCAACGTGAAGATGTTATATCTAATAATCAACATTAGGTATAATTAGTAGTAGATAAACTCAATTAGATTAGAAATTAGCTTTTAATTAAGTTGATATATAGTTTAATTCTTTCTTTTGTCCTTGTTGGAAAAGTTTTGGCTAGCTATATAGTCTTGCAAGTGTATAAATTAAATTTTGTTCTTGTTTCTTTATCAAGATGATCATGCTCCTTCTTTGTCATAGAAAAGGCTATTCTCTTAACATATATAGTAGTTCAAAGTTGTCTATTACTTTTCTCATCAATAATACGTATGTATGGCTCTCTTGTGTCCTAATGATGTGGTTAAAAGGATAGATACGTGAGATATATTATATGATCAACATTATCTCACTCATAACAAAAGAATATTATCTGGCACAACTTATAACAACATTTCGATGTGAAAGGTGGTCATTGGACATAGTAATTTAAGGCTCGAGTAGAGCTTTTCTAGAAAATGACTAGTAGTAGTAGTACAGTAGGAAAATATTAACTTAATTATATTGTGGTTCCAAGTTGACTACAACATAATATACATTGTTACTTTTTCTCATCAATAATACGTATAATAAAGTAATATAAATCATGTATATGATGGTGATTGGTGCCAAATATTGTTTCATTTGATCTGTCTTCAACAAAACTACAGCTTGTCATAGTATAGAAGGAGATTGATTAGTCCTTTGATAATTTTTTTACTTTAATATGCGTAGAGCTATCAAAAAGGGCCGGTTCAGTCCTACCCGGTCCAAGCCTCGCGGGACAATGAATTTGAAGGGCTAGGACGGAATGGCCCTTCATTTGGCAGGGCCTGGAAATGCTCAACCCAGCCCAACCCTATAAGGGTCGAGGGCTGGGGCGGGCTAGCCCATTTTTTTTCATTTTTTTCTTTTCAAACTTATAATTCTATAACATCAAGAAAATGAGAAGATTTTCAAATCAAATATGGCAAACAATGGTGTTGTTTCAATAGCACTAGCAAAAAATCTAGTGTAATTAGCATGTATCTCGCATACCAGATACGCGAGCGAGATAAGAGAGTGACAAGCAAGATGGGAGAGAGGTGAGGGCACGGGATTTGTCTATGTATCCTAGATACATGCGAATCTACTTGGATAAAGTGTATCTAGAACAAATTAACCTAATTTTGAGTCCATATATTTTGAGATACATGTATCTAAACTGTAACGTCTCGCAATTTGAAGTAACTAGGAAGAAGCTAATAATTGGAATAGTCATTTTTGGAAAGAATGAAAATCTGGAAATTTGTTTAAGTTAGGAAAAAGTTGAGTTTGGGCCAACTTCAAACGGACATAACTCCTAGCTCAGGATGAGTTATGTGTACTTCTAGGTATGGTTGGAAAGACCTTAGAACGATATTTCCAACTCCGCCAAGATTGCGTGAATCCGAGTTCGTATGAGTGAGACACGCCCATTGAAAGTTGGGCTGTTCAAATAAGGAAATGTTCAATTCGGATTTTTGAAGGGTTTTAGTCTTTTCCTTATCCAATTAATTAAATTTGTTTTAGTGAATTAATTAAGGGTCTAAACTGAACTTGGTCAGTTTTACGCTTTTGGAAAAGAGTTAGGGTTTTAGAGAAGATGATAAAAGAGAAGGAGAAGCAAGGAAATCATCAAGTTCGTCGAGTTTAGCTTGTGGATTTCGTCAGGGGTGATCCCTACAAGGTATGTGATCTTTCATAGCGTTGGGTTCATTCACCCACACGCCAAGCATGTTTAGTTCTGCAAAATTTGTCCTAAAATAGTTTGAAAGTTGATTTTCTTGACATGTATTCTTGAATTTGAATGTTGTTCTTGAATTGGGATGAATTGAGGAGTTTTTGAGATCTTTGAGTCAAATTATAGGGTTGTTTTGAGTTAGGTTCTTGATTACATATGCTGGGTATTGGAATCTAAAATGAATTTGAGAAAAATTTTCGAGTTAGGCGAATTGGGACTGTAAAACGGAGAAGGAAAAAGTCGAGTGTGATCTGGCACGCAAGTCCGTGTCGCAGACTTGCTCCCCCAGTGACCAAAAAGTTTCTCCGCGTCGCGGTTAAGACGCGGACTCCTCTGTCCCAAAATTAAATTTCGCGAGTAATTATTTAAAACACCTCCGCGTCGCAGACTTGTTCCAAGATGGTTATTTCGTGACTTTTCTCATGTTTAGCTATTTAAGATCATTCCTAAGCATCATGAGATCCTTTGTATCACAAATCACAATTCTTGAATCCATAATTCAATTCAAGGACCAGTTAAGAGTCAAGTCAATAGCAGTTAGGAGTCAAGTCAAGAGAAGTTCTTAGAGTTTTCCAAAAGTCTTTGCCAAATGTTTTTAACTTTGTTTTAAGACTTAAAGTTCAAGTTGAGTAAAGAGTAAAGAGTATAGTTTGAAGTCCTTTTCTTCAAAAGTATATGGGGCCCATGTATTCCCAAATAGTTTAAAATGTTTTCACATTTAAACAAGAAAGGAAACCTCAATTTTCAAAGAGCCTTCGGGCTAGTTTTCAGAAAAGAGTAATCGCTTTCTAAATAAAGCAAGAGGGGAAACTTTGATTTCCAAGATAGCCTTTGAGCTAAGTTTTTAAGCACTAATCTCAAATCACAGAAGAAGTATGTTTTTTAACATAAAGAGCTAGTATCATATTTTGGGAGTAGTATTGAGCACCGATATGGGGGAGCTTTCAGAGAACCCACAGCCCCCATAAACCATGTAGCCATCATGGGTAGAAAATGATCATGCTTTTTAGATGAACCCTTAGTGCTTTTTAGCATAGACTAGTGGATCCGTTAGTAGTTCAGGTTCTATACCCCCGGCAAGGTATAGGATGGCCCTGGCAGCATGGGGCCAAGAAACGTTGTATCATCACTATAACTCTTAAGTGATGGTTGTCGGTTAGAGAAACTCCCACAGTAGTAATTTGTATTTTTATATACATCAGTGTTGTGCCGTAATTTTCTTATATGTAGAAAAGATTACTTTTTGAAATGTTCTAAGTATAAAACAATTTGAGAAAAATACTTAGAAAAGAGTCGCCACTTAATTTTTTAAACAAATTAAGAAAACTTATAATTTTCAAAGATTTAAACAGAAAGAAATCATTTGAAAATACCAAAGAGGGTTCGGGGTTCAATTTACACTTCGAGAAGGGTTTAGGCATTCGAAGTGTCCGCTAACATGCGGTTGACCTGCGACTTGACTAAATGATTTTTTGACTAATTCTTTAGAAAATGATTTAAATATAATAATTTACAATACTTGATTTAACTTTGAAAAAAAAATTAAATAAATAACACATCTTTATTTCATTTTTTAGTTTTAGAGAAAGGGATCCAAAATGGACCATTTGAATTAAAAATGCTAGTGATTAATGATTTTAACAAAATCAAATTTATTAGAATTTGTTCTAGTCTCTTTTTAACGGCGATAACTTAAACCCATTTGAATTAATTAAAAAGAGTATCTTTTTAAATTGAATAAAAAACAAGTGAAAGCTTTGACTAAAATATTTGAATGTGTGTAAAAATACAAGAGTTGATAAAATGAAATTTGTTAAAACAAAACAACACAAAGAAATAGTTCATCTTTTGGGGGAATTCGATTAAGTTAATTAACAATTCTAAAGTTAGAGTTAAATAAAATTAGTCAAACATAATCAAAACAAGTAAGAGGGTAAGAGATATAATGAAATTGGGCCCTTATTGGGCCAATTTCGCTGCCAGCTTTTGGGTTTTAACCCAATCCCATTTTTGTATACACTGGTTGTATATTAGTGTATATCAACATGTATATCAGCGTTTTTCTCATATTTCTTGCTTCCGAACACCTGTACTTTGCTTCAGCCCTGTATTTTCACGTTTTTGGCCTGTATATCAGTGTATAATGTTGTATACCACGTGTATACTGCCTCCTTTTTCTACATTCCAGGACCTGTTTCATCTGTTCTTCGGTTTTTCACCATTTGTTTTGCCTTCAACCTGTATTTTTGTTTTTGGATACATATTTGCTGCCCTAAACCTGAGTATCGATGTATAATGCTGTATACAGTGTGTATACGGCCCACTTTTCGGACCTTTGAACTAATTTCCAGCAATATGGCAGAGCCTTGGAACCTGTAACAGCTTCCGAATACATTGGAGGGGTAGGATCTGACTCGATGGAGAAAAAATTGGACCTCTATGGCTCATCTTACAGATGCAAGAGAAAATGGGAAATCCCAAGGGACTCGGTCGACACCATAAACGCAGAAAAAAAGACATAAATTAGCTAGAGGAAGATGACATAGAACAAAGTAACGAATTAATGAAAGAAAATATATGAGAATAAGTGAAGTGATCATTCAAATACTTGCAGACCAAAGCAAAGAGGTCTTAGAATAAGATATATGCATATATATAGACAAAATAACACTCATGATAAGGCTAGCTCCAAATATACCATAACTTCTAGTAGTAAAAAGCAAGATGATTGTTATCCTTATGATAGCAAAGGTAAGAATTTCAAGTGATGAAGTTTGAAAGAAAACAATGAGCAATTATATCCGTACTAAATATGACTATTAAGCATTTATCTCAAAGTACACCTACTTAAAATCCTTTTCCTATTTAACAAAGAATATGATAAAAATCTTATTCATGAACCCTTTGACTCGGACCGAAATTAAGCCAAAATAAACATCAAAGAGCAAGTATGTACTAGTGACGATTAACAGAAAGCAGATGTAGCAAAACATGCTTCTCACAATGTTACAAATAGCGAACATGAAGACAAATACATAAACATAATAGAAATCCAAGATATGGCCGCAGTGATCCTAAACAAATATTATCACTCGAGGATGCCAAATGCAATAGATAGAGACACAATACTAAAGAAATCTCATGTTAAACTAATGTTCGATTAAATAGGTAGCAAACTAGACCATTTGAAATCGAGAAAGCATGGAACAAACTTAAACTAATGCAATAGAACATGATCGGTCATATGGAGCCATATTCATGCTACTAATAAGCTCTTTGAATTCATGGCGAAATACTAGGCTAACTAGGGTAAATGAATGAGTCACGAGAACATCTAATCATCAAGCACTACACGAGTCTAATAATTTCATACTACAAAATGACCCCAAAACAACCAAACCATATAAATGTGAACTAAAATTACTAATCTATACTCAAAATTACACAAGGGAAATCACTAAATGACTTCTTTGACACTTGAGGACATATAGTCAAAATGAGAAAATTATTTCAGCAATCTAAGATCGAATAGAAGCATGGTGGTTAACAAGTGGACAAACCAAGCTTAAGGCGAGCATAACAATCGTGAATTTGAGAAAAAACACAAACAATAATGTGAGCTCAAACGAGCACTAAGCCATCTTGAAAACGAAAACAAATAACAATAATGGATTATCAAACAAACTCTAACACTAATTTGCAATCAGCAATGAGTCAACAACTTTCAGAAATTCAACATTTTCGAAACCTCTATGCAGCCCAAGATCAAACAGTCATCATATCAAAGTAAAAGAGAGATAAATCAAAATCAGTATCACCTTTTCGAGGGCAGCAGAACCAAGACAGAACGAGCAAGGATGAACTCTTCCACCATGCGAATTCGAATACAAACAGTAGCCGAGAAGTTTGGGCAAGAATACCAGACCCAAACGCAAAAGAAATGAGTATCTTCTCCGTTCTTTCTTGAAATGTGTTTTGTAGGTATTAGTTATTTTCGAAAAAAAATTCTCCCCCGCCACTATCGAACAAGAGTAGAGGGTATTTATAGAAAGGAAGTAGGGCTCAGATTGGAAGGGAAAAGGGTGGAATAGGAATTCGAATTCAACATCCAAAAATTTGAAATTTCGTCCGTTTGCACGAGATTTCAATGGAAATCCCGTGAAACCCGGATGAGGAGACTGGTATGGACTGTAGGAGCTGCTGGAACGTTTGGTAATGGCAGCTGTCGCTGCTGCTGAAATTTTGCGATTCTGGCTGAGAAAAAGTTGCGTGACGGAGAAAAAGGATCGGTATGGGCAGTGGGGTCGGGTTGACGCTGGATCTTTGAGCAGCGGGCGCGAGGCGGTGGATTTTCCTTTTCTGGTCGTTGGTTTCTGCTGCATGTGTGTTGCTTCAGATGTTGTTTTTGTGAAGAGGAAAAGGAGTTGGGCCGGGTTGCTATCTGGGCTGCTGTAAATTTACAGTGGGCCTGGGAATTGGAGAAATGGGAATTGAGGGAATGGGAAGTGAATTATTGAATTGGGCCTGCTGGAATTTTGGCCCAAAAATAAAAAAGGTTGGTTCTTTTTAGGAGATAAAATTGAGTTTAATTTAGATGAATTAATATTAATTAATTAACGAGCTTCTTAATCTTAACGAAATAAAATAGTTAAATCGGTCATAAAATAATTAGTTTAATTACAAACTAATGAACTCGAAATTAAATTAACAAAACATCTAACTAAAATGTAAAATTTTTTTGTGATGATTTTCAAATATTTATAAAATGCGTGATTGTAGAAATATACTTATTTATTATTATAACTATTAAAATTATTAAAAATGATAAAATTACTCTAAAATAAGTTGAGAGTATTTTGAATTTCATAAAATTCATTAATTCAAAATTATGACCGTTACCTCTAATAAAGTATTTAAAATATAAAATCCTTTCGAGATGATTTTTTAATATTCGTAAAATGCATTAATTATATACAAAACTAAGCGAAACATACATATTATTAAAAAGTGACAAAATTATTTGAAACAACTTGTAAACTATGTTTATTTTATTTTTTTTGGAAATTTTATAAACTAATTATTTTAAATCGTTTGAAATTGAAGAACCTCGATGATTAATTAATATTGTGGAGGGTCAAAATTGGGTGTCAACAATCAGTTTATTTGTATTTTTACATACATCTCAGAGTTATATGTATCTTTGCATACACACAGAGTTGACATCATGTTTTAAACAATTTTTCTTTATATTGCACTTGTTTTTAAACTGTTTTATATTGAAATGAGTTCAGTTATGTTGAGTTGCATTGAGCCAGGTAAGTTCTTTAGTTCCTTTCAGATTCTTTTCAAGTTTTAGTTGTGTTTAGCATTCCAACTCGCATACTGTACATTCAATGTACTGATGCAGTTGGCATGCATCGTTTTATGATGCAGACGCATGTAACCAGGATCAACATCTAGCGCATCGTTAATCCAGTTGAACTTTAGAGTTGTTGGTGAGCCTCATTGCATCCCGGAGGATCCCCCTTTTTCATTCCTTAATCATTTTAGTTCATTAGGATGTCATGGGCCTGTCCTGACATCCATCTTGGTTGTTTTAGAGGCTTCATAGATAGTCAGTCAGATGTTAGTTCATTCGTCATCATTTTGTTATTGGCTTATGTTCAAATTTGAGTTGTCATGTTGGCTAAGTTAAATGTTTATTTTTAAAACATTATGAGTTCAATTTGAGACATGTTGAGTTATCTTGTATTTGGATCGTTTGGGGCCAGTAATGGTTCTCGAATGCCAGTCCCTCCCAGGGTGTAGGCTCGGGGTGTGACATGAACATACCAAAATCGGGTAAGATTCATAATATTACAACATAACGTGTATTTAAGTAATTAAATTATATACTAGTGAGATTATTGTAAGTTACCATTAAATAAAAAGTTTTGGCCCATGGGTCTACCCCGGCTCGATCCCGATCAAGCCTCAAGGGCTAAGGGCTTATATGGGCCAGGTTTATAAGCCCTAGTTTTAAATGGGCTTGAAAAATCTATCACAACCCTACCCCAATAACGAATTGGGTTGGGTCGACCCATGGGCTAAGCCCATTTTGACGGCTCTAAATATGCGGCTAAAAATAGGCCAAAACGGTATCAATTAAGATAACATTATGTAGAAACAAGATAACATTTGATCCAACAAGAGAGTAATCTCTCAAGATTTCCTAACAAATGGGGACTTGTTTAATACTAATAAGCATAATTAAGGATTTGATTAATTTGAAAGAAATCTACCAAAAAAAAAAAAGAAAAAAAAAAGTAATTATATGTGGATGCCACGGAAATGCCCAAATGGTGACCAATAGAAAGGGTTGATTAAAAAATTTTGATAACTCATTGATTCATCGGGTATCTAAATATATGATTCATTTTTAAGTTTACTGAATCGAAAATTGATAACATTCAAAGAAGATATGGAAAACCTGAAAAGCTTAAGCAAACGAATTATTAATTTCATTTTCGAACTATTGACAACCTTAAAAACACCTTTTAACTTGACTAATTGAACTTAAATACACCCCCAATCTTACAACATGAGTGAAACACACTCCTAAATTATCGTCAAGTTTAGGTGTGTTTTCGACACTTCTCTCAACTTTTTATTAAGAATTTCATATTATTACAAGAGTTTGAAACCACTTGTTATGTCATTAACATATCATATTTTTTATATTTAATTCGAATTGCCTGAACACCCACCCCTAGTACTATATATATATATATATATATATGAGACAGATCTATAATGTAAAATATCAAACAACATAGAACTAGTTTGTTACTATAGGGAACTTATGTGCCTAACTGGAGATTTGATTCATGCACTAAAGAATCTAGTGTTCAAAAAGAGAAAAAGTTAGAAGCACACGTAGCAAAAATGAACCAATACTTGGCTTACAAATCTATATTTACAACACTAACTAGTGGAGTACTTTTTATGCCATTTGTTACCACTTTTTCCTATTAATAATCAGTTCAATCTCAACCGTTATGATATGATGACATGCAATTTTCCATAGCTTATCAGGTATCTAGTTAGTATATTGAGTAGTAGAGTCAGAAATTTTATTAAGAGTGTTCAAGAATAATGGTGGGTGGCTGTCAAAATGTCTAGCTAGTATATGCAATGGCTGTCAAAATATAAAACAAAAAAATATTGTGCTATGTGGGGTTCGAACCCTAAGAATTCTTCATTAAAATGGACACTTATTACCACTACGTCACAAATATAGATTTTGTCAAGGGTGTCCAATTTTGAATATATATCCTTTAAATGCAGGATTTGACATATATATACAACGTAATTTTTCAATGAAGGATGTCCAATTGGACACCCTTAAATGGCTATAACTCTGCCCTTGAATATATGCATAAATAAGAGGAACTTATTCAGATGATTAACAATCATTTCCTCCAATAACATTCTAGCTATATAGAGAGATATATGCAACAAAGTTTTAATTTAGTTGTTACCTCTTCTATTTCGTTTTATTTTAACTCTCGCTTTATCTCTGAAAATAGCTAAACTTGGACATGTGATTTGGTTCATTAATGATTGTACATAATGCTAATTAGCCACGTGTCAGCCTTCCAGACAGTCGGCAATGGAGGTGCCCTGCCTCCTTCTTGAGTGGATACCAACGGTCTTAATTAGTGGAGCATATGATAAAGGAAAAAATAATTGTGTTTTTTATGAATTTATAATTTGAAATGTGTCACAATAATACATGGCTAAAAGCTTTTTGAAATATGTAAGAAGGAGCTCTTTTAGTCAATTTCTTGTATCGACGTTATTTCTGAATATGAAACATTATATTATGTTTATATATTTGTAAACTATGTAAAAGGTATTATAAGTCACAATAATTGACAATCTAAATATTTAAAAACTATATGAACGGTCAAAGATAAATTTGTTTAAATTTCAAAATTCAAAATATATCATATAAATTGAAACGGATGAAATAATTAAAAAGGAATCATTATTTCTTGAAATAAAAAAAAAAAAAAAAAGGAAACTCAATTGTTTACCGTTCTTTTAACAATATAAAATACTAATAGTATAACTTCCGATTATTAAGACTCAAAAGTTGACCACACTTTAGTTTACACGTGTCCACCCTATATACATTTGTCCTATATAAGCATTTGATACTCTTCAACTCATTCAATACCAACAAAAACAAAGAAAACACACAATACAAAGTCTAAACCAAAAGCTCTAAAATATGTCAACTATAACTTCAACTCTATTAATTCAAGAATTCATGGAGAACTTCCACTACTCAAGAAGATTACTCCGGGAAGCTACCATGGCGCCGCCTCCGGCAGCCGGAATCCGCCACGATACAACTAATCATCCACCACTTGGTTACAAAGTCAACACATTTGATGAAAATGTTATTATGGTCTTGGCCATACTTGTATGTGCCATAATTTGTTCATTTGTCTTGAATTTCATCATAAAATGTGCATTTAATTGCTCTACCCTAATATTGGCAAACTCATCCTCATCAAATCATACAAATAACAACCCTTCTTCAACAAAATTAGCCAATAGAGGGATCGAGAAAAAAACTCTCAAGACATTTTCAGTTATAACATATACTACTAAACTGAAACATCCAAGGCTAGACTCTGAATGTGTCATTTGCTTATCGGAATTTCAAATCGGGGAGAAAATTAAGGTTCTACCTAAGTGCAACCATGGATTCCACGTTCGTTGTATCGATAAATGGCTCAATTCTCACTCTTCTTGCCCTACTTGTAGACATTGCCTTATTGAGACATGCCAAAAAGTTGATCCAATTTCATTAGCTCCGATACAAGAAGTTATAATAAGGATTGAACCTCTCCAACGTGAAGATGCTATCATGTCTAGCAATTAGCATTAGGTGGAAAAAAAATATTCTCACACTTAATTAGATGAGAAGATTAATTAGCTTTTAAGTTAATAGTTTAGTTCTTTCTTTTTTCCTGTTGACAAAGTTTTGGCTAGCTATAATTTTGCAAGTGTATAAATTTTTATCTTTTTCCGGTTACGTTATTAAGGTCGTGCTTCTTTTTGTCAAAGAAATTTAAGGTTATTTTCTTTATTGGGGGACATTATAAAATTCAGGTCACTAGTAAAAATGTGTCTAGACTCATGTATGGGTTTAGTTCTATGAGGCTTACGTCTTAAGCAATTGATTATGTATCTTATACATACTTAGTGTTCAATGCTCGAGGCTTATCTAATATATTTTATAAATTATGTGTCAAACTCTTTAGTAAATATTGTTAACCCTCGAGATAATCCTTTAATAAATGAATGATGCTTAATAATTTTTTTCATAAAAATAACAAAATTAAGAGTAGCTCAAATAACTTATAGTGTTGCATATTATTTAATAATATTTCTTTTAAAATTATTTTTTCTTTGATAGAGGTAAACTGCATACAATGATAGTAATATATTTTAAGAAATTGTAATTCTTTTATTATTTGAGAGTTAGACATATTAGAGCTGAATTGCACCTCATGATAACTTTCATACCATTGCATGATCTATATTTGTAAGAACATATTAGAAGTTTCATTTTTTATGATGAGTTTTTTTTATCATGTTATTAATCGTTCTAAACTATTATTATATGTTTTTAACTTAAAATTATTGTATTGTTGTACTATTTTCCTATATTATAAATTAAAATATTTAAAAATTTATGAGGCTTATTACATCTCATGCCTCAAAGCTTACGTCTTATCCCACCTTTTGAAATATGTTTTCAATAATCTCATTTTTATTCCCAATCCACAGCCCCTATCCACAATACCTCACACCCTTACATTCACCTTTACCTTTATATATATATATATATATATATAAAAATTAAATACAAATATTTTTAAAAAATAATAATATTTCGGAAGAAAAACATTTTTTTCTTTAATCTTTTGTCATGATTCATTTTATTTATATAAATCATTTTCTATCAATATACAGTGAAGTGACACTGCCCCCATTATTTTGAGGGGTTTAATTTTAAGGATCAATGCACCTAATAGCTAGTTCATTGTATGATTCATTCTTAAGTCTTAAGTGGCTTTCCATTTTAAAAGAAGTGGGGAGAACTAGCAAAAAAAATTGAGACTCAATCTAAAATTTGCTAAATTTTTATCCAAAATAGTCTTAAATTTGAAATTCAAACTCTCTTCGATGTTCTAATTCTTTTGAAATATTATTCATTCGAAACATGCAGCTTGTTTTCATAAATTAATTTTGGGCAAACAATACAAATTTCATAAATTTAAGGCCTAATTCTGTGAATTTTCCAAATTATTATTCATCCCAGATTCCGACAGGATACATGTATTTGAGATATATGGAGTCAAAATTAGATGTAATTTGTTTCAGATTTATTTTATCCAAGTGAATTCACACATGTATTTAGGATACACTAACTCGCTTGCCTCTCTCCTTATGTATCTCTATTTTAGAACATATCGAGAATGTACATATATTTTATAGCGTATTTGGTAACAACAATACATATATTTAGGTGTATCTAATATAAAATTATTAATTAGTGAAATAATATATAATTATTTCATACTATATGGAGAATTAATAATTATTGTAGGAATATTTATGTGATTGGGTATTTTTTCTATTAACATTTCTCTATGGAAAAAGGGTCTGATATACCCCTCAACTTTGTCATTTAGAGTTAGATTTATCCTTCGTTATAAAAGTGGTTCACACATACCCCGTTGTTACACAAATGGATCACATATACCTCTACCATTACAAAAGTAGCTTACATATACTATTTGATTAAACGGAAGTGAAAAAAAATTAAATTTATTTTTTGATTTAAAAAAAACTCATGTACGTAGGAGTATGTATGATCTTTTTCACATATAATTTTTTTGACTTTGTTATTCTTATTTTATTTATTTATTTTATTCTTTAGTGTAAAAATATGAGGAAAAAAAGTGTGAATGAAAAAAGAGAAAAAAGTAAGAAAATAATTTAAAATTAATTACTGTTTAGATATATTGTAAAAAATATATATATTTATAAAAAAAGTTGGGGGCATATATGATAAACTTTACAATAAAGTCAGTGAAAAAATAAATTTTGATAAATCCAGTTAGTCGTTGAATAAAAAAAGGCAAAAAAAAAAATATGTGTGAGAAGTATCAAATATATCCCTACATGAATTTTTTTTTTCATAATTTTTTTTAAAAAATATGAAAATTGATTTTTTCACTTTCGTTAGAGAAAATAGTATACGTAAGTCATTTAACAGTAAAGATATATATGAGTCATTTTTATAACTAAGGTGTATCAATTCTAAATAACAAATTAAAAAGGTATATCAGACTTTTTTCCCTCGTCTAGAGAACTCTTAATGTAGCCCACTTGTCAACATGCAAATGTAGTCCAACCCACAACTAAATATGGTCGAAATGGTAATTAGAAGTTAATGAACGACGATAAAAACAAACTAATTTAATTAGCAAAGATATTAAACAAATTTTAAAGTTAAACAAAAAAAAGAATTATTAGACAAATATTAATACAACAGTAAATTATAAATTGATAGATTGAGAGCAATCGTTGTCAGTACTATACCTTTAAAGACTTGTGTACACCACAATTCTATCTTTAAAAAGTAGTACTACTAATTAACTTAAAATTAGGTATCTAATTAAGATTATCTTGCTTTAATTACAAGCCACAAGAGCACTTAAGCTTAACCTTGTTTATTGAATTGGAATTTGAGTGTCATCTTCATTAGCGTTATCTACAACAAGTTGTTGTTAATTGCTTTCTCATGAACAATATTAGTTGAATTAGCGTACTTAATAAATGTTGAAAGCCACTAATCACCTTCCTAATTTTCAATATTCCATATTTACATTATAGGTTTCATGAAACGAACGCACCCAAGGAGTATGATATATACTGCCTTCCCTAATGCAAACTTTACTGGTTGCTTCTCTACGATTCTAACTTGTGACCTATAGATTACACGAGACAACTTTACCATTTCATATATATATATATATATATATAGGAAATTCATTAATCCTACTCTAAAAAATAGGATTTTGAAAGTGAGAGATCGGTAAAATACTTTCTCCTTCTATCCATGAATTATTTAATTAAGAAACAAACAAATCTTTGATCCTATAATTAATCAGATTGCATCTTTGGTGGAATCTGAAAAAGAAGGAATAAAAAAAATGATTTAAAAAAGAGCATATAGTTCAAAAAAGTTCAAGTACACGGAGCAAAAAGTAAAGAGTATATGGTTTACAAATAACCATTTTACATGACTTTTGAGACCTTTTTAACTACAATATGGTACCACTTTCCTATTACACTAATAATATAATCAGTGATATCACATGCAATTAAATTATGCAAGGCTCTCTTTCCTTTGCTTGTCATGTTTCCAGTAGATTGAACTAGATTTGCTCAATAGTTTTTTATGAGGAGAAAATTATCATAATTTTAGGTGTTTTTGGCTTTTAAGCAGTTTTTTTAGTGATAAAGGTATTTGAAAAGGTTAAAAATGCTTTTAAACACTCATTTTTAGGCTAAAAAGGTTTCAAAATAAGTTAAAAGTCAAAAATAGGGTATTATCTACTTATGACTTTTAACTTTTGACTTATAATTTACTTTTTATAAGCTGATTCAAATAGGCCCCAAGTTTGATTTCTTGTTTCCTCTCCGCTATAGTAGTTGATTTCTTCTCTATTTGAGTATATATGACAAGCAACATCAACATACTCAGTGAAATTTCATAACTGGGATTTGGGAAGGGTAGAGTATACACAGATTTTCTCATTATTTTGTGGAGATAGAAATGTTGTTTTCAAAAGACTCCCGACTCAAATGCAGCAATTCCAAATACAATGAAGAAAATATAGTAAATCACAAGAAAATAGTGCAAATTAAGTCTACCATAAGGGAGCAACAATCAACAAGAAAATAACGTAATAATATTGAAACACAATGAACAACACACTATGATATATTTTTTTAAAATAATAATAAATAATGATGGATATCAAATAAGATCTACAGTAATACAACTAGTGCAATGGCAAACACCAATAACCCTAAATAAGACAGCACTACTAAGGATGGCAGAGGTGGGCGCACGCACATTCATAAGTGAGGGTGCACGTGCACCGTTCACTTCGGAAAAAATCATGCGTATATATGTATATCCATCTTGAGAAACTGACAAAAATTATGATATAATTAACAGTGCACCCATGAGGAGTATAGCGGTGTCCTTGTGTCATTGGTACAAACCAAAGTAACCACCCATGAGACTAGGGTTTGAATCTAGCTAGAGCCTTATTTTTTGCACTACTCAAGAAGACTACTTGTAGCTTCCCCTCCACAATACCACCCTGAGCTCACCATGGCTCCATCATCCACCCTCGAAAACAGCCACGACGATTCAACATATGTACTACAAGTGATCAACAATGTCTCGATTGATGCAAGAGTTGTGATAGTCTTGTCAGTAATTTTTTGTGGCTTGATTTGTACATTTTTCTTGAACTCAATCATAAAGTGTGCATTTAGAACCTCTAGCTTATTGTTGGAAAACTCATCCTTAAATCATGGAAACCCTTCTACAACAAAGCTAGCAAATAAGGGGATTAGGAAGAAAACCCTCAGGACGTTCCCCGTTATAACCTACACTACTAGGTTATTGTGTAATTTGCTTATCAAAATTTGGAATTGGGGAAAAAGTTAAAGTTTTACCTAAGTGTAACCATTACTTCCACGTTAGGTGTATCGGTAAATGTCTTAATTCCCACTCTTCTTTCTCTAATTGTAGGTTTTGCCTTATTGAGACTTGTCCAAAAATTGTCAAAGACAATTCTATTAGTACAACTTCAATTGTAAACTCTCAGGATGTGGCTAGTGACACTATATCATCACCACCACTTCAAGAAGTCATAGTAAGGATTGAACCTCTCCAACATGAAGGTGTGGTGCCTAGCAATTAAAATTAGGTATCATGGTATCAGAGTGAGGCACATTAGTTCGATATAGAGCCCTTATAATTGGACCTTGGTGGAAGTTGTGAATATATTTTTCTGGTCCATGATTGTGCTCGCTCCTGTCTGGATAGTGTCTGGGCATGAGGAGGTGATGAAGATTGATCCCACATTAGATCAGGACGAGATTTTAGGACTCCTTATAAGCTTAGACAATCCTCCTACCTTTGAACTAGTGTTTGAGGGTGAGTTAGATCGTATCTAACTTAAGTTGGTATGTGTAGTATATATGCATGACACTCATTTAAAAACTTAAGTTAGCTAGACAAATAGACAATGCCATTATAACTTTGTAATTATTCATTTAGTCAGAGCAATGAATTCTTGTAAGAGAAATGCAAGAGTGAAATGGTAATTAACACCCATAAAGTTATAATTTGCTTTCACTTATTCAATACTTAGATAATGGTTGGGTGGAATTATAACTTATGATTTATAAGATAAACACAAATTAAAAATTTTAATTTATGACTTTAACTTATTTTATTATTTTAGCTTTAACTAAAACAAGTTTAAAAGTATCTTTCTATTTTACCCAAACACCACAACACTATTTGAAAGCTATTTTAGTTACAAATCCCATCGCTTCTCTTTATTTCGTCTCTCAGCCTCATGCCCCCAAAAGCTCTATTTTGAGTCTCTCCTCCATTTTCAAGAAAATGCGGACTCTAAAAAGATACTTTCTTCATTTTAATGCGTTTGTTTTACTTTTTTTAGTCCGTTTCAAAAGCTTTTTTTTGGTATTTTTTAAACTTTCCATCTATCATGTTAAGACCACAAGATAAATGAATATTTTAGAATATTCTACATAATTTTAATGTAAGACCACAAAATTCAAATTTTCTGTATTAAGTTAAAATCTGATAAATAGATTAAATCGAGAGACACATGATTTTTTTCTTTTTAACTTCTCTTTTCGCTTATTTGACTTGTAACTTGTAAGAGAACTTGTATTCGCCTGACCCCAATTAATAACAAATTAATAAAAATAAAATATTGTAAAACATTTTAAAGGAAAATTTTTATATTATTTTTTAAACTAAAAGTCGGTAATATATTTAATGCCTTTTTTGATCTTTTCGTTGGGTTCGTTATCTCTTCATAAATCCACTAACTTTGATTTCCCAGAAGTGGCCTTGTTGCTTGAGAACCATAAACCATAATATAAAATTAAAGTATTCATTTTTAAGAAAGGATAAGTTAATTTTCTTCATATTTAGAACTTTAATTTGTGGATTCAAAAACAAATTATTTCTATATAATTAACAAACAGTGTACATGTTGCAAGTAGTGGCAATATATTTGAGACCCCAAAGTCAAACAAATAACAAATAACAAATTGATTAGAGATCTTCTTCATTTGGTCAACTAGTCCAATAAAATATATATATATATATATATATATATATATATATATATATATATATATTATTGGATTAGATTGATCAATCGTAATCAGATTGTTCCTTTTTAAACCTAAATCACCATTTTACCGCCGAAAAGGGCAGCAACAAAGGGAATCTACTTCAGCAATGGTTGTTTATTAAATGGAAATAATAAAATGTTGTGGAATTATAGTTCCCCTTATCCCTCAAATCAGAACTCAAACTTTTTTCGGAGGCAGTTACAAATATTAGTATTCTTGGGCCAAACGGGTCCCAACTTGAGTATTTGTTTTAGTCCCCTTACAAAAGTACTAATAACACATCAGTTTCCTCAGTAAGACTTGTGTATGCTTCATTTTGCTTATTGGGTGCATGAACATTCTTGTATATTAATGGTTTAAATTGTAGTGTCACAATAAAGGTTGAATCTTTATAAGAATACAAGATTGTGTATGCTTCATTTTTCTTAATGGGTGTATGAATGTTCGTGTATATTAATGGTTTAAATAAAGGTTGAATCTTTATAAGAATACAAGATTGTATGCTTTTTTTAGTTATAATTTTCAGATTTAGAATCTGAGAATATATATGATCTTCTTGATCTGTGTTGGTAGGGGTCTAAAATCTTCCTGGCCTTGTTAAAATTTTCTTATTAATTATTTTGATATTCTTGGATAGTATAGTATACATTGTGTATCTTACGGTTCACATTTATGCTGAAAAGATTGAATCTCCACCATCATTTTATGCAATCTACTACAGCGATTTATGTACTTGCTAGAAACCTCTCACCAAGTAGGGAATCTACTTCAGCAATTGCTGTTGTTTATTAAATTGAAATAATAAAATGTCGTGGAACTTGAATTTGAATTATCATTTTTTTTTTAAAAAAAATATCTTAAAATAATTTTCAAACTTGAATTCTATGTTAACCGATTGATTACATTCTCTAAAAGTATGCATTATCTATGCATGAGTAATTTGCTGCATCAAATGCATTAGCTATTGAACAGGGTGCTAGTCTCAAAACTATTATCTCATTCCATTTGTCTTTCCAAAAGGAGGTCTTCCTACCATTTCCCACCTCCACTCTGGTTCTTGCTTGAACACATTATGTGGCATAGGAAAAACAGACATCATAGTGCCAAGTACACTATTTACTAGTGTCAGTCTGCCTCCTAGGACAAGTATTGACATTCATATATTTGGTTTAGTCTGTTGTTCCTGTCATTAGGCTTTCGACCCTAGTAGATCATCTGGATAGTATGGCTAGAATTCAAGCTAGATTGATGTCTGAAAGGATTAAGGGTGGGGTTGATACCTCGGATCTGTCGTTTGAGGACCACCCTGATGATAAGAAAAAGATTATTGGTGGCTTTTTGATAGATGTATTAGATCTGCACTATAACATTGCTATCTACAATTACAAAAACCCAATCATGTTGGACTACAACTTCACAAGAAACCTATTGTCCCTGCCGTTAGGCTTTTGACCCTAGTAGATCATTTGAATAGTATGGCTAGAATTCAAGCTAGATTGTTATTTGAAAAGGTTAAGGGTGGGGTTGATACCCCGGATCCGTCGTCTGAGGACCGCCTTAATGATAAGAAAAAAATTGTTGGGGGCTTTATTGTTAGATGTATTATATCTGCACCATAACAGTGCTATCTAAAATTACAAAAACCCAATCATGTTGGACTACAGCTTCAAAAGGAACCCTTTTTTAGAGATGGGTAACTTTGTATTCACACCAAAAGTTTATCATCCAAAAATTGATGAATTGGAAACTTACATTCCACTAATGGGCTTACTTTACAAGTTTCCTATAAAATCAACTAAACCTACTATATCCCCTACCAGATTCTGTTTACACCAAAAAAACAAAAGACTTATACAATTTATTTTAATCTTCTGTAAGTTAGTCTTTTGTCCCTCAAATCTTCTTAAATTTCTTTCTTTAAAATTCTTTCTTTACAGAGAGTCCACTATATGAAAGCAGGGATAGTTCTCCACCAATGTTCATTTCTTCCTCTGTTCCCAATACCTTTCCAGATAATTAGTAGTTCCTTTGTTGTGCTAGGCATCACCCATTTAACTCTCAACAGAGCAAAAAAAAAAAAAAAACATGTTCCATAAGCTCATAGTTTTCTTACAATGAAGGAACAGTTGGTCATTGACTTCTGCTTCCTGCTTATACATGACATATCTTGAACAAAATTGACATCCCCTTTTCTGTAAAACCTCATGTAGAAAACAAGTCTTTCTTCTTTGCGTACTCAAAGTGCAAAGATGTGGAAAGGAGTTTCATAGACTGTCTTCTCCAATCCACACCTCATTCCAAAAATCAATTTTCAAATCATTTCTAACGGTGATTGACATGTTGTTGTTGAAATGAGGTCATAATCTTCTTATGGCTTTCTAAACACTACACCCAAAGGTTTTCACAACCTCTTCAGTTGTCCACTGATTGAGTAAATCATACTTTCCTGCTATGAATCTTCTCCAAATGGCCCTCTCTTCTGAGGAGAATCTTCAAAGCCAATTCTGCAATAGAGAGGTATTTTGTTTGTTGAGGTTCTTCAAGTATCAACTATCATATACAATGTGGAAAAAAAAATTTCACCAATTTTTTTGTCTCACTGCACCACTATCATAGTTTAGAAAATTCCTACCTCTCTATCTATCTATGAGATGTTTGGATTTTTCAAAATTCTACGGACATCTCTATATAAATAGAATTCAATTTGTGAAAGAAAAAGGGATTGATATTGTAGTAACTTCACAGAAGTCATTAAGATGCTGAAGGTGAAAGGGATTTATCTAGATAACAATTGATTTTTGTTAATTTTAATTTCAGTTCACACATATATCTCCGTTAATAGAACTTGTTATGAATAGATGAAGTAGTTGCTGTTTTTCATTTTTCTTTTTTATCTCTTACATTAATGTATTTCTTTTTTCTTATCCGACAGTGTTCATGGATTCGTGTATCCTTTTGCTTATTTCTTTTCTCGGGGATTTTTATGGATTTGTCTTGTGTAGCATTTCATTGTATGAAGTTCTATACCATTCTCTCAAACGTCAACAGGGTCAATCGAGAGAGAAGATGGAAGACTCTCCAGTTTGAAGCTAGAATTAGTTAAATTTAGTTTGTTTGTAAATGTCATATTTTGTAATTGATAGAGTTGTTGATTCCCTAGCTTTAGACTCAACATAGTCATGAATGACCTTAGTCATTTTTTGTTACTTATGTTGACACACAATTTTGATCCTCCTCGATAGAAATTAATTTTTGAATTTCTTAGATTCCAAACGATTTTGAATAATTAGTCTATAAATTTTGATTTTTAAAGTAATTTAGTCATCTTTATAATATTATAGATAATAAATAGTTTTTATTTGATTTGCTTATGTAATTAATATTTTGTAAATATTGAAAACCATTTGAAAAAGATTTTACACTTTTAGTCAAATATTTTGTTAATTTAGTTTAGTTCAAGTTATGATTGAAATTTTAAATTAATTAGTTTATAATTTAGTCAATTATTTTACTTTGTTGAGATTAGTTAATTAGTATTAATTCATTTTATTCAATATTTTGCCGGATTTACTAATTGACTCAATTTGGCTAAGTTTTGAACTTAAGTGAGCTAAGTTTACAATCTTTAAATCCTTTTTATTAAATACAATTCTAGCATTTTCATATTTTATCTTCAACTCATTTAAAAGCCATTTGGGACCTTTTATGTTGTTATTTCCAGCAACCCAATTTACCCAAACCTTTCCAGCCCATTTAGAAATTCCCAGTCTATTCCCAAATAACTCCAAATCCGATCCAGCCCACCTATTTTTCTCAACAAAGATCCAGAAGCTTTTCAAACGTGAACAAACAAGACACGACGTCAGACAACTACAGAGCAATGTCTATACTTCCAAAAGTGATAATTCACGACGTCTTCATGTTGACTTCATATACCTAGAAATCAATCCCAAATGACGATCACAACGTCTTTGCGAAGAGCAGCCAACAGTAGCTAATCTCCAACAGAGTCATCATTTCTGTTTAAGGAAAATAAAAATGACTTTTGTTTTCGAAAAATCAATTTAACTTATGTTTTTTAAAGAAAAATTGATTTTCAAAGAGCGCCACCACTTAATTTTTTAAAGAAATTAAGAAAATGTAAGATTTTCAAAAGATTTAAACAGATTAAAAATCACTTGAAATCCAAAGAGGTGTTGGGGTTCAATTTATATTTCGAGAAAATGTTAAGCATTCGAAATGTCCGCTAACTTGCGATTGACCAACAACTTTATTAATTATTTGACTAATCTTAGAAAAATAATTAAGTATTAAAATTCCATTTTTATTTGGAAAGTGATAAGTTAAAGATAATTTTTAGGGAAAAATAACTCATGGTGGAAAGACTAATAATAAAATGTAAAGGGAAAGACAAATATTTACATTTTATTATTTGTCTTTTCACCATAAATTATTTTTCCCTAAAAATTTTATTTAACTTATCTCCTTCCAATTAAAAAATAAATTTTTATTATTTAACTATTTTTCTAAGATTAGTCAAATAATTAGTCAAGCCGTTGGTCAACCACAAGTTTGCGAACATTTTGAATGCTTAACACCTTTTCGAAATGTAAATTTAACCCCGAACTCCTCTTTGGATTTCAAATGATTTTTAATATGTTTAAATCTTTTGAAAATATTAAGTTTTCTTAATTTATTAAAAATTTAAGTGGCGACTCTCTTTGAAAATCGATTTTACTTTAAAACATAAGTTAAATTGATTTTTCGAAAACAAGTCATTTTTATTTTCCTAAAACAACTAATATGTTTGTACCCTAGCAATAGTTATGTTTCTTGGTTTGATGTTATTTTTATGTTCACATTTTGGAAGGCTAATGATATGTTAGTACCCTAACTAATTACATCAATACTTATGTTCTTTGGTTTGATGTTATTGTTGTCTAAAAAATTTTGGAAGGCTAATTGATATATTGTGTGAATGATTGTGAGTGTTTGTGAACATATTGAACTAAGGTGATTCTTTGACCTTTTAGGTATAAATATCTCTAACAAGCCAACACACACTCATGGGAGTAGAGATGGTAATGCTAGCGCTTCATACGCATAGACATTGATTTGATATTATTGTTGTGTTCAAATTTTGGGAGGCTAATTGATATATTGTGTGAATGATTGTGAGTTTTTGTGAACATAATGAATTGATGTGATTCTTTGACCTTCTAGGTATGGATGTGTCTAACAAGTCAACATCTACTCATGGAGGTAGAGATGGTAATGCTAACGTGCCATTCGTACGAACACTCGTCTAGACCGTTCAAGCCACCTCCGGCTAAGAAGCGAAAGACCATTGTAGTTAAAGGAAAATGTCAAGTCAAAAGACAGCAGAACCGAAGCCTGATGTCAACTCATCTAATGATGATGACAGGCCTATTCTACCGCCCAAGGGTGTTGGAGAGTCAAGTGTCCAGGGTAAATAAGCTGAGTGAGAGGATAAATTTATGAGTGAAGATGTCTAAAAGCTATGAAATGCAATCCGGCAAAAATATGTTAATTTACAATTGTTTGAGAAATATCTTCATATTTATGCCACGAACAAATCCTGCCCAGCGATCATAGAAATTGAGAAAATCATTTAAAAAAAGATTTTACACTTTTAGTCAAATATTTTGTTAATTTAGTTTAGTTCAAGTTATGGTTGAAATTTTAAATTAATTAGTTTACAATTTAATCAATTATTTTACTTTGTTGAGATTAAGAAGTTCGTTAGTTAATTAGTATTAATTCATTTTATTCAATATTTAGCCGGATTTATTAATTGACTCAATTTGGCTAAGTTTCAATTTATGTGGGCTAAGTTTGCAATCTTTTAGTACTTTTTATTAATTACAACTCTAACATTTTCTTACTTTATCTTCAACTCATTTAAAAGCCATTTTGGTCCTTTTATGTTGCAATTTCCAGCAAATTCAATTTATCCAAATCTTTCCAGCCCACTTAGAAACTCCCAACATATTTACGATTAACTTCAAATCCAATTAAGCCCACCTATTTTCAGCACCAAAGATCCAAAAATTTTCTCAACGTGAACAAATGATACACGATGTCAAACAACAACAAAGCAATGTCTACATTTCTAGAAGCAATAATTCATGACGTCTTCACGTTGGCATCGTATATCCAAAAATAATCCCAAACAACGATCACAATGTCTTCATGAAAAGCAGCCAACAAAAGCTAATCCCCAACGGAGTTGCCATTTCTGATTTAGAAAAATAAAAATGACTTTTGTTTTCAAAAAATCAATTTAACTTATTGCATGAATGATTGTGAGTGTTTGTGAACATATTGAATGTATATGATTCTTTAACCTTCTAGATACGACTGTCTCTAACAAGTCAATATGCACTCATGGAGATAGAGATGGTAATGTTAACGCTTCATCCGTGTGAACACTGGTCTAGACCGTCCAAGCCACTTTCGACTAAGAAGCAAAAGATTATTACAGTTAAAGAAAATGGTCAAGCCAAGAAGACAGCAGGGCTGGAGTCTAATGTCAACTCATCAAATGATGATGACAGTCTTATTCCACCACCCAAAGGTGTTGGGGAGCCAAGTGTCCAAGTTGAACGAGTTGAGTGAGAAGATAAATTTGTGAGTGAGGATGACTTAAAGCTATGGGATGCAATTCGGCAAAAATAAGTTAATTTACAATTGCTTGAGAACCCTATTTATATTGATATCACGAAAAAATTCTGCCCAGCGATCATGGTAGAACTTGAGAAAAGAGATTGAATGCGCTTTGCTGAGGGACCTAAGGGCAAGGGAAACACTATCCTCATTAGAGAACTGTATTCTAATCGGGATTATACCCAAGGCGACATCATCTGGCTTAGGGGTATAGAAGTGGATATTTCAGCTCAAGCGATCAACAAGCATTATCAAGTTCCTCCGTAACCTATGTCTGATTATTGGTGCAAGGAGCAACATCTGAATTTGTCACGTATGCTAAAGGTGATTTTTGATAACCCAAACAACGCGCATTGGGTTAAGAATCAATCAAGTCACTATTCATCATTGCTTGAGGCATTCATGAACTAAAAGGCCAAGGCTTTGCTCAACTGGACTATCAATCATTGGATGTCAACTACTCGTAAAATTGATATTATATAGGATTGTGTTTTCCTTATTTATGCTATATTGAAAGACATTTCTATAGACATTGGCGAGATATTGCATCATCAGATGCTGAAGATACGTACCAACATGAAATGAACTTTATACTTTGTCCACACCCTGACTGTTATTCTAACTCATTACAAGAAAAGTGATGAGAAAGTGGCTGATACAGAGTCAACATTCCATGACATATGTGTTGTCCTAAATTTGAATGAGGGTCGTACCCAGAAAGAGTCTAATAGAGACCGAATTAAGGCTTTAGAGGGTGAAATTCATAAATTAAGAGAAGATCTCAAGGTGTCAGTGAAGACTAGGGATAAATGGATGTATACACAATTCAATAATATGATTGAATTTTTAAGGGGATCCAGAAATTCTAAGCCGATGCGAGATGTTAGCATTGAGATTGATCTTGCAGAATTGGAGATGCATAAATCGAGTGTTGTATTTGCTAAAAGTAATATCATTAGATGAAATTTATGTTGATATTCCAAGCTTGCAACAACTTTTGGTGGATAGATTATTTTTTATGGAGAAAATTTTAGCTATGTTATTGCTATTAACAAAAAGTTAAGCTAATGTAAAAGTAATTATTATGATTAATTAGTGTATTAGTAATTGTGCACCGTCATTAAACATCTATCAGTTAAAACAAATGTTTTGGTTGTCTAGATTTTGTATCGATTGAGAGTTGTTCTTCACAGGCAGATAAAATTGATAAGTTATTATGTATTGAAAGTTGTACCTTAGATTACAAATAACTATATATTTGTGAAGAAAATACTAAGTGTATTTATAGCTGTGAAATTTAAGTTATAAATTTAAAAATTGTAGATATTATCGGTTTGGGACGCTCATGAGCTCGCAATGTGTCCACTTTGCTCAAATCAATATATATTTCGCACGTAATAGGCCTCGCAAACTGCCTGACTTCACTGGTTTGCAGAAATTCCTCCATCACATTGCTTCACTGGAGTGGAGCTCCACTACTCAATAAAGAGAAATGAAGATGCGCTAATTTGGTTAGAGGACAGACAGATTTGATTCACAGCCTATACCGCTTTTGACCAAAAGAGAGATTAGATTGACTTCCTAAATCATGGAACCATGGATGCTAATGTGTTCGCCTTGCGTCCACATTACCTTGCTAAGATTTATCTCACAAAGTACAGAAGTTGCAAAAGTAGACTGTCTACTTGCTAAGGATTCAACAATCTGACATAAAAGTTCAAGATCATAGTATACATAGAAATTAAGTGAAAATATAATTACATAAAAGTTTAACATCATTCAACCATTCAAACAAAAGACATAAAAGAAAAATATTATTTGTCAACCAATATAAAAAAAATTGAAACTATATTAATTTTTAGCAACCTACCCTACGGCTTTAGTCCCCATAGCCCATCTCCACTGCATCCGACTAACGTGTTATTATTCATCAAGGTCATGGGAGTAAGGGTAACCAGATGCTCAATATAGGACAATGAGTATGAACCGCATATTGCCCCACTATTGTTTCTGGGACTATCCTTCTTCCGCTCATAAATCCATTTATTATTGAGCAAATTTGCAGGCAAGTGGTTAAAACATCCAAAATACTGTTGACACTCAATTTTGACCCTCCCCAATAATAATTAATTTTCGAGCTTCTTGATTTTCAAATGATTTAGAATAATTATCTTTATAAAATTCAAAATAGTTTCAAGGTTACTTTAAGTAATTTTAGTCGATTTTTATTGTATTTTGAATAATGAATATATTTCATATAACTATATATGCAATAAGTATATTTTTATAAAATATTTGAAAAATCATATCAAAAGATTTCTACTTTGTTAAAATAAATATCTTATTAATTTAGTTCTAGTTTGAATTATAGTTTTCATTTTTGAATTAGTTTGTATTTTAATTAAATATGTTATAATTAAATTAACTATTTTATTTCGTTAAAATAAAGAAGCTCCTTAATTAATTTATGAAAATTCATCTTACTTAAGTGTTGATTAAATCCATCGACTAAATTCTATTTGAAATCCAATTGACTATTAATGACAATTTTAGCCAATATCCTCAACCCCTTATGTGAACTGCTCAGTCAAGCCTAATATCAACTTTTCAACCGATTGTGAGCCCACCAACATACATACATCAATTCCCAAAGACTAGAAACCCAGCAGCCCATTTCATCATTCTTATCTCCCGTAATTCCTAGCACAATTCAGCAATTTCTAGAACCCAACCCATTTCCTTTTACAATGACCCAACCCATCTCTGTTAATCAAAGAAACCCAGAACACTCCGACGTTCACATCACAGCGGCAATAGTCGATTCCAAACGAAGAATACACGGCATAGCCAAACGCAACACACACAGCAGCAAACGACAACAACAATCCAAACGACAATTCACGATGTTGATATACGTGAGTCAATACGCGTAAATCAGTACGCGTATAGACGGTACTATGCTCCTCCTTTTTCCTTCCTCAACGTCTCTCTCCACAATACTATCGCAACAACAAGAGCAGTTCGCGTGTTCGTCCTCGAGGCTGTGAGATCGAGACACGTTGCTTGTCAAGGACAATGGGATCGATCCATCCGTCCGTCTACCTTTCCTCTTCTGGAATGGAATGAATTTTTCGAGAAAAGGGTGTTTCCCTTTAATGGTGAAAGATTTGGAATTTGAATTTTTCAAATGGGCCTTGTATTATCTGGATTTTCATCTCTTTCCCCCAATTTTGAACCCTAATCTTGACTATATATATTCTCCCCTTATTCATTGTATAGGGTCGGAGAAAAAGTTGGAGTTTCTTGAGCAATTGATTTCTACACCTGAGAAATTCATAATACAATTTTAGTTTTGGTTCTGAAAGAGTCTTTGTCGAAATCGGTTCGAATATTCTGGTTTATCGCTCAAGTTTTAAAGTGGTGTAAGAGGTCGCTACCTATTTCAGCTCGTCGCCATCTCTAGTTTGCTGCACCGAAAAAGGTGAAATTCCTCTCTAATTCTAACTCGTTTTAGTCAGTCTTAGTTTGTACATGAAAGCATTTCTTTTTTCTGTCGACTCCTCGTCTCTCTTTGTGAAGCCATCTTTTCTTTGTTCTATTCATTACTGATGTTTTAAGAATGGGTCATCTTTGTATGAGTTGATGTATTTTGATTGTAGAGTTATAGAATGTACATTCTTTTGTATAATCTAAGCCTAGAGCTCTTTTGATTAAGAGCTTGTAGTTTTTCTTTTACTTTTAGTATCTAATAGATTGTTTCTGTGCTCTGTTCTTTTTCTCTCTGGCCATACTTGTTATGATGTTTGGAATGTCACCTTTGTTGTTAGTTTGGTCACTCTTCCTACATTTTGTATTCCGAGTGTAAGGATTAGTAGATTTAAGTCTTCTTTGCGAGTTTATTAAAGGTCTTAACTTGATTGAGATTTATTCTTCATCTTCGAGTATCCTTAAAGTTGTCGAATGGATTAGTGGGCCTGTTGGTTTTAGCTCTGTGAATGTAGTTTTGATATGTCCTAATTTCAGTGCTTTACTTTCTTAGAATGTTTCAAAAATGTAGTCTGATTCTCTTTAATCTCGTTTAAGCTTAATAGAGCCTTTGTTTCCTATTGTCTTGAGTTTTCATTTAGTTGTCTGCACTTTCTTTTCTTTCAAATCCTTGCATGTTGTCCATAGCATTTGAAAAATAAGTTAATTTTAAAGGATTGATTGGATGTATTTTTGCTTCACTAAAATGATTTGGATGCTTTGAATTTTAATATTTAGTGACTAAATTTTAAAGTTAGTCATGCTTCTTTGAGATTTGCATGAGTTAGATGTTATTCCTCTGTTTTGAGTAGGAGTTTAAGTAATATCAACTTTTTCTCATGCCTATTGTTTTGATTCATGGTCAAATCCTTTTTGTTAGTATATGTGTTTATTATTGATTATGCTTAGTTTCATATGACATTTTTAAATTTTAATGACACCAATTCCAATAGTTTGATCCATTTATGATTGTGATAGTTGCTTCTTTATTATTTATCTTCATCTAGATAATTAGGCATAAGCCCGTTATTCATTTGATCATTCCCAGTCTAATTGCTTATCTATAATCATCATTTAGTATCTTATCTTATCATATGGGTTAGTTTAATTCTAGGAGAAGGATTTTTTTTGAACATTGTATGCTTTCCTTTATCACTTTTACATAACATTAGTATAGTGAACTAATCACATGTATCTTTGCCTTATTTCTGTTCTATGTATCTTGGTTGTATTGTATAGATTTAAAGTGTCCTCCATCACTGATTCTTATCTTATTTTGTTGTTTTCAATGTGTGAAGCGGCCGTAGGTCCTCATGGACTTCTCTATTCCCCTTTCCATTTCGATTTGGGCCGTAAAGGCCCAAATTTGCTCTTCCTACTCGAATCAGCCTCACCACTAGGTCAGTAAAACTGATGTACAGGTTGAAAGAAGCAAGATAATGCTGAAAATTAAATTTTCAAGCTCCGAAAGAGTCGAAAATATGCTAATATACATGTTGTATACACTGGTATACAACCAAAAGATACATAATACAGGGAAAAGGAGCAAACATACAGGATGTTGAAGAGATTAGGCTAATATACAGCCCAAAAGATAATTATATACAGGATGATACACTTGATATATATAGAACATGTTCTAGCAGCGAAATGGGCCTGAAAGGCCTAAAGAGGCCAGCAATGGTTTCTAGTGAAAATGGGCCAGAGTCCATTATTTTCGGAGGGCAAACTTTAGAATAGAACATGTTCAACAGATTTAGAATTTGGGCCTTTTGCCCAAATTCAATATTCCTTTCCTTTGCTTTTATTTATTTGTTATTATATTTGATTAACATTTTATTTGGATTTTGGTTTAATTTAATTAAATTCCCAAAGATAGCCATTTCTTTTTATATATATCTATATTCAAATTAAAATATTCGTACTTTCTACTTAGCTTTATTATCCATCTTGTCACTTAAATTGTTCCCCTTTAAATAAAAAAATCCCTTTTCTGGTTAATTCCTACTTAAGATAATTAAAAAATGTAATAAAAATAAATGAGTTCTTTTTACTTGATTAATTTTTTTAAAAAAATTAATCAAAGTCATTTTAGTCAAATCGCCGGTCAACCGCAAGGTTATCGGACATTTCGAGGGCCTAACACCTTCTCGAAATGTACATTTAAACTCGAACTCTTTTATTCTCAATTGATATCTACTTAAGTCTTTGAAAACCTTAAATTTTTCTTGATTTTTACTTAAAAAATTAAGTGGCGACTCTATTCTTTTGGAAATTCGATTTCTCTTAAATCATAAGTTGAATCGATTTTTAGAAAACTTAGTCATTTTTTTATTCATTTGTTTGAGAAAAACATAAATGACGACTCTGCTGTGGAATTAATTAAGTTCTAACCATAAGATTTGACAATTTGATTAATTGTTATTAATTGCTGAAATGTTTATTTGTGCTTAATGTGTTTAAACTGCTATAATTGTCATTGCATTTCATGAAATTTTCCGTTATATGTATAATATATTAAAGGACAGTTTTGCACAACTGCAACCAGACTTTTCTATACTCAACCCTTTTCCGGAATGATCGGCAATTTATTGATTCGTCATGCATCCAATGGTTGTCGTGAGTTTCAGCCTGTACACTTGGATTCCCGGTCTTTCAAAAGCCACTCTTAGTCAACTAGCGTAGAGCAAATCAAATCCCAATTTCTAGCACATTTTGAGCTAAGTCGACCAACACTCAAGGTGTGTTAGGCCCATTAGAAGCCCACCTTGTGTCTATTTAGCCCATTTGCCAATAAAAAGACAATCATGCTTATGTGTTTTAATTGAAGAATGTATATGTATTTTAAAATAAATTAATTATCTATGGGGGTGAGGGTAACTTACCTTCGTCTATTTTTCTTTTAGGATGAATCCAGCACATGAGCTCTTAGAACCCGAATGGTGACCATACCTGATCCTTACCTCCAAGTTTGGTGGAAGTTCATGAACAATGGAGACAAGAGAAAGTTTCAAAGACACATAGGTCATCTCTCGTCACTAATGGAAATGGTGGCTTGGCCCGGTTTAATTGGAACAATGGTAAAGTTTTGGAACAGCGAAATATGGTATTTCTGTTCGGGGAAGTGGAAATGGTGCCGACAATTGAAGAAGTCCTTGCAAGTTATAAGAGTGTCGACATGTGCAACAGGAGGAAGTGTCAACCCGATACAGATCTTATTTTCCCCAAAACATGGGATTTTGTCGAAATTAAAGAAAAACTGTCACTCGTCAAAGCCAAATGGATGGACAAGCTTCCCGGGCCAAACATTCTACTTAGAAAGCTCTATTATCGATTTAGACGTGCAAGAGCTTACGAGAAATGTAAAGAAGAGTTTGTCACAAAAGAAAAATAGAAGGAGACACGTCCTCTTGCCTTTGCAATATGCCTACTTGGGACGATGATATTTCCCCTAGGACCAAACTACACTATCCATCCAAGTGTAGTAATGATCCCTCATGCTATCTTTTATGGAGTGGGCTATGGGTCGGCAACCAAGTACTACACTTTGGCGCCCTTGATTTTGGCCGACATTTATAGGGCTTTGGACAAGTGTCAAAGCAGAGAACTTTCTTTCAGGGATGCAACCTGATACTTTAATGGTGGATTATAAGACACTTGATCAAAGCCCATAATCCAGAAGAACTAAATCCGTTAAGACGACCAAACAAACTTGCAGGTCACGATTAGTGGATGTACCATAATTATTGCAATAAAACTGGAGGTCTAAAATTCTGGTATCCAAGACTTCAAGGGCTGATAGAGGAAAATGTGCAGTGGTCGATAGAAGGTTTGGTGGTGACAAAACAAATGGTGATTCGAGCGAAAAAGGTCCCTTACTTAATATTTGCCGAATTAAGAGGGACTACACCATATGCTCTCGGTTGAATCCTTAGACAACTAGGAGGGAAACAGGAGATTTCCCAAATCGCGGACATGATGAAATTTGCAACCGATCATGAAAATGAACGAATCTCTTATGTTGAAGACATACGTAGAACATGGAAGACTCGTAGAGTATTGGGTGAGCCGGTACCAAATAGGTTCCATCCTGAATGTTTTAAGAATTACAAGGAATGGTTAAAAAAGAGTCTCACTAGAACTGTCGAGCTTGGTCCAAACGTTCCTCATATGATTGCAAATGTTGGGGCCAAACATCAAATCCGACTTCATCGCCTCTAAGAGAAATTTGCTAAAAATGAGTTGGATCATCAACACCAACCTTCAGAAGATGACGAAGTCATAGCTCAGTTGAAGCAAGAGCTACGAAGAGCCACACAATGCATGTCAGAACTAGATGATAGCATGGAACAACAGATTCAGTCGATCGAGAGGTTCAGACATTAATAAGAGGTTCGGTTGGCAAGCGATCACCTATGGGCGAACAGGTATGCCATGTGGGAAGAGGTCAACATTGTCAAGAGGACCACACTTGGTGAAAGTTCAGGAGGAGATTGAAGCATATTATTATCCCCTGCGTTGGATTGCTTTTATTTGTACTTTGTTTCGTTATTATTTCCTTTTTGAACTTATTTCCCCATTTATATGTTGTTAAACATTATTTTTGAATGATATTAATAAAATGTTTTGGGGGATAATGAATTGGCTTAAAAAGACATATGCATCCTTTAATTCGCTAGGCCTACCCTTGGCACAAAAGGATCACATATATGTTTAGGACGCAATATTTGTTTGTTTTCTTGTGTGCTTTAACTGTTTATGTGACACGTTGCTTTGAATGAGGACATTTTTAGCCCACTCCTTTTCAAAATATTTCCAAAAATCCTTACAATACCAAATACAAGTCACTACCAAAAGTTCGACCAAAATTTCTCGAGTCTTGAGTTTCTCAGTTAAAATCAAATTCCACCACCGACTCTCAGACATTACTCTATCCTCTCAGGAAAGGTTAATTTGCTGCTAAGATGGAGAAAGGCAAGAATGTCGAGGTGAAGACGACTGAGGAGGATTTAAGAATGAAATTGCGTCGATTCAAACAGGAGATCCGAGAAATGGAGAAAGAAGAATAGAAATAGAATTAGCCACCACAGCTGCGCAAGCCAAAAGTACATCATTAGACGTGGATTTGAAAGCTAAGATGGTGAGGTTAGATATCATGAATGAAGAGACAACTGTTATGCGAAAGGAAGAAAATGTCTTTAAAGATGGTATAGCCCTGAGGCTTCAGAGGCTACGCGAAGAATACCCTCTCCTGGATAACACAGTCCCTGTCCCCGACGACACTGAATCAGAACCTGTTGAAGAAAAACCTGAGGAGGAAATTATCTGTAGCCTCCTTTGTAGGGACAATTGAAAGGAGGGAATGAGAAAATCACCCTCGAGGCATATCTGCAGGAATATAGTTTGGGAGCAAAAGTCGTCCCATGTGCTCTCATTTCCGAGCGTCTTCTGGCTGAACTCATCCTGAAACCCCTCAAGAGAACCACTTCTGAGGTTGAACCGGAGGATGTACATAAGACGTGTGCGTACCATACGGACTGAAAGGGGCACACAATAAAAGAATGTGTGGAGATTAAGGCCACGATCCGCAACCTGATCAAGATTGGGAGAATCCCCTATATGTAGGGTGATAACACTCTCCTTACCTGTGACCAACCGGAGCCCAACATACTGGTCACAAAGCATGCTATATTGTACTGTCACTCATTCACGCCTTTCAAAAGAACGATGTTGCATATCTATATGCAGTTGGTTCGAAGGGGGATCTTTGCCCCTATCAAAAGAGATGATGAAACATTCAATCCCGTTGGAATTGAAATTTGGAAACCTTGCCCTTATCACGATGCCATAGATCACAGCATTAGAAGGTGCCTTAGGTTTCGCTATGATCTGGAGTCCCTAATCAACAAGGGAAGGATCCAAGTTGAGTTTACCCCTTGTGATTAATACAGCAGTCAAAAGAAAAAGCTTTGATGAAGGAACCATCTATCTTTTAGAAGCTTTATTGTATGTTTTTTTTACTTTCCTTGTAATCTTCAAGATATGAATGAATGAAAATGAGAATTTCCTTTTGTATTCGAACTACGTAGGGCCTGAATTCTCCTTGGGAGATACGTAGGCAGCCTTTCAAGGTCTAGCCCCTATTTTTTGAAAATTTTCTTTTCCCCCTTTTATTCTACAAGGAAACATTGAATTCACATCAACAAATGCCGAGAGATGCATCAAGAAGACCTTAACTCAACGTAATTCAGCCTTTCTGAGTCACTAGCCTCAAAATAAAACAGCAAATTCATGCTTGTTCAAAAAATCAGTCCCCATTATTCATGGGTTAACATGTTCTCAAACGAAGCAACTCTTATGTGTTTATATGCTCTCTATGTGATATTTTGCATTATTTATCCAGAATCAAAACTAACAGATTTGCCTTTGAGTTGTTTCATCTACAAGTAGTTAGAACTGATATGTGTTGATAAGCTAGCTGATCATCCATACTTCACAAGATTTAAGGCTCCTAAAGATTTCTTCCCCTGTCAAAACTCATAGAAGGGAAAAGCAGTAATGGGTGATAACAGTGAAGAGATTGGCCTACCGATGTTGTCGTGGCTCAGCCCGTCATTTCTGATCAGAACGAACTAATTATGCAGTTGATACAGCAAATCACCGAGATGAGGGTCGAAATAAAGAGAAGGCAAGATATGCCTAATCCGGTCTTTGCTTTCAATACTCCAATAGACGGAAGGCCTCTACTTCACTTTCCTCTTTCAAATGCAGAACAATCCCAAAACCCACCCTCCAACCCTGCTCAGAATCCCTCAACCATCGACCTAACCATCTAAAATCCCCATTATGCCTATGCCTCTTACCAAACACCCCTCTTCCTCAAAGTACCAATCCCCAAGCGCCATTCACTTCTTAAAATGCCAACCTCCAAACTTGTCCGCCCCCTCAAAACCAAAGCGTTAACCACCTGCACACTCTTCTCCATCACCAAAATCAGTATACCAGCCCCTAGATTTTCCCTCATCAAGCCCCTCACAATACCCAGAGTCCCTTCGTTGCTCCACCCCTACCTCAAAAACCCACTTTCCAAATCACGGTCCCCAATGAGCATGACGCCAAGAGCCCAAATATTATGATAGAATGTCTGAGAAGGAGATTGTCGAAGTATTTATACGGGTTCAAGAGCCCAAATATTATGATAGAATCATGTTGCTCGTTGGAGCAAAGTTTGCTGAGATAGTCAAAGTAGGTGAGACTATCGAGGACGAATTAAGAATCGAGAAGATTGCCCATGTTGCTGCCTCGCTCGGATCCTCGGGTTTGTTGAAGAAGAAAAGAAAAGATGTGTCTTCTATCTCTTATGAGGGGAAGAAAACCCCAAGGAAATCCTCATCATACCAAGGTCGTTCTCGACCTTCACAGAATTCATACCCGACTTATTATGCACAGGCTGATTACCAAAATATCCCTCCCACTAGTTATCAAAATACCCCTCCTCCCAGTTATCAAAATACGCCCCCATCTATCTACCAAACTCCCCATCCAATTTACCAAAATCCAGCTCACCACTATTGGAACGCCGTCCCCAACTACGCCAATGTTCAGGAGAATTATCAAACGCCTCCACCAATGTACCAAACCCCAGTTCTATTTTACCAAAATACTCCCCCGAACTACCAAGCTCCACAGCCAAATTACCAAACCAACTCATATCCAAGTTATCAAGCCCTCCGTCCAAACACTCCAAATTATCGTCAAATGTCTCCTTCTCAACAAGGCAATTACGATCCCCCCCTTCCCTCGTCCTAGATTTGAGAAGAAGCCCGCTAGAATTTTCACTCCGCTCATTAAAAGCTGAACAAAGCTGTTCATGCGATTATCTGCAGTAGGATACATTCATCCAGTGGGGCCCAAGCCAATTGACACTAGCTCAAGGTTTTACAGACCTGATCAGAGATGCGCATATCACTCCAACAGTGTTGGACATGATACCGAAGACTGTATCAACCTGAAGCATAAGATCCAAGACCTGACTGACCAGAAAGTGCTCTATCTCCAGACAGTCGCGCCCAATGTCAATAGTAATCATTGCTAAATTATGGAGGCGTCACTATCAATATGATAGAGACGAATGATGATTAGTGCATAACAAATGCAATAGTTTCGATCACCCCTGATGAATTGGAAAGTGCTGTAGCTTCGTTGAGCATTAGAGAGAAGAAAGAGTTTGTGATTCTGACACCCGAAAAGGCTGTTGCCTTGGTGCCAAGAGAAACTCTTACCCGACCAAAGTTTGTGATTGAAACGGCTGCTACCCAGGGTATGACCAAATCAGGCAGGTGCTACACACCAGAAGAGTTAGCCCAGAGAGCACATAAAAAAGATCAGTCTAAAATGCCGATTAGTAAAGCTAAAGCGAAAGAGTTCTGGAGAAAGATGCAACCAAAAGATTACTCGATCGTGAACCATCTGGAGAAAGCACCTACTCAGATTTCTGTATGGCCTTTGTTGATGAGTTCACAACTGCATAGGCAAGAGTTGATGAAGGCTTTGGATGATACTTCTGTGTCTTTGGGTACTAACTGTGATAATCTTACAGCTATAATAAACCAAGTTATTTGAGGACACCGCATCAGTTTCTGTGACGAAGAGCTGCCCTTTGAAGGCAAGATGCACAACAAAGCTCTGCACGTTACAATTATATGCCGAGACAAGGTCATAAATCGCATCTTGGTCGATGACGGATCTGGTCTCAATATTTTGCCACTTTTGACTCTAAAGCAGCTAAACTTTGACTTTGGAAAAGTTCACCAGAACCAAGTCAATGTGAGGGCTTTCGATAGAGTGCAAAGAGACACATTGGGTGCGGTGAACTTGGATATTCAGATGGGTCCTGTAGAATTCAATGTGGAGTTTCAGGTGTTGAACATCAACACCAGTTACAATTTGCTTCTAGGAAGATCGTTTATCCACATGACTGGGGTTGTGCATTCTACTCTTCACCAACTGATGAAATATGCTTGGAAGGACTAGGAATTGGTCATTCATGGTGAAGGAAGCCATTCCAATGGATATACACCGATTGTTGATGAGGTCTCCCAAGGTTGCGATTTCTACACGGTGGAGCTAGTAAATGCCATCGGTGATGATTTGGCTCCCCAGCCCCTTATGCCTTCTGTGTGTAAGATGATTGTTATTGTTATAATCCGGAATGGTTTTGAACCAGGTTTCTAATTGGGGAAGCATTTTCAAGGAATTGTCGAGCCTATCCATATTCTCGCCAAAGGAGCAAAGTTTGGTTTGGGGTATGTCCCCACAGATGATGAAGCAGAGATGAAGAACAAGAGTGTTGATCAAGCATTGGCCAGTCAAATCCCTCATTTGTACCAATAATTTTTGGTATAAGAGTATGTCGACGAAGATGGTCTCGGGGAAGGAATCTAGGGCCATTTTGAAGAGATTGATGTGGTCATCGAGGAAGAGGCTGGGACATCAAAAATATGTGATGCAAAACCTAAGGAGCGATTGCAAAATTGGACATCCACACTGCTCCTGATTCCCAGTGCAGCTTGGTAGAAAAGACATGTGTTTATGTTTGTTTTTAAAATTGGTGGTAGTCCGAAAGAGGCCCGATACCCACCCTTTATGCAGTTTCTACTTATTTGAGTTTTTTAATTCCCCCGTGATGTTTAAAAAGACGAATTGGCCTTTAGCCATGGCCAAAGTTTGTGCTTATTTTTCAATTTAAATGAAAGCCTCTTTTATCGAAAATTTGTTTACTTATCTTTTCACATTTTACTTTCCTAACTTTATTTATTTATGATTTCTCTAATATTAATTTAAAACCTGCCAATGTCATGTCATGTCATAAATCGAGTGAACAAAATGAGGCAGGTGATGATGAATGTAAGGAATACGAAGAGGAAAATGAGATACATGATCATGTTGCTGAAGAGTTTCGATAATTTGAGAATCAACGCAAGCCAAATTTAGAAGAAACCAAAACTATGAATCTCGGAGATGAGGAATGTATTAAAGAAATAAGAATCAGCGTCCATCTGACTGAAGCTCAAAGAAGGGACCTGGTTCGTTTGCTTAGAGAATACATTGATGTACTTGCCTAGTCTTACAGAGATATGCCAGGGCTGAGTACGAATATGGTATCCCACAAGTTGTCGATCAATCCAGATTTTAGTTCGGTAAAGCAGAAAACCCGAAAGTTTAACCCTGAGTTGAGTTTGAAGATTAAATAAGAGATTACCAAATAGATCGAGTCCCAAGTGGTGGAAGTGATGCAATATTTGACTTGGTTAGCCAACGTTGTTCCGGTTGCCAACAAAGACGAAAAAATCAAAATTTGCGTTACCTATAGAGATCTCAACAAAGCAAACTCAAAAGATAATTTTCCATTGCCAAACATTCACATCCTCATTGATAACTGTGCTAACCATGAGATGCACTCATTTGTGGATTGTTATGCGGGTTATCACCAGATCCTGATGGATGAAGAGATGCAGAAAATATAGCATTCATTACGCCTTGGGGTGTATATCATTACCGGGTGATGCCTTATGGTCTCAAAAATGCCGGTGCTACTTATATGAGGGCTATGACGATCGTTTTTCACGATATGATTCACAAGGAGATCGAGGTGTATGTAGATGATGTCATAATCAAGTCCCGCGAGAGTTCAAATCACTTGACTCACTTGAGGAAATTCTTTGATTGTCTACGCCGGTACAATTTGAAGTTAAATCTCGCCAAATGTGCTTTTGGAGTGCCGGCTGAAAAGTTGTTGGGATTCATAGTTAGTAGAAGAAGCATTAAGCTTGATCCTTCCAGATTAAAGCGATTCAAGAGTTACCTT
The DNA here is from genome assembly GCA_035578085.1 of Solanum pinnatisectum. Taxonomy (NCBI): domain Eukaryota; kingdom Viridiplantae; phylum Streptophyta; class Magnoliopsida; order Solanales; family Solanaceae; genus Solanum; species Solanum pinnatisectum. The sequence continues at coordinate 6,880,706 of CM069086.1, read as the reverse complement.
CTCCGAAGACCAAGAAAGAGGTGATGAGTTTTCTGGGAAGGCTGAACTACATCAGTCGGTTCATAGCTCAATCCATTGTGGTGTGTGAGCCTATCTTCAAGTTGTTGAAAAAAGATGCCTTGACCAAGTGGATTGGAGAATGTCAAACTGCTTTTGATGCCATCAAGAACTATTTGTCCAATCCACCAGTGTTAGTTCCTCAACAGGAAGAAAGTCAATTGTTACTGTACTGTCGGTCTCAGATAACGTATTTGGATGTGTGCTTGGTCAACATGATGAGACTGGAAAGAAGGAGCGAGTAATTTATTACTTGAGCAAGAAATTCACTCCATATGAGGCTCGTTACACTCTGTTGGAAAGGACATGTTGTGCTTTGACTTGGATTGCTCAGAAGTTAAGACATTATTTGTCTTATTATACTGCATACCTTATTTCCAGGATGGACCCCTTGAAGAATATTTTCTAGAAAGCAATGCCGACTGGGAAGTTGTCTAAATGGAAAATGCTTTTAAGTGAATTTGACATTGTGTATGTGACTCAGAAGGCGATAAAAGCACAAGTCTTAGATGATCATCTTGCGGAGAATCCGGTTAATGAGAGTATGAATCACTCAAAACTTATTTTCTCGACGAAAAAGTAGTATTTGTGGGTGAAGATATTTCTGAAGCGTACCCTGGTTGGAGAGTTTTTTTTATGGAGCAGCCAATCATCAAGGGAGAGGTATCGGAGCAGTCTTAGTGTCAGAATTTGGTCAGCACTATCCTATAGCGGCTAAACTCTGATTTGAAGATGGCCATCGACATGAATGTTCACGAGCTTCTAGTCATAGGAGATTCAGATTTTTTGATTCATCAGGTTCAAGGAGAATGGGCCGTGAAGAACCTGAAGATAACACCGTACATGTAGTATATACAGAAGTTGTGCAAAAGATACCGTAAGATCGAGTTCAGACACACCCCAAGATACAAAATGAGTTAGCCGATGCTTTTGCCACCATTGCTTAAATAATTAAACATCCAGATACAAGTTATATTGATCATTTGGATATAAAGGTACAAGAGCATCATGTTCATTGTTCACATGTTGAAGCAGAGACTTGGACTTATCCTGAAAATGTAACGATCAACCAGAAGAAATCGATACGCCGTATGGCTAACAATTTCTTTCCAAGTGGGGAAATCCTTTATAGGATGACTCTAGATTTAGGTCTTCTCATATGCGTTGATGCTAGTGAAGCTGCGAAGCTTTTGGAATAGATACATGCTGGAGTGTGTGGTACTCACATGAATGGACTCACCTTGGCTAGGAAAATCCTCCGCGCTGGTTATTTTTGGATGACTATGGAGCATGATTGTTTCAAGTTTGTGTAGAAATGTCATAAATGTCAAGTGCATGGTGATTTGATTCGAGTGCCGCCTTACGAACTCAATACTATGGATTCACCTTGGCCGTTTGTAGCTTGGGGCATGGATATCATTGGTCTAATAGAGTCAGCCACCTCTAACGGACACAAATTCATTTTCGTTGCCATTGACTACTTTACCAAATGGGTGGAAGCAACTTCATATAAGTCGGTAACCAAGAAAGTTTTAGTTGATTTTGTTCGCAACAATTTGATATGTAGGTTTAGAGTACCAGAATCCGTCATTACTGATAATGGAACAAACCTCAACAGTAATTTGATGAGGGAGATATGTGACCAATTCAAAATTACTCATCGAAACTCAACTGTCTATCGTCCTCAAATGAATGGAGCTGTAGAAGCCGCCAACAAGAACATAAAAAAGATCCTGAGTAAGATGATTGACAATCACTGAGGTTGGCACGAGATGTTTCCATATGCTTTGTTAGGTTACAGAACGATTGTCAAGACGTCAATTAGAGCTACTCCATACTTGTTAGTATATGGAACAAAGCAGTTATACCTGCCGAAGTTGAGATACCTTCATTGAGAATCATCCAAGAACCTGAATTGAGTGATGCTGATTGGGTTCGCAAGCGGATTGATCAGTTAACATTGATTGATGAAAAGAGAATGGTTGCAGTTTGTCATGGTCAACTGTATCGACAGAGAATGATTCGTGCCTTCCACAAGAAAGTAAGAGCCAGGATATTTGAAATTGGTCGGTTGGTTCTCAAACTCATTTTCCCTCATCAGGATAAGTACAAAGGGAAATTTACACCAAATGGCAAGGACCTTCCATGGTTCGCAAAGTGTTATCCGGAGGTGCCTTGGTCCTGTTGGAGATGGATGGCACCAAATGGCCAAAACTAATCAACTTAGATGTTGTCAAGAGATACTATGTGTGAAATTTCAATTTTTATTTCTGTCATTTCTTTGTAATCGTTCTATTTGCTTGTAATCGCTTGTTTAGAATTTTATCCCTCTTGTAATGAACTACATCTGATCTGAATTCTCAAGAATGAGATACGTGGGTGGCCTATGTCGGCCTCGGTCACCCCCTTTTATCTTTTTTAATGTTCCCTTGTACTTGAACTACATTCGACGTGAATACTCCAAAATGAGATACGTAGGCAGCCTATGTCAGCCTCGATCGATTCTTTGTTTTAGTTTCTTATTTTTGTTAATCCTCAAGAAGGGGAATTACGTTTGACCTGATTCCTGCCTCAATGGGATACGTAGGCTCCATAAGGGCTCGGTCATATCTTCCGCAAGATTAGACTGAAGTTACTTTGAGATTTGCAACTAGGACAGAATTTTTGAGAAGATCTCAAAATTTTTGTGATTTGCTCACCAACAGTTCAAGTTACACTAAAACAGTAACTGGGATATAAATTTTTGAGGATAACCTCAAAAATTTCAATAAGGTTGATCGGAAGTTTGGAACAACATTGAATATTTCCCAGCAAGTAATCAGATAAATCTTAAGGCATCAACCTCAAAGGCGTTCATTAAGATTGACGTGACATGACACTTGGCAGTGACCTTTTCCAAATACTATTTTTTGAAAATCTATTTTCCTTAAAACTTTCCCTCCATGTTTCAATTATTTTTGCATAAAATTATTTTGTCTTATCTATCAAGAGGTGGGAGATCGGAGAAGTCAACCGGAGATAGCAAGACAAGGAGCAGATAACCGAAGAGATCGACACAGATCAATTTATTTTCAAACTAACAATTTTTTTGTGTATGCAGGAAATATTTTATGCTGCTTATGTCAAAGATTGGGGAATATGAATAACATTATTTCATTCGATTCCCAATAAGGCGAAGTCCATAATGAGCATGTAACAATGTTCAGAGATGGAACAAATGAAAATCTCGAAGAGAGCAATATTATTATTTTTCAGCAACTAAAGATACCTGGAAGACATCTATCTGTATTATATTATCAAATATGGTAATATTTCTTACCCTGAAAGTTATTTATATTGTATTGTCAAATGAGATGATACCACTATCCGGAGAGTCATTTATATCGTATTGTCAAATGAGATGATACCACTACTCTGAGGGTCATTTTTATTGTATTGTCAATTGAGACGATACCGCCACCCAGAAGATCACCTATGTTGTCCGGTGAAGCATTATCTTCGTTCGGTACCGAGGATGCCATCATTAGAAAGAAGTCATCCATGGCAAGAGAAAGAGGTCATGCATAGCAAGAGAAAGAGTCATGCATCGCAAGAGAAATAGTCATGCATCGCAGGAGAAGGAAGTCATGCATCGCAAGAGAAAGAGTCATGCATAGCAAGAGAAAGAGTCATGCATAGCAAGAGAAAGAGTCATGCATAGCAAGAGATGAAGTCGTACATAGCAAGAGAATGAAGTCATGCATAGCAAGAGAAGGAAATCATGCATAGCAAGAGAAAGAGATCATGCATAGCAAGAGAATGAAGTCATGCATAGCAAGAGAAGAAAACCTTATATAGCAAAAGAAAGAAGGCATGCATAGCAAGATAAAGAAGTCATGCATCACAGAAGATTAATGTATAGCAAGAGAAAGAGTCATACATCGCAAGAGAAGGATTCATGCATAGCAACAGAAGGAGTCATGCATTGCAAGAGAAATGAGTCATGGATCGCAAGAAAAGGAGTTATGCATCGCAAGAGAAAGATTTACCCATCGCAAGAAGATCAACATCAACTGCATCATTTTTTCTTTGCAAAAACAATATCAAGAGAACCATCAACAACGATGTCAAGAGAACTATCAACATATTACATCAGCCTATTTTATTACTTCAACATCAAAAGAAGAGTACATTGAAGATTATATTAAACATATGAAATACGAGCTTTATTTGCTTTACGTCAAGCTAGAGGAAGCTGACGTCAAATGTTCATAGGAAATGATTGAGTGTAAATTTGGTAAAAGACACTATCTCCCCATTTGAATTCCATTTTATGCTAATAAGTTTTATCTCAGTTTTTTTCGAGAGCATCCCAAGAGATGAATTCTCAAACAAACCACAGGTGCAGACGATATCGAAAAGGATGCAGCACAACGTGAAACTTTTTCTTAGCAGCGAACTGGACATAGTCCAAAGAGGAATGCCAAACTCTTGGGACGCGAGCTGAGAAGCGACTTCCACCACAATCAAACCACACCACTATTAGAAGGCATGTGGGTTTTCCTTAAGTTTATCGGTTTCAGTTTCGCATCCAAAAATTTAGGCGTTCACCGAAAGCAACTTTCCAATCCAAGTGACAATACACAAAGAGTTTTGAAAGGTATGTACGTGTAAGTTCTTATTTATGGGTGTGAAGCATGACACATTCATGGAAAAGAGGTTGCAAGCCTCCTTTTCATACTCGGTTTATTTTTGTCACTCTTCCTGAATCAAAGGTCATCTTAGCATAAGAGATTTTCTTTTCAACCGATCGAATCAAGCTACAAGTAGCCTGATTCTCTAAATTGAGGGATATGTAGGCGGGATCAATGTTGAAAACTCGGTTGCACTCCATCATTCGCTCTTGAATCTTATTCTCGAGCATTTCGGTCCCTTCATAATTCTGCATCGGGATGACTTTTGAATTCTTTCAAAATCATGCGTGAAATCAAACGTACCGAACTACAAGTGGCCTAAATTCTCATATAGCCTGAGATATGTAGGAAACCCATTTCGGCCATAATTCCTAACGTTCGTATCAAAGCCCTTTCAAAAGATGAAGATGTGGTCGATCAAAATTGGGTTCGTCAATTTCATTTTCCTCAGATTTCTTCCATCAATCAAAGTAAAACGAGGGACAGTTGTTGACACTCAATTTTGATCCTCCCCAATAATAATTAATTTCAGAGCTTCTTGATTTTCAAACGATTTAGAATAATTATCTTTATAAAATTCAAAATAATTTCAAGGTTACTTTAAGTAATTTTAGTCAATTTTTATTATATTTTGAATAATGAATATATTTCATATAACTATATATGCAATAAGTATATTTTTATAAAATATTTGAAAATCATATCAAAAGATTTCTACTTTGTTAAAATAAATATCTTATTAATTTAGTTCTGGTTTGAATTATAGTTTACATTTTTGAATTAGTTTGTATTTTAATTAAATATGTTATGATTAAATTAATTATTTCATTCCGTTAAAATAAAAAAGCTCCTTAATTAATTTATGAAAATTTATCTTACTTAAGTGTTGATTAAATCCACCGACTAAATTCTATTTGAAATCCAATTGGCTATTAACGACAATTTTAGCCAATCTCCTCAACCCCCTACGTGAACTACCCAGTCAAGCCTAATATCAACTTTTCAGCCGATTGTGAGCCCACCAACTTGCATACAGCAATTTCGAAAGACTAGAAACCCAGCAGCCCATTTCATCATTCTCATCTCCTTTAATTCCAAGTCCAATCAGCAATTTCCAAACCCCAACCCGTTTCCTTTTACAATGACCCGGCCAATCTTTGTTAATCAAAGGAACCCAGAACGCTCCAACGTTCACATCACAGCGGCAACAGTCGATTCCAAACGGAGAATACACGGCAGAGCCAAACGCAACACGCATAACAGCAAACGACAGCAATAATCCAAATGACGATTCACGGCGTCGATACGCGTGAGTCAATACAGATGGTTCTCTGCTCCTCATTGTCTCCTTCCTCAACGTCTCTCTCCACAGTACTGTCGCAGTAGCAGCAACAGTTCACATGTTCGTCCTCGAGGCTATGAGATCGATCCATCCGTCCGTCTACCTTTCCTCTTCCGAAATAGAACGAATTTTTAGAGAAAATGGCGTTTCCCTTTAATGTTGAAATATTTGGGGTTTGAATTTTTTGAATGGGCTTTGTATTATTCGGATTTTCATCTCTTTCCCCCAATTTCGAACCCTAATTTTGCCTATATATATTCTCCCCTTATTCATTGTAAAGGGTTGGAGAAAAAGTTGGAGTTTTCTTAAGCAATCTACACCTGAGAAATTCGAAATACATTTTTAGTTTTGGTTTTGAAAGAGTCTTTGTTCAAAGTTGGTTCGGATATTCTGGTTTATTGCTCAAGTTTTGAAGTGCTGTAAGAGGTCGCTGCTTGTTCCACCTCGTCGCCATCTCCAGTTTGGTGCACCGGAAAAGGTGAAATTCCTCTCTAATTCTAACTTGTTTTAGTCAGTCTTAGTTTTACATTAAAGCATTTTTTTTCTGTCGACTCCTCGTCTCTCTTTGTGAAGCCATCTTTTCTTTGTTCTGTTCATTACTGATGTTTTAAGAATGGGTCATCTTTGTATGAGTTGATGTATTTTGATTGTAGAGATATAAAATGTACATTCTTTTGTATAATTTAAGCCTAGAGCTCTTTTGATTAAGAGCTTGTAGTTTTTCTTTTGCTTTTAGTATCTAATAGATTGTTTCCGTGCTCTATGTTTTTTTCTCTCTGGCCATACTTGTTATGATGTTAGGAATGTCACCTTTGTTGTTAGTTTGGTCACCCTGCCTACATTTTGTATTCCGAGTGTAAGGATTAGTAGTTTTAAGTCTTCTTTGCGAGTTTATTAAAGGTCTTAACTTGATTGAGATTTATTCTTCATCTTCGAGTATCCTTAAAGTTGTCGAATGGATTAGTGGGTCTGTTGGTTTTAGCTCTATGAATGTCGTTTTGGTATGTCCTCGTTTCAGCGCTTTACTTCCTTAGAATGTTTCGAAAATGTAGTATGATTCTCTTTAATCTCGTTTAAGCTTAATAGAGCAATTGTTTCCTATTGTCTTGAGTTTTAATCTTAGTTGTCTGCACTTTCTTTTCTTTCAAATCCATGTATGTTGTCCATAGCATTTGAAAAATGAGTTAATTTTATAGGATTGGTCGGATGTATTTTTGCTTCCCTAAAATGATTTGGATGCTTTGAATTTAGTATTTAGTGACTAAATTTTAAGGTTAGTCATGCTTCTTTGAGATTTGCATGAGTTAGATGTTATTCCTCTGTTTTGAGTGGGAGTTTAAGTGATATCAACGTTTTCTCATGCCTACTGTTTTGATTCATGGTCAAATGCTCAAGTCCTTTTTGTTAGTATATGTGTTTATTATTGCTTTTGCTTAGTTTCCTATGGCATTTTTAAATTTTAATGACACCAATTTCAATAGTTTGATCCATTTTTGATTGTGATAGTTGCTTCTTTATCATTTATCTTCATCTGAATAATTAGGCATAAGCCCGTTATTCATTTGAACATTCCCAGTCTAATTGCTTATCTATAATCGTCATTTAGTATCCTATCTTATCATATGAGTTAGTTTAATTCTAGGAGAAGAATTTTTTTTGAACATTGTATGCTTTCCTTTATCACCTCTACATAACATTGGTACAGTGAACTAATCACATGTATCTTTGCCTTATTTCTATTCTATGTATCTTATTGTATTATATAGATTTAAAGTGTCCCCCATCACCAATTCTTATCTTATTTTGTTGTTTTCTATGTGTGAATCCACCTTGGGTTCTCAAGGACTTCTCTATTCCCCCTTCCATTCCGATTTGGGCCGTAAAGGCCCAAATTTGCTCTTCCTACTCGAGTCGGCCACACCACCGGGTCAGCGAAACTGATGTACAGATTGAAAGCAGCAAGATAATGCTGGAAATTAAATTTTCAAGCTTCGAAAGAGTCGAAAACAGGCTGATATACCTGTTATATACACTGGTATACAACCGGAAGATACATAATACAGGGAAAAGGAGCAAACGTACAAGATGTTGAAGAGATTAGGCTAATATACAGCCCAAAAAATGATTATATGCAGGATGATACACTTGGTGTATATAAAACAGGTTCTAGCAGCGAAATGGGCCTAAAAGGCCCAAAAGAGGCCAATAGTGGTTTCTAGTGAAAATGGGTCAAAGGCCATTATTTTCGGAGGGCAAACTTTAGAATAGGACAGGTTCAGCATATTTAGAATTTGGGTCAAAGGCCCAAATTCAATATTCCTTTCATTTGCTTTTATTTATTTGTTATTATATTTGACTAACATTTTATTTGGATTTTGGTTTAATTAAATTAAATTCCCAAAAATAGTCATTTCTTTTATATATATATATATATATATATATATATATATATATATATATATATATATATATATTCATATTAAAATATTCGTAGTTTATACTTAGCTTTATTATCCATCTTGTCACTTAAATTGTTCCCCTTTAAATAAAAAATCTCTCATTGGTTCATTCCTCCTTAAGATAATTAAAAAATGTAATAAAAATAAATAAATAAAATAAAAATAAATGAGTTCTTTTTACTTAATTAATTTTTTAAAAAAAATAGTCAAAGTCATTTTAGTCAAATTGCCGGTCAACCGCAAGTTAGCGGACATTCCAAGGGCATAACACCTTCTCGGAATGTACATTTGAACTCGAACCCTTTTATTCTCAATTGATTTTATCTGTTTAAGTCTTTTGAAAACCCTAAGTTTTTTCTTCATTTTACTAAAAGAAATTAAGTGGCGACTCTATTCTTTTGGAAATTCGATTTCTCTTAAATCATAAGTTTAATCAATTTTTCGAATTAAAACTTAGTCATTTTTCTTTGATTCATTTTTTCAAGTAAAAAAACTACTTCAACAATCTAGGAAATAATTCCAACATAGAAACAATGAATAAAAAAAACTCATCTTCCGTGTAGATTGAAAGGTTGCAATCATAAATATTTATCTTTCCGTCGTCGATTAGAAACTCGAGAGCAACAAAATGTTTTTTCTTTAGATTCATTACAGTGTAGATTCTCTTGGCACCTATCCATGAGACACGGTCGGGATAGCTTTGCAATATTCCATGTAAAAATCTTCAAACACATATGTATCAAGATAATCCTTCAATGGAATAGCACCCTTTTCTGAACTAGCCTTGCACAACTCATCATAGGTAGTCTTTAAAAAATTGTAGAAATTGAGGTCGAGGATTACGTCTGTTGGGTCATAGTGTGTGAGGTAATCTATGTATCTTTTGCGCATAGGGCCTAATATTTCATCTACATGCTGCAATCATGAAAAAATAGTTAATAAATAGAATTGATGCAACATGTTCAACAACCATGAAAAAGATTTAGTTAAAATTACAACTTAAATATAAAAAGAAATTGTAGAAACTTACACGGTCTTCCCACCACATATTCATTTTATCATCATTTAAAAGTACTCATAATCCAACTCATGCGTGGGATATATTCTCTTGATTGCCTTTTTTTCCTTGATTAGTTTCTGAAGATTCTTCTTCTTTTTTTTTTGTCATCTGCATGTAGATAAATATTTATCGGTTGCAGTTTCATTTGTCGATCAGCCATCGTCTTCGAATTGTTGATAGCGTTTTTCTTAGCACTTGTAACTATCTTATCAATCAGTTTTCTCTTTCTTTTTACATCAACTGGAGTGTAAATTCCCAAAGACGGAATGATACCCCTTTTGGATATCAATGTCTTGATGGTTTTCTTTAGAGAGTTCACCTCGGAAATCAATGTCTTGATGGCTTCCTCTTGAGAGTTTACCTTGGAAATCAATATCTTAATGGCTTCCTCTTGAGAGTTCACCTTAGAGGTACCAACACCAACAGTTGAATATTTTTCTAAGGTGTGTGAAGTTCTAATATCATGACCAACACCAGTATCACCACCATCACCATCAACACTAACAACAGCACTACCATCACCACCATCAGTTGGATATTTTCCTAAGGTGTAGGGAGTTCTAATATCACGACCACCAGCACCATCACCAATACCACCAATATTACCACCACCACCAACACCAGTATCACCAACATTACCAGCACCACCACCAGTACTACCAATACCACCACTGCCACCAATATCAGTATCAACCACAGATAAATTCCTTTTAGTGTTTTTTGCTCCGGTCCCTAAATTCGATCTTGGCAAGCTATTTTTTAAAGGCTTATGTGCACCTAAGTGCGAAAAGACAATGCAAGCTTTGTTATGCCGAAACTTAAATGTTAAGTTAGCAACACTTCCAAATGTCACTTCTTCCGTCGCATCCGTCTTTAGGATGATATAGGCATAAAGATGCACGTCTTAGTGGGGAAAAGATTTTTCCCTCGGTGTAGCTCGAAAGCAGAAAGAGTAGAATTCATTCGAGAGAGCTTGGTGGTCTTACGAATGGTTCGGGTGGGGGATTCTCTTAAGAATAAAGTATTCGAATAGAATCTAATTCATGTTCATGTTAACAGAAGAGCGGATCCAATATCAAGACGCTTGAGAGAAAGGACTAGCCTTGTATATACGTTATTTATGTTTATGTCAGAGGTGTCCAAAGCTAGAAGCAAGATTTCTAGTAGATTATTCAAAGCTTTTGAGATGGATGGATGGATTTGGAAGCAAGTGAAAGAACTAGTTGCATAGATAAAGATATACCTAATGGACCTTTGGGCTTGAAATATGTGGCTGGGGCGTTTTGTAGAGGCCCAACCTAGCCCATTGTTGTTGGATTTGACTTAAGTCATGCAATCATGACTTAAATAATTAATCCAGCTTTATTAACTCAAAATGTTGACTTGGGTCAATATGTCTTGAATTTAGAACTTAGTCCATACAAAATTTGGACTTAATTCCATAAAATTTTGCATGTCTACACTTACCAAACTAGGTAAGGTAGTCATATAGCTTGCTTGACACAAAGTTTAGCCTGCTTACTCCTTTATATGGTTTTGGGCGAAATTATAATAGGCGAAAGATAATCACTTTTTTCATTTCAATTTATATGATATTGTGTCCTTATATGTCTGTTCAAAAAGAGTGTAAGATTTATATATGTAAACGATAAAAATTTACATTTCAAAATTTTTTTATGAAATTTTTTTATAATCACATAAATATTATGATATATATATCCCACAATTAGATAGGGTCGGGGTAGGTTTTATATGTACTCCACGTATTAAAAAAACTAAGCAATACCATATTCCAAGCTTAATTAGTTTCTTGCATAATTAATTAATGAGCACAAGCATAAAATTAGTATGGAAGGGTCAGACCACTTTTGTGATATATATGTACAACTTGTGTTCCAAGTTGTTTATATTACTAAATAATAAATAAAGATATTCATTTCAAAATATTTCTTAGTTTATAAAATTAAGATAAAATTTATTATTATTATTTTTATCTTACTTTTAAAATTATTTAATTTTTTAAAATAAACAATATTTTGATTATATTAAAAAAAATTAAGAATAAATTTGTAAAAAATACTTTTTATTTATGATGTCTTAAAAGGTGTATAAATCAGAAAAACGAAGTCTAATATATATGGCCATGTTGTAAAACTAAAGCAAAATAAGAGAAGAAATATAGAAGATGAAAGCAATAGAAATCAGGAGACAAGAGAAGATAACTTTTCTTATTATTCCAAGTCTCCAAGTCTTCACCAAGTTTTCAAGTGTCTACAATATGAACCCTTATGCCTCTATTTATAGTGTAACATAGATGCATACAAAAGGTTAGTCATAAACATGACATTAACACGAATATAATGGGGGAGGTTATGGAAGTGAAAGGTTACAAGAATAATGGTTATAAAGGTGGAGGCTATGGAGGTTATGATTATCTTCATAATGGAGGAAAGTAATAGAGTAACTTCTTGATGTAGTGGACATCCACAATATATTATTTTATAACACTCCCCCTTCGATGTCCATAGATAATATGTCTCGTTAAAACCTTACTAGGAAAAAAACGTGGAAAAAAATCCTAGTGAATGAAAAAGAGTACACATATCTTTTAATACGCTTTGAATGTTTCCTTGTTAAAAACGTTACAAGGAAAACTCAATTGGGATAAAATAATGGTTAAGGAAAAGAGTACAACGCGTATTTTTCTCCCCCTGATAAAAACTTTACTTGATATCTCAGAAACAATGCATTCCAATCTTGTGTCACAACTTCTCAAATATTGATGTTGGTAATCTTTAGTGAATAAGTTTACAAAATTATCACTTGAATGGATCTTTGAACGTCTATCTCACTATTTTGTTGAAGATCATGTGTGAAAAAGACTTTTGGTGAAATATGCTTTGTCCGATCTCATTTGATTGTATCCTCCCTTCAATATTATTTTCGTATATGGTGGCTGGAATATCATATGCCAAAGGAAAATCACATATTTTTTGAATATGATAGATCATGATTCTAACCAAACACACTCCCGACTTACTTCATAAATTAGTATTATTTCTGCATGATTTGAAGAAGTGGTTGTCAATGTTTGATTCTTTGAATGCCAAGATATTGTTGCGCCTTCATATGTAAATAAATAGTCCATTTGCATTCAAGCTTTACGCAGATCAAATAAATATTCCGCATCTACATAATCAAATCATTTCTGACTCGGAGATTGATCATTTCAATTTTATTGAAGCTCATCTTTTCTTTTCAAAGAAAATCACACATCTTCTATGTGTTGAGTCACTTGCTTTGTTAGTTTCTTGTCATAACTTGAATGATAATATGACAATCCTTTCACATAACTTTCGTTATGTATATCAAATAATCTTCTAGCATTTGCATAACAAGCAATCTGTAAGTGCACCAATTGCACTAATACATGACATTTTTAATCATTTTCATGAGGTTGAAAAGATTCTTTCTTTGTGTTAAGCAATCTCAGAACCATTGGGTACTCAATGAAAATGTTTTAAGACCTTTTTAATCCTTCAAAAAATTTTATATAACCTTTATCGTCTAGTTAGACATAATAATCAGTCATTATACATATTCAAGTATTTCATCTATTGCTAGACTGAAATAAGTCTTATTGCATCCGCCACTGGAGAACATATCTCCATTTAATAATGGCAAGACTTCTACGAAAACCCTTTATGCCCCGAGGCACAAACCGTACTTTATATCTTACGGTTATACTTTCGCACAATGATTCACTTGTACCCCACTGACATATATTTTGATCTATGAACTATAAGTTCAAAAACATCACTTTTCTAAGTGAAACAAAATATACTTGAATAGTGCATTTTATTTGGCCAATTATTTATCTGTCCATATTATATGAAAGATTCGAATTTAAGATCCTCGTAACCACTTATAGCATTGACTGCTACTTCATATCAAAGATACCGTCGACAGTCATTTGAATCGATTCCAATATGATATAACTTATCGAGATCTTTTCATTTTTCATCTTTTCAAGTACATGAACCTTTGCCAAGGTTTTATGAAGTGTTATGTTATAGTGCTCTTTCAAAGCACTTACCTCATTATCATGACCATTTTGATAATTTGATCATCTCCTTGCTCAAGGAGTTTTACGTTTGGAATCAATTGGTTTATCATGCTTCTTGCGTATCATAGACTTTATCCTTCAAGGACTATTTATTGGAGCATTTGTAGCTTAATTTAAAATATTGGGTCAGCAAATACATCTGGTAAATTATTTGCAACGTTTTGCAAATGAATTATCTTTTGAACTTCAGGTTCACATTTCATTTTAACGAGGATCTTAGATAATTCATCCCACACATAATTTTCAACTGCTACACATATCTCTCCCTAATGTTAGAAAATCTAACATTTACCCCCAACCTCATTTGGGGATCCATCTTTGTGCATGGTGGAGCAATAAAATCATATGTGCACACATCAAATTTTTAGATGGAAATTATTTGGTTCCTGACCCTGAACCAATTGTGATGGGAGAACCTTGTTGGCTTGATGCATACATGTTAAATAAACTCATCTCATACCAAATTTTATTTGAGAGATTTGTTCTCATAATCAGTGGTCTAGCTATAATTGGAGGCAAACAATTTATGCTAAACCAACCGGTATTATCAACATAATTTTATAGTTTGGAACTACGCTCTTAATTTAACAATTTGAGCAAACAACCTTACAAAAACCAATTTGTAAGTTGATACAAATGCACATGTGATCATACCATAGATGCATCTATTAAATCATAATAGTTAGCGGTCCACATGGCAGGTGAACGGGCCCATATTCACCTTTTTATATGTTCCAAATAATTTCAGGGGATACAATTCCAACCTTAGTTGGTACAATGACCATTTTATCATTAGAACAAGCAACACAAGAGAATTATTGAAGAATCTTTTATTTCTTCAAACATATAGTCACATGAATTCTGAATTTCTTTTGCATCACATTTGAATCAGAATGGCCAATCGATTATGTCAACTGATATTTATTCTAGTAAACTTCTAGTTTAGCTTTGCATGTGATTCCATCATCATGCCCATGTTTAAATACAACAAACAACGGGAAAAAATGGGTAATCTTATACGTAAATATTTATAACCCACTTTGGTTGTAGTAATTTGAAGATATTAAATCTTCCCATAATTTGTAGTCTCAATATAATATTTTTTTTCTTTTCAATTCTTCCGAAACTTAAAAAGTTTCTTTTGAGACTTACTACAACCTCAATATTATGAACAATTTCATTCCTCCGGATAGTAACAAATTAGCCCTTTCAGAGTTCTCAATTAATTTTGAGTACTATCACAAATTTCACAACGCCATTCTTATGCTGACCATCTCCTTCAAGGAGAAAATTATTAATATTGTCATGGTTAAAATTATCACATGCAAGACTTATTTTTTGACAACCAATGACAAATTTGTGTTACCACACAACAATACTTATTTTGTTCATAGTCACAACCTTTATAGAAAAGAATTATTTCTTTCTTTTGTTCTTCAATAGTTCATAATTTAACATACCACAATATTTGTGTAGTATTTAAAGTATATGCCTAAATGGTCATTTATGTCAAAATATTTCTTTTCAATCTCTCAAACCTCCTGTAGAGGTGAGATGTGATATTTATCCAATAATACATGAACATGTTCTTATCCATAAGAACACAAGTCACATTTTCTTTAAGAAATGGACCATAACCATTTGAACATGCTCCATAAGTTTTTATTAGAAACTCATTGTCATGCTTTCGCATTCATCAAATTTATGTGACTCACCTCAACATCACTTTAAGAGGTCAAATGTACCAAATGTACTACCACTTTGTATTCCTTTATTTTGATGGAGGATTTACAAAACTTTTCAAATTTGGTTTGCACCAACAACAATGTGCCCAATAACTTCTCATACCAGGAAAAAAAATACCTTAAAAAATTACCTTCACATTTGAAGGAGCATCTTAAGAAACAATGTGTCCAATAACCTTTCATACCATTTTAATGGACAAAATTACCTTCACATGTGAAGGACCATCTTAAGAATCCATAATGTTCTTCCTTTGAATTACCACAATGATGACCATTAACATTTTACCACACCTATATTCATACATTCAACCACTTGTTATTTTTCAGACATATTATGCACTGCTACCATATTCACATAAGAGAATGGAGCAATTAATTGGGTAAATTTCATGACCTTCAGTCAAAAGTATAAAACTTTATGTTAGTCATCATCATATGATCACTATACTGCATTACTTAAATCCAATGTCTTACCCATATAAAGACGCCTTTGGTCATAAATCAATGGGACTTGAACCCAACTTCTTATTATCACAGTGCACCAAGACTTTAACTCGATGTCTTACCCACTTGGTGTTGTAAAACCTGAATTCACCATCTTACCCTCAACCAATGTCTTAATAAACCAAATGCATTACCAACAAATAAACATTTAAAATAACATAAATATAATTTGAATTTGACTTAAAATTGAATAAAAATGAAGAAAACTAATTAATTAGACCAACATGTTGGAACCAAATAAAAGTCCCAAGTAAAAATAGATTAAAACATTTTAATAGTCCCTTACAATATTATTATGAAGATTATCATAATTTACTAACCATTTTAAAATAAACACAAAACAAGCTTTGTTAGTACAAATAATATATTAATAACTCAACAAGTAAATGGTTAGATAAAGAAAAATAAAGAGGAACAAAAGTAACCAATAATGATATTCCAATCAATATGTATATGATACATAACTCAATAACTTATCTTTTAATAAAAAAAGATCATAAAAGAATAATTTCTTTATAAATTATTAACTTACAAAACTAGCTTTACTTTTTAAATATATAAGTGATCAAATTAAAAGTTTGCTCAAAGTAAAAGCAACTTGCTAGACTCATATGATTTTGAGATGGTAAGAAAACTAATGATGCATAATCGAAAGTAAAATATATAATAGATTATATAGTAATTTACCTTGTTTCCGAGAGAAAAATAAACACAAATATTTTTACCTTCTTTATATTTAGTTTGCTTCAATTCTTCAATAGTAGAACAATCGTGCTGATAACGTGTTGTAAAACTAAAGCAAAATAAGACAAGAAATATAGAAGATGAAAGCAATAGAAATAGGGAGACAAGAGATAATAGATTTTCTTATTATTCCAAGTCTTCAAGTCTTCACCAAATTTTCAAGTGTCTACAATATGATCCCTTATGTCTTTATTTATAGTGTAACATAGAGGGATACAAAAGGTTAGTCATAAACATGACATTAACTTGAATATAATGGGGGAGGTTATGGAAGTGAAAGGTTACAAGAATAATGGTTATAAAGGTGGAGGTTATGGAGGTTATGATTATCTTCATAATGAAGAAAAGTAATGGAGTAACTTTTTGATTTAGTGGACATCCACAATATATTATTTATAACAGGCCATGTATAAAGTATATTATAGGTTTAAAAGGATAGATCTTGTAAAAAAAAAACCAATCCTTGTCATCTTTACACGTTTAAAGCCTTTGGCTAAATTATCTTCTATCTTTTTAATTAGTGATCTTCTGATTAATAAAGAGTTGAATCAGTATCTAAGAAGATTATCTTGCTTTAGCTACAAACAACAAGAACAATAATTAAAGCGTAAATTTGATTCCCCAAAATTATTTGCTGTGTTGTAAATTGTAATCAGACTAATTACCACGTTAATTTATATTATAATTAATTAATTAATAGATGGAGGAAAAGATTTAGCGGCTGATTTGTCTTAATCCGTCTAATGGAACTCAAGGGTACTATAGTCTTTTCGATCTGTTTGGACCTTTTTTTGACATAAGCATTTGGACAGAGATCATTTTTCAATAATTAAAAAAAAAAAAGTTAATTGATTTGGTGAACAAAGTTATTCGATATAAATGTATATCAGAGAAAAAGTATTTTTTTTTTTATTTCAACTTGACATGAAGTTTAAGAAAAAAGTAAAGAAAATTTTTGAATTTTGTGGACTTGAGAACTCAAGATACGTTGAATGTACTAAAATGTCTTTTAATTTTGTAGTCTTAAACTTTGTCACATAGAAAGTTAAAATTAATAAATTGTTACAAAGGGATAAATATGTTTTTTTTTTTTTTAAATAGACTAAAAAGGGAAGTAAAACAAACAAATGTTCACCCTTAACCAGAGGTCCCGCGTCGATCCATAGATATGAAGAAAATCTTGTTGGAAGTGTCACCCCCCTATTAAATGAGTTTTGTGGTGCACAATCCGTTAGGCTCTAATACGGACTCCAAACATTGAATACGAAACACAAAAAGGGAAATTTGCAATGAATTCATAAACTGGATTGAATGCCACAATCATTTTTTAAAAAATAATGAAGAAGTGATTGTTCAGAAAAATTATTACTTTTTTCATTATTCAAATACAAATAAAATTGATTAGTTCTGATAGTGGTTAATATTGCGTCTAAAGATATTTTATAGAAAGGCTTTAAAAGAATTAAAGAAAGTCACACTAACACTAGCTACAAACATATAAAATGTTTGATCAAATCTTAGTAATTTATCTCGAATCACACTTACACTAGCAAGAAATATTTAAAATTAAATGTTAATGCAAAAAGTAGTAATCGTGCTCTTCGTTCATTTCGATTTGTAAATTTTTTCGTTTTTTTTTTTTTTTTTTTTTTTGCAAAAAACAAACAAACAAAAAACATTAAATTCGGTTGGTTTGGTTAATTTATTTATTTTTTTTTCGTTTTTTTTTTTTTTTTATTATTTAATTTAGCGGCCTGCAGCGTGCTGATGGATTTTTTTTTATAAGCTTGATTATATGATATAAAAATTTCAAAATTTGTTTTAATTTGTTTCAATGTTTCACAATTCAAATTTTTTTCTTTTTCTTTAGCAAATTAAAATGAAAAAATGATATGGAGAGAGAATCAGGATAGTCAAGACAAGACCCACAAGTAAATCAACAATGATGGTGGTTTTAAATTAAAAACTTAAATATTGAAAATCGAAATCAAAGCCAAAAAAAATAAAAAAAAAAAAAAAAAAAAAAAAAAAAAAAAATTATTTGTTTTTTTTTTTTTTTTAACATATATATACCACAAATCCTAATTATATATAATAAACATGATAGTACGAAATAGTGTTAATAGAAATAATATATTGTATTATTAATTTAATAATTTACTATATATAAAAATATATTAAATATGATGTATAACTAATAAATACTTATATTGGTTATATAATAAATGAATTAAAAATACTAAGTACTATATAAATTAATTAAATAATTTTTTTTCTCTAATAGAAACAAAAGCTATTTGGGCCAATTTTATGGGCTATTTGATATTGATAGTTGATAGCAAAAAAGAAAAAAAAAAAATAAAAAATATTAAAAAAAAAAAAAAAAAAAAAAAAATGGGTTTTTTTTTCTTTTTTTAATAAAGTTAAAAACGTAAAAAAAAAAACGAAACCGAATAAAAAAAAAAAAAAAAAAAAAAAAAACAAAAACCGATGAAAAAAACCGAAAAACAAATAAAAATTAAAAATTTTTCGGTTCGTTTGCAAAAAGAATCAATCAAGGATTTGGTATTATTTTTTTCATGGGATCTTCGACAGGATTATTTATGAAAAAATTAGTATATTTGAAAATTATGTAAAAAGTACTTTAAGTCATAATAATTGATAATTCAAGATATTTAAAAATATATTAGAAAATGATACAATCAACATAAAAATTATTTGAATTTCAAATTTTGAAATGTGTCACATAAATTAAGACGAAAGGAGTGGTGGTGGGGGGATTATAGTTGTTGCTTTTCTTACTATATTCACTTTGTCAAAATTTATGTAATACGATTAGAATGAAGTGCTTCCTGACTTACTCTACTCTAAATAATTAGTGCATGGGAGTTAACTGGTCCTAAGAAATCGTTTGGTGTGAGATATAAGATATAATAATTTCAAGATTAAATAGAAAATTATTTTATTTTATGCTTGGTAGAAGGTATTATGCAATTTAGGGATTATTTATTTCATCATTTATGCGTTAGTGATGAGATAAGTTATCTCATATACATGATAGAATAACTTATTCCAAAATAATTAATCTTGAGATAACTTATTTCCAACCGAACAATTTTAAGAGCAATCCGTACAAAATTGGCTCTTTCACTTTGTTCTTTGTTTCATTTGCTTTTTGCTAAAATATGAGATATTATTATAAATTAAACATTAGTGCTTAATTACCACAAAATATTGTACAGTAAATGCTTCTAGACCACAAATTTTTTCAAGTGGAGCCAAACAGTTCTCTTTTTTATTAGTTTTCCGTCCGATTTCGAAATCTCTATTGAAATTTCAATTAAATCCGACCACAAATCGCATACCGGAGAATCCATTCGGTTATCTTTAGATGCATCAAATATAAATGAGAGGTTTAACCCCTGTCATAAATATCAAGATTATAAAATTCAAAATTTTCTCTATATTTCAAAATGTTATATATAATTAAATTAAGATATATGAAATAAAATGGGGGAGTATTATAAAGGAATCAGAAAGGGGTACACCATTCATTTCAAATTGTTAGTGTTGTTTTTCTTTTTAATTTGTTACCCCAGGTGCCGTAGCTAATAATTTAGTAGCTCTAGAAGCACATGTAAAAGCTCGTAATGAAGGATGTGATCTTGTTCTGGAAGGTAATAAGATTATTCACGAGGCCCATAATAACGAACTTGCAAAATGGATTTGTTTATCAGAAAAAGATTTTTCGTTCCTGATCCTGCTTCACCTTAATTGTTATTTGAACAAGAAAAAGTTCAAAAATCATCATATAATAATCTAGAAATTGTAATAGAAAAGAAATAAGGGAGGTTTTGTGATGATTTTTCAATCTTTTTTACTAGGTAATCTAGTATCCTGAAGATAATCAAATCGATCGTTGTGGTCGCACTCTATTATGAATTTCTGACCACATTCTTCTTATCTTTGTAGCAATTGAAATCTTTTTCATAAACAAAAAAAAAAATCTTAAAGAGAAGCCTCTTTCTTTTTTTTTTGACAATTCCTTAATTCTAATGAACTTTCACATGACATATTTAAGATTACAAAATTAAAATTAAAAAAAAAATCAATACATTATATATATCTTTGATTTAAAACCACAAAACTCAAAATTTCTTTATTTTCTTAAACTTCTAGTCAGAGGCAATAATTGATTTTATACCCATTAAAATAGATAACAGTATAATCCTAAAATAGTTAGTGATGTGGGATTAATCTATGAATTTAATTACTGATTAAACAAACAAATATTTAATTGCATTGGACAAATCTTTGATTGATTAGTGAATTGTCTAGGGAGCCTAACTAAAAGATATAATCCTGTACTAGGAATCTATAATTGATATGCAAATCACATAAAAGTTCTAAAAAGAGAAAAAAAAGAGTTAAAAGGACAAGTAGCAAAAGTAGTCATGATATTGTTTACAAGTTACTACCCCCTCCAATCCTAAATAAAAGTTTATTTTAGTTTGGACACACCTTTTAAAAAATTACATTTTTTTTTTTAAAAAAAAAAAGAAGTATTTGTTCTAATCTAACCTTTATTAATTGCTTTGAATAAAGGTATTTCACTAAAAAAGAAACTACCAAGAAAATATATTTAAATCAGATTTTTCGTAACTATCCAAGAATTTTCATGTTTGAATTGAAATTTCAAACGCGAAAGCTCATCTTGTTTTATTTATTTTAGAATTTTTTTCTCGAATAAATCATAAAATCATAGCAATTTCTAAGTGAAGTAGCTCATGAGTATGAAATACAAATGATAAGTGTTCATGCTTAGAAAGAAATGATTGTGAATTAATAGTATAAAGTTTTATGTATTTATATAAGGATAATTTTAGAAGAATAAAATCGATTCCTTATTGAAATTCTAAAACATCATTTATTTTGTAACAAAATGAAAAGGCTAAAACATCTTTTATTTAGAAATGAGGTTGTATCTCATATCATTAGATAATAAAGATTCACTATTTGCCTTATCAGTACAAATTTAGAGAAAAACTGATACACTATATACACCTTTTTCACCACACTCAGGTATTACTTTTTGTTTATTAATAATTATAATATAATATAATTATAATGTACTGATGGAAATATATAGCAGCTTATAAACATTACTAAACTAGGTTGGATTTAGTTTCCATATAATATTCTTGTCGATTTCTTCTTTATGGAAAAGGAGGACTAAAAAATCAGAAGTGAAAATAATTCGATATCTGCTTTAATTTGGAATTTCATTCCTAATGAAAATTTTCACTTTAAAAAATAACTTCTTATAAAAAACAATTTCATTTTCAAAACATCAATTCGAAATCTCTAATTATTTACCACTCCACTGTGATCTGAACCATCATGGCTTAAAGTTGTTAGGCTATGGACATTGCAAACATAAAGAATGGAAGTACAAGGCTCTATATATTCCTAAAGTGAAACTTTATATCCTCCTAACGATAGGCTGATTGTTATCTAATTAAGGCTTTCTATAAAGTTGGCTTTTTAAAATTAATAAAAAGGTGCAATATTAAAATCCATTTGAGAGCACACTTCAACACACATTATGTACTACCCCCACCCGCTCTATTGATATATAGTTTATCAAAAAGCTATTTATAAGAGTAAAATACTAAAATTAGAAAGAAGAAAAAACTATATTATATAAATGCCTATCAAAATAATAGCTAATAAATATATAATTTTTTTTTTTATATTATCAAAGATGCACCTAAATATATAACTTTTATATATATTTAGCTAATGAAAGTCACTATTTAACAGACCGGCCAAATATGTAACTTGTGTGTTTAAAATAAAGGAAAAATTATTTAATTAGACAAACATCTCTACCATGTTTACTAAATTTGTCTATACTTTAAAATCATTATATAGTATCTCTTTTTCCCATCCCTCTTCCCCTCTCTCTCGCCTCTTTCTGCTCTCCCCTCTGCCCCCCCCCCCCCCCCAAACCCTCTTTCCCTATTTCGCCTCTTTCTGCTCCCACACTTCGCTTTTGTTTTGACTATTCTAGGCTAGAGGACTTGAAGGACAAATTTAGAGGTCCTCTCTCCCCTCATCCTCTCTCTCCCCTCTTTCTGCTTGGTCATGATATTTATCTCTGCATATTTTAATATCAGATACATGTATAGATACAAATATCTATGCACAAATATACCTATAAATGTATTAGTGCATATTTTGATACTAGATACATGTATCTATGCACATATATACTAAAACTGGATATTTGATATCAGATATACTGATAAAATTAATATCGAATACGCGAAATAAAATTGATATTAAATACACGAGATGAAATTAATTTTGAATACACAGATACATGAAATTGATACTCGGTATATAGTTACATAAAATTTATAAAATTCATAATACACTCTAATATATAAATACATAGAAAGAGAGGTAAGCCAGGAGCACCAATAAATAGTATGCTTTATGCTGTTTCCTCTAAAATAAAATATTACTAAGATAAGAAAAAAAAAAGTATGCATTTTCCATGTCATAAGGAGAATAGGAAGCTTCCTGCTCCCTTCTTGTGCTGTATGTATGGGCCCAAAAGAGCATTTGTTTTAGAAATATGGGCCCCTCATTATAATGCAAATATCCACGTGGCTGCCATTCCACGCTAAATGTGGGCTGGGCCCATCTTGAGTAGATTGCCCATTAGCATACACAAAAATATATTAGTGGGGTATCCAAATTGGCAAGGCTAAAAATATTGATATTAAAAAGAGCAACTTACAAAAATGACTATATTTATAGGGTTATTAAAATTTAATAGCTATAAGTATGCTATTTACAAAAAATGACTACAATTTATATGTTTTTGTAGCTATATTTTTGTATACGTTTTTTATTTTTTTATTTATACATTGATACAACTTTAATTACAATGAACTAAATAAGGAATTGTTTGTAACATAACACATTGTCTTTATATTATGTCCATAAAACGAGCAACTTCCCATTATTAACTTAACAACTAATAATTACTTATATGAAGACATATCCGATCATATTCTAATTAGTTTAACAGAAATTGTGGTGCATCATACTCTATTTTCTTGTTGTCTTCTTATTTCTTATTGAGGCATCATACATGTATTCGCAAATTTTTGTTTTCTTAACTCGAGTTACTGTATGTGAGCAAATTATTATATTTGTGAATGAAAGTATTTTGATTTTTAAATAGGTGAACTCCATCATTGTTGTATTCATATCATTTTTGTAAGATATCATGGCAAATTCTTGAATACCGAATTGAAATATGGTCTAATTTATACGAATGAACAAAGTATCTAATGAACTATCCTCCAACTCGCAAACCATTAAGCACCTAAAGATTTGATTTTGAGCACAACACTCATGCATACGAGTATACACATCAAACATGTATTCTTAAATTTATTAAACTACACATGTGAAAGCTTCTCCTTCAAATCATGAACTATGTTATGATTTTCGTATATCTGCATATGTGGGACTTCAATCGGACGATCTAACACATAGAATTTGATTCCCTACAAATGAAGAATGTATTTTGTACAATTAGCATATAAAAATTAAAGTTTTAATATATCCAAGGTACAAGTATTTATTAAAACTAAATGTATTAATATATCAAACAATGTGAAGTACAGAAATTTAACAAAAGATCACAACAATTTAAAAAAATGGATACACTGTTGTTAAATAAAAATGAATACATCAATATAGTATACATATGAATACATTGTTGTTAAACAAAAGATGTATACATTGGACAACTCAAAAGCAAGAAAAATGAAAATTAATACAATGTGTGGATATCAAACTCTATAAGTAATCAGCTATATAAAAATTTGAAAAAACCAACAAATGTCAATCTCTTTTTGGTCAATTTTTTCCTGTAATACTTGAGATTTGGTGTTTATTTTATTATAAAAATAGAGTATTAATATATCCAACTTTACTTGTATTCCCTAATCAATCTTTTAAATTGGATAGAGTACTTCTGTATCCAAATATAATTGTATTCACAAATCAACATTCAATTTGTGTTTATATAACAATACAAGTATCTACATATATAAATATTCTAGTATATACAGAATTGCTAATCACACAAACCTCAATCTCTTTTCCCTCATATTCCTTGTGTGCTACTTTTTTTACAACTATATATATATATATATATATATATATATATATATATATATATACATATATACACACACTTGTATTCACAAATTACGAGTATCTATGTATATGAATACTCTATTATATATATATGCAATTGACAATTACACAACCCTCAATCTCTTTTTGCTCATGTTCTTCATGTACTCATTTTTTACAACTATATACATACGAATTCAATTTGTTTAACTATTTCAATAGAAGAGGAAAATCCATAATGACAATGTCACACAATACAAGTACCAAGATATATAAGTATATATATGATACTAAACTAAAAAATAAAGCAAACAAATCTTAATCTCATTTGCCTCATGTTCCTGCTGGATTACTCTTCTTTCATTCCCACTTGAATCAAGATTGCTGACTTCTCTTCTTTTTTCAAGATTAGTTTTCACTTTTAAAGGTTTTGAACCTTCTTTCATCTTTACTGATTTTACATGTTCGGATTTTTCAAGTAAATTCAAAATTGTAGGGTCATTAACCTTCTTTGTTCTTCTTTCGTTCTCCATTATTGCAGCAATAGGGCCTGAAATTTTGGCTTGTTGTTGAGTAATACACAAATCAAAAGAAGGTAGTTCATCCAACAATTTATCAAATCAATGTATACCTCTCGTAACCCTCTTCGGAATACAAATTTCAGCCATTGTAATGGAAAAACAAATTCTTCAATCAAAACCCTATAAAAATAGATGAAAATATAGATGTATAGAAATACAATATTCATAAGAATGAGATAAAAATGAAATTAAAAGATACTTGATGGATACAAATCACAAAAATCGCTCCTAGAATGATGCAAAAAGATCTTGAATTGGAAGGGATTTGGGGGAATAAAATCAGAAAATATGTGATACAAATGAAAAAGAAAATATTGATGATGATAAACATGGGAAAAGGTCACGTAAAACATGCATGACATAGTAAATTAGGCATGTAATAATAACTTTCCTATTTAACATTTATTTATATTAAATAAAAAAAACTATTTATTTGTTTATAAGTAACTTTGATATTTATTGTGTAAGTATTACCAAAAAACATGAAAAAAAAAAACAAAATATAGCTACTTTTCTTAAATGTATATTGATGTTTGCCATTTACGTCCAAAAAATCATACGTAAGAATGAATCGCTCTTTAATAAAAATGACGGTATATTCACAATAATTTAGTAGCTTTTGATAGAAATCTTAACACTCCTAAACATTACAAGGGCTCCACCACCAACACAACAATGACATATTAGTGTAATTCTACAATTGGTGTCAGAGGTAGGTAAGATATACATGATCTTATTTATACATTTGTGAGGTAGAGAGGTTGTTTCCAGTAGACCCTTGACTCAAAAAGATGTAATCGATGTACGTAGGATTAAAAGGAAAATAACGACAACATAATAGCAGGATACATAAAGCAAATGAAACAACAGCTAAGCGAGTAATAACGTTGAGGGCTCCACCATTTGTTTTTTTAAAAAAATACCATTCGTGGGTATTTGTAGTGGTTAGATAGAAGTAAAGCTAGTTAATTAATTAAAAATATGGGTTGAAAAATCTTTTAAGTATTGTTTAATTAAGGAAAATAAACTTAGTAATTATAATAATTATTCTTTCATTATTGGCCCATAAAGTCATCTTCTTCCCCTATAAATTTGTCCTAAGCAACTACCAATTACAATATTCATTCAACCCCAACAAACAAAGCACAACACTTCAAAGAAAACACACACACTCAACAAAAAAAAGAAATCCATGGCAACTATAACTTCCACTTTATTAATTCAAGATTTCATGAAAAATTTACAATATTCAAGAAGACTACTTCTACCAGCCACCCCACAATACCACCATGACACCACCTTGGCACCAACAGATCTATCACAAGGGGACATCACCAATACATTTGATGCACATGTTGTGATGGTACTATCAGTACTATTATGTGCTTTAATTTGTTCACTTGGCTTGAATTCAATCATAAGATGTGCACTAAGATGCACTAGTTTGGTATCAGAGTCAGACTCATCCTCCCTTTCAGCAACGACAAAGCTGACAAATAATGGTATCAAGAAGAAAGCCCTCAAGACGTTTCCAATTATAACATACACTACTGAGTTGAAACATCCAGGTCTCGACTCTGAATGTGTCATTTGCTTATCGGAATTTGTTGCGGGAGAGAAAGTTAGGGTTTTGCCTAAGTGCAACCATGGGTTCCACGTCCGATGTATTGATAAATGGCTCAATTCACACTCTTCTTGCCCTACTTGTAGACATTGCCTCATTGAAACTTGTCAAAAAATTGTCAATGGTGGTAGTTCTAATTCAACTACAAATACAACTACAATTTCAAACCCTCAAGTAGCAGCACAAGAAATTATTATAAGGATTGAACCTCTACAACGTGAAGGTGTGGTATCTAACCATCAACATTAGGTATAAAATAGTTAGTTTAGTGGCTAGAGTTCAATTGATTGATATGTTATAACATACAGTCAATTAGTAGCTTTCTATGGAGAATCGAACCCTCACCAATAAGGTGAAAGTTTAGATAGTCAACCAACTGAGTTGCTAAGATTCTCCAGTTTTCTTTTTTTTTTTTAAATCTATTTTGAGGAAAAATTTATCTAGGTTGCAAAAGCCAAAGGCCAATGCTCATGTAAGGTTTTAAGGGGTTCGTTAGTTTTGCAAATTGTATCATCAAATTGTATATAAATTAAAATTCCTTTACTAAAGCTTTTTCCTGTTAGAAAAAAAAATTATGTTTAATTTATTTATTTGGGACACTATTAAAAGGAAAATCAAGGAGAATAAAATTTAACAAGTAGGGGTTTAATTATCTTTTAAAATATTCCATGATGAAGAATAAAGAAATGTAATTATTGGAACCTCACGGGGATTGCTATTTCTAAATCCAATTATTTTTCCATTTTGGAATTTTCATTTTCTCCTATCACTTTAGCGGCATATTAACAAAGACTACGTTAAAATCTTTGCAAACATTAGTTAATTGTCATTAAATTCAATGTATCATTTACAAAACGTGTTAATTGCCCCTCTCTCTCTCTCTCTCTCTCTCTCTATATATATATATATATATATATATAAAATAATAATTTTAGCTTACATATCAAACACAAGAAAATAAATAAAATCAAATCCACTTATTTTTCTTCCTACCGAACACACCTTTTGTAGGTGTGGTGTGCGGGTTGGGGGAGTTACATTATAGTAATGATAAAATTGAATAAGTTTTTATGATACGATAAAATAAATTAATTAACTAAAGTAAAGTTCTTAACGATGGTTAAAATAAATTAAATACTATATTAAAATGAGATCTTGGAAGATTCCCAAGAACGAATTTAAAATTGTAGTATCATTGCACCGAAAACGATTTTTAGCAGCATTTAATTAACGGTAATAGCTTAATTGTCACTAAATATGTATTTTTAGCGATAATTAGCACTCTTAGTAAATATTCCTAAAGCTTATAACACCATTGGATCCAATGACAATTAACTAGTGCCGGTAAACGCGTTAGCACTTAACATTCTTTATAATGTGTATATATGCATGTTGGTTCAAACGTTGAAATGACAAGACTCAAAAGCAAAACTAAAATTTCAATTTTATGAATTTTAAGTGATAATAACTGAGTTTAAATTTAATATTTATACATTTTTTATGAACTTATTAACACAAATATATTATTTAAACAAAGTATGTTGATTTTAATCGAATCTACATACAAGATACTAGCTCCGTCCCTGATAAGACTAATGGGAAAATTAAGGTATTAACTGGACAAGAATTTACTCTTATATTAATGTTATGTGAGTAGACAAATCACCAAAAAAGAAGAAATATAATTGCACTATATCAATTATTAAAGCAAAATAACCAACTCCACTGATAGATTTAGCCAGTGTTAAGGAGCAAAATTGGCTATCTCTTAATGAAAAATAATTTTATTTTTTTTAAGGAATTATTCATCATGTTTCAACTAAAATTGAGAAAAATAAAGTTTTAAAGTCAACCCGTGTGTTTCTGCTATTGGGGTAAATTATTCCAAGAGTAAATCCACTTTCTAATAATTATATTTTAAGTATTTCAAGGTCTGTCTCACTTCTCACAATAATATCTAAAATAAACTATTTTTTTCATAAATATGATATCTTTTATTTACTAGGTATTTGGAAGAAATTAACAAAGTAATTAAATATATATTGAAGAAAGTAAATACTCTTTTTCTAGGGTTAAGAATAGTACTGTTCATAATGTGTTGCTCAAACTCAACGTTTTAAGGCAAGTCTTGTAGTGGGGCGTAGTAAAAATGTATTTATTACCCTAAATGGATAAATAATTTAAATTTAATGAGTTAAACTTTTTTTTAATTATAAAACTACTTATACGATTGAAATAGGTTCGACAATTCATATCCTATATGAAAATTGTTCAATTCTGTATTCTAGAAATTGTAATTCAAATCCAAATGGTTGTTTTTTATGATTGCTTTTTAAAGTTCAATTTCGAAATAATCGAATTATGAATTAGAATTTAATATTGTAGGAAGACATCAAATATATTGTGTTGAAAATGTTACTTGAATAACAAATGGTCAATCTAATCTTCAGTTCCCAATCAAGTTCTATCTGAAAAGATTGAATATCGTAATTCATCTCTAGTATAGACTTGCAACATAATGTATATTATATGTAGTACATATATATCCTTATTAATATATATATATACACGTATGCATATATGTGTGTGTATATATATATATATATATACATACATAGATGTAAGATTTTTATTCTGATAATTAATAATCAGACCAATAAGTATCCATATTGCTTGATACAATTTCTTCATAATCATGTATTATGAATTTCATTTGAATTTCTCCTTCGAATCTTTCATAGACTCTATTTTGTATGGTTTTTTCTTTTAAATCTTTAGATAAGTAATCAATTACCTTTAGTATAGTTACTAAGGTTTTTTCTTCTAGATACCATAAAAGGACTTATCAATTTATTTATTTACCTTGCTCTAATACCAATATGTGGGCTGTGATGTATCGCAATACATGGTGTACGGAATTAAATGTTATGTTGTATAAAGGACATTTCTTTTCTACTATTTAGTCTATGTATTTAGGGCCATAACTATCCTATTTTATTTTTTTCTATTATGCATCCGCCTTTGCTATAACCACCGCTGCCACCCCCCCCCCCCACACACACACTTTATTTTTGGCTTGTTCCTTTAAGCCATCAAAATACGTGCTTTGGTAGCAAATTAATTTTTTTTTTTTTAATTTTTATGGAAAATTACGTAGAATAGCAAATATTTTGTCTATATTAGGTATTATAGCTATTTTTTAAGAAAATTGTAATTCCGCGCGGCTACAGTTTTCTCAATTCTTGTTATTCGCCTAATTTGTATAATTCGATTCCTAATTGTATAAATCCAGAATTTTATATATGCTTACCCTATTTATTTGTATACGATTTATGAAAAATCATAATAAATTACCCTGATTGTATATTGGCATGTGAAATATACAAACGGTGTTCTGAAAAATTTCTAAATGTATAAATATAGAAGGGAAAATTACGTGTATAAGCAAGCATATACTAGTTAATTAGTTAACATAGCTAGAGTTTACCTTAATTACAATTCACGACCTACTTTTAGCTATAATTACATGACTCAGCTTTTTAGTTTTGTATAATTCGCACGTTTGTATAATTCGGAATTTGTATAATATAATTTGTATAACTTTTGTATAATTTAGAATTTGTATAATATAATTTGTATAACTGTAACATCTCGCAACTAGAAAGAACTAGAAGGAAGTTTAAAATCTGGAAATAGTTATTTTTGGGAAGAATTTAAAAATCTGGAAATTTGGTAAAGGTGTTAAAGTGAGCTTTTGGTCAACTTCAAACGGCCATAATTCCTAGCTCAGGATGATTTAGGTGTGATTCCAGATATGGTTGGAAAGCCCTTGGAATTATCTTTCCAACGCCACCAAGTTTGAGTGATTTTGAGTTCATATGAGCAAGTTATGCCCTTTGGAAGTTGGGCTGTTCAAATAAGGAAATGTCCAATTCGGATTTTAAAGGGGTATTTTAGTCTTTTCCTTGCCCTATTATTTTAATCCATTTTTAGGAGATTAATTGGGGTAAAACCAGATTTTGGTCAGTTTAGAAAAGTTAGAGTTCATGCTAGGGCTTGGAGAAAAGAGAAAAGAGGAGAAAAGAGAAGGAAGTTCAAGATTCGTCGAGATTAGCTTGTGGATTTCGTCAGGGGTGATCCCTACAAGGTATGTGAGATCACATAGCGTTGGGTTAGTTCACCCACGCGCCAATCATGATTCAATTTCAGCGAAGTTATTAGATTTGAAAGTAAATCCTTGAGTTCTTGATGAAATTCGTTTGAATTCTTGTGGATTGTGTTGTTGGAGTTTTCTTGAGATTGATTCATGTTGTTAGTTGTGTTTTTCGAGTAGAATCTGATGTATATTGAGGGTACAAATGATTCTAAGTTCTTAGGGAAAGGACCATTGAAGGTTAGAGGATTTAGAGATGAAAAACGAGCAAGAAAAATTAGGAATTTTTTGGGCAAGGGCTTGGGGCGGCACGCCTCCCAAAGCGCCACAAAAGTTCCTCTGAACTTCGGGCTTTGGGGCAACACGCCAGCCAGAGCGCCACAACTTCAGCTCTGAAGTTTGTGCTCTGGTGCCCCGCGCCTCTCAGAGCGCCAAGGTCGCCACTTCCTTCCATTTCTTCCCCAACCTTTCGTATTAGTTCCTTAGCAATGTACCTATATTTTCTAGTTGATTCCAACACTCTAAGGTACATCTAAATATCAAGAAATCATCCATAAACATGAGATCATGAACCTTGAATCCATAATCCAATTCAAGGAAAGTTAAGAGTCAAGTCAAGAGAAGTTCTTAGAGTTTTCCAAAAGTCTTTTTCAAATGTTTTAACTTTCTTTTAAGACTTAAAGTTCAAGTTGAGTAAAGAGTATAGATTGAAGTTCATTTTCTTTAAAATGATATATGGGGACTAACTATTCCCAAAGAGATTTAAAATGTTTTCACATTTAAATAAGAACGGAAACTGAGATTTCCAAAGAGCCTTCGAGCTAGTTTTCATAAAAGATTAATCACTTTCTAAATGAAGCAAGAGGGGAAACTTTGATTTCCAGGATAGCCTTTGAGATAATTTTTTAGCACTAATCTCAAATCACAGAAAGAAGTATGTTTCTAAAAACATAAAGAGCTAGTATATTTTGGGAGTAGTATTGAGCACCGATATGGGGGAGAGTTCAGACAACTCACAGCCCCCATAAACAATGTATCCATCATGGGTAGAAAAGGGTCATACTATTTAGATGAATCCTTTTCTCATAGACTAGTGGATCTACTTAGTACTTCAGGTCCTATACCTCTGGCCAGGTATAGGATGTGCTGGCAGCGTGAGGTAGATCGTTGTATCATCACTATAGCTCTTATGTGATGGTTGTCGGTTAGAGAAACTCCCACATAAGTTATTGTATTTTTATATACATCAATTTATTGTATTTTTACATACATTTCAGAGTTATGTTGTATCCTTATATATACACAAAGCTGACATCATGTTTTTAAGCAGTTTTTTCCTTATATTGCACTTGTTTTAAACTGCTTTATATTGAAATGAGTTCAGTTAAGTATTCATGAGTTGAGAAGAGCCAAGGTAAGTGTTTCTTTCAGATTCCCTTTCAAGCCTATGTTGTTTAGCATTCCAACTCGCATACTCGTACATTCAATGTACTGATGCCAGTTGGCTTGCATCGTCTTATGATGCAGATACAGGTAATTAGGATCGGCATCCAGCACATCGTTGATCCAGTGAGCAGTTCAGAGTCTATTGGTGAGCCTCTTTGCATTTCGGAGGACTCCTTTTCATTGTTTTCAGTTTAGTATTAGTTCATTAGGATGTTGTGGGCCTGTCCCAGCATCCATCTCAGTGGTTTAGAAGCTTCATAGACAGACAGTCAGTTAGTTAATTCAGTTGTCTTTACTTTTCATTTCATATGTTAAAGACTTGAGTTTGCCTTAATGGCCAGTTGAATGTTCCTTTATGATATTTTAGTTCTTCATAAATGTTTATGTGATGAGTTAAGTCTTCCGCTGAGTTAGTAAGCCAGGCCAAGGGTCTGCTTGAGGCCAGCAATGGTCTTCGAGTGTCAGTCCCGCCCAAGCTGTAGGCTCGGGGCGTGACAATAACTGTTTACACTTCTGATATTTGTAATTGTATAAATTCTTTATTTTGAGTTTATACAAAAATAACTGAATTACACAAATGTACCTTTGAATTATACAAACCCGCAGAATTATACAAATCTGCAAATTATACAAACGAGGCAGCTTAAACTATAGCTACATCCCGTAAATATGCAAACTATAGTTATGGAGCATAATTAAGTTTATTATAGTGGTTATTTGCGAAAGTTTCCCAATATAGATTTATATATACTTACTATATTTGTATATTCGCAAGTGAAATATACAAACGGACAGAAATATACAAACTGTAGCATCCATAGCAAACAGAACTATAACTATATAGTGCAGCTATCAAAACTATAGTTATAAAGCTTTATTATGTCTATTATATTTGTTATTCCTAAAATTTTCTCATTTTTATATATGCGACTGTACAGAAAAGGAAAAAGACACGATCAAAACTAAATCCAAATAGACTATGGCCTTAATTAATTCAATCCAGAGGCGAATCCAGGATTTCAAGAAAACGGGTGCACCATTGCTTTAAAGATAAGCCATCTTGAGAACGGGTTCAATAAATTTTAATTTAATATATTCTTTAATAATTATAGAAGTAATATATCGAGTTTAGTCGATGATGACGTTCGGTTTAACCCAAAAAAATAGTACAAGAATGCCCTGATTCAATCAAATTATATTCACCATGCTAAGTATATGAAATGGGAGCTGAATAGGCATGCACAAATGTCTTATCAATAACATATGGAGTAATATAGTAACTTGTGGCAAAAGGTGATTTTTGTTTTATGCAATTATAGTATATATGTTTTTGCATTTATATAGGTACTAGGGCAATTAGTACACTAGCAATATTGGATCGAAGGCTATAGGATAAAAATTAGTATAGCATGATATTGATAGTGTATTGCACATATAACACAACAAAAAAGTTAGTTTAGTTATGGACTCATCCACCCATTCTTACCCCGAACATCTTACGTTCTTAAATCGATAACCATTTTTCGATTAACTTAGCCTCCTCTTTTTCTCGAAACTAACAAAGAATAGTACACAAATATTCACATGTTATCCATTTACTATACGACTTTCTTCCTTTTAAGTGCTACACTTCACGACACATACACGCGAACAAAGGCGGTGGAGATAGAAGTTTGGCTGCGTGAATTCGATGGAGTCCAATGGTTTTTGTTCAGTTGTGTTGAAAATTTTATTAAATATAGAATTTAATCATTAACTCCAGAATCATTATTTAAAATTCAAATTAAAATTCTAACTCCGCTTTTGCACCCATTTTTAAAATGGAAGTGTCTATAAAGACAGGGTCAGAGAATAATGCATGATACATACAAGGAGTTAAAAAAACTGTCTGAATTTGTCCATCTTTGCAATAGTATAGTGAACCATGACATGGGCTAACACATAAAAAAATTGAGAAAATCATTTAATTCGTATAAATTGGCCCCTAAATGTCCAAAATGGACTCTAAAATTGGTGAGATTGTACATATTGCTCCCCCAACTCCCTCGGTTCCGGTTCCATAACGTTTTCACAAAAAAATCATCCGGGAGCCATATCACCAAGATATTCATTGGCTAACAAGCTAACACACACGAAAAACTGAGAAAATCGCCTAAGTCCTATAAACTGGCTTCAAAATGTCCAAAATGAAGTCCTATAAATTGGCTTCAAAATGTCCAAAATGAACTCTAAAAATGGTGAGACTATATGTAATGCTCTCCCAACTTCCTACGGAGGATTACTTAAGCTGTTTGCCGAGCAAATTCTCATGAATACCCTTGCCTCCTCCTAAATTCGTTCCTCTGTGGCAGTAATATACTTGCTAACAGTTACTTAAAAAATGAACTTATCATTAAGGAAAATAAAAGTATATATAAAACAAAGAAAGAGAAATGTTTCATGTGTTTGTATTTTGCTTCAATTAAAAGGAAAAAAAAACAATGATTCTCTACTCTTCAAAGTTACGAAACAAAGGTAATATATAAGGATAATTAAATTACTTTCTTTACAAATACTCATATGGTAAAATTAGTTTCTAAGTCATATACTTTTATGTCCATTATACATATAGAAGTGTCTACTACGTTTTCCACCATAGTGCTCAAGGATAAATATTACATTTTTAGCTGCAATTAATTAATGATAATAACTTAATTTTCTCTAAATATGTACTTTTAGCGGTAATTGTATGTCTCTAAAGCCTATAGTGACATTGAATTCAATGTCAGTTAACTTATGTCGATAAAGATTTTAGCACTCTTTATTAATATGTATATTCATTGCCGCTAAAAGCTAATTTTATTAAAATGTTAGTTGAGTAACCATATGAGAAATCAATTTCGTATTTAACTTAATAAATTCAATTGCATTCGCAATTTTGGTGCCTTAATAACTAAATAATGCTTCATTTTGTGATCTCTTATAACTTGGTTACTAAAAGAAGAAACAATAAATAGATAAAATAATCATTATAAAAAAAATATAATCTTTAGCGGCAATTAATTAATGAAAATACCTTAATTACCGGTAAATATGTACTTTTAGGAGCAATAAAGCGCTCTTTATAAATATCCCTAAAGCTTTATAACGACATTGAATCTAATGACAACTAACTAATATCGATAAAGACTTTAGCACTTTTTGTTAATATACATGTTTATTAGTGATATTATTAGCGCTAAAATTGTTTTTGTTGCGGTGAATAAAGGCAACATTGTTGGGCTTGCTTAAAAGATGAGGTGTTTCCAACATGCTATTGTTGGGTTCAATTATGTTCATTGATAAGACGATCAACAAAATTGATATAATATACATTAATTTAGTGTTTAATATATAGAAAAGTAATGGTCCCAAACACTTATTTAATATACTATATTTTTGTGGTAATGTTTGAAAAGTTCAAATGTTCATCTTTAATTAAAAAATAAAGCACATGGAAAAAGTCAGTAAATGGATTTATTTAGCTTTAATCTTCTATTAAAGAGAATAATCAAAGTGTGTGCTGACCATGTCTGAAAAGATTGGTTACCCACTGATTTTGCCAACTTGATACACTCAAGTTTACCCCTACTTTTTTATTAATTACTAAAGTGTGTGTGTTGGGGGTGGGGTGGGGGAGGGGGGTAAATCGTTGCTAGAATTTGTTGGCGTTTCAGTTAGCTGTTAGAAAATCTAACGTTGCTTCATTGGAGACCTATATTTATTGCCATTTTAGGTGTTGGATTCCTCGTACACTAAATTCAAACCTGTGACGTGCGTCTAATTTTATGAGTTGGTTTCTTATGACTTGACCAAGTCTTTAAAGAGCAAGGAGAAAGGGTCTATCATGTACAGCAGTGTTATCTTTAATTAGTAGTATTAAATGAAACCTTTTGTTTACTTTGATTAAACAATGGCCTTTTTTTAATTAAAAGTAAAAAATAAAAAATAAAATTGCAAGCTTTCCACATGAACACCTACCAAGACATAAATATATTATTATATGATTCACACATCTTCCAGAATAATTTGTGTCTAATTAATTGCGGAGGCATTTGGACAACATTCTTTTGTTAAAGTTGGAAAAAAAGAGAATTCAAAGTTAAAATTGAGAAAAAAGGTTTGTGACCATCAAAGGAGATGAGCTTCCATGATTAGAGATTTCGGATTCAAATCCTAAGTATGAAAAGACCTTTGATAAAGAGCGATGAGGTCCTATACGATATGAATTTGAATTAGTTAGACTCGCAAATATTGAATACGACATGAATTTTTATTTTTATTTTAAAAAGGTTTGTGAAGGTTAAAGAAGTTGTGTTTGGTTATTACAGACTTACATTTAGAAGAGAGTTAAATATTTGTGAACAAAACCTGATAGTATTTCACTTGAAATTTGCCTTCAAACCAGTATTTTAGTATCCTACTCAAATTTCAGATATGTACTTCCTCTATTTTAATTTATATGTTTTAGTTTGACCCTCGTACCTTGATGCTATGTAAATTTAAATGGTAAGAGACTAAGAGTTATACTCGTGTCCAAACGAGTATATGCACATAGTCAAAGAGTAGTTATGTCAAAATGATATATTCTCTTCATTTCAAAACAAATGATATATTTAGCTTGATGAACACACCCCTTAAAAACCATTTTACTAATTCCTAATCGAAGAAAATCAAATTAATGATTTTTGACTACGTAGGTTCTATAGGAACTGGACGATCCTTTTTGGTCAAATACCTAGTGACAAAGTCTTATGTTCCTTTCATTACGGTATTCTGAACAAGTTCCTGAATAACAAGTCTAAAGGTTTTCTTCTTGATGAGATCGATATTGATGATAATGACGATATTAATGATAGTGACAATCTTGATGCTAGTAACGATATCAATCGTGACCTTGATACGGAGCTGGAGTAATTTTGAAATAAAAAAATCAATCCCTACTTCAAATCCTAAAACACCGCTTATTCTTAATGAAAGTGGAGCAAGTATTCAACCACAAATTTATAGGCAATAAGATTTGTAGCATAATAATTTGTCCTTTTCATTTATTATAATAATAATTATTATTATTATTATTCGTTCTTCTCGAAGTATAATGACACTGGTCCCAAAACTCAAAAGTAGAGAAATTGTTATAATAGTAGAAAAAACATTGGCCTAACAAGTAATGAATTATCCATATGGCCAGCTTGTCCCATCACAAACAAAAGCTAAACTCAATTAATTCCCTCCCAAATTCAAATGAGACCACACATGTATTATGGCAAAGTGCTGAAAACGCCATAAAGGATGTAGTACAGTGGATGACCAGAGGTTTCGAATTCAAAACCTAGATATGAAAAATTCCTTTGGCTTCGAGAAAAAAAATGCAATGAAGAATAGGACAAAGATCAATTGCAATAACAGATCAGATATGAAAATAACACTTCACCACAGAAAATTTAATCCCCACATCATCCACATAAACTACAAAGCTGATTTCCAAAGTCTGAAAATACTACAAAAATTCTCATTCAATAAATATCGACATATTTGTTCCCAAGATTTTTTTTTAAAAAAAAAAAAAGGTACCATAGGATAGCAAAACAAAGAAAATGAAACATAAAACCCCAACAAAATAATAAACAACAACACAATCATTCTCCGCAACTACAAACAACCTACGAATTCGAGTTCAAGTTCAAATTCAAGAAGGGATATCTCCCCAGACAAAAGAGGCTTGCACTGGAAACATGAAATAGTATCAGCAGTAGTACAATGTTTAATTGCCCTTCTTTCATAGCCCCATCTCAAAGACTTGCCTTTCAGCAGACCCAAGTTCACTGTGGACGATAACATAATAGCTTTAGCAGGAAGAACATAAAAAGTAACTCGTGAACACAAGTAAAAATAGCAGCAGCACCTTAGAAACACTTCCTGTGGACAATGGATGGACCAGACTCATCATACTCGCCCTTTGAAATCCACATCTGATTAAGAATGGAACAAGTTTAAGTTAGCAACAACATAGCACAAAATGCAGTTTAAAATGGGAAAAGTATATGCAAGAGAAGATAAAAAAACAAAGGCTTGCCTGCTGGAAGGTGCTAAGTGATGCAAGGATGGATCCTCCAATCCAGACACTGTACTTCCTCTCCGGTGGAGCAACAACCTTAATCTTCATGCTGCTGGGAGCCAAGGCAGTGATTTCCTTGCTCATACGATCAGCAATACCAGGGAACATGGTTGAGCCACCACTGAGCACAATGTTACCGTAGAGGTCCTTCCTGATATCAACATCACACTTCATAATAGAGTTGTAGGTAGTCTCGTGGATACCTGCAGCTTCCATACCAATCATGGATGGCTGGAAGAGGACCTCTGGGCAACGGAACCTCTCAGCACCAATGGTAATAACTTGTCCATCAGGCAATTCATAGTTCTTTTCAATGGAGGAGCTGCTCCTGGCAGTTTCAATCTCCTGCTCATAGTCAAGAGCCACATAGGCAAGCTTTTCCTTCATGTCACGGACAATTTCCCGTTCAGCAGTGGTGGTGAACATGTAACCTCTCTCAGTGAGGATCTTCATCAGGTTATCAGTTAAATCACGACCAGCAAGATCCAAACGAAGAATGGCATGTGGCAAAGCATAACCCTCGTAGATAGGGACAGTGTGACTCACACCATCACCAGAGTCCAACACAATACCTGTCAAAAGACACTCATAATGTCAGATCAAAAACAACTTTTCAACAAGGGAAGATTTGGATCATGAGAGGACTAATACTAACCAGTTGTACGACCACTAGCATACAAGGAAAGCACAGCCTGAATAGCAACATACATAGCCGGAACGTTGAAGGTCTCAAACATAATCTGGGTCATTTTCTCTCTGTTGGCCTTAGGGTTGAGAGGTGCTTCGGTGAGCAGAACAGGGTGCTCCTCGGGGGCAACACGAAGCTCATTGTAGAAAGTATGATGCCAGATCTTCTCCATATCATCCCAGTTGCTGACAATACCATGTTCAATTGGGTATTTCAAGGTCAAGATACCCCTCTTGGATTGAGCTTCATCACCAACATATGCATCCTTCTGTCCCATTCCAACCATAACACCAGTGTGGCGAGGACGACCAACAATGCTAGGAAACACTGCTCTAGGAGCATCATCACCAGCAAATCCAGCCTACATTCAAACAATCAAATTATTCACCAAACAAATCAGAAACATCTCAAGAATATAACAAAATACATTTCAAATGAAGCGTTCAACTATCATGAGTCCATCGTTTAAAATCATAAAAGTAAAAAAAAAATAAGAACTGACCTTCACCATTCCAGTTCCATTGTCACAAACAAGGGGCTGAATATCCTCACCGTCGGCCATTTTCTATTCAACTGCTAATACAAACAAAGTATTAATAAACATTCATAAATCCAAAAATGTTAATAAACTACAGTCAGCAAGATAAATACATGTAGGAATTACAGAATAAGATAAAATCCCAATATAGATGTATCTTAAACCTCAGACGTCTAACCTATCAATCAAGCATATCAAAATGACAATACATTGCATACTTCTCAATTAACATCCCAATATGGATAAGGGTGAAATCAAATGTGAAATTATCTTAAAATTCGGATGCTTCACCTATCAATCCAACAAATCCAAGTGCCACTACATCGCATACTTCTCACACTACAATTTCGATAACAAAGCTTCTCCTCGAATCCAACAATCAACAAAGCAAAACCCCTCAATCACTCCACACGCATTTTCAACTAAGCTACATCTCAATGATATATAAAGTAATCAGAAATCCAAAAAGAAAGCCAAAAGGACATAATCAACTCCAGTTCCAACAAAAAAGAAAGCTTTTTTCTTCTTATTTTAACAAGATTTATTCATCAATCACCACAAAAGAGCTACAGAACACCATTTGAACTATAACCAAACAGTAGATCAAGGTAAATCCATAGCAGATCAACCTCAAAACAGATCCACTTCATCAGATCCAGAATTATATTAGCTCAACCTTCAATTACCCAAGATTCACTACATCTAACTAGTCAATCCAAGAAATTAAAAATACCCATTTCACATAAACAAATTCAATCTATTTTACCACTTTAACAGATCTCAAAACATGAACCCCACATGCATCTCACAATTTTCTTGACATTTTCACATAGCTCGATCCATCAAAAAATAAAAATAAAAAAAGATAAGAAAGACCAGATCTTGACTTACCCGAAACTGAGAGGAGATCGGAAAGTGATCGCCGGAGATTTAGCAAAGCAACCGGAGATTATGGCCGGCGGCTTCGAAGACTCTGTTTGGGGAAATGAAGAAATACAAAATGAGGAATCTTAAGACTCTAGGGAAGCTTATTATATACAAAAAGAAAAAGAGGGTTTTGAATTTAAATTTGTTTTTTTTAAAAAATAATTTTTTTCTTTTTTAATGAAAATAATTAATTACTGCAGTAAATATTTGGTTGTAGGAATTTTTGAATTTGAAATTTAAAAGTGCAACAACACCAAAATGACAAATTTGCCTTCAACTTTAAGATGCTAAAGTTTTCAAAAAGGACGAGCTTTCAATCATATATTATATTATATGGTATATAAATTATAGTAGTAATTGTTGGACTACTTAATTTAAGGAATTATAAGAATAGGTGAATTTTCTTTTTCTTTTTCTTTTTTATTATTTTTTCTTGATAGAGAATACAAAATAATGTCATATTTTGAAAAATCATCATTAAATATCAAGGTCTTATAAGTTTGAATTTTGAAAAATTCTATCATTCAGATTTCATTTATTAAATGTGTTTGTTTTTCATGTTTGAATCTTAACCAGGTTTAATTTCATCAAGGGGTCATTTTATAAAATGTATTAAACAATATATAACAAAATATAATATATGTATTTTATGATATTATAGCCTATATATATAGAACAAATTATTGTATTGATAATACATGGGCTATTAACATATGGATATACATGGCTAAAGATGGAATTGTCTTTCATACACCAAATCAAATAGTGGATAGGAAATTATCCTAAAATAATTGATTTTTAGCATTATTAATACGCTTCATGAAATATTAGTATTTTTTATACATTTTATCAAACGACTCTCAAATGCATTTGTTTCTATCCCTTTTAACAACTTTTGTCAAGTCTAAAATGATTTGAATGAATCAACTCTATAACAGAATTTTAACACAATTCAGACTCTTGAAATACAAACGACTTTTTCTTCCCAAAATTTTACATGCTTCTTCTTCTTTTGTGCGAAAAGATGTTCGTATAAGATTTTTAATGCCAAATTTGTATTGTATACAATAATCAAAAATGTATTTGTGAATTGTGAAGGATATGAATGCTTATGCATCTTAAATTATTTTTTTGTAAAAAAGGTTAAATTTTAAGCATATGCAAGAAAATTTTCAAGGAATATTATTTTTCGGCATTTAAAGGTTCATGCTGAGATTTTACTATAATTTTTAACATTAATTTCAAATCGTTCAAATGTCAAATATAAAATATATTCATTTTAATTGCTAAAATGACATTTATTATGATACTAGTGAAATTACTCGCACTTTGCGTGGGAATTTAATATCATAAAATTTATAAAATATTACTTAAAACCTTTAAGTCATTAAAACTAAAACACTTATCTTACATACAAGATTACGTATTAACAAACATTAATAACGTAAAGGAAAATGAAAATTATTACTACATCTTATCATTTATCCTTAATAACATAAACATAAATTAATGACTCTAAAAATACATACCAGGATCTGTAGAAAAAATAAGCAATGGTGTTAGTGAGTCACTCAACAGGAGCAG
The DNA here is from genome assembly GCA_035578085.1 of Solanum pinnatisectum. Taxonomy (NCBI): domain Eukaryota; kingdom Viridiplantae; phylum Streptophyta; class Magnoliopsida; order Solanales; family Solanaceae; genus Solanum; species Solanum pinnatisectum. The sequence goes on along the minus strand of CM069086.1, from coordinate 6,838,096 downwards.
AATACACATGATTTAATCGTGAAGAAGAAGAAGAGGTTCAGATATTTCGTTGTTTAAAAATGAGAGGAAATCCCTTTATTTATAGATAACAAATGGTAGTGCGAATAAATATTTATTGTACCTTTTCGAAAATATTACAACTATTGAAAAAAGTTGCAACTCTTCGGAAAGGTCACAACCTCTCATAAAAGTCACAACTTTTCATAAAAGTGACAACTCTTCATAAAAGTTGCAATGTTTCATAAAAGTCACAACTTTTCATAAACGTCGCAACTCTTCATTAAGGTCACAACTTTTCATAAAAGTCGCAACTTTTCATAAATGTCAACTTTTCATGAAAGTGGAAGGCTAATTTTGGAAATAAATAAATTAAAAGGGAATTACGATTGATGCACTTGCGTAGGCGGCTCTATTTCTTTTATATATATATATAATATTTAGTCCTAATTTTATTTGAATTTTGTATTTTGTATTGAGTATGTTTAAAAAAAATGTGCAAAACCAAAACACTGTACTTGAATGATTATTTAGAGGAGAAAAAAATCAAAAATAATTTTGATGAAATCTTTTCAATATTTAGATGATTATATAAGAAATTAACTTGAAATATTTAACTATCAAAAAGAAACCCTAAAATCAAACATATATGTTTTATTTTTTTCATCCAATGTCTAGTATCCGTATTCGAGTCTAATTAATTTAAGTTCATGCGTGTAGAGCTCCATTCATATAAAAACACTCTTAATCAACATTTTTTTCACATTCAATACTCGAACTCAAAATTTTTAACTAAAAAAAATCGCATTCACTACACTACATTCTTTAGTAACAAAATAAAATAAGATATCAATTAAAGGAAACTTGCTAATTCTAATTCAATAAAAGTGAAAGCAAGGAAACTCATTATTGAATGACAACTATAAAATATTTTGTGAATTCTGTAAGGTCTATAATAGAACTTTTTTAATTTTTATTTGTTTTGTCCAATTATTTAAATGGTTTGATAGGTGTAGGAATAATTTCAACCATTATTATTAGGAGTTGTATATGATCTGTCATTTGACAATCTTTCAAGCACCTTCTTTTGACGTGTTAGATTTAATCTCAGCCGTTGATTGTTCAACCCCCTTTCCACATTGACTTTTTTTTTTTTTCTTTTCTTTTGAGTTTAACTTTTTTACTCTATAAGATTTGGAAGATATTCCTTTCATTCTATTTTATGTGAAATTTTTATTTTATTAATAAAATACACACAATACTGTTCATCACAATCCTAGTCATGTGATTTGATAAATAAGAATATAAGTTTGATGACATATTATTTTACAATTAGGTTTTTATAGTCATAACAGATAAATGTGTTCGTAAATTCTGAATTAAAGATATTTTTTTGATAAAAGTTATGTGAAGTAACAATCCAATTGAAAAGGCTACTTGGTATCTTAAAATCTGAACAGGACATAAAAATCAAATATCTTACTCATTCGAGATTTAAGTAAAAAAGTCTACTTATACTAAAGTAGATATGAAATAGTTGAGATATATATGCATGTAATATAATTAAAATTGTTAATGTTGGCATTTTGTTCTTGAGAATATGATGTTGGTTGTGTGTTGAACACCTTTTTGAAGTATGGTTGAGTTGTTGAGACATGTGGATATAGAGTCGATTTACAAATAGAACTAGGCCAAGTGAGTCAAATTTTGAAATTAAGAATTCTCTTCATTTGAGTTATAACTAAAATCGAATTTAAAGATGAATATCATAGGAGAAATGAAAAATAAAGATGATTAATTAGAACTAAAAAAATCCTAGATTTTTAGGAAAGTTTCTAGAATAATCCTATGTAGTCATTTGGATAAGTATCTTGTAGAAATATCTAGATAATCTAGAGTAGAAGATAATGTTACTAGATTTTTTTTGTAGATATTCTAGAGAAATTAGATATTTGTAGAGAATTATGGAGTAGTCTAGATTTTGTAGTATCTAGAACCATCCATAGGTTATTATAGATATGGGATGGTAATGTACATTTGTAAACAACCCAAGAACAACCCAAACAAAGACAATTCAAGAGTCTTCTTCCATAAATAAACAAGTTCTCTTTTCTAGCTTCCTCTTCTTTAGTTGAATCTTTCGATCTTAGTTAACGATCTTGGGCTAGTAGAAGGCTTCTCGAATTTTACTTTTCTTCTATTATTCTCTACATGGTATCAGAGCCATAGTCATACGTTGGCTTCTAGATTTTATTTCAACATCGGGTTGGTGGTAGATTCAACTAGTTTGTGTAGATTGATTTTAGCGATTGTGTTAATGGACTGGGGATGGAGTTGTTGAATCAGTCCAATTACAAGGTATGAAAGACGTGTATGTAATCATACCTTGTGAGAAAATATTTGTGGGATGTTGTTAAGGGGAATGACACAAGTCCTCTTGCTAACGGACCGAAAAATAACAGTGCGTACAGGAACTGGAAGCAGATTAATGCAAAAGTAGAGTTCATTCTGAAGAGGACAATCTCCTCTGATTTATTCGATCATATTATAAAGTGTAAATCAATTCATGAAATATGGAGGACCCTCGATCGCTTGTTCAACAAGAAGAATGAAGCTCGGCTGCAGATATTGGAGAACGAATTGGCTAACACCGCTCAAGGTTATCTTTCTATCGCCGGATATTTTTTGGAAATTAAGAACTTATGTTTCAGAAGAAGCAATCTCTGAAGCACGAATGAGAAGAATTGTCATTCATGGTTTGAAGCCTGAATATATTCCATTTGTGATGTCGATTTAAGGATGGGCTCAACAACCATCCTTGGAGGAGTTTGAAAATTTGTTATCGTCACAGGAATTACTGGCCAAGCAGTTGGCTAGTGTATTTGTCAAATAAGGAGAAGAAAATGCTCTTGTATCCAACAAGAGGAACTTTAAAGGAAAAACAAGTGATATGACACACTCTCAATCCTTAAGTGGTTCACGCTCACTTGGAAAGAATGAAGAGTCTTCTAACTATTATGATAAGAAGTCTCTTAGATGCTATTAATGTGGTAAAATAGGACACGTGAAAATATATTGTCAAGCCAAGGAGAGCAATATGGCTCAAAAAGTTACAGAAGAAGAAGAAGACGAAGAAGAAGGAGGAGGAGGAGGAGGAGGCTAGGAAAATTGTTTAGTAGTTGAGGCTCGAGCAATATGCCATGATTTCCATCAATCTTCAAAGAGACTGGATCGAGCATTTAGAATACAATGCACTCGATCACCTGGAGAAACAAAACATTGAAAACATCCATATGAAGCAAGATAATTCTGAAGAGGTTCACATTTGTGATACTATTGAGGAAATCAAAGAAGCAGATTCTGAAATTGACAATAAAAGTCTGGAAGTGAAGGATGTTGAAGTAAATCCTAAACATGCAATATCTAAAACTATATGTGTCAACAGTGAGCATTCTAGAGAAAGCAATAATGGAGATGTATTAGAAGCGGAAGTATCCGGTTAATCATATGCAATATCAAGGCCAATTAATGACTCAGAGAAAATTTTGAAAGCAAATAAAGAAAGTAGATATCAAATAGAGGAAGAAGGTCATATTGAAGTCTCAGAAGTAAACGATATAGTTTTTGAAACCTCTGAAGCTGCCAAAAAATCTATTGAGGAGATGATAAGGGAATATGACAATGGATCCTATGTTGGTGTTGAGACTTCACAGGAAATTGATAGTGTTTCTCTGGATAAAATAATTGTCGAGAAGTTAAGAGAAAGGGGGAGTCTGAGAACTCAACAAGGAAATAATCTACATGGATCAACTGACGGTGAAAAATCTTTATCATTTGAAGAAGGAAGAGGAGTCCGGAAGAAACTGCTGAGATTTTCACCAAGACGTGGCTCAAAGCTTCGTTTGAGATCTTCCACGACAAGTGTGGGGTAGTTTCCGAAAATCACTTTAAGGGGGAGTGAAAAATAAAAATGATTATTTGAAACTACAAAAATCCTAGTTTTTTAGGAAAGTTTCTAGAATAATCCAGTATAGTCATTTGGATAAGTATCTTGTAGAAATATCTGGATAATCTAGAGTAGAAGATAATGTTATTAGATTTTTTTTTAGATGTTCTAGAGAAATTAAATATGTTTAGAGAATCATGGAGTAGTCTAGATTTTGTAGTAGCTAGAACCATCCATAGGTAAGTATAAATATGAGATGGTATTGTACATTTGTAAACAACCCAAGAACAACCCAAACAAAGACAATTCAAGAGTCTTCTTCCATAAACAAGTTCTCCTTTCTAGCTTTCTCTACTTTTGTTGAATCTTTCGATCTTAGTTAACGATTTTGGACTAGCAGAAGGCTTCTCAAATTATACTTTTCTTCTTCTATTCTCTACAAGAAAGTGGTCCCTTCTTTCGTGTTACAAAATTAATAAACATGGTATACGTAGATATATAATTTTGAGCGTAATTAAATAAACCAAAAATCAAACAACAACAGAAATGTATATGATTGAGTGAAAAATTGATGATGGACTATGAAGAACAAAACTTGATGTATTTCTTCTGTGTAGTAAGGATATATGTATCGAAATTTACATATAAATAAATTGGTAATTAATTAACCCTCTCCAAGACAAAAATGTTGCCCTTGTCATCTCTGCCTATCCTCAAATTCTCATCAACATATCTTCATTTTCAAGATTAAGGATATTTTAACAGAATGGTGTACAAAACATTATGCGTTAACAGATGATAAGAAAGAATTGCACCCCAAATGGTATGATACAGGCGACTACTTTAATACTAATACTTCCGTTTATTCGATTCATAAAAGGATACGTAATCTCAAGCCAACCTTCTGGGTTGAAGATGCCAAGAAGAAGATTGTAGTTTTTCTGAAACACATTCATTAACTGTTCCAAACAAAATCACACAAACTAAATCAATGTATATATATATAACACTACTAAATTGATGGACTTAATAGAAAATCAACTTGTGTTTTTTTTAATTACAAAAACTGTGGGATTCAATCGTTTTTTTTAAGTACGAAATTATAGTTAAAGAGTATAAATTAAAAAAAACAGAAAAATTTCTTCAAAAAATATGGGCAAAAGGATAAATATACTCCAAACTATCGTAAATGGTATGCAGATATCCTTCGTCATACTTTTGGGACATTAGTGTCAATGTCGTCAAAAAACTAGAGCATATATGCCCTTCACTTTAACGGAAGTCTAAATAGGGACACGTGACTCAATCTTATCCGTCGATCCAATATTTAATAAATGTCGGGTTAGTGCGATGGATAAGATTATGACACATGTATGTCTGTTAGTATAAAAAATATATATGTTATAGTTTTTAGACGGCAGAGGCATCAATGTCCCAAAAGTATGACGGAGGATATCTGCATACCATTTACGATAGTTCGGAGGTATATTTATCTTCTTTCCCAAAAACATGTGTGGTCTAGCAGGAGAATTTATGAAACTAATTAATTCTAAAAACTAAAGATTACATGAAAAAGTACTGAAAAAATTCTAATATATTTTTAGATCTACTTTTACCCTGACATAATCACATGTGCATGTTCTTTGTTAAACTATTTGCTTTATGAATTTCATTTAACAGAAGAAATAAATTTTGGACAAAGATAGTTTTATTTTTAAACTTAGGGCTAGTTCGATATAAGGATAATTAATCTTCTGTTTAATTTTTGGATGAGTTTATTTCATGTGTGGTTGAGATAAAGTCATGAAATACAGTATATCAAAATCAGTTATCTCAAAATTATAATGTTGGTTCTATCCTACACTGCGAATAAAACAACAATTCTGAAACAACTAATCTCAAAATAACTTATTTCTTCGAATAATAACTTTTTGCAATGCAGGAAACATAATTAACCCATACCTGATCTGGTGTTATTCCAGAACTATTGTAGAAAATGTCAACTCTCTACAATTGAAAAATAAATATCAAATAAAAAAAATAAGGAATATGAAATTAAAAATTATATATTCTTAGGAAAATAATAAAAAATAATATAAAAGGAGAGAAATCTTAACTGATTTTGATGCAATTTTGAAGGAAGCTTCAATCCTTAACTCTCCACTTAATAAACTTAATCCTCTGGCATTAAACTTAATCACATTCACAGCTTTTCCCTCCATTTATCATCATTAAAATATTTGAAATTAGTCGAAATACGACAAAATAATAAATACGTAATACTCTCTTTGTTTCATTTTACATGTTTTAGTTTAACTGTATGGAAAATTTTAAAAAATAAAATAATTAAATTTTTTATCTTAAATTAAAATAGCATACCTGAGAAATATCAATATTCTGATATAAATCCCCAAGTGTGATAAAATCTCTCAATCCTAATTTTGTTCTTTTTGATCCTAAAATACTTATTGTACTGTATATAAGCTTCCAATTTCCAGCCACCTACTCATAGACCAAAATCATTTATTCTAAATCAGAAATATACAACATTTATTTCAACTGTAAAATAAATAAAATTAAATTAAAATAATATTTATTTCGTCCCAATTTATGTGACACATTTCAAATTATGAGAGTCAAATAAGTTATCTTTGATCGTAATTTTTTTATGTATTTTTTAAATATTTTGAACTGTCAATTACTCTGATTAATAGTATTTTGTATATAGTTTACAAATAAATAATTTTTATTTCAAACTTTTTGAAGATTTCATGTGCAAATTTCTGCTTAAATTTAAATTGTTTAAGTCTCGAAAAATAAAAAAATACCACATAAATTAGAACCGAGGAAGTATAATGGTATGGCACAATACCACATCACCTTATCTAGAGATAAGGTTGGTTCAAAAGTTGGATTTTGTGATTCCAAGTGCTTGACTAGCTCTTCTATATCAAATTTCTTGTCTGATGATACTCCAAAAATTCCTCTATTGATTCCTAAACAATATTTTCAACAAACAAAATAAGAATAGATGTATAAATAATATATTTATATTTTGAAAAAGTTTTGTGTCTGTTCTAAAGTGTTATTTAGTAGATAAATTAATAACATAAAATATGTCTTGTTTTTAAATTATACATATCATTTGGAATAGGTATGAGTTTTTACACCTTATTGAGGCTAATGTGTATAAAAAAAGAAACTTTTATCGTGTGTTTCAGATGCACAAAATCTTTTTCAAAATTGAATCAGAAATGTTGAATAGAAACATTTTATCAGTCAGATGCTTAATTGAAATAGATCATAATTCAAATATCTACATAAAAATTACTAATAAATTTAAACGAATATCTATGCATTATGCCTAAAGTTAATAATGTAAGGAGTTGTTCAGAACATGAAATAAAATAAGTAAGAATATTTTATTAAATTTATTTTATCCTACTTTCTATATAGCAGTGTACTCTCTTTATTTTAATTTATTTTTTAAAAATTAAAAGACGGCTCCTAGCCCATTAATAAATAAAGAAAATTAGTTTGTACATATAATCCTACCATTTAATACAAATAATGAAATAAAATACTTCCAAAATTTACTAATATTTCTAAGTCAAAATTAATTTTAAAATTATTATTTTTATCCCGCGTATTAAACAATCCCTAAAATACTAGACAAGACAACTAGCTCAAGCCGTGAACATAGAGATAGAGAAGCAGAGGTGCAGAGGAGTGGGACTTAAAAAAGAAAGCAACGGTAATGTCAAAATTTTCACTAAAAGAATTCAAAACACAAAAACGTAAACATACAAAATATTAACAAGAGGCAACATCTACCATATATAAACATTATAATATTTTATCGAAAAAAGTTAGGATAAATCCCTGAACTCTGACTAGCTCCGCCACGGACTAAAGATAGAAAGAAAAGTGAATGAAAGATGAAGCAATATTATATTACCTTGTAGGGAATCATAAAGTTGAATCTTGATTTGGGAAGAAGTTGAATGTGAAACCTCAACATTACTTTGTTGTTGTTCAGAAGCAACAAAAATGGTTCTTTGTTGCACAAATCTTGAAATCTTGTTAAAATTTCTTGGAAAATTAATAAAATTAGTGGCTGAAATATTATTTCTTATCATCATTTCAATGGTATTTGGCAATGGAGGAGACAGATGTGAAACTCTGATTTGAGGCAGAATTAAAGCCTTTGTGGCCATCTCTCTATGTTGTTTGCTCTTTTTATTAATTTTAGGCCTTTTTATGAAGAAACATGAGAGATGTCTATCTTGTCCTTGTGGTTATGTTTGACATACCAATTTTGTTTTTTTTTTAAATAAAAATAAAAATAAAATATTATAGTGGTGTCTAGTGTGCATATTTTAATTATTTTTCACAAAAAACATGTATCTAAGGGTTTATCTATGGTTAAATCGTACTTTTCTGTTTTAATTTATATGATATTATTTGTTCGAACATAATATTTAAGAAATATATTTATTTAAGTATAAATTTATTTTATTAAAAATAAAAGAATAATTTTTAAAATTAAATTATTTTAAAATAAAGGTGACTTTTTTTGAACGAAGTAGATGACATTTAATATAGAGAGATAAACAGTTATAAACTTGATGTAAATTATTAGTTTTGTCCTCGAACTATTGATATCCTTTAAAATACCTCTGTACTTGATAAACTAAAATTAGATACTCCCTCAATTTGTCACATGACATAACAAGTGGCCTCAAACTCTTGTACAAACAAGAGACTCTTAATAAAACGGCAAGAGAAGTGTTGAAAACATATCTAAACTTGGTGAAAATTTAGAGGGTATTTCACTCATATTGCAAGATCGGAGTGTATTTAAGTTTAGTTAGTTAAATAAAAGATGTTTTTAAGGCTGACAATAATTTTAAAATAAAACTAATAATTCACGTCCAATTTAAACAACTTGGATCTGTTTTTTTCTCTTAACTGAGTTTTGGATTTCCCAAGAATTAAACACTGTGCCAGACTACATCCTTATTTAATTGTGACCAGTACATATTTTTAATTTTTAAACTTGACAAGTCTCTTTAAATCTTCTGTGATAATTTGTTACTATTCCCCACCCACCCAAGGGATTTTCAAAATAAAAAGGTTCCAAATTAGTAACTTCTAGGATAGTAATATAATTTGGAGGACCAATTTGTTTGATTCAGATTCTTCCATACACTTGGTGATGAACTAATAGAGATAAACAAAAAGGTTAAAATCAAGTCATTTTCACACAAATGCTTATTTCTATGGAAGCTTATCACTTATATGTGGTCTAATTTCCAATTTCCCTTTAAGGTAATAAAAAGAAATAAAATTATCTTCCATATGAATGCATTTATGACCAATAGTTGTGCTGCATTCTAAATTACAATCATCATACATGGCTCTATTTTTAAAATATTTTTTGGGACTCGCCTCAAGATATGATTTTGACAAAACACTTTGTGGGGCTTAGTTCTATGAGGCATACGTTCCACTCGTTTGATAATGCATATTAAACACATTTAGCGCTCAATATTTGGGCTCGCTCAACAATTTCTACTAAAATCAAGTATCAAATTAAATTCCTAATTTACAAAATTAATCTTTGGAAGGCTTATCAATGATGATCATTATGTATACTATTTTTTTGGAATGCCCACTAATGGGGTACACATATTGGCTTACATTAAATGTTACAATTATCATTTAAGGTGGCTATATATGTAATATATATTGATAGTTCCATAATTTATATCAAATGACAAAGTTGGAACTTTTTTTTTTCTTCATTTCCATGGTGTTGGGCCTGTTGGTAGTCCTAACTTTGTGCAAGAAATAGCCCACAAACACATTCCAACTCCTATTGGGTCAAGTCTTGCTTTATTGTTGAAGAAGTGCCTGCATATGATAAAAGTCTCATTAACAAGAAGTTGAAACAACAACAACAATAGCATATTCAGTGTAATCGCACAAGTGGAGTCTGGAAATGGTTAAGTGTACACAGAGCCGCAAATCTTACTACTATCTTGGATGTGAAGAGGTTGTTTCCGATAGATTAACAAGAAGTTGAAAAAGAGTAAAGAATGAACTTTGATTTTTATGTCATATAACTAAGGGATTGTTCATAAATTACGTGGTTGTTAGCTATGTTTTACAATTATTGTCATGAAAGAATTTATGTATTCAACCAAAACTTGTAAAGATTAGACAATTAAATTAATAAAAAATAAGTTAATTAATGTTACCTTGATCTTGATTAGGAGCTTCTAAATCATTTTTCTGCAAAGCTCCTTTGGATAATATAATTGCCTTTGAAGCCTTCATGTCTTTTCCTTTTCCCCATAGCACCACATACAACCCCATTATTATAAGCAATCCACCTAATATACTGTTCATAACCAACAAATTAAGCCAGTAATAAGATTTTTCAAAGGCTTTTTACACTGTACAACAATTCTAACAACGTCCGCGATAAAAAAATAACCATTATATAGTGTATAATCAATGTATAATTTGTATACAATTATTTTGTATACATTTGTTATACACTGAGTATACATGACAACTACAAAGTGTTACGACTAGATGTCATTTATACCACCTGTAAGTATGTTGAATCTATATATTCAAAGCAATTTTCATAATATATCATGATAACTACAACTTGAAATATCAAACTTTTAAATAAATAGGAGTTTTTTTTTTTTTAAAAAAAGAATTGAATAATTACCTTCCTAGATATAGGGTCTCATTAAGAAACAATGAGCTAGCTAGTGCCACAAAAAGAAGGATTAAAGGGTTGAAGACAGAGACAAATAGAGGGCCTCTTTTCTGAGAGCACCATGTCATTAAAATCACCACAATTCCAGATCCTAAAGTTCCCTGCATAAACAAGGAACTATATATAATCAACAACCATAGTTTTAACAAATTGTCTAATAACATAAACATTTTATTATACATACATATATATATATATTAATGTTCATAAGTCCTCGTCGTGTCGAGGGTCTATCGTATACAACCTCTTTGACTCCTAGAAATAGGGGTTCTTTCCATTGCGAATCAATGAAAATTTGTGTTATAAAAATGATTTTTCCACTCATTTTCCACCGAACCCATTCATTGAGCAAACACATGGTGAGAAACAAATTCTCACTGAAATAGTGAGAAGCATCATAATTTTTTCCATGTGAAAAAAAAAAAAAACACTACTATTTATTCTTTTCTCACTCATCGAATCAAAATATTTGTGGTAAAAGCCACTATACATTTTCAGTGGGAAAATAGTGATATTTTAGTAGTGTCTACTCCACAAAGGTAGGGATAAGGTCGCATAAATTCAGTCTACAAAGCCCATTCGTGAAATTACACTGAATGTTTTATCTTGCTACTTTATTGCCGTACGTTATTTTGCTTTCTAGCATGTTTGTTGCGCTGAGGGTCTACTAGAAATAACTTCTCTACGACATAAAGGTTACGATAAAATCTGTGTACACTCTAACTCTCAGACCTCTCTTGTAGGACTACACTGAATATGATGTTGTTGATAAGTTAATTAGCATTGATGACTTACAAGATAGAGAACAACAAACAATCTTCTGTCCCAACCAAGCCTCCATTGAGATACTTGTCTGTCAAAGCATAGTGCAAATAGGACTGACTGAATGGATCCCATTAGGCTCATCAATGCTGTGCTTGAGTAATGGCATGGATAGTTTTTACTCACCTTTGCCTATTAACATTGATCAAACAAAAAACAACAATAATTAGTCAAACATGCATATAATTGCAAACAAATTATGCTAAAGAAATTCATTCCACTCATTTATTGGTGTTTTGTAAAATGAAGTATATATTATATAATATAATATACTTACCAATAATACTATCCATAGTGAATAACAAATGCAAGAGGTGACAGCCAGTACAATTCCTAAAGCAAAAGTGCCACCAACTAACTTCTTATGTGTTGTTGCTTCATTATCATGATGTAGCAAATCAATTTTGATAGGCCACATATGAACCTCTATTCCTTTGTATAATGTCAACAACATTGCTCCACCAACACATATCATTGTTCCCATTACCTTTGCTTTTCCACTTACTTTATCAAATGATAAATTCTCAAACCTAATGAACATTTTAAGGAAGGAAAAAAAAAAAAAGCAATTCACGTTGTCAGTGACAGAATCAAAAATTTATATAAATAGATTCATAACAACATTCAGCATCGAAATCGAGTTAATTTAAACTTGAAGGAAGGGAAAAAATAATAAAATTTCACGTCATTAGTGACAGAATCATAAATTTATATAAATAGATTTACAACAACATTCAACATCGAAATCGAATTAATTTAAACTTAAAGGAAGGAAAAAATAATAAAATTTCACGTCATTAGTGACACAATCATAAATTTATATAAATAGATTCACAACAACATTCAGCATCAAAATCGAGTTAATTTAAACCTAAAGGAAGGGGAAAAAAAAATATTTCACGTCATTAGTGACATACTCATAAATTTATATAAATAAATTCACAACAACCTTCAACATCGAAATCGAATTAATTTAAACTTACTGACCTAAAGTAACTTTCAAACCTCCTCTATCACTAACTGGAATTTCCTCTTATGCTTAAGGGATTTAAAAATTTATTTATAATCTAGATTTTTCTATTACTCTGTTAGCATAATATAATTTTTTGGGTAAACGGATGCAAGTGAACCCTTTCCCTCTTACTAGCTCCGCCTCTGCTTTAACTTATGCTTGATTTATTTGATCAACTTGTTAGTGGTCGCTATCATCAAAATATGGAAAAAAAAAGTTTTATACCCTCATGATCACAATTGATGAATGTGTAATTAAGGTGCTATCGGAGAATAATTAGCCGATCTCGATTTACCAATTATTAAGGTACTTTTGTCCTCCTCCTTTGAATGTTGAGAATTTACACACGAAAAAAAAAAAAAAAAAAAACATAATAATATAAAGTAAATAAATATACCTTAGAAGGACTGCTATAACAAAAGTCATTGCTGGGATAAGATTGTAAATTGCAGTTGCAAATGTTGCAGATGTCATTATCACACTTGTATAAAATAAAATCGAAAATAATGAACCCCTGAAATAACAACAATTTCATCACATCCATTTATTATCTCTAATTTCTTCTTCTAACTAACAAAAATAAAATAAAATAATACTCCCTTTGCATATCAAGATCTTTGTGTAGTAAATAATACTAATTGTTAATATATTATGTTTATATAACTTTTATCATACACGATTACTGTAATTATATGTCACATTTTCTAATTAAACATCAAAAAACGATTTTTTTTTTTAAAAGACGTACAATAAATTATGCCTATCCAAAAGGATACTAATCTAGAGAATCTTGAAAAAAGTTGCAACGAATCATATCAATTGGATATAATATGGTACTTGAATGATAGTAACAACTGTTTTAAAAATATAATAATTGTATCTTTTTAAATATTCGTGTTATATAATGAGTTTTTTTAAATAAAATAAAATATCATAAGCAGATGTATTCTTGGGAAAGTGTAAGTAAACTGAATGGACATCATAATTAGTTAGTGACAATGTTTTTGGGAATTGGAATAACATAAAACGTTTTTTCCAAGATATCTATAATTTTATCCTATCAAAATAGATTGAACACCTTTTTAAGTTGATCATTTATTCTTTTTATTAACTAATTTAAGCCCCATTTTATAGTTTTAAATTGATGCAATTTGTAGATAAGTACTCTATATATATTGCTTGAGCCTTAATTAAGGAGTTACTAATTTGGACCTCCATAGTTTGAATGAATTATATTAATCTCCTTTGTAGTTTATCTTTTATTATTTCTTCGTTCTCAATTCATGTGATACAGTTTGAGTCAACATAAAATTTTAAAAATATGAAAAATATTACTTACCCTAGTAGTCCTGAGAGAAATGCTTGCACAATAACCGTCCAAGTTAGTTTTGGCCGCTTATTCCTAACAAAAAAAAAAAAAAAACCAAAATCAATTTTCGTCAAATAAAATATTTTGAAATGTAACTCACAAATATACATACTAATAAAAAATATTTTTTAAAATCTTACTGCTTAATAAACTAAAAGCTAAATCATACTACAAGATTGAGTAAATGGAGTATAAGTATCTCGTTGACACCAACATGGGTTGTGAGGATGGTTTGATTTCCTTTTATCCAGGTTTGAGTTCGAGTTTATAAGAATAATCGTCCTTAGAAATGGATCGTGAAATGCGTGAATTCTGAACTAATCGAGTCTCAATATGAATATCGAAACACTAGGCGTAAAATCAAAGAAAGTATTTAGTAGAATAGTTCAGAATTCCACCATCCTTAATAATAGATCTTGGGCGCAATTGCTTATGGATTAAAAAAACTTGTTAAAGTATCGTATTCAGAGATTGACTCTACAATACATGAATCGAATATAATCGGATCTAAATAAAAGAAGAAAGTATCTCATTGACTTCCAAGAACTCTCATGTCATCAAAGATACATTTATCTTCACTAATAAAAAAGGGACAAAGATAAGTATTTTGAAATTGAAAAAAAAAAAAGAGAATAAAAAGGACAAACATAATATGGTGGAGCAATAATTAAAAGTGTAAATAATAGACTTGGCGGGGTCAAAAGAGATAACTCAAAAAGATAGGGGCAAATATTCTTTTCTCAACAAGTCATGTATATGAACATATACACCCATAAGTTTTTATTTTGTACTGTTAAGTACCACTACTTTAAAAACTTTCTTTACTTGGAAAAGATTGTTTTAGAATCTTTTTTTTCTTTTGGTTTAACAATTATTCACTCTGTTTCATTTCATGCGGTGAGGTCCAGTACGATTAATGGTCAAATTATTCAATTTTCTTCTTCTTATTGTAGCTATACCTTAACTATTTTACTAGGTATCTTCTATTTGTCAGTACAAATATTGAATAGTTTTGTTAGAATCTTCACATTTTTTATAAATTAAATTTATATATTTAGAATTATCATAAAATAAATACTACTAAGTTAAAATGCTAGTATAAAATACAAAATTTCTTAAAAAGTTTTGGTCACTCAAAAGTCTCATTAACTTTTGAAATATTAATAGTGTCACATGGAGTAGAACAATGGGAATATCATACTTTACTTGACATTTTTCTTGCATGATTAGTATAGTACTTAAAGCTATCTTTATGCCCATTTTATTAATTATGACTTAAATTGTTGTAAAATAAAACATTTCATAGGATGATATATATATATATACACGCACTAACCACAAATGGGCAAGTTTATTTAAAAATAAATAAAAAATTATTTGTATATAATCTTAACAAATAGTATTGAAAGAGAACGTGGGGTCTGGGGTGGTGCAGATGGGGGGCTACAGGACGGTGAAGGTGAAGTCATGAAGAAGATGAAGAAGATGTGTGTTGAAGGATAAGAAAGAAGCAATCAGTGTAAAATGCCATTGTTAAACTTCTTTTCTCTATTTTCACGGAAAATCATTTTTCTCATTTTTAAAAACTTCTATTTCTAAAAGTTTAACCAACCAAAATGGAGAAAATAAGTAAACATTTTCCTAAAAACCAAACACCCTATTGCCATCTCTTTTACCCCTCGTAAGAGCTCCCATCATTTTTCTCCCTTGATGATCACTCAAATCCACACACCCTTAGAGCTGAATGTCCTACTCCTGGACTAGTATATAAATCATCCCGATAAGGACCTGAATGTGTGGAATTCGTATGACAAGGCCTACAAACTCAGATTGCTTATCATCTGAACGACTCTCTCTGTGACACGTGAGAAGTCTCTAATTTCTTATATGGAATGAAAACAAGAAGACAAAGAATGCTTACTAACTGAACGACTTTCTCGACATGAAAGCAAGAAGATGAAAGAAAGCAAAGTAAATATTAGTTACTTACCATTCAACAATGATAGCAATTGGAGCAAGAAATGCAGTAGCAAAAATCCATCTATAAGCAACCATAACTCTCATAGTCATTCCATCATCTGCTGCCACTTTTGACAATACAATATTTCCTCCTAATAATACTGCTGCCAAAGTCATTGCTCCTACATGTTTCACTCTTTCAAAACCTGTATAATTCTCAATTAAAGCCATTATATATTACTAATTAATTCACACAAAACTAGAACAAGAAGAAAAAAGGAGAGTGTGGAATATATTTTTTGTTTTTGTTTTTGAGAGTACTAATTAATGGTACAAAAATGAGCTATTGTTTGGCCCTTTTTATTAGAGAAATTGCGTGTTCATGCAGCACAATATTTACTTCTTTTTTTTTTTTTAATTTTCTTGCATGCATGCACCACCTTGTGGACAAGTCATGTCTTATTCTACTTTAATTTAATTATTTTTTTTTGTTATTTTATATTATTTAATAAGTAAAAGCTTTATGGTGGAATAGCTAGTCTTTTCGAAAGGGATCTTTACACTAAGCTTACTTTGAATACACAAAACATGTATGTTTGGTGGGTCACTCCCTTGTATTGTTCATCTCTAATAACCCTTTATTACTGGTAAATTTTAATTTGTTTGTCCTATTCTGATTTAACACGAAATTTTAAACAATAAAAATAATTTTTAAAATTTTTATAATTTTAAATTAAAAATATATAGAATCTTAAATATATGAGGTGAAAAAAGTCGTTTTTTTGGGTTAATTTCCCATACTTCAATACACATGTTTTCTATAGTTGATTGACTCATATGGCGGCCGTTGCTGGCGGCAAATGTTACCCTTTCCCGAGGTTAATTAGGAGTAAGTATAATTAATTAGTTAGTTACGTAGTCCCTTCGTTTCAAAATAATTTGTTAAATTTTATTTTAAAATAAGTGATATTTTATGTAATTAATAAAATTAATTTTTTTCTTTTAAAATTATCTTTGTTTTAATATATGGAGTTTTTAAGCCATTAAAGAATCACTTCTTTCTTTCACGCATTTTATTCAAAGTATGATACTCTAGTAAATCACTTCTAGGAAGTGACATTACATCAAAAGAGATATTTAATACACTATATTTTTCTTTTGGTGATAATCAAGTTAATGTCCTTGCATCTAGAGTTTCTACAACCTTCATAGACACATATATATATATATATATATTATCATTACATATAATATAACGATAATTATGTTATTGCCGCAAAAGAAAAATTCATTATTGTAGTGTGAGTAATTTTATTAAGGGATATATCCAAGCTAAAAATACCACTTATTTTAAAACGAAGAAAGTATGATGCAATAACAGAACCAAAATTTTCACGAAGAAAATTTAAAATATTAAAAAGTAACTATATATATATGGCTTAACCTTGACTATATATACAAAATAATTTTTTTCAACCAAAAAGGATTCAAATAATCTCTTACTTTCACCGGGCTTCACTCTTGATCTAAGGGCATGATTTGAATTTTATGAATTTAATTTCAAAATTCAATAACAAGTTATTTGATTTATTGTGTACAGAATCTGTATTTAGAATTCAGTAGATTAATTACTATACATATATAGGATCTATAACAAAAGTTCATCTTGATAAACGAACCAATAACTAATACACTAGGTATGGCGCTTTGTTACTCTAGTACTCGCTCCGTCTCATATTATATGTCACATTTTTCATTTGCATTTGCATTAAGAAATAATTTAATTTTATCTTTATGCCTTTATTTAATGTTTGCTTATGACAACTTTGTAATAAATGATGAAATGTTAGATTTCAAAAATATAAATGCATTTGGATGACTATTTAAATTTTAGAGTTCCTTTTTGGAGCCAAATTTTTCACCAATTGATCCAAAAAATTTAAAAAACCAAGTTTTTCCCACCTCAATTTTCCTATATATTTTGTGTAATATGTTTTTTTTTTTATATATATTTTTATATATAAATTCTTAAAGCAAACATGACATCATCACAAAATATTCAAATTCCATTACTTCAAATTTTCCTTTGAACTTTTTGAAATGTTATCTTCTTGGATAAAATTTGTTGAAGCTTCAACTTTCAAGATTATTTTTGAATTTTTTTTCATCTTTTATATTTAATTTGTTTGTTGATATTTTTTTTCAAAATAAGATTTTATAGAATAAGTAGTGAATAAAAAAAGTAGTTAATTAATGAATGAAGTACTCTCCCAATGAAATTAATTACTTGTAAATTTCCTAGGTTAGTCAAAGTAAATATATTTTCAAGATTAATAAATTAATCTATCAAGGGTATAATGGGCAAAAAATGGTAATTTATGCATAAATTTTATAAAATGACATATATTGTGGTCCAACTACTTTTAGAAAGGGGCGACATATAATATGGGATGGAGGGAGTAAGTATATCATCAATCTACATTTAATATGAAAAAGTACATACCAAAGATTTAAAATAATCTACTAGAGTAGTATAAAAAGAGTAATGCTAAATAGCCAGAAAATTTAGCCAGAATTTGCTTAGAAAATTAAAAAGTCTATAATAAGTTATTAATTTTAAAATAAACTAATCTTTTTTTTTTTTTTTCATTTTTTAGTTAAAAGGTATTAAAGTTAAAAAGGTAAAATAATATAGATAAAATACCATTCTGGTTAAATTTTTTGGCCAAAAGGATTTTTCCGTATAAAAAGTATTTATTTTATCAAGTGTATAATTTAATTGATTAAAGCCCAAAAAGAAAGGAAAAAACAAAACATGGACATCTTTTTAGACATTGGGTATGTTGGTAGCCCTTAAAAGCATAACTTTCAGTATGATCTGTATCTTCTATATGGGATCCCTTCAAAAGCATGGCAGTTGGCAAGGATATCTCTTGATTTGGTATCTTTTTAGTAAAATTAAAAGTAAGATATAATAAATAAACATGTTTTTTAACATAATCTCAGTCGATATCTAGTATTTTAATTTTGAATGTACATAAGTAGACATTCTACTTGTAAAGAATTGAATAAGTAAATACATACATCATATTGTCTACATGGCATAATACAAATAAGTTCAACTGTAATTTCCGTGTTTTTTTTTAATTTCATTTTTGCTTAGAACGGAAGGATTTTATTTAATATTAAGATTCATCCATACAAAAAAAACTGATCTATAAGACGCAGTTCCCATAGCATCTCTCAAGTGTATTAGATACAAATGAAGGAGGTACTTTAGAAACATAGAGTTGATTTATATTCATATTAGTTCGAATTTTTTTATTTCCTTCTATATTTATAAATTCAATTTTGAGTGGTGGGTGAATAGGGAACAACTTTAAGAAAAAACAATTATTTAGTTGATACTTAGAACATAAGGCAAATTCTTGGCAATTAACAAGCACGTAGTAGATAGAAGCAAGAACATCGCAAGAAAAACTGGGATTACAATGAGCTAGACAGCAATGAATGTGGTTTGTATAATTGTAGTTGCATTATATTGTGATCAATAATTAAGTGGTCAAGTTATCATCAACATTAATGGAAAGATTCTATATATCTTTTGCCAAAAAGGATGATCTTCTCCCACGTTAGAAGTATGTATTTTATTAAAAATAAAATTAAAGACGGTCAAAATCTGAATATATCTCTGAATATTTGAATCTGAACATAAAGACATTGTAGTAAAGTTTGAATATTAAATATTCAAGATTTTGTTCTTTTTTCTATATGAATGTATAAAACTTATTTTTATTTATTTAATATAAAAAATCAAGTTAATTTAATACTATCGATAAGATAATTTTTTAAAAATTATATATGACGGTTGATAATGATGATGTCTAGCGATGTGATTGTATATAGTGCCGGTTGGAGATGGTATTAGCTAATGGTGTTATGGTGACTGAAACTAGTGAATTATAGTAGCGGCTAACAATTACTTGGTAGATGATAATGATAGACAAATGATGTAATGAATGATGGCAATGGTTAGCGATATATAGTGATGACTAATAATAGTTATGGGTGATTAGTGATGATAATTGTAAATAGTAGGATGACAACGAATTGTAGTGATCGATAACAATTATGATTCTAGATGGTGATTGGTGGGACACAACAGCGATAATTGATAAATGATAATCATGGTCGATGGCAATGGGAGTGATATAGATGGAATTGATGAAGTGTCATCTTTGTAGAAATTCTTGACTAATCATTTAATGATACTAAAATTTAGCTATAGATCTTAATTATTCATATTAATTCAAACCTATTAATAGTTATAGCATAGAAAAAAAAAATAGACTTGATAGTTAAGATTTAAATAATAAAGATTCATACATAAAATATAAATAAATTAAATGACTGAAATTCGAACAATCAAAATAGATTCATACATAAAATATAAATAAATTAAATGACTGAAATTCAAACAATCAAGATTCAAATCTTCATTAAAATTAAAGTGGCGTAAGAGCTAAGACTAAGTCCCGTTCATATGTTATGTATTGTAGCAAATAATCTTCTTATTTTTAAGATCATAACTTACGTGTAAACTTTTTTACACTTACGTATATATATTCAAACTCATTTTTAATTTATTTTTATTTTTGTTTTTATTTTTGGTCAATGGTAAACCTTGACCAATCAATTTCATTAATCTGGGGACCTTTTTGGTCAACAATTGAATTCTTTACCAAGTTAATTAAAATTTTAATTTTAGAAAATTAAAGTCATGTTCGATATCTTCTTAATATTTTTTAAAAAATGGGATATATTTTTGCATATAGAGCATATCTTGATTCATGAATAAACCATGTCCAATAAAGGAAATTTATTTTTTTTAGCATCATAAGGTGTGCACTCTATCTAATTGGAGGTTCTTTTACTCCCAATGTTTTAGATCCCAAAAACTTTTTTTATATTTTTTGTTTCCAGCCTGATGTTCGGAGCCTGCATTGGAGCCCCGACTAAATTTGGATCACGCACTGCAGGACTCATTCGAGATGACGCTCCCAATAAAATTTTCTTCATACCCAAACTCGAATACGAGATCTCTAGTTAACCTCCCAAAAAACTTTACTTATTCATCTTTTCAATCTTTTGTAATTTATTAATTGTAATTACTACGAAAAATAAATAAAAATGAGAAATACAATTGCTAGAAAAAAGAGTTCACCTTCTATAAATTATTAACTTCATAATTTGTTTTTACAAGTACTTTCTGCTTATTCACGAGAAAAACAATATACTATATTCTTATATAATTTATTTTTTTCGTCTCGTTTGTGTGACATTTTTTATCTTGACACAAAGTTTATGAAAATAAAATAAAATTGTGATCTAAAACAAATCTTAGACATATGTATGAAACAAATTTCACGGTTAAATTATCTCAACTTTTAAAAAATGACTTTTTTTTGAACAAACTAAAAAGAAAAATGTGTCACATATAAATGAGACAGAAAAAGTAATTAACATGAGGAATTTGTACGATTATTAAGAAAAACATAAGATTTATGTCTAGTTGAAGCTAACATACATATGTGGGTCACTCTGAATGAACTCTGTAATGCGCGATTTAAATTTAATCGGAGCTTCCATGTAGCCTTCGGACATCGAGTGAAAAAAAAAATGGACCTAACATACATTGAACAGAGTTGTTATACAGAATTCTCTTCATGGTACCAATAATTTGGAGAATCATGGTTTGATAGAGAATGCACACACACACAAAAAAAAAAAGATAGTGGCCTGGTAGGGAGTGGGGTTGTGGCAGTGGTGGGTGGTGGTGGATGGTGGGGAGTTAGTGGGAAAATGGATATATTTTGTCTCAACACTACAACAAATAAAAAATTTAGCGATAATTATTTAGAGGCAATAATATAATTGTATATCATATTTAACGAAAATAATAAATATAAATATTTGTAACTAATACTTGGCCTCATTTTATATGTATAAGTAGACATTTAAATTTGTATAAAGTTGAATAAGTAGACACACGAATCATACGTGACTCTTAATGCAATGGACAAAAAATATTTCCGCATAATTATTTTTTTATTACTACTACTAACAATGTTTGATTCAAGATTTTCATTAAGGAGGTTCTGAAAATAAAAATATAGTGCTTGAATTTTGATCTTATATTTAAGAGTTCAAAGCCCGTCTATCTATCTATTTATCTATATTTTTACAAAACTATATTATATATTGTGTAATATTTTATTGAGGAAATATAAATAAACTCCTTTACTATCAAACATGGATGGAAAAAACTGAAAGAAGTTGTGAACATAAGACATGAACTAATGTTGGAAAGATTCCAAGTATCCCACGTTCGCTGTATGTTTATAGGAAAAGAATCTTACGACTTTTGTTTTCCAACCTTCTTGGTTTCTTAAGTAGTGGATATAATAATTTTAAAATATGAAACAAAACAAAAATTGGAGTAAGATGTTATCTTGAGGTATTATTTATTTTTATATATAATGTGATTAGTTTAAAGAGTCATGTTAACTCAATGTGTTACTTAAAAAAATAGTCTAATTACATGAAAAATGAGGATCAATTGCCAATCACGTAACACTTATAAATAAAATTATATAACCATTTAAGACTTTAAGTTATGTATATTGATAATGCATGAAAAAAGATATGCAAGTAATATATATTATATCATCAAATTTTTAGGACGTTATTTATATATCTTATTTTCAATATCAAGATTTAAAAAACAAGAAAAATCGATTATGTAAAAATAAAATAAACGATAAAAATGCCAAATTTCATATAGGAAGGCAAAAACTGAGAATTTATAAAGTCAAAATCAGTAAAAACATTCGTTATAGAAGAGCTCAAAACGGGCATCCCTAGTTTATAGGATAAACTAATTTCGCCAAGCGTGTATGTACTCCCTCTGTCCCTAATTACTTGTCCACTTTTACTTTTATAGTTATCTCTAATTACTTGTCCATTTGACAAATCAAGAAAGGACAATTTTTTTTACCTATTATACCCTCAATTAAATGACTAATTACTTTGAAAAATATAGAACTTTTCATCCACTTCATAATTAATAGGAGTAAAATGGTAAACTCACTATGTCATTAATTATTTTCTTAATATGTATGTCAATTCAAAAGTGGACAAGTAATTAGGGACAGACCTTTTATTACTTTACCTAGTACATCTAATAATATTACTCCCTCAATTTATTTTTACTATGTCTAATGTACTAAAAATCTATTTTAACTTTTACTTATCACTATTAATCAATTGAAAAACATTTATTTCGCCATATTTTACTCACAAAATTCGAAATAGATAAATAAAACTAAATAGAGTTGAATTCTACCTCCGTATATGATTTTCTTTAAAAGCTAATATGTCAAAAATTGGACAAACTATGAACATACTTCGTCAATTTATATCTTCCTTTAATACGTGATTACCAAATCAAAATTTAATCATCATACCGAGCTGAAGTTTAAAAGTTTAGTATTAGATATTTACTTTCAATATATAGGTCACTTGAGTCTTGATCTAATCATATCAAATACATCTTATGTTTCTTTAGTACAATTTTTTTTTATCGTTTAATTTATCATTATCAAAATTTGCAATTTTTAGCTTCCAACATTCTCTTTCTTATCACCCACAATTGTTTTTTTTTTTACAATGGGAAAAGATATTTCCTGCGAAATTTGGTCAAATACAATATAATTCTAAAGATCCTTTTAGAAAATAATGCCATTTTAAACAGTGATTTAGTTGAAAGTAAAGCAATAAAAACAGTGCTAAAAAACCATTTGAACCGATACAAGAGGTAGGTGAACGTTTGTTTGCTGATATTATTATCAATATTCGATATTTGGTCATTCATAACATTATTATTTTACTGTACCTTCCTTATTCATAACTGATTGATCATTTGTCAGCATCGATTTAGGTTATGATATTTTTGGTAGTCTACAGCCAAATGAGTAATTTACAGAGAGCTACAAGGAATTTAATTAATAGCAGCTTGTTTTGATATATTCTTTAGAACACTTGATGATAGAGAGATTTGATTTATCGTACCACATTTATCGGTGCGACCTAGATATTTTCTTTATCTTTCTTTTGTCTCAGCAAGGAATGTGTGATTAGACAATTTGGGGTCATATAAACAGAGTTTTCACCTATACAAACAGTATATAATTACTATAGCAAGGGACATAAAATTATTAAATTGTTTGAACTTGAAAAAAAAAAACATAACATGTTAGGGAATACCTTTTTTTTCTGTTAGGGCATACATGTTAAAATATGGTGTCTTTTCAAAATGCTTTTAATGATACTTGTAAATAGTAGGAGATTTTTTTTTTAACAATATGTACAATGAAAATATTATTTGGATTAGTATCGAAATTGTAAAAATGTTCTTCCATGGGAAATGATATAATTGAATATATACATTAATTGAACATGGTTAAGTAACACTATTTTATATTCAAAACATGACATACATTTATTAAATTAGTTTGATGTGAACAGTCTATCAATATAGACAATTTTTAATATCTAAAAAAGTTACAACCTTTTAGCTTTATATTTTTTATTCTTTTTCTTATTCCTTTTATTTTTTTAAAAAATTGTTTTACTGCCATTAAAGATGTGACTCATTTATGCCTAGACTTCAACTTAAGAATCTCACTTTGCATCCACATTTTTTGTATAGCATCATACACTTTCTGTCTTCCAAATTGAGTGTTCACCTTTCAATTACTTTTCAGTGTGTTTTTTAAAATGTCCACTTTCTAAAAGGTAACTAGTAAAACATATAATCCCACAAAAATTTACATGGGATCCAATTCTACTCTTTTTCTATAACTTTCTCCCTAATTTATTCTTAGGTAAATATATTAAATAATCAACACGTGGCCTCACTTTTCCCACTTAATACTTTTTTATTTAAATTTCCAACTTTTTTTGGTTTGTGAGTAAATAATAGCAACTAGCTAATTAAGGTCACAAATGTCACAAGAATGGCTTAGATCTATAACTAATTACAACAGTGTAAAAGTGAAATGAGAGATTCACTTTTAAGGGTTTGTTAGATACGAAACAAAAATATTTTCTTCAAAAATTAGTGAATTTCTTACTTTAAAAATAAAATAAAATTATAAGCAAAATAAATCATCCTAAAAATAATTGTTTATAACCTAGATGTGGCGTATTGGACGGTGGCAAGATATAATCAATGTAGAATGTCAATCGTGGAACTTTGTTTCCTACTTCAGCAAGGGAAGTTATTTTCCTCAATAAATAAATAAATTTGGAACTACAGGAAACCCAGTACTTCTGCCACAACCTCTGCCCTTGGGTGAGCACTTTGTAGTAGCTGTCTCACAGTTCAATAGCTCGCAAACTATACAATATATGTAAATATCGCATTTAAGCAAGCTCTATACAACGAGGTCATGACTGAGTAGAAGACGGAGGCTGAATTAGATCTCAGGTCCTACCATGCACATAAGAAATATGAAAAATGTAGATTATATATAGTGTAGCTTTATTCCCCATTGATATTTTCATATCTTTTTTTTTCTCTTTATGGTTTGAGTAAAATCTGTCTTAGAAACAAAAAATTTACCTTTATCCTTTATTTGGAGTAACATGAAAAAACAAGAAAAAAGAAAGGAAGAAGAAACAATGTTGAGTGAACTTTGAATAGAGTGCCTTTAGTTTTGTGACAAGTGACAAGTGCTACAATCAAATCATGGCAGAAATGACATGATCAAACTGTGCTACTATTGCTTCCAATATAACTAAGCACTTCCCAATTGGCCACATGATGAAGCATAGTCAAGAGATAATGTATAGCATGGACTTTGTGCCAATATGGCCAGCAACATTAGACAACTTATAGTTGCAACAATCATTGGTACGTACTTATACATAATTAATATAATTTTGAAGGAGTTTAAGCTTTCGTTTGATCATAAATTTTGAGATTGAAATTTGAGAGTTTGGGAAAGTTTTGATTTTTGGTAAGGTCATCTTTGAATATGTATTTTAGTTGAAAAAAAATGGGATAAGGTACAACTATCCCTTTAGACTATGATCGAAATTTCAGAGACACATCTTAACTAAACTAAGGTTCTATTACCTGCCTGAAACCATTTTTTTGTAATTTTATACACCTTTTTGGCTTACGTGACATCCAAATATCTCCCATGCACCTCAACTGCATGGTCATGGGGTGTGCCACGTAAGCCAAAAGGTGTAAAAAATTACAAAAAAATGAGTTTAGGGGGTAATAGGACCTTAGTTTAGTTAAGATGTGTCTCTGAGATTTTGATCATAGTCTAGGGGGTACTTGTGCCTTATAAAAAAAAAATTAAAGTTTTG
This sequence comes from Solanum pinnatisectum, assembly GCA_035578085.1. NCBI lineage: Eukaryota > Viridiplantae > Streptophyta > Magnoliopsida > Solanales > Solanaceae > Solanum > Solanum pinnatisectum. The sequence goes on along the minus strand of CM069086.1, from coordinate 6,811,749 downwards.
TGAGTGGAGGTCTAGAAAACTGGTTTGAGTTCTTGGAAACTTGGAAATATTTGAAGATCAAATTTTTGAAATTTGATCGAATTTCATTAATAAACAAATATTTAAAGATAATTTTCAAAATCTATGGCAAACATCAGTTGAATTGACACTTTTTTTGGATAAAAATGATTTTAAATTTGAAGATAGATTTTTCAAAATTTAATTCCTAGCTGAATTGACACGTTGTAGACAAAGATAATTTCACCTCTGAGTAGACCTACCGGACACGAATTGTTTATATAATATATGATGATACAAATTTTATTGCAAAACTGATTTGAAGCATGAATGATGAATTATACAAAATTATACTGAAGTAATATTAAACCAAAATCATATAATTATAATAACCTTGTCGTTAGTAATTAATCATACTCTTTTTTGCCGATCATGATATTATATTTTCACTTGACTATATATAATATTTTTCCTGTCTCATATTTGTTGTCACGTTTTAAGTAGTGTATTTAACTAGTTTATTCTTAGTTTACTTTTTAAAGAACTAATGTTAAGGGGAAATAGAAAAAAAAAAGTTAACAAATTTTATCTTACTGTTATTAATTGACTAATTGACAAGTATTTTGGGACGTCCAAACATGTTCAGTAATGTTAACAACTAATATGGAACATGGGGAGTACGATTTGTATTTCGACTACAATTTTAACACCATTTTCACATATCTTTGTTCACACTTCACATAAAGGTTGATGTAGGAATTTTTGTATTTATAGCTTTTGGTGTTCCAATTATACCATTTTTGGTTACAAGTCAAAGTGGAACTCAAACATGATACTATCACCACAATGGCCTTCTCTAAAACATGTAAGTGAGTCACTTTGGTGCTTTATAATTGGATACATATATACAAGTAGGGACTATCTATAGTTATGTATCCTTTTTCTTTTCCAAAAGCTCATGTTTAATTAGTTAGTACAGCCTAAAAGAAATTAGGTTCATAGAATTTGGATGGAATGACTTGTCTTGTTCATATACTATTTGTCAAGTCAAACAGCCTTCATATATAAAGTTGTTATTCATGTCACTATTACAAACTTATGAATCATCAATTAATCATCCATGATTTCTATTTTAGTCATGCAAGTGATCAATGAGAGTACTAGTCCCAACCCTTTTCTTTCCTTTCTAATTTTGCACATTCTTACACATGTGAGTACTTAACGAAACAGTTATAAAATCTCTACTAAATTATATACCAAAAATATTGACCTTTCATATTTCGATTAAAAGAATAACATCATCATCATATTTCATTTAAATCACTATTTAATATTTCTCCTTGATGTGATTAAAAGAAAAGTGATGTGATCTAATCATAGTTCAAGATTATTTTAACTAGCCTATAAGTCATGTGTGATTAATAGGAGTTATAGGCAACAAGCTGAAAAAAAAAAAGACAAGATGGGACACACCTATATTGGAGAACACTTAAAATTTGAGCAATAAAAAAAGATTTCTTCAACTTTTTTGGATAAAGTGATAAGTGGTCCCTTTATTCACTTTAGTTTAACATTTGTTAGGTTTATGAATAAGACCTCATAAAAATTGTATACGCTCATATACATGATAATTAAAAAGAGTTTAATATAATTCGATATCACACGTTTTTGACTAGCTAATATCCAAATGAAAAATGTTATAGTACTATCCTTGAAGAAATTAAATTACATTTTTTTTTATCTTATGCTTTTCGAACGATAGTGAAATTTGAACTAAATACTTGTTGATTTGTACGTAGAGTTATGTATTTGTGATCGTCTTCTTTAAAAGTAAACTTTTTAATACTTATTAACTTTGTCTCGCCAACATACTTTTTTTTCTTGAAGTTATTTGGAAGTTTATAGGAGCAAGTAAAATAATTGGAAGACAATATAGTCAATATAACTTTACAATTATTGATTTTTGCCCCTCTTTTTTGACCTTAACATAGTCATAATATAATGTGGTTCCTTAATATCCATGAATGATTAGTAATTCAGTGCCCCTCTTTGTTGACTTAATATACACCGGTTCCTTAATCGTCTCCAACCATTTTTGGTGTGTTGATTGTACTTTTATTTTTATATTTAATCACATGTTTTGAATTCATCGTCGTTCTTGATATAGAGCCATCTTAATTGATAGTAAGTGTTTTATTTCTAAACGTGTAACTTTCCGGTATTAATTCAAATTAATCGAGATACAAAACAAGTGGGGAAGAATGAAGTGAAACGAATTCGGAACCGTTATAGGGATATATCGGACATAAATGAAAAACAAAATAATATTATTTATCGATGTATCTCATTAATTTAAGAGCCTTCAAAGGCAAATATCTAATTAAACGTTATTATTGCTGCGAGTGTGACCCCTTAATCCATAGCTTTGGTTGACAAAGCTCTCAAGAAGCAAGAAAAGGTCATTTCAATGTTTTATTGTTGGCAAATAATTTTAATGGCCAATCCAATAAAAAAGCCAATTCATATAGTTCAAGAAAGGCAAGACAATGCACATTCTTTTGGACTATATTTTTAATTATGATTTTTGAAAAAGGATTATATGGTATACCTCTAATGGGAACTAGTGAATTTTGTTTTATCGAAAACTCACATTTGAAATTGAGTTTTTGCAATTTCTACTACTATTGATATATGTCTTATGGCACGATTATTATATCTTTGATTTTTCTTCATCTCTTTTCGGCTTGAGCCGAGTGGATGATAGTTGGTGTGGTATATCTGATTGTTTAGTCAACAAGATATACGTAAGTCGACATAGCTTCATGTATATGTTTTTTGGAGATAGAATAAATCAATAGAGTGAAATGAAATAATGGTAAGCCTAAGGCGATAAACATGGCTAAAGAGTGTCTATACAAATCCCTCTTTTGTTCAATCAAACAACCAATGCACCTTTTCTTTTTAATGGTACTTGATTCATAAAGAACTATTCTTTTGAAGTTGAAGTTAAAACTAAGAACATACGAGGTCGAATTATTTCAAGTTGAAGTTATTGTTATCGAAGAAGGACGACAACAAAATGGCTAAAAAAACACATATATACTTCCTCCGTCCTATTTTATATGACACTGTTTGACTTGACATGATATTTAAAAATTCAATGAAGATTTTTGAAACTTGCAGTCTAAAACAATTCTGAAACACTTGTGTGATTGAAAATTATTTGATCAAGGACAAAGGAGATATTTTAAAATTAAATTATTTTTAATTACAAAACATTCTTTTTGAAACGGATTAAAAAAAAAAAGGTACCACATATAATAGAACGGATGGAGGTCCATAGAGAGTAATATTTTTGCACAAATGCTTGATGTTGCAGCAGGAAAATTTACTAACATCGGGATCAGAAAAGTCGAATATATTTAATGGGTGGTTATGTAATTTTTTTATGTTATATACTTTTATAATTAATAGTGAATGTAAAAAAATTATTTTAATAGACAGTATGCTTTGTTCTTACTATTTTTTCTTAGTTTTTAGATTATTTAATAGTTGCTTTATTAAGTTGGATAATATGGATCAAATTAGTCTATCTTAAAAATGAGTTTTTAATATGACATTTCAGACGAAATATAATTATTTTTTATTTTGTTAATTAAATAGTAACACATTGTGACTTTGTTTTTATAAAAAAAAATTGGTAAATAATTAGTATATGTTGGGTGATCATGCAAGTGAAACTCAAAAAGCACGGAAATTGAGATACTTAGGCTCAAACTCAGGACCAATTGATTTTAAAATAAAGGTATATATAATTAATATACTGAAATAAAAACATCATATTATTTGGATTACTATATTTATTTAATATGTCTGAAATTTAAAATAAGGATTTAAATTAGAATAAGATAGTGGGGTAGGATGCGTTTGTGAATTATTTTGTAAAATCCTACTCAGTACTCTCTCCTCCGGTTCCCTTATCTAGTGTAGTAGTTTGTGGTTATTAAATCTATGTAATTTCTTCCAAAATTACTTTTTTTTTTACTCTGTTCATCTCTTTTTCTTAGCCTATGTTCTTAGCAATTTCTTCTTTAACCAAACCTCAAGATACACAGTCCTTCGGTTCCCTGACCATGGTGGACTTTCAACTTTCCTAGATATTTATAGGTTAATCCATCGTTGTTACTTAGAGGGTAAGGAACAAACCATTTACTAAGAGTAAGTAATAAATGAACCATAATTTAAACAGTACATATATGAACATTATTATATAATTATAATAACGGTACATAATATCAACAGGGAGAAACTACTAAAAATCTAGAAAGACATATAACTAGTTACATGATAATGGTCGGAGAGATGTTTCCCTTTCGGGAGTCCCCAGGTGACCTTGCAACTGCTTGCGAAAATAAACACTCAAACTCTTTTTTACAAACAAACTTACTCTTTTTTTTTTTTTTGAAGGGAAGGGAAATATGTAAAGCTTTAAACTCGTAAACTATTCTCTATTATGCTCTGCTTGTTCTTCTCTCTGCTCTCTCTCTCTATCCTTCTTCTTGCAAATGGTCTCATATTTATAGGTGAGGAAGGACTTTCACGGATTTGAAACTTTGGATTTCAAATATTGAATAATCTTTCTTTACCTGTCGGGTGCTCTTTGAGCCCCATCGTTACATGGCCTTTGAAAGACTTTTTCAAAATAATTGTCCGCTTTTGAGTAGTGGTGTCCTCTTTATTGCCTGCTTTGGAGTAATGGCTTATCACGTCATTGCTTACCTATCCTTTTTTGTCTTTTCCTCTTGATTGTCATGGCTTACGTATTTCTTACGTGTCTAGATTGTGCAATGCGATCGAGTCAAAACTCATCCCTGAGTCATCGTCTTTGTTTGGTCTTGAGCAAATTGTTTTAGCGACGGGTTGTATTCGTTACTTTTTGAATTTTCAGTGTCAGTGTCTGCAGTTTCCGATTCTGGGTTTAGGTATTCTCTTATAACTTCTTTAGTCATTTCACCGAGTAACTTGTGGAGAGAACTTTGTATCATCTGTTATATTTTTTTTGTCTTTTTTTCTTTTAGCAGGAATCCTCTAGTCTTCTTTCGTTTTTCTGTAGTCTTAGTTGTATTGAAACTGGCTGGTAAAATTCTCACACTTTTTGGAAAAATGTCAGTCATCAACGGATTTGATAAGTCTTTACCCGCTACCGTTTGGACGGGACTAGCTGTACCTTTAGCCGATGCAGTGGCTCTTTCTACATTCTTTGAGAAATGTACACCCGTCTTATCCATTTTACAATGAGATGGAGAACTCTTTTGCTCTTTTGGTGGGTCTTCGATGTGTAGTGGTATAGTCTGAATGATTTCAAAATGTAAAATCTTTATTCTTTCTTGTAGGAGGTAGATATGTTGGGTTTTTTTTTCTTTTTCTTTTTCGAGTCTTTCAATGGTTTGGTTTTGTCTTTTGAAACCTTCTGTCATTGAAGAGTAGTGGTCACAAAATATTATTTTGTCTGTGTCTTTTCGGATGTTATATTGTAAGAAAGGGCTTGCAGTTTGCCTCAAAACCGGGCTTACGAAATAATTTGGCCCTAGATTTCCTCTTGTGTAGTCCAAAACTTCATTTAGGTCGTTGAACCCTTTGAAGAGGGGAGTGAGAAAGTCTTTTATTGAATCTATTTCCTCAGTCCATGTCTGAAAGATTCCGGCCAGTCTTTCCTGAACTACCACATAGAATTTGAATTTCTTATATTCATTTTTCTTTGTGAATTAATGGCTTAATGAATTTAGTACGGAAATGAAATAGCTATTGTCTCGTGGAATCTTATTGTATGCTATCCATAGATTATCTATCAAGCATCTTTGGGATCTGTCTATCTTTGTTTCTGGCTTACTTTAAAACTTAAGTTAGATGGGGGGTAAAATATTAAGTTTTGTCTTTCAAAATGCAGTATTTCAATGCTTGGGGTATTTTGTCTTGTTTCTTCTAATTTTGTCTGGGATCGGAACAAGGTGTACCCCAATAGAGTCTGTAGATATAAATCTTTGTTTCTTTGATCAGTAGTGCTGCTTAAGCTAGAGGCTCTGGCCTTGTCTTTTCCTGTATTCATGCTGAAAATAAATAGTTAGTTTTCATAAGTCTGCTAAGCTGATCTGCTAAAGAATTATCTTTCCCTTTTATATGTTCTAGAGGTATATCATATATTGACCTGACGTCTAAAAAGTTTAACCATCTTCTTTTGCTACTACTTTTTCCATCAATTTTTTGATGGAATTTTACAATGGCTCTGCAATCAGTTCTTACTAAAAAAATTTTTTTATTGATAATATATAATTTAAAACTGTTTAGACCGTATATTACCGCTAATCTTTCTGCGTCTATACTACTCATGTTCCTTTTTTGTTTATATTTTCCACTTTGGTAGGCGCAAATTTTTTCATCTTTTTTGTCTCGATACTTATTTTTCTTTGTTTTTAATACTGCTCCCCATCCTTCTAGACTTCCGTCGGTTTCTACTATTGGATAGTCGATTTCTAATGGGAGAGACAAGTCTGGTATGTTTTTAACCATTTGTTTGAGTTTTTGTACTTACTTTATGTCTTCTGTATTGAATGCTTTTTGTCCATGAGTTTCCGTTTTTGAATATAAAGGTCCTGCTACCTTTCCTAGGACGTTTATAAAATTTCTTGCATAATTTAAAATTCCTAGAAATTTTTGTAAATCTTTAGTATTGTCTAGTTTGCCTAGCATGTCTAGGACTTTTTTAGCTATATGAGGTCGTAATTTTATTCTTCCATCTCCAATCTCTACTCCTAAGAAATTTATGAGGCTTTTACATAAATCCATTTTTTTCTTACTAACTATGATTATGTTGTCTACAAATAACTTAAACACTGTTTATAAGTGTCCTAGATGTTCTTTAGTATTGTTACTGAACATTAGAATATACTCTACATACACTAGAATAAATTTTTATAGTCTCTAAAAATATTATCCATTTTTCTTTGGAAAATTGGGGTGGGGTGGGGTGGGGGGGGGCGCTGTTTTTAGTCCAAAAGGCATTACTAACCATTCGAAATGTCCCTCTGGGCAAGTAAAAACAGTCCATTCTATACTATTTTCATGCATTTTTACTTGCCAGTATCCGGACTTGCAATCAAACTTACTAAAAAAATTTCTTCCCTGTATTCTATTTATTAGTTCTGTTATATCTGGTAGCTTATACCCATCCATTCGGGTGTTATCATTAAGTCTTTTATAATTTATAACCATTTTGGCTTTTCCTCTTACTATTTCGCTATGATTTCTTGCCATGAATGCTGCCGACCTATGTCTTGATGTTGATCTTCTGATTACTCCTAACCTTAGTAACTCTTTTATTTGATCTTCGAATTCTTTCAAGTCTTCAATTGTTGATTCTATAGATGCTGTTTTCACCATGTATTCTGGGTTAATTATGTCTAGTCTGCAACTTATGTGATTGGCGTCCCAATGCCTCAAGGGTCTTTCTCCGATTATCTCTAGTTTATCTAGAATTCGAATTACTTCTTCCAGATCCTTTTGATTTTTTATTATTCCTATGTGCTGTAATCCTCTTTTAAAATTGTAAAGCCCTGTATTTCTATTAAGTTGTAACCTTTTTCTATATCTTCTATATCTAAAAGGCTAAGTTCTAATAATTCAATTTCTTCTCTCTGTAACATGTATTTTAGTGCAAGTGCATTCTTCTCCTTTATTGCATTTTGAAGTATTTGGTTTAGGCTCATCGGTGTCTATGACATACCTAGATCTTGTTGGAATAGATTCTGTTGTTATTGCTGTCTGAGTAGTGTTTTTAGAGAATATTACTCCATCTCTAGTAAGGAGACAACTTCCATTATTATGTAGTAAGAAATCTAATCCTAAAACAAAGTCTACCCTAATATTTAGGTCTCTTACCCAGATTTTTATAACTTATAGGTGGGTTTATAAAAGTTTACACATGTGTTTAAAAAACTTACTTTTGCATTATTGACGTAATGCTTATATATGTTAGAAGAACCATCCATTTGCATGGCGCTTTGTGGTTCTGAAAAATCTTTTATTACTTCTAGAGGCAAGATGCATCTATTTATTATACTTTTTGTACATCCTGAGTCTACTAGAGTGAGAGTCTCTATCTCGTAGTCCTGAATCTTTATTCTGGTTAGGATTTTTATGGTATTAATGTTTTTGTCTTCGTTACAAATTAATTCTTCAAATGACTTGTAGTCTTCCTTTTCATTTAGAAGTTTTATTTCTGATTCTAACATTTTATGGTCAATTTGGCTAGTGTCTTCCACGCCTTTCCCCTTTTCTAATGCTACGCCTTTTCCCTTTTCTATTTTACTTACTCTTTCTTCTAAAATATATATTCTATCTTCTAATGCTTTTAGCGTTTTTTCTTTTGTTATAACTTGCTCGTCTTTGATCTCAATATTAAATATTTTGTCGATGCACCGAATACATCCTTCTATATAACAGTTCATGCATTTTGCTCTTCTGTCTTTACTTGGATATCCTATGCAATTAAAGCATCATTGACTATCTAAATATTAACAAAGGTGTAATCCTTTAAGTTGTTTAAATCTAGCTTCTCTAATCCTATCTCGTTTATTAATGTTTCTTCTTTTGAATCAAATGAATTTTGTCTTCCTCCTTCTAAGGCATATATGCTTATTACTGAATATATACTTTCGTTATCTGACATATATTCATCTACATTTATCAGAGTTTCTTGGAAGTCCTTTATAAGCTGGGCATTTCTTGTCCTACTGTTGTTCTTCCTGGACAAGTATTAGTCAGATGTTCTTCACTTCCGTATGTGAAACAAGCTAATCTATTTTTGTAAATTCTGTTGTTATTATGTTTTCTTACATGTCTGTCTTTATTTAGGTAAGGCTTTCTTGCCGTTGAAATTCTTAAATAATATTTTTTTCTTAGGTTTCTACTCTTAGGTATTTTGGTGTGTTTTCCTGTATTTTCTTTGTATGCATTCTTTTGTAATACTACTAATTCGCTATTTGGGTCTTCTCCTGTTATTAGGTTGTGTATTTTATTGGTAAAGTTATACGGGTTTGGTCCCATGTTTACTAATTCTTGGAATTCTTGAGGGTAAGCTACTTTGTATGCTTCCCATACTCCTTTAATTGATTCTCCTAAAAGAGTCTCCATATACCTATACATGGTTTTTTCACCTATTTCACTATAATGGTGTATATAGTCTGCTACTACTATTCCTTTCCATACGTCTATTACTGAATTCCATAATTAAGGGTCATGTTCTACTATATTTAATATTTTTCATGTGTCTCCCCCGTCTTGTAGTTTGATAGGAGCTTCTATTGACATTTTTATCCCTATTGGTCTAACCATTTCTGGTTTTGTAACTGGGTCTTGTCTAAACACCCTATGCCTTGGTAAATTACCTATGGTGTATTCTACCGGTGGTACATATGTGGTTTTTTGGAAGGGACTTGAACTAGTTGAGGCGGTTTCCATAAACTCTTTTATGCTGCGAGTTGTTTCATCATCACTTTCACTTTCGTCTTCTTCTTGTCTACTTTCACTTTCGTCTTTTTTTTTTTTGTCTATATCCATAATTGTCTGTTCTAACTCTGCATTTTTTAAAGTGTCTTTCTACTAGAGAGAATTCTATTCCTCTTAGTTTACAACCTTTACATCTAAAGATTGTTGTTTTATCTAATTCGTGTATCTTTTTGGCTTTTTCTATTGACTTATCTACTTCATAGTCGTTTTCTTCTATGATTTGGACATTCATTCCTTCCATGTTTATGATTGTTTCGTTATCTTCTAGGTCTTCATCTATTTCCTTTTGGTTGGAATATTTATAATCTGTGATTCTGATTGAGGTTTATCCTCTATTATTAGTATATGTAAGGTGATCATTGGGTCTTAATACCTCATTTTTATAGAATTTCTCTAAATTCCATTCCCTACCAGCATATTCTTCAGAACTTATTTTTAAGGGTTTCATTAGTTTTATCCCTTTATTTCCCATTAAACCTACTGCATCGTCTATTTTAATTTTAAACTTTGAACTGCTGCTAGTGACTAATTTTCCTATGAAACCTATGCATACTAGCAAATTATTTCCGCAGTTCATTTATTCGTAACCTTTAGTTTGAATTCCTATTTTTATGTATTTACCAAATTCATTTGAATTTATCATAAAGTCTGGACTACAGTAAAATATTCCTCCATTATTGGTATCTACTTCTGTTAAACCTATTATAGATCTTTTTGATTCTGACCATCTATCATCATATAAAGTAATTAGTACTTTAGTTCCTAGATTTTTCCTAGTTAATCCTTTCAGTCCAATTACTACTAATCCCATATGCATGAGATTCATTCTTCTTTTTTGTATTTCTTTCATAGATTCTTTGCTAATTAGACTTATACTTTCATTATTATTTTCTGATATGCACATCTGCTCTTCTCTATAATGTCTATATAATTGTGTTGTTGAAGAAAATAAACATGTATTATAAAGTACTTGAGGATTTAGAAGTCTTAATTTATTTTGTTGGAAAATTTCTATATCTTTTTCTACATCTATTATTTCATCTAACTGGTGACAATTACTGGGTCTGGATGAGTTCATTATTCTAACTACCATATTGTTTCCTAGTCTATCTTGAGAGAAACTGGCCCTTTGTCTTTCTTGGGAGGTTCGATTCCTGTTTGAAAAAAGGTCCATGCCTTGTCCTTTTTTGTTATTTTAGGTCTATCTTTTTGGGGCGTTATTTCTGTTCTTTTTAGTTGTTCTATCAGGTCTTGTATATTTTTATCTTGTTTTTTTTTTTTGGGATTTTATTTTCTAACAGACTATCTAACTTTTGATTAATTTTTGTAATCTTATCCTCTAATTTTTTGTTTAACTCTAATAGTGCAAAAATTATTATATTATTTTGCTTTACTCCTATTAAGTCTGTTTTTTCTGGTAGTGTATATTCAGATAAACCTTCAGGATTAACTTGAAATTGAGTTGCTCTTTTTAGAACTTCCTGGTAGAAAGGATCATTCATGAAAGAGTTAAGTCACTTAGTTAATCTAGTTCTTTTCTAATTTCTCTAACTTCTTTGTAGAGATGTTCTAGTCGGGTATTTGTTTTTTCTATTGTAGTATTGTTGGCTATGTTATTATTATTTGTTAAAAGTAGTTGTAATTGTGTATTTATGTCTAATTGTTGTGTTTTTAGAAAATTGAAATTTCTTTCTACTTTTTCTAATGATTTGTTATGTTGGTTTTGCAGGTTTTCTAACATTTCTATGACTTTAGTATTCTATCGTCTCTCAAGTGAGTACAAACCTAAGAAAAAAAAATATTATTTAAGAAAATCAACGGCAAGAAAGCCTTACCTAAATAAAGACAGACATGTAAGAAAACATAATAACAACAGAATTTACAAAAATAGATTAGCTTGTTTCACATATAGCAGGAAAACTATGTATAGTAGCAGAGTCATTAGATCGACCCTTTATTGTATCTACACCAGTTGGTGAGTCTATTATTGCCAGGAGAGTCTATTGAAGTTGCACGGTAGAAATTATCGACCGTCAGACCTCTGTAGACCTGGTAGAATTAGAGATGGTTGATTTTGACGTCATTATGGGTATGGACTGGTTAGCGTCTTGTTATGCTAATGTTGAGTGCCGGACGAAGATTGTTAGATTCCACTTTCCAGGAGAAGCAGTTCTGGAATGGAAAGGCGATACAACGACGCTGAAAGGTAGGTTTATTTCCTATCTTAAGGCGAGGAAGATGATTACTAAGGGTTGTATTTATCATCTTGTTCGCATTCATAATATAGATGCAAAACCACCGACTCTTCAGTCTATTTCGGTAGTTAATGAGTTTCTAGATGTATTTCTAGACGAACTTCCTGGTATCCCTCCAAAACGAGAAATTGATTTTGCTATCGATATGCTACCAAGTACACAACCCATATCTATCCCTCCTTATAGAATGGCTCCTGCTGAGCTGAAGGAGTTGAAGGATCAGCTGAAAGATTTGCTTGATAAATGCTTTATTAGGCCTAGTGCCTCACCAAAGGGTGCCCCAATATTATTTGTTAGAAAAAAGGATGGCTCGCTGAGGATGTGTATCGATTATCGACAGCTGAACAAGGCTACTATAAAGAATAGGTATCCCCTTTCGAGGATCAATGACTTGTTTGATCAGCTACAAGATGCTAAGTATTGATTTGAGATCAGGGTATCATCAGGTACGAGTTCGGGAGAAAGATATTCCAAAGACAGTTTTCTGAACTAGCTATGGGCATTTTGAGTTTTTGGTTATGTCTTTTGGATTGACCAATGCCCCGGCAGTTTTTATGGACCTGATGAATAGTATATTCAGGACGTATCTAGATACGTTTGTGATTGTATTTATTGATGATATTTTGGTCTATTTGCATTCAAAAGCTGAGCATGTAGATTATTTGTGAGCAATCCTTCAAGTTCTTCGAGAGCAGGAACTTTACGCAAAGTTCTCTAAGTGTGAGTTCTGGTTTAGCTCTGTGGCTTTCCTAGGCCATTTTGTATCAGATGCAGGCATTACGATTGATACATTGAAGATTGAGGTCGTAAAGACTTGGCCCAGACCTATGACTCCGACTGAGGTTCGTAGTTTCTTAGGGTTAGCTGAGTACTACAAAAGGTTTTTAGAGGGGTTTTCTTCACTTCACCATTAACAAAGCTGACTCAAAAAGTAGTTAAGTTTCAGTAGACTGAAGCTTGCGAGCATAGTTTCCAGGAGCTGAAGGACAGGTTGACATCAGCACCAGTTCAAGCATTGCCAGAGGGTTTAGAGGGCTATGCGGTGTACTGAGATGCTTCTGGTGTTGGGTTAGGATGTGTTCTAATACAACATGGTAAGGTTATCGCATATGCTTCAAGGCAGTGAAAGAATCATGAGAAGAACTATCTGACCCACGATTTAGAGTTGGCTGCAGTTGTGCATGTGTTAAAGATCCAGAGACACTATTTGTATGGCGTTCATGTTGACATCTTCACAGATCATAAGAGCCTTCAATGTATATTTAAACAGAAAGAGTTAAATCTGCGACAACATCGATGGCTTGAGTTACTGAAGGACTACGACGTGGATATTTTATATCATCCAGGAAAGGCGAATGTGGTAGCCGATGCCCTCAGTCGAAGATTTATGGGTAGTTTATCCCATTTAGGTGTTGAGAAGCAGGAGCTAGCGCTAGAGCTTCATCAATTAGCTAGCTTGGGAGTTCGATTGTTAGAGGCAGACGATAGTGGGGTCACAATTCAGGATACAGTTGTATCATCTCTAACTGTAGAAGTAAAATCACGGCAACAAGAGGATCCTAGCTTAGAGCCAAGGCTCAAGATCAACAGTCTTTAGCATTTGATATAGCAGAAGATGGAGTCCTCAAATATAGCAGTTGATTGTGTGTTCCAAATGTTGCAGGGCTTCGACATCGAATTATGGAAGAGGCACATCATTTTCGTTATTCTATTCACCCTGGTTTGACGAAGATGTACCATGATATTAAGGAGATCTATTGGTGGCATGGGATTAAGAAGGACGTTACTGAGTTTGTGGCGCAGTGTCCTAACTTCCAACAGGTGAAGGTTGAGCACCAAAAGCCCGTTGGGCTAGTTTAGGAGATAGCCATTCCTTTGTGGAAGTGGGAAACAATTAATATGGATTTTATTACAGGGTTACCTCGATCGCATTGCAAGTTTGACTCTATTTGGGTAATTGTTGATAGACTAACAAAATCAGCCCACTTCTTACCAATCAGGGCTACTTTTTTGGCTGAAGACTATGTAGGGCTCTATATTAGAGAGATTGTTATGCTACACGGTGTCCCAGTATCTATTATCTCTGATAGAGAAGCATAATTTACCCCCAATTTCTGGAAGTCCTTTCAGAAAAGATTAGGGACACAGGTTAATCTTAGTACTGGCTTTAACCCTCAGACAGATGGCCAGGCTAAGCACACAATTTTGACACTCAAAGATATGTTACGGGCGTGCGCGCTAGACTTCAAGGGAAGTTGGGATGACCACTTGCCTCTTATTGAGTTCGCATACAATAATAATTATCATTCCAGCATCAGGATGGCACCTTATGAGGCTTTGTATGGGAGAAAATGTAGATCCCCCATTGGATGGTTCGAGGTAGGTGAGTCAGGGTTAAGTAGACCCAACTTAGTCCAGCAAACAATGGAGAAAGTTAAGCTTATTCGGGAGAGGTTGCTAACAGCTTAAAGCCAACAGAAGTCATACTCAGATTTGCGACGGATGGGCTTAGAGTTTTGTGTCGATGACTGGATATTCTTAAAAGTCTCACATATGAAGGGTGTTATATGATTTGGCAAAAAGGGAAAGCTTAGTCCAAGATTCATTGGGAGATATTAGATCCTTTGGAGGGTAGGATGAGTGGCTTATGAGTTAGAATTGCCTTTGGGGCTAAAATCTGTTCATCCAGTTTTTCATGTATTGATGCTACGGAAGTGCATAAGAGACCCTTCTCGGGTTGTCCCAGTTGAGGATGTTTAGATCACAAAGGAGTTGTCCTAAGAGGAAACTCCAGTTGCCATTTTGGATCGACAGGTCCGTAAATTAAAGACCAAAGAGGTGGCTTCAATTAAAGTATTGTGAAGGAACAAGAATAGAGAAGAGGTGACCTGGGAAGCTAAGGATGACATGAGGTCTAAATATCCTCACTTGTTTCATACCCCAGGGTGATGACATATCAGTTTATATTAAGGCAGTAAGGTAAGATACCTATCTGATTTTTTTTATATATATACTATTGCTTATTATTATTGTGGTTGTCGTTGTATATTTGCTCGCATTGTTATGGTGGAGCTGTAGTGCTCAGCTATTTATGTCATCATGTGAGACGCCTAGGTTAAAAATTTTGCATTTCAGGTTCCTGGATAGTGACATTTACAAAGGATACACTACCTAAATTTTGGCAACTCCTAAGGACTGAACCACGTGACTCAGGTTTTTCATTCGAGGATGAATGTTTCTAAGGGGGGAAGGATGTAACATTCAGACTTATCAAAACGTCTAAAATTATTCGTATCTCCATGGAAAGACAAGGAGGGTGGGTAATAAATTAAGAATGATGTGGTATGTCCTATTTTAAGTGTTTAAGTGTTGCATCTCAAGTTTTGAAGTTAGGTAAGTGGAAAAATAAAAGTTGGCACAAGTTATCGTAAGTTCCTTTTTAAAGATTTCTCTAAAATTTGGGTCAAATGTCTCAGAGGTTTTCACCCAATCTATAAAGAGTTATGGGTCCCACGACCTATAGAATCGAAGGTCTACGAGTCTAGTTTCCAACGCATCAAACTGTTTGTTCATACGACTTCAGAATAGAGAGATATTTACGTTTTTGTGGGACTGCACAAGCATGCACTTGAGGTGGGGCCCTAGGTCGGTGGAACTTTACATATATCTTCTTCTTCGAACCTTTTCTTCATTTTTTAGCTAAGAACCAGAAAAATTAGAGAAACCCATTTCTAGGATCAACTAAAGTATAGATTTTCTTGACTTAAGTCCTTGACGAAAGTTGTTCTACGCATTGGGCTCATCATCGTGGTATAATTTGTTTTATCGATTTTGTAGAATATCACATTTTAGTGTTGGGACAACAAAAGTTTGGCTATATTTGAAGGTTTTGAGGCGTATTACGAACTTAGGATCCAGGTAAGATCCTTCTTTCATCGACTCTAGCTTTTATAAGCAGCAAATAGCAATTTGCGACAGAAATACATATCTTTTATCATATTGTCATGGTATCTTTTATTTTTGTGTGTTGATTATGGTCCTAGCTTGTTGTAGTATCGAGGGATTTATGAATACAAGTCGTTAGGCCACGTGAATTCAGCGAAAAAGGTATGTTAAGGTTATTCTCTTCTTATGGCATGTTTCCTTAAAGCTTAGGAGCAATGTAATTGAGTTGTTGTCGTTGTTATACTTGTAGCCATTATTGTTGATTATTGGTTGCTGAGTGGATATAATCCTCTCTTATCGGGATTCTTATTCAGTAGTAGCGTCTCTATGTTGGACACGACTTAAAGGCTATTTGTATAGGTTGCTTATAACTAAATTGCTCATTTTTAGCTATTGGATTGTTATTGTTGCCCTTTGGGCTATTGTGGTTAGCTGCAAGAATGTGATCTATGCCTAGAAGGGTTGTGTTCTGCCAACAGGGCTATATTAACGCCTAGAAGGGCTATGAGTTGCCTACAGGACTATATTAACGCCTAGAAGGGCTATGAGTTGCCTATGGGGCCATGTTATTGCCTAAGAGGGCTATGAGTTGCCTATATGTTATATTGATGCCTAAGAGAGTTATGTGCTGCCTACGGGGCTATACTATTGCTTAAGAGGGCTATGTGACTGTATATAGGGCTAGGGAACTACCGATAAGGGTATATAGACTGATTGGCACCTTCTGGGTTTGTGGGGGCTGGGTAGGTGGTCTTGTGTGGTGTTTATACTTGCCAAGCTTATGGGGGCTTGGTTAGGTTGTTTTTTTATTATTTTTGATAAGTTTAGATTTAGGAGCAGGTCAGTATGCTTATCTTATTCTTGATTTACTTATCGTATATTAGGATACCTGCTCATAGTCTATTGTCTTTTATACTCTGTACATTATTTTGTACTGACACCCCATTGCCTGAGGGCGCTGCATTCATGGATGCAGGTCGCAACAGACGACCCAGTAGACCTCTTCAGCAGCAGAATTGACTTCTATCCGATTGGCTAGCCCCTTTCCTCCGGAGCTACCAGAGTTGGGAGGTTTGTTAGCTTCTATTGTATATATTTTCATGGGTAGGCTGGGGCCTGTCCCGCCAATCTTTACTACTCTTAGAGGCTTGCAGACTAGTGTGTGGGGTTTATAGCTACGTTATGGCCATGCTGGCCTAGTTTGTTAGTTTGCTGAAGCTTGTTAGTTGTGTGATGCATTGTCTTGATATACCTGCTTTCAGTTTCGGTATAGAGATCATGGTGGCCTCAACGGCCCAATCAGGACTTCTGTGCTAGTTGGCTATTTCTTTAAATGAACTCTGGGGAGTAGCTGTTTCTTTTATGGATCTATTTACAGGGACCTTGCCGGCCGAGGGCTTAATTTTAAGCCGAGATATACTTATTTGTTTTCTTGACTGCGTGTGGCTGACATGCGCTAGTAGTAAATGGTTCAGCAGGGTCGAGTCGAGCTTGAGTTTTGGCATTAGGAACCAGTTGCACCATTTGAATCTAGGGCATGACAGGAATCACTTGAACCCTTACCTATAGTTTCTTGGTTTCATAGATCATTTAATTAGTTTCCTATTTTTTTTCTAAAATTAGGTGGCGACTCCTTTAAAACTTGTTTATTCTCAAAATTCTTTTAACATTGATTTAATTAATTATTTTTTGAGTTACCATGACGTTTCGCCCTATTTGAATAAAGTAGGGATGTGTAAACACTGTTAATGTCACGACCCAGAAGTACACCCTAGATGTAACATGGTGTACAAGACTCTGAGAGGCTTTACACAAGCCACTTAACATATCATAACATAAAGTAATTAAATAGAAAAAATATGGAAATTTAAATTATTTTCCATACAATCGAAGTCTTTTATAAAAGCAAAACGGAAGTCCATAACACTTGTCTCAAACCATCTAAAACATGAGCTTCTTTGGGACGCAACCCATACAATAGTCTAAACATGAAATGAAAGAACATAAAGGAAATGGTGGCTATATCCTTGAATGCTATGAGGACTCACCAATCTTCAACTCCTTGCTCTACTAGGAACCTAGCCACGGGGATGAAACTCAATATCGCCGGACCCTACATTGGATAAGAATGTAGGCAAGAGTATGCATTAGTACAATCAAATACTAAATATAGCTAGCATAGTCATCAACAAGAGCATAACATAAGCATTAGTCAACATAAGACATAAGCTATAAACATAAGAAATACATCATGTTCATAAGCATAGTAAATCCTTAGATCTTCATAACATAAAAGAACTATTTCTTAAGTAACCTCAAAGCATACTTGTGCAATTCATGGATAAGACCCCATAATCTTACTGATACTAAGTACAACTTTAGGGCATCATACATAAATGATTACAATTTATCATTTCTAGGCTACCAAGGAATAGCACCATACTAGGCTAGACCAAGCTACCATGGAAAGCATACTATCATACAAGTCCAAGCTATACAATGAAGGTATTATTGCTCCATCCTAGCTACCAATGAAATGGTTTGGCCTAACCAAATCATGCAAGTATTCTATGATACTAGTTCAAGCTAACCTTAGAAAGGGTATGATTTCTCAATCCAAGGCTACCATGAGATCTCCTACTCCAGCTACTATGGAATGGTCTTGTCTTACCAAGTCAAGTTATTCATGAAGGAATTTGATAACACAACTTCAAGCTAACATAACCAAACATGCTTTGATTCATTTTAGGTGAGCAAGTCTTTCAACCTATAATCATTCTATGTGAGATAACCTTTCATATCATATCATATTCATGCATAAGTGTGTATATGAGGCTAGCCTTTCAACAACACTACAACAACATCATAATCATAGACATTTCACTCTCAAAGCCTTAGCATACATAATTCATCATATTAACTTTACTTTCAAAGACCTAATAATCAACATTCATCACTACAAGCCTTACTATCTAAGCTTTACTTCTTACAATCATCATACACACCTAGATCACAAGACAGTCTAGTCACATGCTTCATTCTTAAGCAATTCTAGTCATATAATCATAGAGGCTAAATCTCAAGCATTACTAATCAAGATCCATCATATATATTTTAATCTAATTCAATTCATGTCTACATGCTTCTACTCTCAAGCAATTACTACACATATCATCAACCCTAGAAGATCATCTCTAAATCCTCAATTTCCCTTCTTAAGACATAAACCCACATCACTTCAATTTCATCAATTATACTAGGGTTAGGCATAAAAAACATGTAATTTATTCATAATAACATGATTCACTACTAATTCTATCATAAACAATCAATATCCACTCAATTGGATCAACATACATCATAACCCACAACATTGAAGAAATTGTAACTTGAATTGGAAAATTCTTCATCAAATTGAGGGAATTCTAGGGGGCTCCATGGATGGAAGAATACATGGATGAATAAGCTATCATACCTTGGATACAAATCTCTCACAAAGCATGGAATATTGGAGGAATTTGACCTAGCTTGACCCTTCTTCTTCTTCTTTCTAGAGAAAGGATATTTGGGAGAGAATTGGGTTTTTTTTTGTGAGTTGAAATAACGACTAGGATCAAAGAATTGAGGGGTCTAAAGTCTTTATATAAATGGCCTAGATTAGGGTAAAATGACACCTCTTAATCCCACTTAAAATCGAAAAACCCCTAAGTAACCCTTAACCCCAAGACTACCTTCACTGCCCCCAACCCATGAGACCACGCTGATGGGTCGTGGGTGGACCCACGGCCCGTGCTGGTCAAGCGTGGGTGGGGTTCTAGGAGTTGGCAAATGGGGCTTGGGACCTACGACCCCATCCATGAGGTGTGGGTCCTGCCCGTGGACACTACCTTAGGCAGATTTCAAGGAGGGCTAACCCACGCTGCCCACCGAAGAGGTGTGGGTCCATCCACGGGGCGTAGGTGGCCTCGTGGGTGGCACTTAGACTTCCAAATCATGTTAAACTTCCCTATCGAGGCTACGGAGTGTTACAATTAATAAAAAAAAAATTAAATAGTATATTCTTCTAATTTTTACTAAAAATATGATAAATAGTGTAGACACGTGATTCTTGAATCTCTTCGAATTTCAACCAAATTTTTAGGTTGGAATGTCTATTTTAAATCTAATCTTTATTTTAATTTTTGTAACACTTTGAAAATTTCTAAGTTAAAACACAAACTATTTTTCATATGCATGCGTATAATGACTTATCTGGTGCTTCTGAATTGAAATGAATTAAGATTATAAGAATCTCTAGCACAAAGTTGAGCTGAAAGTTTCATTATCAATTAAGTTTCGATATAAGATTTTATTTGGGTAAAATTTAAATGATTTAGGTGGTCCATAACTATCGTATTAAAGATCTGTGATTTTCTTTTCAATGCCACCAAGTTTGTGTCAATCAGAGTTCAGAGTAAAGAGTTATAATCATTTTACTAACGTGATGCGGTGGAGTAACATCTTAACCGATGGAAAAAAAAAAACTAAAATAGATTGTTTTTATCTTTATATCCCTAGAAAAACCTAAACAAATTACTTAACTCTTAGCTTAATTCGCCCTTCTCCTCTCTTTCAAACCCAAGGCAAAACTCTAAGGAAAATCAAAGCATATAACTTACAAGCAATGTTCTTTCACATCTTTTTTAAGATTCTTCTTCAATATAAGTCTTTCTTCAAGGATATCAATCATTCCAAGTCAAATTCCTTCATATAATCATGAATTATTAATAAAAATTAATTCAAGAATCTCAAGAAATGATTTCTTATTGTTCTTCTTCAAGTTTAGTGACGATGCACAATTATCAATATACTAATTAATCATAATAATTACTTTCACATTAGTTTTACTGTTAGTCTATAGCAATAAAATCTAAATTTTTCTCCACCAAAAAGTCTATCCACCAAAAGTTGTTGCAAGCTTGAAATATCTTTCTCTCGGTGTTGGAGCATAAATTTCATCTAGTGAGATTATTTTCAGCAAATACATCACTCAACTCATGCATCTTCAATTCTGCAAGATCAATCTGAATGCCAACGTCTCTCGTCAGCCTAGAATTCCTGGATCACCTTAAAAGTTCAATCATATTATAGAATTGTGTATGTATCCACTTATCTCTAGTCTCCTCTGACACCTTGAGATCTTTCCTCAATTTTTGAATTTCACCCTCTAAAGCCTTAATGTTGTCTCTAATAGACTATTTCTAGGCACGACCCTCACTCGAATCCAGGAATGCACATATGTCATGGAATGTTAATTTTGTATATGCCACCTCCTCATCACTTCTTTTGTTCAACTTGTAATGAGCTAGCATGGAAGTCAGGGTGTGGACAAAGTATAAAGTTCATTTCATGTTGGTACGTGTTTTCAGCATCTGAAGATGTAGTATCTCGCCAATGTCCACAGGGTTGTCGTCCAATATAGCATACATAAGGAACAAACGATCCTATATAATATCAATCTTATGAGTAGCCGACATCCAACGGTTGATAATCCAGTTGAGCAAAGCCCTGGCCTTTTGGTTCATGACCGCCTTGGGCAAGGCTGCATGGTCAATTAATTCTTAACTCAATGTGTGTCGCTTGGGTTATCACAAAGAACCTCTAGCATACATGGCAGATTCGGATGTCGCTCCTTGCGCCAATAATCAGACATAAGTTGTGGAGGAGCTTAGCAGTGCATGTTGATCACTTGAGCTGAGATATCCACTTCAATACCCCCTAAGCCAGACAATGTTGCCCTGGGTATAATCCCAATTAGAGTACAGTTCTCTAATGAGGGTAAGGTTTCCCTTGCCCTTAGGTCCCTTAGCAAAGCTCATTCAACCTGTTTTCTCAATTTCTACCATGATCTCTGGGCAGGATTTGTTCGTGGCATCAATATGAAGAGGTTTCTCAAGCAATTGTAAATTAACTTGTTTTTACCGGATAGAATTCCATAGCTTCCAGGCATTCTCACTCACAAATTTATCCTCCCACTCAGCTCGTTCGGCTTAGACAGTTGGCTGCCCAACATCCTTGGGTGGTGGAATAGGCCTATCATCATCATCGGATGACTTGGCATCAGACTCCGGCTCTGTTGTCTTATTGGCTTGGTCCTTTCCTTTAACTTCAGTGGTCTTTCGCTTCTTAGCCGGAGGTGGCTTGGACGGTCTAGATGATTGTTTATGTTGTAGTCTGACCAGTGTCTGCGCGGATGGCATGCTAGCATTACCATCTCTGCCTCCATGAGTGCGTGTTGGCTTGTTAGAGACAATCATATCGTGAGAGAAAGAGAGAAAGCTCTGGCAAAGCTCTGAAACTTCCTGAACAAGTTGACTTTCTTCTATGTTGTAGTTTGACCAGTGTCTGCGCGGATGGCATGCTAGCATTACCATCTCTGCCTCCATGAGTGCGTGTTGGCTTGTTAGAGACAATCATATCGTGAGAGAAAGAGAGAAAGCTCTGGCAAAGCTCTGAAACTTCCTGAACAAGTTGACTTTCTTCTTCAAGTTAGGGTTCTTCTTCAAGATAAATTGTTAAATTGTTTTAAAGTTAAAGGGGTATTTTAAAGTTAAAATAGATATTTTAAAGTTCAATTGTTTTTAATTATAATAAAATGACATTCTTTTTTGGAACGAACTAAAAAGAAAGAATGCCAAATAAAATGAAAAGAATTCATCAAAACGAGTCCAACAATATGACGAGTCCAACAATACCCATATTGATAGGATTTGAAACTAGGGATAAAATAGTCCAAAAATCACTTCAAAAATTGAAAGGGTAAAATCAGATTTTTAGTTGAAAATCAAGTTCTACAAATTAAGAGGAGTTTGTGGTTGAAAAACTCATTAAAACAAGCAAGAGTCGAGCTCCAAATCAAGAAATTACTCAATTTTCAATTTGGGGATAAAAGCCCCAAAACCCATAATTGAAATCTCAATTTTTAAATGTTTTGAAAGAAGAAATTCGAAGAAAAAATGATATAAAATTAATAAAGGGACTTATCCACACAAGTTTTTCTCAAAAAAAATATTTTCAAAGTCTCCCTCCTAAGTAGAGCTGTCAAAATGGGCTTAGCTAGTTAGGCCGACCCAACCAACCCTTGAATTAAGTGGGGTTGGGCTTAATTTTTTTCAGCCCCATTTAGAAACGAGACTTTTAAGCCCATCCTCATTTATCTCGCTAGCCTCGTAGGCCAGCTCGTGTGCTATGAATTTTAAAAATATTTATTATATATATATATATTTTTTTTTTTAAATAGTGTTTTGTTTTTAAGATTTTGTCAATAAATATTTAAAAAATAAAAAATCAAGTCTAACTCCTTTGCCAATCTTTTACACTCTAAGATCATTAACACACTAAATCTTTTATTAGTCCAAACTCATTCTGTTGACCGCATTGACTGCTGTGAACATCAACAAAATTAATTATCTAACATATTAAAGTCTCCGAACGGCACATTACATAATTGACTATCTCTTGCTTTTACCTTTTAAAAACAATCAATAATAAAATACCACCTTCATATTAAATATAAAAAAAATTAATGCATATATTTTTATAATATTTCCTTTTTCATGATAATCGAAAACAAAGTTTTATCTAAAATGATTATATATTTGTGTGGTTTTCAATCAGTCAAGTTAAATCTACTAAAAATAAAATAAATATCAAATTTAAAATAGATATTTAAAGCTAAAAAAATGAGTTATTAAAACCGGCGAAAAGTAAAAAATCGTGTGTCTAAACTATAATATTCACATTAAATTAATGTTGAAAATCTAAATTTCACAATTATTATATTACATACCTAATTTTAATATTGATAAAAAGAAATAATTTTTTTTGTTAAAATATATAATTAAATAAAAAAATAAATTAAACATGAAAAATAGTAGTATCAGAGCCTCTTTAAAGTGATATTAAAGATATTGTGCTTTGATATCACTTATAAATATTTTATTACTTAGAAAAAAATATTTATTAGAATTTTTCTAAGTTTTTATGTGGAAGTTTCGTCAATAACTTAAGAAAAAATAATAAATGGTGTAGACACATGGATTTTGACTCTTCCCAAGTTTCTACCAATTTTAGATGAAATATTTATTTATAAACATAATCTTTATTTTAAGTTTTATTTCAGTTCATTTTTTTCTCATTGTAAATATGATCTCAATAAGTTTCAAAAACATATTTCATTGGAAAGGAGAATATTCCGCTCTTTCCCCCCAAATAATTTAATCTTATCCAAATTTTATAAACGCATTTAAATTAGAAAGATTATGCTCAAAAAATAGATCACACTTCACCATAAACCTAGTCTATAAAATCAAAAGAAGAGATTCTAATCCAAGAGAGGAGCCATTGTAAAAATAGGAAAATTTTTATAATAAAGTTTACTTAAATTGTCGAATTTAAGTTTGAAAAATTATCAAAATATCTCTAAATTATGTGCGAAAATTTTTAATTTATCAAAATTTCTCTAAATTATACCTCTAATATATATAAGGAAGAAAGATTTAATTTAATTGACTCAATTTTTGCAACTGTTAGTCTTTTAATTGACCCAACAATAGCTTAAGAATAAGCTTATTTCGCAGCCTATTTTTATACTCCTTCCTCCACATTTCTCTCTTTGCTTTCGCAGGAGAGATGTTTTGGTTTTATCTTCATTTTTGACTAACTCTAACATTCATCTCTCACAAATTCAAATTTTGCTAAACCGTTTCAAGTAAATTTCATCTCCCCATGACGTGTTACAGTGGATTTTCTACCTTTATGTTCCAAAAAAGTATCAAATCCTTATTATTCAATTGAGGCTGTCTATTTTGGTTAGATTTTTCAAAAATAAAAGTTCTCTATGGTTATGTTGTCCGAAATTCAAAACCTTGACTCATTTTTTATATATATCAGCATTTAACATTCACTTGAAAGCATGTTTTTAATTGATTTCCACAACAAACCTCATTCTAAAGATATTATTTCAAATCATTATTTAGCAGCCACATCCTAACTCTTAATTGACAAAAAAATTGTTCTCATCTTTTTACCGAAATATGGATTTAAAGGTGATCGAATCCATAGTCGTTGACGTTCGAGGGTATATTCGAGATCTCCAAACTCTGTTTATGCCCTGCAACATGTGATTTTTGCCTCTTTTTCTCTGTTTTTGTCTTTGTAAAAAAACGTTTTGTGTGCTCTAAGACAATGACATAAAGGATGTTTGGATTGACTTAAAAGTTGGTCAAACCTACTTGTCAGTTAATTTTGACATATGGAAGTATTTGGCAAATATAAAAAACAACTTAAAATAAGTAAAAAAAAATGACTTAAAATAAGTTAGGAAGTGTTTGACAAAGTCAGAAATGACTTAAAATAAGTTTTAAATGACTTAAAATAAGTCAAAAACCATAAGTAAGTATCCCCCTACATAAAATAAGTCAAAAATCATAAGTAAGTATCCCCCTACATTTTATTTTTTGATTTAATAGTCATTTCAGTTTGACTTTTTATTTTTGACTTAAAAACTACCTTTTTAAGTCAATCCAAATGGGATCTTAGTTTAGCTATGATAAAAGTAATTTTAAAAAAATGCATTTGTATTTTTGTTCGAGATCTGAAGTCATTTTCCGTTGTGTTTTAGACATTATGTACTAAAGAACGGATTTGTTTAAGTCCAAATGCGACAGTTTTTGCTCCAAGTTGATGATCACTTTGGTATGTATGTATATTCATATGTAGAAAACATGTTTAAAGGATATAATGCTTGTTTTTCAGAAAATATTTTTCTTCGTACGAAACACACCCCTAATGTTAACCCTGATCCTTAAATTATTCAAGTGACTAATATCACAACATGATGACCACTTAATTTTAATATCTTGTCAAGATAGTATCTCTATTAACTTAAACTAGACATAGTATTTTAAAGCAAAATAACCAAATTAATCTCTTTTTTTTAATGAAAACAAATATGATCAATCAATTAATTTAGGAGATACATCACTCCTTAAACCGAGCCTAAAATAAAGCCTTTAATTATTAACCTACGTAATTCTCTCCATAATTTTTGTCTTCACGCCAAATCAGCTCACTCTCTCTCCTAAATTTTTACTCCATTCTCTCTCTAATTTCTCCCTCATACGATCTTCTTATGTTAAAGCAAAGTTTGCTTATACTAATTTTTTTTTTTTTTGGAAGGATTTGGATATTTTGAATTTTTTTGAATTATGTGATACTGCAGGTACTCCAAAGTTGTTATACACATGGCTTCCTCCTTAATTTATGTACATTTCTATTTACATTCAATTAATTATATATATATGTGGTTAACATGTATCCGAGATACTAATTGTGGTAGGATTGATAATATTACAAACTAATGGAAAGAGAGGTAATTAGATCCTAAATTAGTGAAATTTGTGTTATTTACCCATTAATTTAATCACTCATGATTTGGACATAGTGAAAATAATAAATGTAAAATAACATCATTACATATAATTACAAATATTTTCTTTTATTAAATATAATATAACCAAACCAAAAAATTAAAAATTTATTATAGAAAAGGAAGACTAAAAAGAGATTAAAAAAAGGATTAGTAATAGTTTCATGGAGGATATAAACTAAGGAATAAACGTGCAAATGAATTTGTTGGCAAATAAAATAATTTGTAGGTTAGAGTGTATATATGGGTTGTGGAAATGAAAGACAATAATTACCTTAGAGGATAGAGAATGAAAATTTTGATTTTTCTTTTGGTTAAATGATGAAAGATATTTTAGATATATGAAAATAGTAAACTACTCATCGGCCCTTAAAAAACATGTGAAGTTACCTTAATAGCCCCCAAAAAGTTGGATTTGTATCAAATTATTTCGATTTGGTTTGGGCTCGGTTTGATTTTTTTTCCTTCTAGTATATCAAATCAAATAGGTTGGATTTCTTTTTACGTAAAGTACAGAAATCTCAACAATTTGGGCACTAATTACATCATTTTTTGAAAGTTTCTCAAATTACAATAATTCTAAATTTTCAAAACTCGCGTCCACATTGCTTCTTCGCCGATACATAGCAAAATATACATCAATGATGCATTAGATACATAGCTATAAATCAGATTCATACTTATTTAGGTTTAAAACAATTGAGATTATTATCTACAATAACATTTGCACCAGATACATTGTATATAAATAAAGTTGTAATGTATTTTATAGAGGTGAAGTGATGTATCCGAATGTTAAGAGAGAGAGAAGGAAAAAGAACTTTTTTGTAATTAATTCAAATGGTATGGATTTTTAAAGATTATGTTATATTAAGTCACGCCTATGCCAAATATCTCTATCCATCTAATTTAGCTTGATGATTTGACTTGTACACGCCTATGTCCAGTGGCGAAGCTAGAAATTTTATCAAGGGTATCCAAGAATAATGATGTGTGACTGTCAAAAAAAACATTGTGTTATCTAGGGTTTGAACCCAAAAATTATAGATTCAACTGAACACCTATTATCACTACGCCAAAGACATAACATTTGTCAAGGATATCCAACTTTAAATATATAAGCTTTAAATATAAAATTTGATTTATATATATAATATAATTTTTCAACGAAAGGTGTCCCATAGCTCTGGCCCTACCTATGTCAAATATCTCTATCTATAATGAAAATTCTAATAAGTCGTATATTGGAAAAGGAGCAGCTATTCAACGTAACTAATATGACAGGCTTTTTGGACCTAAACAAGGAATTTCGTTTACCTAACTACAGTAAATTAAAGGGAAAGTATTCTTTGATTATCTATTTTAGGGTCACATAACTTGAAAGCATAACTTGTAACTTGTTACAATTAAAGTTGTTATCGTATAGTATAACGTTTTCTATAGAATTTTGTCATAATTTTTTCATTTTCAATCTGTTTAATAACGTTTTCTAGTTGGGGGTTTACTGGATAACTTTTCTACCTTCCAAGATAGTAATAAAGTATGTGTACACTCTAGATTACACTTATAAAATTATACTGAGTATATTATTATATCGTGTAAAAATGAAGAGAACCTTAATGCTAATGAGTCTGTTGAATAAATGGTTGATGTATAGAGAAGTTCATTAGAATTTGATTCTTCTTGTACAAAAGTAATTATATCGATTGAGTTAACTACACAATGCAAGTAAACATATGGTGCATTTTCAATTTGTCCATCTCCTTTTTATACAAAGAATAAATTTTTTTGAAGCCAATGAACATGAACCAACAATGTCTCATCATATAAAAATAATACGAGTCTTGACAAGTCTTTTTATGATTTTGTAGAGCATGTAGAATTCGAAGAAACCTTTCTTTCGCTTCATGAATAGTCAGTCTTTTTTGAGTTCTCCTTTCAATTCATCGTGCTCCATCAATTTAGGTTTATCTTATACGAATATGATGATCTCCTTCAAAAAATGTTTTTTGATTAGACTAATATGGTCAATCATGTCCATATCACCATATATGCTTTGTGCATTGAAGAGTTCCACAAAAGTACTTGAATCGTTAAATATATTATGTACCAATATTAGATGAACATAGAAATAAATGTGATGAAAGTTTAATCATAACAAATTTATATATAATTATTTATGAAATTTCACAAATGGCATTCGATAAACTTAGTTTCATCCTTATTCAGAGATTCGATTTGGGCTTGACCCCCAAATTATGAGATTTTCTGTGTGAATTGGCATAGTTGATATGTGTTAGATTAAGAAAAACAAACTAGACCTAGAATGTAAAAATAAGTAGATGTTTCTAATTATAATTACTTCAAATTTATAAGGATTTTTATAGGATGTTACTTAATTGCTCGTATTATTATCTATTACCATTCCAATTATTAAATTCTTCCTAACTGCGAGTTAACAAGACTGCAAGTAAGGAAAATATTTATTCGTATTCGATGTTTGAACCAAACTATATCAACATATCATACAACGATTAAGTGACAAAACGAACCAAGAATATTTAGACCATGAATCGGAACTAGAAGAAAACTTTTTTTTTTCTCTCTCTTTATAGATAGACAGATTTTCTCAAATTCATTTTGAGGATAAATTTAGGTTTATATTCAATGACATTTGAGTGTGTATAAGAATATGATTTTTGATTAGACTAATATGATCAGTCTTGTCCTTATTTTGTACATTGAAGAAAAGTTTTGAAGTCTTGAAATTTTTGGGCAAGATAATTTCCACCAAATTAGTAAAGGCAAATCTAGATTGATTCGACCAATTTTTAAAGTTCTTACCATTGAATTCGTTTTAAAATTACGAGTTCAGACCTACCATTATTGCAATATTAATAATTTGTACACATAAATTCATATTTCGCGTCGAAAATACTGAGTTACTGAGTTCAGATGAATCGACCCTGCAAATTAAGTTTAAGGAGTTCTAAAAAGTTAACATTTACAGGTTGAATGTTAATTTATGTGTTAAAATTTTAAGTAAATTAAGAAATAGAATTACACTTAGGTCCTAGAATATGTAAACAGTTTGTATTTCTTATTAGCAGCCAAGAAAAATAAAAAAATATTGAGCAAATACCTTATTGCCCAATTACACCTATATCTTGATCAGGAAGAGCACTTATCATGCGCGAAGGAAAGAGCCTTCACCACTTGAGTCGTATACAAAGAACTCACTAGAGCAGTTTTTATTTTATTTTATGATGGAGTCATAACTTATCTAAATTGATAGTCAGTACGGGGCCTCAAGTCTCAACACCTATAAATATATGGTGCTATTCAAATCATCATTACTCTAGATGGTGAAAATGTTATCAACTATCTTTGTCGCGTTTATTTGAGATTTAATAGTAAACTTGGTCCAAGTAGTATGAGTTTTAATTACTAGGAAAGAAACGAAAATTTAATATTGATTTACCAGATAATAATATTATACAACAAAAAAATAAATTAAAAGTTATAATTACCTCTCCAATAGACTAATCCAAGACCCCATGAATCTTATTTTCAACAAAGATTTTGAAATAGTGTTATATTCTGTCAAAGTTGAAGTATTATTCTGTGGCTATATTGTGATTAGACTATTTTAGGTAACATAAACAGTTTCTTATGATTCCTCTTTTCCTTTCTGAAAAAATAATAGTGAGCCAAAAAGCATTATGAAAATGACTTATACATAATAATACAAGCATCACTTCTTTGGAGGAGAAATTTGTGTGTTAATTTGTAGAATTTGTTGTCAAATCTACCAAAAAAAAAAAAAAGGAAGAAAAGGAATTTTATTCAAAGATCAAATGTCATGTTGATAGTAAGTTTTTGTTCTTGAAATTCTAAGGAACATGATTCTTCAATAGTAGTTACCTAATATTTGGGAGAAATTTTTTTTGCCAAACTTATATTTCAAGTGGCATTCGATACCTGCTTTGACACTCGACTAATTCAAATTAATGCTGTGAAATTCCACTTTGGGAGATTAAAGAACTTTTCTACCAAAGGCGACTCTAATCCACTTTGATTCTTACTAATACATGCATTAACTTATGGAAAAATTGCCCCATATATCTGTTTAAGGCTTAATATTACAATCTTTAGATGTACTTTTTTTTATATTACTACTTATAACAGTTTAATTACAAGTATTAACAAATTAGTTTTAATTTATAATTTAATTTATTTTATTTAATTAATTAGTTATTATTTTTATAATTACATTATAATTAATAAGTAAGAGAAATAACATTAATATTAGAGAATCAATTGTCATTATCTCTTACACCATTTTAGGGATTTTTTTTCCAGATTTCACACAGCAAACCCCCCACCCCCACGTTTCTCTTTTACAGAAAACTAACTTTTTCTCTCTCACCATCTTCAACGTTCGTCTTCTTCATTCAAAAAGAAAATCAGTAGAACTCTTCCACATTTATATGATTTAATGGTGGGATGAGATCTATACACGAAGAATATGGAGAAAGCAATTGATAAACTTGCCACAATTATACCATTGTTTTTAGCTAACACATGATTTTATGGTAAAAGACTCGACCTCTATTCCAATAAACTACCTGCATATGTTGACAAGTCTCAATCCAAGCTCAAAGTTGTATTTATAAAGAATGTGCCTCAACAAGATCCAAACTCAAAGTATGTATTCATATCTTATTGTGTTTTGTTCATAATAAATAATTTTCTTCTCAATTTTTTTCTTCAATGTTATTTCAGCGATTGTGGACTACTATACGCATGTCTCTTTGCTAACTATATTAGCAATGGAGTTTTTGATGTGGGTCTCATTCACATTGATGCAAAGTACCACCGTAAAAGATACTCCACAATCATGTGGTAGTATGGAAGAAGCAAGAACGTTGATGGCACAATTAGTGAGAGTGAAGTAATTGGAATGGTTGCTAGCAAATTTGGTGGATCCCGCATAGCAAAAGAACATGCTTTCGGATACTACCAATTATCCTACACCAAGACCAAGAAAATGAACTTTGAAATACTTGTTTGTAGTTTAGACTTTTAATTATTACATGTTTTGATTTTGAATGGTGTATATTTCTTTTGCTATAGTTTTAGACAACAATATATTATATGCATTGTTTTACATTGTCAGATTTATACCAGTTGGATACCAATTTCATACAATTTTTAATTTTAGTCTTTGTTTTAAAATTTCAAGTTGGATACCAAGTGACTTGTTTTAGATTGTCTAATTTGGTTGAAATATAAATTGCATTTTATTTTATTTTTCATTTTTCAATGGAATATCTATTGGATACCAATTGGATACAACATTAACTTGTTTTAGGTTGTCTAATTTGGTTGACATCTCAATTACATGTTGGTTTTTCAATTTTTCCAATGAGATATCAGTTGGATACCAAATGTATACCAGTTGGATACAACATTAACTTGTTTTAGGCTGCCTAATTTAGTTGAAATATCAATTACATGTTGGTTTTTTAATTTTTACAATGAAATATCAGTTGGATACCAAATTTATACCAATTGGATACAAAATTAACTTGTTTTAGGTTGACTAATTCAGTTGAAATCTCAATTACATGTTGTTTTTTTCAATTTTTCCAATAGAATATCAGTTTGATACCAAATGTATACCAATTGGGTACAAAATTAACTAGTTTTAGGCTTGACTAATTTAGTTGAAATCTCAATTACGTGTTTTTTCAATTTTTCCAATTGGATATCAGTTAGATACCAAATGTATACCAGTTGGTACAACATCAACTAGTTTTAGGTTGACTAATTCGGTAGAAATCTCAATTACATGTTATTTTTCAATTTTTTCAATGAGATATCAGTTCATACCAAATGTACAATTTGGATACATCATTAACTAGTTTTAGGTTGACTATTTCAGTTGAAATCTCAATTAGATGTTGTTTTTTCAATTTTACCATTGGACATCAGTTTGATACCAAATGTATATCAATTTCATACTAAACTTTGACTTAATTTTTTCAGTTGATATCAATTGCATACCAGCATTATTTAATTTTTTACTATACATTTAAAAACACTGAATACACAAATGATTAATTAGTACACATAATAAATGTTCTGAATATAAAAGTCATTAACTTAAAAGATAAAATAAATCAAAGCATGTGGTTGTCACAATAAAACAACCAAATCAAAATAAAAATAAATCATGTCTTTTTTTTCTGCAGGGTAATTTGAACATGTCTTCCTGTTGTGTCCCCCCGACGACATGTATTGCACGTAACCTTAAACCTCTTGAATTTCAAACCAGCAAACCTTTTCTAGCATTCAAGTTGTGGTCTCCCTACAATCTTTTTGAGCCAGTGACAATAATTTATGCTCCGACACCTTTTGAATTGCATATTTTTCTGTTCCATCATAAATTATTGTGTCGGTATTACAAGATACAAAAGTACATGTTACTTTTATGCATATGTTATATCAGTATACAAATTTCATACCATTTTTATGCATACTTTCTATACCTATTTCATGCCAAAAGTAAACGCTGATTCATACAATATTCATGCCAAAAAGAATACAAAATCATACAATTTATAACTAGTAATTGTCTTTTATTAAATAAATAGTATACCAATTTCATTCTACTATTATGCACAATTTCATATCAATATAATGTCAAAAATAAAAATTGAATCATACCAGATTTGTGCCATAAAAACTATAAATTTCCATACAAATTTGATTTTACTATTATACCAATTTCATACAAAATTTAAGTCAATTTTTATACCGAAAATTCACCCCAAAAAATCAATAATGGTTCATACAAACAAATAAACAAATTTAGTTATAGACATTTTTAATCAGTATTCATTCACAAATTAGTAGTGTACAAATTACCGATTGTCGTACATGCCTAGTATTAGTAGTATACAAATTCCAAAAAACAAATCTCTAATTTTTTTAACCAGAAACATACATTCAGACAGTATACCAAACTTCATACCCTAAAACAGATTTCATAAAAAACTAACGTTTCACATTTCATACCAATTTAATACACATTTCATACAAATAATCATACTTCTTACTCATATTCTTTAGACAATACTGAATAATTTTTCATACCATTTAGTTCAATCTTCTCACACAAATTTATACACAATCATCAATATTTATTCATAGTAATATCATTTTAAAACAATCTACAATAATTCACAGCATAACAAACATTATATAAAAATAACTCACATTTCATACCAAATTAATACACTTTTCATACAAAACTTCATGCTTCTTACTAATATTTTTTACACAATAGTGAATCCCCTTTCGTACCAATTTCATTCCATTGACACTACCAAATTCATTCCTACCTATACATTTTATTTATATTTTCATAAAACAAAAACAGTATTCCATATTATAATTTTAATCTGCATATCGAATTTCATACTTTAATCTCATTACTATCAAATTGACTAAAGAAATACCCGTTTCATAACTATGTTACAACAAATTTCATACTTTTTTTCCACAAATTTCATAACTTTACAACAATAAAACTACTACTCATTCATATATTAAGTCAATTTCGCACTAATGCCTGGTTTTTACAGTATACAAAATAACAAAAAAAAAAAAAAAACACGTACCAACAAAATCAATAACTACAGTTTCAAAAAAGTTATTACTTATTATCAACAAAATACGTTGTTTATACAAATAACATCACAACTTAAATCTACTGACGATTTACAAAAATAAAATCACAAAAATGTGATTTATAGTTTCATTGCTCAATTTTTTTTTTTCATTTCACTGAAATACAAATACAAAAAATAAACCATAAAAAATATTAACCTGAAGGATCCCATCTTCCACCATGTTTAATTAATATAAATAAGTATTTATCCATTACAACAAAATCAAGATTTTTCAAACAAAAAAAAGACTTGAATTAATCGTCAGTGACAAGATTTCTGGAAAAAAAAATCGAAGAGAGAGAAACGTGAAAGAAAATAGATAAAATCAGAATTTTTAATTAATTTTAACAAATTAGAGTGAAATAAGGAAACTAAATATTCTTAATTAGTTTGAATTTCCTTAATTTATGTTAATTAGTAATTATCTTCAATCAATTCAAATTTAATTAACAAACATATTTCTGTTTTTTTACCTTTTTTTCTTCAGAAACGAATTATTTTATTTTTTTATCTTTTTATCTTTTTCAAAACAAATTTTTACAATTATCAAAAAAACTTTTTTTTTAGAAAACTGTTACAACCTGAAATTTTTTATTGTGACAATTTGAAAGTTTAATTCTACTGCTATAACTTGAAAATATTAGTCTAATATATGTCATATATGAAATTTTCACTTAACCTATCTACTATTATCTTCATATAATCTAAAAATGAAAAAAGATTCAAAAATGCCCTTAACGTATTAGAATTGGTTCGGAAATGCCCTCCTTCCACCTTTTGAATGAATATGAAAAAATCACATATTATTTTCGTTGTGCTGAAATTTGATCAGACAAAAGGTACTGGATGTTTCAGGCAAGAACAATCAAAACTCGTGAACCTTAGGTTAATAGCTCAATGCTCTATCAACTGAGCTATTTACAAATGAAACGATGTACGTAATA
Source organism: Solanum pinnatisectum (assembly GCA_035578085.1). NCBI lineage: Eukaryota > Viridiplantae > Streptophyta > Magnoliopsida > Solanales > Solanaceae > Solanum > Solanum pinnatisectum. Next base: position 6,776,837 of record CM069086.1, on the reverse strand, counting down.
AATAAGGATTGATACTGAAAAGAGACCAACTCCCCTACTTCTCATCAAACTTATGGAGCGCTACTTTGTATGAGGCTCGTAAGAACTTAATGGCCAAGCTCGAAAACTATAGGCAAACACAGGAGCAGCAAAGTTCTGAGCTCAACAAGATGAACGGGCTCGTATAGTTACAAACATGCCATCACTTGTCAACCAAGCAATAACCATTGATTGAATCCCAGAGCTATTGCATTATTCAATATTTAAAAGTTATCATACAGTCTCAAATCCAGCAAGTTCAATCAAAACATGATAGATGACAGTTTTCTTAACCTATAACACAGTTAACCTCTTATTAGATAAAGGGAAGAGAGTATTTTCCATATGGCTGAGTGATCAAGCATTTCGTCGAGAAAGATGATTATATAATGATTAATTTAAGCAGCTGCTTGAGGCTTTTCAGATTCCTGCTGTTGTTTCCACTGCTCTGGAGTGAGCGCTTTTGTAATAGAGAGAGCGTGGATTTCCTTCATCTCCTCCGCCAGTGCACCATTAACCATTCTGTGCCTCTCAAGCAATCTTTTGCCTTCAAATTGTTCTGTCACGATGACAATCGAGAACTTTGCACCACATCTGAGAAAAAGTACAAGTCTAACGTAAGAAAAGAGATCCTAAAAGAATGGAACCTCAACTCCATGCATAAGAACTTACCCCCCAGACATATCAATCACTTCCTGCGTAAAAAAAAGGAAGTCAAAATAAATGGTTAGGTACTTTTACTATGCAAACATAATGGAATAAATAAAATATGAAGGTTTTTCAGTGTTTGGTAGAAAAATTTGAACATAATAAGTAATGAAGTAGTGCTTTTGATTCTCAAATGATCGCCAAGATGGTGGATGAAATCATCAAAAAGAATAATTAATCAACACACTCATTTGACCTATGGAATTTTAAAAGCAAAGCACTAATGCTGGTGACATTTTTGTTCCAAGTGATGGCCTTGAAATGCATAAGTTGGGTTAGAAGCAATTTTGCCTTCCAATGTGCATAATTAAACCCTACCTCAGATGTGTGTTGTTTTTTATGAGTGCACAAATCTAGCCTTATCCCAAAAAAAAAGTGTGCACACCTAAATCAAACCCAGGAACTTCCTCATCCAACGTAATCTTCAATTAAACATTGACTCGGAAACTTCTCCAGAACTCCAAGTATCTCAACCCTCAGTAATAGGAGGTACAACCAAAAACATCAAATATGCAACGTGCAGATAAAAATATATAAGCAGATGATGAAAAACATTCCTATTCGGTTATAAATAACTATCATAGAGAAGGATAATAGACAAATAACTATAGCATGCCCACAAACTGCTGAGGTGACGAAACAAATTTGTGGCTTTTAGACATCAAAGTTTACATATTATTTATCCCATATGAAGATCCTGTGCTCCAATATACATATGATCAGTGTCTGCTGGTTATGTGAAACAGGATATCAACTTCAAGGATGTTTTGCCTCATTAGCCCACATTCAGTGCTTATTTCCTAGTTATGCTCCCTGCAAACTCCTACGGTCATACCTCTCTTAAACCTGACATAAATATTGGTTCTTTGCTTTCCTTCTCGTTATTCTTTTCTACTTCAGAAAGTATAGTTAAAAGATAAAGCCTCAAATTGAGTAATGCTTGAAGCTTTTATTTATATAGCACCTAAATGTTTTGAGATTGACATACACTTAATTAGATACAAAAAGAAGATTTACAACCTACATGACAGGCGTCTCTCTTATTGACACAAAATAAAGGCAGTTCATATATGTATTCCAGGAAAAGAAAACTCTAAGGTCCCTCAATGCTTTAAGGTTCTTCCACCTAGCCCTTAATGTACCTGAAATCTTAGTATGGCGTCTCTTATTGACATAAATAATAGGTAGCTCATATATGTATTCCAGGAAAAGAGCAATTATCTCAGGTACCGCAATGCTTTAAGGGGTTATTTGGATTAGAAGCAATTTATGCTGGAATTAGAAATGCATGGATGGCAATGTAGAGATAGTAATGTAGGAATTGAAATGCAAGGTTGAGGTTATAAAACAAGAACTGTAGTGGAAGGATTATTTATTCAATGGGTGTTTGATCTGTTATACTAAAGAGCTTATTTAAAAATATTTTTTTTTCTTTTGACAAAATAAATATTGGATACCACATGAAGGGTTATTTTTGTCATCTCATAATTTTACTCCATGTTATACTATCCCCGCATTCTTATTCCACATTTTATCTTGCATAAAATAATATATAGATACCCGCATAACTTATGAGGAAATCAGTTATGCGACAAGAGAAGTGGAAACAAAAATTGTACTATAAATATCCTAAATTTTATGTGGAAAAGAAGAGTGAAACCAAACGTTATATTAACACTAAGTTTATGTGGAGATCACTTTCTCCACTACTCCCAACCAAACATCACCTAAGTTCCTTCCCTCAACCATTGATGTACCTGAAATCTTGCTATGATGGTATATGCTCTTGAGATAAGGACTTATTAAAGCACCTTTTTAGAAAACACTTCAACAAGTTTAGCTCCTTTTTTAGAAAATCATTTAGATGTTAAATGTTCTAACCCTGTTCATTTCCAAGACTGGCAATTTATGGCTAGTGATCAAAATCAAGGAAAAAGGTTCAACTTCATCACTGAATATTTGGTTTGTCTAACATTTCCTGCGTTTACTTCCCTTTCCGGTCCATGAACGCCCCGAATCGCTAATTCCGTCCCATATTTTTCCCTCCCTCTAACGGATGTCCAGCATGGCTCCATCATTTTTCACGATAGAGCCAGTCAGCCAGGTAAACCAAATATACCCTGAACAATTGAAGAAGTCAAATATACCCTGAACAATTGAAAAGGTCAAATATACCCTACATGGCAAGACCAACTCTTTCAAGGTGGAGGGGCACATTTCAGACGAAAGATAATGGTGGGGGCTCCTTTGACCGGAAAGGTAAATAGAGGAAGGATATAATATAAATACAAGTATTGGGTATATTTGGACCTTTTCCCATCAGGAAATGCTCTCATACTCAGAGAAACTGAACAAAAGATGAACTATATCTCACTCGCCTTTCCCTCACTTCAAACAGATGTACCATGGAATGTACCATTTTCACCTTCTTGTGCAAACGGCCTACTTGGTTGAGCTACTTGCTTAGACAACGTACTTGTTTGGACGTCCTACTTGGTTGAGTTGCTTATTTGACATCCTAGTTACTTGAGCTACTTGAAACAAGGGCGAATCACATGCTTAAGGAAAATTTATGACCTACTAGTCTAAGCAAGTAACTAGTAGGTGCCTACTTAATAACAAAGGTCCAAAATGTAAATAAGTCAAGTAGTTGCATCACCTACTTAAGAAGGCAGTCTTATGGCCCAAAGATAAAGGGCCAAGAGGTGGGTTATCGTGGGTAAGCACAAGATCCATCAACCCCAGCCCATTAAGGGCTATATAAATGTATAAGTAGCTTCATGGGTCATTTACACTTGTAATAAATCAGCTTTCATCTCTCTCCCTCTCAATCACGTAAGAAATTAAGTTGGATTTCAAAAAGTTGAATTAGTATGTACAACAATTATGAGATTGTTTAGTTGTGTCTGTTTTATGGTTAGTGTAACTAGTATGCGCAAAAGACAAAGCTCGCCGTGGAGCATGACTATGGGAAGTGTGGGGGCATTTAAGACCACACTATCCACACTCTCCATGAGAGGCGGCTGCTTGGCTGCCCAAGTCCTATAACTTCCTTCACCTATTCCCTTTGAAAAACTTTCCAATATACTTGAAGTCAAGGAGGATAGAAAGTGATTTAGTGGACTGATTTTCTGGAATTGAAGAAAGAATTCAAGAACCCTAAAGGGAATTAGGGCGGTTGTCTCACTTGAGAGAGATATGAGAGCTGGTTGTGTAAATGTAAATGAAACCATAGAGTTGCTTATACGTTTATATAACCCTTAATGGGCTAGGGCAGATGGATCTTGGGTTAACCCTAGACATCCCACATCTAGTCCCTTATCGTTGGTCCATAAGCTTGTAAGTAGGTGATGAACCTATTGCCCTTGATTCTTAAGTAGGTGATGCATCTACTTGACTTCTTTAAATTTTGGCCTCTTTGTTGTTAAGAGGTGATGCACCTACTAGTCACTTAGACTAGTAGGTCATTAATTTTCCTTAAACACGTGGCTCGCCCTTGTTTAGCAAGTAGGACGTCAAGTAAGTAGCTCAAGTAACTAGGACATCTAAGCAAGTAGCTCAACCAAGTAGGACATCTAAGCAAGTAGCTCAACCAACTAAAAAGTAACAAACCCCATTAACTTATTTTAATAAACATGGGCCAAGTGATATAAGATATTAAATAAATTTCAGACTTGACCCATTAATTATCAACAAAATATTAATTATTTAATATTAGTCATCAATTAAATAACTATAGTTAACAAATAGTCCAAAATACCCATTTAGAATCAATCGGAAGAGTCATTTATGAAATAGGAAGCTCAAGTACTCAAAATGACCTAACTGGTCGTTACACCAGAGATACCAATTTACCCACGGTGAGGGTAAGAAAGATAGATTCTCATCAAGAAGGAACGAATCCCAGCGAATAATGTAGTTCCATCACCATGATATTTCTTCAACATAGACACATGAAACATCGGGTGTACTTTTGACAACCCCTGGAGGCAAAGCCAATTCATAAGCCATCTCTCCCATACGCTTAGCACTTTAAACGGCCTAATGTACCTCAGACTAAGCTTACCTCACTTACCAAACCTTACCACACCCTTCATGGATAAAACCTTCACCAACTCTTGCTCTCCCTCCACCATAAATTCCAATCCCTGACCTTCCGGTCTGCATACTCCTTCTGCCTGTGCTGAGCTGAATGAATTTTACCTTCTAATGATTCCCTCAAAAGATCATTACCCCAAAGTCTCACCTCAAATGCCTCAAACCAACCAATTGAAGACCTACACATCCTCCCATACAATGCCTCAAATAGGGCCATCTCAATACTCGAATGATATCTGTTGAAGTATGTAAACTTAACTAACAACAAAAACTATTCCCAATAACCACCCCAAAGTTAATCGTACACACGTCTGCAACATGTTCTCACATAACCATGATAAAATCCTAAATTATATTGGCTACAATCAGAAGTGAACCTGAACCAACCACCATACACTCATAATACATAAACCATCATACATAAACCATCATAGATCTTATCAATATTTCCGTTCTCACAACATAAACTTTCCACGAGCTTAAGTTATAAAAATTTGATCTTTAGACATTAGGTATTCATCAAGAGAGAATCAGACATATTTAACCCAAAAAAGGAAATGATCAGGTGACCACCCATCGAGCGATACACCCGAGTATACAAAACCTCTAACAACATTGTCGAAATGTTAGATTAGTAGTTGTGATTGTAGATAACCCTTAAGAATGGTAGAACTAAACCCAATGGTCCCTCAAAGTCCAGGATATATACTTCTCCATGAAGAAGCTAGAAAATGATGCCCAAATCATAGGTAGCGCCTTTATTGATCGACACTCGGCATGAGACTGCCACCACATTTTGGCGTCTCCCTACAACTGGTATGTCACAAACTCAACACCAAACCTCTACACTATATTCATCTTATGAAGTAGCTCACGACAATCAACAAAGAAATCATAAACATCTTCATATTCAGTACCGATGAAGAATGGCGATTTCAACATGCCTATTTCCATAGACGCATCCTCTCTTGCTAGTGTTGTCACTTCTGTTATTCTAGTTCTGACCATATGTGAAATAGAGTCAAAGAGGTCAGATACCAATTTGTATCACCTAGATACCAATTGGATTCAAGTAATCGCATGAAAGAAGGAAAGAATGGAGTTTTCCTGAAGTCTTATAGCCTCTCAAAGAAAAGTAAAGGCATCCCCATACCGTTCCACAAAACTCTACTAGAATTGTCCTTGTGTGATGAGATCATCGAACCTAAAGCTCTAATACCAAGTTTGTCACGACCCAAAGTAAGTCATGAGTGACACCCACACTTAACCTTCTAGGTGGAGGAACAAACGAATTCCAACCCCAACTTATATTAGTTTTTCAACTATGCACTACGACAATAACGCGGAAATTCAAACCTTATTAAAGTAAGAAATAAAAACCCTCTAGAGTCTAGTACATATCATTCCCAAAACGTGAAAGTCATCACATCAAGGACATCTAATCTCCAAATACTAAGTCTGAAAGTATCAAAGAAACCATACTAAATGAATAAAATAGTTTGTGTCCGAAAACTAAGGACATCATGTCATATGACCGAGAGAATCCAACACGAGCTAGAAGGAATAGCTCACCCTAGAATCAGTTGTGCTGGAGACTAGCTAGAGCCGAGGGCGAGTCGCTAATACACTTGTTGCACTCCATAGAAGGAAAACGAAGAACAAAACACAGGTAGGGATCAGTACAAGGTAATATGTACTAAGTAGATATCATCGACCGACTCAAAATAGAAACCACTATGCATAAAGTAATAATATGAAATGAACTATAGCACTTAGCAAGTGGCAAACACAAACAACATGAACAAGTGACAATAATAATGAAGCAAGTACGCAATTAGTCACAATATAAGAACACATATGAGGACTCATGCCTCCACACTGTGCTCTTTTGGGAAATAGATTCTTTGAGATTGAGTACATTAAGTTAATGTCTTCCTTTAATGTTACCATGTCGGAATGTGACACCCAATTCAATAATATCATGTCGGAACATCACATTTGATCTTATAATATCGTGCCAGCTCGTGGCACCCGATCCAAATATAGTGTTGGCTTGTGGCACCTAATCCAACAATATAGTTAATTTATCATTCTTTTTAGATCCAAATATATTGTGTCGGCTTTGTGGCACCCGATCCGACAAAATATAGTTAATTTATCATTCTTTTCACTTAACAATATTTCATTGAGCCTTCTTTATTCAAGGCATCACTTTGATAGAACAAGTTCAAGATTATAAATTTCGCAGACTTGGAATTACAGACCAATCACAACAACACATGAATCATCCAAACCACAACAATTAAGTACATAGAAAATTTCACCGACTTACCCAATGACTATTAAGATTCTCTCTATCACATAAAATAAATCATAACCTACCTCCACCGAAGAATCGAAGTCAAGCAAGCTAATTCCCCAATGTTTTTCCTTTCCTCAATGACTTAGTACGTTTCTAATCTATCAAATATACAATATTCATAAGCAACCGAGTCCGTAGACACCCATATTACTATAACCAAATTCCTAAATTTTGATACCAAGTAATATATCAAGTCTCATATGTGTTCCTAATTTTTCAAGCCTAGGATTAAGTCTCAATTCCTCTATAAAATACACCTAATATTTAAGCATCTATCTCAATATATCACAACCTACTTTATAATATGATAATAAAATAATAATGTTTAAAATTGAAGCCACTGGTTACGGAACCAGTGGCAACAACCATGAAACCAATTACAACCCTCAATTCGTTACTAATCATTACACCACCAATTGGTTAATCAATATTTTACTAGACATCCACTAATATTTGTGTCCAAAAGGCCATTGCTGACCATCAAGCAATTTCACAACAATATCAAAAACCCATGTGAAGTAACCAACACAGTTTCAACCCAATGTCATCCACCCATTTAAGAGTGTAATTTATGTAAACAAGAATATGTACATGTTGTTTTTGTCTTCGTGATGCGACTACTACCCTTCTCAGTTTCCTCTTTTCTTTTCTAAATAAAATAATTATGTACTAAAAAGTAACAAACTCCATTAAATAAACATGGGTCAAGTGATATAAGTTATTAAATAAATTTCAGACTTGGCCCATTAATTATCAACAAAACATTAATTATTAAATATTACCCATCAATTAAATAACTATAGTTAAAAATAGTCCAATGTAAAATATGATAGATTCTAAATGGGTATTTTGGACTATTTGTTAACTATAGTTATTTAATTGATGTGTAATATTAAATAAGTAATGTTTTGTTTATAATTAATGGGACAAGTCTGAAATTTATTTAATACCTTATAACACTTAGCCTGTGTTTATTAAAATAAGTTAATGAGGTTTGCTACTTTTTAGTACATAATTATTTTATTTAGAAAAGAAAAGAGGAAAGTGAGAAGGGTAGCGACCGCATCACGCAGACAAACACGACATGTACATATTAGCTGCAACTGCAACTTCTTTAATTCTTTTACATAAATTATACTTTTAAATGGGGTGGATGACATTTAATAGTATTATATATATATATATTGAGTTGAAACTGTGTTGGTTACTTCACATGGGTTTTTCGTATTGTTATGAAATTGCTTGATGGTCAGAAATGGCCTTGTGGAGACAAATATTAGTGGATGGCTAATGGCACATTAATTAGCCGATTGGTGGTGTAATGATTACTAACGAATTGAGGGTTGCAATTGGGTCCACAGTTGTTGCCACTAGTTTCATAATCAGTGGCTTCAATTTTAAACATTATTATTTTATTATCATCTAATAAAGTAAGTTGTGATATGTTGAGATCGGTAATTAAATGTTAGGTGTATTTTATTATATGAATACCATTAAATTTATGATATTAAAGGAATTGAGACTTAACCCTAGGCTTGAAAAATTAGGAACATATGAGACTTCATATATTAGTATTTAGTTGGTATCAAAATTTAGGAATTTGGATATAGTAATACGGGTGTCTACAAACTCGATTGCTTATGAATATTGTATATTTGATAAATTGAAAGCGTACTGAGGCATTGAGGAAAGGAAAAGCATTAGGGAATTAGCTTGTTTGATTTCGGTTCTTCGGTGGAGGTAAGTTATGATTTATTCTATGTGATAGAGAGACTCTTAATAGTGATTGATAGTCAGTGAGTAATTCTGTGAAATTTTCTGCGTACTTAATTGTTGTGGTTTGGATGATTCATGTGCAATTGTGATTGGTGTGTAATCCCAAGACCGTGAAATTCAAGATTGTCTTGAATAAAGAAGGTATAATGAAATATTGTTCAGTGGAAAGAATGACTCTTACACACTTCACTTGTAGATTGTCGTCTGTTGTGCTTTTGTTTACCTGGTTTTCAAGCAATAAAACTCTTCAAAAATCCACCCAAATACCAACTGATTGAAATTGGCACCTTTAAGCACATACCAGAAAAGAGAATACTAATGTACAAGTTTGACAGATATTAAGCCTAAAACATCATAGTCTCAAGCTTCCACATCAACCATTCAGCTGAGACTTCTCTATTTCTAGGTTTGGAAAAGTGCCAAATCCAACAAATATCATCTTCATAGTGCAAAACCCCAATCAAGGCAGATGAAAAGTTAGAATTTAAATTTAAATCTAAAACTGAAAAGATGTGTTTTTTGACCTATTTATCCATAATCTTCTTTTAACTTTTCACAACCAAAATTTCTACATCGAACTCCCAAATAAACCCAAGTGCTTGTTTAGTTGAGCTTTCCTATCAAAACTAGTATGAACTCAACAAATGAAACGAACACACACATATATAGGGGAGAATTTACCACATGAGAAGGATTGAGCTTTGCCGTCAATGAAGATTCTACTTGCTCCTTCGTCACCCCCATTATCTCTCTAACCCTTGCACCGCCCTTCTTTGTTACTGGTATTTTGTATTACAGAGGGAATTTGGAGCAAAATAGCCGAAATATTCTCTTTTATACTTTTATTCTCCCATAAGGATAATAATCTCCACATAATATGTAGAGTAACTTTACTTTAGGTTTGTTTAGGGATATTAGTTTGTGGTGGACTTATTTATCATAATATTTGTATTATAATATTGAGTTGAATTATTTCACATATATTTATATATATAATATGACAAAATAACTAATTTTATGAAATATAACTTAATATATCCCATCATTCATGTCAAACAACCTTAAGCCTTTAAGATGGTTAAAACTTAAAAAGGGAGTGTTTTTCGTCTCGATAAAATTTTTAAAGGTGAGTATTTTTTTATCTTGATAAAATATTTAATAAATTTTAGAGGTTAATGTAATATGAAATTGTTGAAATGCAGTGGACTTTTGAATATAAAATTGTGAAATTTGAAAAATATTTTTTTTATTTTCAAGTTGGAAATAATATTTGAAAATTAAAATTGAATCTGAACATGAACATAAATTAGAATTGTAGTCTTTAAGAGTGATTTGAAGTGAAAAGTGTGAAAACAATTTTGAATTTCAAAAAAATTACATCAATTTATGTTCAAACAGTTTTCCATAATGAATAGTGGAAATTACCCACGACAAAACAAATAATTTTATAACAATAACAAGAACAATTACATGCTCAGTGAAATCTCACAAGTGAAGTCGGGAGAAGGTGTTGAAGGCACGTGTATTAGGAGAGAAAGTTTAGTGCAAAATTGTTTTTCGTAGGGTGACTAATGTTTGCGATGATACTAGTTATATTATTGTTGTTCTTGTTTTATCATTATTTATTATTGTTTTTAATAATCTATCCTTGTATATTGCTTTATTGTGTATCGTTTATCACATTATTTTATTATTATTTTGATTCCTCTCTTGTAGACTTTTCCTTGTTTGCCATATTCTGAGAATCTTTCGAAATCAACCCATATAAAACGGACAATTTTATATGGGCGAAACATAGCAAGGTAAATGGTCCATTAATTAAAAGAATGGGAATCTTTGACACCAAAAAAAAAAACGCATATGTTCCAAGAAATCCAATTCGAATAAAATGAATCATCACAATGAGAGAAGGAGAGAACAAATGTAGAGTTAATGCAAAGTGGAACAATGGAGATTGGAGGGGAAGTTATTTTTTAAAATTTTCCTAGTTTTTGCAAAACCCATGGAAACTACTTGGCATTGAAACAAGGAATAATACAAACATATAAGAATTTACCAGTGAGTGAGATCACTTTAAAAGCATAGGACAAGTAGGATGGAGAATTTTCTCATTTTAAAGTTGTACACACTAGAGAGGCAGCAGTACACGCTGATCAACGCGCGTACACACACGCGCACACACAAAAAAAAAGACAGATTCAAGTTAGAGCACGTTGTCAAGGATTGACAGAGGACTGAAAATCAACTTTGCGATGAATCCCTATTTTGATAAGCAGATGCAGTTGTAGATAGAAATATGAAGTTCAAGTTTCATCAGGCCCTATTCAATTAGGTAAACCTATAAAGCACAGTTTACAAATATCGAAGGCCAGAAAGGACACAAGGATTTCAACGTTGTAATCATGTGTGCTTTGAAAAACAAATGTACTACACAAAATCACAGACCACCCTTCCCCCACAATAGTCGAGTCAACTGCAGCACCTTAAACCAAATGTAGCGTGCTTGCAGATTTCATAAACTACTATGCCTCTCCTTATCAAGTAGTCCGGAGTGGAGGAGACACCAGAATGACACCATCTCCACGAACAAATAGGAACGGGATGGTTCGTCTAGTCGCCTAAAACAGAGTCAAGAGAATCAATGTCAGCTGATTTTGTAATCATTAGTGCGCAGAAAAGAGTAGAAAATCGTGCTTCCCCAACTAACATACACACAACTACTCTTGCAAAAAGCAATCCAAAATAAATACATTCTACTAATGGGGCCGATCTAGAATTTCAACAAGATGGGTGTACTATGATGAATAGCGAATAAGGATTTAAATTTGATGGCTTCAACTGTTTGATTCTAAATGCCAAAGTGCACAAGTACTTTAAGACCCTAGTTTAATGAATAGCTGAAATTTATGAAGTTTTAAGGGGGACAGAGGAGAGCCTTAGGGTACGCTCACTTCAGCATTTTTGTTTAGGTTCTCGAGATTCTCAATCGCTCTTTTTACCAGGGAAAGTTAAGCTGCCTCAGAATCAACATCAGACATGCTGGTCTGAAGTTGAAAATGGCATCAAGATTTCACATTCTAACTGATAGGTCTGAAGTTGGGCTCTACCATACCCTTAATTCAGTCCTAAGGTAGTTTGAATGAAATTCAAGTTCAGACCTGAGGTCTAAAGCTAGGATTTGGGATTAGTTGAACCCATGTTCAATTTGTTTTTAAAATTTTAGTAATTTTTCACAAAGATCCATACTCCATATTAAGATGTTGGGATTAGTTAAACCCATTGACTAAATGTGACATCCTCCACGGCTACTAGATTTAATATAGACATTTGGTTTAATTATAAAATTTCACAATTATAAAAGGAAAATAGAGATTTCAATATGTCAAACTTGGGAATTTTGAAAGAATGAACCAAGAAAGAAAAAGAAAAAATTGCTCTAATTAAAACACAAGATGGACCGTGGGAGTTGACCCTTCAACCTCAATAATTGAGGTGCACCCAATAACCATTGGACTCTTTGAGCTTTGGTTACACACACATGTATTTAAGTAGCATTGAAGAGTTATAATATTGTTATACGTGGTCTAACAAAGGGAGCATGCATGCACATGAATCGACATCCCTCCCTTAGGATACACCCCTAGTTCTACAAGTGGTAATAAGAGTAGAAAGCTACTTCTGGCTATTTCTACAATAACCCAATTCCTCTCAGTACATCTCACTCTACAGTACAAAAGGAGAACAAAACAGGAGAGAACGATGTCCTCTTTTTCTCAAAAAGTAAATCAGGCTGACCCTTTTGTTCACCTGGCACACCCAGGTCTGTGATGACCTGATATGCCGTGGATGAGATCTGAATCAGGTATTGGCACATACATGTGTTCTCTGGCCTTCTCTAGCATGATCCATTCTTAGTTTAGACTATTATCTGAGTTCATGTAACATATAAGGAGAACCATATTGTTTCCATCTAGCCATATAACACATTAATTTAAACTAGCCACATGAAGGAAGCAATGCTTCGTAAAACGTCCTATTTTACTTGAGTCTTGACTAAGGGGCTCTGCCCTCCACTTCTAAATTAGGTTTCAACTTCATGAGGTATACAAAGAATAGACCCAGAGCTTAAAAATTGGTAACTGCTATGTTTATTTGAGACCATAAAAAGATTTTCAGCATTGCCTTTCTATCTATTAAATATCTAGCTACTACTTAAACAATGTTTTTTTACAATGGTGGTGTACAAGGCTAATTCGTGCGCACCTTGACTATTCAAAGTACTTGCAATCTCCCACCAGCATAGGTACGGGACAACTCTATCCACCAAGGCTTAGGCAAATGGAAAGAAATCGCCTGATGTCCTAATGTTTTTTCTCTGATGGGATTTGAACCCTAATCTCCAAGGTTTTCACCTACTTCATTGACCACTAGGCCACCTCCTTGGGTGCTAAACAATGTTCTCTCTACGCAGAGACAATAAATTGTTTCACTCTTTCTTTCCTCTTTCTCAAGTACCCCTGCAGGCATCACATTAGAATCGTTCAGTAGCTCCTAGCTTAGGAACTATAATTACATTTTTCAAGACCCAAACATCTCCTAGTGAAAAAACATTTTAGCAGCTTAAGTTGGAAAAAGGAATTTCTGTGATACGTCTTTCACCGCAGATGTTTCCAAGTAAACTGCCTAATAAATCTTATGTACACCAATCATTCACTAATTTCCCAGGGGGGATCAGACAAGTTAAACCAAATGTCCCTTGGTATGAAAGAAATGGTTGAGCATCACTCTGAATACTATTGAGGGAGAAATGAAACAAAATACAACAGAGTAGGTGGCCGTCAAAGCCAGCTTATTGTACAGAGCACTAGGTATAGTCCACCTTCCAACATATTACAACCCAGGTCTGATGCTAATTGGAACTATGTATTGCAATGACCAGAAAAGGGGAGAAGAAATATATCTTAATTTCAAACCAAAAAAAGAAAAGGAAAGAGAAATAAGCATACCCGAACTATCTCTTCATATGTTTCATCATCAATCTCAACTGTGGTCACAATTTCTTCAACATCACCTAGAATCATATTAAGATGCTGATCATAAGCCTGAAAAGGAAACCACACGACAGCTTAGTGTCACCTCACAAGATTTTCTTCCGTACAGTTTCAAGGAATTGATAGAAGTCAAAAGTAAAATATTATTCATGTATACTTGTAAATCAAATTGAGTTTTTGGAACTTATGATGCATGTGAAATTAACAAGAATCAGAAGACAAAAACAAATTATAGTATCCTTAAAGCAGAGCAATAGCAAGATAATCCCCTAAGACCATAACATAATTCAGTAATTTCCAGCAACATCATGTAATTGCTCCCTTTTTTTTTAACAAGGAACGTCATGTAATTGTTCTTTAGTATTCTTTGGTATTGCAACAACTTGACAATAGTCTTATATTTTCTTCTCAGGACTAAGTGACCAGGCAAACAGATATTTGAAGAAACAGGCAAACAAGAAACACAATCTCCACTTAACATGCAGGTTTATAGTATTTAATCTAATGCCTTTCCGCCTGGGTTCATTGATGATCAAAACAGGTCATTGCTTATTCCCCTCTCACCATTATTTGTCAAAGCTTTCGTGCCCAACCATCTTCAATGTTGACACTGGGTAAAGATGCTTTTACATATTTGCTCTGATGATAGTCTAGTTTTACTTTATCTGTTAGTTGCTTCCTTTCACAGATAACGTCTCCTTCCCTGTGTCAACTTATTTCCTTATATTCCTATTTTTTAGCCATTTTATTATTCAAGAGATAATGACAAATGGAAGTACTCAAAAGGCTTTCTTATCAGCAAAATAGGCATGCTGCCTTATCACATTATTTCTTACACCCACATGAGAGTGATCGTGCTGCTTTCCATCTACTATTTGCATTCCATGTAAACATTTAGTCACTCATAACCCCGTTCGAGTAAAAAGAAAGAACGTCTCCCTTGTTTTCTACTGAAATCCTAACACTACAGAAAATCACATCTTATCATGCAAAAAGAGATTTTATAGAAAAAATAGATACAATTGTCCATATCTCCCTTCACCTCCAGCCGCTTAAAGATAGTCCTCAGTTGCTGTAGACGGCATATAATCTACACGTGTTTTATGTATTAATAGCATACCAATACATTACAAAAATGGGTCATGCACAATAGTTGAAACCCAAGATCTCCCCATGTTTATATTACTTGATTGAATAATGATAGTACAATAATATCTTTATGCACCCTCTTTCCTATTCTTCATCAATTAGCACCTACCTACTATCATATTCTTTAATATATTGTTTCCGAAAGAATATTTGGTATGTCTATATTCTTGAGGACTTTTCACATATAACATGAAAAAATCAAACATTTAGGACACACATTACTATATTGGCATACACTTCGAGTCAGCCTCGATTTCCTACCGTAACAACACTTCGCAAGAAATGCAAAACAGATAATAGAAAGAGTGAATGGACATAGCAAAAAGAAAAAGGAGAAAAGGAGAGGAGGAGGGCTCTATCTAAAAAGAAATAAATTTTAAGTTTTAAGGTTTTATTACTTTTATTAAATATTTAAATGAAAAGTAAAAGAAAGTCAAAGACACATTAATAGCAGATTTATTAACTATTATAACTGCTTAATTAATAGATGTAGAAAATAATCAATTACCATTATATTAAGGTGTGAGTTTGGTTGTTTGTTGCTTTTTAAAAAAAATAAGACTGCTGCAGCTACTAGGAATCAAACTTGCGTAACTAGGCCATTCAAGAACGCCTTCAACCATTGAGCCACCAATAAACTTAGTGCAAGGGTGTGCAAACTTTAATATATAACCATATTAGTTAGCATTTATAGGCAAAGGATGTCCACCTGACCACCCTCAGCATAACGTAGCTCTGCCAGCCTAGTGATCGATGGGCCAATGCTTGAAATCATATCCCATCAATGCATTGGCTTCTGCCCAACTCATATACTTGTGCTCCGTCAATTCCTAATCCTTCCATTTCAATTTGTTTCCTTACTTTACTTTTTATACAGTTTTAAAAAAGAATAGCTCTTTCTTTATTTGCTAACTCCTTAATTTTAATTTTCCACATGAAATTTAAGACCACAAAATTAAAGGGTATTTCTTTATGCATTGGCTTCTGCCCTACTCATATAATTGTGTTCCGTCAACTGCTACTCAGTCGACTTCAATTTATTCGTCTTACATCACTTTTTAGTCAGTATTAAAAAAATTACTCTTTTTTTTGGTAACTCCTTAATTTTAATTCTCCACATGCATGTTTAAGACCAGTACTTTGGTATATTCAACATATTTTAGTTCAATACAGCAAGATTATATTTTCATTTTCTTCAACTGTGTACCAAGATAAAACAAATTGAAACGGAAACCTGAACATGAAAGAAAATTGAAAACAAAGAAAAATCATAAACCCTAGAATACGAAGCAAAAGGGGTAACAGGTACAACATAACTTAACAAGATCAAAACTTTAAAAACTACCAACGTGCATCAATGTAAGGCTCAATTCTACTATTCAACAGATAAATTATCAACAAAAGGATAGAACAAACAACAGCCAGTAGAAATTGGGGGAAACAGTTAACATACATGAAGTTTGCCACGGAGTTCTCTATCGGAGCGGAGCTTAACGTAGATTCTCTCGTCAAGACTAAGCCTTATGAGATCCAATGGCTCCTTCACTGAGCTCTCCTCTTCACTTCCCATGGCGCTTTCTCTCTCTCTCTGCAAATTTCAAATGCGATTATTTGATTGTTTGTATATTTTAGGGCTCTTTTCCCTAATTATAAAAGTATAAGGAAGTGGGTCGGGTTAGGGTGGCGGTCGTTTACAGGCCCTATCAAAATTTTATAGAGAGTATAAGCCCATCTAAGTTCAATGGTCTGCCCAATTTAAATAGAAATCGAGACTTCTGATTAATGAAGGAGCAGACTCAGTCATCTAATGCATTATATCATTTGATCTTAAGATGGAAAATTATGGTTCTTGGGTTTCTTGTTTCAATTTATTTATTTTTGTTATTTATGTTCGGAGATGATTATATTTTTGTTTGAATTTATATATACATAGTATATGTTTTGATAATTAACAAAATGCAAGAAATGTATGATACAATACATAAGTTGTTGGAATGACGACAATCCTTTTGATTGATCAATGTGTGTGGATTGTGCTTAGATGATTTATTAAATTGCATCAATCTTCGACAGAAACTAACATATGGGTAGGCTTACTGTTTCGATTCACTCAATGTGATATTGGACATGATAAAAATTCACATGTTTTAGTAGGAAATTAATGAAATCACATGAATATAGTATAAGATTATATTTTCTTGTTGTCATAAGGTCGATCGCTTAACAAGATAAATCCAATTAAATCCAACAAACAAGATATCCCTTTAAACTGTGTATCTCCTTTCAACAATATTTAGATATGTGAGCTAGTTATTGTTATTGGTGATTTATATGATTAGTATATCTTTGTAAAATTATGTCAATTCAAAAGTTTGTAATAACATGCAATAGTAAGTATTTGTTTATAAACAAAACATAGAGATATGTGATTTACTGACTCGTCTTTAACTAGGATATTCTCATATATTATGTATGAACTATAATATGCTCACTTGATAAGATTGTATAAGAGTTTGTGCAAATTTTGATAGTGCTCACAAATTGTGAAGTTTTCATATTTATGAAGAAAAAAAATTTTAAAAATTTAAATTGCATGACTAAATAAAATTTCAATTTCAAATTAACCTAATTTCAAATCATATTAAATTACAAGAAAACTTGATGAGAGTTATCTTTTTCATTGAATTTTGATACGTGAGATTCGACTAGTATGAACTCACATAAAAATGTTTTACTTCTCTCGTCTACCACTGACTGAGGGCTTCTTTCTCTCATTGTGAGAGTTTTCTTCCCCTCCTTGGGGCTCCTCAAATTACCACTCCAATCTTCAATTTTCCACAACAAATCCATTAAAAAACCTTCATGTCAACCGAATCCGCCAAATTTCGTCAAAACCCTAGATCAAGTTCATTTATTAGAAAATCTCGTCTCGATTACGATTAGCCTACGGGAGTGTTATATCGATATCAACTGGAGTGGAATCCTAAAATCGAAAGATGGCAGAAGAAATTAGCGAACGCTTGCAATAATTTATTCTCACTGAGGAAGAAAAGAAGGTTGTGGCAATCGGAACTTCAGATATTCAGTCAAGCACGAAGGATTGCGAAGTAATTCTTTTTGGTAAGGTGATTTTGGATAAAAAAGTGAATTTTCAAGGAATCAAAAATACTATGCCTTTAGCTTGGGGAAACCCAGCAGGATTGCAAATCAAAGAGGTAGGATGGAATTTATTTCAGTTCATTTTTAGAGACAAGAAAAGTATGAATAAAGTACAACTAGGTACACCATAGGTGTATGATAAATATCTCCTTAAGTTCATCCATGGGAACCAGGATTGAAAAGTGTTTCTCCGTTGTTTGATATATGCAATATGTGGGTTCAAGTGTGGAATATCCCTTTGCATTGGATATCAAAGGATGTGGGGTGTAAAATAGGGAATGCTTTGGGAGGTACTTGTGATGCTGTAATTCCTGAAAATGGAAGTAAGAAGGGACGGTATATGAGACTCAAGGTTATGATGAATATAACCAAGCCACTACCTAGAGGTAAATTAATCAAACCAGATTGGAACAGATATGAGTCAAGCTACGCTATGAAAATCTTCCATATATTTTCTATTATTGTGGTGTGCTCGGACATAATGAGAGAACATGTGTACAAAAAGCCAAAGATATACATACAGACACTCTAAAAAAGGATCATTTTGGTACGTGGCTAAAAGCGGAGAATCATGCTATTTCCTTAGGACATCAGAGGCATGAAGAAGGACATAATACTAACGAAAGGGATACTATGGTCAGAAAGCATAACTCAAATCTGATTGAGGGGAGAATAGGGGAAGGAACTATAAGAAATTTGCAACACCTAAAAAAGAAGGTTGACTCAACAAATGTACAACTACGTAGCAGAGAAGAGGATCACCACGGATTAGATCAAAATGAATCAAAAGAAAAGGGACAAGTGAGTTGGAATGGCAGTGACGACGATGCTTTGAACATAAAAGACTCAAACATAATACAACTGATAGAGGTAACAAAATATGGACCACAAGAAAAGTAAATTGAGCGGGATTGGTGTATAACAGGAGAAGGAACCTCTACTGGTATTACAGTGCAATGTGTGGATACTTGCTCGAGAAAGAAAGACATATGCACAACTTGATAAAACTGGGAATGACAACACACCAAGAGGAATGGAGGAAGCTATCCAGATTAACACGAAGGCGCTGCAAGCAAAGATAAACCAGACGACCACAATTGTGGATCAGGTATGTACTACATTTTGGAGCCATATGTTGAGTCCTCTTCTCACGCACTGGGAATTAAACTTTTGGATGATCATATAAATCTATCTCAATCTAAGAATGCTAATAAAAATGTAAAAAAACCAAGGAAAAAATGGAAACGTTTGGCTAGACTAGTTGGTACTTCTGATGGTTTCAATAAGGACACAAACTTAATGACTTATAATAAAAATCTTAATGAGATTATTAATGAGGAATGCATACAAAATATAGGAACGAGAATATAGGAATGCATACAAAATATACAAAAAATGATGAAGTAACTATATTGTTAGATTGGGTGCCACGAGCCGGCACGATATTATTGGATCGGATGTCACGTTCCGACATGATATTATTGGATCGGGTGTCACATTCTGACACGGTAACATTAAAGGAAGACATATTAAATTAACTTAAGTACTCAATATCAAAGAATCCATTTCCCAAAAGAGCGTGGTGTGGACGCATGAGTCCCCATGAGTGTTCTTATATTGTGACTAATTGCGTACTTGCTTCATTGTTATTGTCACTTGTTCATGTTGTTTGTGTTTGCCACCTACTAAGTGTTATAGTTCATTTCATATTATTACTTTATGCATATTGATTTCTATTTTTAGTCAGCCAATGATATCTACTCAGTACATATTGCCTTGTATTGATCCCTACTTGTATTTTGTTCTTCGTTTTCCTTTTGTGGAGTGCAGCGAGTGTACCGCCCTCAGCTCTAGCCAGTCTCCAACACATCAAATTCTAGGGTGAGCTACTCCTTCTAGCTCGTGTTGGTTTCTCTCGGTCATGACATGATGTTCTCAGTTTTAACACAAACTATTTTATTCATTTATTATGGTTTCTTTGATACTTCCACACTTAGTATTTGGAGATTAGATGTCCTTGATATGATGACTTCCAGGTTTTGAGAACGATATGTAATAAACTCTCGAGGATTTATATTTCTTACTTTAATAAGGTTTGAATTGTCGCATTGTTGTCGTAGTGCATAAGTAGAAAAACTAATATAAGTTGGGGTTTGAATTCGTTGGTTCGTCCACCTAGAAGATTAAGTGTGGGTGTCACTCATGACTCGTTTTGGGTCGTGACAGTAGCTCAACCAACTAGGATGTTCAAAGCAAGTAGGTGAAGCACATAGCTCAAGCAAATAAACCTATAAAGTTGCTTATACATTTATATAGTAATGGACATGAGAAGATGGGTCTTGGGCTGACCCAAGATAGCCCACCTTTTGGTCCTTATCTTTGGGCCATAAGCCTTTAAGTAGGTGATAGACCTACTTTCTAATATTTGGCCCTTGATTCTAAGGTAAGTGATGCACCTACTTGACTTCTTTAAATTTTCCCCCTTTGTTCTTAAGGAGGTACCTACTAGTCGCTTACTTAGACTAGTAAATCATTAATTTTTCTCAAGCACATGGGTCGCCCTAGTTAAGCAAGTAGAACGTAAAGCAAGTAGCTCACGCATGTAGGACGTCCAAACAATTAGTTCAACTAAGTAAGATGTCAACTAGCTCAACCAAGTAGCACGTCTAAGCAAGTAGCTCAACCTAGTAGCACGTCTAAACAAGTAGGTGAAACACATAAGTGAAGCACACAACTCAAAGCAAGTAGGTAAAGCATATAGGTAACTCACTTTGTTCCATATTCATTTTCATTTCCAAATCTCATTTCCTTCAACTATTACTTAACACATTTGTCCACTATACTTAAACTTTATTCTAGAATATAGCCTCATTTCCCAATTTAAATAAGTTCATCGACGACAACTTAGGCATACAGATGTTGCAAATTGGAACTGTGATTTAGATGAGACAAAATACATTAGTGGCTATGTGTTCACCCTTGGTAGGCGTGAAATATCGTAGAAATCAACTAAGCAAGCAATCATTGCTAGATCGACTATGGAATCAAAGTTTGTAGCTCTGCAGTTAGTTGGTTCTGAAGCTGAGTGGCTAAGAAATTTGCTAGTTAATATCCTTTTAATAAAGGACATGTTGTCTCTTGTGTCTATTCATAATAATAGTCAAGCCGAAATTGCTACGATAAAGAATAAATTTTATAATTGTAAGAGTAGACACATTAAATTGAGACATGATGTCGTTAAGCAGCTTGAGAGACAAAATAATTTTAATTGATTATGTGAAGTCAGAAGTGAATTTGACCGATCCTCACATAAACTTGTGGGAAGAAAATTAATTCTACAAACCTCAAAAGAGTTTGAGTTAAGGCTGATATGATTGTCAATAAAGATAGCAACCCAACTTATGTGATTGGAGATTCCATGAAGTAGATTCATATGGTAACAACAAGTCAACATTGACACTACGCACTAAAAGAGAGTGTTGAACTGATACTAATTGTGAGGATGAGTTATAAACTTTTAATGAATTCATAGTCCTTAAGAATAGTGTATTTTAGGCAGTATACAATTGATGAATTCACCTATATGAGAAGTGGAGTGGGGCTGCTCTTATGAGATTTTGGCAAAGTCTCTAGAGCTCTCATGAATAATTAGGCACCTGCATGGCCTATTGGCACAAAACCGTACTGAACAGCAAATTACGGAGATAGAAATGTAACTAATAAATTCTCTAACATACAATAAGAACTACTGGTTCATATAAATTAGCAAGATACCTGGTCAAAACCATAGTTAAACAAATTTGTGAAGCAATGAGTAAACAATGAGACATATAAAATGTGTTAGACTAACATTTATACTCCAACTTAGATGCAAAACCAAGAGTGTAAAAATTGTGACAATCTCTTAGTGCCTCTCGATTTTGTCAGTTCGGTTGGGTAGGGTATGGAGAGTGTGTGGAATGAGGGGTCTTAAATGCCCCCACACCTCCCATAGTCATTTTCTGTGGCGAGCTATGTCCTTTGCACATACTAGTTACTACTTATGCTAACCAGAAAACAAACTCAGCTAAACAACCTCAAAGTTGTTTTACATAATTCAACTTTTTGAAATCCAACTCCAAGCCTAATTCCTCACTTGACTCTTACACACTTCACTTGCAGATTGTCATCTGTTGTGCTTTTGTTTACCTGGTTTTCAAGCAATAAAATTCTTCAAAAATCCACCAAATACCAACTGATTGAAATTGGCACCTTTAAGCACATACCAGAAAAGAGAATACTAATGTACAAGTTTGACAGATATTAAGCCTAAAACATCATAGTCTCAAGCTTCTACATCAACCATTCAGCTGAGACTTCTCTATTTCTAGGTTTGGAAAAGTGCCAAATCCAACAAATATCATCTTCATAGTGCAAAACCCCAATCAAGGCAGATGAAAAGTTAGAATTTAAATTTAAATCTAAAACTGAAAAGATGTGTTTTGTGACCTATTTATCCATAATCTTCTTTTAACTTTTCACAACCAAAATTTCTACATCGAACTCCCAAATAAACCCAAGTGCTTGTTTAGTTGAGATTTCCTATCAAAACTAGTATGAACTCAACAAATTAAACGAACACACACACATATATAGGGGAGAATTTACCACATGAGAAGGATTGAGCTTTGCCGTCAATGAAGATTCTACTTGCTCCTTCGTCACCCCCATGATCTCTCTAACCCTTGCACCGCCCTTCTTTGTTACTGGTATTTTGTATTACAGAGGGAATTTGGAGCAAAATAGCCGAAATATTCTCTTTTATACTTCTATTCTCCCGTAAGGATAATAATCTCCCCATAATATGTAGAGTTACTTTACTTTAGGTTTGTTTAGGGATATTAGTTTGTGGTGAACTTATTTATCATAATATTTGTATTATGATATTGAGTTGAATTATTTCACATGTATTTATATATATAATATGACAAAATAACTAATTTTATGAAATATAACTTAATATATCCCATCATTCATGTTAAACAACTTTAAGCTTTTAAGATTGTTAAAACTTAAAAAGGGAGTATTTTTTGTCTCGATAAAATTTTTAAAGGTGAGTAATTTTTATCTTGATAAAATATTTAATAAATTTTAGAGGTTAATGTGATATGAAATTGTTGAAATGAAGTGGACTTTTGAATATAAAATTGTGAAATTTTAAAAATATTTTTTTTATTTTCAAGTTGGAAATAATATTTGAAAGTAAAAATTGTATCTGAACATGAACATAAATTAGAATTGTAGTCTTTAAGAGTGATTTGAAGTGAAAAGTGTGAAAACAATTTTGAATTTCAAAAAAATTACATCAATTTATGTTCAAACAGTTTTCCATAATGAATACTGGTAATTACCCACAACAAAACAAATAATTTTACAACAATAACAAGAACAATTACATGCTCAGTAAAATCTCACAAGTGAAGTCGGGAGAAGGTGTTGAAGGCACATGTATTAGGAGAGAACAAATGTAGAGTTAATGCAAAGTGGAACAATGGAGATTGGAGGGGAAGTTATTTTTTTAAATTTTCCCTAAATACAATCAGTAAATAATTAACTTATGAATTAGTGACACAGAATGAACAAAATATGTCTGCTTATTCATTTTCCTAGTTTTGGCAAAACCCATGGAAACTACTTGGCCTTGAAACAAGGAATAATACAAACATATAAGAATTTACCAGTGAGTGAGATCACTTAAAAAGCATAGGACAAGTAGGATGGAGAATTTTCTCATTTTAAAGTTGTGCACACTAGAGAGGCAGCAGTACACGATGATCAACGCGCGTACACACACGCGCACACAAAAAAAGACAGATTCGAGTTAGAGCACGTTGTCAAGGATTGACAGAGGACTGAAGCTCAACTTTGCGACGGATCCCTATTTTGATAAGCAGATGCAGTTGTACATAGAACTATGAAGTTCAAGTTTCATCAGGCCCTATTCAACGTTGAAATCATGTGTGCTTTGAAAAAGAAATGTACTACACAAAATCACAGACCACCCTTCCCCCACAATAGTCGAGTCAACTGCAGCACCTTAAACCAAATGTAGCGTGCTTGCAGATTTCATAAACTACTATGCCTCTCCTTATCAAGTAGTCCGGAGTGGAGGAGACACCAGAATGACACCATCTCCACGAACAAATAGGAACGGGATGGTTCGTCTCGTCGCCTAAAACAGTCAAGAGAATCAATGTCAGCTGATTTTGTAATCATAAGTGCGCAGAAAAGAGTAGAAAATCATGCTTCCCCAACTAACATACACACAACTACTCTTGCAAAAAGCAATCCAAAATAAATACATTCTACTAATGGGGCCGATCTAGAATTTCAACAAGATGGGTGTACTATGATGAATAGCGAATAAGGATTTAAATTTGATGGCTTCAACCGTTTGATTCTAAATGCCAAAGTGCACAAGTACTTTAAGACCCTAGTTTAATGAATAGCTGAAATTTATGAAGTTTTAAGGGGGACAGAGGAGAGCCTTAGGGTACGCTCACATCATCATTTTTGCTTTCTCAAGATTCTCAATCGCTCTTTTTAGAGGGGAAAGTTAAGCTGCCTCAGAATCAACATCAGACATGCTGGTCTGAAGTTGAAAATGGCATCAAGATTTCACATTCTAACTGATAGGTCTGAAGTTGGGCTCTACCATACCCTTAATTCAGTCCTAAGGTAGTTTGAATGAAATTCAAGTTCAGACCTGAGGTCTAAAGCTAGGATTTGGGATTAGTTGAACCCATGTTCAATTTGTTTTTAAAATTTTAGTAATTTTTCACAAAGATCCATACTCCATGTTAAGATGTTGGGATTAGTTAAACCCATTGACTAAATGTGACATCCTCCACGGCTACTAGATTTAATATAGACATTTGGTTTAATTATAAAATTTCACAATTATAAAAGGAAAATAGAGATTTCAATATGTCAAACTTGGGAATTTTGAAAGAATGAACCAAGAAAGAAAAAGAAAAAATTGCTCTAATTAAAACACAAGATGGACCGTGGGAGTTGAACCTTCAACCTCAATAATTGAGGTGCACCCAATAACCATTGGACTCTTTGAGCTTTGGTTACACACACATGTATTTAAGTAGCATTGAAGAGTTATAATATTGTTATACGTGGTCTAACAAAGGGAGCATGCATGCACGTGAATCGACACCCCTCCCTTAGGATACACCCCTAGTTCTACTACAAGTGGTAATAAGAGTAGAAAGCTACTTCTGGCTATTTCTACAATAACCCAATTCCTCTCGGTACATCTCACTCTACAGTACAAAAGGAGAACAAAACAGGAGAGAACGATGTCCTCTTTTTCTCAAAAAGTAAATCAGGCTGACCCTTTTGTTCACCTGGCACACCCAGGTCTGTGATGACCTGATATGCCGTGGATGAGATCTGAATCAGGTATTGGCACATACATGTGTTCTCTGGCATTCTCTAGCATGATCCATTCTTATTTTAGACTATTATCTGAGTTCATGTAACATATAAGGAGAACCATATTGTTTCCATCTAGCCATATAACACATTAATTTAAACTAGCCACATGAAGGAAGCAATGCTTCGTAAAACGTCCTATTTTACTTGAGTCTTGACTAATGGGCTCCGCCCTCCACTTCTAAATTAGGTTTCAACTTCATGAGGTATACAAAGAATAGACCCAGAGCTTAAAAGTTGGTAACTGCTATGTTTATTTGAGACCATAAAAAGATTTTCAGCATTGCCTTTCTATCTATTAAATAGCTAGCTACTACTTAAACAATGTTTTTTTACAATGGTGGTGTCCAAGGCTAATTCGTGCACACCTTGACTATTCAAAGTACTTGCAATCTCCCACCAGCATAGGTACGGGACAACTCTATCCACCAAGGCTTAGGCAAATGGAAAGAAATCGCCTGATGTCCTAATGTTTTTTCTCTGATGGGATTTGAACCCTAATCTCCAAGGTTTTCACCTACTTCATTGACCACTAGGCCACCTCCTTGGGTGCTAAACAATGTTCTCTCTACGCAGAGACAATAAATTGTTTCACTCTTTCTTTCCTCTTTCTCAAGTACCCCTGCAGGCATCACATTAGAATCGTTCAGTAGCTCCCAGCTTAGGAACTACGATTACATTTTTCAAGACCCAAACATCTCCTAGTGAAAAAACATTTTAGCAGCTTAAGTTGGAAAAAGGAATTTCTGTGATACATCTTTCACCATAGATGTTTCCAAGTAAACTGCCTAATAAATCTTATGTACACCAATCATTCACTAATTTCCAAGGGGGGATCAGACAAGTTAAACCAAATGTCCCTTGGTATGAAAGAAATGGTTGAGCATCACTCTGAATACTATTAAGGGAGAAATGAAACAAAATACAACAGAGTAGGTGGCCGTCAAAGCCAGCTTATTGACAGAGCACTAGGTATAGTCCACCTTCCAACATATTACAACCCAGGTCTGATGCTAATTGGAACTATGTATTGCAATGACCAGAAAAGGGGAGAAGAAATATATCTTAATTTCAAACCAAAAAAAAAAAAAAAAAAGAGAAGGTAAGAGAAATAAGCATACCCGAACTATCTCTTCATATGTTTCATCATCAATCTCAACTGTGGTCACAATTTCTTCAACATCACCTAGAATCATATTAAGATGCTGATCATAAGCCTGAAAAGGAAACCACACGACAGCTTAGTGTCACCTCACAAGATTTTCTTCCGTACAGTTTCAAGGAATTGATAATAGTCAAAAGTAAAATATGATTCATGTATACTTGTAAATCAAATTGAGTTTTTGGAACTTATGATGCGTGTGAAATTAACAAGAATCAGAAGACAAAAACAACTTATAGTATCCTTAAAGCAGAGCAATGGCAAGATAATACCCTAAGACCATAACATAATTCAGTAATTTCCAGCAACATCATGTAATTGCTCCCTTTTTTTAAACAAGGAACATCATGTAATTGTTCTTCAGTATTCTTTGGTATTGCAACAACTTGACAATAGTCTTATATTTTCTTCTCAGGACTAAGTGACCAGGCAAACAGATATTTGAAGAAACAGGCAAACAAGAAACACAATCTCCACTTAACATGCAGGTTTATAGTATTTAATCTAATGCCTTTCCGCCTGCAAGTAGGGTTCGTTGATGATCAAAACAGGTCATTGCTTATTCCACTCTCACCATTATTTGTCAAAGCCTTCGCGCCCAACCATCTTCAATGTTGACACTGGGTAAAGATGCTTTTACATATTTGCTCTGATGATAGTCTAGTTTTACTTTATCTGTTATCTCCTTCCTTGTGTCAACTTATTTCCTAACACAACTTATTTCCTGATATTCCTATTTTTTAGCCATTTTATTATTCAAGAGATAATGGCAAATGGAAGTACTCAAAAGGCTTTCTTATCAGCAAAATAGACATGCTGCCTTATCACATTATTCTTACACCCACATGAGAGTGATTGTGCTGCTTTCCATCTACTATTTTCATTCCATGTAAACATTTAGTCACTCATAACCCCGTCCGAATAAAAAGAAAGAACGTCTCCCTTGTTTTCTACTGAAATGCTAACACTACAGAAAATCACATCCTATCATGCAAAAAGAGATTTTATAGAAAAAATAGAATACAATTGTCCATATCTCCCTTCACCTCCGGTCGCTTAAAGATAGTCCTCAGTTGCTGTAGACGGCATATAATCTACACGTGTTTTATGTATTAATAGCATACGAATACATTACATAAATTGGTCATGCACAATAGTTGAAACCCAAGATCTCCCCATGTTTATATTACTTGATTGAATAATGATAGTACAATAATATCTTTATGCACCCTCTGTCCTATTCTTCATCAATTAGCACCTACCTACTATCATATTCTTTAATATATTGTTTCCGAAAGAATATTTGGTATGTCTATATTCTTGAGGACTTCATATATAACATGAAAAATCAAACCTTTAGGACACACATTACTATATTGGCATACACTTCGAGTCAGCCTCGATTTCCTACCGTAATAACACTTCACAAGAAATGCAAAACAGATAATAGAAAGAGTGAATGGACATAGCAAAAAGAAAAAGGAGAAAAGGAGAGGAGGAGGGCTCTATCTAAAAAGAAATAAATTTTAAGTTTTAAGGTTTTATTACTTTTATTAAATATTTAAATGAAAAGTAAAAGAAAGTCAAAGACACATTAATAGCAGATTTATTAACTATTATAACTGCTTAATTAATAGATGTAGAAAATAATCAATAACCATTATATTAAGGTGTGAGTTTGGTTGTTTGTTGCGTTTTAAAAAAAAATAAGACTGCTGCAGCTACTAGGAATCAAACTTGCGTAACTAGGCCATTCAAGAACGCCTTCAACCATTGAGCTACCAATAAACTTAGTGCAAGGGTGTGCAAACTTTAATATATAACCATATTAGTTAGCATTTATAGGCAAAGGGTGTCCACCTGACCACCCTCAGCATAACGTAGCTCTGCCAGCCTAGTGGTCGATGGGCCAATGCTTGAAATCATATCCCATCAATGCATTGGCTTCTGCCCAACTCATATACTTGTGCTCCGTCAATTCCTAATCCTTTCATTTCAATTTGTTTCCTTACTTTACTTTTTATACAATTTTAAAAAAGAATAGCTATTTTTTTATTTTCTAACTCCTTAATTTTAATTTTCCACATGAAATTTAAGACCACAAAATTAAAGGATATTTCTTTATGCATTGGCTTCTGCCCTACTCATATAATTGTGTTCCGTCAACTGCTACTCAGTCGACTTCAATTTATTCGTCTTACTTCACTTTTTAGTTAGTATTAAAAAAATTACTCTCTTTTTTGGTAACTCCTTAATTTTAATTCTCCACGTGCATGTTTAAGACCAGTACTTAGGTATATTCAACATATTTTAGTTCAATAAAGCAAGATTATATTTTCATTTTCTTAAACTCTGTACCAAGATAAAACAAATTGAAACGGAAACCTGAACATGAAAGAAATTTGAAAACAAAGAAAAATTATAAACCCTAGAATACGAAGCAAAAGGGGTAATAGGTACAACATAACTTAACAAGATCAAAACTTAAAAAACTACCAACGTGCATCAATGTAAGGCTCAATTCTACTATTCAACAAATAAATTATCAACAAAAGGATAGAACAAACAACGGCCAGTAGAAATTGGGGGAAACAGTTAACATACATGAAGTTTGCCACGGAGTTCTCTATCGGAGCGGAGCTTAACGTAGATTCTCTCGTCAAGACTAAGCCTTATGAGATCCAATGGCTCCTTCACTGTGCTCTCCTCTTCACTTCCCATGGCGCTTTCTCTCTCTCTCTGCAAATTTCAAATGCGATTATTTGATTGTTTGTATATTTTAGGGCTCTTTTCCCTAATTATAAAAGTATAAGGAAGTGGGCCAGGTTAGGGTGGCGGTCGTTTACAGGCCCTATCAAAGTTTTATAGAGAGTATAAGCCCATCTAAGTTCAATGGTCTGCCCAATTTAAAACCCTAGATCAAGTTCATTTATTAGAATCCAACAATCAACAAAGCAAAACCCCTCAATCACTCCATACTCATTTTCAACTAAGCTACATCTCAATGATATATAAAGTAATCAGAAATCCCAAAAAGAAAGCCAAAAGGACATAATCAACTCCAGTTCCAACAAAAAAGAAAGCTTTTTTCTTCTTTTTTTTAACAAGATTTATTCATCAATCACCACAAAAGAGCTACAGAACACCATTTGAACTATAATCAAACAGTAGATCAAGGTAAATCCTTAGCAGATCAACCTCAAAACAGATCCACTTCATCAGATCCAGAATTACATTAGCTCAACCTTCAATTACCCAAGATTCACTACATCTAACTAGTCAATCCAAGAAATAAAAAATACCCATTTCACATAAACAAATTCAATCTATTTTACCACTTTCACAGATCTCAAAACATAAACCCCACATGCATCTCACAATTTTCTTGACATTTTCACATAGCTCGATCCATCAAAAAATCAAAAAAAAAAAAAAAAGGATAAGAAAGACCAGATCTTGACTTACCCGAAACTGAGAGGAGATCAAAAGTGGTCGCCGGAGATTTAGCAAAGCAACCGGAGATTATGGCCGGCGGCTTCGAAGACTCTGTTTGGGGAAATGAAGAAATACAAAATGAGGAATCTTAAGACTCTAGGGAAGCTTATTATATACAAAAAGAAAAAGAGGGTTTTGAATTTAAATTTGTTTTTTTAAAAAAATAATTTTTTCTTTTTTAATGAAAATAATTAATTACTGCAGTAAATATTTGGTTGTAGGAATTTTTGAATTTGAAATTTAAAAGTGCAACAACACCAAAATGACAAATTTGCCTTCAACTTTAAGATGCTAAAGTTTTCAAAAAGGACAAGTTTTTTCAATCATATATTATATTATATAGTATATAAATTATAGTAGTAACTGTTGGACTAGTTAATTTAAGGAATTATAAGAATAGGTGAATTTTCTTTTTCTTTTTCTTTTTTATTATTTCTTCTTGATAGAGAATACAAAATAATGTCATATTTTGAAAAAATCATCATTAAATACCAAGGTCTTATAAGTTTGAATTTTGAAAAATTCATCATTCAGATTTCATTTATTAAATGCATTTGTTTTTCATGTTTGAATCTTAACCTGGTCTAATTTCATCAAGGGGTCATTTTATAAAATGTATTAAACAAAATATAATATATGCATTTTATGATATTATAGCCTATATATAGAACAAATTATTGTATTGATAATACATGGGCTATTAACATATGGATATACATGGTTAAAGATGGAATTGTCTTTCATACACCAAATCAAATAGTGGATAGGAAATTATCCTAAAATAATTGATTTTTAGCATTATTAATATGCTTCATGAAATATTAGTATTTTTTATACATTTTACCAAACGACTCTCAAATGCATTTGTTTCTATCCCTTTTAAAAACTTTTGTCGAGTCTAAAATGATTTGAATGAATCAAATCTATAACAGAATTTTAACACAATTCAGACTCTTGAAATACAAACAACTTTTTCTTCCCAAAATTTTACATGCTTCTTCTTCTTTTGTGCGAAAAGATGTTCGTATAAGCTTTTTAATGCCAAATTTGTATTGTATACAATAATCAAAAATGTATTTGTGAATTGTGAAGGATATGAATGCTTATGCATCTTAAATTATTTTTTGTAAAAAAGGTTAAATTTTAAGCATATGCAAGAAAATTTTCAAAGAATATTATTTTTCGGCATTTAACGGTTCATGCTGAGATTTTACTATAATTTTTAACATTAATTTCAAATGTCAAATATAAAATATATTCATTTTAATTGCTGAAATGGCATTTATTATGATACTAGTGAAATTAACGCACTTCGCGTGGGAATTTAATATCACGAAATTTATAAAATAATACTTAAAACCTATAAGTCATTAAAACTAAAACACTTTTTACATACAAGATTACGTAGTAACAAACATTAACAACGTAAAGGTAAATGAAAATTATTACTACAACTTATCATTTATCCTTAATAACATAAACATAAATTAATGACTCTAAAAATACATACTAGGATCTGTAAAAAAAATAAGCAATGGTGTCAGTGAGTTACTCAACAGAAGCAGAATACACATGATTTAATCGTGAAGAAGAAGAAGAAGAGGTTCAGATATTTCGCTGTTTTAAAATGAGAGGAAATCCCTCTATTTATAGACAGCAAAGGGTAGTGCGAATAAATATTTATTGTGTCTAATCGAAAATGTTACAACTATTTGAAAAAGTTGCAACTCTTCGGAAAGGTCACAACCTCTCATAAAAGTCACAACTTTTCATAAAAGTCACAACTTTTCATAAAAGTGACAACTCTTCATAAAAATCGCAACTTTTCATAAAAGTCACAACTCTTCATAAACGTCGCAACTCTTCATTAAAGTCACAACTTTTCATAAAAGTTTCAACTTTTCATAAATGTCACAACTTTTCATGAAAGTGGAAGGCTAGTTTTGGAAATAAATAAATTAAAAGGAAATTCTGATTTGTGGTGGTACCACGTAGACGGGCCTAAGGTTCTCTTTTATATATATATATATATGATATATGATTTTATATATATAATATTTAGTCCTAATTTTATTTGAATTTTGAATTTTGTATTGAGTATGTTTTAAAAAAAATGTGCAAAACCAAAACACTGTACTTGAATGATTATTTAGAGGAGAAAAAAATCAAAAATAATTTTGATGAAATCTTTTCAATATTTAGATGATTATATACGAAATTAACTCGACATGTTTAACTATCAAAAAGAAACCCTAAATCAAATATATATTTTTGATTTTTTTCATCCAATATCTAGTATCCGTATTCGAATCTAATTAATTTAAGTTCATGCGCGTAGAGATCCATTCATATAAAAACACTCTTAATCAACATTATTTTCACATTCTTGATATTAACAAGAATCAGAAGACAAAAACAACTTATAGTATCCTTAAAGCAGAGCAATGGCAAGATAATACCCTAAGACCATAACATAATTCAGTAATTTCCAGCAACATCATGTAATTGCTCCCTTTTTATTAACAAGGAACATCATGTAATTGTTCTTCAGTATTCTTTGGTATTGCAACAAATTGACAATAGTCTTATATTTTCTTCTCAGGACTAAGTGACCAGGCAAATAGATAATTGAAGAAACAGGCAGACAAGAAACACAATCTCTAATTAACATGCAGGTTTATAGTATTTAATCTAATGCCTTTCCGCCTGCAAGTAGGGTTTGTTGATGATCAAAACAGGTCATTGCTTATTCCACTCTCACCATTATTTGTCAAAGCTTTCGCGCCCAACTATCTTCAATGTTGACACTGGGTAAAGATGCTTTTACATATTTGCTCTGATGATAGTCTAGTTTTACTTTATCTGTTATCTCCTTCCTTGTGTCAACTTATTTCCTAACAGAACTTATTTTCTGATATTCCTATTTTTTAGCCATTTTATTATTCAAGAGATAATGGCAAATGGAAGTACTCAAAAGGCTTTCTTATCAGCAAAATAGACATGCTGCCTTATCACATTATTTCTTACACCCACATGAGAGTGATCGTGCTACTTTCCATCTACTATTTTCATTTCATGTAAACATTTAGTCACTCATAACCCCGTCCGAGTAAAAAGAAAGAATGTCTCCCTTGTTTTCTACTGAAATGCTAAAACTACAGAAAATCACATCCTATCATGCAAAAAGAGATTTTATAGAAAAAATAGAATACAATTGTCCATATCTCCCTTCACTTCCAGCCGCTTAAATATAGTCCTCAGTTGTTGTAGACTGCATATAATCTACACGTGTTTTATGTATTAATAGCATACCAATACATTACATAAATTGGTTATGCACAATAGTTGAAACCCAAGATCTCCCCATGTTTATATTACTTGATTGAATAATGATAGTACAATAATATCTTTATGCACCCTCTTTCCTATTCTTCATCAATTAGCACCTACCTACTATCATATTCTTTAATATATTGTTTCCGAAAGAATATTTGGTATGTCTATATTCTTGAGGACATCATATATAACATGAAAAATCAAACATTTAAGACAAACTATATTGGCATACATTTCGAGTCAGCCTCAATTTCCTACCATAATAACACTTCGCAAGAAATGCAAAACAGATAATAGAAAGAGTGAATGGACATAGCAAAAAGAAAAAGGAGAAAAGGAGAGGAGGAGGGCTCTATCTAAAAAGAAATAAATTTTAAGTTTTAAGGTTTTATTACTTTTATTAAATATTTAAATGAAAAGTAAAAGAAAGTCAAAGACACATTAATAGCAGATTTATTAACCATTATAACTGCTTAATTAATAGATGTAGAAAATAATCAATAACCATTATATTAAGGTGTGAGTTTGGTTGTTTGTTGCGTTTTAAAAAAAAATAAGATCACTGACTACTAGGAATCAAACTTGCGTAACTAGGCCATTCAAGAACGCCTTCAACCATTGAGCTACCAATAAACTTAGTGCAAGGGTGTGCAAACTTTAATATATAACCATATTAGTTAGCATTTATAGGCAAAGGGTGTCCACCTGACCACCCTCATCATAACGTAGCTCTGCCCAACTCATATACTTGTGCTCCGTCAATTCCTAATCCTTCCATTTCAATTTGTTTCCTTACTTTACTTTTTATACAGTTTTAAAAAAGATTAGCTATTTCTTTATTTGCTAACTCCTTAATTTTAATTTTCCACATGAAATTTAAGACCACAAAATTAAAGGGTATTTCTTTATGCATTGGCTTCTGCCCCACTCATATAATTGTGTTCCGTCAACTGCTACTCAGTCGACTTCAATTTATTCGTCTTACTTCACTTTTTAGTCAGCATTAAAAAAATTACTCTTTTTTTTGGTAACTCCTTAATTTTAATTCTCCACATGCATGTTTAAGACCAGTACTTTGGTTTATTCAACATATTTTAGTTTAATACAACAAAATTATATTTTCATTTTCTTAAACTCTGTACCAAGATAAAACAAATTGAAATGGAAACCTGAACATGAAAGAAAATTGAAAACAAAGAAAAATCATAAACCCTAGAATACGAAGCAAAAGGGGTAACAGGTACAACATAACTTAACAAGATCAAAACTTTAAAAACTACCAACGTGCATCAATGTAAGGCTCAATTCTACTATTCAACAGATAAATTATCAACAAAAGGATAGAACAAACAACGGCCAGTAGAAATTGGGGGAAACAGTTAACATACATGAAGTTTGCCACGGAGTTCTCTATCGGAGCGAAGCTTAACATAGATTCACTCGTCAAGACTAAGCCTTATGAGATCCAATGGCTCCTTCACTGAGCTCTCCTCTTCACTTCCCATGGTGCTTTCTCTCTCTCTCCGCAAATTTCAAATACAATTATTTGATTGTTTGTATATTTTAAGGCTATTTTCCCTAATTATAAAAGTATAAGGAAGTGGGCCGGGTTAGGGTGGCGGTCGTTTACAGGCCCTATCAAAGTTTTATAGAGAGTATAAGCCCATCTAAGTTCAATGGTCTGCCCAATTTAAATAGAAATCGAAACTTCTGGTAAATTGTCAATCCTTCTGGAAAAGGGTTGTTGAGTATAAAATGTCTGGCTGCGATTATGTAGAAACCGTCCTTAATATACTATACATACGATAAGAAATTCCATGAATGCAATGACAGTTATATCAATTTAAACACATTAAACGCAGATAAACAATTCAACAATTAATAACAATTAGTCAAACAAATCAAATCTTATGGTTAGAAATTAATTAAATCCCCAGCAGAGTCGTCATTTCTGTTTTACTTGAAAAATAAAATAAAAGAAAAATGACTAAGTTTTCGAAAAAATCGATTAAACTTATGATTTAAGAGAAATCGAATTTTCAAAAGAACGGAGTCGCCACTTAATTTTTAGTAAAAATCAAGAAAAAACTTAAAGTTTTCAAAAGACTCAAATAGATAAAATCAATTGAAAACAAAAAGGTTTGAGTTCAAATGTACATTCCGAGAAGGTCTTAGGCCCTCGGAATGTCCGCTAACTCGCGGTTGACTAAAATGACTAAATTTAGAAGAAAAAAAATTAATTAAGTGATAAGATTCATTTTTATTGGAAGGGAGATGAACTTAAGGGGACTTTTCAGAAAAATAATTCAAATGTTGCAAGACAAATAATAAGAATAAAGTCAAATCAATGTAAGGTCAGAGTTAAACAAATCAAATAACAATAAAAGAGAATAGCATAGAAATAATG
This sequence comes from Solanum pinnatisectum, assembly GCA_035578085.1. NCBI lineage: Eukaryota > Viridiplantae > Streptophyta > Magnoliopsida > Solanales > Solanaceae > Solanum > Solanum pinnatisectum. Next base: position 6,740,631 of record CM069086.1, on the reverse strand, counting down.
CAAAACTAATGAATTTGGACTCTTGTCCAAATTCTAAAGTGTTGGGCTGGCATGTCCAAATTTCTCCTCCTGTCCTAATTCTAGATAGTTCAAAAAATTGTCCATTGCATTTTGTTTTGGGCCAGATCCATTCTTCCACCTGTCCTAATATTAAAACGAAAGGTTGTACCATTTGGGTTTTTTTTTTTTAAGCCCAAATTTTCTCCAACAATCTGTCCAGTTTGATCCTCTTTGGACTGTTATTGCACTTAGGCCTTTTAGCCCTATTTTTGCCCATGTATCACCGTGTATACAATAGTGTATACCAATGTATATCGGCACGCAAACAACCCACTTTTCAGTTGCTGAAACCTGCGAATTTGTTTCCCTTACACCCTCGAACACCTATGGCTGACTCGAAAACTCAACATCGCAAATGAGGGATGAGGAGTCCATGAGGACTCGGGCCAAGTTCATGCATAGTAAAAGAAAAGAAGAAAAAGGCTTAGTATTATTCTTTCTTAAGTTAACCAGGTCAATTAATATTTATGAAATTGATCAACAAATAGTAAAACAATCCATGATGAATTCAACAAATTTAATGAAGAACACATGATACCCTAAACAAGACTAGATTTGGAAAAGGGAACAAGCAACACTTAATACACTTAACTGAAGAGGAAACACAAATCTGCCTTATATTTTGCTAATATTAAAATCACACACGTAACTTGGCGAAATTAAGGTAAGAAAAATAACAAAGTGGAGTAAGCGGTAACCTAAAGGAAAATAAGGACTTGAAATAGACAAAAATCTTAAGCAGGTGCTCAGAAACAAGTCATCTGGAGATGGACTTAGACGACACTAAATGCTACTATCTAAATGGATAAGCTATGAACTGAATTCAAACCCAAGCTATAAAGACATTACTTTGAAAGTCAAGTTAAGGCAGAAGAGAAAAACAAGCAACAATCAGTAGAGAAGTAGTCAGACATCAGTCCTCCAGCCTCCAGACATACACATTCAAATCATTTTGAATCCAAACAAATAGAAGAAAAGAATGTATATCTATTGAGAACTAATACAACCACACTAAGACCAGTAACGAGGCATTGAGCCAAATCAGCCGTTAGATAATGTACTAAAACTAAAGCACAAAACACGATTTAAGAACGGAACAAGGAGGTATACCTCTCTCGGAGCAGCGAACTAGGATGAAAAGCTTGACAATGAAGCTTTCACCCACACCACGACTAAGCTTTGTCGGAATCCGACGAACTCTAACAAATCGAAACGACTCGAGACAGCTAAGAATGAAAATGTTTTTTCTCTATTTTTAAGTCAAGAATTCCGCCGTCCAAAAAAAATCCCCCTAAACCGTAAACTAACAAAAGTATTTATAAGGGGGATTGAGATCGAAAAAATGGAGGGTGGAATCCGATTCCTTTTGAGGGTGAATTCCAAATTCAAAACCTCCTAAGAGATAAGGTTGAAAGTTGTCCATAGTACGAACTCTCAAAAGAATTGGAAGACTGGCCGCTTGATTAGAAGTCAAGGACTAACGAGCGAGGAGATGAGGACACGCGGACTATTCGAGAATATTCTCGTACGAATGGATAAGGAAAAGGATGAGGGTCATGCGATTGAGCTGGTCTAGATTCGGTTCGCGATTTTCGTTTTTTCCGGGTTTCGCATCGCTAGAGAAGAAGACACAGGGGTACTATTTTGGTATTGCTGTACGTATTGTATGTTTGTTGGGTACTGTTGGAATTGGATTTGGGCTAGGAAATGGGTGGGCTGCGTCTTTTGAATTGAAATTGTGGGTTTGCTAATAGGTTTGTCTTTTAGGAAATGGGCCCAAAATTTGGTCTTTGGATGGGTTTAGGGTGGGGCAAAATGGTAGTCAAAATTGTAATAGAATGGGTTAGATTCACAATTAGGAAATGACCATATGAATTGCATTTATGATCAATGAGAATTAAGAAGTTGGCGAAATTGAGTTCAATTTAGGGAATTTGACTAAAATTTAAATAGGACGAATTAATATAAATTACTTAATGAGCTTCTTAATGCCAACGAAATAAAATAATTAATGTAATTAGAAGCTAAATAATTCAAAAATATAAACTATTATATAATTAAACTAATTAACAAAATATTTAATTAAAACAAAATCTTTTTGAGATGGATTTCAAATATTCATAAACTATACAAATTGTTTAGAAAACTATAAAAATCGACTAAAATTACCTAAAACAACTTCTTCTTTTTTGAAAAATATTTGAATTTTATAAAGATAATTATTTTAAATCATTTAAAATTGAAGAAGCTTGATGGTCAATTTATATTGTGGAGGTCCAAAATTGGGTGTCAACAGAAAGAAAATTGAAAACAAAGAAAAATCATAAACCCTAGAATACGAAGCAAAAGGGGTAACAGGTACAACATAACTTAACAAAATCAAAACTTTAAAAACTACCAACGTGCATCAATGTAAGGCTCAATTCTACAATTCAACAGATAAATTATCAACAAAAGGATAGGACAAACAACGGCCAGTAGAAATTGGGGGAAACAGTTAACATACATGAAGTTTGCCTCGGAGTTCTCTATCAGAGTGGAGCTTAACGTAGATTCTCTCGTCAAGACTAAGCATTATGAGATCCAATGGCTCCTTCACTGAGCTCTCCTCTTCACTTCCCATGGCGCTTTCTCTCTCTCTCTCTGCAAATTTCAAATACGATTATTTGATTGTTTGTATATTTTAAGGCTCTTTTCCCTAATTATAAAAGTATAAGGAAGTGGGCCGGGATAGGGTGGCGGTCGTTTACAGGCCCTATCAAAGTTTTATAGAGAGTATAAGCCCATCTAAGTTCAATGGTATGGCCAATTTAAATAGAAATCGAGACTTCTGATTAATGGAGGAGCAGACTCAGTCATCTAATGCATTATATCATTTGATCTTAAGATGGAAAATTATGGTTCTTGGGTTTCTTGTTTCAATTTATTTATTTTTGTTATTTATGTTCGGAGATGGTTATATTTTTGTTTGAATTTATATATACATAGTATATGTTTTGATAATTAACAAAATGCAAGAAATGTATGATACAATACATAAGTTGTTAGAATGACGACAATCCTTCTGATTGATCAATGTGTGTGGATTGTGCTTAGATGATTTATTAAATTGCATCAATCTTCGACAGAAACTAACATATAGGTAGGCTTACTGTTTCGATTCACTCAATGTGATATGGGACATGATAAAAATTCACATGTTTTAGTAGGAAATTAATGAAATCACATGAATATAGTATAAGATTATATTTTCTTGTTGTCATAAGGTCGATTGCTTAACAAGATAAATCCAATTAAACCCAACAAACAAGATATCCCTTTAAATTGTGTATCTCCTTTCAACAATATTTAGATATGTGAGCTAGTTATTGTTATTGGTGATTTATAAGATTAGTATATCCTTGTAAAATTATGTTAATTCAAAAGTTTGTAATAACATGCAATAGTAAGTATTTGTTTATAAACAAAACATAGAGATATGTGATTTACTGACTCGTCTTTAACTAGGATATTCTCATATATTATGTATGAACTATAATATGCTCACTTAATAAGATTGTATAAGAGTTTGTGCAAATTTTGATAGCGCTCACAAATTGTGAAGATTTCATATTTATGAAGAAAAAAATTAAAAAAATTTAAATTGCATGACTAAATAAAATTTCAATTTCAAATTAACCTAATTTCAAATCATATTAAATTACAAGAAAACATGATGAGAGTTATCTTTTTCATTGAATTTTGATACGTGAGATTTGACTAGTATGAATTCACATAAAAATGTTTTACTTCTCTCGTCTACCACCGACTCATGAGGGTTTCTTTCTCTCATTGTGAGAGTTTTCTTCCCCTCCTTGGGGCTCCTCAAATTACCACTCCAATCTTCAATTTTCCACAACAAATACATTAAAAACAATTTGTACCTTCATGTCGACCGAATCCGCCAAATTTCGTCAAAACCCCAGATCAAGTTCATTTATTAGAAAATCTCGTCTCGGTTATGATTACCTACGGGAGTGCTATATCGATATCAATTGGAGTGGAAACCTAAAATCGAAAGAAGGTAGAAGAAATTAGCGAACACTTGCAATAATCTATTCTCACTGAGGAAGAAAAGGAGGTTGTGGCAATCGAAACTTCAAATATTCAGTCAAGCACGAAGGATTGCGAAGTAATTCTTTTTGGTATTCGGATAAAAAAGTGAATTTTCAAGGAATCCAAAATACTATGCCTTTAGCTTGGGGAAACCCAGCAGGATTGCAAATCAAAGAGGTAGGATGGAATTTATTTCAGTTCATTTTTAGAGACAAGAAAAGTATGAATAAAGTACAACTAGGTACACCATGAGTGTATGATAAATATCTCCTTAATGTACATCCATGGGAACCAGGTTTGAAAAGTGTTTCTCCGTTGTTTAATATATGCAATATGTGGGTTCAAGTGTGGAATATCCCTTTGCATTGGATATCAAAGGATGTGGGGTGTAAAATAGGGAATGCTTTGGGAGGTACTTGTGATGTTGTAATTCCTGAAAATGGAAGTAAGGAGGGACGGTATATGAGACTCAAGGTTATGATGAATATAACCAAGCCACTACCTAGAGGTAAATTAATCAAACTAGGATTGGAATAGATATGAGTCGAGCTATGATATGAAAATCTTTCGTATATTTGCTATTATTGCGGTGTGCTCGGACATAATGAGAGAACATGTGTACAAAGAGCCAAAGATATACATACAGACACTCTAAAAAAGGATCATTTTTGTATGTGGCTAAAAGCAGAGAATCATGCTATTTCCTTAGGACATCAAAGGCGTGAAGAAGGACATAATACTAACGAAAGGGATACTATGGTCAGAAAGCATAACTCAAATCTGATTGAGGGGAGAATAGGGGAAGGAACTATAAGAAATTTGCAACACCTAAAAAAGAAGGTTGACTCAACGAATGTTCAACTACGTAGCAGAGAAGAGGATCACCACAGATTGGATCAAAATGATTCAAAAGAAAAAGGACAAGTGAGTCGGAATGGCAGTAACGACGATGCTTTGAACATAAAAGACTCAAACATAATACAATTGGTGGAGGTAACAAAATATGGACCATAAGAAAAGTACATTGAGCGGGATTGATGTATAACAGGAGAAGGAACCTCTACTGGTATTACAATGCAATGTGTGGATACTTGCTCAAGAAAGAAAGACATATGCACAACTTGATAAAACTGGGAATGACAACACAACAAGAGGAATGGAGGAAGCTAGGAGCTGCAAGCAGAGATAAACCAGATGACCACAATTGTGGATCAGATATGTACTACTGTTTTGGAGCCATATGTTGAGTCCTCTTCTTACGCATTAGGAATTAAACTTTTGGATGATCATATAAATCTGTCTCAATCTATGAATGCTAATAAAAATGTAGAAAAACCAAGGAAAAAATGGAAACGTTTGGCTAGACTAGTTGGTACTTCTGATGGTTTCAATAAGGACACAAACTTAATGACTTATAATAAAAATCTTGATGAGATTATTAATGAGGAATGCATACAAAATATAGGAGATAAACGAAAAAGTGTTACTGCTGTCATTAATAACATGAAAACAAAAAGGAGTAAAATCATGGTAGAGCGGGAGGCTAGCATTAAATGGCTTCCCTCATCACGATGAAGATTATGGTGTGGAACTGTCGAGGCCTGGGGAGGGGGGGGGGGTCCTTAACAGTTCCTTTTATTAAGTAGACAATGAGACTCCACTCCCCAAGTTTGATATTTTTGTGTGAAACAAAAAATAAAAGTACAAGAATCGAGAGATTGAAGCGGCAAATTGGATTACCTAATTCACGGGTTGTTGATCCTGTTGGACTTTGTGTTCTATTGTTCAGACGACATCCAGGTTCGTTATTTCTCCTCCTCCAATTATTTTATTGACGTTTTAATCTATGATCAACACACTGATTGTGAGTTCTGGTGTATCTTTGTATACTTAAGTACTGATCAAATTACTAGGAGAAGACAATTTGCTGAACTTGTAGTTAATTTGACAAAATGGGGTACGTCCTGAATTATTAGAGGGGACTTTAATGACATAATTGATAACTCGGAAAAAAATGGAGGACGCACTAGAAAGTCTTGGTCTTTTATTGATTTCAAAAACTTTATCTGGATTTGAAAGCTCTTGATTTAGGGTATAAAGGAAAACTTTGGACATGGTGGAGTTATAGGGAAAATGATAGAATTATCCCAGAGCGTCTTGATCGGACTTTAGTATCCCCTAAATGGAGAGAAAATTTTGAAAATGCTAATGTTGCTCATGTTGATACCGGAGCTTCAAATCATGCAGCTCTCATTATTTCTACCGAAATCAGTTCTGGAGAAAAAAGAAAAGATTTTATTTTGATAAGAGATGGTGTGAAAAAAAGGAAATAACGAGTATTATTCAGAGAACTTGGAATCAGAATTATAATGACTTTGAGCAATCTCGTTTTTACTTAAAATTAAAGAATTGTAAACATTCTTTAGTTGCGTAGTTACGAGGAGGTAATGGTAATTCTAGGAAACAAATTGTAGAGATTAAGAAAAGAATTGAGGAGATTAGGAGAAGTTCGAATACTATAGACCTTAATAAAATTAGCCTTCTTTGTAGAGATTTAAGTCATGCTTATAAAAATGAGGAGATCTTTTGGAAACAAAAATCTAGAGCTCTATGGTTAAAAGAAGGTGATAAAAATTCCTCCTTTTTTCATATGACTACTATCGAGAGGCGAGGAAGAAATGCTATTAAAGGTTTTTAATTAGACAATGGAGAATGGGTTTCGAATCTGATAGGCATTATAAGGATAATAGAGTTTTTTATGACAACTTATTTAGATCATCTAGGCCGACAGGGATTGAAGAGATTATTTATTACATACATGTTTCACTTAATGAGTCTATGAATAGGAGACTCGTTAGAGAATTGTCGGATGCTGAAATTAAAAATGTTGTCTTTTCGATGTACCCCTTGAAAGCACTTGGAATTGACGGCATGACCTCGTTATTTTTTCAAAAATATTGGCAGATAATTGGTAAAGACATTTGTGAGGCCGTAAGAAGTTTTTTCTCTTCAGAAATCCTAATACTGGAATGGAGTCAAACTTTAATTACTTTGATCCCTAAAGTTAAAATTCCTACAGTTGTTGCTCAATTTAGACCTATAAGTTTATGCTCTACCGCATACAAAATAATTGGTAAAGTTTTAGTGGCTAGAATGAAGGAAGTCTTACCCAAGATAATTTCTCCGAATCAGTCGGCCTTCATAGGTAATATGCACATTACTGATAATGTCGTGTTAGCTCATGAATTTCTCCATTTGCTCAAAAACAAAAGAAGAGGAAAAGAGAAATTTATGGCCATGAAACTCGATATGTCTAAAGCCTACGATAGAGTAGAATGGATTTTTGTTAAGGAGATGCTCTTAATAATGGGTTTTGATCAAATTTTTGTGGCTTGGATTATGAAATGTGTCACTTCTACAACATATCGATTCAATATAAATGGAGAAATTGCGGGAGGGATTAAACCAACAAGGGGTCTAAGACAAGGTGACCCATTATCACCTTACTTCTTCTTGATTTGTGCTGAAGGTCTATCAACACTTCTTAAAAAGGCTGAGGAACAAGATCAAATTCGAGGCTTGAGTTTAAATAGAAATGGTCCTACTATTTCACATTTACTCTTTGTTGATGATTCCTTAATTTTCTGTTCGGCCAATAATCAAGGTGCTAGGACTGTTGTAGATGTTTTAAAGATATATGCTAAGTGTTCGGGCTAGGTGATTAATATAGACAAATCTGTTGTTTATTTTAGCAAGAATACTTTAGAGGCAGAAAAGGAAAATGTTTTTTCAATATTGGGACAACGCCAAGGAAATCAAATAGGTATGTATCTAGGATTACCGGCTGTGATAGGAAGGTCTAAAAAGAATATGTTAGATTTTATTAAGGAAAGGGTGCGAGAAAAAATTAAAGGGTGGAAAGAAATATTTTTAAGTCCAGCTGAAAAAGAAGTTATGTTAAAGGCGATTTTAACTGCTGTACCCATTTATGCCTTATCTTGTTTCCAACTTCTCGAAGGATTATGTAAGGAAATAACCTCCATACTTTCAAATTTTTGGTGGAGTCAGGGTTATGGGAAGAGAAAAATTTATTTTGAAAGATGGGATAAACTATGTGAACCAAAAACTTGTGGGGGACTAGGCTTTAGAGATATTAAGGCTTTTAATAAAGCTATGTTGGCAAAATTGGCTTGGAGAATTTTGCTTAATCCAGACTTACTTCTATCGAGAATCTTGAAGAGTAAGTATTTTCCAAATGTTTTTTTCATGAATGCTACAACAACTTCTTCAGCATCTCGGATTTGGAAAAGTATAATTTGGGATCGGGAATTATAAGAAAAAGGGCTAAGATGGAGAGTAGCTACTGGTGAGAACGTTTATGTTTGGAAAGACCCTTGGATTCCTAATTCCATTGATTTTAAACCTCAAAGAACTACTGCTCCTGAAAATTTAGATCTAAAAGTGGTTGACCTTACAAATGTTGAATCCCAGACTTGAAAGATGGATGAATTGAATAGCCTTTTTTGCATAAATGATATTGATAATATTTTGACTATTCCTTTATCTACTACATGTTCTAGGGACAAAATAATTTGGCATTTTACAAAATCGGGAACTTATGAGGTAAAATCGGGTTATCACCTTGAATTTTTTTTAAGCAGGATGAGGGATGTTAGGGGTAACATTGCTCAGTCTAGTAATCACATTTTTCCAAAAGTCTTTTGCGATTTTTTTATGGGCAATAAAAACAAAAATAAACATAAACATTTTCTAAGAAGGTGTGTGCTTAACTTGCTTGTAAACAATATTATTAAGAAGTGACTAAATCATGTCAATAGTGTTTGTAAAGATGTGGTTTAGAAGATGAGACCGTGGAACACATGTTTTTCAAGTGTCGGGACTCACAAATAACTTGGAAAATGTGCCCCATAAACTGGAATGATCTTGCCAATATCATTGACTTTTCTTTGTGGTGGAAGGAAAAGATTAATACGGCAAAAAAAATGTCTCAATTCTGCTAGTGTTTTGAATTCGACGGTTATGATTATGTGGCATATTTGGAAGTCTAGGAATGCTTGGAGTTTTAATAACGAATTAACCGACCCTCCAGACATAGTGGCAAAAGCTTTATCTGAATATAATGAATATCTTGATGTAGTGCTTGCAAATTCTTCAAATGCAAATTTTCAAGAGACTTTTGACTATCAAGTAAGAGTTCCCGAAGATGGGATATGTTTATTTGTTGATGCAGGTTTACAGGTTGAATCAAAGAAGGCAAGCAGTTTGGTTGTTATGGATAACATAATAGCAAGGGTGTTTTGCTTCATGCCCATCGATCCCCGATATATCTAGTTTGTTGGTAAGTCTATGATTGCTGAAGCGTGTGCAATAAGAAAATGTGTGGAAAAAGTGATACAACATGGATGGAGGAAGCTCTATGTCCTCTCTGATGCTGAAGGTGTTGTAGATGTATTGAAGAAAAACGTGAAGATTACGTGGGACAAAGATATAATTTGTGAAGATATTTGGAATATATCTGCATCTCTAGAGCATATCGTGTTTGTACATATTCCTAGAAGGTTTAATGTTGTAGCTCACAACGTAGCTAAGTTTTCAATTTCTTTGTTATCTGAATTTTCTTGGGAAAGACTATTCCCAACTTGAATTGTAAACGATGTTGAAGTTTTCTTTGGACACTATATCCAGAATGAATTAATATATGACAATTTTTAGGTGAAAAAAAATGCCCTTTATTAAAAAAAAAAGACTATATACATAGAATTTGCACCAAAAAACTTCTAGTTAAATAGGAAGAGTAATTAACTTATACCACTTCGTCAAACGAGAGTTAATATAATGAAACGACCAACCCAAGATATGTTTTATTTGTATAGTTAATTACTCCCTCAATTTCATATTTATTTGTTCATATTACTAAAATTATTTTTCAATTTACATAATCAAAATAAAGTTAATTAAAAATTTTCATTTTTCTTAAATTAATTCTTTATGAAATTATAAATAAATAAAGTTTTACGAAAGTTCCTTCCTTGTTAATTTTAATATTGATAAATAAGACGCATAATTAAATTGTGTTTAGAAAATCTAAAGAGTAAGTTTTTTATTCATAACATTTTAAAGAGCACGTAAATAAAAAAGTGAACTAGTAATATGGAAAGCGTGTTAAGAATTGTATTTGATACGTTTAAAAGTAAAGCGTGTGGGACAGTATGCAAGTTACAACCATAGATTCACTCCAAGTGGTTGATAATTGGTTCAAAGATAATTACTTCACTCTTTGGCAAGTTTGAAAATGACACACTGACTTTAGATTCCTTTTTTTAAAAATGAATAAAATAATAATAATAATTTTTTACTGTCCATATTTTAAAATTTTATGTATTAATATTAATTATAGGAAAGTGACCTGGCGTCGAGATTACGTAAATGAATTCCATGAAAAGTATATTGATTATCTCTATGATTAGTTGTCTCTTTCCTTTTCCCAAAGGCCAACTTTATGTTACTTCCATCAACTTTACTTTTATTTAAACGTGATTTGTGGTATATTGGTAGAATTGTTTTTTTCTTAATTAGAAATTTTGAGTTTGAATATTGGATATTAAAAAAATTATGTGGAAGCGACATCTCTAAATGGACTCATGCAATGCACAATCTGAATTTAGTAACTTAAACTTATCAACTTATCTTCCGCTTAATCGTAACCTTAAGGTGCCAATTGAACCACAGTTAATCACTTTTCTCAATAGATTTATTATTTTTCTTTGTAAGTGAGTAGGTGAATTGACTGATATAAAAGGTTTATTTATTACTCCCTCCATCCCATTTTATGTAATACTTTTCGAATTTCGAGATTCAAATAAATCTAATTTTGATCATAAATTTTTCATAGATCTTTTAAATATTTTGAATTATCAATTGTTGTGACTTATAGTATTTTTTACGTAGTTTACAAATATATAAATTTTATTTCAAAAAAATTGAAGATTTCATGCGCAAATTCCCGGTCAAACTTAAACTGTTTGATTCTCGAAAAACGAAAGTGTCACATAAATTGGGATAGAGGAAAGTATCATTTACAGCATATAATTTATATAATTTGATTGATTGACCTAGCGTGAGTGAACCCCTAAAAAATAGAGAAAGAATCAAAGATACAAAGCATTTGGGAGAAAATTTGAACTTAAAGCAACTTCATAAAGTTTTATTTTTAACTAAAGAAAGTTTGAAAAGAAATTTCAAGTTTGAATACTTTGCTTTAGAAGAAAACTATATGCGATTAGTATTTAGTAATGTGTATCAATATTGCGAAAGATTCAAAAAAGAGTTAAAAGGAAAGATAAATAGGGTATATTAATCATTGAGAATATTTGTGTTAAGTTAAGATTATTATAAATTATAGAAGAAAACAATGAGTATAAAACATGAATTATGTTTATAGATAATAGAGAGCATTTTATTCTTAAAATGACATTTTTAGCGTGAAATTGAATTAACCAACTTATAAAACGAGTACAGAATATTGAGGGGAGTCTAAAAAAATTACATTTGCTTACCAAAGTATTCAAATACATTTTCATGTTTCCTAAACTTAACTATATGAACGTTGACAATATTATTATTATTTTTAATTTTTTTTTTTTTGCAAAAGTTGAAGCAAGTTTAATCCAAGATACAGAAACAATTGCTAAAAAGGGTCAAAATCATATATTATAATATATACGTATTCGTTCATTATTTCCCTATTTTCTCCACTCACTTTAACTCCTATTTATATATTTTCTTGTTTACATACCAATTTATTATGTAAGGAAAAATATCTTTTAAAACATCTGATTTTCTATATCAAACAAAGTAGTTTTTACTTAACAACAATTTAGTTGTTTTATTTGTTGCTAAATATCTAAATAGCTCTTAATCTTGACACATTTGGTAAGTTAGACACTTAAACTTAATCAATAACCAGATGTAACCTACTTATATTTTTAGCATAATACATAAATATATCATTTAATTTAGCTTCAATTAATATTTACGCCCTTCAATTTTGGGAGTGCACAAGTAGGTATTCAAACTTGTATAAGACTGAACAAGTAGACGCATGCATCCTACATTACGTCCTATGTGGCAATTCATATCCTACATGACGTTCTATGTGTAATATGTTACGTATAACGTGTGTGTCTACTGATTCAATTTTATACAAATTTAAGTATTTACTTGTGCACACTCAAAATTGAAGGGCAAAAATACCAGCTCAAATCAAGTTAAAAGAGCATATTCACAAATTATACCTATATTTTTCTCTTCCTAATTATGGGCCCCGCATTATAAAAAAGAGATAATTGTAAGATCAAGCGGTCCAGTGACGGAGTTAGAAATTTATTAAGGGTATCCAATGATAATGGTGTGTGACTGTCAAAATAAAATAAAAAAATTCCTTAATTCAAATGGACACCCATTATCACCGTGCCAAAGACATAATTTTTATCAAGATTGTCCAACTTTAAATGTATATTCTCTCTCTCTATATATATATAAAATAAATTTTCGACGAATGGTATCCAATTGGACACTTTGATTGGCTATAACTACGCCATTGAAGCCGTCCAATTATCTAATTTATAAAATATATCTATTAATATATTGAATTAACTAATTGAACCAACGATATATACGTTAACTTTTCTTCTTTTTCTTTTTCTTTTTTTTTTTTTTAAAAAAACTCTTCTTGACGCAAGGAAAAGGCAATTCCGCAATTTCACCCATAAAACTTTGGTATGAAAAGAAAAGAAAAGAAGAAAAGGTTGAAAAGCCAAAATGTGGGCTATCTGTATGGCCGACTTTTTAAAAAATAAATAAATAAATTTTAGCAGTAGCTTTTAAGGCACAAACTTACAAAATCCCAAGTTGGAAATTGAAGATATTTTTTGAGGTTACTATTTCAATTTTACTTCATCTTTATCTTCCACTTGTTGCTATCTCCTCAAATGGCCAAATTGATAACCATGACTCATCTCTTACTTTCTTTCTTTTTTTATTACTTATTTCGTGAAAGGTAGTTGTCTACTATATTATTTTAAAATATCTAATAATACTGATATATTTTATGAAATTAATGAAGAATTTTACACCTAATTTCTAATTTACTCTTTCATCAATTATAATACAAATGTTATTTCACATATTTGACATTTTTATTATATCATCTTTATTATAAAAGTTTTATGGTCTCAATATATTTGACATTTTTTTTATTACAAATGTTATTTCATTAAAAAAGTTTATTCTAAGATATAAAAAAGTATTTTTTAAGAATTTTTTTTAGAAAGATACTACATATCACATAAAATAAAATACATTAAGTATAAAAAAAATTTAGATTTTATTTTTAGTTTCTAGTAGTATATAAATTAAAAGAGATGGTGATTATAGTTCGAGTCTTGAAATGAATTTTTTTATAAAGGATATTTTATTTTAAATTTAAATTAATCATATTAGACATCAATTAAATTCTTTTAAAATGAAACACTTAAAAGATGGATCAATTTTATTTATTTTTTCATAAATTGAAGCAATTGAAAATCTTGATTGTTCTCTTTACCATCCATTGTTGACCCCAATCTTTTCACATTATTCCAAACATGATATTCATGGTGTATCCAAGCTGTAATTTTGGACTCCACCCTAGCAAAGTTGACAACTCTTTTTATTTTATTTTATTTTAGTTCAAACACAATAAAATGAATAGAAAAAAGTCAAAAAATAAAAATAAATTCAAATTACACATGTTTTACCAAATAAACCTTTTGACAACTTGTAAAATTTATTAACGTGTCCCACTTCAATTCAATTCTTTCAAATCCCTTTGCCTATTTAAAAAGTGGTTGAAAAAATTAAAATCAATTCACTTCCCCATTCAACATTTCTTGACCCCCCTTAAACAAAATTAAAAAAAAAAAATAGTTGGGGGTTGAATTTAAAAATATCCAATTTTTCAAAGAAAAAAAAAAAGAGAGGGGATAATAAGTGCCTTCTCACTTATTTTACTACTAATAAAGTCCAAAGAGAAATTTTCACTTTGAGAAGTTACTTTGTAAGAAGAAAAAAAAATGCTGGAAAGTTCTGTTTTGTTGGAGAATACAGCTACTGGTGGCGCCGTCGCCGGCGCCTATGGTGAAGCGGCGGAGCTGAAGAATGATGGCGGTGGTGGTGGTAGTGTCGGTGGTGGTTCAGAGGAAGAAGATAAGAATTTTTCAGGTGGAAATCGTTGGCCACATGAAGAAACTTTGGCTTTACTCAAAATAAGATCGGAAATGGATGTTGCATTTCGTGATTCCAATCTCAAAAGCCCTCTTTGGGTTGAAATTTCTAGGTAAAATGTTTTTGCACTAATTTTGTCTGGGCATGCAATTTTTAATTTCACACCAATTAGTCAAACTTTAAGCTGATTTATTAACTATTTTTGTATTTTCAACTGTTGATTTTGGGGAAAATTTGAGGTTTTTGAAGTAGAAGGAGAATTAGATTTTTTTTTGTGTTAATTATGACAGGAAGATGGCTGAGCTTGGGTATAATCGAAATGCGAAGAAATGCAGGGAGAAGTTTGAGAACATTTATAAGTATCACAAGAGAACGAAAGATGGTAGATCTGGTAGACAAACTGGGAAAAACTATAGATTTTTCGAGCAATTAGAGCTTTTAGATAGCCAATCCTTGTTTTCATCGCCTCCGTTAAACCATAGCCAAATCAATAGAATGGAAACAATGCCAGTGCCAATGCCTATGCCGATGACAATGATAAAACCAGCTGCTAGTGGATGTCAGGATTTTAGAATGGATGTTAGTCGAGTCCGGGGTTTTAATCCGGAGTTCATGTCCACATCCACGTCCACGACCTCGTCCTCGGGGAAAGAATATGATGGTAGTGTGAAGAAGAAAAGGAAATTGGCTAGTTATTTTGAGAGGTTGATGAAGGAAGTGTTGGAGAAGCAAGAGAACCTGCAAAACAAGTTTCTAGAAGCAATGGAAAAATGTGAGAAGGATCGGATAGCGAGGGACGAGGCTTGGAAGATGAAGGAAATCGCGAGATTAAAGAAAGAACAAGAAGCATTAGCCCACGAAAGAGCAATTTCTGCTGCGAAAGACGCAGCAGTGATTGCTTTCTTGCAGAAAATCTCAGAGCAAACCATTCAACTACAGTTACCAACGGATTTACCCCAAGTATCCCATAGGCATACCGAGGAGGAACGAGAGAGTGAATCAATGAAAACTATTGGAAATCAAGAGAATGTTATGCAACAAGACAACGACAAGGAAAACATTGACAAACAAGAGATTGATAGTGCTGGTGAGAATTCAAACTCGTTTCAAACGAATTCATCTTCTCGATGGCCTAAAGCAGAAGTAGAAGCCTTAATCAAGCTAAGAACAAACGTCGACTTGCAATACCAAGACAATGGATCATCAAAAGGGCCTCTATGGGAAGACATCTCATGTGGTATGAAGAAGCTTGGATACGATAGAAACGCGAAGAGATGTAAAGAGAAATGGGAGAACATAAACAAGTACTATAGAAGAGTTAAAGAAAGCCAAAAGAAAAGACCAGAGGATTCAAAAACATGTCCTTATTTTCATCAATTGGATTCCATCTATCAAAACAAGTCCAAGAAACAATTGCCCATTATAGAAAATCCGGGTTCCAATATGAAGGCCGGAGAGATACTAATGCAAATAATAAACCAGCAACAGCAACAACAAGAAGCATCAGAAAGAACAGAATGTTGAACAAAAAGCAATAACAAGAAGGTTTCTCTTTTTTACTTTTGTGGTTAGTGTACCATTTTTGAGAAGTGGGACAAAATCATTGGAGTTAATAATGTGCCTTAGAAATGTGGGTTCAAGATTCAATTAAGTGTGAGGGACGAACTTTTCATTCACAAAGTTATTTTTACTAAAAATGCACACACAAAGAAAGTGGCATATTTTCTTTTTTCTAGTTATGTATATTTAATCATTTGTTGTTAGTAGTTAAATATTGTCAGAGGGAATAGTTTTAGCTTTGGTGTGATTTTTTTTTTTTTTTTATAAGACTATATATAGCATATAGTATATATAGTAGTATACATTTTCTTCTTTCGAGGCTTTGGTTTCTCAACCATCCTCCATAACTCCATGTGTGTGTAATAGTTCAAAATAGTTGATTGTGTTTGTATGAATTAAGGGTATACTTTTACATGTTTGTCATATGAGGATTTTTTTTTTGGTTGTTGTTGTTGTCCTTGTTGAAAGGATTTATGGGCAAGAGTGGAAGAGATGTTGCAGAAGTATACTTTGACTAAAATCATGTTCACAGAAGGGTCGCTATTGTTTTCTATTGATTTGAGGGAAGTATCGAAAACATCATGAATTTGACACTAATTATTATTCCCTTGGAAAAAAATTTGGTTAAAATGATATTTTATCTATGTTATTTTATATTTATCCTTTTAACTAAAATGAAAAAAAAATCAGTTTATTTAAAAATAAATAAAATATTATATTTTTTAAAATTTTCTGGCTAAATTCTGGCCAAATTTTTTGGCCATTTAGCACTTTCATATTCTCTGTGTCTCAATTTATGTGACTTATTTTCTTTTTTAGTCAGTCCCAAGAAGAATGACATATTTCTATATTAAGTAACAATTTAACTATAAAATGTCTATTTTACCCTTAATGAAATGATTTACAGCCACACAAATTTCTATCATTCATTTTAGACCACAAATTTTAAAAGTCTTCATTTTTTTCTGAAATTCCGTGTCAAGTCATACTACCTCATATAAAATGAGACGGAGGGAGTAGCAGATTTAAAGATACTCTGTTATTTGATTAACTATATTTAGATATATCCCCGATCTGACACTTGACATAACAAGTGATTTCAAACTCTTGTGGGAGCATGATTTTTTAATAAAAAATCGAAAGAAGTGTTGAAAACACTTCTAAACTTGGTGAAAATTTAAGGTTGTATATCACTCATGTTGCAAGATTGAGGATTTATTTAAGTTTAGTTAATCAAGTTAATGAATATTTTTAAAACTGATAATAGTTCAGAAATGAAACTAATAATTCACGCCAAATTTAAATATATTTTTAAAACTTCACTCTTTTTTCTTTTCCGCCAACAACGTAAGTGTCCCTTTAAGTTGTTCATGCTCACTCATTTAAACATTTCTATCATGAATCTATTTCATTATTTGAGTTAATATTTTAGATGATCACTCAATTATATTCTCAGAAAGTCATTCAATTTTGATTTTTAACTTAAAAGTCATTCAACTATGAATTTTTTTCTCAGAAAGTCACTTAATTATAGATTTTTTATTAGAAAGTCACTCAATTTTGAATTTTAACTCAAAAGTCACTCAACTATTAGTGTTTTACTTACAAAGTTACTCAATCGTGAGTGTTTTACTTACAAAATCACTCAGTCTATTCAATTAATTTTTTAATTAAAATTTACTTTAATTAAAAAAAAAATCCTAAGCAAAATTTATTTATTTTTTAAAAAAAGTATTCATTTGTACGGTCAATTATACTATGCTTAAAATATCCAATTTCATCGTCAGTATACTATGCTTAATTTTTTTCAAACTGGAATTATGTTCCTATTCAACACATATTAAACATAGAGTAGAAAAAAAAATCATAAAACACACGAAATTTAAAGGTTCTTAAAATAATAAATCCTAACTATTATATTTTTTTTGTGGGTCATCTTTTTACAATTTCAGTCAGAAATAAAAATTTCATGTAAATAAATTTTAATTAAAAAACAAATAATTAAATAGGTTTAGTGATTTTGTAAGTAAAACACTCATAGTTCAATGACTTTTGAGTTAAAAATCAAAGTTGAGTGATTTTCTGGAAAAAAAATCATAGTTGAGTGACTTTTTGAAAAAAGAAATCATCGTTGAGTGACTATTGAGTTAAAAATCAAAGTCGAGTGACTTTCTGAGAAAAGAATCGATAGTTAAGTGACCATCTGAGATGTTACCTCTTAGTACTTATTTTGATATTTTTTTAACCTCACATTTGAATATGCGATATGAAGTTATAATTTCATATGAACATTTGGACATGTAATTCGTAATTCTGATTTCAAATCTCAATTTTTTCAAATCAGTATTTCAGTTTTAAAAAAATATAAGCCATAAATTTACATTTTGTAAAGTAAAGATCCATTATTTTGAATTTTACAAATACAGACTCATATTCTACATGTAAAAAATTATATTAATTATTTTTTTTATGACTAATCGGAAAAAACAAATGAAAACGTAGACTTCAAACTCAGTAATGTAGCAAATTTTTAATCAATCACTAATAGAGAAGCCAAACTTTGACTATATTTAGGTTGTATTTGGATATGATTTAAAATTCAATGTTTTAAGTTGTAAATAAATGATTATTAAAACAGATGTTGAATGACACATAATTTTATAAAAATTCAGAATAATAAATAGTTTACTGTTTACAATATAATTCTTTCACAATGATGATAAAGCATGATTTTTTTTCTACAAATTATAAAATTATTAATCAAGAGAAAAACTTCTGAATATTTTTTTTTTCTTTTAAAAAAGAGAAAAATATTTTAGAGACTGTTGGACCCCATGCTGCCGTCCCCTCGCTCCCTGCCGTCCATCCACGCATTTCTCGTTTTTTTTTTTATAAGCAGGTTGATGGTGAATGTCAAATGTACGTAAATTTTATGATCATCTCGTGGAAATAGAAATGTTGATCTAAAAGATTATTGACTCAACTGCAACGAAATATCAAGTAGCAATACATAGAAGACTAAGACAATGCCCAAAACATAGAATATAACAACGAAATAGTGCAATAATTAAAAGATCAAAACAAACACTACAATAATACTATTATAACGACAATGACAAATATTAATCCCTCTAGGTAAAACAACACTGCACTACCTACTAGCCTTCTATCCTAATATGTGTCCTCTATATTTTCCTTCTTGGGTCCTCAGTAACCTCAAGTTGGGTCATATTTTGTCTTATCACCTCTCCCTAATATTTCTTCAGCCTATTTTTGCCTCTCCTTGTACACTTTATGTTGTGACTCAAGTAGACTTTGTACGAGCTTATGTGTTAGAAGTGGTGAATGGGGCTGATTTAGATGGGATTATTGGGCCGAGTAAAAAATACTAGAGAGTTTTATATGGGATCCAGGCCCAATTATCAATCAGTTAAATAGGAATAGGGATTAGAAAGAAGAGTTATGTGTATAGTGAAGAAACTATCTTTTCTTCTCATCCTCATTCTTATCTCTATCTTTAGTTACTTGTTATTTCATTATTTCTCTTTGTAATTCAAGTGTTGTTATTATAATTTGACTACAATGATTATATAATGTTTGAGCATTTGTGTAGAGAATTCGAATTTGTTTCACTTTATACCAAATTTTTGCACCTCCTCACTGGTGCATCTGCACATCTTCTCTTCACATGTTCAAACCATCTCAGTCTTACTTTCTTTATTTTGTCCACCACGGAGGTCATTCCCATCTTATTACGAATATCCTTGTTTCTAACATTATCACTCCTAGTATGACCACACATCCACCTCAACATTTTCATCTCCACAATATACATCTAATGGACATGGGAGTTTTTTTTGATTTGTCAACACTTCGCGCCATATAACAAAGCCGGTCTAATGACCACTCTACAGAATTTACCTTTGAGTTCCGGTGGTACCTTCTTATCAGATAAGACCCCAAATGCGAGCCTCCACTTCATCCATATAGCATTAATATGATGTGTGATATCATTGTCAACTTCCACACTCTCCTGAATTATAAAGAAATAAATATATAAAGAATAAATATTTTTTATATATAAGTTAATTTTTCAACAATAAATTTAGATGAACTTCTCAGAGTTCGAATTTGCGATCTCTAATTAAGGATGGAGTAGTCCCACCATTACACCACAAACTATGTAGATAAAGTCGTCTCATTTTTTACTCTTGCTTTATTAATATAATAAAAAGTAGTTTTAGTTTGCCCAACAAGCCAGCAACTAAACGGTGAATTTAAACAATTTATAAAGTTTAGGAAAAAAATGATTCTTTTTTTCTTTGAACAAGATCTTCTACGAACAAGTCATTTAAATCTAACACAAGATAATGAAGGTTTTATTTGTTTATTATTAATGAAGATTTTAATTTTGATATTCAGATTTTAGTTATATAAGTCCGTTTATTTTGTATGTTTGAATCTTAATTATTAAGAAATTATTTGATAGGGTGTATATATAAGAAAGATGTTGAATATAGAGTATTAATAATGTTAATATTAATAATGGTGGTATTAGTTATGCTGAGATTATTCCTTATATAATTATTTGATTTGGTGTATTAAAAATAACATGGATTGCATAAAAATAAATAAATTTGTTTTCGAAAATATCCCCCACAAATAAAGTTAAAAAGATTTAGAAAAGTGTAACGACTGGGTTCCGTTGTTATAGAAAAGCCAATGGGGAAAAATTTTGGGTCGGAAAACTTTTTCGTAGTAACTTGGAATTTCCAAACCTAATCCAATTTGGACGAAATCGAAATCATTGTGGTGTAGGAAAATCTGGTAGCAATCGGGTGACTTATTTATGAATTTGATTACATGAGTAGTTAGATAAGTCGTTGAGGAATCCGTACGACTTTACGGAATGAAATTCGGGTGAGTAGAACTCCCGGAATCGATCTTAGCGTGAACGATATTTTCTGAGCGTAGTTGATTAAAGGTGTGTTGTGAAATGGGGGTCTTGGAATTATTAAAATAGCTCACTGTTTCGTGCAAGCCGTTTTGGCGATGATTTTGGTCGCGCTGTGGCGGGCCAGACGCAACTTAAAGTCGTAAATAAATCCCAAAACGTCTTTATTCTGCACTTTTCGACTTTGAGAGCTAGGAGACAAGCCCATACGAGTTCTTGATAGTTTTCCACCATTCTTGAGGCTAAAGGTAAGATTTTAACTCACCGAATCCGTTTTCGATCCGTAGAACATAATAGAACGGGTAATTATCTATGGGGGAGGGTTTTGAATTGGAAATCATGGTGGAAAAAACCCTATTTTGGATACTTGGGATCATGGGTATGATATAGGGTTGTTAGAATTGTTAGTAATCCGGGTAATTAGTGATTGTTTATTGATTCTCGTGTTATTATGATTATTTGTAGACCAAGAACAAGCGAAACGAATCCGGAAAGGAAAGCATCAAGTTTCTTAGGGTTTCAAGTTTATTTCGAGGTAGGTGATGGTTGTGATTCTATGATTGTGTGATGTATGTGTGTTCTTGCTTCATTATGATACTTGTATGTATGTGAATGTTGCATTATTGATCACGCTTGTTGTAAATGAGATAAAGGAATGATGAATACCATGAATCATGACTAAATTGTAGGAACTTGAGAAGATACTTGTGATTGTGATTGGTGTGTTGAATGGATCGGTTGCCACGTTCCGGCATAACTAATTGGGATCGGTTGTCACGTTCCGGCATAATTTGGGATCGGTTGCCACGCTCCAACATAATTATGGGATCGGTTGCCATATTCCGGCATAAATATTGGATCGAATACCGCATTCCGTATGTTAACTGTTTGAGTTTGAGTTCCATGAGAGGACCAATGACTTGTCATAATTGTGTATCTTGAGAAATGTGAAGTTGTTCGTTGTTCATAAATGTTGATAATATTGTATATGTTCGATATATGCATATGTTTATAATGTTGTATTGACTTACTTATGTTACACTTAGTGGGATAGTCGCGTGATCCTACCAGTACACTGTGGTTGTGCACTGATATTGCACTTGCTCTTATTTTTGTTGAGTACAGGGCATCTTCCGGTGGCTATTGACAGACTTCGCTTAGAAGATCAGTGATCGTTCGAATTCAAGGGTGAGCCAATTCTTCCAGGTTGCCATGAGTTCTTCTTTCGTCTATGTCCACCATTTCGGACTTAGACTTTCTAGTTAGTTATTAGTGCATTAGTTTGGGGTTGTATCCCTTCTTGTTTAGACTTGTTGAACTTTAGATATTTTGGTATATTGACTTTCAGGTTCTAGGTGTAATTTCACATGTTAGTTGTTAGATCTTTTGTTTGAAGTTTATGGGAACTTCAGTTTTAGACATTATTCCTGTTTTCGTATTTTTAAATGCTTTAATTTTTTGTTTAGTTGCTTGGTTTGGGTTGTAGTAGTGGTTCTCCCACCGGAGGATTAGTGTGGGTGCCAATCACGATGGTCTGGATCATGACAAAAAGGTTTTGAAGGACAATTTTATATTTATTACTTACATGTAACATAATGTCAAATAGAGTACAAAAACAAGAAAAGATTACATGGTAAGACAAACATACAATATGTATTTACTATTTACTATACATGATTATAGTTTGAAATAATTATAATTTGTAGCTATAGTTAGGATTTTATAATAATTTTCTCTCTTGCCAACATCTCTCCTTTTTTATGCACCCTCTCGATCGTCTCTCCTTTCTTTGCCCTTCTCTCTCGCATCTTCCCTTCTTTTGCAATTCAAACACAAATGATAACGGCCAGTGATACAAATACAAATGTTAACAGTCAATAATACAAATACAAATGATAACTACCAACTATACAAATCTTATTAAATGATACAAAATACACATACACATACACATAATAGCATATGAATTCAAATACAAGCACACAAGGCAACAAATATAAATAAAAATATAAATTTAAATATAAATGTCAACAGCTAAATGATCTATTTCAATAATACAAAATACAAACACACAATGCAATAATACAAATACAAATACACATAGTAGCAGATGGATACAAATACAAACACACAAGGTAACAAATATAAATATAAATACACATGTCAACAATACAAAATACAAACATACAGTGCAATAAATACAAATACAAATGGCAAATGCATACAAATACAAATGAATATAAATGAAATTGTTAATTACAAAAATACAACATTGATACAATTATATTTGTTTATATAAATTGTATTTTGTTAATACACTCATATTTGATACAACATCAATTCAATTATATTCATTGATACAATTATAATTATTGATACATATATACAACTATCCATCTCTCATTTTCATATGTCCATTTAATTTAGGGAAAATTGTATGAAATAACAAACTATTAATTCAAATTAAATGTTATAGCCATAGTTTATTTTATTTGTAATTCGTAGCAAACATCCCATTTTTTTGCCATCTGATTCGGTATACAATTAGCCATTTTCGGTATACAATTAGCCATTTTATACATTTCGGCATAAAATGTATAAAATGCGTTTGTGTTTGTATAAAACGAGAGAAAAGTGTATATACAAATACAAATACATATATTTTCGTCCTATACACTTATAATAAATTTTAGGAATCACATAGTTTTAATATGAAATTACAATCTATCCCTATTTAGTTTGTAATATTAATCCCTGAAAAAGTAAAACAAACCAGATGCATAATATATAGCTCGGATACATTAAAAACTAGCTCGAATACATTATAAAATAAACCGGATACATAATATGTAGCTCTCGGATACATTAAAAACTAGCTCGGATACATTAAAAACTAGCTCGGATACATTATAAAATAATTTAGAATTAGGAGAGAAATAATGGATTTTAGAGGTTTTTAGAAATAGAAGGGAATATTAGAAATAAGGGAAACATAAGACGTGTAGTTCAGTAATTTTTTCATTATACAAATACAAATCTTATTATACAAATTACAAATGTATAAATAAATTTATACAAAACTGAACAATTTGTATAAAATTGGATGTATCTAGTGAATTATACAAATCAAAAACTCCATAGCAAACATTGGGCTCAACCATATTAAAGTGGGTACATGAAACACATCGTGAGGCCCAAAACTCAAAGACTAACCCAACAAACACTTTATGGGTGGTCCAAAAGTTCAACAAGTAACAAACGACCTATTCGTTTAGTAGTTGGTTAGAGTTATTCATCTATTATTAGTTATGAGAGCATGTATTTTTTATGCGGGTATTATAGAGATCAATTATTCATGTATTAATTATTCCACATTCTATCTGCTATGCTGCATAAAATAATACATACATTCTCTCATTACTTGTAAATTTATTAGTTATGTGGGTTTCTAAATTATAAATCAAACACCATATTAATTTTCTACATCAATAACTTACCTCCTAACGAACTATCAAACGCGATATTACTTATGCAGGATTTAATATATACATGTATATATTAGATATACACATTGCATTCTGACTAGAATATGCAAAATAAAGATTGGGATTATTTTTTGTGAAAAACTTTATTAGGATGTAGTGCAGTGTAAAATTCCAAAACATGAAAAGAAAAAAGAAGCCATAATCTGGTTTTGTTAGAAAATAAAAACCAGACTATATACTCTGATAGAACTGTAATACTTTAGAAAATTTTAATGTATATAATTTGTAATATTTTTCGTTTCTTAAAAGTTGTCTAAAAGAGTTGAAGAACTTTAGGTTAATCTTTTCAAAATCCATTTTTTCTACTTTGATCACAGAAAATTAGTAATAAAATAATTAAGGTGCCTATTAGCTTGTCCGTGCAATATCTTACAAAAAAATACTTAGCAATTTAAATATCATAATAATAACATACAAATAAATAAAGAAATTATTACATATTATCTTAAGACAATATTAAAAACCCCACAAGCATCTTAAGACAACGACTGGAGTATAATTAATTAATCTCATACTAATCCATATACAATCCAACATGGACCCCACCCCATCACGTTCCCATGCCGTTGCGTTGATAAGCAGAAATATCAACTCGGCTTAGAGCTAATTACCTCTTATTTCTATTCTTTTTTAAATTATAAAAATTTCTTAAATTTGATCGGTATATCACATAAAGTGATGTATTCGAAAATATGAGAGAGTAAAAATTTTTGTAATATTTTCAAATGATAGAAAATTTTAGAAAATATGAGAAAATAAATTGTATATTTAAATAATTTTTCCTATATATTAATATAATTAAAAAAATATTAAATAAGAATAATTTTACTAACTATCGTTACGTGTAAACCAAAACATGACAAATAAAATAGACTGTGATTATCAAACTCTATGCTCACCTTGATATTCTAGCGAGTGCTCCGAATATCCGGTGAAAGACAAAAAAAAAAGAAGAAATATCAATACTTTAGTTTTACTTGTAAAATAAAACATAACAAGTAAAAATAAAGGGGGTTTATCAAACTCTACTCTGACCTTGATATTCTAACCTTCCAACTATCATCCCCCACATGTTGACAGTCACACTGTCACCATTAAACTCAAAAACCCCTCAATTTCTCTCTGTTTTTTTTAAAACTCTTTCAAGCTTTCTCCAATGGGGGATTACGATGCCGCCCCAACCCATCACCACCCAAACAATCTGATCCAAAAAGAAACCGCTCTACAAGCAATCAACACAATAATCCAACTCCATTTCGAAAAAACCCTCGAGAAAAAACGAGCAATCGATTTACAAAAAAAGGAACTATGGAAGATGTTTCAACATTTCTTCGTCTTCCTCTCTCTAATCTTCCTGGGTCAAGCAATTTCTCCGAAGCTTCAATGCCGACATTGCTGGATACCCATTGGGCTTCTCTCGTTATCCCATCTGATTTTCTACGTATCTGTAGCGCAAACATTGAGATGCATAAATGGGTTTAAGTATCAACGGAGATGTCATAAATTGACATTAGGGTTAGCTACAGAAAGGTTAAGGCAACTGAAGATGAGGATTGACAATGGTGGGGTTGAAGAAATTGGGGATGAATTTGAAATACATTATCAAGAACCACCAGAGAGTTATTTTGGTAAGTTTAAGAGGAATTGGGCATTGCATTTTGGATTCTTGATTTTTATTTATGGATTTATGGTTTCTTCATCTGTTGTAATACTCTGTTTTTGAGATCTTCAAAAAAATGAACTTTGGTTAGGGTTTTGGGTATGGTGCGTAGGGGAGGGGCAATTTTGGGAATTTTGATGGAAAATATTTGTTGTAATTATAAAAAATTGGATGAATTATGGTTTTTTTTTGGTAGTTTTGTTTATTTAAAATTGTGGATGTGTATATATGTGGACATGTACATTTTTGTTTTGTAGGTTAGTGTTTCTAGATTTTCTTTTAAAAAAATCATACTCCCTCCATTTTATTTTATGTGACATTTTTCAGATTTTGAGATTCAAACAATTTTATCTCTGACTGTAAGTTTTTTGTAGATCTTTTAAACATTTTGAATTATCAATTATTGTGACTTACATTAGTTTTTATATAGTTTATAAATATATAAATTTCATTTCAAAAAAATTGAATATTTCATGCGCAAATTTTCGATAAAAACCTAAAGTGTTTGACTTTCAAAAAAATAATGTGTCATATAAATTGTGATAGAGGAAGTATTAGGAAAGAGATTTGTGTGTTATTTACTCCCGTGTCGATGTGATATTGTTTGACTTGACATATAATTTATAAAGAAAGAATGTTTGAAATTTATGATGTATAATATATTTCACAACTTGTCTGATTGGTTATAAATCTTTCCATTCAAGATAAAACGAGAATTTTAAAGTTAAATTATTTTTAATTATAAAAAATGATATTATTTTTTGAACAAACTAAAAAAAAACAAATGAAGTACTTCCTCTGTACCATTTTATGTGGCACTTTTTGGATTTTGAGATTCAAACAATTCTATTTTTGACCATAAATTTTTCATAGATCTTTTAAACATTTTGAATTATCAATTATTGTGAGTTATAGTACTTTTTACGTAATTACAAATATATAAATTTTATTTCAAAAAAATTGAAGATTCCATGCTTAAATTTTCAGTTAAACTTAAATTATTTGACTCTCAAAAAATGAAAAGTGCTATATAAATTGAAATAGAGAGAGTATTATTATATTAGTATGATATTTTTGAATAGTTTGGAAATTTAAATTCCACTATAAGAAGGGAAAAAGGAAAGGTAGAATGGAGAAAGTGGGATGTTTGGTATATGTGTATTTGGTTGCTCTTTTACGCGATACTTCAATTAAATGTGGAATAGTAATTTAAATAGCACGTACTTTCTTCGTTTTATATTATTGGCCTCAGGTTGACACTTGACGTGTTTTATTTTTTTAAAATTAGTTAAAATTGTTCTTTAGAAAATCAACTTTATTTATTTTAAATATGAGTGTTTATTGAAATGTTTACTATTATTATTATTATTATTATTATTATTATTATTATTGTTTTAGTGGTTTTGAATGTTTAATAAATGTGTATATTCTTTTTAGGTATGTTTGTTGTAATAGAGTTAAATGCGAAAACTATAACACGCAAAACGAAAATAAAATGAATTTAACACTTTATAATAAGTAGCTCACCAATAATGAGAAAGCTGCCACATGACGGATTAACACTTTTCTACCATATTGTTAAACCTATTAAATGCCTTCGAATAAATTATGATTAAATATTATAAAAAACATTAATTGTGATAAAATAGTCTTATAATTGAAGTATAAGAAACAATGTATCATATATATTAGTAGCATGCATCCAAGATGAAAAAGCTATCAGAGAAATACTACGACTACTTTAGTGTGAAAGGATGCCAACTATCTTCTACGTCTAATAATAGTTGTCCACTATACTATTTTGAAATGTTCAACAATTCTTGACCATTTTACATAATCAATAAATAATTTTATACTTAGTTTCTAATTTACCCTTATAATTAATTATAGTCATTTTTCCTATTACATTTTCAAGACATTGTATTTATTATATCCATAGAGTGATATATTAAAATTACTTTTCTATTTATAGTTTCTTAAAAAGTGTGCAAAGTTAATAGTGGACAAATATTAATGGACAGAGGGAGTATCGTCTTAACTGATTATATTTCATGAAAATTTTATAAATGACATATAAGACTAATACTTTCAAGTTATGACATTATAATAAAACTTTCAAGTTGTAACAATAAAAAATTTCAGGTTGTAATATTTTATTAAAAATGGATTTTTAAAATAATAGTAAAAAATGTTTTTTTTGAAAATCATAAAAGAAAAAAACGGATATGTCATTAATTTGAATAAATTAAGGATAATTAATAATGCCATAAATTTAGGTGATTCTAAACAAAATATTTGTTTTCCTTTTTTTTAGTCAATCAATTAAAATTAATTAAAAAAAAAAAAGAATATTTGTTTTCCTTGTTTAGCTTAAAGCAGTTAAAATTCGTTCAAACATATTTCTTTTCTTTTATTAGAAGGTTTCTCGCTCTTCTCAATATTTTCTCTATAAACTGTCACTCTTATCTAATTCATATTCGTTTTTATTCAATAATCTTTATTTTCTTGTAATGGACGACCTATTATTAGTATTAATAAAGTGTGGTGGTAGATGTGATCCTTCAGGTTAGTGTTCTTTGCAATTTTTTATTTGTATTGTAATACAAACTAAACGTTAAAAAAAATTATGAACAGTGATTCTAAAAAAATATATTCAGATTTTGTTTGTGTATAATAGTTTTAATTATGGCGTTTTTTATATGAATATTCACTTTTGAAATTACATAAAATTTGTTTGAAATTGGTATAGATTTTGGTTTGAACATTCATTTTTTTTGTATGTTTCTGGTTAAAAAATTACATAAAATTTATTTGAATTTGGTATATTGGTTATACCATGTTGGTATGATTTTAGAATTATATTTGAATGAATTTCGTATATTATTTGTCTAATAAATGACAATTAATAGTTAGAAGTGATATTATTTTGATATTATAGTGGCATGATTCTGCGGTGAAAAAGTGACGACTTATGACATGAAATAGGTATAATTTTGGCATGAAATAGGTATGAAAAGTGTGCATAATAATTGTATGAAATTTGTATACGGATTTCAAATTTTTTGTTGTGTATAATAATTTGAATTATGTTGTTTTTTTTTTTAAAATGTATAATGTTATATTTTGGTATGAACATTGAATTTGTTCATTTGTCTGACCCATTTTTTATTTTTTGGTATATTTCTGGTTTGAAAAATAGATAATTGTTTCTTTGATATTTGTATACTAATACTACCAGACATGTATGGCAATCGATAATGTCTTTTGGTACGATTTCTGGTTTGATGGATTTTTTTTTTTGGCATTATATTGTAATGAATTTTGAGAATAATAATGTAATGAACTTGGTATACTGTTTATTAAAAAAATGACAATTAATATTTCTAAGTTGGAATTATTTTGGTATTCTAGTGGCATGATCCTGGTATGAATAATTGATAACTTTTGGCATGAAATAGGTAAGAAAAGAGTGAATAAGAATTATATGAAATTTGTATACTGATATAACATATGTGTTTGTACTTTTGTATTCTGTAATAACATATGAAATTGTTTAAAAATAACATATGTATTTTTACTTTTGTATGAATTTTGTATGCATAAAAATGTTATGAAATTTGTATACTGATATAACATATGTACAAAAGTTATTTGTATTTTTGTATGATGTAATACTGATACAATAATTTATGATGAAATAGGAAAATATGCAATTCAAAAAATGTCGGAGCATAAATTATTGTCGCCTGGTTCAAAAAGAACTGTAGGGAGACCTCAACTTGAACACTGTAAATGGTTTGCTGATATGAAATTCAAGAGGTCTAAGATGACGTGCAGTACATGTCGTCGAAAGAGCACAACAGAAAGACATGTTCAAATTACCCTTCTGAAAAAAGACATAATTTATTTTTATTTTTATTTGATTGTTTTATTGTGGTTACTCAGTTTTGATTTATTTTGTCTTTTAAGTTAATGAATTATAATTTCAAAATATTTATTATGTGTGCTAGTTAATCATTTGTGTATTCAGTGTTTTTCAAATGTATACTCAAAAAATAGGTAATGTTAGTATGCGGTTGTATCGATTGAAAAAATTAAGTCAAATCTTAGTATGAAATTGGTATACATTTGGTATCCAATTGACGTTCCAGTGGTAAAATTGAAAAAACAACAACATATAATTGAGATTTCAATTGAAATAGCCAACGTAAAACTAGTTAATATTGTATCCAATTTGTATAAATTTAGTATCAAATTGATATCCCATTGGAAAATTGAAAAATCAACATGTAGTTGTGATTTCAACCAAATTAGACAACCTAAACAAGTTATTGTTGTATTTAACTGGTATCAATTTGGTATCCAACATATATCCCACTTGAAAATGAAAAAAACAAAAATGTAACTGATATTTCAACAAAATTAAACAATCTAAAACAAGTTAATGTTGTATCCAATTTATATACACTTGGTATCCAACTTGAAATTTAGAACAAAGACAAAAAATAAAAATGTATGAAATTGGTATCCAATGGGTATAAATCTGACTGTAAAACAATGCATATTACATATTGTTGTCAAAAATTGTATCAAAAAAAAATATACATCACCCAAAAATCAAAACATGTAATTAAAAGTCTAAACTGCAATAATTAATACAAGTGTGAAAATTACAAAAGTATATTATTTAAGACTTTAATTAACAATATATACACATACTTATATTTAATTACAAATGAAGTTTCTAAATTACAGACATCGCATATTTAATTAATTTATTTTTAATTATTCTTTATTTTCGATCTTAGTATATCATTTTTGGGGATTATGTGCCCATTTTTGGGGAATGGATTTATCTCACCAATTAACGGGTATTACTAAGTTTTTTAAATATTTTTTTTATCTTTCCACCTCTTCAGTTTTTCAAGAAATTATTACTTCCTATGCTATTTTATTTTTTTGGAAAATTAAAAACTTCTCTCTTCCTTTTCTTCTTCATTCTTCTTTGTTCTTATTCTCTCTCTGAATTTTGTTCATCTGGATTTCACCATTGTTATCTTTTACCTTTAAAATTTTCAAATGTGAAAGATGCTCAATAGATGCTGAAACACTGCGAGAGATCATATAGACTAAGAATCAAAAGGTTTACGTAAGAAAGATTAAGATACTTGAAAGAATACAAATCGTAAACCAATTAAAATTTTTGATCCAATTTCTTTCAACAGTTTCATACTCTAAATCCAACCCACCTTTGGGCAGCTGATCGTTCCTCAAAAGGCGCTGGTTCCTTTTCTATTAGAGAGCAATTCCTACCGTATAGGACCTTCTAAATGTATTTTGACCTGTAAATGATGATACAATCGACTTCCATCTCTCAAAAAGGACTCAACAAGCAAATGACACAAAGCAAGTTAACAATATTGTATTGACCAAATGATTGATAATGATCTGTACAAACATCCATATGGAAGGTAGCAAGGGTAATGCAGTATGCATTAGATTCCGCAGTTTTGATAGTATATATCGTAAGGATAGGATTACACACCAACCTTACAACGATAATTACACCAATATCATATTATAGATAATGATTTTTGAATACTACACCAATATTATAGAAATCATAGTTTTCTATTATTAAAATTTACAATTATTTCATAACCATTTATGTAAATAGATTTGTGCATAAAAAGATAAGTTAATATCAAAAACTCGCAAACATGAATGTTTATATCATTCCATACACCAATAAAACGATTCATCCTACCAATATAAAACTACAAGTTTCAACTACATAATGTTTTAAGTAAAAATAAAATAAAAACAACACACTACTATTAAGTTTGATCTGTAAATTTGAGGCAAGTATTCTTGTTATGCTTGGGTGTACCACATTTACTACAAGTGACTTTACTTCTCTTGCATCTTCCTTCATTGAATCCCTTCTTACGATCATTATTTAGTGGTCTGCCTGGTTGCTTTCTTGCAATTGGTGGTTACATTACCGCTTCCAAAACATGAGATGGAATATCCAGTTTGGTACTCAATGACTTCCATAGCGCTATCCATACATGTTACACATAAGAGATACTTTAAAAAGAAATCAGAATAGCATCTCTTTTGATCTAAATAAACTTGGACACCCATATCTTTATGGATCTTTATTGGTGGAGATGGACCACTCACAACATATTTGATTTCTAAATGAAAAATGATCGTGTACACACTCAATTGAGAAGATATAGTATTAATTAAGTCTTCGTATTTGGTGTTTGCATCATACATCACTTCTTCAATATTGTAAACGTAATTTCCTGTAAAATTGCAAATTATTGATCAGTTTCCAAAATTAGCAGAATGGTGCTCCTAAAGTAATTAAATTACCATCACAAATCAATAAGTTTTATAACCAATTTAATAATTCTTCAATTTTGTTAGCTATACCAAATCAGGCAACTTATGACATCAATAAATGTACCAAAATATTTACTACTAATCATGCTGGTATTCAAAACGGCTGAAGAGACATAAATTAGTGGTCTAGACAAACATTTTCACCAAATCAATTATCAAAATATATACTCCCTCCGTCTCATTATGTGGCAACATTTGACCCGACACGAAGTTTAAGAAATAAATGAAGACTTTGAAATGTTTATCAAATTGCCCCTTCAAAAAATAGTCATATTAAAATGTAGCCTCACTTTTCTCTCTCCTCATAAATGTATTGGAGTACTATCTTTAAGATTAAGTATGACCAACAAGGATAAAAAAGGAATTGTACCTTTAAATACTTACCATATAAGGAAATGTGACATTACTTTTGGGACTGACCAAAAAAGAAATGGTGTCACATAAAATGGGACGGAGGGAGTACCATATTTGTTATCTATACCAAGTCAGACAATAAAATATACCAATAGATGTACCAAAATAATAACTTGCAGGTTGGTGTTTCTACAAGGTCTACAAGATACTAATTACACCAAATCACATACCATAAGTAATTTGAGAATTGTGATATAAAATTTGTTATCTATACCAACTCAGACAACTAAATACGCCAATAGATGTACCAAAATACTAACTTGAAGTTGTTCTTTGTATAAGGTCTAAAAAAATACCAGTAACAACATATCACACACCAAAACAAATTATTGATTTATGGTGTTTATATAAGGAATGCAACATACCAATTACATTTTCACCAAATCAGTTACCAAAAAACATACCATAATTTCGTTGTATTTAAACAACACAAAACAAATTTCATAATACTATTTGTTATGACCTATGGTGTTTATAAAAACACAATAAATAATATCTATTATACCAAACTATCTACACTACCAATATTACATAATAATCTACCATCACTTGCACAAAAAAACGATGAATAATGGTGTTTCTAAAAACATACTACAGAATACCAATAAGCCACATCATATCCACCATGTTCACTATCAATTAAACCTAATAACATACTAAAAATGATTAATAATTTTTATTGTTTATTAAAGAAATAAATCCAGCCAATTGTTGCACCAGACTATTATCAAAGCATATCAATTTTATACTAAACCACAATAACATAGAATTTAAACCAACGAATAAATACAGATTGTGAGAGAAAACACCAAATCAATCGTAAGTTGTTCAAATACCTGATGCGTCACATCGTCCGTTGTGTTGTATTAGAATTTGAAACATTATTGGTATCCATCTTTGAACGGTAAATCAGAGTAGAAAGAGAGTTTTATTTTTGTTAAAGACATTTTTTTATGAGAGAGAATATATAACAAATCTGAGTAAATCAGGGAAGGTAAAATAATTGGAGAAAATCAAGGAGATAAGCGTGGCTGACTATTTCTACGTTTTTTAAAAAAAAAATATAAATTCTAATATGAAATAAAACTATTGCTATATAAGTGAAAAAAAAAAGTATTGCTATATAGGAGTAATTAAGGTACTTAAATTGTATAGTTAAGTTTTTTACCCATACAAGTTCTATATTTTACTCTCTCTTCAATTTATATTCCGTATTTAAGTGTGATTTTCTTTTAATCATATTTATGCTAAAACTTAGGAACTCCTTATTAAAGATTTTATGATCTCATATTATCTATATATATCAACAAATTTCAGAATTAAATATACTTATTTCACTAACAAAATAATATTTTAGATATA
The DNA here is from genome assembly GCA_035578085.1 of Solanum pinnatisectum. Classification (NCBI taxonomy): domain Eukaryota; kingdom Viridiplantae; phylum Streptophyta; class Magnoliopsida; order Solanales; family Solanaceae; genus Solanum; species Solanum pinnatisectum. Next base: position 6,706,283 of record CM069086.1, on the reverse strand, counting down.
GAAAAACACACCAAAAACGACTTCAAAATTTCAGTAAAACGATTTTTTTCTCAAAAAATTAAGCTTCAAAATAATTAAAATAAAAAACGAAATAAATTTTTCAAAATATAGAATTCTTAATTCTAAAAAAATCAGATTAAAAAAAAAAACAATATCAAAATTTAAAATAAAAAAACATCAAGAAAAGCAAAAATGATAGATTAAAGTGAGAAAAAATTACATGTTACAATATACGATGATAAATTTTTTTTTTTAAAAAAAAATTAAAGGCTCCAATAGTCATTAATAAATAAAAAGTATTTGAATAGTAATCAATATTTATATTGGGAATAATAAAATAATCAAAATAAAAATCAACTAATTAGGAGAATATCAAGGGAAAGATTTATCTTGTCAATTATAAATTACTATATTTATGAAAACGATATTTTGAGAGTAACGTGAGGGTGGGGTGTGGGTTGACATATGATAAGTTAAAAAATCCCTTAAAAGGTGTAATAGATAATTACAAATTGATTCTCTCTCATTAATATTATTTCTCTCTCCTATTAATTGTATAACATTATATAATATATATTAGTTTATAATATATAATTAATTAATTTATAAATTAAAACCAATTTGTTAATATTTGTAATTAAAATGTTATAAGTAGTAATATAAAAAAAGTAGATTTAAAAGTTGTAATATTAACCCTTAAATAGATCTGTGGTGTGATTTTCCTTATATTTCACCATTTAAACTCAACTCATATTATCAATGTACAAAATACAAATTAAAGTACCAAAGAAAAGGTTAATAATAATAAAATTTCTCTATACTTTTGCTGACATGTATATAAATCTATGAAAAAATGAAATAGTTGTAGAAAAACAATAGGTTCAAAACCAACGTATAGTAACAAAAGACTAAATTCTAATAGCATCTAATAGATATTACTCCTATCACTTTTAATTTTTCAGGAGTCAAACAATTCTAGTTTGACCGGCAATTTACGCATGGAATCTTCAAAGTTTTTAAAATGAAATTTATATATTTATAAGCTATATAAAAAATACTATAAGTCATAATAATTGACAATTCAAAATATTTAAAAGATGTATGCAAAATTTACGGTCAAAGATAGATTTTTTTGAATCTCAAAATTTGAAAAATGTTACATAAATTGGGATGGAGGGAGTATCATTTAGATATATGGACCTTTTCCAGAACTTAAAACAATGTTAATATGAGTCACTAAAATAAAATTGTAAAAATTAAACATAAATGATACTGCCAACTATTCTTTTCTAATTGAGGTTAGACATTAATGCATCAAGCTTTTTCTTGTAAAATATTTATTATGAAAATGAAAAGTGCCATCAAAGAAAATTGAACATTTTAAAATGTTGAAAAACCTCAAAGAGATTTATAGTGGTAAAAATGTCAGTCAACAGTAATTTTAGAAAGGAGGTGGGAAAAAAAAGTTATTTGATTCAAAAGTTTGAGTTATTTATAATTTTGATTTTTTCTAATTTTTTTGTCCTTTGATATTCATACGAGAATGTGACTAAATTTGAATTCTCGTGTTACAAAAATCATGTAATAATAGTTTTGAAATTGCTGTCATAAAAAGGACACAAATCATTATTACTGCCAAGCCAATCTATGACCTTCACAATTATTTAAGTAAAATCCCTTTCCCACCTCTCGAGAGAATCCAAGGATTTTAAAACCAAAGAAAAATATTTCACTTTTTAAAAAACTTTAGCAAGTATAGACGTATAGTCAATGTATAATTTCTATATACATTATACATCAAGTATACGCCAACAATAGTTACGACTAGACAGGTGAAACTTCTTTTAGCTGATAGACTAAAATGTCGAGATACCAAAAAATTACAATATTATAAAAGAATGCAAAGCAACCATGCAAGAAGCCACCCATTCTAGTACTACTCTCATCGAAGCACGCTTAACTTCAAAGTTCTGAGGGAATCCGATGCGATAGTACTGGTATGATCACATCCTATTTTCAGAACCCAAGCAACTGGTTTATGTTTGCATGGATCTTTGGTTGTATACAAGATTCCAAAATTTTAATAAGTACATTTTCATGACTGCTGGGAAGAAAGAGCCCCCCTTATTGCTAGAGTGATGGAAGTAATCATACAGAACTAAATTAGAATACATAAGACTTAGCTAGCTATTATTATACTATGAATGGTGATTTTGGCTTCTGAAACTCGAAGAAAAGAAGCCATAGATACGTCAGATAAAGGTTAAGCTGGGGAGAACGCGTTGCACAATGACTTGTATGCAGTGACGCAAGTTTTGAATTTCTCTTCTGCTGCTGCCTGCACAAATTCAATGACTCATCTCGTGAGGACTCCAAGAATACGAATGAGTAGCTAAATTCCAGAACAAAGTTTCAAGAAAGGAACAAAAAAGTGGGATAGGCTATTGTAACGCGCTGTAACAACAACATACCCAGTGTAGTCCCCACAAAATGGGGTCTGGGGAAGGTAGAGTGTAGGCAGACCTTACCCCTACCTCAGAGGTAGGTACAAGAAACAATAGAAGAAAATTTTTCATACAAATCAAATCACATCCTAAATCAATGGTGTCCTACTTCCTCCCTACCTCCGGCTTCCACTCGCAAATATGTTGAACATGCCAATACTTATAATGTCTCTGTTCACATGTCAAACCTGGTTCTTCCTTGAAGCTTAAAAAGACATTGGAATGAGCTACATAGCTCACTCGCACCACAATTAAGACCAAAGAACAACAAGCAAACAATCCTTCCGGATTGTCTATAACCTCATGACATGTTTCTGCATCAATGAACCCGACTAACATATGATGGGTTGCTTGAAACTAAAAGACAACAACAATGTACTCTATTGCTCACACTCACCACACTTATCTTCATTTATTTTACAAGCCAGAACCATGAACAACAAGATGATTTTAATGACCATTTTATACATTTTCAAAATGTACTTCCTATTGACCTCCTAAGAAATGTGTCTCACTTGAAAAATGCTAAAAAGCCTTTAACTGGTGCTTACAAGAATAAGTTTATCACATACGAGGGCAAACAAAGGAATTTTATAATTATGAGCTAACCTGTGAAGGGCCTTGATGTTTATCAGGATGCCACTTTAATGCTGATAAACGGAAACTGCAAGGACAATAATAGTATCTACATTAGTTTTCAATATAATCGAGTATGGAGAGCACAAAACTACTAAAACTTACGCATTCTTGACATCCTCAATCTTCAGAGGACCTCTTGGGGGCAAACCGAGAATTGTTCTTTCAGAGTAAGACCCTATATTACATGATTCATATTTGGATTCTGTATGTGTCTCGTTTTCAGTTTCATTATCCCATCTATAATGCCTTTGTTCTGACCAGTCTGTTTCTTGTCTTCGGGAGAACAGATCTTCAAAACTAGATGATTTACCAGGCCTAAAAGACCAAGTGTACCACTTATTACCAAAAGTTGCTTCGAATACTGATTCAGGATATTCATCGAATTCTTCACATAATCTCCGTTTCTTCATTTTTCCTAAAAACGAATAATTAACGGGTCAATGAAGGCTACCTGCATCCTTCAACAAGCTCAGTATTGTGTCGCCATCAGAAAGCATAACAGAAGGTTATCTAGAGTTGTGAGTTGTGACATACATAACTTTGTGACAGACATAACAAGTCCAATTTCAATTCTTTAAAGACGCATTAATTCAAGTGTTACTTTGAGAAGCTCAAATCCTTGCAATACAACTCCTAGATGGAAAAAATGTAAAGCAAGGCAAGTTCATCCTATTTTACTTAAGAATGATAGCTACTCACGCCAATAAGCCTTTTTTATTTGGAAGACGAGCATTGCGTTCAATCTGAAAAGGCATTGTTTTCAGTATGTTTCCTGATAGGTACCCCATTAGTCCAGCTAGCAGGTGGGCAGTAAAGGAGCTTTCGAAACTATCCCAGCTCCAAAAAAGTACCAAACCAATTAGGTCAAAGCACCAAATTTCAATAGCAATATATGTTTCAGTTACATCTGGAATTTAAGAATCTCAAGAAGGGGGCCAAAGGTTGAAACACACTGATATTTTTTAAGTGTGATATACGAATTTTCATTAAAAGCAGAGACCCAATTGTGAAATGAGAGTACAAACTTACGCATCCTTCTCCTTGAGCAATCTCTAAGACGAGCAGCAGACTTATATTCACTTTTCTTCTCTGAACGATCATCCCGATCCATATCCCATCTATCATTTATTGTTGAAGATTCATTCTAGTAAATTATTCAACAAGAAAATAGCATATTGTCCATAAGTAGAATAAATTTTGAGGTAAAAAATAGTGAAATGAGAAGAGAATTTAATACAAAAAGAGTACTTGCATGCAATTGATCAGTTACTAAAGTTCAGAAGCTGAACACATTATACTATGCGGACTTTAAACCAGAAAAGGTGGCATTCATGCCTTGGAGGCTCAGACCACAGAGGAAGTTGAGCCAGTACACTACAGTAGACCATAACTTCCTTAGAAAGCAGAAACCCACGAACAGAGTCAAGATGCGACTGGGGAGAAAGGCAAAGCAGTAAAGAACAAAGACAAACTATACATGGGATGAGGTATAAGTGAAAATTTCATCACTGCTTATGTGACTCCATCTTTCCTTCTATATACGAGGTGATTCGTCTTACTACACTGAACTTGGTCTATCCTCATTAGACCTTGATAACTTTGATCATTATGTGAGTTGATGCTACAATTGCAAAAATGAGTTGTTCCCTCATAGATCCTCCTTTTATCCTCCTAAGAGATTACTCATTCACTTCAAAAGCAGACAGAGGACAAGTGAGATTCGTTGAAAAGACTAAAGTTTCTGTGGTTGATTAGGACAGTTTTTTAGGTTAGATGAACAGATCAAGTATCACATTCAGAAGCAGACAAAAAACAATTTTTCCTTTGGTTGGGGTGGGGTGAGAAAGCGGGTATGTTCTAGAAGAAGAAAAGAGAAGAAACAAAAATAACACATAAGAATAGGTCTCAAACTTCTCCCTCAGTTCTTTGGAAACTACGTTAGTATTTTCATGGAAATTATTGTAAAGAGAATGTGACGGGGTTGAGCTGCTTCTTGCTGGAGCTTTCTTTTGACAGTTGCGGAATTGCACCACTGACACCTTTTACTAGCAACCGGATGTTTGCTAGCTGGAGCCGATGTCGCAAGGAAGAGGAATCCTTTTCTATAAATTGTTTTTTGCCCATGTTTGGAGTATTTACTGGAAAGAAGTAGGGCATACCAAGAGATTAAGGCTTAGTCATGATGGTGTGCCTACATTAGGTTCAATGTAGGCTAGGAGTCTTTTTAGTCCAGTTTAGACCTTAAGTGTTGGTGAACCTCTAAGTTATTGAGAATTGGAAAGAAATCAATCCAAATGGTAAGAAATGGATAATCAGGATTCATATAGTTGATCCGACAACACTTCGTTTGGTGCAAAGATATTTCTTCCTTATATGATGATGACATATCTTCTTGGAAGAACTTTCTTTCTTTAGTTGATTATCGCAGTTAGACTTTTTGCTTTAGTCCACTTTTTGGGGGAACTGGTTCCTCGCATTCCACTGTAGGTGGTAAATAGTAATTGTTTCTTTTAGACACCGATACATATGTGAATGCAACCTTGGTGATAAGCTAATGATATCACAATTTTTATCTATCAATAAAATACTATCTATTAGCCTGCTTTTGGTAAAAGATGGAAAACATAGGAACTCCTATTCGGAAGGACCGGAAACAGAAAAAATAGCAGAACTGATTTTCAGTTTTCCAAGATACAAAAATGACCTTACGTTCAATGATTGAGGTCAGCAATAGCAATCTAGGATGTATTCATGTCGTTTTGGAAGATGATTCCCTTGATAAATGTAGCGTTTGGTTATTTTCACATGCTAAAAATGTTTTTCAACAAAAAATAACATATCCTAAAAGGGAAAATGAGTGTGTAAGTCGTCCCATTTGCAAGTATTTCAACTTGTACTTCATATCACTTCAAGTCTTCAACTACCAAGTAAATACTACTATCAACCTTCAATACTCAAAATGATTACCGGAATGACACCCTGTACCACTTCTATTGTTGCCTCAGGTCACCTACCTTATGTCCAACCAAACACTGGAAAATAATTCAGGAAACAAACTAATCCAAAGAAATTATTTTAAATGAAAACATTTTATGTCACTCCATAAAGAGAAAGAAATCCCTCATCAAAGACGGTAATAGTTGACCTATTATAACTAAGACAAAGATTTACCATACCTATGAAATGAAAAAAGATTAAATATTTACCTCAAAAGAGTTTCCAGATGCCCCATAAAAGAGAAGATTTTTCAAAGCTTTTTTGGAGTCGGCACGCTTTTGACGTGTTTCATATCTGATATAATTCTGAAAAATAAAGGAAAAGCAGCTGGATGATAAATAAGAAAATGAGGAAGACAAGAGAAGTTAATAGATGTATTACATGGAAAGAAAAAGAAATGTTAGGAAAAAGAATACACAACTGACCAGAGAAAAGCAAGCGAAAAAACTCGTGATGATATCTCTAATCCTAGCCAATTTCAAACACTATAATATTGGAAGCTGGTGAAGATATTTACCTTAGTTGGCTGCTGACTTCCTCTAAAATCCTGCAGGAATAATTTATGAAAAAAGGTCACATATGCAAACTGAAGAAAGATACTGCTTGAACTTGAAGGTAACAAGCATGAAAATACATTGTGAATGAGTAGAGAATGCTAAAACTGAGTGCAGAAACACAATAATTTCCTTATATCTACCAGTCTCAAATGGGAGTATCGAAACCCTTTCTTTGGGCGGTGGGGTGGATAAGGGAGCATACTGACACTACATACACAAGCAAACATAGAACAAACCACCTCCCTCCCCTCACACTCAAGGAAAAACCTTTTCACTTAATACTAGAATAGAGAATTGAAACATAGCACATAGAGGAGGAAGAAGTATACTCCATTCTTGGTGTAATTTTAAGCAGTTTTTTCTAAAACCACTACGCCTACCAAGGTGACATTTAAAATTGGACAAACGAACTCCAATCCTTATCTTATTTCCTAATCAAAATCATTTAGCCCATTTATTTCACTAAGAGCACGGTGAACTGGCGCCAAGATTTAACCATGTTCAAACTAGAGACTGTGAGGTTTTGGCAGCAATTAACCGGCTTAAAGAGTGATTGGCTTGATGCATGTCTCTGTTTTCTAATACTCATACTACGTGCCGCCAGCCTGAAACTGGGAAAAGAATATGACAAAAACCTTTGATTAATTAACCAATTCCTGCTTTCAAATAATGAACTGGCCCCTGGAAATGGGTAAACAGTCTAAAACAGATTAGTCAACTTAAGTGGCAGCCAAACATTCTCCATTTCAGATTGTCTCATTGGAACCAATAAGAGGTGCTGAGTATATTTCCGCTATAAATTATTGCCTGAGCAATTCTAGTGACTAAGGTGAGATAACATCATTCTCTGTCCTCCAGAAATTGATCAATACTGGAAGAAATCCAAAGAACATTATGAGCAAGCTTCAATGTGCTTATAATTTATAAAGGACCCTTTTTTCGCCAATTCAGGGGGTGAAAAGTTGCTACTAGCTAAAAGGACCAGATTGTCTACACCATGATAAATTGCCAGCATAAGCCTTGCTTTTGATAACCAAAAGCATAAGCCTTGTTGACTTAAGAGAAGACACATAGGCAGATTCAGACCATCCCCGAAGCCTCTTACTTGCTTCTAAATTGTGGAGGAGATACATTTTATGCAGATGCTTAGACCTCCATATCTTTGGTCGCACGTAGAGGGATTGAGTGTTGGTGCAAGGAATAGAATCAAACAATTATTATCTATAAGAAAATCAACTACAGATAACTTGGTGGAGATTTAATGGCTAAGTGCAGGGGTGGATGTAGGCTTTATGATATGTGTTCGACTGAACCAGTAACTTTGGTGTAAACACTATATATGTTCCTAGAAATTCAGTAAACATGTACAAGAACTAAATTCAGAACTACTTAGCACTTTCCTTCGTTGTCCTACAATCCAGTGTCCATAAAATTCAAATCTTGGATTCTTCTCTAGCTAAGAGGTGCGGTTAAAGCCACTAAATATGAGTGGAGAAAGAAAGGCATATGTAGCACGTCAAATACTGAACTATTTCAAATTTATTTAACTACTTCTACAGTCAAAGGTTTCAGATCCTACTGAAGTCATTCCAAAAGAACACTTTAAAGACTGGAAAAACATAGTTAACTGCTTCCACCACACACTATTAAATCTCAAGTCATTGTACTTTCGCATGAAATAAAACTGTTTAATTGCTCATTTCCTAGCTCTAAACCTGTTAAGAGTTAAAAGCTTATCCGCTCTCCAAAACTTCTGAAAATAGATAATCTAAATTAAAATGGGGAAAAGTATTGTACACATGCAGAACATACAAACTGAAATAGTTACTGTCTTTTTGCAAATGGAAATTTATAAGCATGAATGACACTGTCGGCAAAAGTGCTGAAAGAAGGAAATCACTCCCCTTGAAATCGCACTTTATCACATAATTTTAGGATACGCTTAAAATGGCGGAGCAGCTAAACTTAATGACCTAAAGCACCTCTTGAGAATGATCATTGCACTTCCATATGAAAAAATAGCAAAATGTACATACTATAGAACCCCATAGAAAATTGCACAAATTTGTACGACCAGTTATTCCTTCTTCCAATCAAGGGACAAGGACAAGATAGAAACGACCGAAGGAACTGCAAATTAATCGTCTTCGATTTAGTAATTCATGAATCATTGAGCTAACAAAAAAGAAAATAGCTTCCAACCAACAAATATCAATCCCTTCTCACTATTTGAAACGTGTATATCTTCTTTCTTTCCTCAATTAGTAAACACTTTGACCAACACTGTAATTCTTCCCTCACATTATAGTCAAATTATAGAAACTTCAATCAATAGGCTAGTTTAGATATATTTATGAAGCTAAAACAATTCAAATAACCAAATACTTGTGCAACTATTACAACAAGAAGAAAGTTTATTTTGCTCCAAGCAAACAAAAACACTAGGTGATTTCTTCCTATATGTCTAGCCTTGTCGACAAAGTTACCTAGTACCTATTGTTGGTGGGAGGTGCCAGATATCTCGTGGGAGCACGAAAGCTGGCTCGATCACGACAGTTATAAAAAAAACAAGAAAGTTATTTTGCAGCTACTAGTCTACAACAATCAAAGATCAAATCTTTATTTTGCAGCTACTAGTCTACAACAATCAAAGATCAAAACTTTATCCATTATTGTCACATATCTAAATCAAACAACAATTACATAACCTAAAACGTACGATATAGCCAACAAGCTAAGCAAAAAAAAAAACCTCAATTTCATTGTTTTGTGCAAAAACAAGAAAAGGAAAAGGCAAGAAAACTCACAGAATTCCACTTATTTTTCCATTTCTCAGAGCAAATTGAGGTAGAATGGAAAGAACTCAAATGGGTATTTGGTGATTGTGTAGAAGATACTATTCTTGTGGATTGAATAAGTGAATTCTTCAAGATCAAAACATTACGCCATTTGGGTATTACTTGCATTTTCTTGAAATTTTGAAAACGACCCAAAAAGTGAAATATAAAAGCTAAAAAAATGAACTTTTTTTTTCGATTTTGTTGTACAAGAATGAATCATCAATGGTGTTTTTTAGTTGCTTACAAGTGGGGAAGGAAGGAAGGAGCTGTTTTGGGGGAAAACAACGTAGTATACACAACATCGGACCATGTTTGACGCTTGACCTTATACATTTCTTTGGGCTTTTTGAGTTATGGGCATGTGAAGTATGGGCCTTAAGTACATTTCTTGTAGGGCCAAGTGCACAAATAATTAGTACTAGGGTGTACAAAATCGAACCAAACCGCAAACTGAGTCAAATCGGAAAAAAATTCGACTAGTGATTGGTTTGACTTGGTTTGGTATTGGAAAAAAAAAACCCGACTATATTTGGGTTGGTTTGGTTTTAAATAAAAAAAAACCAACCCGAGACCAAACCAACCCGACATTATATATATAATTTTTATTTTTATTTTTATTTTATACATAAAAATATTTACTTTAATATAATTTTAAAATATTTCTTATACTTTTTCATAGTTTTTATCTTTTAATATATTATTTCAAGTTTAAATCTTAGAATTCTGATGGTTCAATAAAGATCATAGTCCACAGATGTTGGTAATTATAATAAAGTTTAAATCAAAAATCAAATTAATACTAATGTAAAAAGAAAATCAATTCAACACTAAGAATGACAATAATTTGACTATTTGTTTTTTGGTTTTACATTGGTTTAGACAATTCAAATATATAATCTAATTTTAATTTCCTGTAATATTTAGTCATGTAACTAATACTTATCAAACTTATTTTAGCATGATTTAGTACTTTTAAATTATGATCATTTTCATTACGACTTGTTAATTTGCAATATTTGTTTTACGCGATTTCATCATTATTATTATTTTATTGGATATTTTAGTGTCATTAATCATATCATCTTTTGTGTTATTTTCTTAAGAAACACCTTAGATAGTTGTATTTTGATAGGACTAAAGAAATATTTGAAGTACAAATAAATTATATGTTTGTATGAATACTTCACCGGAAAAAACCCGAAAAACCTGAAAAAACCCGAAGTTGAAAAACCCGAATTTTATTGGTTTGGTTTGGTTTATACATTTAAGAATTCGACACAAATGGTTTGATTTGATATTTGAAAAACCCGAACCAACCCAACCATGGACACCCTTAATTAGTATTACATTTTATTGAGTTTTTGGCCAAAAACATCTTTTAACTATACCTAAAACTTAATGTACATCCTTCAACTAATTTATTGAACAAAAATCATCCTTAATGTATTCAAAACTTAGCAAATTTCATCCTTCGTGAAACTTCTCTAAAAACATTAACATACCCATCTATGTGCAAGTCACATGACTCTTTAACACCCCAAATATCAAGTTCCTCAAACCAGCCACAATTCAATTTCTTTGTTCTGCTAAAAAAATTAAAGCTATTCCAAGTTAGCTTTTGTATGTGTCAATTTTGCTGAGTCTATATGAACAATAAAAGAAAGGAAAAAAACAACAAAGCTAGGACGACCTCTGTGTAATGGTTGGACTGTGATTATATTTGATTTGGGTACTGATTTTGGGAAGGAAGAAAGGCTTGAAACTAATTAAAAATAGGGCGATATGAAATTTGTTGATGTTCTGGTGATAAAAAATCTTTAACAACAATTTAAGAAAAAATTATTGGGTCTTGTGAAAATGGAGAGAGAGAACAATAAGAGCAGATTCATGTCGAAGAAAATACTTTAAAAAATAAAAAAAGGCAAGCACAACAAATAAATGAAAGGTCTTTGAATTACATCTGTTAAGAAAGCTACCACAAATAATTATGGAAAATAAATCATGATAGCAACAAAAGAATAGCCAATATTGAGCTTCATTGTACAAAGCAACTTATATTACGATTTTTATTAAGCTGGAGAATCCTAAATTCATTCTTGGCAAACTTTGCCGGTAATTCAGAAAAGCTTCAACTTTGAGAAGAAGAACATTATACAACTACTAGACTCATTTTAGGATGCTTATAGTCATGTGACTTGCACATGGGATTGATCTATTAATGTTTTTTAACATAAGTTTCAGGGAAGGATGAAACTTGCTAAGTTTTGAATGCATTAAGGATGATTTTTGTTCAATATGATAGTTGAAGGATGTACATTAAGTTTTGGATATAGACAAAGGATGTTTTTGGCCAAAAAATCACATTTTATTCCTACTCTTTTACAAATTACAAAATTCCTTAAAATTATAGGATCTCGGATACATAGCTCATGTATTGCAAATAATGCATTACTTAATGAGAGGGATGTATCTGACAGGGGATAAAGATGTATTCGGGAGGGGGATGAATGTATCAGAGAGGGAGAGAAAGGAATGTATCCGAAAGAAATAGGGATGTAGACAAGAGGGGACATGGATGTATCCAAAAGGAGATTTTTGTAATTTTTTTTAAATGGTAGATAATTTTAGAGATTATGGTAAAATAAGATATGTATTTATGTAATTTTTCCTATGTTTTTTAGAGGAATTTTCGTAAATAACTATAGTTTGGACCATACTTGTGAATAATATCTATAGTTTGCCTAATTGTAGTCCATAACTTAGTTTAGAGAGGAGAGAGGAGAGAGGAGAGAGGAGAGAGGAGAGAGGAGAGAGGAGAGAGGAGAGAGGAGAGAGGAGAGAGATGAACGAGATCAAGAGAGATAGAGAGGAGAGAGATGAACGAGATCAAGAGAGATAGAGAGGAGAGAGACGAGCAGGGTATCTCAGATATAACATGTATCTCAACTAAAACTGAGATACACAGATATACTTATACACAATCTCATCTCTCTTTCAAATCTCACTTGATTCTCTCCTCTTTCTCCCAATCTTGCACACATATACACATATTATGCTTGAAATAAAACATAGATACACAAATACACATTATATCACTTCTAAAATAAATACACAAATATCGTTTGTATTAGTTTTTTGTGATACACAAATGAAAGAAAAAAAACATTGAATATAAAAAATATGTGAAAAAAAAAAACATTGAATATAAAAAATATGTGTCTGAAGTTTGAAGTAGGTTTGTCGTGGTCTAACCATCAAACCTCGGTCATTTTTTTTTCTGAAGTTTAGTTTGAAAGTTTCATACTTCAAATATTATTATCTAAAATTTGTTTCTGCGTATAGGTGTAACCTTTGATTATATATGATTATAATTCAAAAAGTGAACACATGAAAAAGGTGGACATAAAACCTAATCTCTCCATTTACATTGATTTAGGTCTATTTCCTAATTATCTTGTTTTATATTAATATAAGCTAACCAAGAATAAGAGGGATTAATGTGAGTATAGTTAACAATGAGGAGAAAGTGGTAGCTTAGTGATCATAATTAACAAGGATATATGCACAAAATTATTACTGATTAAAATAAAATGCATAATCAGAATTAGTATCCCTAGTTGCTTATCAATTCTATAATTTGGGAACATGACTTGTTGTATTTTAAAAGCCCTCTATAAGTTATAGTTAGGTGAATAGATAAGATTTTTTTTTTCATAAAAATAAGTTCAGATAAAATTCTCATTTCTTTTTTTTTTTTTTTTTTTACATAAATTGATTTTGCTTCATGTCTCTATTTTAAGAAAGGGAAAAAGGACAAATATACCCCTGAACTATCATAAATGGTATGCAGATACCCTCCGTCAACTTTTGGGACATTGGTACTCCTGTCGTCCAAAAACTAGAGCGTATATACCCTTTATACTAACGGACATACACGTGTCATAATCTTATCCACCAACTGACATTTATTAAATATTGTATCGACGGATAAGATTATTGCGCCACGTGTCCCTATTTTAGTCTCCCGTTAGAGTGAAGGGCATATATGCTCTAGTTTTTGGATGATAGGGGCACCAATGTCCCAAAAGTATAACGGAAGATATCTGCATACCATTTACGATAGTTTGGGGTATATTTATCCTTTTTCCCTTTAACAAATAAGAAATAAGCTTAAGGCCTAAAGTAATTAGATATAAGTAAATACCAAAAATAAAATGTTGATTGAAGATTATACAAAAATATATATATATATATATATATATATATTTATATATATATATATATATATATATATATATATAATAAAATAAAGTGAAATATTATCTATTTTTTGAAATTTAAAATCAAATCAATTTTTTTTTAAAACATTGTTTTATTTAATCAGTTAATTCCATTTTAGATTTGGATCGATTTTTCTTTCGGCTTACACACTATTTTGGGGGTTCTCGGGGTGTGTATTATCATGACCTCAGCTTTTGAATCGTGACAAATTTTACTATTAGAAAATCAAAAACACTTATTTTGTAAAAAAAAAAAACACTTTTTTGAAAAATAAGACGTTTGACAAATCAATAAAACTGTTTTTAAATGAAAGCATGAGCAGTTTTTCTGTTGTTGGAAACAAACTGAAAATTTCGGCTTGTTAAACAAAATTTTTTAAACAACTTAATCGTGAATTCGATTAGTTATTGTGAGAAATAAAGTTACATTTTTTAAAAACCAAATATAGGGGTGTCAAATGGGCAGGTTGGATTGAAATTGGAGATATTAAAATAGATTGGAATAGAAATAGGGTTGGATCCTAACCCGTCTAAGTTTAGTTTGACCTCAAATGAGCTAAAAATGGGTTGGATCTTGTCCCACCCAATTTGACCCGCTTAATCTCAATAATTTAATCAAGATTTTTTTAAAAAAAAGAAGAAGTTACAAATGGATAGATAAATCCTAAAATATATAAAATAGATGATAATTCATACATTCAATACAGGAACATATATTACATCAATGCAAATAAAGACTCTTAAAACGGATTGAAAATGAAGATTGAATTGGACTTAGTTGATGATACTCTTAAAATGAGTGTAGGCTTGAATGAGTTGAAATTGAGCCTAATTCAAATTATCTTGAGTATAATCCTTAAAATTCTGAACGAATTGAACATGTTACCTATATTTCAGTTCGTTTGTTTTTGATACACCTAACTAAATATAGAAATTTCTGACAAAATATATATGCCTTTTTTTTTACCCAAAAAGATAATTCTAATTATGATAAAAGATTTGACAAGATCTAATGTTATTGTTGTTGCAGTTGTACTTGAAGATCATGATAAATTCATACAATTCAATAGAGCAATATTCTGTTATGGACAACTTTTTATTGTCTAATTGTTCTTCTATGCAATATTAAATAAAGATACACTATCAACAAGAATTATGGTGGAGTAGTAAGTAGTTAATTTTTTTTATTTTTATTCAGAGGTTTTGAGTTTGAGTCTTCCACTTTATCCTTTAATGTGGAACTTTTCGATGCAAATTCAAATTTAGTCAAACTCCAATGTGAATGAATGAAGTGTGCAATTTGTGGAGTAAGGTCATTACCATACCTTTTTTGTTTTATCTAATGAACTTAGGCTTTGACTGTGTATCAGATGAGACTATAACCGAGTCAAGTGAATATCCACTAATTCGTGCTTTCATTCACTAATATAAAAACAAACTTATATTCTATGTGAGTTAGTTGACTTCGATTAGACCATCGCTGATTTCTGAATCCAATGAGATGACACAAAAATTCTGTTATTTCAATTTTGCTAGTCCTTGTGCAGACTGACTTATTATTTTCTTTTTCTGAAGAATTTCTGTGTAAAGAGCGATGTTAATCGATTGAGACTCCGATTTCTACATTATCACTTATCAAATTTTGATCAATCATACCACTAAGTTAAGTAAAATCATATATCTTTATGTAGGACAAATGTGGAATAAATAAAATATGACTTTATTTTTTTGTCTAACAAAGGAAAAATATGCTAACAACTCCACATGTTACAACTACTTTAAAGTTGTAATAAAAGCCAACTTATCAGCTAATTATGAAATGATCATAATATTTTTACTTCTTCATCTTTCTATAATAGTAAAAAAAACAAAAAATAAAAAGAAAAACTATAAGTTGCTAACAATCCAAACAAGTCAAATTGAACTAATCAAAGAACCATAATTAGGGGAAGTTTGGACACGCGATATAATAATAGATTGATATAAAGTTAAAAGTTTTATTTGAACATAAAATTTAAATTTTTTAAGTTATATTTTATTTTTTCATAAACATGAAAATTATACAAGTTGTAAAAAGTATCAAAATATTTCTTATTTTATATACTATCTTACCATATAAACAAATCATAGTTTATCAAAAAGATATCGAAATATCTTAAAGCGCTGCATTAATAATGACATATTTCCATTACCTGTTATAAATTGCGATTACAAATTTTCAAATATACAAAAAAAAAATTAAAAATCATTAGTCAACAATAATTATAACTGCTTATTCTTTAATATAATTCTTTCGATACGAACAATCTCTTCCACCCGAACATGAATCCCCTTCTTTTATTTTTGGCAAACTATGTCCATATCAAGAAAGTCACAAAATTATATTTTACATCATTGAACTATACGTTAATATCTCAGAAAATACAATTCCTTGGAATAGTAAAAAAAAATCCGTCATCAAAAAATATCTCGACATTTTAAGGTCAACAAACTTAAACAACTTATCACTAATTAAAACAAACAAATTGAGTGATCATATGAACTTGTTCTGAGTGGAACTTACTTGTATTTTATGTATTATTATCATAACAATAAATTGATATTGACCCAACAAAACAAATATATAACCATAAAGTAATCTACAATTAAAAATTTTGCAAATTTTTACAACTTAACAATTCTATATAAAGGTTATTTCTTCCAACAATTAATGGACTCCATATATACCTACCATCATACATGTTTAGAGATAGATGTCACGCTAACTCTTTCTTGTCTACTTTATTTTGGGAGGGACAATCGATACTTATATTAGGGTCTGATTAGATTCAGATTCGCTCAGAAAGTTTTGTAAGTTTTGTATTAGTAGATGTTTTCTAAAAAAAATTATATTCAGTAGAGCTCGAATTCGAGATCTCTAATTAAGAATGAAAGAATATTTATTACTTCATCATAACCCTAATTGATTCTTGTCCTCATGTCCAGTAAAAATTAAATTCGCGAGATCTCTAATTACGAATGAAGGAATATTTATGACTCATCATAACCCTGATTGGTTCTTGTTCTCATATCCAACCTAGTTCAAATTTAAGATCTCTAATTAAGAATGAAGGAATATTTATGACTTCATCGTAACCCTTATTAGTTCTTGTCCTTTTATGCAACAAAACTCGAATTCAAGATCTCTAATTAATTAAGAATGAATGACTATTTACGACTTAATCGTAACCCTAGTTGATTCTTGTTTTCATATCCAACAGAGCTCAAATTCGACATCTCTAATTATAAATGGAATATTTACGACTTCATTATAACCCTGTTTAGTTCTTGTTCTCATATATACAACATGGTTCATCAAATTCGAAATCTCTAATTAAAAATGAAGGAATATTTACATTGATTGGTTCTTGTCTTCATATCCAACAAAGTTCAAATTAAAGATCTCTAATTAAGAATGAAGAAATATTTATGACTTCATCATAACCTTGGTTGGTTATCCTCATATCCAACATAGCTCAAATCCGAGATTTCTAATTAAAAATAAACGAATATTTACAACTTCATCGTAACCATATATAGTTGGTTCTTTTCCTCATATCTCGTTATCTTCTTTCTATAAAAACTTAAAAAGTGAGTTATTGCCTCAAGCTTGCAATACTAAAGTAATTAAACTCTTTGTGCCCTTATAGCATGGCACATTGACACAATATTAACTATAGTCGTTAAAAGTTCGTGTATTTACTCAATTATATATTATATATAAGAAGTAATCTCTTGTTATTCTTATAATTACGTCACTTTCGTTATATTTACATATATAGTCTTAAATTAATTATGTTGCATGTGATCAATCTCATTCTAAATAACCTGAATGATCAACCTAATAATTAAACTAATATTATTAGACTAAACAATCTTTAATCGATAAAAATCTCGAACTCGAGCCATAGAACAAACACTTTTTCTTTTAATAAGCTTTACACTCTACCAATCCGAATTAGTCAGACTAGTGATCTCCGATGCATAAAGACAAAAGATCATGCAACGTACAAATGTGTAACTTAACACATGCAATTGTAAGTACTAAATTGATTATTGACTCGAGACATAGAACTCTTGTTTGGTCCAAAACTATATCCCTTCGTTTCTTATGTTGCACTTTTTAAGAGTCAATTTGACTATTTTTCAAAGTTAAATTAGATTATATTAATTTGATATTTTAAAATATATTTTTAGATATTCAAAAACTATATAGAAAGTACTATTAATCGCAACTTTTTCATATCAATATGATAAAAAAAATATATCTTAAAATGTTAGTCAAATTCATATCGTTTGACTCTTAAAAAGAGAACTATGACAACTAAAAAGGAACAGACAGTTTTATTTAACCTTTGTTGAGTTACCTAAATTAAGGTTAGGGCCAAACTTAATGAAAGTGACCCCTGGTTCATTTGATATTTTAACAAGATAAGTGAACTATATATAGGTGGGACATGTGATTACCTTTTTTCTACCAACATAAAAAGTATGATGAATATATATAATATTATATAGTATATATACATGAGCATGTTAATTGATTTTAATTAAACCAATAGAGAGAGTGAAAGGAAGAATTATAAGCACAAAAAAGTTTGTGCTTTTTTAATTATACTTTCATTCTCTCTTATTGAACATTATTATATTATGGCAATTATGAAAACAATTATTTTAATGGTGCTAAGTCAAATTGCATCTGGAAGTGTTAATATTTTCTACAAAGTTGCTGTTGCTGATGGAATGAAAGTACAAATTATGGTCTTTTACAGATTGCTTTTTGCTACTGCTTTCATGGTTCCTCTTGCTTTCATTATGGAAAGGTTAATTTTATAATTTTTTGTGTTAATTTTTAGAATTTGTTAATTGTGACATTTGAGACTCATTTGTCATGTAACAATGTTAAGTGAAAGTGTTTGCTCGTGGTTTAGGCCTGTGAATGAAATTTTTGCTCATTGTAGTCACCTCTAAGGTTCTTTGCACCTGAATAGTATCAGGACCCTTGCGCCCCGGCCCTTGATCAGATAAAGTTGTTTGATACATAGTACATATCATGATTATATATAATGTCATAATTCACATTAATTTAATCCTATATATAAGTATGAATTTATTATTAGTTTAATGAATATTATCTTGTTTATACCTTCTTTTTTTTGCATGCAGAAAAAGAAGACCAAGATTAACTTGGACAATACTGTTACAAGGTGTCATTAATGGATTGTTGGGGTGAGAATCACAGCTAAAATAATGAAATAATTTTCAATTATGTTACTATATAATAAAAAAATATATTCAATTATAAGCAAATAAATTCCAAGTAGTTTTTAAAAAAACACAATATTTATTTTACAGGGCAGCACTTGGAAGCAACTTATATGCAGAGAGTTTAATTTTCACAACAGCAACATTTTCATCAGCTATGTCTAACCTCACTCCTGCAGTTACATTAATTTTGGCTGTACTTATAGGGTCAGTAATTTACTTTTAATTCTAAGATTGTGAGTTTGAGTTTCTGTTACGTCAAATATGATTTGATGGTGTGATCAAACAATTATTTTTGGACACGATATGACAGGATGGAAAGATTGGACATACATACATTAGCAGGACAAGCAAAGTTGTTTGGAACTTTATTAGGCATTGGTGGAGCATTGATACTGAATCTTTATAAAGGAATGAAGATCCCATTACCATCTATGAATATCCATTTACTTCATACTAGTAATGCCACAGAAACAACAGCACAACATGCAACTTACAATGATATTTGGGGCTCAATACTTGCATTTTTGAGTTGTGCTTCTTATGCATCTTGGTTGATCTTTCAGGTAGGGGTGTGTGTGTGTGTGTGCGCGTGGTATGACGGAGAAGTTATTTCTCCGAAATTTGTTGATAACAATGTACTATATTCTTGATAACAGGGGAGGATGAGGCAGAGGTACCCTATGTACTCAAACACTGCCTTGATGTGTTTTTGTGGGGCTATCCAAGCAGGGATATATGCTTTTATTAGAGAAAGGGATTCATCTGCCTGGAAACTTGGCTGGAACATCAGACTTTTCACTCCTGCTTATTCTGTACGTCACTCGATCCAATCTCCAGTGGAGAGTGGATACAAAATCCGAGCATCATGTGTTGTACTCTTACCACTATACTTGATTCTTATATAAGCATTGTTTCAGGGCATTGTTTCTTCGGGATTAGGAGTGACCGTAGTAGCATGGTGCACAAAACAAAAAGGGCCTCTCTATGTCTCATCATTCTATCCGTTAGCACTTGTCTTTGTAGCCATAGTTGGTACGATTGTCCTTCCCGAGGAGTTGCACCTTGGAAGGTTAGAATCTACCTCATGACTGTTCAATTTCAGTTAAATTTCGATCAAGAACTAACAAACGTCTTCTTATGATGACAGCTTAATAGGATCAGTATTCATCGTTATTGGCTTATACGTTATGCTATGGGGGACAGCCAAAGAGAAGACAGTAGCTGCAGCTGAAGCCTTGAAACGTAACGACAATGGAGTCATTGAGATCATCTCATATGCTGGTATAAATCAGGCTACTGCTGCAGTAGTTCCAGAATTCAAAACTGATGATATAATTAGTCCAACATCAACTGCAGCTCATCAAGAACCATAACCAGAAGAAACCAACTCATATATCGATAAATGTTCAGCAGTTAATTATTATAGTTCCACATTTACTGATTTAATTCAAATAGAACTCAAGAATTTGTAAATCAGTGAATAAAGAAGAAGACAAGTTATGGAAATTAACCATATTAACTTGTATTGCGAGAAGCTAATGATAAGAGTATGTTTAAACATGCCAATAATGAACAAGATGAAAATATAATGTGTGTAATAGAACTCAAAACAACGACGAATATATGACCATAAACAAATAAAAGATTAAATCTTTGCTCATCACAACTTTGTCAATCAACAAAAAAAATCATTTCCACGCGTTTTTCACCATGCAATCTTCAAGCAACTACTAAGGAAGCATAGTTTCGTTCTTCAAAATCTTTCGCATTATGGTTCAAATTATCACTACCAAGACTAGCTCGACTTCTTTTCTTCTACTACAGTTACCTTTGGAGCATCTTCTGCTTTCGTCTCCACGTGAGTTGGAGCAACTGTTGCAGCTGGGGCCTCTTCTATCTTCTTCTCTGCAGGAGTCTCTACGGCCGGTTTTACTTCCTCTACAGCAGGAGTCTCTGCTGCTGGATTTACTTCCTCTACTTTCTTCTCAGCAGGAGTCTTAGGTTCTGATTTCACTTCATCTACCTTCTTCTCCTCGGAAGGCTCCACCTTGGGAGCCTCAGCAGTAATTGAGGCCACTTCTAGTGCTTTTTCTATCTCCGATGTTACAGGAGCATCAACAACCTTCTCAACTTCTTCTGGCTTAGATTCTGATGGTGTGATCTGGGATGCCTCCTCGTTTACTTGCTCAGATCCCTTACATTCTTCGTTCTACGACAAATAGATGGAACATATCATAAGCTAGTCAAACACTAACAAGCTATATCAATTCAATGCACCCCTTGTTGTTCTTTGTAGCAAAACTACCATACTTAAAATGGTACCTATTGTGAACTAAAAACATGACTACTTCATTCTTTCCATGTGCCATGGTACCATGTTTGGCAATTAGCTTAAATTTGGTCACATAGATCTTCTATTTCGCCGGTTTTGTCTCAACTAAATCAATATGTTTCCAAAAATGAGATTATTTCGTTTCCTTCCTTATCAGAGAGGGGCCTGCAGGGTTAATTTATTGGAAAAGGGGGAATGAGGAGACTTCGTAGCCTGAAACAACCTGTCCTTTTCCTTTTCCCTATGCTGAGGCAGCACCAACAAATCAATCCATCGAAGTTCATCGTACTGCTAGTCGTTGTTATTCCCCGCTAACGAGTTTATCTACAGTTTGCCCGCCTATTCAACGGGGCTATTAGAGAAGCTGCTTCGTTCCGTCCATAGATTTTGAAGTTGAAACTTGAAACTTAAAAATTAGAGTTTTCGAAGTAGTGGTTTTTGAAACTGGAAGTTATGTTTGGACATGTATTTTACTAGGATAAAAAGCTTGAAGTTTTGTGAGAGGAAGTCCCAAAAACTGGTTTGAGCGAGCGAAAATATTAAAAGATAAAATTTTGAGTCAAATTTCATCGCCTTTGAAGATAAATGTTCAAAATCTACAATCAAACGCTAGCTAAAGGTATGTAGAGGGAAAATGAAATATTTTCTTTGTTTTCTATCAAGATGAAGATTTCCCACTTTTATTTTCTTTCCCCTTCAAAAGGAAAAAATACAAACAGGAGCAGGAGAATCTATAGTAACTTTTCTCTTCCTTTCTGTTGTTCTTGAAGTAATATTAATATTCCCCGTTTTAATTTGTTTGTCTAATTCTGACTCAACACAAAATCTAAATAAATAAAGAAAACTTTTAAATATTATGATCTTAAACATGTTCCGTGAAAATTTGAAATTAAAGAGTCGCAAAAAGGGAAAAGCGCAAAAAGAGTTAACATAGTACTATATGAAAACCAATGAAACAAAAAGGCAGACAAGACTATTGATAAGAAGAGTAGATAAAACAAAGGAGAAGAAAACAAATTAGTGGTCCATTCATTACCAAGAAAGCAAGACCATGTTTGGTTGTCAACAACTCACAATCCAAACAAACATCATTACCAAGATTCTTTTAAACCACAAATATAGCAATTAATCTGTACTTCCACTATATTATCTCTGTTCCAGCTAGGCTAATCAAAGAATAAACAAATTTAACACCAAAAAAACTTTTTTTTTTTCTTCTCACTCGGTGTCCAATATCCACATTAAAATCTGACTAAATCAGGATTCGCGTAACAACGGCAATTGCATACTAAGGTGACTCGAACCCGAGACTTTTAGTGACTGATGACGGAATACATACCACTCCACATCAAAAGAAGTGATGCTTTGATTTCAGGATTAAGGGTATCTTTAAGGAAAGATAAAAGGATACCAACAAAAATACTAATTTAAAAAATAAAGAGATGGACCATATATAATTATGATAACAGTACAACTTCATGTCTGAAAAATAATTACATGTTGGTATAATTTAATAACATTCATTAGGTTTAGAAGTGACGTTTATGACTTACTTAATTACCTATACCTTCCACAATAACATAATCCATTATTATCACCAATCAATAATAAAAAATATTAATCTGACTTTATTGCTTTCTTATAGTCAATAAAATGAATTATCAACAATCAAATAACATTATCTAGTAGTACACACAAAAGAAGATAAACTTAGAAGTTAAAATACATTTTTTAAAGAAAAAAATATGGTCAATTTCTTATACCTTAACATAATTCGTAAACTATCATAAAGATTATTTTTAAAAATTTTTTTTAAAAAAAAATTATTTAGTTCCTATATTAAAAATAGGAAAAGAATGAACTATGTGAATAATTAGTTGATTAAGTATTTGAACTAAATTCAATTTTTTTTAATTCCCCGTTTCTTCGTAGGTGACTTTAATATTCTCTTCTTTGTAATCCTCTCCTGTCTCTCATCCCAAAATGTGAAGCTAATCGTAAGACTATAAAAACAGATTCAAAGCAAAAATAATTTTTTAAAAATATGTTTATATATATAAACTCTTTATTTTTTAAAAAAAATATCAGATTCAAAAAAAAAAAAATTAACAGAATAAATAGGGAGAACAGACAAAAAACACATTAAAAATTCTACTACAAATAAATAATATTAATCCAGAAAAATAAATATAAAATACAAAAAAAAATTAAATTTTTGAAAAAATAAATTTACCTCCTTGAACAAGTTAGATAGAGATCGGCGTTTTTCAGCATCGTCGTCATCAGCAGCAGCAGCAGCATCGCCCTCTATTTCTTTCTTCACTTCTTCTTCCGCCACAACCACCACATCCTTGGCGGCGACGGCTACTTCCGCCGCATCCTTGGTGGCGATTTCCGTCGCCGGAACATTTTCCGGTGCGATTTCCGGCGCTTCTCCTTTCAAATCCTTTGGCTTCGTTGCACAAGCTCCCATTATTTTTCCTTTTTTGTTGGATTTTTTTTTTTTTGGAAGGGTTTTTGATTTTTGGAGAGGAAGAGAGTAGAAGAATGAGGAATGAATTGGAAGAGATAGATTATATATAGATGGCGGGAAGGAAAGTGGGATTTTATTTACTTTTTTATATTTGATTACGATTTTATTTCAAAAGGAAACAAATATAATACCCTACTATTTTCTCTATCACTTTAATTCGTTTTTTTTTTCAAAGTCAAACTATATAAGGTGCTTTGTTAATTATATAAATATAAGAAATTATTATTTATAAAGAAGAGACAAATATCAAAATCACTTTAAAAGTTGGCGCGAATTATTAATTTCATCTCCGAAATATTAATAGCCTTAAAAATACTCATTTACTTGATTAACTAAACTTAGATACACTCATGATATGCAAAATGACATAGCAAGTGATCTCAAACTCTTTTAGGAGCATGAAGTTCTTAATAAAAATTGAGATACGTGTTGAAAATACCCCTAAACTTGACGAGTATTTAGGGGTGTATTTCACTGATGTTACAAGATCGGAGGCGTATTTAGCTTCAAAGTAAAAGGGTGTTTCTGTCAATAGTTCAGAGATGAAACTAATAATTTGCGTCAAGTTTAGAGGTATTTTTGATACTTTAAATTTTGCGTAATTTTGAGTGTCTAAATTTTATATTTAAAAGATTAATTTAATTTAACTTTAAAAATTAATGGAATTGATTTTTTTTTTTAAAGTAAAACATGATTTAAAACAAATGAACAGAGGGATAGTTCTCTAATGTTGCACCAAAAATTGTACTCCCTCTTTTTCATATTAATTGATTTGATTGTTTGATACTTTTTTTATTGTTCAAAATTATTGAAATGTTCAAAGTACAAGATGTATGTTTGAATTTTTTTTTCCATATTTATCATTTCCTTTGATGAAGTTTGAAGTTTTCTCGAAGATAAATTGCACTACATGCAAAGTTATACTTATGATTTCACAAAGGACAATAGTGAAAATATAACTTAATTATATCTTTAGATGTGTATTATCTCACAAATCAATTAATATGGAATAGAGAAAGTAATAACACACAGACATTTGTACCTTGTTAAATTTCACAAGTGGAAGTATGAGAGTAAAGTATATGTAGACTTTATTTATATTTTAAATGAAATTATATATCAGAAAAATAAAATAAAATTTAAAAATAATAATTGCCGTTAATATAAATGTTATATTTATTTAAATAATAAGAATTTCATATATGAAGGTTAAAAGGTTATTTTAAAAATGTAAACCTCTTTTTTTGAATATTTTTAATCCTTTTATTTTGTTTCCACATTATATTGTCATCATAAAATTTCTAAAAATGTATTTGAGTATTAGATACCAAAAAAAATAAAATATGGGGCTTTTAATGCCATTTTTAGGCAAGTTATGATGGTAATATTTCTATTTTTTCCTAGCATAATTTTTATTTTGCTTTCTATCTTCTGTGATGCATCTTATTTAAAATATATTTTCTTTTTACTATATATTTTATCACTCCTTAATTATTAATTTTCCTAATACTTCTCACCATATATTTCTCTCATACCATATATTTTAGAATTTTCATAAATTTTAAAATATATTTTTCTTTTACCATATATATTAAGACTCCTTAATTTTTATAAAAATAATTTGGAGAAAATAGTAATTAACAATCTTGTACAAATTGTATATTTTTCAAATCATGGTGGTCAAATAAGCAAAAGAGTATTAAAGGAGGCTGCTCAACTTATAATATATATATCCTTTCCTACCAAAAAAAAAAAAAAAACTTACCAAGAGTTAAAAAGGAAATAAAATCTAAACAATTAACTTTATATAAATGTACCAAGAAGCATACTGTCCTAAGCAATAGTCGAAAAGAATTATTTAAATTTTATTAAATTTTGAAAAGTATAAGCCAAAATATTACAATATTTCTCATATAATTATTTTTATTTTTATGTTGATATATATATAAATATGAGACTAAAAAGGAAAAATAATAAAGAGACCAATTATTGCCATGGAATATCTCCCGGAAATTGCGGAGATTCGTATTTTGGCCGTCAGTATAAAGGACCAATTTTCTTCCAAATAGCATAAAAATATTTAATTCCTTAATTACATCTAAATTAATATTATTCTCTTTTTTTCCCCTTTATTATTTATTACACAAATGCTAATCTTGTTACATTGATTCACTTATGTATTCATTTATTTATATATGTGATATTGCTTGCGGAAAATTTGTCATACATTATTGAGACTATTGCATAAAGGAATTTGGGATCGTATCGCACCTGATCCTTTAGGATGTCTGAGGTTCTCTCGCACCTATATCCTTCTCAGTTAAATTTGTTGCATAAGACTTATTCTGTACGATTCACATCTTATGTGTCATTTGCGAGCTATTGCACATGATGATGTTATATATTAAAAAATGTTGAGAACATAAGTGCTCCACAACTATTCATCATTTTAAAAAAAAAAAATCAAAATTCTTCATATATTATCATCATCGTCTTCTTTCAATCTTTTTGTTGATGGGTTGAATTTGCAATAAGATTTTATGGTTTTCCATAAAATCAAATGAGCAAAGATCATGTAATTATGTGCTAGCCACGTTTATATTTATTGGGATCACGTCTTTATAATATGCTCTCTTTAATTAAATCATTATGCATGATTAGGATTTTTTTATTTTTTTTTAGTGATTGAAATGTAATGCACATATTAATTGGTTTCAAATAATAATGTGAGTCATGCAACTTTAATTTACATCTTCATTTCATGTGTGCCAACTCCACCAACCCCTTCTTTAAAACTCATATAGAGTTAATAATCTCCTACTTGTAATTTATAACATATCAAAGTCGAAAAAAAAAATAATTAAATCTTGTAGGAAAAAATTGACTCAACTATGCCTATATATCAAGGATTAAAAAAAAGTACCAAAAAATGCTAAGTTTGTTAAAAAAAACAACCAAGTAAACTACTACCTCCGTCCACTTTTAATTATCATAATTTCCTTTTTTAGAGTCAAACGATAATAACTTTGACTAATATTTTTGTATTTTTTCATCATATTGATATGCAAAAAATTGAAATTTATAGTACTTTTCGTATAGTTTTTGAATATCACAATTTTTGGTTTAAAATATCGAATCAATGTAATCTAATTTAACTTTGAAAAAATTAGTCAAATTGACTTTCGAAAAGCGCAATATGACAATTAAAAGCGGATAGAGGGAGTACTAGTTTTACGACTCACGTACGACTAATCACTTTATATATTATTCACGCGATGTGACTAAAGAAAACATTTTCAAAATTGAACAATTTTTCTTGGACGAGGGGGAGTTGCTCGGACGGTAAGCACCCCTCACTTCCTAGTCAGAGGTTATCAGTTCAAGTCACCAATGGAGCGAAAAGGTGGAAGGGATAAGAAAAAAGGAAAGGAACAATTTCTCTTCTTTTTTTTTTAATTTCTTTTTATATAAGCATAATTGAGTTAAAACCAGTAGGTTATTGATGTGGACCTTATGATAATTAAAATACATATGCATCAATAGAAATATATTGAAAAAGTTACAATGATTTTATAAAAGTGCATTAAGTGGTGCATTAAAAAAATAATTAGAATCGTAGCGTAGAAATTATCTGTTTAAAATGCCAGCCAAAAGTTTTAAACATCATTTTATATCAGGGCACCAACCTCCTAAATAAAGAAAATATTGTATTCATTCTTGTTTTTTTTTTTTATTTCTTAAATAACTTCTTCCTAAAAAAATTAAGGTGAAAGTAGGTCCATCATAAAGTTTTTTTTTCTTCGCTAGCCAGCTACTCATAAATTATTTATAACTTTATTTTATACATCTTTGATTTTATATTAGTTGTCAAGGTTACTACAAATATTTATTTTAATTTATTAATTGTCATTATAAAATTAAAATGGAATTAATTACACTTTCGTTTTCTTTAACTTGTAACGTTTTGCTTTTTAAGAGTGAAAATTAGACCGTTACCACCAGGTTGAAAATTCATGTAGCCAATTAGGGGTTCTGCCAACAAGCTAGGAGGTTCATCCGAATTCTCTTTGGCGGAAAATTACACTATTTATATATGGTTAAAATTATTTATGTATATATAATAGAAGATGCACCCCTTCGACTAGTTCATATGTTACTTCTTCATATTTTGAATTCCTTTCATAAAAATCTTGATTCCGCCATTAGAACCAACCAGCTAAGCTACTAAGATTTTGTACCGAAATATCTGCTTCTCTCCGAAAAAAGGGGTAGGACATAAAATATTTATTGAATAATAAGTCCCTTCCTACTATTTGGTTGTAGAAAATATTTTCAATAAAAATCATTTTCACCAAAAGGGAATATTCTTTCAACTTATATTATTTCAATTATTAGTTTTATATATATCACAACTCCAACCATAACCTATATTTCAATATGTAATACTCCGTACCTAATCATACCGTCGAAGCACTACTTGATTTTCTAACATTTATCAATTTTAATAAATATATTCTACGCATCGATCGAGCACCATATAAATTCTTCTTTCGATCGATTAAATTAAATATCATGTTATCTAGTTACTCCACAATTTGTTATATAATTTGATGATGGCAAACACTAGATTAATAATGCCTATTGAACGCGTGAAAAGTGAAATCGAGTTTAGGTAAAAATCAATTAGCAAAGGATTGGATGGATTAAGGGACTAATAGAACTTCAATTAATAGAATCAGTCCAAGAATATGAAAGTTAGTATTTTTGCAGGTAATACTAAGTCAATATAATAGAATTTATTGTTATAATACGTCCATGCACGACGTAAGAGTAATCCTAGATAATTAATTAGCCATTTAATTAGTCATACTTTCTAGAAGTAATTGGAAAATTAAGCTTCTACTTTGGAGATTACTATTAAGAAAAAATAATTCAAAATTATACAACTTAGTTATTTGTGAATAAAAACTCGTTTTGCTTGTTGACTATATTTTTTCTGATTTCACACATTGAAACTGAAAAGGTTATTTATAAATAATTTTCTACTTCTTACTTGTAGGAGATAATGAGAGATACTATCTCAAGCAATATTAAAAGAAAATTGTCATGGTTGTGTTATTAACATAAAACATTATAATTGGTAGTGATTAACAATGTAAATTTTGGGTCATGGATCGCCCATGTATATCCGACCCAACCCGATCCATCCAACCCAAAAAAGTTTCTGAATAAATAAAGATAAATACAATTTTGAAAAAAGAAATGAGAACAGTTACGGGATAACTGCTGAACCACTTTTACTTCCTATTTTAAAGTTGTATTTCACTCTTATTGGAGGCAAGGAAAAAAGAAGAAAAATAAGAGAAAGAACGTAGAAACAGAAAAAAAAAGGTTGAAAGGTAAAATCAATTTTCTTTCTTCAGATAAACATCTACTACAAATTGAAACTTAGTTTGTGAATCAATTACCTTGTTTCCTTGAGATTCAAGTTTAGCTTGGAGCAATTCTTTAAAAAAAAAAAAATTCGTTGATCTTCCGTTGTTGATAAGAGGTACACAAATCTCGTTCCTATTATGAAAGTATTACAAACAAGAGTGAATATCACTGCTCATAGTCCCTCTCTTGTTTGTGTATTCGTGGTACAACTTTATCGTATTACTCATCTAAAAAAGTTGAAAGAGGACACCAAATTTTTTTCTTCAGATAAACATCTACTACCAAAAAAAAAAGGATTTCGTTGATCTTTCGCTGTTGTTTACAGGTACACAAATCTCGTTCCTATTACGAAAGTATTACAAACAAGAGTGATTATCACTGCTCATAGTCCCTCTCTTGTTTGTGTATTCGTGGTACAACTCTCTTGTTTGTGTATTCGTGGTACAACTTTATCGTATTACTCATGCAATATTATACATTATTATATATAACGATATACATGTATATTCGTTCAAATAAGTGAGTGTTTTCAACTTTTTCATATATATATTTTTAATATCTTTTTGTATATCTATGTATATATGCGCTACACACAAATGTAAATAGGTATATTTGTGTACTTTGGAACTTAAAAATTAAAATCAAGAAATACATGCTTTCAAGTTGATTATGTAAGATATTGTTATTGTTATTTTAATATATAAAACGTAATTAGAGTATGCAAAAATTCTTTAAGCTATTTATTGAGATATCAAGTAATGCGGGCCTCTGATTACAACGCTCTTATCTACTAACCTTTATTAATAGTCACATTAATAATAGCTAGTTCCCACATACAACATAAAACTCAATTAGTATCTGATCATGAATTATCCTAAACGCTATGCTAATTGTACACAATGAGATTGAAGCTCCTAAATCCCTTCTTGCCAAAAGGATTCTTTCTTGCATGTGAGACACATTCGATACACGAACAATAAGTTATTTTATACGAACGATAAGTTATTTTCATCGGTGAACATACATTAATTATTATTTTTTAATTTCCGAGACCTCTAATTAAGCTGGAGAACAAGCGTGTTGGATTCTTGCATTTGGTGTTGAGGATTGTTTCTCCAAGATTGATTCTTCCTTTGATCCATTCTCAGCCTTTTCAATATCTTCAATATTTGAAGTTTTCATAATTTGTTCTTTAGATTTTCCCCAAAGTACACAGTATAGACCACCAACCAACAATATCCCTCCTAAAATGCTGCAAGAAATGAAACATGCAAAAAAAAAACAAGTGCATCAGTAACTAATTTTAGAATACGTTTGAGTTAGCTGATCGTAAATAATTGATAAAGTGTTAAGTGTTAAAATCATATATGTTTGAGTTAGCTGATCGTAAATAATTAATAGAGTGTTAAGTGCTAAAATCAATTTATAAATAAATAATTATGTGTGTTGAGTAAAGTGATGAAACTGATAATAGATACGTAGTTGACATGTTTGGTAAGCCAAAAAAAATGAGATAAGTTGTTCTTTTAGTAAAATGATGACTAGATTGTTTACAAAATCAAAAAAGTATCTTTACAAGAAAAAAGATAGAACAACAAATATGGAAGTATGGAACAGAGAGGATGCCAAAGATTTTGTTTTGGAAAAGGTATTTTGAGATTTTTTTAAAAAAATATTAAGCATAAAATAGTAAAATTTATTTTTGTCGAATTAGAATTTTTTACAAATTGGAAAAATCATAAGTTGAGAACTATTCTTTTGAGTGATTTTGACTTACCAATACTCAACTTGTAAGTACTTTTGAATATTTATCAAAACAAAAATAAGTTAAAAAGTTCTTTTAAGTCAATCTGACTAGCTTATAAGTTTACTTAAGCACCGTCTTACAAAATTTGACCAACTTAGTTTATATATATATATATATATATATATATATATATATATATATATAAAAGTAAGAATATTACCTTCCCAAACTAATGATCTCTCCAAAAAGCACAGCAGAAGAAGCAATTGTAAAAATTAAGGCCAAAGGTGTAGTCATAGCCATATAAACTGGACCTTTCTTTTCAACAACCCAAGCTTGTAAATAAAATGTAACTCCAGTCACAACTATTCCCTGCCAAAAAAAAAATCAATTTTTTTTAGCAAATTTAAAAATAATAATAAACTTAACCTATAAGTATTCTAACTAATTAAGATTACCATAGAAAAAGGTTATGGATGACAAAAGGTATTATCTAAAGTGTTGCAAGAAAATGACAATCTTTTGTGCCAAACAGTAAAGTATTTCTATCAAAGGTTCATTTATTATTTGTTTCAGTTTATATGACAGTTTTCGTTTTCTGTGATTTAAATTATGTAAATTTTGATCAATATTTAAAAATATATACTCCCTACATACATTTTTAAAAAAATGGCCTATTTTTCCTTTTTAGTCTGTTTGAAAAAGAATAATTCTTTTCTTCTTCTTTTTTTTACAACACTTTAATTTCAGTTTTTCATGTGACAACTGACATGTTTAAAACCACAAGTTTAAAGGGTATTTTGGTACATTTGACATAGCTTTAATTTAAGATTACAAGATTGAAAAATCTTCTTTATTTTTTTAAACTTCATGTCAAATCAAATTCTCATTCTTTTTAAAACGAAGGAAGTATATATATATATATATATATATATATATATATGACATGAGAAGAATCGAATATATACTAATACTTATGGTATAGCTTTTATAAGATTAAGTTGATATAAATCAATTTAACTTTAATAATTAGTCAAGTGGTTATACAAGAGAAAGTCAAAGTCTGATGGGACTATTGATCTCTACAAGGCTCGCGTGAAGTTAATTCTCGAAATATGAATCTTTTTTGTGATAATACAACATTATCTAGTTAACATTCTAATAATGGAAACATCTTTTATTTCTTCCTCTTTATCTTTTAAAACTTTTGTACTTGCTTTGTATCCTTTCATTAATCACTTTTAATTATTTTTTAAAGTATGAAAAACATAAAATGATAAAGTTAGGCAAAAAAATAGACTTACACAATAGGCAACAGAGAGGAGTCTAACATTCCATCCAAGTCTCCATTCAGAAGGATCTCTTGCTAAAGCTATGGCAAAAACAAATGATTGAATACTACTCATGAAGCATTGTAGAGTTGTACATAGTAGCTTTGATGGGTAACACTTGAGAACTTGGTTCTACAAAAGATAATAACACAAACAATTAATTAACTATTAGTATTTCAGGCCGGAAAATTCTATAAGAGAGATAATTTTACCAATGATATAAGTATTCGACTTTATATAAATATCATGAAAGTTACCAAAATATTTTACCAATGATATAAGTATCATGAAAGTTACTCGATGTTATATAAATATCATGAAAGTTACCAAAATGTTTAAAAAAAAAAAAAAACTAAAAAGTCACTCAATTAGCTCTGCTTTATATGGTCCTACTTCCCTTTTAGTTTGTTCCAAATATAGCACCTTTAATTAATTACAAAATCTAATAACACTTTACCAAATATAGCAAATGTAAGAGAAACAAGCTTCTTTTCTTTTAAATCTCGATGTATAAATATGATGTATATATGTTATTTGTATGTTCAATCGCTACATAAAAAATTATCTTTAGCAACAATAACGTAATTGCCGTTAAATATGTGTTTTTAGATGCAATTAATACTCTTTATAAATGTCCTGAAAGCCTATAGCAGCATTGGATCCAATGACAATTAACTATTGTTGGTAAAAGCTTTATCATCCTTATTTAATGTGTATATTTCTTGTCACTATTGTAGTAAAATGAATCACTAGACATAAAGTAATATAGACACTACATACAATAACAATAAGAATATACCTGCATGACAAGCCAACTAGCCCATAATCCATTAGCAAGTAACATAAGGAAGACACCTTTGATCCATGTACTGCCAGAAGCAGCACTGTTTTGCACTTGACCATGATAGCTAAATAGATGATGATGCATCAAAAGTTTCATTGTTGGACCCTTAAAAAATGCTATTGTTAATGCTCCTCCTGCACAAAACACTATGCCCATAACCTTTGCTATCCCTCCCCATGTCCTCATTTTCACACTCTCCATCCTATTTGTGTTAATGTCATCAAAGCAAAATATAACATTACTATACAAAATTGATAGAACATTTATGGATGACCACTACTTAGATAAGGAACATAAGTGAGTGGACTACATAACATACTTTACTATTTCACTAAAACAAGGAAGTACTATAGTGTCTAGTTAAAGCAACAAAACGAAAGGGCTAAGTTACATATTTGGCTGATCGACAAAAAATAATTTCTACTCAAATATACAAAAAAAAAAAAGATACGCCTATTATGCACTTTCTTCATTTCAATTTGTTTGTTCTGCTTTCGTTTTTAGTCCGTAAAAAAAAGAATGTTGCTTTTTATTTTTGGGAACTTTTTAATTCAACTTTCCACCTGACATGTTTAAGATCATAAAGATTGACATGTTTAAGATCATAAAGATTAAATGACAATTTGGTACATTTGACATAACTTTAATTTAATACCATAAGATTTTAAACTCTTATTTATTTTCTTAAATTGTCAAATCAAAACAAGATAAATAAATTAAAATAGAGGGAGTATATTTTATGTATATTATACATTAATATACAATATATATATATATATATATATATATATATATATATATATATATATATATATATATATATATATATGTTAGATTATTATTTTGGTGAACGAATATAAAAATCTTTGAAAAAGGAAATTTACATCAAATCAATAAAATTAACCATCACAATCATAAAATTAAAGAACCCCTCAACCTCCTCTCTTAAAGCCTATTTTGGGTGAGTGAGTTTACTTTCTCTTGGCTAGTTAGCTAAAAGGTCAAATTTTGTTCAAAGATTCCCAACAATTAAATGTTTTCTCTTTACCTTATTATGCTCAACCTTTAGTACAAAATTCCAAATCTATATGATTAAAGATGGCCAAGCACAAAATGGCAAACAATATTGGCTCCAACTTAGGGTTTGTTTGGTATGGAGATACTACAACAAATAAAGGATTTAGCGGTAATAATATAATTGTTTTGTATTACATTTAGCAGCAATAATACATATGAATATTTATAAACAACACTCTATATAAATACCGTTAAAAGTTTTAGCGACTCTGAATGTAATGACATTAACTTAATTATTGCTAAATATTGCTGTTCAAAACAAAATTTATTGCCACTATTCATCTCTTATTTTATAGCGAGAAACATGTTTTTCAGGAAAATAATGAGTTTCTTGTTTTTGTGTTCGATATGTAAGAAAAAATATTATTATAAAACATTTATATATAATCTAGACAAATACTATGAAAGGTGGAGGTTAGAGGTGGTGGGGATGGGGGGAGAGGTGAAGATGAGGTGGGAGAACACAATTTAATATGAAATGTCACTCGTATAATTGATTTTTTCATGCTTTTAATAGAAAATCTCACTTTCCTCATTTTAAAGGAATTTGTTTTTTTAAAATAATTTTTTTTAACCAATCGAACATGGAAAAACTCATCTATACCCAGCACACCCTTATAAACTTTAGCTTTTTAACACTCCCTTTCTGCAAAGTATATTCTTGAAACCACTACTTACATAGATTATATTACATACTATGTATTTAGTGTATAATTTCTTCCATTATATATTATATAAATTATACACAAGCCTAACTTTATACTTTGATGAAAAGGATATATATATATATATATATATACCTTCCACGCATCTACTTACACACAAAGAGTACACCTATTTAGAAGAAAAAGAAGAATATTTAGATTTTAATTGCCATTTTAATAAGTTAAGAGTTAACTATAGCAAGGTACTAAAAGAGCACTAGACATTTGTAACTTAGTGTACCATTCTAATTTGGAGGTCAGGTTTATGTCTTCTATATATATATTTTTTTATATTTATATATATAATAGGGGTTCGTCAAAACCTCATATCACCACAAAAAATGAAAGCCTAGAAATCAGGTACTTTGTCCTTCCCTCATTGAACTTTTACTTATATATCTATATACATACATGGTAGGGGTCCGGCAAGCCCCTTATTATCGCAGGAGGTGAAAATCTGAGTGGATGATATTAAATAAAAAGAATTTAAAAAAAACACATACCTAAGTAAAATTGCAAGGAGAAAAGTAGTAACTGGAAGGCTGTTAGTAGTTGCAGCAGCCAAAGTTGCTGAAGTGTATTTAAGTGCCACTCCATAAATATTCAAGCTCAATGTAACCCTGATAAAACACCAATTTCATTATACACATAGAAATTAAAATTTTAGTGACTCTGAATACAATGACAGTAGCTCAACTGCCGCTAAATATTTTTGTAATAATAAATATTACTGCTAAAAGGAAAATAAGTTGCCGCTAAATGTGATTGTAGAATAGAATTAACTCATAACTTACCCACATAGAGAGAGCATGAAAATCTTGAAGCAAATCAAGAATGAC
Organism: Solanum pinnatisectum; assembly: GCA_035578085.1. Taxonomy (NCBI): domain Eukaryota; kingdom Viridiplantae; phylum Streptophyta; class Magnoliopsida; order Solanales; family Solanaceae; genus Solanum; species Solanum pinnatisectum. Next base: position 6,670,316 of record CM069086.1, on the reverse strand, counting down.
ATTGGTGGTGCTGTTTTCCTACACACATATAAATAATAGATCAGTATTATTGAGCTGTGTAATCATCTTATCCAAAATATTAAATTGTTGATTAATTACGTAGAGACAAATTATGTTAGGAATTAACTTCAGCCACACCTTTGATACCATGTCAATTAAATTGTGTAACCATCTAATCTAAAAATTCAATATAACCTCTCTAACCATTTAATCTTTCATACACTTGAGCAAATACTCATATATAGTTAAAGAAAGATTTAAAAATGGGTTAGTGGGATTATAGACTATATTGCTCGAACACTTTAATATACAGTTTTATATGTTCAATCCTTCAAAAGCTATAAACTGCAGATACAAGTACTACAACATGATTGGACTTTTAAAAATGGGTTAGTGGGATTATAGGCTATATATGTTGCTCGAACACTTTTAAAATACAATTTCTTGTGTTCAATCCTCTAAAAGCTATGAACTTCAGACACAAATATGACAACATGTTTGGACTTTAAAAATGGGTTAGTGGGGTGATAGGCTATATATGTTGCTCGGATACTATTAAAATACAGTTTTATGTGTTCTATCCTCCAAAACCTACAAACTTCAAATACAAGTACGATAATATGTTTGGACTTTAAAAATGGGTTAGTGGTATGATAGGCTATATATGTTTGCTCGAACACTTTTAAGATACAATTTTATGTGTTCAATCCTTCAAAAGCTACGAACTTTTATACACAAGTACGACAACATGTTTGAAGCGTCCGAACAATATATATATATATTTTCTAAATCAAAACTATTAAAATAATTTACCTTTCAAGAAACATGGCTATAGGTGTTAAGAAGACAGCAGCAGCAGCTTGTCTATAGAATACAAACACAAAAGGGTTCATTCCAACATCAAAGGCAACTTTTGAAAGCAAGAACATCCCAGTATATATGGCTTGTATTATTACAATTGCTACATATATTTTCCTCTTTCCATCCATTTTCTCTCTCTTTTTAATTATGTGATGTTTTTTTCTTTGTTGAGAGGAAAAAAAAAGCTGTAAACTTTGGTTGTCTACTCTTAATCAACTCAAAAACTACAAAAGATTGGGACTAAGAAGTGGGATTTATATAGAAGAATTTGGAAAACACAAACTACAATATAATATGACTATTGATAGTGATGTATAAGTTGCTTTTCAATTGGACCACAAGGGACCAACAATAATAAAAAGTTTCTAAAGTAGAACTATTTAGGGATGCTTCCTTTTTTATTTTTTATTTTATGAAAAGAAATACTATAGGTTTTTAATTAGATATAGTACTTAATTAGCAAACATTAAACAACTTTCTAGACTGGGCTTTTTAAGGATCATGGATGGACCTAGCAATAGTTTTATATATAATCTTGGCAAAGATTAAAAAAAAATGAGTGAAAGATCCTTTTAATAAGTATAATTTGTCCCCCCTTTCCTTTGTTCCTTAAGCTACTAAATTTCCACACAAAATGTTTGAATAATTATTTTCACATATATATTGATTGAATTAGTAAGAAAAGCAAAAAATAATGGTGATTTTATGTGGAAAAATTAGGAAGCTTTCATAATTTTAAAGAGAATTTGTTTTCTACCGGTGTATTTTTCAGTGAGTAAGTTCTATGGGAATTGAGTGGAAAAATCATGTGTTATAAAACCCCTTCACGTCCAAACCTAACTAGAGCATGGATCGAGAGCCCAAACTGGGAATGTACCTAGCTCTAATACTATGAAAAAATAGGTACATAAACCTAACTCAACCCCTAAAGTTAGTTTATGAAGGAGAATCGTTCAAGTTCATATAAGCATACCATCAATTCATTCTCCAGTCAATGTAAAACTAACCCATTCTAACACCCCTTCATGTTCGGGCCCCACTGGAGCGTGGATTAGGAGCCGAAATTTGGAATGAACCTTAATTTGATATCATGAAAAAATATGACACCTAAACTTAACTCAACATCTAAAGCTAGCTTATGAATTTTTTTTTTTTGTCTAAGTCTATATAAGCAAACCACTAATCTATTTCCGAGCTAATATGAACGCTAACCAACTTTGATAGAACAAACTTTTATAGAACAAACTTTGATAGAACAAACTTTTATAGAACAAACTTTTATAGAACAAACTTTGATAGAACAAAAAGTAAACAGAGAGATGAAGAAGCAATTCTTTGCCGCTTCAAACGAATTGAAAAGATTAGGCTAAAAATAATGTCCAATAATGATACAACAAGAAGAAATTTCAAAAATAGCTAACATTGCAAATATAAATATATAATCACGCCCCCTAGGTAATTATTTTCTTAATTACAATTTGTAGTTACATGTTAGAAGGAGGAGAGAGGCGAGCGAGATCTGGCCGGAGAAAGAGAAGAGAAGAAAAGCGAGAGAGATACAATTGATTTGTATATTTGATCGATAATTGTATATATCACAAATATAATTAATTTGTATTAAAAAAACTAACTACTAAAAAGAGGTGAGAGATGGGCGAGATTGGAAGAGGGAGGAGAGAGGTGAATGAAATTTGGGAGAGAGGAGAGAGGAGAGAGGGAAGAAAGATACAATTAATTTGTATATCTCATCAATAATTGTATAAATGACTGACAATTGTATCACAAATACAATTGATATAGTTGATTTGAATCAATGAATACAATAGTATAAAAAATTATTGTATTCAAATCGGTGATGCAAATCAACTGTATAAAGTATATTAACAAATATAATTTGTATCAACAATCATAATTGTATCATCAAATATAATTATGTAATTATTGTAATATATATCGTTTAGATCAGTTCCTTTTTGTATGGATGAACCTACTATTTAATAAATAAAATCCAACCAATTCCAAAGCAAAAAATAAATAAATTGTATCATCAAATACAATTATATTATTATTGTAATATTCATAACAAATTATATTTGTATTCATTTGTTACCGTATCTTTCACTGCTCTTGCATGCATAGATGTAACATGACATGAAGTATCGAACAATATTCTATTCATAATCTCATAAATCTTTGAATGCTTTTTATTGTTTTTTCACTATTTCACATAATAAAAAATATCTAATAATATATTTATTTATAATAGCACAAAATCTACTTTAGCTCTATATATATATATATATATATATATATATATATATATATTAGAGGTTGTGATGTATCGCAATACATGGTATGCGAAATTAATTAATATGCAAAGCATATATGTTTTTATGCTGTATAAAGGACATTTCTTTTCAAAATTCCTTTAGCATTTTTGTATTCAAAATACTCTTGTATTTTGATCATTTTTATCTCGTGGATAGATACAATCAATTTTATAGATCTTAAGCTTATAGATAAATAAGCTTTTTCTAAATTCTGTATATATTGATCTAAATTGTATATCGTTATACAATGTTTCCAAGCTCTTTTTCTTACTAAATGTAAGTGATATTGAATATGTTTCATTAAATACTATTTAAGTAATAATTTTTTAATCCTAACATAATTGTTTGATTCCCTATAGGTACTGAGTATTTTTTAATTCTATGTATATTGAAAAATATGAATATAATTTGTTTATATAGATAATAGATTATGAAATACAGAGTTTTGCGTTTATACCTTTCTCCTGTTTCTTTGTTGAATAGCTTCTATCGCCACCTCAGCAGTTCTTCTTTTAGGCTATGAATAATTTTTCGCCTCCACGATCGCAATCTACCGGGTACTTTATTACTGTTCCTCCCTCAGGCAGAAGATCGCAACCTTCATTTAAAGCTATTTCGGGAATTTAGAGAAGAGAAGTATAAAAACCAAACTATTTATTTCATAATATGATCTATACTTACAAACCACACCTATTTTACATAATACTTAGAACTAAAAATACTTTTTCCTGACGGGAGAAGTTTCTACTCACTTCTTGAGGTACCTAACATTTTTCTCTTTGGGAAGTTTTTTTTGGAAAATGTAGTCTCCCTTCTAAGTGTGATTTCTATCTCCTTTTATAGAGGTAAGGAGGGACTAATTATTACATTGTTGTTTTTCAGGGACTACCCTAAAAACTTTGATAATTATTCTGCTCGTCCTTCAATCATAGTTGTGAAGAATGGCTGACCAGATTTGACATCTCTTTTTGACCGAAGAGATAAAGTGTTGAGAAGATATAAGATTTCCTTCTTTTTCTTTCTTCATGATGTAAGTGCTTACGTCTTTTGTTTTGTCCTTTTCTGACGGTCTATATTGTTGCCTTTACAGTTGTTTTTCCTCTACTGAGACTTTATTCAGATCCATCTTCATGTACTGAACGTTTGTGATCTAGAAACTTGCAAGCAAGCTTCCACGTTTCTTCTGTTGCCTCCAATCTGTGAAGCTCTATGTCAATGATCTTCTCCTTTAATGTTTTAGATTTGATTTTTCCCTTAGTCATCAAGACCCAATCATGATCATAGTCTAAGACTCTATAATCTTCATTGTAAAAATGTTTGAGAACAAAATATAATGTTGTAATTCCCAAAGATCGTTTTGTTTGTATCCATTTTTTATTTAGGTGGGGAAGTTTTTAGTCAATCCCGGTTGCCTTGATATTGAAATCTTTTAACTTTTCCACTGTTATGTAGTTAATCGTTGGAAAATATAATTGCAAATCTTTGCTTTCCATTGCGATGCTAAAGAATCTACAATAGACTCCTTCACCTTGTGCATAATTTTTTACTAAGTTCTTCAGTTGTTCTGGTAATTTGGATAATTCTTATAAATCTAGTTTTGCATAAACTCTTTCTAGGTATCCAAATTCAAATAATTGAACTGTAAAGCTCGGTGATCCGTTTGGGAATATGGAGATTCTTGGAAACAAACTAGTTGTTCCTAATACTTCAAATGTTTCTCCGCTTTCTTCAGGGAGGTTATAAATATATCTTGTAAATGTAAGATATTCTTCTTCTTTTGGTTTTGCTTTTCAACCTGAAAAGATGAAAAAACTTTTGTTCCTGATGGAACTTTGTTAGAACTACTTTCTGGTTTTTCAGAGATAATTTTTTCAATTTTTGATGAAGTGCTCTTCTCTTCTTTTGAAGAATTGGCATTTTTTTGAATTGCTTGGCTTTTACCCTTGTCCTTAGACTCAGGTTTCGGCATATCCATGGATTACCAATATATGAAGGTACCCCTTATATCTACAAAACCTTTGAAGAAAATAATTTTAGCTGTATAAACATGGTAGATTTACCCATACAGTTAGACACAATAAGAATAACAGTCTCTTGTTATGTTACAAATTACGAAAGTGATCACAACCTAATCCTAGGAAATATATTCCTTAATAGTCTTAATGACTACAGTATAGGGAAAAATGGAATTGAAATAAGTTATAAAAATGAAACTTGTTTCATACCAAAAAATTAAAATGCCAAAGAAACATCTTTCCGGGTATCAGTTTTCATAGAACTAACTTTCTATGATACAAAATTAACAACCTGTTGTCAAATTGACAATGGATCTGAAGCCAGTCTAGCAAAATCTTTTTTAATAAAAGATTGGGATAATAATAAAAACAACATCTCTATGATTGGTATTACAGGTGTAAAAGAAAGACTATCACAGTCAAAAGAAAAAGTAGAAATAATTTTATTATAAAAAATTATTTCTATAAATAAAATATTTGACTATGATAAATTAGAAACTGATTTATTATTAGGTAATGATTTTCTTCAACAATTCCAAGATTATCATCAAACTATATATATGATAAGTCTTAAACCCCTTGTGGACATTTTATCAAAGTCCCAAGAAAACAAAATCCATATATTCTTGAAAAAGAAAATGGAAATTACAAGAGAAGGTATTTAAAAACCTAAAGAAAATCTCTTGAAAATGCCTTAATCTAGAACAGATTAAAAAGAATCTACAAAAATCTTATGGAGAAAATTCCTTAGAAAAATGGGAAAGGAATCAAGAAAAAGCCAGTTTAATACTTATATATATATATATATATATATATATATATATATATATATATATATATATATATATATAATTCTAACTATAAATCCTATCTAAACAAGAATCAAAATACTAAAACTTAAATAAATTTAATTTTCTAAAACTTTAAATTATTTTTCCCAACAAGGTTACCATTCACTCGATTACACTTGTTTTTTTATATTATTACTTTACTTCTACATGAACTATTCTAATTTAAAGATGCTCCCTTTTGGTAAATTGGATTCCAAAGGCAAAAATATTTTATTAGTAAAAATTTAAGCAGTAACTACTTTATCAAATATTTATTATAAATTAATCACACACAATCTGAATAAAGTAAAGATCATCAAAATGCTTGATTCCCTTTTATTTTGTGCTTACCTCCTTTCAACAAGCAATTGCACAAATAATTGGTTCCTTTTGATTATTTTATTATTATAAAAAAAATTAAAAAGATAAAAGAGGTCAATCAAGCATATATTTCTCTTCTTGAGTTTTCATTTCAATAAAATTCTGTTAGGGGAATTTCCTTTTTTGGTTTTAATCTACATTAGGTAAAATTAATTTTGTGTCCACATTGGGAATAAGTACTAGAGATAGTTATTTACCAAAAAATTAATTTAGTTTATGTAATATATAGTTCTAGTATGTTTTGTTGACACTAATTTTCGACTAATTAAGAGTTGTTTGAGTTATACGATGTTGTTGAGATGTTGGACTGGTGAATATTATGTCGCAGTAGGCTTGAATCTCCTTACAGAGAGCTAGATATTCACGTCTCAGATAAAATATTTATTTATTCATTTTATACTATAATTTATAGTATACATCCTTAATTAATCTTTTTTTTGTGTGATTCTCTAAATTAGAGGTTTTCGTAATTATAAGTCCAACAATTTTACATACAAGTAAAACCTAATTAATTGAGAGCTAAACTATAGTTATTCTATTTTTATTTTTCACAATAATGTATGTCACAAAATACATTTATATTTTATTTAATATAAGGAGATGAATTTGGCCTAAAAGTTGCTTCAATTTGAGATAAAATTCGATTAAATTCTTATGGAATATTTTGTGTGCGTGTATTTTACTACATATAAACCAACGTACCATATTTTATGTGTGACTATTTTTCTCTCGTGAAATAAATCTTTGCAATTTCTTGTGGTGAAAAATAAAAATAAGTAAATGTCTCACGAGATTCAATTACTTTTACTCTATTACATTATTTATATATATACTCTTATGATTTTCACCTCATACATCTCCTTAGAGATTGTAAATAAATTTAAAAGGTTGTTTTCTTTTTCTTCCTATGAACGCCCCCATTAACTCTCTCCGTGATTGAATGATTCACTTTCAAGTTCTCACTCCACCCAACCATTAAAATATGGTACTTCCTCATCCGCTTCTAAATACTTGTTATGATTTCTATTTTGAGAGGTGATACTGAACGATATGAATTTTAATTAACATTTTAAGATATATTTTTTTTTATCATGATATTGATTAGAGAAAAATTGCAACCTATAGTACTTGCCGTGAAACTTTTTAATATCTAAATTTTAACGTTTAAAATATCAATTTAATTTAATTTAACTTTGACAATTTGTCAAGTTGACTCATGAAAATCGAAATGTGACAATTACTTTGAAACGAACAAAGTATTTAATTAGCATTTTTTTTTATATTTACTCAAAATTATACTATAACTACCAACTATTCATTTTTCGGCGATTTCTCAATACTAATGAGCATCACTTCAAATTTTCGAATCCCGTAAGAATTCATGTTTCAATTAAATCTATTTTTTCTCGAATGCTCAATTAAAGATAACTCTCAACAAAATGATAGTATGCTAGAATATTAACTACTAAAGATCGATAGAAAACTATTTCTTCTGAATTTTCTAATTATCGTTGGTTAGTCATAGATTCTTATATTATAAGACGAGAATTAATAACATTATTTTTATTCCTATTAGTTAATGGAAAATTATTGGGCATGTAGGTTCATAGATTAAGTTAATACAACAATATTCTATAAATTATTTTTATTCCTATTTGTTAATGGAAAAATTATTGGTCAATGCAAGCTCATAGATTAAATTAATACAACAATATTCTTTTTAAGGAATATAAGCAGCCATATATAAATTGAAAGGCTAATCAATATTAATAAATGCATTTAGCAACATGATCAAAATGTTCGACCACCATTAGATGCAATCACATTAAAAGTTAATTATTAATTAAATATGAAAATTATTTTTTACTTAACTAGATTCCTAGAAAATAAAAAATGTTTGACAAGGTTTTACTTTTACATGGAGCCAAATAAAAGATTGATTATAAGTTATAAGTTATAACTTTCTTTTTGGGAAAATAAATTAATATTAATTAAAGGGAAAAGGGTAAAAAAAAAAATGTCCTTAGGCTATGTGAAATGAACAAAAATGTCATCCGTTTATGGTTTGGTCCAAAAATGTCCTTGCCGTCAATATTTTGGTCCAAAAATGCCCCTATTGTTATTTAATGGGTTAAAGATGCTCATTTTACAAATAAAACATAATTTTTAGCACATTCTTTTTCAAATAATATTTTTCAAAGTTAGCAAATGTTTATCCTATATCAATTCAGGAAAAAAAAAAAACTTCTTATTTATTATAATTATTTTTAATCGTTTATAAATAAAAATTAATGATGGATTTACTATCTTATATATATGACATATATTATCCGTTGAAAGGGTACATGCAGTTATTCTATTTTAATTGATAAAATGAGATTAAGAAAAAAAAATCATTTCCTACATTTTTATATGTTAAAGTGATTTTAAAATAAAGAAAACAACAATAGGGTTCTTTAATAATATTTAATTAGGAAGAAGATGTGTTTAAAAAGAAAAGAAATAATTTATTTATTCGAAAAAGTACATTTGACCTATTTCGTAACTATAGGGCATTTCTGGACCAAAATATTGACTGTAAGAGCATTTTTGAATCAAAATATTGACGGTAAGGATATTTTGAGCTAAAATTTAAACGGATGACATTTTTGTTCATTTCACATAGTTTAAGGGCATTTTAACCCTTTTTCCCTAGATTAAAAAAGGAAATAAAATAACATGTTTCAAAATTTGTTGATTTGGTTTAATTTCTTTTTAGCTTTTATGTTAGGGGCAAATGGATGTTCATTGTTTCAAAAGGAGATTTAGAAGAGAAGTTTATGAGTTTAACCACTTCAAGTCAATATATCAGAGACCATGAATGAAATGTCAACATTATATTATGGGCTTATATAATTATTACGATAACAAATAATAAAAGGAAGTTGTTTGGAAAGTAAGTATAGTTATCCTATTATGATAATAAATTAAATTAAAAGAATATGAGCATGTAAGTTCATTTTAAATTTGAATCTATGATATCATAATTAAGAATAAGAGATTAAAATAGGAAAAAGAGGGAATGAACAAGACAATTTGATAATTAATTGTCACGATCCAGACCGTCGTGATTGGCACTCACACTAACCCTCCGGTGGGAGAACCATTACTACAACTCAACTAAGCAACTTAACGAAGAACTAGGCATTTAAATATATGAAAGCAGGTTTAAATGATAATATAATTAATACGGAGTCCCCATAAACTCCGGAAGTTCAACTAACGACTAATAACTAATGCAGAAATACCCCTAGAACTTGAAAGTCATTGTACCAAAACTCTACTAACGACAAGTCTAAGAATAAGGGGTACAACCCTGAAACTAAACAAGCACCTTAAACAAATAGCCTGAGTCCGAAAAGAATGGACTTAGATAAAAGAGATCCATGGAAGCCTGAAAGAACTGGCTCATCCTTGAATTTGGTCACGTTCAATAGTCATTTAGCTAAGGTCTATCAATAGCCGCCTGAAGATGCACTGTACTCAACAAAGAACAAGCAAGTGCAGTATCAGTACACAACCACAATGTACTGGTAGGATCACGCGGCTATCCCAATAAGTGAAACACATGCAAGTAACCACAACATTATAAAACAGGCATATGCCGAACATATACAATATTAGTCAACTATTACGAACAACGAATAGTTTCACAATTCTTACATATCACAGTTATATCAATTAGAGCAACATACCGTCTTCCAATATCAATCATCATTAGATATGAACGAAATCATCACAAGTACATACACTACACAATTCAATGGTCCTCTCACGGAACTCAATTCAATGGTCCTCTCACGGAACCCAATTCAATGGTCCTCTCATGAAACCCAATTTAATTGTTCTCTCATAGAACCCACACCCAACTGTTAGCATACCGGAACGTGGTACCCGATCCAATGTTTATGTTGAAACGTGGCAATCGATCCCATGTTTATGTCAGAACGTGGCAACTGATCCAAGTTAGTATGTCGCAACACAACACCCGATCCATTCAATAAACCACAATCACAATCACAATGTATATTTTCACAATCATACAACAAGAGGTGATTCATGGCATACAATTATTCAATTATCCTCATTTATGATTAGGGTGATTAATAATGCAACATTTGCATACATACATGTATTATAATGAGCAATTACAAACATATATCACACCAACATGAAATCACAGTCATCACCTACCTTGAATCCAAGCTTGAATCCCCTAAGGCACTTGAATCTTCCCTTTCTGGATTCTTTCTGCTTGTTCTAGGTCTACAAACAACAATTTATACGCAAGGATCAACAATCAAGACCCAATTACTCGGATCATAATCAATACTATCAACCCTAGGTTAAACCTTGATCACTATACCCAGATTAGAGCTTTTCCCATCATTAACTGCAGATCAAAACCTTTTCCCAATGATAATTACCCAAAAAACTACGTTATACGGGTTAAAACCTTACATTTAGCCTCAAGAATGGTGAAAAACGGTCAAGAACTCATCTAGGGTCGTTCCTTAGCTCTCAAAGTCGAAAAGTACAGAATAAAGATGTTTTGGGGTTTATTTATGACCTTAAGTCGTGTCGGACCCACCATAACGGTCCTCACCCCGCTATAGCGGCCCCGCCCTGGTGGCAGAAATTCGGCCCCAGCGGCTTGCACGGAACCAGTGAGCTATTTTAATAATTCCAAGACCCTCATTTCACAACACACCTTTAACGAACGATGCTCAGAAAATACCCTTCATGCTAAAATCGATTCCGAGAGTTCTACTCACCAGAATTCAATTCCGTAAAGTCGTACAAATTCCTCAACGACTTATCTAACCACTCATGTTATCAAAATCACAAACAAGTCACCCGATTGTTACGACTTATCTAACCACTCATGACTTTGATTTCGTCCAAATCTGGACTAGGTTGGGAACTCCAAAGTTACTACTCAAAAGTTTTCTGCCCCAATTCTTTCTCCATTGGATTTTCTGTAACGACAGAAACGGGTCGTTACATTAATAGAAAACATCCTTTGGACCTAATACATCGAAACTCAAATTCAACCTTATTAATTTTAGGAAAACTTAATACACATCTTCTTTTATTATAATCTCTAAAATTTCCTATCATTCAAAAAAAATATTCAAAAATCTTCTCTTAGATACATCACCCCCTCCGCCCCCCCCCCCCTTCGGTGATACATTCTTATCACTCTCGGATACATCCCTCCTCTCTCTCTGATACATCCCTCCTCTCTCTCTGATACATCCTTCATTTTCGGATACATCCCTCCCTCTCGGTTACATGTCTCCCCTATGTATTCGGATGTCTTATCCCCTCTATGATACAACATACATACTTATCCCATCTCTGATACATCCTTCCCTCTCGTATACATTCCTCTCCTATGTATCCAGATGTTTGCTGATGTATCCGAAAGTTCAGTGATGCATCCGAAATCCATAAATTTTAAGAAATTTTTGTAATTTGAAAAAGAGTAGGAAAATAATGCAATACTATGAAATTTATATAAATTATCCTTAATTTAAAGATTGAAATATTCATTTTGGTAAAAATAAAAAATAAAAAAATCAGATTTCAACATTCAAAAATAGAATCGTATCTCCACACCACCCCCACCCCCACGCCCCCACCCCCCGCCTCCACAATCAAGATGACAATGTGGCAATCATTTGTCCATTCAACTCCTTGTTGTCTTGTCTCTATTATACATCAATCACTCGATTCATCAAATATTGGATGGATTTGCTTATTCACATAACTTAGGACTGATTTTGATATCTTTGTCTTAGTTTAATTTTTTCCATTAACCTATTCATATGCCAACTTTAGCAAATAATTAAATTTCTACTTTATTGTTCTTTATTTTTTTTCATCTAACTAATTTCTAATCCAAGGGTAAAGGGGTATTCATATGATTGAAATTCAAAAGGACTCTTTTTAGAATGAGACATTCCTAACTCGTTTTAGCAAATATCAAATACTCTCTCCGTTCCGATTTATATAAGTTAGTTTGACTTGAAACAGAGTTTAAGGGAAAAAAAAAAGATTTTTAAAATTTGTGGTCTAAAATAAGTTATTGGATTTGTGTGACAAGAATTCCTTTTAAAATTAAATTGGTACTAAATATACAAATGTTTTTGACCATTCTTTTTAAAACTGATTAAAAATAAAAGTAATTCATATAGATTGAGACAGAGGGAGTAAAACTTCCGATCACCATGGAATGTAATGGGATGAATAAGATTCTTTCCCCCTTAATTAATCGGAGTATATTGAACTCGAGTCTTAGGTTTAATAAAAATCCTTGGTAGGGAGCATTCCCTCTTTAATGAACCTTACATGATTTGAATTGAAATTAGCTAGCCTAGTAGATACCAAAAATCAAATGATTATGTCAAAAAAAAACTATCAAAAACAATAATAGGATGGATGAAATCTTGTATATTTAACTAAAAGCTTCACGTTAGAGCTTCGAGAATAATTCCTAGAAGGAAATACTTCCCTTTTTAATTTGCCCTACACAATCAAAATCGAGATAATTGAGTCAGTGAATATCGAACACTAAATATTAAAAGAAAAATCAAAAGAATAAAGATGTGAATCGTCCAATTCCAAGTAGTTTCATAGTCTAAACAAAACAATGAAAAAAAGATGCAATTGATATATCAAGAAAAATAAAGGTTGTGGTCCAATTCTACATAATTCTATTCAACCACACATGCATTTTACTATATATTAAAGGGCATTTTACTATATATTAAAGGGGACAAAACATGGAACTGTCACCTAGTTTTAAATGTAATGAATTTAGACACAAATTAAGCTTCTTGATAAGAATTAGTTATAGTGAAATTAGATCGATGGCTTTTAAATTCCAATTTGAAGTTCATGATCTTTTTAGAGCCGACTTTTGGGCCAAAATTAACAAAACGTGCTAAAAACTCACATGACTAGAAGTTAATGATAACTACTTGTCTTACTAAACTTTATGTTACAATAATGTGGGTTGAGATATCATAAAGGTAGTTGAGTTGGTACAATTATATGTGATAAAGGAGTTTGGGATCAAATTTTCTATCAATGTCTTCTTAGTCGAGTTTGTCATACTAGTCGTGCTTGTCTAATGTAGTTTACTTTATCTTTGTGATTTGTGAATTATTGTATAAGCACAACTAAAGAATAGTGGCTACGAGGTTTCCTCCGTTTGTTTTAGAATGGAATAATTATAATAAAATGTGTGTGTGAGAGAGATATTTTATGAAATCTTAGCTCAGAAGTTAAAATTTGGTGCACACGCACGTATACGCAGTTGAATGTTTTTTTTTTAAAAAAAAAGGAATAACAAAAGTAATAATGTGTGTGAGTTTTATGAAAACTTAACTCAGAAGTTATAAATTGAGGCACACGCACATATACGCAGTTGACAAGCAATAAAGTGATCATAAAAAATTAAATATCATCACACATGGACAACATATGCCTAACTATTGATCACCAAATTGAATAAATTCAAATTATTTATCGGATTTTCCCAAAAGTTATTTTTAGTTACTAAAACTACAACAAGAATTTTAAAACGTTTAACTAAAGTAAGCAATAGAACAACATATGTATACAAAATTGACCAATTGAATTGTCTAGTTTATTAATCGCCAGGGTTAATTTATTTATTTTTGTAAACCCCAGGGAAATCCACAATATGTCCTCTTCGAGTCAGCATTTTGTGATAACATGTTCATTATATATACAATCTTGCAAATTAAACCATACAGAAAATATTAACTGCACAAGGCAAACCCCATGAGACGAGCTTATGACTGAGTAGTAGGTGGATGCTGGATTCAATTTCAAGTCCCACATTCATAGGAATATTCCAATTTCCTGCTCACCTATTCAAACTAATATATAATGTCAATAGTCCTATTAAGATTAGAATTAACAAGAAAATTAATACTTATTGTAAAAGTGAATAAGCAAAGACAATTAGGTGTATTCATGTCCTAGTCATGAAATTATCAATTCCCTAATGCATATGTTCAAAACTTACATTGCAATCAAGAATTTTCATTTTTGTGTTAATTCCAGATTCATAAATAGTACTCCCTCGGTCTCTAATTACTTGTCCACTTTTGAATTGACACACCTATTGACAAAACAATTATTGACGTAGTGAGTTGACCATTTTACCCCTATTAATTATAAAGTGGATGAATTAAAAACTTAAGATTTTCAAGAAGTTCTACCTTTTTAAAAATAATTAATTGAGGGTATATTAGGTAAATATTTTGTCCTTTCTTGATTTGTCAAAATGGACAAATAATTAGGGACAACTAAAAAAGAAAAATTGAACAAGTAATTAGGGACAGAGGAAAAGTATTCAATTGGACAACATTCATGGAGTATTATAACTAGGGGTGTTCATGGTTCGATTTGGATCGGTTATTGGTTAAAATCAAAACCAAACCAATCTAGTCCCTTTTTTAAATATCTAAAACCAAACCAAACCAAACGAAAAGTTGGTTTGGTTATTGACGGTTTGGTTCAGTTTTTATGGTTTTTCAGTTTGAAACTAATAAATTTTTTAGGACATGCGTATATTGATAGACGCAAACACCTAGTACATGAGCAATCCACCAAAAAACTATTGTCGGTTCAATGAAGAAATTAAACAATATTAAAGTTATCATTACACGAACAAAGTGATTCAATTAAGATAAGGTGTAACTATCTTATGAAATGTATGGTAGGTAAAGACTAAAGTAATGAATTTTTGATGGACTTGGACTTATGATTGTAATAGATGGACTAAAATTTAAGTGTTGGGCTTGAGAAAATGATAAAGTTAAACACCTAAGTTACTTAAAATTTAACAAAATATTTATATTTTATTTATGAATGATATATAAATAATTATAAATTTTATATATATAATTTATCGGTTCGGTTTGGTTATTTTTGCAGTTATTTTTTAGTAAAACCAAAACCAAACCAAATAGTATCGATTTTTCAAAATTTAAAACCAAACCTAACCAAATCAAACCAAATATCAGTTTTTTTAATCGATTTGGTTCGGATTGTGGTTCGTTTAGTTTTTTAACCATAACCATCAACAACCCTAATTATAACCCTAGAATTAAGAAAACTAGCAACACATGCATAATCATAATAACAACAATCATAAAAGTATTAAAAATCGTAAAATTACAAGTAAATGATGAAAGAAAGAAAAACTTCAATGTCTCCGTGCTTCCAAGATGCTCCAATCGTGTGTATACACTACAACAAAAAAGATATTTAATAGCAATAGATTTTTTTTGCAAAAATATTTCGCGATAATTGAGTTAAAAATTATTATATTCAGAGTCACTAAAGCCTTTAATGACATTTATATAGATGCTCATATCATTATTCTCGCTAAATATAATAATAATTACCATAAATTCTTTATTTGTTGTCTGTATAGATATTCTCGAACAAAAATACTTTTTCCTGTCAAATTAGATGCTTGTATAATATTAGATGATATTAAAACTTATTTGCCCAAGCTACTCCTTATAGATGATAGTGTAAGAATTTATTAACTTACTAACGTATAGTATTATTAATTAAATCCTATCGATCGTATAATAAATTATTTCGAGCTTCAACAGTAATTGTCATTGGACGATTAAAGGGACTTGGCTTCAAATAAAAAATCAAACACATATAATTGAAACTTTAAGTTTTCCGTCCAAATTAAATAATAGGTTATAGTAAAAGAAAGGAGATGTTGATATATATAAATCACATTTTTTCCCCCCTTGAAATGTCCTTATCAATAAAAATATTAACCCCCCTAATCAACTTTAATTTCTCTCCCTACCCACAAAGAAAAAAAGAAGATCCCTCTCCCCCCTAAAGGATAGGGTTTAATTTTGAATCCCTTAAACTTTATAAAATAAATTTATATTATTATTTTTAAGAAGTTTATTCTTTTAGGTTTTTGACTCTTGAGGTGCAACGTTGTTAATAACTTTTTTTTAGTACACTTATCAATTATTTTAATAATTAAATTTCAATTGATAATAAAGTTAATCGATTTAATCTTTGTTGAGATAGTAATAACTAATAACTCTCTCTTTTTATATAAATATATAAGTAGTAGTACTTAATTACTATTTTTATGAGCCCTCGAACTTGGGGCCTAAGGCGTTTTGCCCTTTTGTTTGACCATTTAATGCCGTCCATGCATTACATATGAAATCTATGTCAAGACTTTTTTGGGGAAAAAAGGCAAAGCTTTGATCACCATGAAAGAAGCTTCATGCTTTGGTGAAATTGACAAACATATTTAAACTTAGCTAAAAAGGAAAAGCAATTGCTTTTTTTTCTCTTGCATGTGAGGATTGTTCATGTCCACTTAAACAAGAAAAGTTGATTCAATTAATGTTTCTTCTTGTGGTATTTCGAAAGTTACACTTTTAATCCCTCCT
The DNA here is from genome assembly GCA_035578085.1 of Solanum pinnatisectum. Taxonomy (NCBI): domain Eukaryota; kingdom Viridiplantae; phylum Streptophyta; class Magnoliopsida; order Solanales; family Solanaceae; genus Solanum; species Solanum pinnatisectum. Next base: position 6,653,373 of record CM069086.1, on the reverse strand, counting down.
TTGTTGTTTTGGCTTGTTTAAATCCATTCATAAGTGAGTACGTTAAAAGGTTCTCTTTTTTCTATATTAAGCTTATATATAAGTGGTGATTGTTCATTGTACCATGAGCTTTGTTTAAATCTCACTTGGGACCGGCATGGATTGTGATTTAGTGATGAGACTGTTCCAGTCTTAATTAGAGGGCTCGAGATCGAGTCTTGCGTATGGAGAAAATCTTGTTGGGAGTGTCACCCTTAAATGGGCCCTCTAGTGCGTGATCCAAATTTAATCGAGGCTTCAATGCGGGCTACGAACATCAGATGTAAATCATAAAAAATTGATCACTTGAGAGGCGGTTCGATATCATATGTATATAATCTTTAGATATATACATATGTTATCGTATGTAAGTATTTATACTTGCATGAAGATGGATATTCAATCACACATGTGGGTATAAATGAAGAAGAACATATTAGGCGTTTTAAGAAAGTGAAAGTGGTTTCTTTGTTACATCAATTCTAAAGGGACCTTTGGTAGATGAAATAAGATGGAATATTTTTGAGAATTATATTCGAAATAGATAAATTTCTAATATTTACTAAATGCAGTACAAATTTTATTACACTTTTAACTTCGGGATATCCCATTCAACTCGGAGATTATAATTTTAATATAATTTAGTCTGCATATTAAACCATCAGTATTAATTTCATTTGGAACAAGAATAAAGACAATTAAAGTCGTATAAAGTTAGAGTGGTAATATTTATTTTTTGAAATTTGTGGAATTGGAGTTTTTTTTTTTTTTTGGTTATACTTTCTGCAAAAAGCTATTTAAAATAGGCGGAATAACCTGAAAGGCCCCTGTACTTGGCTCTATTTGTCAGTTGAACCCTTATACTAATCACTTTGCCATATGAACTCTTAAACTCGATGAAACTCTATTTTTTAAACCCCTCTGACCATTGACCGAGCTTATGTGACATTAAAATGGCTGAATTGGACACATGTGTGACCACACGCATTTTAAGCAAGTGAATGCAATATTTTTATTTAAAAATTATAAGACAAAATAATAAAAATAATAATAATAAATTAAAAAAAAAATCTCAAAACCTTTCTTCATTCCACCCCCACCCCTTCTCTCTTCTTCTTCAGCCCCATCCCATCCTTTTTCTCTTCATCTTCAGCCCCAACCCCACTCTTTTATCTTCTTCTTCAGCCTCAAAACCCCGCCCCCCCTCCACTCCCACCCCACCCCCGCCCCTACCCCTTTTCTATTCTTCTTCTTTGACATACACTCCATCACCACAATCATCAAATATAAAATTTAAAAAAACTTTTGCAAGAAAACATATCATTCACCAGTTTCATAAATTTAAGATCTATTGCTTGAACTTACTCATAAATATATTTTTTCCAACTAGAAATTTTCTTGATTTTTTTTATCAAATCAAAATAAATAGAACCTAAAGCATGTGCAAGAGCTAATTATAATGCATCATATTTTATGATTGAGAAAATTTTTGAGTGTGAAATGTGAAGAAAGATGAAAATAATGATTTTTTTTATTTTTGGGGTGAGGCGTAAAGGGTGGGTGGGTATGAAGAAGATGAAGTAAGAAGGGGGAAAGAGAGAGAAAATTGCATTTTTTATTTTTTAATATTATTTATTTTAAAATTTAATTTCTGATATGTCATTAAAAAAATAATAATAATACTGACGTGTCAATAAAAATGACATGGTATTTCAAGTGTAAAATGAGTGTATTACACGCATATATATCAAATGAGAAAGGAGTTTAAAATATTGTATTTGAATGAGTTTAAGGGTCCATTTGATAAAGTAATAAGTACAAGGGCCTAACTTACTAACAATGCCAAGTACAAGGGTCTCAGGTCATTCCGCCTTTAAAATAATATTTATGTTTCAATATATTTAAGTACAATTTCAAAAGTAAAGAGTAAGTTAAAAACATTTGATCAACTATTTATTAAAGGGAAAATTGTATATAATAACAAACTATTAATTCAAATTAAATGTTATAAACATAGTTTGATTTAATTGTACCCCATAGCACAATGTTGCTATTTCGCCTCTCTCGCTAGTGGAATCTCGCTCGCCACTCTCGTTCTCGCTGGCAGTCTGGCTCACCTCTCTCGCTTTTATATAAACACAAATGTATAAAATGTGTTTGTGTTTGTATAAAGTGAGAGAAAATTGTATATATACATATATTTTCGTTCCCCTCTCTCCCCTCTCCCAGATCTCGCTCACCACTCTCTCAGATCTCGCTCATCACTCTCCCAGATCTCGCTCGCCACTCTCACTCGCCTCTCTCACTTTATACAAACACAAATGTATATATTGTGTTTGTATAAAGCGAGAGAAAAATGTATATACAAATACAAATGCATATATTTTTAGTCCTATACACTTATGATTATATAAATACGATCTTCCCCTGCCCAGTTTTCTTTTGTCTTTCTCTCTTTCTCGGTTTATACAAACACAGATTATACAATTGATTCTTTTGTATATGTATACCGAAAAATAGATTATACAATTGCTTCTTTTGTATATATGTATAGCGAAATAGCCATACCTTCTTTTGTATATATGTATAGCGAAATAGCCATACCTTCTTTTGTATATATGTATAGCGAAATAGCCATAGCAAACATAAAGTTTGTTATGGAGCGTAATTATGCAAACTATAGTTATAGCATACAAATATGATTTTTGTGTTTGCTATATGTGAAAGTTGCTCATTATTAAATGGCAAAACTGATTTCAAATAAAGTGAATAATCATTATTAATCTTTTTAAATAAATAATTTTTATAGGGAAGAATGATGGATTAACGTAATGAATTTCACGTGAAAATTAAAATTAGAATAAAATTATCAATCAAAGCTTCTTTATTTAAAAGGTAAAATTAGATCACAATTCACATCTATATTCTCGTACAGTGTCTTTCAATGGTACTGGTTGAGTTTGGCATATTCCAATGTCCCAACATTAATTGAAATATATTCATTTTAGACATAATACATAAATATGTCATTTAATTTTGGGTGTGCATACGTAGATACTTAAATTTATATAAAGTTGAACAAGTAAACATATGAGTTTTATGTGGCATAATACACGTAGAACACAAATTTTCATATAGAATGTTACATAGGACGGTGTGTCTATTTGTTCAACTTTATATAAGTTTAAATATTTATTTGTGCCCATTTAAAGTTAGAGGACATAAATATGAAATGAGATTAAATTAAAAGGCAACTGTATTTATTTATTATGCCTTCTTTTCATGCATTTATACTTTTCCTCTTAATTATTTCTCTGGGAAATGTATTTATTCTGTTATTCGCGGGATATAATTAATTACTATTAATAGGATATTCTATTTGAATATTTAGCACCGACCACATATCATTTTCCTCTAAAAATAATATGAAAGGCATAAAGCCATTTTGATATGTTTAATCAGTGCATCTATTAAAAAGTTCTAAATATACTTTTAAAGTATAATATTTAGTTTAGCCATCTATTTTAAGTGATTACGTCAAAATTCAAACCAACTGGAAAAATAACGAAAATTAGAAAAATACTCAATCTGAATTTGATAACTCATATAAACTGACTTTTTGTTGCATTTAGAACGTCGATAACTTAACATAAAGTATAATATAGGTTCGAAAATTAACCCAAATGCTAAGATGTGCCTAGCTCTAAAATTGTGTCATAATTTTTGACGTTGAGCCTAATTCAAATTCAAAAAAAAAAAAAAAAATATATATATATATATATATATATATATGCACTGAGGCTAGTATATATAGATAACACTCCCAGGTGGACCCACCCATATCGAAGGAGTGTCAAGCGACCCCCTTTGTTAGAAAATTAAATTGTATTAAAAATAAAATTTTGATTTAATAAAAGATTAGTCTAGTGATTACTCCAATCACAAAAGTTTCATGATCTTCTTTTACGTAAACTAATCAATTTTTTTGGCACATGTTTCACCCCCCCACACACCCACACCCACACCCACACCCACACCCCACCCCATCCCAAATAAAGGGGGGTGAAGAAGATATATACAATTAAGTTACTGTATTTTTGACAAGAATAAATGCGGATCATATCACTATTTTTTGGGATAATAAAATTATTTCCGATAAATCTTACTCGACTCAAAAATTAAATATAGTAAAATCTCATTAAACTAATATTCAATTAATTAATAATTTCTCTAAGATACTAATTTTCTTCGGTCCCGATTTGGATCAATGGAAAAAATCACTCATTTCGATAAGATAATATATTTTCAGAAGACCCCTATATAAATATATGGTCCCATTAATATTATAAATTAATAATTCTTTAAAAGTACAAATATATCTAAAAAAAATTTAGTAAAATATGATTCTATTATGTTCTGTTTTTTGTTAAAATTTAAATCTAGTTTAAGCTCATCTCTAACTTTTCTTATTGCATCCAAAAGTTTTGGTGTGTCTTTTCTAATTGCATCATAAAATTAATTGCGAAGAGTTCTAGATGCAAGTGTTTCCTGTATCATCTTCATCTTTTTTTTTTTTTGGTTTCCCATTCGGTGTCCGGTATCCACATTGAAGCCCGACTAAATTCGGATTCGCGCCGGGAAGTCCCACATTGGGGGGTAAAGCGCTCCCTAACAAAGGCGATCATCTTCAACTTTTTTTTTTTGGTTTCCCATCCAGTGTCCGGTACCCACATTGGAGCCCGACTAAATCCGGATTCGCATCGGGAAGTCCCACATTGGGGGGTAAAGCGCTCCCTAACAAAGACGACTCTGTACCCAAAGGACTCGAACCCGAGACCTCTTGGTTAAGGATGAAGGAGTACTTACCACTCCACCACAACCCTTGTTGGTATCATCTTCAACTTTATCATCAACATTATTTTTTCAATGATATCCATAATTTGTTCTATCGTTGGACCTCTGAACATGTATCATTTTCACCCATCCAATAAGTTATTAACTTTAAGTTTTTGAAGATATTTTTTTTAAGCTTCAAGGTTTTCTTAACCAAATAGCCAAAACTTCTCAAGAAAAATAAGAAAAGTAAGTGACTATGACTTTTTAATTTTGTCATCTCACGAGAAATTCATAAATCGTAAAAGTTATTAAGGCAAAAAGTTAAGTATACAAAGAAAGTAAAAAAGAGAAGAACGTGTGAGTTTATATTAAGGGGGAAAGAGGAAATTAGAAAATAGAAAATTTGTAAATAGTTGTATATTAGTGAGATTCAAACCCTTGACTTTCCCTACACAAAACCTTTAAACTAGGCACAAACCCAAAGCACTGTAACATCCTGTTTCGATCGTTATAGAAACGCCAACGGGGAAAAAATTTGGGACCGAAATTTTTTTTCGTAGTATTTGGATTTTCCCAACCTAGTTCAAATTTAGACGAAATTGAAGTCATTAATTAGGGAAATATGGTAACAATCGGGTGATTTATTTATGATTATGATTGCATGGGTGGATAGATAACTCGTTAAGGAATCCGTACAACTTTACGAAATTGAATTCAGGCTAGTAGAACTCCCGAAATCGATCTTAGCGTGAACGGTATTTTCTGAGCGTCGTTGGTTAGGGGTGTGTTGTGAAATGTGGATTTTGGAATTATTAAAGCAGTTCATTGTTTCGTGTAACCCGCCTTGGCGGGGATTTTGGTCGCTCTAGCGGGGTCGCTGTAGCGGGGTGGTGGCCGCTGTGGCAGGCCAGACGCAACTTAAAGTCGTAAATAAACCCCTAAACGTCTTTATTCTGCACTTTTCGACTTTGAGAGCTAAGGAATGAACCCATACGACTTCTTGACAGTTTTTCACCATTCTTGAGGTTAAAAGTAAGCTTATCACTTCCCGAATCCATTTCTCGATCCATTAGAATGGGTAATTAATGATGGGGGAGGGCTTTGATCTAGATTCTATGGTGGAAGCAGCCTTAATTGGGATAATTGGGATCATGGGTTTGATCTAGGGTTCATAGAATTGTTAGTAATTCGGATAATTAGTGATTGTTTATTGATTCCCATATTATATTAATTGTTTGTAGACCAAGAATAAGCGGAACGAATCTAGAAAGGGAAGGATCAAGTTTCTTAGGGTTTCAAGCTTGTTTCGAGGTAGGTGACGGTTGTGATTCTATGATTGTGTGATGTATATTTGATATTGCTTCATTATGATACTTGCATGTATTTGAATGTTGCATTATTGATCACACTTCATATAAATGAGATAGCTGAATGATGATTGCCATGAAATCATGACTTAAATGTATAATCTTGAGAATGTACGTGTGATTGTGATTGTGATTGTGGTGTGTTGAATGGATCGGTTGCCACGTTCCGGCATAACTAACTTGGATCGGTTGCCACGTTCCGGCATAACTAACTTGGATCGGTTGCCACGTTCCGGCATAACTATGGGATCGGTTGTCACTTTCTGACATAATTATTGGATCGGGTACCACGTTTCGGTACGCTAACTGTTTGAGTTTGGGTTCCATAAGAGGACCAATGATTTGACATAATTGTGTATCTTGAAAAATGTGAAGTTGTTCATTGTTAGTAATTGTTGATATTATTGTGTATGTTCGATATATGCATGTGATTATATTGTTGTGATAACTTATGTATGTTGCACTTAGTGGGATAGCCGCGTGATTTTACCAGTACACTATGGTTGTGTACTGATACTGCACTTGCTCTTATTTTTGTTGAGTACAGGGCATCTTCAAGTGGCTACTGACAGACCTCGCTTAGGAGATTAGTGATCGTTCGAATTCAAGGGTGAGTTAATTCTTCCGGGCTGCCATGGGTTCTCTTTCGTCTATGTCCACCATTTTCGGACTTAGACTATGTTTTAGCTAGTTGATTAGTTCATTAGATTGGGGTTGCATCCCTTCTTGTTTAGACTTGTTGAACTTTAGATGTTTTGGTACATTGGCTTTCAGGTTCTAGGTTATTTCTTCCGCATTGTTAGTTGTTAGATCTTTTGTTCAAGTTTATGGGAACTTCAGTTTTTAGCTATTTTTTGTTTTCGTACATTTAAATGCCTTAGTTTTTAGATTAGTTGCTTGGTTTGGGTTGTAGTAGTGGTTCTCCCACCGGAGGGTTAGTGTGGGTGCCAATCACGACAGTCTGGGTTGTGACAAACACCCATTATGAAAATTGTTCATTGGGTGTCGAATGTTTAATATAGTCAACTTTTGAAGAAATTACTATATATATAAACAATTTTATATCGAGGTTAATGAGTGATTGAGCACCCACAAGGGTTTATGTGGGTCCGCCCCTGAGCTTAAGGATCTCGTTTCGGTCCAATGTGAGATTGATCATCCCATTCGCCACTCCTCTTCACATTAAGATCTAGACATTTTTTATTCGAAGCTTTGGAGCGTGAGGAATCATGGATCAGGAGTATATCACATCGCCTCGCACAATCTGGGGGCCCATACCGTACTTAGTGGGCCTGATTATAACACTGTGTTAAAATAGGCTTTAAACCTGATTGACACCCTAAGAATTGACTCGATAGAAGGAGAAATGTCAATCCAAATAAGGAGTCCATAAATCATATCCTAATCGATGTGGAATCACACAATCGTCATTAAACAAAACATATATATACTAGTAGTTTTTGTCTAATTCAAGTATTGTAGCATATGAAATCTTACGATCTTAACGAGAAAAAAATTATGAATCTGATTTTATGACATGAAGAGAACGGTTTAAATCTTATTAAGACTAACATCATTTAATTAGTCATTTATATACAACAAGTCAGACAAACTAATAGCTTATTTGATCAAGCTTCTGAAAAATTAAAAATATTTATTTTAGAGAATTGAGATATAGCTAAAGTTTTTAGGAAAATAATTATAAATAAATATTAAGCTAAAGAACATGTTACAAGTCATTTTCTTTACTTTTCCTTGTTATTTTCTCTTTAATTCCAAAAAAAAATGTCACTTTTGCTCATTTTCTCTTTAATTCCCAAAAAATAATTATAAATAAAGATGGTCTTTCATAAGGTGACAGTCCAGTTAGAGTCATTCATCAGGTAAGTCAATGGGCTTTGAAAAATATAAGCCCACTATTCTTATATTCTTCAAATCCAGAGCACAGAAGGTGAGGAAAAATTAGTTGGATTGGTACTTTTTAATAAAATAAAAAACAATTACTGAATTTTAGTGATATTTTATATTTATTATCATTTATAGCAATACTATGATAAATATGCAATATATATTATAACTGTTTTAAAATACATTATGCTTGTTTGGTAAGAAATTGACACATTGCATTAAAATGTGTGATTGTATTATCCATCAATAAAATTTGTATTATACGTGTTTTATAAATTATTCTCTGTAATATGTAGTATAAATATATTAAAAGTGATCAAGTGAAAAAAATGTTATTACTATAAACGGTAAATATTTTCTTAATATAGTATATTTATGTAAGTTTCTCATATTAAAACATCTTGAGTTTATAACGTGTTTATTGACTTGGCTTAATGAGTAGAATACAAATTACCTATCAAAATTTTGGTTCAAAATAAGATGTTGAATTGGTCACACTTTCTTGATTACCGTGTTTGGATGAATTTTAAGATATTATAATTAATTTCACAGGATGCATGTCATTTTTATTAGTAATACATATCATGTAATTTTGTCTATCAAAGCTTAGACAAAAGAAAAGAAATCGATCACCTAGTATTATTATCTCCACTGAAAACTTGAGATTAAATAATTCTTCAATCACTTTACTGGCTATTAAGACCATACTCTTGGGATGCACAATTTATGTTTTTTCTAGAAAAATAAATTCTTTAAAATAAGACAAATGACTTTCCTAATAGAATTAAGGAAAACAAGTTATATGAATGACATTTCAAATAAATAATGTCTTCTCCATCCTCCACGCATCTCATCTTCACTTTCAAATTCGTTGCCCCAATCTCCACCATCTTCCCTACCCATGCTTTAGGATAACTCATCCCCGATACAAGTGAGTTAAAGGGTTCAAAGTTATCCCAACACCAGAAAGATACTTCATTGAGTGTGATACTAAAGGATTAAGAAATAGTTGTAAATCAAACTGTAAGTACATGAACTTGTTATACCAATAATTTTTTGCCTGAAATTCCAACCCTAACTCCTACTTCGAATATCGAATTATTTGAAAGTGGGCATACGTACAGTCATCTCGATTTGTTTATCCTACTTTCATTTTTAGTCCATTTCAATTAGAAGACCTCTTTCCTTTTAACAATTTATTAATTTCAACTTTTTGCGTGACAAGTTTAAAATCCAAAAATTACGGAATTTTTTTATACATTTTAAATGTCTTTAGTGTAATGCCACAAAATTGAATAAACTCCTTAATTTTCTTAAATTTCATGTCAAATCAAATTAATCAAATTAACATGGACAAAGTAAAATTTTCCGTTTACCTACCAAATACGAGAAAATAAATAAATAAAATCCTACCAATATCACGTGATGTGCACGTGTTAGAGATTTTTGAAGGGTTTTAGCTGTTTCTTCTTCTCTTCTTCACCGGAAACCCTTTTTACTTTAAAAACCAACTTTCAAAGCTTTCCATTTTTCTCCCATGGCAGTATCAATCTGAAGTGAACATCATCAATTCCTCTCCAAACCCTAACCCTAATCCCCAAAATCTTCACCATGAAACCCCTTTTTCCAAGACCCATTTTTACAATTTCTCTCACTAACACTGTTACTACTACTACTACTACTGTAAACCCAAGGAGCTGGTTTCAAATCGCGCATTTTAGTACTAATTTTCAAAATCAAGGTCAATCTTCATACCCATCTCGGCGTCATGAAGAGGAGAGCCGTAATGTGAAGGTATCAGTGTGGTGGGATTTCGAAAATTGCTCTCCTCCAGCTGGTGTTAATGTTTTTAAGATTGCACAGAGTATTACTGCGGCTATTAGGGCTAATGGGATTAAGGGTCCTATAAATATTACTGCTTTTGGTGATGTATTGCAGCTGTCTAGGATGAATCAGGAAGCGCTTTCTTCTACTGGGATTAATCTTGCTCATGTTCCTAATGGTAAAGTTCTCATTTTTATGGTAATTTGATTACCATTTTCATTTTTCTAAGATGTATTTCAGTAATTAGTTTTAGTTCCCTACTTAACTCAATTCAATGGGTAAATCTTAACTGAGTTTGTATGACTAATTAAGTTGTAAACTTACATAATTGTATTAGTAATCTTCGTTGAGTTTGACCGATTCAGTTATAAATTCCTAGATAAGTTTTCCTCAGCTGAGTATGACACTTGATTATCAACTCCATATACCTGTTTCAGTACAAATTTTGGCATTTAAGAAGAAAGGGGTTAGAGGATTTTATGTGGCTGATGCTGGTTTTGTGTAATAGTTATCGTTAGCCCCCATGTAATTTTAACTACTTTTGTATTTGAATTCTTAAATTCATATGTTGTGCTCAAAATGTAAACTACAAGAATTTCTAAAATGAGACAGATGTTAGGCTCACGAGTAGGATGTTATTTAATCTTCATTTCCTTGGTCGCGACTGTTTAACTGATCATTTTGTTATGTTAATTTCAGGTGGAAAGAACAGTGCTGACAGGTCTCTCCTTGTTGATCTGATGTATTGGGTTTCTCAAAATCCTCCGCCAGCACACCTTTTATTGATTTCAGGTGACAGGGATTTTGCTGGAATATTACACAGGCTGAGAATGAACAACTACAACATTCTGCTAGCTAGTCCAGAAAATACTCCTAGCGTTCTTTGTAGTGCAGCTAGTATCATGTGGCAATGGAATGCGTTACTGAAGGGTGAAAACCTTATAGGAAAGCATTTTAACCAGCCGCCAGATGGTCCCTATGGTTCTTGGTATGGGCATTACAAAGCACCTCTTGATGACCCTTTTGCAGTTACTGAACAACCCACAAATCTTCGTTCTGAGGAAGTTTCCGAAACTGTTTCAGAGCAGAAATGTCGGCCCATTCCAAAGTCAATAGTGAGGCATATCCGCAATATGTTGAATTCTTACCCCAAAGGAGTTAGTATTACAGAACTTCGCGCAGAATTAGCAAGAAGCAATTTGAATATAGACAAAGACTTGTACGGCTATAAGAAGTTCTCTCGTTTTCTTTTGGCCATGCCAAATATTTTAAAACTCCAGTTCGTAAGTGATGGGAAATATTTGGTGCGGACCATCAACCCTAAAGTTCCTGAACAGGGTGACAATTCAAGCATAAGTGTAGAGCCTGAAACTAATGGAGTGGCAGAATTTGCTGGTAATCCTATATTGAATGGTGAGACAGGCAGTTGTATGGAGGGCAAGAATGTACCTCAATCCCCTGAACGAAAAGTGAAAACATCCCTAAGAAAATTGCAGGGACCCCAGAGAGCACAGGAGGCATGTACAGAAGTTCACCAGCCCCCACGTGAGAATGTGGTTGTTGAAGCAAGTGAGGGTCAATTGCAGACTGCAGAGCAGCATGGCTCCGCACCTGAAATGGGCTTTTTGAAAAGGTTATGGAATAGGTGGTTTGGGAACAAGGAGACTGTTTCTGGGGAAATGATCTTAAATGTAAAGTCAAAAACTGCTGTAAAGGATGTAGAATTAAAGAGTCATTCTGAGCATTCGGAGGGCTCACCTTCTTTTGCTTCTGGTAATAAAACCAGTTCCAAAGATTTATCCTCTATGCATTCTGAGGATAATACGGATAAGCGTAGCCAGCAGTCCAACCTTCTTAACAATATTAAGAATTGGTGTAGATCTTGGAGAAGTTCCAATCTCTTGGAAGAAACAGGCTTAGAATCCCATGAAGAATTCAAGAAGACAGAACTTTGTCCTGAGGCAGAGGAATTATTTTCAAAGGAATCCTTTTGGAGAGACCTGGGATCATTCTTAATTTCAAGCCATGGTTCAGTGCTTATCTTGCAATCAAGAACTAGGTACACCTTCTAACAGGCTTTCTGCCTTCGTATTTATGGTCTATCTGGCTTCAATTTGCTTCATAATTCTGCTAGCTTTTCCCTTCTTCTTTTCTTTGCCACAGTTAATGCCTCTGTTTGTCTATGTCGACAGCATTTAAGTTTGGTCCATTTGTGTTATAAATTACTTTTTCCTTCTAATTGAATGTAATATATGGTCTTAAATGAGTTATGATGAGCACCTTGACATAGACGTTAGGGAAGTTTTTTTTCGTGTTATTTCTTCTTGAGAAAGGTAAAAGTTAATGTGTGTTTTAACTTTTACTTACTATGGCCATGTGTTGAGTTGCATTTCCCTGCTTTCTTTCCTCTTTTGAGATGTGGTAAGATGTTGGTAATCAATATCTTTTGTGGTCTCTTTGTATGTTCAGTTGCATTTCTCTCCTTCATTTCTTCTAGCGAAAATACATAAGTTGGCACCCTAAACTTGTCCGGAAAAGTCATGTTACACACTTTAACTTGACAGGCGGCCCCCTATTCTTGTCCAAAGTGGAAACAATACACCCTTAGAGGGCGGCATGACAAAGAAATTGAGTTCACCTTCTTAAAATGCACGAAAAGTAGAGAAACTGTTGGAAGCACTCTATGTACAGTTACCAATTTTCTCATTGGATGTTACACCTAAACGCTCAATTATTTGTGTTTAGTCTAATTCTAAACCTTCATTATTTCTACATTGTCTTTTTCTTCTTCTTTTTTTCTCTTTTGCTTTTTCCTTTTCTTCCTTTTTTCCCCATCGTTTCTTCTATTTTCACCATTACCACCGGGGTACCTCCTTGTTACCTTCAAGACCTCCTCATCACCTTCTTCGTCAGTTTCACTCCTCCACTCTACCAATACTGACCATTGAACTGACAACAAAATACCATTTTTATTTTTCCTTTCATAATGAATGATCATTTGGTTAATTTATTTGTTTCAATTTGTCCTTTTTCTTTTACCTGGTGAAAATGTGGAGGCTAAAACTCAGGTGTTTTTTTTTTTTTTTTGTAATAACCTTGGTCTTTGGGCGAGCTTGCGTGCACTTCGACTAGTTCCATCCTACTACCTACCACCAACAAGTGCCAAGTGTATGGACAGATGGAAAGAGATCGCCTAGTAGTTTTGTCTCAGCTGGGAAATGAACTTGAGACCTTATGGTTCTCAACCACTTCATTGACCACTAGGCTACACCCAGTTGTTGGATATTATTATATACGTTGAGTGGTAGGTAGTTATGCAAGAATATTAGTATAGGGATTGACTAAAGCAAAAGAATCTTGCATATTAGGATGGGCATAATACATAGATGTTTCCTTTAATTTGACCTCAACTGGCATCTATGCCCTCCAACTTTTGGTATGCACAAGTAGGCACTTAAACTTGTATAAATTTAAACAAGTAGACACTCATGTCCTATGTGTGCCCCGAAATTGGAGGTCGTGGATGTTAGTTGAGGCAAAGTTAAATGGCGCGTTTATGTATAATATCTATCAGGATGTGTAGCCCCATTCGTAAATCCAACCTAAGCCTGAAAATGCCTGGGTCATTCTCTCCTCCAAAGGACTGGATAAGAGGAGAAATTACTGCGTTTGAGCAAGATGCGAAAATCTTTCAACTGCTTGGAAAGAATCACACACATTTGGTTTGTGTTGCCATAAATATATCCAATCAAATGGCACTTACAAACCTTTTAACCGCTTGAGAAGAATCTCGCACATTAAGATGTGTAGCCGCATACAATAATCCAATCAAATGGTGATTGAAAACCCTTTGACCACTTGAAAGAATCCTTCATATTAGGATGTGTTGCCCCATACATAAATCCAACCTGAGCCCGAAAAGCCTGGTTTGTTATCCCCTTGGAGGACTGGATAAGAGGAGAAATATTGCTTTTGAGCAAGACGTAAAAACCTTTTGACTCCTTGAGGAATCACACAAGTAACTCTCTTGGGAGAAGGCAAACATCGATAATTCATACATTTGGTAATACATGATTTCTTATTTATTCAGCAAAAATGCATTGAATCTTGAGTAAGTTACCAGTACTAGTAATGCAGTGTTTATACCAGAAATAGTATGGCAAACAGTGTAGGGCGGTGTGGTTGCGGGGAACTACTCCAATCCTCAATGCCCCTCTGCTTAGCAAAAATTTCTGTTTTCAACCCAACCCCACATAATATATTTTAATTTTTAAATTTCTTTCTTTATACAGGCCAATTAATCAGTGAAGATCAGTGGTGTGTATATTACTATATATTATGCTACCATTCTTTCTCTCCCAAATATCTTGTTCTCTATCACAGCAGCCATAATTGAGCTTGAAGCTCGAGCTCAAGTTCAGAGAACAGTGTGAACTTTTTTGTTTTTTTATGTAACTGAGAGTACTACATATTATTGATTGATTGCTAACCTTATTGTGAGAAGTAGATGTAATACTTGAGTGGATAACAAGACAATACTGCATATCAACCCGCCCCACACTCCCATAAAGTTGGACCCGCACCACCCTGCATAAGGCAAAATCCACATTGCCTCGTTGCCATCCCTAATCAGAAACTGAACTGTGTGGTCATTATGCTGATTTTGCATTAGTAACATAGAGTTATATGTTGGAAACCCAAAGTTGGATTAGCTATGCAAAATGTTTATCCTTGATCAAAAAATGTTTGGCAAATCACCTCTTTAAACTTTTTTCCCATGTATTTTATTTGTGATATCAATTTTACAGTGCCAAATATTCTACCCACTTTCTTCTGTTTGCATTTGAAGTTGAGTGGTTTTGTTCAAATGTGTAGTATAATTTCCATCCGTGTCTTGGATATTTCTAAATTCTAATGTTTTACCACCTTCCCACCAGAGAGTGATTTCCTTGTGGGAATCAGCTTAGTGTTCCTTTTTATGCTTCGTTTCAAACAATATTTCTCTGAATTTTACACATTATATCTTTCTATAATGGATTCTGATCTTGTGCTACTGTTGTTTTCTTCAGGGCCAAGATGGCGCAGAATCTCCAACAAGAAGGTCCTTCGTTTCTGAATTCTCTTGGTGAAGGTGATGCTCTTCGTCTGGTAGAGTTGCTAATATCAGATAAGAAATGGGTGGATGAATGTCTTTCCCGAACCTTCCCTTACAAGCTCATTCAGCCAGCAGTCAAAGCTTCAATCAACAGTAATTCTTCCAATTTGAATGGGTTGAGTTCTGTGTTTAGGAATACGAGAGATACATCTAATTTGAAGAGCTCACAAAAACTTGATGGCGATAAAATACACCAAAATCCCCCTCACACGGGAGTTTCTCGACCGGTCATTCAGGGCAGTTGTTCTGGTAAGTCTAGAAATGAGGTGCTTACTGACTGTCGGGAGCTGGTGGATGACATTGTAAAGCAATATCCAGAAGGATTCAACATGAATTCTTTCAGGTCTCTATTCCGTGAAAAGTATGGATATTTACTGGATGTAAATAAGCTTGGCTACACGAAGTTAAGTAACCTTCTTCAGATAATGCCTGGGATAAAAATAGAGTCTACTTACATTATTCCCTCTGCTAAAGTCCCGAAAAGTCCAGGTTTAAAAACAGATGAACCGTCTGATCAAGAAAGTGATCTCAGTGTTACTGGAACCAATTTAGATAGCGAATCATCAAGTTTGCCTGGGAAAGATAACGAGTTTGATTCCCGTTGGGAGGAACTAGGTCCAGTGTCTAAGGCAGGTCCTTCCAAGAATAGAATAAAACTGGGGTCTGATGGAGAAGCCAAAGATGAATCAAGTGAACTAACACATGGAAACTATGAAGTCCCATTGGATTGTGACTTGTCTGATTCCGATGAAGACACCTCATCATCCACAAAACTGGACACTGGTAAGTCGAAAATGAAGGATGAAGATAGCTCATTGTTACAGATTCTTGATTCATGGTATGGTGATGGGACATTAGAATCTTCAACCGATGGTTCAAAATTAGATACATCAGTATCAGTTGACCAAATGGAGAACTCTCCCACTTGGAGAAAGCAGAAGACTTATTCATTTGTGACTGACCAACCTGTGGACACTAAGGATAAGTTGATTGATGGTATATTGGGTAGCTTAAAGAAGTCAGGCGAGAAGTCGCCTGAGACGAGGGTGTAGCTCTGATGGTTGAGAAGAGAAGACCATTGGTGTGATCTGGCTTTTTTACATCAATTTATAGGATAGGTAGTTAGCAAATAGCTCACACATTGCTCTAATATTTTGCTATTTATCTATGATATATGATTATAATAGGCTAGTATATCAGAGTACTTTTTCAAAAGAGAGATTTCTACTCTTTATTTTCTATGTTTAGTTAGGTTTTATAATGGTGATACCACTATTAGATTCACAAATTTGGAAGTGCTGGAACTTTATGTTCCTATGACAATTTTTTCAACCACTCAACGACCTATAACATAAGTCAGTATTTATATTGGGGTTAGAAAGTAAACCCCACAAGTCAAAACGGTGAAAAATAAATAGAATTTGTTATCAAAATTGATTAAAAGGGGTATTTTTGCGCATAAGAACATAGAAATGAATGGATAGCCAAAATATGATTCATTTTGATAAAGTGATGAGGATCAAAAACACACTAAAATTATCCTCTCTTTATTAGTTTCATATCTAAACTATTGAGAGTGTGAGTTTCATATCTAAACTATTATACATTAGTTTGAGAAACACACATTTCTCTTTTATGATATTCTCATCATGATGTGTGTAATAACACTCTTTTTTATTTAAAAAAAATAGTCACATCAAACTCCACATGGACAAAACATTCAACTTTGACAAAAATTAAACAAATTATTAGTATTGGTTAAAGTTAAAGATTAAAGTATTACTAATCCTCTCCCCCAAAAAAAATATTATAAAATACAATGTAAAATATTTTTTTACCTCACTCCACCACTTCCTCCCCCCACCCCAATCTTTTAGTTTTCTTTTTTTTTAAAAAAAAAATTATAAATTTTTAAAAAAAATTCTTACTAATCTCTCCCCTCCCCCCCCCCTCGTCCCATCCCTTCAAATAATAATTTAGATATTATTTTATTTTAAAAAAATAAAATTGTACCTCACCCCACATAACCCTCCGCTTCCAATTTCTTTTTCTCGTTTGTATTAGATATATATATTTTTTTATTAGAAAGGTAAAAAATATTTTCCTAAAAATATATATACACATCTAACACAAAATGAAAAAGAAGTAAAAAAATAAATAAAATAAATTAGGAGGGGAGGGTAGATGGGGTGGGTAGAATTTTATTTTTTAAAGAAAGATAATATCAATTTTTTTTAGAAGGAGTGGGGAGAGGGTGAGGTCTGTTTTTTTTAAAAATAATTTAGAAGAGAATTTTAAAAAATAAAAGAACGGGAGATTGTGGGGGGGGGGAGGGGGGGGGGAGGGGGGGGACGCGTAGGATGGGGGGGGGTGAGAAAAATAATTATTTTAAAAAATAATAATTTTGGAATAGTAATATTTTAGTCTTTAGTTTTTAACTAATATTAATAGTTTATTCATTTTTCATTGAAGTGGAATATTTTATCCATGTGGAATGTCATATGACAAAGTTTTTTGTAAATAAAAAAGAGTGTATTACACACACCACTGAGGTGCGTTTTTCAAACTAATAAGTAATAATTTAGATATGAAACTCAAAAGAATAGTTTAGATACATTTTTGACAGTTTATCTCTTTGATAAACAATGTTACTCTTTGCCTTTAAAGACAAAAAGGACTGGTGGTTTAATGCATAACTCATACTCTATCAAAATAAATAGTGGAAGAGTTATAACCAAAATTAACTTCTCCTATTTATGCTATTAAAATTTTGGTCATAATAGTTTATCAAATCATACTATATAATTATGACACACATGAGCAAAATCTTGTATTCTCCCACTTGACTTACATAATGCAATTCATTTAATTGACTTATAAACATTTCATCATTGTTGCACAAATAAATGCTAAATGTTATTTTTAATTGAAAACATCATTAGTTATTATTGACGACAATTTTTTTTTCATCAGTTATCCTTAGCATTAAATACATATTATTCAAATCATTTTTCAAGACTTAACACTAAGCAGTGATAAGTAAAAATGAACTGAGGAAGTATAAGTCGTTTAAATATTGAAAAATGAATAATATTTAATAGCAAAGGCAAAATAGTCACAACACGATAAATTATTCATTAGTTTTATAAATTGAATAAGTATTACTAAATATCCTAAAATAACATGGTGGACAAATAAAAATAGATGAGGGGAAATAATACGGTATGAGTCAAAGCAGTCCTACATTTATCTTATTTGACATTAGTCTTTTTCATGTAACACATCATGTAAAAGTAATATTTACTTGTTCCAAGAATAATACTTGGAACATTTTTATGTAAACCAAACTTGCTATCGTCATTCTCAATGTTTTGTTTTTGTTTTTATTTTTATAAGAAAAAATAACTAATAATTTGTTAAAATAGCTCGTAAAATTCACTTAGACACTTTAATTTTATCTTATTGGATATTCTTATTGACATGATATAGTGTGTAATTTAATTTTGTAACAATTATTTGAATTTAGTGTTAGATGTCCTCTTTTAATATGTCATCATGTCACGTCATCAGCAAAAGTGTTGCACACATTTTATATTTTTAGTTCATTGTCAAAAAATGTCAAATTTAGCTAGTAAAAATATTTAATAAATATAGCAATAGGTTGAGATATCTAATGAATTATATGGACAACTTTAAAGATTGTGACTTAAACAATTTTACGTAACAGGTAAAAGTGTCAATTGCATAAACATAAAGCTATTCCTTTTCACCCATTCTATCTATATATTTGATAAATGTATTGGGCGATAATCTTTTCACATTGATAATCATAAGTTTGATGTCAACATGTTCAAGTGATACTTGAGGTCATTTGGTACAAAGATTGATAATGCAAGGATTAGCAGTGCATATGAATTATTAACGCAATGTTTATTTTTTATCAAGTGTTTGGTTCATTGCATCCCACCTTATCTTATGTTTGGATTAAAATTCCACAAAAACTTTTTTCCAATTATACCCTTGAATTATTATGAGATTTTCTATTTCATGTAATTGGTCAAGGTAAATAATTGTCGGACAATATGATTTTTTTATGACCTTCTAACTATCCAAGAAAAGAACAATTTTGTTGTCATGTTTACAATTTTCTCACTTGAATTATTTGTTATTTAAGGGTAAATAATTATGACCTTAATAAATTGATCACTTAGAAAACGTCAATTTTCAATTTAAGAAAAATAAATCATCTACTTTAAGAATCGAAAAGACAGTAAACACTAGTAAAGATCGAATAAATCATCTACATTTACACATAAAAATTACAAGCTGTAATTTTAATGTGTATGCACTTTTATAAATTGTTCAAAATGCAAATAATTAGAAAACTATATATATATATATATATATATATATATATATCAACAAATAATACATTCAATTAAGATTACTTACGTCATGTGATGATATATTCACCTTTTCAATTAACAAACAACTCACATATTAAATATTGTATTGATTTGTATTGGATTTATTTAGTAACAAACAACTCTCTCTAAATAATAAAATTTGTAAGCTAATTTAATTAAATAAATTTACTAGTACAAATATAAAATATAAAATCAAGAAAATAAACAAAATGATTAAAATGATTTGAAAGATATTTTTGTCTTTACATAGATTAATCTCATGGCATTAAATCCTATGCATTACTAATACCACCAAATGGAAGGTATTAGTAATACATCCCATAATATTATATAGGGTGTATAACTAATTCATGGATTAGTTATACATAGACCCAAATATCCTATCAAACATAGTACTAAATAATACTATACATAATATATGGATTATTTTTCCTAATATCCCTACCAAACAACCCCTTAATTTATACTATGATTTTTTTTTTCTTCTAACGCAAAGTATTTCAATTTCATATGCATAGCACCATTCAGATAATTATCGTTTTTAGATAAAAAAGACTTCTACGTATTATCACAATAAATTTTCAACGATATGATTGTATTGTCGACTAGTTCTAGTTCAAGTTCTGGAATAATGTTTGATAGCTAATTAATTTGAACCATGACCTTAAAGCATGTCACAAACTCAATTTTCATAATGAATAGAATTACTATAGACTGTTCCACACTCTTTCATAATATTGCCTTTTGAACTAACAGAAAAAATAATCAATGATGAATTTTCTTGTATTCACGCAGTCAACATAATTTGAATTTCAATACCTAATCACATCAAGATGATTCAATTTTCTATAAGTGAGAATATATTCTTTTGTTATCTGTAAGTATGTTAATACTTTCTTCATAATATATATATATATATATATATATAGGCTTTCAATTAGGATGAATAAAAGATATATATTTTTATCTATTATTTTTTGGATTTAATTGAGACTAAATTTGAAATGAGACGTGATGAACATTTATTTCTTCTATATATTTAATATTTTTTTAATATAGACTTTCTGAGACAATTTAATAGTAATAAATTTTTAGTAAGAAGTTTACATAGTCTATAAAAGCAGAGATAGGAGCGCGAAGTAGGTTAAGGGGTCCTCTAAGCTAAGAGTAGGGTATTAAAAAATTGAGGCTTCAACGGGTAAGTTCATAGAGCTAGTGAAAATTCTCAAGCGTCCAAGAGTCCAAATAGTAGGTACCAAGATTCGGAATGTGGCTAGTTTAAGTTATGATATTGTTTGCAACAAATTTAAATATATGGAATAACTCAACCATAAATAAAATTTGAAGAAACATGTATATTTTATTGATAATCAATATGGGTATAATCTTATTCCTCACTTGATTCTCTCTCATAAGATTTTTTTTCATGGTTCAAGGGTCATTAGTGACGTATTTATTGAATTAGGTTGATTTGGATTTGATCTCTTTATGAATATTCAATAAATTTGTGAAATATTTGAGATGCCTCTTCAAAGGAATACATACCCTTTATATAGGCATGAGCAAGAGTTTAGGTTAAAATAGCCTCCAAGAACCCCAACTGAAATAGAATTCATCTTGTAGAGTCCAACAAAATTTCGATGTCTATAAATACTCCTGCTTCAAGACTTGTCGGAGTGTAGACTTGATAAAATTTAAAGACGAGGCTTGAAGTATCCATAGAAACAGAGTTTCCATCTTTAAAGTTTTGTGACTTGAAATTTGCAGATCTGATTGGTGAGAGAAGAGATGAAGCAGATTAGATCCCACCGAGCATGCCAATTTATTTGCAACAAATTTCAAATATACAGAATAAATCAACCATAAATAAAATCTAAAGAAACATAAATAAAGGTACAATTCTGTTCCTCCCTTGATTCTTCTCTCAAGATTTCTCCTTTATTCGAGGGCCATTAGTGGCATATTTCTTAAATTAGAATGATTTTGATTTGACCTCTTTATGAATATTTTATGAATTTGTGGAATATTCAAAATGCCTCTTCAAGAAAATA
Organism: Solanum pinnatisectum; assembly: GCA_035578085.1. NCBI lineage: Eukaryota > Viridiplantae > Streptophyta > Magnoliopsida > Solanales > Solanaceae > Solanum > Solanum pinnatisectum. Next base: position 6,631,787 of record CM069086.1, on the reverse strand, counting down.
TAATAACCTTTATGTAAGCATAAGCTAGGATTTAAGGGTAAAGTAGCCTCCAAAAGCCCCAATTAAAATAGAACTCATCTTGTAGAAAGTGAAAACCTGGACAGATTTGAACCTTTTTTTTTTTTACCATTAACAAAAGTTTAAACAATAATTAAAAATAAAGTCAAAACTAAATCCCAATTTTAAAAAGTAAAAAAAAAAATGTGCAACCATCTAAAGCAATATTGGAGGAGACCAAAAAATCATGGCTTTGACCTACTCCGCCCACCCCCGTTTAAAGATTAACCCGCCCGCACCGCCCTAATGTAATCCCTAATTGTAAGAGTAAATATTGTAATAAAGTAGTCATTTCTTTGAAATAAAAAGTGGTATTTGAAATTAGAAAAACTAAAATAATTTGCCATCCTTTTTATTTTAAGACAACACAGCAACTTCTGTATTTGACGTATTTAGCTTGTCTGTAAAATTAATATAGCAAACAAATATTTTGTCTAATGTGAAAAATGACACCTAGAGGAAAGAAAGGTGTCAGTCAGGTAGTACTGACTCAGGTAACAGTTGAATTCAAAACTGAAATATATACAAGTTTAAAATGAAATTTATATATATTTAAAAAATAAGTTAAAAAATATTATAAGTCACAACCATAACAAGTTAGAGGAAAAATTTTAAAATCCAAGTGCAAATAACGTTCCAACAAAAGCTATAGATTAGTTAACCAAAAAAAGTATAGAAGGACTAAATTGTTTTTGATTGGAAAGAAAAAGGTAGAAGTAACAGGGATGAACCGTTTGGGTAAAATCCCTGTTATCACAAAAGATGCAGAGTTTTGAACATTAAAGCTGAGGAGCAGTACTATTGTACATACAGACGGGGGGGCTTTTTTTCTGAAAAGATCAACGATGATGCCTGCCCTGAAAGCCGCCTTTATTCTTGGCAATGAAGCCGTTCTTTGGTTTTGGAATCTCATGAATATCCATCACCTGTATTGTCCTTTGCTTTTTAGCTTCACAAAAGCAAAAACAATACATCAACAGTCAATAAAATCCAACTAGAGCAACTAACTCTACTTTTGATATTGCTAGTAATACAAATCCAAAACCATACCATTTTGAGCTTCTTGGTAATTCTCCTGAAGCCGCCTTCTTGCTGAATTCAGCCTCTCAATATCTATAGCTGATTCCCTCGGAGGAGGTCTCTGCAAATACCCAGTAAAACATAAATCATAATGCTGGGTTTTCACCGGAACAGACATCAGTTCCATATCTAAAAAAACTTCACTCCCATCAGACTGTCTGGTGCACGGCCTAACCAGCAATAACTAAATTGGATGCATTGTATTTCTATATTAGGCAAGTTACTGAAGCAAATAATTAGCACCTACAGGCTACAGAAACAACTAAAAATCACCCATTCAAGAATCAAGTTAGTTATATTGCGATCACATGAGTGGATGATTGAGGAATAGATACTGCAGCAATTACAACTTAAACACCAACTCTAATATGGAAAAAGATTCATGTGAACATGAATGATGCAGTAGTAGTCAACTGTATACATATTGGACCTGCCGACCTGCTACCATTATTATTTGGGAAGTAGTTGAGCTAAACTATACCAACCTAACTTTAGTCAAATACTGAAAGAGCTTCAAGTCACTATACTCTAACCTAAGCAGGAAACCCCTTCATCTCATTATTAATCAACATACTTTCTTTAACTAGTAGTAAATAGCAAACTCTAGCAAGAGCAAATGTCGTACTAAACCATGCAAGTATACAAGAGTTGAGCTTTATACACTTGGGGGAGGAGCCGAAGCAGGTTTAGGAGCAGACTGCAGTGGTCTAGTAGGGGTTACATTCCGTTGGGGAACTGGTTTAGGCTTGTACTCTGATTCTGAATTATTCCTGTCCGAGCTCGAACTCCCATCTAAAAGGAAAACAATTGGTCAAAGACGATACATGCATACTAGAGTAAGTATTAGGCAAAAGGATCAAAATGACATGTTAGAATCAGATTCCAGTTTGATACTCACTTCGAGGATTAGGTGAGTATGCGAAGTCAGGAACCTGTAAAATTCAAAAAGAAAAACAAAGAAGTTAATACGGAATATCAAACTTAGAATCCACAACGAATGGTCCTCCGACCAGACACTCTTTCTTTCAATCTGCCCTCCAAGTGCTTTTCTTGTACAACTGAGAAAACAGACTAGACACAAGTAAATTCCTTAAATTTACCTGATGATTACCATTCTGTTGATTCCTCTGTACACTCTGTTGGGGCGAGTCATCATCAGCAGCTGCCCCCATTACCATAACAAAACTAACTCATCAGTACCTTCATCATCTATCTATTGTGTGTTTTGGTGAGACAAAAGACACAAATCAGAGACTATATTGGTTTGTGTTGATAACATTACCAATAAGATTTGCAGACTCATGTTGCTCAGGCGGGTTGAGCCTAACCCAATCATCAACAGTTCCTTTCCATTTTCTGGCACAAAAGAGAGGAAAAAAAAAAAAAATCAAACACAAACTGCTCACCCAAAAAAAGGAGATCACATAAACTTGCAGCTGTAACTACTCTTCAACTACTTCATTCCAAGAAAATCACAACAAAATTCATGAAAAAATCATACCTCACAAGCATCTTCACCAATCTCCTAACTTCACTTGATGGATGCTTCCTCAATTGATTCACATGCCTTCCAATATCAGTGTCCTAACAAATAATTTCAATCCAAACACTAACTTAATGGAACAAACAACAATAAATCAAATACAAAACCAAACAAAAAGCAAAAACAAAAAACTCACCTGAAGAGCTTGGAATGTAATATCCATATCTGCTAAAGTTTGAAGCAAGTCAACCACATCCTCATCCGACTAATTCATAAGTTAAATAAAATCAGCTCATCAATCATCAATCAATTCAAACATTAGCAAAAAAAATAATAACAATAAAAAATCTACCAGTTGTGGATTTTCAAGCTGTTGTTTGATTGTAAGAATTTGAGTTTGTTCATCATCATCATCAAACAATCCTCCATACGGATCTGCATCTTCCTCTTCCTCATTCTTCTCATTACTATTCTCCTTCTCCCGTTGATTCGACTCCGGTGTTAACGGACTCTTATTCATCATCATCTCCACATTTATAGTACCGTTATCTAACCTATGCTGACCATTACCAACGTCATCTGAGCTACGGGAGCGCGTGGAGTACAATTTTTCAACGATTCCATCACGTCGACGTTTCATTTCATCGGCACAGTCAACTGCAGCAACAGAAATCGCCGTATCAATCATCGTCCATACATCTACCTTCGATTCCGATAGAATCAACCGGAATTCATCCAAATCCATTAGGAATAATCTACCGGAAAAATTGTTGAATATATTATTGGAATTTACATGAGTAGATCCATGGATGATGATGAAGAATCAGAAGAAAACGACGCCATAATAGGAAGCATTTTGTTAGATCTGATTATGGGAATTTTTTAGATAAAGATTTTTACGAGTCGTCTTCAGAAACCAGACAGGGAACAGCACATAACAAGAGGGGTAGGGGTGGCGTGGGTGAGTGGGTGGGGAGAGAAGAATATGGAGGATTTTTTTGGAATAATTTTTATTATTCTATCTCTTTGGGCTTATGTTTTAGGTTATTTTGTTAATTATGACAAATTTTTGGGAAGCTAAAGTCATTACCTTGTCACGTTTTGATTTTCGAGAGTTAAGTTTTAGATATTTGACTCGGTTTTAAAGAAAAAGTTATTTTTAAAAAAAAAATTAAAGTATTTTAATATTTATTCTGTTCTTTTTTAGTTGTAATAATTTTCTTTTTTGAGAGTCAAATGATATGAATTTTGAATAATATTTTAAGATATATTTTTTTCATTATATTGATATGAAAAATGTTGCAATTTATAGTACTTTATGTATAGTTTTGGATATCTAAAAAATTTAAAATATCAAATTAATGTTATCTAATTTAGCTTTGAAAATTAATCAAGTTGACTCTCCAAAAACGTAATATGACAACTGAAACTCCCTCCATTTTTTATAGCTGTTATATTGCGTTTTTCAAGAGTCGATTTAACTAATTTTTAAATTTAAATTAGATTAAGTTAATTTGATATTTTTTTTAAAAAAAATTATACATTCAAAAACAATACATAAAGTACTATAGATTGCAAGTTTTTTTAATATCAATATGATGAAAAAATACATCTTAAAATGTTAATTAAAATACATATCGTTTGACTTTTAAAAAAAAATTGTAACAACTAAAACGAGGAAATACATATTTTTAATTTGAAATTATAAAATTCCAAAAAATATACAGTCTCATATTTAATGTAGACTTAAACTAAGACAATTAAATTGAATAGTAAGATTAGTCATTTTGAATTAATACTAAGGGGTGAGTTGTGAAGCAGCAAATGGTTTTTGATGCTTTTGTGTTTTTTCTCTCTCTATATATATATTATATATATTTATTTTCTCTCACTAGAATGTAGTGGGCATTTTTGTTTGTATATGAGGGAAAGTAAAGTTTAGTGTATTGGGCAAGTGGAATTGATGGATTTGGGCTTCTTTTGTTGGCGGGCAAATACTTATCTTTATTAATAATTATACTTCCCTCCAATTATGTATTTTTCCCATAAAAAGTTAAAAAAAAAGGGGCAAAAAAGTAAAAAAGAAAATGAAGTTAATTTATCTATCTTATTATAATATAATATAATTGGTTTGTATTTATTGAAGTATTTGATTATTTGGATAAGTTTGACCATTTTATTAAAGTTTTTTTGACTTATATATGTGTTTTACCATGCTAGACACAAAAATATAAGAAATGTTCTTCGTCTCATAATAATCGTTCATTATTTATTATCTAAACAAATATGGTTGGATATTTATTTTTAGTATAATGGACAAGTAATAATAGACAGAGTTTATAAGCTAAAATAGATAAAATTATAATTTGATTATTAAGTTAGCATTTGATTATAGATTTAATTAAAGAAAAAAGAGTTTTGAAGTTTGTTAGAAAAATATTTTGTGGATATTGTAATTGTATTTGGACATCTATTTATTTAGAAAAAAAATTAAAGATTTATGTGAGTGAGGTGAAAGTAAAATTTCATCTCAAAATTGGTTTGGATCAATTCTTAAATTTTGACATTTCTTGAAGATAATTCATGAACAAATAATAATTTATTTAGAATCGAGGTGTGATTATTATTGTATAATTTGATCGCTCTCAATTTACAATTTAAAAAAAAAAAATTATAAGCACTTTATTTTATTTGAATCTTCTATTAATATTGTTTTATTCCTAATACACTTGGTAATCTTCAAATTGGCCTTTCATTTTTGTTATTGGTTCATTTCCATTTAAGTTTTCTTTTTTACTACACAATCAAGTCCACCATCACTCATCTATATATGAAGAAAAAAAAAATGAGACCCATCATTTGACCATAATAATAATAAAAAAAAGACTAAATCACTGTACATCGTCATCATTTTTTTATTTTTTTATTTTGTTCAATTTCATTTCAATGACGATAAATAACGAGTAGTGTTGAAAAGTTTAAACATATTATAAAATAAAAGTAATATATGATGAAAGCAATATTAAAAAAATTAAATATTTTTTTCTAATTCTTTTACATTATATATTTAAAGTGCAGAGAAAAAAGATATAAATTTGTAATCCTCTATTTATATTTTTTTATAAAAATATATAAAAGGTTATGATAATATGACATTAATTAATCATGATAATGAAAGCGAAAGATCATGAAGAAGGTGGGGATATTATATAGCATTAAAAATTTAAGGTCATGAAGAAGAAAGAACACAATGATGAAAAATAATGAGGAGATAAAGGAGATTATATAAAATTTTCATAATAAATTATTTATTTTTGATAATTTTGTAAAACTGAAAAAAAATCTCAAAATTGAATATAAAAATAAAATATTAAAAGATGAAGAGAATTAAAAATAAAAATGAAAGAAGAGAGCTTTTTTATTTTTTTACTTTTTAATTGTTATATCTTTATTTGAAGTGTTCATAGAGACATAGAAAAAATTATCATACTATGACATTAATTATGAAAAATATAAGCAAAAAATCATGAAAAAGGTAAAAGACATAAAATGAGAGTAACATGAGACAAAATACTACGAAGCAATAGAGAGATAACATAGGAGACAAATATATTCAAGTACATAGAATGTAAGCTCTTGTACCTTTATTTTTAAGTTGTTCATAACAGACATACAAAAGATTATTATAACATGACATTATTTATGAAAAGTACATAAAGATTATGGAGAAGGTGAAAGACGTAACATTAAGAATCTGAGGTCATAAAAAAGTCGAAACACAATGGAGAAACGTATCGAAAAAATTAAGAAATTACAATTAGTGAGTATCCATATAAATAAAGTATTTATAATAAATTTTGATGCAAATTATTTGTTTCGTCATTGAATTATTGGCAATCTTAAAAATACCCTTTTACTTGACTAACTTAACTTAGATATACCTCGATATGTCATATGGCAAAACAAGTAATCTCAAACTCTTGTAGGAGCATAAGACTCATAATAAAAAGTCCAGAGAAGTGTTGTCAACACCCCTAAACTTGAAATCTATGAATAATTTTACATAAATACTAATTTACTCTTATCATTAATTATAATCATTCTTCTATTACATTTTCAAGACATTATATTCATTATATTCAAAGGGTGATATAATAAAATTATTTTTCTAGCTATTTATAGTTTATTAATAAGTGTGCAAAATCAATAGATGACAAGTATTGTTGAAAAGAGGGAGTAAAAAACACTTAAATATAGATGTGTCAACCCACACTCAAAGTATTATATACTGCAATGATGATTGAATGCACCTCTCTAAGTAAGGATGAAAATTCAAATTTTATATTTATCTTGTCTTTTTGGTTCTAAAATTTGGTAACACCTTTTTAAATGGTTATTGGTAACACTTTTTGCGTTCTAATCAATAATTTTTTTATTTTATTTTTTAATTTTAACCTTTCAAAATTTTACAAGTTTGTCATGTTGAAAATTCCTAACTATTTTAGCAATGTAATTTTTCTATTTAATCAAACCAAATGTGTAAATAAAAACTATTAGTACTCGATGATATATCATACAATCAACGAGTTCAACCAATCTCAATATCTTTGACATGAAAATCGCTTTTTGAATCACTAAGAATTAATTTTGAACCAACAATTTTAAATATTTCTTAAGAGTCAAACTATCAAATGTATATATCAAATCTACCTTTTCATAATAATACGCTCATCCTTTCTAAATTCTAAATATGATTCTAATTTATAGTCTTAGAAAACAACTAGTCTTAATGTTGTGCAATCTATGTACAACAAAGTACTTCACCATAATAAACTCTCTATCTTAACCACATTGGCCTAGCTGTTGACTCTTGTTGTAAATTATGCTATCAAGTCACCAATCTGAAACAATGCAAAATATAATATCAATAATATATACAATGTAATTTCATAAGTAAAATTTGAATTATGATATAATGTGATGTGTTTTGTAATCATCATCATAACTAACATGAACATTAATATATATAGTGTAATTTCATAAGTAAAATTGAAATATGATATAATGTGATGCATTTTGTAATCATCATCATAACTATCATTAACATTGTTATTAGTGTGTTAAATTGCAGTTATAATGAAGATACATAATTTCAAAATAAGTGTCATCTTAGCAAGAATCACATTGATTATGAAATTAATAAATATAATAATATAATACTATATAGTTTACTTCCACTAAACTATCCTTATTTAATAAATGTATCTTGAAAACTGAACACTATTGCGTTAATAGGGTTTAATGGTATAGCTAAAAAACATGCTACTATTTATTTTTGTCTTGAATCCCTAAGTTAGGATGGAGGAATTCCACCGATCAATTAATGTTACACCTTTCGAAATTTCAAGATTCAGACAATTTTTTTTTTATAATTATAATTTCTTATATACTTTTTAAAAATTCAAATTATTAATTATTCTGGCTTGTAATACTTTTATTAATAATTTTAAAATATATAAATTTTATTTTAAAATTCGATGTCAAATTCATAGTCAAAAATTAATTTTATTTGACCACAGAAGAAGTAAAGCATAATTTCATTATTAGATTAGGATCAAGTATTCCCAAACAACAAAAATCTTTCCTTTCTCATCCTTCAAAGAGAATTTAAAAGGATTTCATCGTCTCTATTATAATGAAAATGAAAATATGCAGTTGAGTGGTAATGAAGGTCTCAACTTTGAATCTGAATATAATTTTTTTTTTTTTTGTTGGAAGCAACATTTTCAAATGGACTGATCTATAATGTGCCATCTAATTCTAATCGAGATTTTAAAACAAATTTCAAACACCAAATAAAAAATCAAAAAAAACAAAATACATCAATAAAGAACATCATCAAATTCAAAATAATCAATCGATAACAACTAATTTTCTATATAAAGCCCGACCTACATGAAAGTTCATTCCTTTAATGTTTTTTCTTCTCTTTTCAATAATGCTATCATAAGCACTCTCTTTTTTAATGGTGCTTTCATATTTTAATAATTTTAGATTTCATAAATAGATTTCGACTTCAGATGAACTATTTTTTTGAATGTTTCAAATATTCTTCCTCCGTTCTAAAATGCTTGTCACTTTCACTATCGAGAGTTAATTTAATTAATTTTTAATATTAATTAAATTAGATTAATCAGATATTTAAAATTAAAATATAAATATTAAAAAACTATTTAGAAACACTAAAACAAATTATAACTTTCTCATATTAATGTAATAAGAAAATACATCTTAAAATATTAATCAAAATTAGAAAAAATATAATTAAAATTTCCCCCTTAAAAAACATATGAAACGGGGCAAGTTGATGTGAATTTCGAATCGAATCGGATCAGATCAAATCGGATCCAGATTAGATCTTCTAACCAACTGGACAGCCTTAGCTCAGAGTGAAGGACAGGGTCGGTAACTGTCAGGAAACTCTCACTTTCATAAATGCTTAACAACAGTAATCACAAATATATATACTTTATTTTCGAATTAGTTTATTTTTTAAGAAAAAAAGAAAGATTTTAAATTTATGATCTAAAATAAATGATAAATATTTATATAATAATCTTTTTATTAAAGATAAAATAAATATTTTAAAGTTAAATTGTTATTTAATATAGAAATGTGTCATTCTTTTTAACACTAACTAAAAAAAAATAAGTCATATAAACGAAAACAAAATATATTTTTCTCCTTTTAGATTTCACATTAAAATATTATTTAAAGATTATGAAAACTTAAACTTTGTTCCTAGATTTTTTTCAAAAAAATTATTTATATTTAATTATAAATGTCACGTTTCGAGCTACACCCCCGGACGTGGTTGGCACTCGAGAACCATTGTTGGCCCCAAGAGAACCCTTGGCCTGGCCTACTTACTCAGCGGAAGACTTTACTCAAGATAAATATATTTTAAAAGAAAAATTAAACTTCTTAATAAATAACTTAGAATGTAATAAATAACATTCACTGCCAAAGTGGCAACTCAAATTTTAACTTAACTGAAAAGGGAAAGTAAAGACTCATGAACTAACATCACTAACTTTGTCTATGAAGCCTCTAAACAACTGAGATGGACGTTGTAACAAGACCCACGACATCCTAATAAACTAAAATACTGAAATCAATAAAAAGGATCCTCCGGAAAGCTAGGAGGCTCACCAACTGACTCTGAGTGCTCACTAGATCAACGAGACACTGGGTGATGATCCTGGTTACCTGAATCTGCATCATAATAAGATGCAGACCAATTGTCATCAGTTCATTGAATGTACAAGTATGCGAGTTGGAATGCTAAACACAACTTAGGCTTGAAAAAAATTTGAAAGGAACACTTATCCTAGCTTTACACAACTCCTGAATAACTTAACTCAACATAAAACAATAAAACATATGCAATATATAGAAAGCTTGTAAAACAGTGGAAAACAACTTAGTTTGTTAAAGAAAATGCAATAACAAACTCAACTTTACTCATATAATAAAGTAATATAGTTTCTATGGGAGATTCTCTAACCGACAACCACCACTATGAGCCTAAGTGGTGATACAACGTCTTGCCCACACTGCCAGAACTGCCCTATACTTTGCCGTTATGTAGAACGCTTTAACTAAGTGAATCTACTAGTCTATGTTAAAAGCATCTTAAGGAGTCTTCTAAAAAGTATGATCCTTTACTACCCATGATGGCTACATAGTTTTTATGGAGACTTGAGTTAATATGAACTTGCATCCCCATATCGGTGCTCAATACTACTCTCAAAATATATTTAGCTCATATGTTTTTAAAACAAACTTCTTTCTTTGGTTTGAGATAATTACTCAAAACTTAGCTTAAAAACTCTCTTGAAATCGATGTTTCCTTTCTTGTTCAAATGTGAAAACATTTTAAACTCTTGGGAATACTTAGTTCCCTTATAACTTTTGGAGAAATGAACTCAACTTTTTACTCTTTTCTTAACTTAAAACTTAAGTCTTAAAACAAAGTTAAAACGTTCGTGAAAGACTTCTGAAAAACTTTAATAAACTTCTCTTGACTTGCCTTTTAACTTCTAAACTTGACTCTTAACTTTCCTTGAATTGAATTATGGATTCAAGGATAGAGATTTGTGATAGAAAAGATTTCATGATGTTTATGAGTATTTTTAGATAGCTAAACATGAGAAAAAATAAAAAAAATCACTGTCTGAGGGCAGGTCCGCGACGCAGAGATGTATTTAAATTTTTGGTCGCGAAAATACTTTTTGAGGCAGAACAGTTCGTGACAGCTCCGCGACGCGAAATACTTTTTCCCAAATCTGGGGAGCAGGCCCGCAACACGGAGCCAATGCCCAGATTTGCCCGACTAATTTCCTTCTTCGTTTTCCAGCCCCAATTCACCCAAACTCGGTTCTTTTTCCCAAATTCCTTTTAGATTCAAATACCCAACAAATGTACCTAAGAACCTAACTCCAACCAACTCAATAATTTGATGTAATGATCTCAGAAACTTCTCAATCTCACCTCAATTTAAGAACGACATCAAATTCAAGAATACATATCAAAGACATCAACTTTCAAACTCTTTTAGGAATAATTCACGCTGAATAAACATGTTTGGCACGTGGGTGAACGAACCCAACGTTATGAAAACCTCACATACCTTGTAGGGATCACCCCTTGATGAAATCCACAAGCGAAAACCTTACGAACAACAATCTTTGGCTCTTTTCTCCTCTTGTGTTCTTTCTCCAAAAACCCTACTCTAATTTCAAAAGTGTAAACTAACCAATTTTAGTTTAGACCCTTAGAAATATTACCAAAAACGAATAATTAAGTTGGGTATGGAAAAGACCAAACTACCCTTCCAAAATTTTGATTGGACTTTCCTTAATCGAACAACCCAACTTCCAATGGGCATATTTCACTCATACGAACTTGGAATCGCACAAACTCAGCGGCGTTGGAAAGATTATTCCAATATCTTTCCTACGGTATTTGGAAATACACCTAACTCATCCTGAGCTAGGAGTTATGGTCGTTTGAAGTTGACCAAAACCCATTCTTAACTTAACAAATTTCCAGATTTTTTATTATTTCCAAAAATCACTATTTCCAATTCTTGACTTCTTCCTAGTTATATCAATTTGTGAGATGCTACAATAAAAATTAATCATATAAAATATTTTCAAGTTTTTAAAAGATTATTTGAAAGTTTTGAGACTTCCATCCACAAAACAATAAAATACATATCTAAATATAATTCCAAATTCTAAAAATTACAATTTAAGAAATTTAAAATTTTCAATTCACATTTCAACATCAAAATCTACACCAGTCATGAATTGTAGTCATACAATCTCAATTTATGTGACAGTTCTTAGATTAATCAACTTTTAAAAATTAAAATTAATTTAATTAAAAATTACTTTTTTTTTTTAAATCTAAAAATCTACATCAAACATGAGTTGCACTCGTACCATCTCTATTTATGTGACAGTTCTTACATTATTCAATTTTAAAAAAAAATTAAAATTACTTTTTTTTAATCTAAAAATAATTTATAATATTTATTTCCTTTCTTTTTTTGTGCCACATAAATTTTATTAAAACTAAAGAATATAAAAGATTTCAAAAGAAAAAAAAAGAAAAAAAGAAGCCTTGTACCTTAGTTTATCAAAGATTCTCTGTCTTGCCAGCCAGATATATATATATATATATATATATACACACACACACACACATATACAAGTGTATGTAATGATTCATACAGAAAACTAGAGAGGCTGAATTGAGTGTTGTTGACAGTTGATTAGCTGGAAGTATTTGCTGATTTGCTCTTTCTGTGTGTTTTTTCCTCTTCTCCCACTAAGTTTAACAGAGCAGAAGTTCAACAACACCCAAATATAGGTGATTTTATTTAAAAAACTGTCTTTTTTTTTTCTTAACTTGAGCTATTAACATGAAATTGTAACTTAGAGTTTATCTGTACACCTTTTCCTTTGTGGGTTTTAGTTTTTATACAATTTAAGCTTACTTGCTGATGAGAAATTTTCAAGATCTTATTTTTATTCTTGAAATTTAAGAAGGGGTTCAAGTTTCAATGTGTATTGGATTGTATTGAGAGGGGAAGGTTGTGAATTGTTTGTAGATTTATGGGTTTGGGTGGTTTTGATTCCTCTCATTGGGAAGTCTGTGTGGTTTTGTTTTGATGGTGGTTTTCTTTCTGTATATGAAGTCTTTGGGGGTGGCAATGAGGTGGGGAAGTGGGATTGTATATGTGTGTTTTGTTGTTGAAGATGAGTTGTGGTTTCTTGATGGATAGAGGGAGAAGGTGAAGAGGGGTAAGTTAATGGTTGGTGATTATTGTTATGGTCTAGTCCTACATGGGGTTTGTATAGGTATTGGGCTCTCGCGTCTAAATAGCTAGCTTTTGGGGTGTGGTTTTCCCGAGATTGTAACAATTGTGGTGTTTTGGGGTTGGTGTAACTGTTGATTTTTGTAGGGAATGTGAAGGAGAGCAATTTTTGTAGTGTTGGTTCAGGTTAAGAATGTGTGATTTGAAAAAAGGAAATGACTTTGGTATCACTCCTGCCTAGTTGAAGTTAGAAGCACTTTTTTGCCCATGTCAACATTCTTCATTTAATTAGGTAGATTAGATAAATGATCGAGCAATGATTGTATTTCTATTTAGTTTATCAAATTACATTAAGTATTACTCAATTCTATACTTTGTGTTTAATAGATACACTTTGAATCACGTTGGAGTGCTTAATAGGTATCAACCTTTGTTAATGAAGACGTGTGTCAACTTTAAGGGGCCCTTATGTATTTGGTCTTTTTTTAAATTTTTGATAAGTTGTTTGATGACAATTATAATCATATTTAAGCTTTGATGTTGACTGCTAATTTGATACGCATCTAGTTTTTGGATTACTTGCTGAATTAGTCAAATGATTCTGGGTGTTGATTCTTTTAGGTTGTATCGTTATCTTAATTTGACAACAGCCTTGTCTGGATGAAGTAAAATGATTTTTAATGGAAAATATTCTAACAGAATGTTTCACCTGAGGAAAATATTTCTAAATCTAGGATATTTGGTTGGACATAAAGTTGGTGGTGATTCTTTTAGGTAGCATCATTATCTTGATTTGATAACTGCCCTATCTGGATGAAGTAAAATGATTTTTTAATGGAAAATATTTTCATATGTTTCACCCGAGGAAAACATTTCTAAATCTAGGATGTTTGGTTGGACATAAAGTTGGTGGTGATTCTTTTCGGTAGTATTATCCTTTTTTTTTTATACCAGCCTTGTCTGGAAGCATGCAAATTGCTTGGAAGATATTTATGTTTGTAGATTTATGGCTTGTCTATAATTCATAGTTCAGGGCGAATTTATAGCCAAAAAGTGGGACTTGTTAACCCGTCCGTAAAACTTGATATTTTATGAATATATTTTCTAAAATTGGGTATAATGTTATCTGTTGGCACTTGTGCTACAAGAAGGCTAAATGGTGCACTTGGTTGAATGCTGAATTATTTACCTAGAGGGAATGAAAGACCAAAGACGAAGTCTGATGAAATAATCTGAAGCGAAGTCTGCGGTTCTGTGTTGATGGTGGTTTTCTCTGTGTATATGAACACTTTGGGTGGCAATGAGGAGCGAAAATGGTTGCGTTTTAGTGAAGCTGGTGGTGCTACTGTATGTGTATGTTTTGTTATTGAAGATGAGTTGTGGTTTCTTGATGGACAGAGGGAGAAGGTGAAGAGGGGTAAGTTAGTGGTTGGTGATTAATGTTATGGTCCCACATTCGCTACTCCTATGTAGAATCTAGGTGTCACTTAGGGATTTCATAATCAATGACATAGTATTAACTGGTATCGCCCACCGTTTGTCTAGGAAGGTAGAACAAATTAGAGCAGGGTTATTGATTGAGGCGGTGGAATGTAAGTGGCAACCCACAACAACTCTGTAAGCAAGGGTCATTAGCATTTGTTTAAACTTGTCATTCACTCATTCTTTATTAATAAAATTTACTTCTTAAAATTGGCACGCACAGTTGTTTGAAGGTTTGCTCCTTCTACTAGGTGCAATGCTACTTTTGCAATGAATTCCTTTTTGTGTTTCTTGTACATCAATACCCCCTCCCCTCTCTCGCCCAACAAACAAACATGAGCAACTTCCATTATAATAGTTTCTTGTATTTTCTCGCATTTGGATGTAGATTTCGGTGCACATATATTTGTTTTATGCCCACTTTGCAAAAACAAAACAGTGTCTATTGATATGTGAGTTGCATGTTCTTATCTGGCCTTTGTATCTGCTGAGAGTCTGGCACTTGAATTTCTTGGTGTTATCCAGATTTTCCCTAGATTTTGTAGACATGATTTCTGAGCTGCTATGACATAAGTGGAAAATAAAGCTCAAGTTCCCTAATGTTTTTAAAAAGTTCAATGCAATAAAAGTTACATTTAGTCCCTAATCTCTATTTGGCCTTATCTGTTTGTCCTTATTCTCATCAGATCCAAACTTAGCAACCAAGATGATCCAGTTGTTCTCCAGATAATATTTTAAGGCAGTTTTTTCTAGTTCTCCCAAAATACGAATAATTTAAACTGTCAGCCCCTAATGCATGCATGATCTCTATCAGAATTCTCACATTGGTTGTGGATGTGTTATTTGGTCTCTTTGTATGGTCCTGATCAATACTAACTTCATGAGCTAGAGGCCCAAGGTCCATCCCTTATAATGGCATCAGTGTCGGGCCAATCCTAATTCTTGGTTTATCCCATGTTAGATCCCCATATTATGTTGTCCATACGCCAGTTGTAGGCATGAGCGTGGCTATGGAGGGGTTGTTAGAATTCCCACATGGATGCATGATATAGTCTTAGGAAATCCTCACTTCATGAACTAACTTTTGGGGTTGAGGTCCTAATGTGCATATCTTATGAACCTCTGGAACTTTTACCTCTTTCTCTAGTTTTTATGCCAGAATTGGATAGATCACATGGAAGGGCCCCACATGGGTGATCTTGATGAATGATGAATGAATTTGGGATCCAAAACAAAGTGAAGTTGGGTGACTAAATTGCTGGAAGTCAATTGTTCAGAGACTACATTGCATTTCTTCTTAAAAAATATTAAGGACTTCCTTCTGTGGAAAACTAAAAACAGAAAGAAGAAAGAATTTTGTGCTATTTGTGTTGAAGAGGTCCCAACTTTTGGTTGTCATGTCAGATGTGATGCATGGGGAAACAATTTTCAGTTTACTGTAAATCACATTCAATTATGTTGGAAAAATGTGCTAGCACTGAAGCGATTACTTGTTATAATCGGACCTACGCTTATAGATTGTATATTGCATACTGTCATAGCATGATATCAAGTTTGATCCAACAAATTTTTATTTGTTAGCAGTACATGGGACCCTAAGGTAAGTACTTGTATGCTTCTAACACACAGAGGAAGCTTTGGGCTTGTTTTTTCATCTTTATTACTGAGATTGTACTTGTGTTCCTAGAGCTGGACTTCAGAAGATGTGCCTGTTTACTTCTATTATACGTGTTTCTTGAAAGATTTGTGAAGGTTCTGACAAAATTCTTGTTTCTCCAGCTGGAAAACAAGTGGAATGGCGGTAGAGCTTGTTAACTCTGCAACAAGTGACAAACTCACTGAAATAGACTGGACAAAAAATATTGAAATATGTGAATTGGTCGCATGTGATCACAAGTATGGCAATTTCTTTTAACTCACTCTCAAATTATTATTCTCAGTGCCGGTAGAACCTTCAGCTATTGCTTTACCATAATGAAGTTTTAGATTGTTAGATAAAGTCTTTATCTGGCATACTTAGGTTTTTCTTTTAACTTTGATTGTTAAAACATTAACATGCCTTTTAAATAAAGATTTCGTTATTTGAATATTCTGACTCCCTCTGTCCCATTTTAAGAAGCACTCTTTCTTTTTTAGCCTATCCAAAAAAGATTCATCTTTCAATATTTAAAAACAGTTTTTAAAACTTCCCATTTTATCAACAACAACATACCCAGTGTAATCCTACCGAATGCCTAAGGCTTGTTTTGGACCACAAATTTCAGAAGTCCTTCTTGAATTTTTGTTTTTGCATCGTCATAGAAAATGGGACGAAGGGAGTAGTATCTAGTGTCAAAAGTTCAAAAAAAAGGAGAAAAAAATAATGGAGCTCCGGGCTCCCTAAGCTCATATTTTGCTACAGTAACTGAAACTATTTGCCCCCTATATTTAGAAGGTAATAACTTTGCAAATTTCTTTTCTATTGCACCAATGAAGTAGCTGTTTATGAGTCCTTATTTAATGTATATGGTTAATAGACTTTATATCAGTCACAGATCTTCATTTTTGCATGGTCCCTGGGACATGCCGAAGTAGTAACCACATACTGAGTTTATTTTTATAAGGATTGATGAGAGAAACTTATACAACTTCTATATTTCTTAAAAATCTCTGGTTCACTTGTTAAAACCAAGTTCTTGCTAGTCTGGGGTGGACCTCCAATTTTTGTGCTGAATAAGTTTTCTAACAGAAATATGACTTAGAATTTTTTGCTACTTTTCAACCAAGCATTCAACTTCCATCTTATTGATGACTCAAGGACATGATATTGCTTTGATTTGAACAGGCAAGCTAGAGATGTCGTTAAAGCTATAAAGAAACGGCTGGGAAGTAAAAGCCCAAACTCACAACTCTTCTCAGTAAATGTCAGTACTTTTAGATTCTCCAACGTTTTTCCATCTCATTAGAAATAATGTTGTCCATTGACTATAACAATTTTTGCTGGTTTGGCAGCCTTTGTAGAGATAGTTCATTTGTTGCTTATACTTATTGGGTTGTCACGTAATACTGCAGTTGCTGGAAATGTTGATAAACAATATCGGAGAACCTGTTCATAAGCAGGTTATTGATACAGGAATCCTTCCAATACTTGTAAAGATAGTAAAGAAAAAGGTCTGGTATTTTTCACTTTTTATTTTGATTGCCCCCCTCTGTGTTCTTAAACTTTTCATGTTTAGGTCTTGCTAATTCTCCTATTATCTAAGGAAGTATTAATTTTTTTCTTTCTTTTTATACAGTCAGATCTACCTGTACGAGAGAAGATATTTCTTCTTCTAGATGCTGCACAAACTTCTCTTGGCGGAGCTTCTGGGAGGTTCCCTCAGTATTATTCCGCATATTATGAGTTAGTGGTAAGTAAACTCACCTTAATCGTACATATAACTGTATCCTATTGAGAAAACATCGACTTGTTGCACTCTATTGGGGAAAAAAAAGGAAGAGTTGATGAGACTAGATGCCGCGTGTAATCCTTAAAAAATATCTTCCTAATTTTGAGGATTGCCATCATCTGTTTCTTAACTACTTCATTCTACATTCAGTGCTTAAGCAAACCCATAAATAGCACATCTATTTTATGTAAACTCAGTATTAAAAAGTGAGAAAGTTGACCAAATGATGGCTTAAGAAAATTTTCGTAACTGGTAAGAGATTCTTTTAATGGTTAGTGTAATGCAAAATATTTGGGAGACTTTCTCTTATCATTACTCAAAGAATACAACGTTTTAAATACATGTGAAAAATAGGTTAACTATGGTAACTAGATATCTAAATCCCTTGAACCAGCTACAATATTTTATATCAGGAAATATACAACTTACTTGATTTTGTAGTACTCCCTCAAGCTAGAACATAAATGTTGATCTTCCCCAACTTGTTACAAAGGTTAACAAACCTGAGTTCCGTTCGATGCCTTTGTGAATAAATCATCTACTTGCTCTCTCGTCTTCAAAAAGTTAATCCACCTTCACTGTAGGAAACACAAATACATCAATGGCTAGAAACCTTCTTCCCCTATCTACACATTAATCAATAGTTCATTTGACAAGCTCATCACACTTTCCACATTAAGAATGGAAGCCTGCCTTAATGTATGCAACTACGTAGAGCAATGCATGAAACCAGAAAAGGAAATTACCTGCAGTTCACCCCACCCAAGTGCTGGCTTTATTGAATTAGCAATGTCTAGTCCAACTGTGCTTCATGTAGCAAGTGAAATTCAAATTCTCCTGGATTTTCTCATGAAATAAATGACAACCTCAATATGTTTGGTTCTTTCATGATACACCGAATTTGAGGCGATAGGGAGGGAAGATTGATTATCCCACCAAAGTTGTGCCGGAGTAGGATGCGTCAACCCAATTGCAGTTAGAAGATGATGTATTCACATAATCTCACATGTGGATTGTGTCATTGCTCGGTATTCAGATCTTGCATTGGAACGAGATACAACACTTTGTTTCTTGCTTCTCTGTGATGTTAGGTTTCTACCAACAAAGACACAATAACCAGTAGTAGATCTTCTATCAATCTTTGATCTAGTCCAATTAGTATCTGCAAAACACCCAATGCCAGAATACCCATTGTTGTTATATAAAGTACCAAGTCCAGGGGCTCCTTCTAAGTAGCGTAGGATCTGTTCCAGTACTGCCCAATATTTGACTCCACTCCCTCCTAAAAGAAACCGGGGTCGGTAAGGAGAGAGTGGAAGTCGTATAATTGACTTTGTAAAGTTTGCGTGGTGATCTATTTTGCGGTGCCTCCTCTCATTTTTGTTGTGGACTGTTACTCCCTCTGCCTCAATTTATGTTGCACACTTTTCTTTTTAGTCCCAAGAAGAATGTCACTTTTCTATAATTAGAAACCACCTAACTTTAAAATTGCCCTTTTACAGAGCCACAAAATCTTTTAAGATTTGTTTAAGACCATAAATTTCAAAAGTCTTCCTCTTTTTCTTAAACTTTGTGCCACATAAATTGGGACGGAGGGAGTACTTCTTTTTATGAACATCAATTTGTTCGCTTACAGGGTTTGATTGGATATTCCATTTTTTAATTTGAAAGGGTGAAGAATATGGTTCTCGTATTATTGCTATAAAAATTGGACCAATACTCTCATGGTTCTTTTCTGAAGGCCTTTTACCCCTACTCAGAGAATTATTTAACTTTGTAGTTTCAACGGTGCAGAGAGCGAGGTCATCTAACATGCGTCAGTAGAGAATTAATAAAGTATACCTTTTGAATGTGTAATATGAGTTACTTGTAAATTCTGTGAATGCAATTTTTCTTCTTTACAGTGCAAGTATTGTCTGCACCATTGCTATTTTTGTGATGGTGTAAAACTCAGAATACCCTGGTAATGCTTGCGATTTGACTTTTTCAGAGTGCAGGCGTGGAGTTTCCTCAAAGATCTCTTGTCTCCGCCGAACCGCCTGCTCCCTCAAATGAGAATAGAGATCAAAGAGACAACAATCACGTCTCTTCTAGATGTGAAATGAAATTCCCACAAGCAGAGCCTCAAAAAGTTCCGGACAACAGGTAAATGTCATAGCATCTCAGATTTTATTAGGAGAATAAGAAAGAATTCTTTACTACACTTCTCTCTCTTAGTTTGGTGTACCAGGTAATATTAGTGGCTAAAGACGTTGATGAATAAAAATTAGCTGTCTCCTCAGTTGAGTAGTAGTGGCCTGAATGGAGGAGAATTCCATATTTTGTCCCTTTTCTGGTTCTATATCCTCACTCTTGGTGCAAGCTGCGAGCCTGCTTGTTCTTTCCATGGATAATTCTACCCAGACAGAGCCTGTATAATCTGAAAGAAAGCTCCTATTACATATTCAGGCTCCTATAGAACTTCTATAACATTTTTTTCCAGCTCCTCTCTCTATAGCTATATGTTCTGAAGATGTCGTTAGAAGTTTATTTAAGTTGGGAACTTAAAAATGATATATAGAATGTTGTAGTATAAAAAATTTCACACTTTGGTCCAATCAGCTGTTGCGTTTCATAGAAATAAACTTATTAATTAGTAAGTGAAAATAAATGTGTTTGTGCCCAAGGCTGAAGGGGGTTCGACACGTCTACTTTGTTGCATAGCCTCGTTTCAACAAAGGCCCAACCAAGAAAATCCATCTTGCATAAAAATCCAAGTATTAAGAAGAAACAGAACCAAAATATCCATAGATAGCCTATACTCTTCTCTTCTAACGAAGTAGTCAGAAAATCAGAAGTCGAGCAAGCCTGAAAAATCAACTTTCTTCACTTATTTGAGGTCTGTTTATCATCAATTCCTTCCCTCTTTATTATAGTTTCATATCACTCCTGTTCTCTTACTGCCTTGCAGTGTTTATTGTTAGTTTACGTTCTTCTTCTCACTTTTTGATGAACTACATTCTCCTTTACACTTCTCTCCCTGCATAGCTTCTTTCCTTCATCATCAAATTATTTGCATATGTTCTTGACTTGCTTCTTCTCCGTAGTCCTAGGTGAACCAAAATATCCATAGATAGCCTATTTTATTTTATCTTTAGAAGTCAAAAGAAGTATTTTAGTAAGAGAGCTTCTATATTGTGCAGTATCCTACAGAAGGCAGCCACTGCTCTGGAGGTTCTAAGAGAAGTCCTTGATGCTGTCGACCCTCAGCATTCTGAGGTATGTTTGTGTAATCTAACATCCGTAAGTTTTATGTTCTTTAACAGGGTTATGTACTGTGGTTGGTATAAATGGAAACATTTTCTCTTCTTAAGTTACCGTTGACAAATTTGCTACCTAATGTTTCATTTTTAGTGAACTATTGTAGCTTTTGAAATTAATGGTTTACTTGGATGAAGTAATCTGTTGTCCAGGCTATTCTGTTTGATTTGCTCTTCATGTAAGAGGTAAATCTATGTGTCAGAGATGTTTACCGGGAAGAAAGTAGATTTTGTATTTAGTTGATTTTCTTGGCATGAAATGTTATTTTTTGAGTTATTGTATTTGCACCGTCAATTACTAATGTGCATACACTAATTCCAATACAAACATGCCATTTTTCGTCTAAGTTAGACATGGTGTTAGTTATGTAACTGTGCACATTGGCAGTATATATTGTCTCCAGCTTTCAGTCATTCCTTTCTGACAAGCAGTTTTGACTGTAATTTCTTTTCCTATTTTCATTGGAGAAGGTGATATAATGTTATTCATGCTTAGAACCCAGGAGTTGCTGAGGTATGGACTCTAATTTCTTTTATTTTTTTTTGTTTTACCCAAAGGGAGCAAAGGATGAGTTCACGCTTGATCTTGTGGAGCAATGTTCGTTTCAAAAGCAACGAGTAATGCATCTTGCTATAAGTTCCCGGTAATGCTTCCTGACTCCTGACATCAGTTGCTATATTCTGGTCAGTCTAGAAGCAAGGAAAAATCACCTTCTTTGCACCAAGTGACTTCTTGATAGACCCTTTCATTTTTTACGAAACACTCTGAGTTAGTGACAAAGGGAGTGCTAGATTAAGATGCACCTTCATAAGGGGGCATATGCAAAATTAGGCATCAGTTTGGCTCTACACCCTCTGCTATAGGATTTCCTTAGAGTTTGCTTTGTTTCTTTCCTATTCGATACAGTGCATCAGAGACTTTGACGCTTAGGTTTCTTTAAGATGGGAAGAGAAGGGCCGTGTTTGTTCAATTACTGAAGTCAAAGTAAAATTAAAGAACAAGTGGAATAAACAGAGAATGGATAAGCTAACTGTTCATCTCTGGAGTGTTTTTTAGTTTTTTTTATCAGTGCTATACTCTCGGGTTTAAATTGATCGTTGAAGAGAAGAAATGAAAATGTGATAAGAAGCACAACCGAGATGCAACATTCCATCTTCTTCTCTACATTGGATAAAATATTGGAAGTTCCCAGGATATTGAATCCCCCTTCTCCCCAACTCACAAATATGGACAAATCTGTGCAACTTCAAGAAATAGGTGCATCACCATCTGAATATCCTAAAAGAATCTAATAGAAGCAGCACAACTACCCATCACAAGAAGTAGAAAAAAAGTTGAGTAAGATTAGAGGGACTTGCACATTTTGCACACCCACCCTTCACTGCATATGATGTTGAAGATTAATCCTTGCTCGAATATTCTAGGGACGAAAAGGTGGTCTCCCAAGCTGCCGAGCTGAACGAGAAACTTGATAGAGTTCTCAAAAGACACGATGCACTTCTTTCTGTTAGACCAACTTCTACTTCACATCCACATGATCATGGCCAGTCAGAAGAAGAAGAGGAGCCTGAACAGCTTTTCCGAAGGTAATGCCTTTTTAGAATGCCGAACTTAATGTGGAACTGCAAGAAATACACTGGTAGTTTCTTTTTAATACAATAAACCATACCATCAATAAGAAATAATACCAGAATAACTAAATCCAGCCATAACTAATCCCACTATAACTGGTCTCATCATAACTTGTGGTCAAACCAAATGACCCCTTACAGTTCTCGCTTTCACCCACCTCATAACAATCAGCCTTTTGTACTTAGATGAGTATTGTTTGTTTTTTAACAATAAGCTCTACTCGATAGGATAAGAAAAGGAAAAGCTCGGTTACAGCCGGAAGATGAAGGCAGCAAAGCAGAACGTCCTTTTGGATTGCTAGGATCTGCGGTTCCAGGGGATATGCTACATCGTCCACTTATAAGACCAGTGGTTATAGAGCAGAAGCAAGAAAACAACATTGAAAAAATGGCTGCTGTTGCAATTCCTCCACCACCTGCAAAACATGCTGAGAGAGAAAAATTCTTCCAGGATAACAAGTCTGATAGTTCGACTCCATCCGGTCACATGAGGGGTCTCTCCTTACATAGTCGAAACGCCAGCAGCTCTCGCAGTGGCAGCATTGATTTCAGTGAATAGTATGCTTTCTTATGTTATATGTTTATCCCTTTTTTATTTGAAGTTTCTTTCACCTATATCAAGCTTTCTTCTTGAGTGCATTTTAAGATATGTATGTGGATATTGTGTGGGTTGATGGTTGGAAATTATCAACATTCTTATATGCCAGTTTAAATTTGACAATCTGTTGCATACATATACTATACAACAAACATTTGTCTGCAGCTTCTCAGTTTTCTACTTGAGGAAACCCCATTATACATGACTTTTTATCCCAGGTTCAAAACTCAGCGGAGATAAAAAACACCAAGTGATTTTTCTCATCTGTACTAGCCTGGGTGGACAAAGTTATCTGGTACTTGTTACTGGTGGGAAGTGGGCAGGTATCCCGTGGAATTAGTCGAGGTGCGCGTAAGCTGGTCTGGACACCACGATAAAAAAATAAATAACATAATAAAAAATAAAATATTTTGAAACTTCTAAGTTCTAACGTATGACAAAGAACATTACATGAGCACATAATTCCATAATTAAAGATTTCATTATGTTGAAAGATATGCACATATATTACTATTTATTTGACAAAAGCTCTCTATTTTTTATAAAGTTTAAGATTTGAAAAGTACGTACTAAGAATGCTTTTGTTATGTGGATTGAAATTTAAAATTACTAATTGTTAAGCTCTTAGATTGCCTTCAATTTTTTATTTTTGATGCCTTGACTCTCAGTTTCAATCAAGTAAGAAATGGAGCCTTTTTTGCTAATGGATATAGACTTCTTCCCTCCGTTGATTTAAATTAGATTTCGGATTAATTTATATCGAGTGACTGCCTTCATTATGTTGTTGGTAGCTGTCAAGTTGCACTTCATGAATGTGCCTTATGCTCTTGAAATTCTAGCTCATCCTCATCCATTCTAGTTAGTAGATTCAGATTCGTATCAATTAGGTCACTATCATCAATATCGATCTCACCAAGAAGAAAACTTTTAGGCTTCTTATCGAGGAACTTGTTCAGAGTTACCGTGATGAAATTAAGAAAGATAAGAGTTTGTCGCTAGGTATTTGACCAAATAAGATCGTTCGGTTCCTACCAATGTTTTTTGCCCAAATCAATCTTCTTTTTTTCTTTTTAGAAAGGAAGGAATGCAGGAAATAGGTCTTTTCTTACTGAATTCGCTCCTCTGTTCTTGATTTGAAAATAAAGAAAGACTTTTCAAATTTAAACTCGATTTTGATTTGTTACCAAATGCATTGATTAAAGTTAAAGAACTCGTCAATTTCTGTTGATAGTAGTGTTTTTGTTGTTACAGAATCTGTGCTACAAAATGAATCTAGTCACCATACACCATCCAATTTAGCCAGGACTACAACATACGAAACAAACTACAATTATTAATTATAGACTTCTTCTATCAATCTGGAAAGAATTTAATTTTCAAGTAGCTTTAAAATGGGTGCCTTAGAGTTTAAATATTTGTACATTTGATTATGAATTTATTGATAGTGTAGTAGTTTCCTTTAATTTTTAATTAGTAAATAGTACATATATTAAAGATTTTAAATTTAAATAATTTTCTTGTCTTTTATAATATTTAAAAATGAAATATTATAAATAATTTTATGTAGCAGGTCTCTTTGGAAATGGATTTTATACTGAAATTTATATTAATGAAAAATTTTATTTGCTAAAATGGATAGTAAAAAGCAATAATTTCTTTTTCATAAAACCAAGTAAACTAGAATGGAAGGATATGCCTAAGACAAAAGTAATGTTTTGGAAGAAATTAATTATGTTTTGAAAATCTAAGTTGGACTATTATTAATTTATATAACTATTAAGTGATAAAGATAATATTGGAAGATTTTTTTTTAATTTGTTAAACTGAACAGTAAAACATAATAATTTATTTTTAATAAAAGCCAAGTAAAATAGAATAGAGGGGATATGCCTGAAATAAAAGTATGTTTTTGGAAAAGAACTCAAAATAATTTTGTTAATAATTATTATGCTTTTACTAAATATGTTTCACTCATATGAGGAAATAACTTAATTAGTTGGAAAGAAATATATCAAAATTTAACATTATTTCTATATATGATTGGAAGCTGAAGAAGTAAATAACTTAACATTATTTCTATATATGTCACAAATTTTAGAAATAGATAATAAGGTAATAAAATATATGTTTATTTCTATTTTGCTTCAATGTCATCCCATTATATATGCACTTTGCATCCACTTCAAAAATCAGAGTTACAATTATTGAAGAAATTATTCTCTTTTTACTTCATATTTTCTTCCTTTAGCACTTGTCTCAACCATTTTCAACTTTCAAACTTCTTTATGTGACATTAGTGCAGACGAGGCATTAATAACAGGTATATGTAGACAAGTACAAGATCTTCAGTTTTGATTAATCACTTTTAGACAAATTATACCTTCTCATCCATATGTTCCTGAAGAAGTAACTCGAGCTGCTATCACCAAATCATTACAAAATGCTAATGACAACCATGCTTTCGTAGAGACAGCTAAAGCAAATGCAAAAGACAAAGAGACCAAAGACTTGTATAGTATTTGTGACAGCAGTTATGGATTGTTGATAACCGTGCTACAAGATACTGGTAAATCATTAGCTAACAAGGATTATAATGGATTATAATGGCTTAGAAAATGACCTCTCAAAGTGTCCCCAATTTATGAGTGACTGTCAGAATGTACTTGGTAGTAAGACAACATCTGAAATTTTAGATAGAAGTAGAAAACAATTTGATCTTGTATTAATGGCAAAAATTGCTGAACAACTCATTAAAAAATAGGTAGTAGTTTATATAATTATCATAAATTAATTTGTCTTTCTTGAAAGCTAGTAGCTAATTAAGAGGAGATTATTGATATTTTAATAAATCATTCTTACTTTCTCAAGTGACTAATTATATCAAGTCTAAGTTTATCATTTTCATTTGAGCCTTGGAATATTTTTTCAGTTTACTTGTTAGATTTTTTTCTCTCAACTACTCATTTATTACCTTTTTATTTATGATCTAATTAATAATGTGTAAGTTAATAGTAAGTCTTAGAGCCGCAAATCCTAGTGATTCAAAAGGACGTTTTACTTGGCTGAAAATACATACGACCATCATCTTATGTGGACTTTTACTTATCTATAATGAAATGGAAATTTTATGTTATATTGATATTAATACAACAAATCAATTAAATTAACAGTCAAACGTTTTTATAAATATTTTTTTTATTAAACAAAAACACTTTTTAATTACATATGAGTTTGAAATCACCACTTCAATTATGAAAGATATGAAGCTCACCAAGTGAGTTAGTTCTCAACTCCGTCTTATCATACCTGAGAAACAAGTTATGTTATATTTTCAGTAATTTTTTATTTTAAATTAATATATAATTCTTCAATATATTTGACTTGTCCAAAATAAAAAATTAAAGTAAATTATCACCACCTTCTATTTTTTTGTTAGGTATTACTAGCATAAAAGGTGTAAACGAAATTAACGTGCATGACGGATTAAAGCTTGTTTCATTTATTTTATAAAATCTTATTCAACTCAACCTCATGATCATAAACCTAAGAGGATGATTTATTTGTCTTAATACATCATATTTCTTAATAATTAAATGAAATTACATAAACAAGATATATTTTTCATGATCCATATAGACCTAGGCCACTTGGTCATGTTAAGATACCAAGTGGTTGATGTTTATTTCTTGAAAAGCTTAATTCCTTTCCAACGAGACTCCATTCGATCAGACTCATTATCCTGTGTATAAACTCCAAATTTGAAATAATGATGGTCTCCACCTCTTCCTGATGGTTCATGCTTGAGAACTCCATTAATATAAACCTTTAATTTACTTGCACCAACATCATGAATCACATTTAATCTGATCCATCTATTATAAATATTTGATTCAATAACTTTTTCTCTATAGTAATAGAGAGTTCCATCATAAACTCTTAACATTAAAGTTGTGGATGATGGTGATGCTCCAAATACTTGCATTATTGACACACCAGATGAACCACTTGGCACATAGAAATATCCCTCAAATTGTCGAACACCTGATGAATAATCATTCCCCTATATAATAAATAAATCAATCAAAAAATAATCACTAAAATATTAGATACTTTCACTATAAGAGAACATGTAATAGCTACAGAATTTGTCTGTCGCTAATTTCTTATTTTCTAGTAGTGATCTCAATTAGGTCGATCAAAAATTCTTGTAAACTAAAGGTTATATGCTCCAATGGTCTAATTTTGACTCAATCGATCTAGCCAACAAGGATGGAGTCAGAGCTAGAGGATTGTGATGTACAAATGAGAAACATGAATACCTAATCGATTGATGAGTCAAATCAGCTGACCACTGAAACAAAATACTATGTCATGTTATGATGACATAGTAATTGATCATATAATCGACCACAACTAACTTGAAATTAAACCAATACACAAGTAATTAATAAATTGATGAATTTTTCTTTGAACTTTACTGTTATACGAATTTCACAACGGGGTTTTGTTTGGCTAGATGTAGTGTGAGGCTTGTCAGTCTTGTAAACCCAAAATTTGTGTACTCCATCAATGAAGGAATACCTTTGATTCACAGGCACATCATAAGGCTTTTGAATTTCGAAATTGCTTTGGCTAATAGATATGGTAGTGAAACCATCAGTAGGATCAGCTTTGCAAAACAAATGGTTTTGAATTACAATTAATTGGAAAAGAGTGAATAATAGCAATGGAAGATGAGAAGAAGAGTAAACCATGTTTTCTTGATGGAACTAAATACAATAGATTCAATTTTTGTGGAATGATATTAACTTGAGTACCAAAGTTGTCTATTTATAGGGAAAATTTATGATGGTGACACATATAATTAACATCATTGGGACATATTGTATGAATATGAATTGATAGGACTAAGAGTGAGTCTTTGCCACTTGGTTTTGTACGTTTCTTCACATTCAATGATTTTGAATGGACTAATGACTTAAAGAGAAGTCTAATTCATGAAGCAATGGCTTGTGCAGGATTTTTAGTCAATAGTATCGGCTTATTTTGGTGAGTTTAGGTCTAAGCTATTTTGATGGTAAAACTTTACTTGTTATAGTTTTAAATTGATGTATGATTTGTAGAATATTATTTAGAAAATGTATTGGCATATATTATATCGTAGTATTTTCAGAAATTTGTATGAACAAATTCAGGAAATTACTAAAGTATCATTACTCGAAAATAAATAAAAAAATCAATTATGTTTTTCTATATTTAAATCTTCAGTTTTGTGTGCCAAATAAATTATAGATGAAAATCATTTACACTCCCAAATTTTAGTATAACTCACTCCTCAATTTTAAGAAATAATCATTTTCTCTATTTATACTATGAAAAGTCTATTTATGATCCTTATCATTTTTAATCTTCCATCTATGTATATATATATATATATATATATATATATATATATATATATATATATATATATATATATATATATATATATATATATATAAAATATTTTTAGTTAATCTTTCATCTACATGCTTTGTATTTTGACTTTAATTGGCATCTAAGTTCACCAACTTATGAGTATGCACAAGTAGACATTTAAATTTGTATAAAATTGAACAAGTAGACACACACGTCTAACACAAAACCTAAAATTATTAGAGAAAGAAAATGGATGCCTTGTGGTAGGCAATAAATTGACTTCGAATTAATGGTGTGTATTAATTTTTCTGAAACTAGCATAGGCAAGATACATTGTTTCTTGTTATATATGGATCTCGTAAATATAAATTTGTAACATATCCAAATGTTGAATATGTCATACACATATTTTAGTTCTTTTACTCCATAAGAATCAAGAGTATGATTTTTTCATTCTATAAATTAGAGGTGAAAATTATTTATACCCATGAATTTTATTTTTAAAATCAAACTCTCCACCTTAACTTTGAAAAATAATCATTTTCCTCCTTATCATAATTAATATTTTAATTTTTTATTCTCGAGTAATTACTTCTAAACTCTTCTGGAAGGTTTCTTTGAAGTTTGAGTAGATCACTAGTGACTACACTATCAATTTCACATCTATTCGAATTCAATTATTGGTAAGCCAATCATGTGGGCTGGCTGCTAAGTGATTGGAAAAGCTGACTTTTCTGTTTAATTTGACACGTTTATTAAGAAAATAATTATTAATATATATATTTTAATATTAAGTCTTAGAAAATGAAAAATAAGTATTTAATGATGATGGTAAAACATGAAAAAAAATTAATTCTCTTGAATAAGTGACAAGTAAAAGTGGGAGTATTATAGAAATATT
The DNA here is from genome assembly GCA_035578085.1 of Solanum pinnatisectum. Taxonomy (NCBI): domain Eukaryota; kingdom Viridiplantae; phylum Streptophyta; class Magnoliopsida; order Solanales; family Solanaceae; genus Solanum; species Solanum pinnatisectum. The sequence continues at coordinate 6,602,022 of CM069086.1, read as the reverse complement.
TATTACTCCCTCGGCTCATGTTTACTTGTCCATTATACTATTTTGGGATGTCCAACCATACTTTTCCATAATAGTTTACCATTTTGTGTCTATTTACCCTTACTATTAAATATTTGTCGTTTTTTAATATTTAAATGACTAATATTTAATAAGGATGTTTTAGTAAAATTATCCCTACCCTTTACTGCTTCTTAATCCCTATGCCAAGTCAATAATGGATAACTATTGTTGGACAAAGAAAGTACTTCATATATTCTTTTGGATAAGCTTAAAATTAAATAAATCATGTGCAGGTAGTTCAAGCAGATAGTTGAGTAGTTTCTTGAAAAGCCTTCCAAATAGTTCAAACAGATAAATCGCAGGGCAAATGTTCATAACAAACAAGTGATGTTCTTTCAGAGAGCCTAGACCATAACACTTCATGAAACCTTATGAGATGTTCAAATATCTGAAAATAATGAAGTGACTCATTAAGTTATGTCATATTGCAAACCAACACAAAAAATAATATCTCGTTGATGATCTTTGGTACAGTAAAGTGCACAATATTGTAAAAGGTTGTAACATTTGAATCATACGTATGTTAAAACATGATAATGTAAGAAGTAATTACCAAGTGAAATAGTGCATCTCGACAAGCATAAAATTTACTGGATCCTCAAGTCCAGACATCAGAAAATGTCACACATTTAAAAATTAATGGATGATGTACCCAAAACTCTGATATTCTTTTTAGATAGGACTTTGATGACAGTGACGTGAAAATAATTTCTTATAATCACATATAAATTTAATAGAAGAAAATGATATTTTCAAATCTTTTATGTGTAAGAATAAATTTTTCTTATAAAAAGTATAAAAAACTAAAAGTAAGTTTGCATAGGCTACAAAACCAAATATCTCACTTATGACAAGAAATAATATCTCAAATGATCAGTCAACCAATAATTTAAAGTCACTCAACTAAGAATTTTTTCTCATAAACTCACTCAACCAATGGTTTATACAAGAAAGTCATTCAATATCTTTGGAAGATGTTCAATTGAAGTCATTCAACTAAGAAGTCTAATTATACCTTTTCTAAAACCAATGCAAGATGTTCAATTGAAGTCCCTTTGCCAAATAACTTACCACTAAATAAAATAAAATAAATTCTTTTTTCATGTTATATATACACTAATTGAATTTTCTTAACATAAATTCTATTATCATGACAAATGGAGTCCAATATTTTAAGTCACATTGTCAAATCTTAGTTATGATATACTTAAGTAATTTTGTAATTTCTAACTACACTATGATATACAATATGCCAACACATTTTCTTTGACAATATTCTACAAATCAAATATCAATTCAAGACTATAACAAGTAATAAAGTCGTACCACCAAAATAGTTTAGACCTAAACTCACCAAAATAAGCCGATACTATTGATCAAAAATCTTGCATAGGCCACTGCTTCATGAATTAGACTTTTCTTTACGTAGTCAGTCCATTCAAAATCATTGAATGTAAAGAAACGTACAAAACCAAGTGGCAAAGACTAATTAACATACTCAATCTTACTCCTATCAATTCATATTCATGCAATATCTCCCAATTGTCTTAATTTTAAGTGTCACCATCATATATTTTCCCTATAAATAGACAACTTTGGTACTCAAGTTAATATCATTCCACAAAAATTGAATCTATTGTATTTAGTTCCATCAAGAAAACATGGTTTACTCTTCTTCTCATCTTCCATTGCTATTATTCACTCTTTTCCAATTAATTGTAATTCAAAACCATTTGTTTTGCAAAGCTGATCCTACTGATGGTTTCACTCCCATATCTATTAGCCAAAGCAATTTCGAAATTCAAAAGCCTTATGATGTGCCTGTGAATCAAAGGTATTCCTTCATTGATGGAGTACACAAATTTTGGGTTTACAAAACTGACAAGCCTCACACTACATCTAGCCAAACAAAACCCCGTTGTGAAATTCGTATAACGGTAAAGTTGAAAGAAAAATTCATCAATTTTTCAATTACTTATGTATTGGTTTAATTTCAAATTAGTTGCGGTCGATTATATTGTCAATTACTATGTCACCAGAACATGACATAGTAGTTTTTTTCAATGGTCTGATTTTGACTCAATCGATTATATATTCATGTGTCTCATTTGTACATCACAATCCTCTAGCTCTGAGTCTATCCTTGTTGGCTAGATCGATTGAGTCAAAATTAGACCATTGGAGCATATAACCTTTAGTTCACAAGAATTTTTGATCGACCTAATTGAGATTACTATTAGAAAACAAGAAATTAGCAACAGACAAATTCCATAGCTATTACATGTTCTCTTATAGTGAAAGTATCCAATATTTTAGTGATTATTTTTTGATTGATTTATTTATTATATAGGGGAATGATTATTCATCAGGTGTTCGACAATTTGAGGGATATTTCTACGTGCCAAGTGGTTCATCTGGTGTGTCCATAATGCAAGTATTTGGAGCATCACCATCATCCACAACTTTAATGTTAAGAGTTTATGATGGAACTCTCTATTACTATAGAGAAAAAGTTATTGAATCAAATATTTATAATAGATGGATCAGATTAAATGTGATTCATGATGTTGGTGCAAGTACATTAAAGGTTTATATTAATGGAGTTCTCAAGCATGAACCATCAGGAAGAGGTGGAGACCATCATTATTTCAAATTTGGAGTTTATACACAGGATAATGAGTCTGATCGAATGGAGTCTCGTTGGAGAGGGATTAAGCTTTTCAAGAAATAAACATCGATCACTTGTAGTGTCTTATCATGATCGAGCGGACTAGCTCTATATGGATCATGAAAAATATATCTTGTTTATGTAATTTCATTTAATTATTAAGAAATATGATGTATTAAGACAAATAAATCATCCTCTTAGATTTATGATCACGAGGTTGAGTTGAATAAGATTCTATAAAAATAAATGAAACAAGCTTTAGTCAATCGTGCATGTTAATTTCGTTTACACCTTTTATGCCAGAAATACCTAACAAAAAAATAGGAGGTGGTGATGGTTTACTTCAATTTTTTAACTTTTAATTTTGGAGAAGTCAAATATATATAAGAAGAATAGGAGGTGGTGATGGTTTACTTCAATTTTTTAACTTTTAATTTTGGAGAAGTCAAATATATATAAGAAGAATAGGAGGTGGTGATGGTTTACTTCAATTTTTTAACTTTTAATTTTGGAGAAGTCAAATATATTTAAGAAGTATATACATTACTTAATTATTTCTATCTTTCATATAAGACGGAGTTGAGAACTAACGCATGGTGAGCTTCCTATCTTTCATAATTGAAGTGGAGATTTCAAACTCATAGTATGCCCTTCCTCCTTTTCCTTCCTATATGTAATAAAAAAAGTGTTTTTGTTTAATTTAAAAAAATCAATAAAAAAACTGTTGACCATTGACCATTATAAAAGAGAAATTTAATTGATTTGTTGTGTTAATATCAATATAACATAAAATTTCCATTTCACTGTGGATAAGTAAAAGTCCACATAAGATGATGGTCGTATGTATTTTCAGCCAAGTAGAACGTCCTTTTGAATCGCTAGGATTGGCGGTTCTAAGGCTTATAATTAACTTACACATTATTAATTAAATCATAAATAAAAAGTTTTTTTTTTAATTTATTTTTTTAACTTATACCACTAGACAGAGCGTCTAGCAGTTTTTCATTAAAACAAAAATCCTCAACAGAAATAAGTACAAGCAAGGGGGGCTAGACCTTACCTTGTCAATCTTATGAGGTAACGAACCTCTACTAATTAACAAGCATGAAGAAAATAAGAGCTAAAGAGAACTAGATATTCTATGATCATCACAGAATTTGTAATACACTCTATGATGATATTACAAATGAAAATGCTTAAATAATGCACAAATATAAAATCCAAGAAGAAAGTTGAGTTATCAACCTCAAACTTACTTTTTACAAATGTGTGAATTAAAAATGATAGATAGCCCATCTAAAGTAACCTGAAATATTTTCCTCTTGTCTTCTTCTTCAAATATGTCCAACAAAATTTGATACTTCGTCATTTCTTTTTGGATGTATTGGATCTTGTTGAAGCTATTGACACGTCATATGATTTTGCTTTGACAGTCGCATCGGCAGGTGCCTTGGAATAAACTCTCCTGTCACTTTACCATCCCAACTGTGTTGTCTTCCATGTGTCTTCTTTTTGTTTTTGTTTCTTCCACTTCTTTGATGCCTAAGTGAGATATCCCCATCTCTAGCCACTTTATCAAAGCACATGTCCAACATATTATCTTCCTCATCCTCATCAAAAGAATCATCGCCCAAATCACTAGCATAAGCATTAATTGGATTAAATCCTGATGCTAAAGCCTCTTGTTCATTCTTCTTTGCAATTGTACTTTTAGGTACAAATTCCAGAGCTTTTGGACTCAATTTTCTATTCAAAAGAGGAGGTGAAATATGCTCTTCTTCATCAACCAAATCAGCCCACCTAGGAGTACTCATCTCCCCTTGTTGTTTTTCTTTTGAAATAAACAAATCATTTGTAAAATTAGCTTGAGAGAGTGGTGACATACCTTTCGCCGGATTTTTATCATTCCCTGTGGATGATAAGAGCTGTCCAAATTCACCTTGATGTTCATCAGGTGAATCCAAATTTTGGGAAGGGACCTCATGAGCTGAGATGCTCAATGTGACCATGGGTGGCTTGATCACTGAATTGGGCTTGAGTAACATGCCAACTGACTTTCTTGAATAGCCTTAGCTACGGTAGGACTCATAACATTATCATCTTTTTCGGTCCGCATGCTACATACTCCAATTGGTGTGCTAACTGATTGTATATTACTATCAGGATCGGCTCGAACCAAAGTTTTCTCCTTCAAGGGATTAGAATCAATTAACTCTAATTCCTTCTCCACCTCGAGTGCTTCAAACAGATTTGTACAAACAATGTCCTTTGGTCCATTAGATTGCACTACTAGATTAGTAGTTACCTGTTGCTTATTTTCAAGACGTGGAGATTTACTTCGACTTGCCGAGGAACCAATATACATAGAAATTGATTTTTTTTGTGCAATTGTGTTCCAATTCCCAGTTGCATTCTCATCACAACTAGAAATTAGAACTTGCAAATCGATAGCTTCCAAAGGTTTCACATTACCACGTTCTGATTTTGCAATTTTTTCCTTTTAATCAATTGCCAAATTCTCAAGTTGCGCATCAGATTTTATCACCTGTATAGCTTCATGAAGTTCCCCAAGAGTGTGCTTATCACTTTGTCTCATACTTGAATTTTCAGCAGCAATTTCATTATCGTTTACCTCATTAATTTTTTGTGCAAATTGTACATCCTTAGATTTGTTGTTTTGCTGATTTGAATGCACAACGAGTTGCTCTTCAACTCCAACATGATCAACTGAATTACAACTTTGCCGCAAAGACTCACCAGTTTGAGAAATTAAGGATAACACTTGATTCCCTAAAGAATAGTCGTCCAACATTGCTTTGCCTTGGCACTGGCCAGAATTTTGGCGCACCAAATTTTGATCTTGAACACCACTCTTTTCAGCCCCTACATCTAAATCTTTAACAGTTTCTTCATCATCATTTTCACCAATTTCCAGCCTATTTAAATCAGTTTTTTTTAGCATTGAGATGATCATGAAGATCTCCTTGAAATTTTCTCCTTCAATATGATTTTCACTGACGATGGACCATCGGTGAGAGTTCGACAATCAGCTTCTCTATGCCCCTGATGCTTACATCTCTTACAATAATATGGTACATAATGATACCTGATTTTTTCTTATACATTTGTAATTTCTCCAGTGACTAAATCTTTGAATTGAACTCTAATTCTTTTTGGAAGAATCCTTAAAAGATCCACCTCGACTTTTACCCTTGCAGTATTAGGTCGTGTTTTATCATAGGTCGCTCGATCCACATCAAGAGGTTGTCCAACTGCTGAAGCCATTGAAAACAGAGCATTACGAGCAAAATATTGACAGGGTAAAGTTGGAAAAGAAATCCATGCCATTGCAATGGAGGTTTCTTCCCTAGGACTAAACGAGGGAGACCACTTTTGGATTCTGAATGGTATAACAGTACCAGCGAACTTAATCGACCTACTAGTTTTTGAAAAGATTGCAATATAATCTTCCTTTAAAGTGAACCGCAGCAGCACATGCCGACTTTCTAATAATCCAATGTTACATTCACCCTTAAATCCTAATTGTTGAGGCAATATTTTCCGTAAATATGGAAGTTCAGGCCTTCCATGTGAGAATTTGGTAATGAGAGCGTATTTTAAATTCTCCTCCGTGATAAACGTTTCTATGTCTTTGGAGTCAAACACCACTGTGGTTCTCCATGTAAAAGAATGACTGGTTTGAGAGATTTCTCACTAGATTGTTGGTTCCCGCTGATTGACGAAGCATATGTACGACCTGTATTAGGATTGACGTTTGTCTCTCCCACATCCATAGGCTGGGGAGAGGGCGAAGCAACCATGGCTGCTATTCACGCCATATATTGCTTGAAAGAGAGAGAGAGAGAAGAGAGTTTTTGGGTTTAGGGTTACCTGTCCTGTTTCCATAATAGGTCAATAAAAAGATGATAAATGAGTAACTGAGAAATTTTTTTTAACAAATAAGCTGAAAAATTATCCCAAGGCTCAAATGAAATGATAAGCTTAGACATGATATAATTAGTCATTGAGAAAGTAAGAATGATTTATTGCAATACTAATAATCTCCTCTTAATTAGCTACTAGCTTTCAAGAAAGAGAAATTAATTTATAATAGTTATATAATTACCTGTGTGGATATACTTCTCATTCCAATACGTCATGACTCAAAAATGGGCGTAATAACATTTGTCTTATCTCATCAAGACAAGTCAACCTAAAACTCAACTATACATAGAAATGTGGAAAACTTAGTCATTCTCTAAATATCTCCAAAGTCGGGGGTCCACCGCGAATGCGGACCCCTGTTGCGAACCCGAACCCTCGGCTCATTAACTCGCCGTGAACATGGTGTTTTGGCATGCCGACCCTCCGCGAACGTGGGAGCTCCTCCGAGAACGTAGAGGTCAGACCTTTCACCCTCCGCAAACGCGGCCCAAACCCCGTGAAAACAATATTATAAGGCACAAATTCACTGAAAGGACCTTCGAGATTCGTTCGGAGCCTTATACACACAAACCAAATATGCTATCCAACTAAACTCGACATTTCAGACTCAATGGAATCGTCCAAGCACGAATTCGAGGTCTCCTTGACCCATAATCCTTGAAAGTCACTATAAACAAACATAACGCCTAAAATGGATAAACCAAGCTCGGAAACACTAAAAAATCAACCAAGACCTCCCCTAAGCCTAAAACATCTTCCGAATTCAATGGAACTGTCGAAAATCTGATCTGAGTTACCACTTTTGGTTAGGTTATATTTTAAAATTGTTTTAAGTAACTTATACCTATAAAAAAAAAAATTTCCTTTTTATAAAAATTCAAATAAAAAAACAATTGCAAGTTACAACGACTTTCAAATTATTATTTTTCTAAGTTCCAACTTCCAATACTCTTCTTAAATATTTCTTTGAAGTTTGAGTATCAATTTCATGTCATTCCAATTCAATTATTGATAAGCTCATCATGTGGGCTGGCTTCTAAGAGAATGTAAAAGCTGATTTTTGTGATAAATATATGGTATTATTGAGATATTAATTATTTTATATAGTTTTTTTAATAAGCTTAAAATTAAATAAATCGCTTAGTAGGTAGTTGAGTAGTTTCCTAGAAAGCCTTGTAAATAGCTCAAACAGATAAATTGCAGAGCGAATGATCGTAATAAAAAGGCAATGTACTTTTAAAGAGCCGTTAACATAACACTTTATAAAACCTGGTAAGAGATAATGAAGCGATGAGATCTCAGTAAGTTATGTCGCATTTGGAAATTGATACAAAAATAATATATCATTGATGATCTTTGGTACAATAAAGTGCACAGTATTGTAAACAAAAAAATATGACATCTGAATTCTACATCTATTAAAAACATGATAATGTAAAAATTAATTTTCAAGCAATGAAATGATTCTTCTCGACAAGCTTAAAGTTTTTTGGACCCTTAGACCAGAGTACAAACACTAGAAAATGTCACACATTTAAAAATTAATGGGTGTTGTACCTTAAACTCCAATATTATGGACATTTTGATACACTTAACATATCTTCAATTTAAGACCACAAGTCAAAAGTCTTTATTATATTCTTAAACTCTGAATCAAATCGAAACAAGACAAACAAATTGAAACACACGGAATAAATATAATTGTCACACATCATATAACTTCCACTTGCAAACATTTAAAAAATTTCCCCTATAAATAGACAACCTAATTGGGATCATTTTAACCGGAGTCCCTTCAGAGGACTAATACAACTAAGTTTTTTTTTATGCTAGTTAATCGTCAACTTACTATAGTTCTCATATAATATTTTCATTGAAAAATCCCTTCAAAGGGTTAATATAACCAAGTTTTTTTTTTTTTTTTTTAAATAATGGCTAGTCATCAGTTTACACTACAATTTTCACATCAATCCATGTTCATAAGCCATTGTCTGTTACTAACACACACGCACACATAAACATACACGCGCTAGACAAAATTTTGTAGCTAAACAACAAAAATTCTATGTTAATTCAATTTAGCTACAAATTAGCGACGGATAACAAGAAAATTCGATTAGCTAGGAGAAATTAAATCCCATGTTAATCCAATTACCTACGGATTAGTGATGGATTATGAGAAAAATCAATTGCTTAAGAGCTTTACAACACGGATTATGTAGAAACTATCAATAAATTCCATAGCTATTAAATGTTTTCTTATAGTGAAAGTATCTAATATTTTAGTCATGATTATTTTTTGATTGATTTATTATTATTGATATTATATAGGGGGTATGATTATTCATCTGGTACTTGGCAATTTGAGGGAAATTTCTACGTCCCAAGTGGTTCATCTGGTATGTCAATAGTGCAAGTATTTGGAGGATCACCATTAGCCACAACTTTAATGTTAAGAGTTTATGATGGAAACCTCTATTACTATAAAAAAAAAGTTATTGAATAAAATATTTATAATAAATGGTATAGAGTAAATGTGATTCATGATGTTGGTGCAAGTAAATTAAAAGTTTATACTATTGGAATTCTCAAGCATGAAGCATCAGGAAGAGGTGGAGACCAACACTATTTAAATTTGGAGTTTATACACATGATAATGAGTCTAATTATATAAAGTCTCATTGGAGTTCGATTAAACTTTACAAAAAATAAGCATCGATTACCTTGGTGTTTTAACATGATCATGTTAGGACTAAAATAAGCAGGTGTAGAAGCTAGCAAAGCAAACCTCGAAAGACCATGAGTAAGAAGACAAACGAGAAACACACCAAAAGACATAAAGATTTAACGTGGTTCGGTCAATCGACCTACGTCCACAAAGGAGATGAGAAATCCACTATAATTATGAGAGTACAAAATATAGAGAGGCAATTCACTTGGAATGCAAGGAGGTATACAAAATTCTCCCCCATAACCGCAACTCTCAAAACCCTAGGACTACATTGTGAATGCTAATTAAATTAGAAGGAACAAACCTATATTTATGGAGTCCTAAAACCTTTTCTATAAGAAAAAGACTAGTAAAATATTAAAACTTTTTCCTGAAAGGAAAACTTATTTACGGTAAGAAATCAGGGCAAATAAAACCCAACAAATCTCCCCCTTGGCCTGAATTTCTGACAAAATAAATTTGTCCACCTTCTTTACATAATCTTTAAACAGATTGCATCTCTTATCCATAATCTCCTCCATCAAATCTATGTCTCGACACAGAGAACTTCTCTGAAACAATTTCTTCGACAAAGATCTTCATTACTGTCAAAAAGGTTGCGGCTAGAACTGCACCTGCCAAGATGAATACCCATCCCTAACCTGGCTCCATCATTGAACCATGAGTATGATACCACTTGTTAGGATCGAAATAAGCAGGTGTAATGTGGAAGCTAGCAAAGCAAACCTCGAAAGACTATGAGTAAGAAAACAAACGAGAAACACACCAAAAGACACAAAGATTTAACGTGGTTCGGTCAATCGACCGATGTCCACAAAGGAGATGAGAAATTCACTATAATTATGAGAGTACAAAATATAGAGAGAAACAACCTCAAACAATTCACTCGGAATACAAGGAGGTACACAAAATTCTCCCACATAACCGCAACTCTCAAAACCCTAGGACTACATTGTGAATGCTTATTAAGTTAGAAGGAACAAGCCTATATTTATAGAATCCTAAAACCTTTTCTACAAGAAAAGGACTAGTAAAATGTTAAAACCTTTTCCTAAAAGGAAAACTTATTTATGGTAAGAAATCAGGGAAAATAAAACCCAACAGATCAAGCAGACTAGCTCTATATTGTAATGACCTGTTCCCGTAGTTATAGAAATGCCAAAGGGAAAAAATTTGGGACCGAAAAACTTTTTCGTAGTAGTTGGATTTTCCCAACCTAGTCCAAATTTGGACGAAATCAGAGTCTTTAAGGTGTAGGAAAATCTGTGACAATCAGGTGAATTAATTTTTATTTTGGTTACATGAGTAGTTAGATAACTCGTTAAGGAATCTGTACGACTTTACAGAATTGAATTTGAGCGAGTAGAACTCCCGAAATCGATCTTAGCGTGAAGGGTATTTTTTTGAACATCGTTGGTTAGAGGTGTGTTGTGAAATGGGGGTCTTGGATTTATTAAAATAGCTCACTGGTTCCTTGCAAGCCGCTGGGGTGAGATTTCTGCCGTCAGGGCAGGGCCGCCATAGTGGGACAGACGCGACTTAAGTCGAAAATAAACCCCAAAATGTCTTTATTCTGCACTTTTTGGTTTTAAGAGCTAAGGAACGAACCCGAGGTGATTCTTGACAGTTTTTCACTATTCTTGAGTCTAAAGGTAAGATTTTAACTCTCCAAATCCATTTTTCAATCCGTAGAATGTAATCTAATGGGTAATTATCAATGGGGCAGGGTTTTGATCTAGAAATTATGGTGGAAAAAGCCCTAAACTGGGTGGGAGGATCAAGGGTTTGGTCTAGCATTATTGGGTTTGTTATAATCCAGATAATTAGACCTTTGATTGTTGATCCTTGCATATAAATTGTTGTTTGTAGACCTTGAACAAGCGGAAAGAATTCGGAAAGGGAAGATTCAAGTGCCTTAGGATATTTAAGCTTAGATTCGAGGTAGGTGATAATTGTGATTTCATGTTGTTGTGAAATATGTTTGTAATTGCTCATTATAATGCATGTATGTATGCGAATGTTGCATTATTGATCACCCTAATCATAAATGAGGATAATTGAATAATTTTATGCCATGAATCACCTCTTGTTGTATGATTGTGAGAATATACATGGTGATTGTGATTGTGGTTTGTTGATTGGATTGGTTGCCATGTTTCGGCATAAACATGGGATCGGCTGCCACGTTTCAACACACTAACTTATATCGGGTACCACGAATCGGCATGCTAACAGTTTGGGTTTGGGTTCCATGAGAGGACCATTCAATTGGGTTCCGTGAGAGGACCATTGAATTGTGTGTGTATCTACTTGTGATGATTACGTTCATATCTAATGATGATTGATATTGGAAGGCTGTATGTTGCTCTAAATTGATAACTAATGTGTATTATTGAGAATGTGGGATGCTACATTGATCCTGAAAAGAGGACTAATATTGTATATGTTCGGTATATACCTGTTTTATAATGTTGTGGTTACTTGCATGTGCTTCACTTATTGGGATAGCCGTGTGATCCTACCAGTACACTATGGTTGTGTACTGATACAACACTTGCTCTTTCTTTGATGAATACAGGGCATCTTCAGGTGGCTATTAATAGACCTTATCTAGGTGATTATTGAGCATGACCGGATTCAAGGGTGAGCCAATTCTTTTAGGCTGCCATGGTTCTTTCTTGTTTAAGTCCACTCTTTTCGGACTCACACTATTTATTTAAGGCGTTGTTTAGTTTCGGGTTTGTACCCTTTGTTCTTAGACTTGTCGTTAGTAGAGTTTTGGTACATTGACTTTCAGGTTCTAGGGGTTGTTCTTCCGCATTAGTTTGGTTAGTTTATTTAAACCTTTGTAGTTTATTGGTACTCCATATTATTTATATAGTTATTTAAACCTGCTTTCATAGCTTTAAATGTGTAGTACTTTGGTTAAGTTGATTAGTTGGGCTGTAGTTTTGGTTCTCTCACCGAAGGGTTAGTGTGGGTGCCACTCACGACGATCTGGATCGTGACATATATGAATCATGAAACATATATAATCTTGTTTGTGTAATTTCATTTCATTAAGAAATATGATGTATTAAGACAAATATCATCCTCTAAGATTTATATGATCATGTGGTTAAGTTGAATAAGTTATAAAGATAAATGAAACAAGCTTCAATTAATCTTGCCTACATAGAAGCCCCAATTTTTCATCCAATCAATATTATATCTACCCTATATATTGGCGGTTGATTGTTGACCATTGATCATTCTAACATACAGGCTCATATGAAAATGACCAAATATAATAAATCACTTGAGAAATAAGAATAATTTATTGAAATATCAATCTCATCTTTATTAGGTACTATTTAACTTTTAAGAAAAATAAATTGATTTTTAGCAATCATTTAAATTACCTATTTCTTAATGAGGCCTTCAGCTATTTGTGACATTATCACAAGATCGAATTGTTTCCTACTTCTATCTAACATTTCAGGTGTCGTCTTGCTACCAAGTGCATTCTGACAATCACTCACAAATCTAGGACACTTTGAAAGGTCATTTTCCAAGGCAATATAATTCTTGTTAGCTAATGATTGAGCAGCATCTTGGAGAATGGTTATCATCAATCCATAACCTACGTCACAAATAGCATACAAGTCTTGGGTCTCTTTGTCTTTTACTTTGCTTTAGCTGCCACTATGAAAGCATGGTTGTTGTTTGCATTTTGTAATGATTGTGCAATAGCAGCTCGTGTTACTTCTTCAGGAACATATGGATGGGCTAAAATTTGTCTGAAAGTGGTTAAGCAAAACGGAGGATCTTGTACTTGTCTACATATACCTGCTATCAATGCCTCGTCTGCACTGATGTCACATAAAGAGGTTTGAAAGTTGAAAATGTTTGCAACAAGTACTAAAGGAAGAAAGTATGAAGTAAAAAGAGAGGCCATTTTAATTTCTTCAATAATTGTTACTCTGATTTTTGAAGTAAATATATACCTTTATATAGGGATGCCATTGAAGCAAAATAGGAATAAACATAAATTTTCTTACCTTATTATCTACTTCAAGTATCTTTGACATATATAGAAATAATGTTAAGTTATTTCCTTCTTCAGTTTCCAATTATATTTATAAACTTTGGTATATTTCCTGTTAACTAATTAAGTTATTTCCTCATATGTACATTCCCACATCACCCATTCACCTTATGTGTAGTCAACAATGAAGCAAATTTAGTAAAAGCATAATAATTACTGACAAAAGTATTTTGAGTTTTTTTTCTTAAAAAAAATACTTTTATCTTAGGCATATTCCATTTTAATGTATTTTACTCGGGTTATATCACTTAATAGTTGTATAAAATAATAATAGTCAAACTTAAGTTTTAACATGAAGTTTGACCAAATATATAATTCATTGGTATCATATATGACCTATAAATCTAGTCAAAGGGACACATGGAATTTGGGCTATGATCTTGAGAATAAAATTTCTTTTTGTAACAACATGTTCCCGTCGTTATAGAAAAGCTAATGGGGGAAATTTGGGGCCGAAAAACTTTTTCTTAGTATTTGGATTTTCCCAACCTTGTCCAGATTTGAACGAAATCGGAGTCATTGAGGTGTAGGGAAATCTGGCAACAATTAGGCGGATTATTTATGATTTTGATTAAATGAGTAGTTAGATAACTCGTAAAGGAATCCATACAACTTTATGAAATTGAATTCGGGCGAGTAGAACTCTCGAAATTGATATTAGCGTAAAGGGTATTTACTGAGCGTCGTGGGTTACTGAGGCATGCATATATGTTTATCTATCCTAGCTAATGTAATTCATGAACTAAAAGAACTACACAACTAGGGTTCTGAGTTTTTGCATGAATCTGGGCAAAAACAATACTACTACATGATAATCTGATTAAGAATATTAAAATAACTAATTCATAATAATCTGCTGAAATTCTAGAAACCTTAGGTCTAGACAATATGGTGTGAATCAAGAATCTGACTGAAGTGTAGAAGGTAACAGAGATTATGGGTGTCACTCCAGTGGAGAGTGCAGATTTAGCCGCCTATTAGTTGAAGGGAGTGTCCTACACTTGGTATCAGTAGTGGGAGGATTACAAGTCTTCTATTTAGATGTTTATGCGTTATTAGATCCAGGGGCTACACTTTCTTTTGTAACTCTCTATATAGTAGTTAACTTCGGTGTTAGTCCAGAAACTCTCTCAGCACCTTTCTCAGTCCCTACTCCAATTGGTGACCCAATTATAACTAGACGGATATACAGAAATTGCCATGTCACAATCTTTCAGAAAGTCACCTCAGCAGACCTTGTAGAGTTAGAAATGGTAGATTTCGATATCATTCTAGGCATGGATTGGTTACATTTCTGTTATGACTCAGTCAATTGTAGAACTAGGATCGTTTGGTTTCAGTTTCCAAACGAGCCAGTCTTATAGTGGAAAGGTAGTAGCTCAGTGCCTATAGGTCGATTTATCTCTTACCTTACATATATTTTAACTCAATCGATTAGGTATTCATGCGACACATGAATACCTAATCGATTAAGTCAGTTCACAAAAAAATTTTATCGACCTAATTGGGAGCATTTTATCCTGAGTCCCTTCAGAGGACTAATACAACTAAGTTTTTTTAATGCAGCTAGTTAATCGTCAACTTACTATAGTTCTCATATAATTTATTCATTGAAAAATCCCTTCAAAGGGTTAATATAACTAAGTTTTTTAATAATGGCTAGTCATCAGTTTACTACAACTCTCACATCAATCCATGTTCATAAGCCATTGTCCGTTACTAACACACGCACACATAAACACACACACACACGCTAACACTACAAGAAAACAAGAAATTAGCAATAGACATAATTTTATAGCTAAACAACAAAAATTTTATGTTAATTAAATATAGCTACGAATTAACGACGGATAAAAAGAAAATTCGATTAGCTAGGAGAAATTAAATCCCATGTTAATCCAATTTACATACGGATAAGTGATGGATTTCGAGAAAAACCAATTAGTTAGGAGCTTTATAACATAGATTAGGTAAAAATTATCGATAAATTCCATAGCTATTACATGTTTTCTTATAGTGAAAGTATCTAATATTTTAGTCATGATTATTTTTTGATTGATTTATTATTAATGATATTATGTAGGGGTATGATTATTCATCTGGTATTTGGCAATTTGAGGGTGTCCCAAGTGGTTCATCTGGTAAGTCAATAATGCAAGTATTTGGAGGATCACCATCAGCCACAACTTTAATGTTAAGAGTTTAAGATGGAAACCTCTTTTTTTTTTTAATTCTCATAAATGATAATTATCGGGTGTATGAGTTTTCTACCTGAACATAATTATAATCAAATATTTATCGAAAGACACCTCAATTATCAATTGTTCACTTTTTGTACTTAACAACATTGTTAGGTAGGAAAAATGAGCAACTAATATGTGAGGTGTGTTACTATAAATATTTGATAATAGTTCAAGTAGAAAACTCATACACTTGAAATTGAAAGTATCTAATATTTTAGTCATGATTATTTTTTGATTGATTTATTATTATTGATATTATATAGGGGGTATGATTATTCATCTGGTATTTGGCAATTTGAGGGAAATTTCTATGTCCCAAGTGGTTCATCTGGTATGTCAATAGTGCAAGTATTTGGAGGATCACCATTAGCCACAACTTTAATGTTAAGAGTTTATGATGGAAACCTCTATTACTATAAAAAAGAAGAAGTTATTGAATCAAATATTTATAATAAATGGTATAGAGTAAATGTGATTCATGATGTTGGTGCAAGTAAATTAAAAGTTTATACTAATGGAATTCTCAAGCATGAAGCATCAGGAAGAGGTGGAGACCAACATTATTTAAATTTGGAGTTTATACACATGATAATGAGTCTAATTATATAAAGTCTCATTGGAGTTCGATTAAACTTTACAAAAAATAAGCACCGATTACCTTGGTGTTTTAACATGATCATGTTAGGACTGACATAAGCAGGTGTAGAAGCTAGCAAAGCAAACCTCGAAAGACCATGAGTAAGAAGACAAACGAGAAACACACCAAAAGACACAAAGATTTAACGTGGTTCGGTCAATTGACCTACCTCCACAAAGGAGATGAGAAATCCACTATAATTATGAGAGTACAAAATATAGAGAGGCAATTCACTCGGAATACAATGAGGTATACAAAATTCTCCCCCATAACCGCAACTCTCAAAACCCTAGGACTACATTGTGAATGCTAATTAAATTAGAAGGAACAAACCTATATTTATGGAGTCCTAAAACCTTTTCTATAAGAAAAAGACTAGTAAAATATTAAAACTTTTTCCTGAAAGGAAAACTTATTTACGGTAAGAAATCAGGGCAAATAAAACCCAACAAATCTCCCCCTTGGCCTGAATTTCTGACAAAATAAATTTGTCCACCTTCTTTACATAATCTTTAAGCAGATTGCATCTCTTATCCATAATCTCCTCCATCAAATCTATGTCTCGACACAAAGAACCTCTCTGAAATAATTTCTTCGACAAAGATCTT
Organism: Solanum pinnatisectum; assembly: GCA_035578085.1. Lineage (NCBI taxonomy): Eukaryota > Viridiplantae > Streptophyta > Magnoliopsida > Solanales > Solanaceae > Solanum > Solanum pinnatisectum. The sequence goes on along the minus strand of CM069086.1, from coordinate 6,585,040 downwards.
CATTACTGTAAAAAAGGTTGTGGCTAGAACTACACCTGCCAAGATGAATACCCATCCCTAACCTGGCTCCATCATTGAACCATGACTATGATACCACTTGTTAGGATCGAAATAAGCAGGTGTAATGTGGAAGCTAGCAAAGCAAACCTCGAAAGACTATGAGTAAGAAAACAAACGAGAAACACACCAAAAGACACAAAGAATTAACGTGGTTCGGTCAATCGACCGATGTCCACAAAGGAGATGAGAAATCCACTATAATTATGAGAGTACAAAATATAGAGAGAAACAACCTCAAACAATTCACTCGGAATACAAGGAGGTACACAAAATTCTCCCACATAACCGCAACTCTCAAAACCCTAGGACTACATTGTGAATGCTAATTAAGTTAGAAGGAACAAGCCTATATTTATAGAATCCTAAAACCTTTTCTACAAGAAAAGGACTAGTAAAATGTTAAAACCTTTTCCTAAAAGGAAAACTTATTTATGGTAAGAAATCAGGGAAAATAAAACCCAACAGATCAAGCAGACTAGCTCTATATTGTAATGACCTGTTCCCGTAGTTATAGAAATGCCAAAGGGAAAAAATTTGGGACCGAAAAACTTTTTCGTAGTAGTTGGATTTTCCCAACCTAGTGCAGATTTGGACGAAATTAGAGTCTTTAAGGTGTAGGGAAATCTGGTAACAATCAGGTGAGTTAATGTTGATTTTGATTACATGAGTAGTTAGATAACTCGTTAAGGAATCTGTACGACTTTACAGAATTGAATTTGGGCGAGTAGAACTCCCAGAATCGATCTTAGCGTGAAGGGTATTTTTTGAACATCGTTGGTTAGAGGTGTGTTGTGAAATAGGGGTCTTGGATTTATTAAAATAGTTCACTGGTTCCTTGCAAGTTGCTGGGGGGAGATTTCTTCCGTCAGGGCGGGGCCGCTGTGGCGGGTTGGGGCCGCCATAGTGGGACATACGCGACTTAAGTCGAAAATAAACCCCAAAACGTCTTTATTCTGCACTTTTTGGTTTTAAGAGCTAAGGAATGAACCCGAGGCAATTCTTGACAATTTTTCATCATTCTTGAGTTTAAAGGTAAGATTTTAACTCTCCGAATCCATTTTTCAATGCGTAAAACGTAATCTAATGGGTAATTATCGATGGGGGAGGGTTTTGATCTGTAAATTATGGTGGAAAAAGCCCTAAACTGGGTGGGAGGATCAAGGGTTTGGTCTAGCATTATTGGGTTTGTTATAATTTGGATAATTAGACCTTTGATTGTTGATCCTTGCATATAAATTGTTGTTTGTAGACCTAGAACAAGCGGAAAGAATTGGGAAAGGGAAGATTTAACTGCCTTAGGAGATTTAAGCTTGGATTCGAGGTAGGTGATAGTTGTGATTTCATGTTGGCGTGATATATGTTTGTAATTGCTCATTATAATGCATGTATGTATGCGAATGTTGCATTATTGATCACCCTAATCATAAATGAGGATAATTGAATAATTGTATGCCATGAATCACCTCTTGTTGTATGATTGTGAGAATATAGTTGGTGATTATGATTGTGGTTTGTTGATTGGATCGGTTGCCACGTTCCGGTATAAACATTAGATCGGTTGCCACGTTCCGACAAAAGCATGGGATCGGCTGCCACGTTTCAGCACAATAACTTGTATTGGGTACCATGAACCGGTATGCTAACAGTTTGGGTTTGGGTTCCATGAAAGGACCATTGAATTGGGTTCCGTAAGAGGACCATTGAATTGTGTGTGTATCTACTTGTGATGATTACGTTCATATCTAATGATGATTGATTTTGGAAGACTGTATGTTGCTCTAAATTTATAATCAATGTGTATTATTGAGAATGTGGGATGCTACATTGATCCTGAAAAGAGGACTAATATTGTATATGTTCGGTATGTGCTTGTTTTATAATGTTATGGTTACTTGCATGTGTTTCGCTTATTGGGATAGCCGTGTGATCCTACCAGTACACTATGGTTGTGTACTGATACTGCACTTGCTCTTTCTTTGATGAATACAGGGCATCTTCAGGTGGCTATTGATAGACCTTGTCTAGGTGATTATTGAGCATGACCGGATTCAAGGGTGAGCCAGTTCTTTCAGGCTGCCATGGATCTTTCTTGTTTAAGTCCACTCTTTTTGACTCACACTATTTATTTAAGGCATTGTTTAGTTTCGGGTTTGTACCCTTTGTTCTTAGACTTGTCATTAGTAGAGTTTTGGTACATTGACTTTCAGGTTCTAGGGGTTGTTCTTCCGCATTAGTTTGGTTAGTTTATTTAAACCTTTGTAGTTTATTGGTACTCCATATTATTTATATAGTTATTTAAACCTGCTTTCATAGCTTTAAATGTGTAGTACTTTGGTTAAGTTGATTAGTTGGGCTGTAGTTTTGGTTCTCCCACCGAAGGGTTAGTGTGGGTGCCACTCACGACGATCTGGATCGTGACATATATGAATCATGAAACATATATAATCTTGTTTATGTAATTTCATTTCATTAAGAAATATGATGTATTAAGACAAATATCATCCTCTAAGATTTATATGATCATGTGGTTAAGTTGAATAAGTTATAAAGATAAATGAAACAAGCTTTAATTAATCTTGCCTACATAGAAGCCCCAATTTTTCATACAATCAATATTATATCTACCCTATATATTGGCGGTTGATTGTTGACCATTGATCATTCTAACATACAGGCTCATATGAAAATGACCAAATATAATAAATCACTTGAGAAATAAGAATAATTTATTGAAATATCAATCTCATCTTTATTAGGTACTATTTAACTTTTAAGAAAAATAAATTGATTTTTAGCAATCATTTAAATTACCTATTTCTTAATGAGGCCTTCAGCTATTTGTGACATTATCACAAGATCGAATTGTTTCCTACTTCTATCTAACATTTCAGGTGTCGTCTTGCTACCAAGTGCATTCTGACAATCACTCACAAATCTAGGACACTTTGAAAGGTCATTTTCCAAGGCAATATAATTCTTGTTAGCTAATGATTGAGCAGCATCTTGGAGAATGGTTATCATCAATCCATAACCTACGTCACAAATAGCATACAAGTCTTGGGTCTCTTTGTCTTTTGCGGCTGCTTTAGCTGCCACTATGAAAGCATGGTTGTTGTTTGCATTTTGTAATGATTGTGCAATAGCAGCTCGTGTTACTTCTTCAGGAACATATGGATGGGCTAAAATTTGTCTGAAAGTGGTTAAGCAAAACGGAGGATCTTGTACTTGTCTACATATACCTGCTATCAATGCCTCGCCTCAGACCGATGTCACATAAAGAGGTTTGAAAGTTGAAAATGTTTGCAACAAGTACTAAAGGAAGAAAGTATGAAGTAAAAAGAGAGGCCATTTTAATTTCTTCAATAATTGTTACTCTGATTTTTGAAGTGAATATATACCTTTATATAGGGATGCCATTGAAGCAAAATAGGAATAAACATAAATTTTCTTACCTTATTATCTACTTCAAGTATCTTTGACATATATAGAAATAATGTTAAGTTATTTCCTTCTTCAGTTTCCAATTATATTTATAAACTTTGGTATATTTCTTGTTAACTAATTAAGTTATTTCCTCATATGTACATTCCCACATCACCCATTCACCTTATGTGTAGTCAACAATGAAGCAAATTTAGTAAAAGCATAATAATTACTGACAAAAGTATTTTGAGTTTTTTTTCTTAAAAAAAATACTTTTATCTTAGGCATATTCCATTTTAATGTATTTTACTCGGGTTATATCACTTAATAGTTGTATAAAATAATAATAGTCAAACTTAAGTTTTAACATGAAGTTTGACCAAATATATAATTTATTGGTATCATATATGACCTATAATTCTAGTCAAAGGGACACATGGAATTTGGGCTATGATCTTGAGAATAAAATTTCTTTTTGTAACAACACGTTCCCGTCGTTATAGAAAAGCTAATGGGGGAAATTTGGGGTCGGAAAACTTTTTCGTAGTATTTGGATTTTCCCAACCTTGTCCAGATTTGAACGAAATCGGAGTCATTGAGGTGTAGGGAAATCTGCAACAATCAGGCGGATTATTTATGATTTTGATTAAATGAGTAGTTAAATAACTCGTAAAGGAATCCATACAACTTTATGAAATTGAATTCGGGCGAGTAGAACTCTCGAAATTGATATTAGCGTAAAGGGTATTTACTGAGCGTCGTGGGTTACTGAGGCATGTATATATGTTTATCTATCCTAGCTAATGTAATTCATGAACTAAAAGAACTACACAACTAGGGTTTTGAGTTTATGCATGAATCTGGGCAAAAACAATACTACTACATGATAATCTGATTAAGAATATTAAAATAACTAATTCATAATAATCTGCTAAAATTCTAGAAACCTTAGGTCTAGACAATATGGTGGGAATCAAGAATCTAACTGAATTCTAGAGACCTAACAGGTGAAAGGAACCTACTAGTGAAATTCCACATACTTGGTAATGAAATTCACAAAGAAATCTTTCGATTTCGGGGTTGGATTTGAAGAAACCTTGTCGTATTTTCTTGGAGGGATGCTCGACTTCTCTCTCTAATTTGCTTTAAGTTTCGCTTGTTTTTGGTGAATGATTGATTTGGGTAAGTTCTAATTAATTTACTAGGCTAAAACTGACCAAAACCATATAGTTTAGGGGTCCAATGCATAGGGAAAAGACCAAACGACCCTTGACTTAAAATTTGCTGAAGCCATCGATGAACCGTCGATCGACTGACGGCCCGTCCTGTCAGTCCGTTGATCGGCTTTAGAGGATGGGTTCTGGGGTGGGGGGTCTAAACCACGGCTTGGACCACGGACTGTGGTCTTACCTACAGTCTATAGGTCCTGGCGTAGGTCTGGACTTAAAAATAATTTTCTGGGCTTTTCTGGTGATGACTGTAGGTGGCCATCCACAAACTCCAACTACAGTCCGTGGGTGGTGCCCGTCGGTGGCACCTGTAACTTCTTATTTTCACAATCTAGAATGCTTAGGATACAGGGTGTTACACCGCCTTACACTTACACTACTGCAATAAGAATCCTATACTTCGCTCGGATGAACCCTCAGGAGTTTCATGGGTCTAAGTCATAAGAGGATCCACAGGAGTTACTCGACGACATCTAGAAGGTAACAGAGATTATGGGTGTCACTCCAATCGTGAGTGAAAATTTAGCCGCCTATTAGTTGAAGGGAGTGTCCTACACTTGGTATCAGTAGTGGGAGGATTACAAGTCTTCTATTTAGATGTTTATGTGTTATTAGTTCCAGGGGCTACGCTTTCTTTTGTAACTCTCTATATAGTAGTTAACTTCGGTGTCAGTTCAGAAACTCTCTCAGCACCATTCTCAGTCCCTACTCCAATTGGTGACCCAATTATAGCTAGATGGATATACAAAAATTGCCATGTCACAATCTTTCAGAAAGTCACCTCAGTATACCTTGTAGAGTTAGAAATGGTAGATTTCGATATCATTCTAGGCATGGATTGGTTACATTCCTGTTATGACTCAGTCAATTGTAGAACTAGGATCGTTCGGTTTCAGTTTCCAAACGAGCCAGTCTTATAGTGGAAAGGTAGTAGCTCAGTGCCTATAGGTCGATTTATCTCTTACTTTACATATATTTTAACTCAATTGACTAGGTATTCATGAGACACATGAATACCTAGTCGATTAAGTCAGTTCACAAAAAAATTTTATCGACCTAATTGGGAGCATTTTATCCTGAGTCCCTTCAGAGGACTAATACAACTAAGTTTTTTTAATGCAGCTAATTAATCGTCAACTTACTATAATTCTCATATAATTTATTCATTGAAAATTCCCTTTAAAGGGTTAATATAACTAAGTTTTTTAATAATGGCTAGTCATCAGTTTACTACAACTCTCACATCAATCCATGTTCATAAGCCATTGTCCGTTACTAACACATGCACACATAAACACACACACACACTAACACTACAAGAAAACAAGAAATTAGCAATAGACAGAATTTTATAGCTAAACAACAAAAAATTTATGTTAATTAAATATAGCTATGAATTAACGACGGATAAAAAGAAAATTCGATTAGCTAGGAGAAATTAAATCCCATGTTAATCCAATTTACATACGGATTAGGATGGATTTCGAGAAAAACCAATTAGTTAGGAGCTTTATAACATAGATTAGGTAAAAATTATCGATAAATTCCATAGCTATTACATGTTTTCTTATAGTGAAAGTATCTAATATTTTAGTCATGATTATTTTTTGATTGATTTATTATTAATGATATTATGTAGGGGTATGATTATTCATCTGGTATTTGGCAATTTGAGGGAAATTTCTATGTCCCAAGTGGTTCATCTGGTATGTCAATAATGCAAGTATTTGGAGGATCACCATCAGCCACAACTTTAATGTTAAGAGTTTAAGATGGAAACCTCTATTTTTTTAAATTCTCATAAATGATAATTATCGGGTGTATGAGTTTTCTACCTGAACATAATTATAATCAAATATTTATCGAAAGACACCTCAATTATCAATTGTTCACTTTTTGTACTTAACAACATTGTTAGGTAGGAAAAATGAGCAACTAATATGTGAGGTGTGTTACTATAAATATTTGATAATAGTTCAAGTAGAAAACTCATACACTAGATAGTTCAGATATAAAACTCAAAAATTCAAAATACTTTAAATGTGTTTTTGACCCTGCACTCTTTTTTTTTTTTACATACAATTCATTGTAATATCATCTTTGAATGATCGGTAGAACTTCAATTTTAGATGTTGTGTTAGAGTTTGAAAATATGAACGATATTCTTTTATATAAATGGCTGGCGAATGTAATTAATTTGATCGACCAAACAAATATGTAACTTGCTTTTATTATATTAATTTTTTAAAACAATATTTTTTATATGAGGCATGTTTAAATAAAGCAATATGAAATTTAAGTGGAGTAATTTGAATGGCTTCAAACAATATGTATTTATCAATATTATTCATTCAAAAATATCTTATTTTCAATTTGACAAAAACCGCCATTTCTATAGTTATTTCTTATAACTCATGGAATTAGTGTTATTTTGGTAATCATAGTACAATAGTAATAAACTATCTTGTGAAATTTTATAAGTGCAGTTTCAAAAAGATAGAATATACATATATACATTGGTCTTATCCCTACTCCGGGAGTTAAAAATGATATTTTCAATAGATCCTCAATTTAATTTCAATAAACACAGTAGTACCATCAATACATTTTTTTTTCGAGCAACAATATAATTCTTCAAATTTCTCAAAAAATATGTACAATGAAGTTTTAGGGATGGAATATGACTATCCACAAAAAAAAATGACTATCCACCCTGCTACAATTGACTAACACTCTGTCGTGTTTATCAACTAAGATAATGCACTGTCTGGAGAGCATAACTCTAGGAGCTAAATGTCAAATTTCAGTGATTTTTTTGATACAATATAAAATTTAATAACTTTATGAGATAAATATTTTAAGTTGTAACGACATGTTAGGTCATTTCAGCACTAATCCTATTTCTTCAAAAAAAAAAAAAAAACCTTTTCCTAAATTTTAAATAGAAATTTTGAACTATTCGTTTAACTATGGTCTTGTAATTGACAGATATTTTAAATAATTAATTAGTTGATAATAATGGGTCATGTCTAAAATTATTTAATATCCTATACCACTTGACCAATATATATTAAAATAAGTTAGTGAGACTTGTCACTTTTAATACATAATTAGTTTAGAAAAAAAGGCAGAAACTTATTTTCATGCCCTGAGACAAGCCTCTAGCCCCTTAATCTGGCATATCACAAGCATACTGAAATAATTCAATGTAAGCGGAACAATAACTGAAAAATGAGTAAAACTAGAAGAGTTCAACTGAGAATATAATTGAGTTGAGATGTGGAACAACCCAAAAACAACTGAATATGACTCTATGTCTGAAGCCTCTAATAGTGATGAGTTGTTAGGATAAGTCCCCAGCTAACTCTAAAATGCTGAAATGTAAAGAACGAACTAAGTCAAAAGCAAATAGAAACATCCTTGGATGATGAGCACTTACCACTGAAGCTGCCGAGTACGGATTGGAAGTCGAGTTAAGCGCAGTCTAGATGCTAAACGTCTGAACCTACATCATACAACGATTTAGCACAAAAGTATGCGTCAGTAATTTGAATGTACTAAGCATGCATGATACATGTTAAGCTGAACAATATAAATTGAACAAGGAAATAGATATAGTGAAGCATAAATGAAAGCTCAGCTAGATACAATGACCAAGGACTAATCATGAAGATATAACATGCTGAATTGAGCACTAAAATAAATACTGAATACATGGTCAATCCAACATGAATCTGACTGTGGGAGATACTCTTAACTGACATAAACCACGTGAGCTAAACGTGGAGTCCGATGTATACACTTCATCGAGAGGAAAAAATATACCTTGCTGGGGTATAAAGGCATGACTGTGGCGTGATCACTAAATCTAATACCCAACAGAAGGGACTTATACCTACGAGGGCACGTAATTCTAGGACTTGAGGTATGCTGAACCCTTGTCCAACTCAGTGCTAAGTTTAATCCCAACTGAATATAAAACTAAGAATACAACTGTACTACTGAATTGCTTAAAATACTGATAATTATCTTAAAATGCATCATACATATACTAAAAGGTATGCCGTTCGAATTCTGAAGCATGATTTTCTGACTAATCTGCCTAGTAAGTATAATTAATGAAGTGCGGATAACTAACACAAGCTAGGGTTTCTGAGTTTTGTACATGAGACTATACTAATTCTTTAAGAAACATTTAATTAACATCATAGAAACTATAGCAGCTAAATTCCAATGGATCCCTAACATTTTATGGAGAAGCTGAAGAATTGACTGAAATCCAGGGACCTAATGGGTGAAAGGAACCCACTAGTGAAATCCCACATACCTGGTAAAGAAAACTATGGAGAAATCCTTTAGATTGTGGGGCTGAACTTGAAGGAGAGCTATGCTTGTTCTTGAGAGAAAATTGTCGCTTCTTTCTTTTGTTTTCTTTCTAAGTTAGATGGTTTTAGGAGAATAAAGGTTTTAGGTAGTTTCTGACTAGATTACTAGGCTTAGACGAAGTAAAAGACATAGTTTAAGTATCAAACGACGTAGTTTAAGTACAAAACACATAGCAGAAAATACCAATATGATCCTCACTTAAAACTGGCGAGGTGACTGTCAAGACGGGCTTCACGAGCCATCTAAGGCGTCATGGCCCGTCTAGTGGGTCGTGATGTTGCCCTACCCAACAGGGTTTCACTAAAACGAGCATAACTTCTTACTCCGAGCTAAAAATTAGGCAAACCTTGTGGTGTTAGAAAGAGGACTCAAAGACCATTAATTTGGTAGGTTATGGGCCACCTATTTCATTTTGTGCTAAAAGATATGATCGTTTGTAGTTGACCCAAAATTCAAAACCTCATAACTCCCTTTCCTGGACGACTTCACGGTCCGTGTGAAGCTTCACGGACCGTCTAGGTGTCTGTGGTCCTTCATAATGACCTTTGGGGGCAACCTCATTGTCTGGGGGACTTGTATGGACCCCTAGACGGCCCGTCCAAGTCACCACAGGCTGTCTAAGGCACCGTCCAGGTGACTCCTGCCTAGGGGTAGTCCTGGATGGTCTCACGATTCCCTTAACGGATTGTTGACCCCTAAACGGCCCATCTGAGGTGCCGTAAAGGTTCTATGGTCCATTTTGAGTTCGTGGACTTGCCTTTTTTTTCCTTTCTAGACCTTTCTCGAAGTCCGATGTGGTACACTTACCTTCGCGGAGGACTGCTAGAAGAGAACACCACACATCAGGTAACTATGCATCCTCTAAAGTGAATTATGGGAGGGAAGTTTTACTAATTTTATGTTTATATCAAGAAGGTTAGATGAATTTTGGATAAATTTGAATCACTGGAAAGTATTGTATTATTTGAATACTATTAAAGTTATATTAACTGAAGGTATTGAGACTTATCCTTAGGCTTGAACTTTAGGCTAGACATATAGTAAGATGAGTGTCTATAGACTCATTTACTTATGAATTATACTTGATAGATTGAAAATGTTCTGAGACATTGAGGAAAGGAAAAGCATTGGGGAATCAACTTGCTTGACTTCGACTCTTCGATGGAGGTAGGCTATGGTTTATTCTATGTGATAGAGAGACTCTTAATAGTGATTGCTAGTCATTGAGTAATGCTGTGAAATTTACTATGTACTTAATTGTTGTAGTTCATATGATTAATGTGTTGTTGTGATTGGTATGTAATTTCAAGACCGCCAAATCCACAATCTTTAACTTGTTCTATTAAAGTGATGCCTTAAAGAAAGAAGGCCTGAGGAAATATTATTAAGGAAGTGGAAAGAGATGATAAAAAATGATGAATTAACTATATTGTTGGATCGGGTGTCACGAGCTGTCACAATATATTTGGATCGGGTGCCACGAGTCGGCACATATTATTGGATCGGGTGTCACATTCCAGTTAGGTAACAATAAAGGAAAACATATCAAAATAATTTACAATCTCAAAGAACCCATAACCAAAAGAGTGTGGTGTGGAGGCTTGAGTCCTCACGTGTGTTCTTGATATTGTTGACTAATTACGTACTTGCTTCAAAACTGTTCACTTGTTCATGTTGTTTGTTGCTTGCCACCTGCTAAGTGCTATAGTTGATTTCATGTTATTATTGTATGCATATTAGTCTCTATTTTGAGTCGACCAATGATATTTACTCAGTACATGTTACCCTTTACTGACCCCTACTTGTATTTTTCTTCGTTTTTCTTTTGAGCCGGTCGATGATATCTACTCAATATATGTTGCTCTGTACTGACCCTATTATAGTGAAGTTTGCCTGTCTATGAAATTTCTTTGGGAGGGAATCAAAATTTTCGTAGTAAACATCTCACGAACTAAAACTGAATACCTCATAATAAAAGTTTCATATTTAAAATAACACCATAATATGAAATTAATACTAATCATTATACAAAAACAAACAATGATTAGAGGAAGAAAATAATGCCTTTTGTGAGCAATAAATTGAATTTTTTTTGGTAAATAAACGACTTTCATTGATTACCGATTGCAATATTACAATGCTAAAATGGATTAGACCCCCGATTTTCACAACCTCTATAGACTAATGCAACGTCAACGTAGTAAGATAAATTGACTTTATCTTAATAGTGTATATCATTTTTTCTAAAACTAGCATAGGAAAGATACATTGTTTCTTGCTATATATGGATCTTGTAAATGAGTAAGCGTATATATGTGGCCTGATATACCTTTTAATTTCGAAATTAAGAGTTGAGTTACTTTCAGTTACAAAAGTGAGTTACGATTCAGATATACCTATTGAGATGACGGGTGTGATAAAATTAATTTTAAAATTCTATTTTATTTTTAAAACATACTTTAAAAATTTATTATTTTAATAGTCAAATTTATTATTTCACTGATTTTCTTGTAGAACTTATCATAGATGCCCCAACAAAACTTTGAAGCTACATGACTTCAAATCGTGAATTCACAGTTTTTAATCGAATACCAAGATATTCGAAATAGACAAATCAAATTCTGTTTAATATGATAAAAATAATAGAAAAAAATTGCGGAAAAAAATTGATTGGTTGTATGTATTTTCAGCCAAGTAGAATATCCTTTTGGTTTGCTAGGATCTGTGGTTTCAAAGGCTTATTATTAACTTACACCTTACTAATTAAATCATAAGAAGTACAAGAGAAAAATAAACTCTAACAGGTAGGCTGAAAAAATATCTCAAGCTCAAATGAAAATGATAAGCATAGACATAATATAATAGGTCATTTGAGAAATAAGAATGATTTATTGAAATATCAATCTTCTCTTTATTAGCTACTATTTAACTTTTAAGAAAGATAAATTGGTTTTTAACAATCATTTAAATTACCTATTTCTTAATGAGGCCTTCAGCTATTTGTGACATTATCACAAGATCGAATTGTTTCCTACTTCTATCTAACATTTCAGGTGTCGTCTTGCTACCAAGTGCATTCTGACAATCACTCACAAATCTGGGACACTTTGGAAGGTCATTTTCCAAGGCAACATAATTCTTGTTAGCTAATGATTGAGCAGCATCTTGGAGAATGGTTATCATCAATCCATAACCTACGTCACAAATAGCATACAAGTCTTGGGTCTCTTTGTCTTTTGCGGCTGCTTTAGCTGCCACTATGAAAGCATGGTTGTTGTTTGCATTTTGTAATGATTGTGCAATAGCAGCTCGTGTTACTTCTTCAGGAACATATGGATGGGCTAAAATTTGTCTGAAAGTGGTTAAGCAAAATGGAGGATCTTGTACTTGTCTACATATACCTGCTATTAATGCCTCGTCTGCACTGATGTCACATAAAGAGGTTTGAAAGTTGAAAATGTTTGCAACAAGTACTAAAGGAAGAAAGTATGAAGTAAAAAGAGAGGCCATTTTAATTTCTTCAATAATTGTTACTCTGATTTTTGAAGTGAATGCAAGTGAATATATACCTATATATAGGGATGCCATTGAAGCAAAATAGGAATAAACATAAATTTTCTTACCTTATTATCTACTTCAAGTATCTTTGACATATATAGAAATAATGTTAAGTTATTTCCTTTTTCAGTTTCCAATTATATTTATAAACTTTGGTATATTTCTTGTTAACTAATTAAGTTATTTCCTCATATGTACATTCCCACATCACCTATTCACCTTATGTGTAGTCAACAGTGAAGCAAATTTAGTAAAAGCATAATAATTACTGACAAAAGTATTTCGAGTTTTTTTTCTTAAAAAAGTACTTTTATCTTAGGCATATTCCATTTATTGTATTTTACTTGGGTTATATCACTTAATAGTTGTATGAAATAATAATAGTCAAACTTAAGTTTTAACATGAAATTTGACCAAATATATAATTCATTGGTATCATATATGACCTATAAATCTAGTCAAAGGGACACATGGAATTTGGGCTATGATCTTGAGAATAAAATTTCTTTTTGTAACAACATGTTCCCGTCGTTATAGAAAATCTAGTGGGGGAAATTTGGGGCCGAAAAACTTTTTCGTAGTATTTGGATTTTTCCAACCTTGTCCAGATTTGGACGAAATCGGAGTCATTGAGGTGTAGGAAAATCTGGTAACAATCAGGTGGATTATTTATGATTTTGATTACATGAGTAGTTAGATAACTCGTAAAGGAATCCACACAACTTTATGAAATTGAATTCGGGCGAGTAGAACTCTCGAAATTGATATTAGCGTAAAGGGTATTTAGTGAGCGTCGTGGGTTACTGAGGCATGTATATATGTTTATCTATCCTAGCTAATGTAATTCATGAACGCAATACTACTACATGATAATCTGATTAAGAATATTAAAATAACTAACTCATAATAATCTGCTGAAATTCTAGAAACCTTAGGTCTAGACAATATGGAGGGAATCAAGAATCTGACTAAATTCTAGAGACCTAACGGGTGAAAGGAACCCGCTAGTGAATTTCCACACACATGGTAACGAAATTCATGGAGAAATCTTTCGATTTCGAGGCTGGATTTGAAGAAACCTTGTCGTGTTTTCTTGGGGGCATGCTCGACTTCTCTCTCTAATTTGCTTTAAGTTTCACTTGTTTTTGGTGAATGATTGATTTGGGTAAGTTATAATTAATTTACTAGGCTAAAACTGACCAAAACAATATAGTTTAGGGGTCCAATGCATAAGGAAAAGACCAAACGACCCTTGACTTAAAATTTGCTTAAGCCACCGACGGACCGTCGATCGACTGACAGCCCGTCCTGTCAGTCCGTCGATTGGCTTCAGAGGATGGATTCTGGGGTGGGGGGTCTAAACCACGGCTTGGACCACGGACTGTGGTCTTACCTACGATCTGTAGGTCCTGGAGTAGGTCTGGACTTAAAATAATTTTCTGGGCTTTTCTGGTGATGGCTACAGGTGGCCATCTACAAACTCCAACTACGGTCCGTGGGTCACCCTACAGTCCGTGGGTGGTGCCCGTCGGTGGCACCTGTAACTTCTGATTTTCACAATCTAGCATGCCTAGGATACAGGGTGTTACACCGCCGTACACTTACACTACTGCAATAAGAATCGTATACTTCACTCGGATGAACCCTCAGGAATTTCATGGGTCTAAGTCATAAGAAGATCCACAAAAGTTTCTCAACAACATCTAGAAGGTAACAGAGATTATGGGTGTCACTCCAGTCGAGAGTGCAGATTTAGCCGCCTATTAGTTGAAGGGAGTGCCCTACACTTGGTATCAGTAGTGGGAGGATTACAAGTCTTCTACTTAGATGTTTATGCGTTATTAGATCCAGGGGCTACACCTTCTTTTGTAACTCTCTATATAGTAGTTAACTTTGGTGTCAGTTCAGAAACTCTCTCAGAACCCTTCTCAGTCTCTACTCCAATTGGTGACCCAATTATAGCTAGACGGATATACAGAAATTGCCATGTCACAGTCTTTCAGAAAGTCACCTCAGTAGACATTGTAGAGTTAGAAATAGTAGATTTCGATATTATTCTAGGCTTGGATTGGTTACATTCCTGTTATGACTCAGTCAATTATAGAACTAGGATCGTTCGGTTTCAGTTTCCAAACGAGCCAGTCTTAGAGTGGAAAGGTAGTAGCTCAGTGCCTATAGGTCGATTTATCTCTTACCTTACATATATTTTAACTCAATCAACTAGGTATTCATGCGACATGTGAATACCTAGTCGATTAAGTCAGTTCACAAAAATTTTTTATCGACCTAATTGGGAGCATTTTATCCTGAGTCCCTTCAAAGGACTAATACAACTAAGTTTTTTTAATGTAGCTAGTTAATCGTCAACTTACTATAATTCTCATATAATTTATTCATTGTAAAATCCCTTCAAAGGGTTAATATAACTAAGTTTTTTAATAATGGCTAGTCATCAGTTTAGTACAACTCTCACATCAATCCATATTCATAAGCCATTGTCGTTACTAACACACACACGCTAACACTACAAGAAAACAAGAAATTAGCAATAGACAAAATTTTGTAGCTAAGCAACAAAAATTTTATGTTAATTAAATATAGCTACGAATTAACGACGGATAAAAAGAAAATTCGATTAGCTAGGAGAAATTAAATCCCATGTTAATCCAATTTACATACGGATTAGTGATGGATTTCGAGAAAAACCAATTAGTTAGGAGCTTTATAACATAGATTAGGTAAAAATTATCGATAAATTCCATAGCTATTACATGTTTTCTTATAGTGAAAGTATCTAATATTTTAGTCATGATTATTTTTTGATTGATTTATTATTAATGATATTATGTAGGGGTATGATTATTCAAATTACTGACGTATACTTTTGTGCTAAATCGTTGTATGAAATAGGTTCAGCAGACTTTGTAGAGTTAGAAATGGTAGATTTCGATATCATTCTAGGCATGGATTGCACTACAAGAAGACTGTCCAATAGCGAAGGGAAAACTGGTGACTATAAGTAAAAATCTGGTCCCTAAAAGGACAATAGCGACCACCTGCACTTGTCCTTAAAGCCTTAGTCGCTAAGGACCTTTAGGGACGAGATTATAGTGACGATCGTTGATTCTTCTAGGGACTAGTATAATACTTGTCCCTAAAATACATTTAGGACCATATTTCTGGTATCTATTCGCACATATTGAAATTGAAATTATGGTCGTTAAATCATTTGCGACTAGATTCTAACTGGTCCATATATCATTTTGCGACCAGTTTGACACTGGTCTGTAAATCAGCTTGCGACCAATTTTTAGCTCGTCTATAAATCAATTTACAAAAACTTTTAAGCTAGTCCCTAAATCATTTCGGGACCATTTTGAAGGTGATCCATAAATCATTTCGCAAACATGCACCTAGAAAATACGATAATTAATATAAACTTGTCTCTTTCATATATAATATGTAATGTAATTACAAAATAAGATGAGTATAAGGCATCTGACTATATACAACAATGAGGTAAGCTAGTAACAATATTGTGATCATGAACCCTTAGCAAAAAAATCATATACTAGCCTTAAACTATAATCCAAAGTTGCCTTCACCTTCCCAGCAAAAAATGGTCAATCTACATGTTTAACATCAGCCTTTTGCAAATTTCAGCATCCAAAATCTGTAAAAGAAATAAATCTTTCATTTAGAAGACCTATATATAAAGATAAACAGAAAAATGTGCTTAAATCAAACAACAATTTCTGCAGCAGCTGCAACACTAATTGCTGCAACACTAATTGCTGCAACACTAATTGCTGCAACAGTTGAGATTTTGGTGGCCATTTTTTGTGAGAAACTGTTGTATATAATATAGTGGCAGCAGCTGCAACACTAATTGCGGCAACAGTTGGAACTTTGTAGGCTATTTTCTTTTAGGAAGTGTTGAACACAATATTGTCGTGATCAAAGATTATAGAAAAGAAGCTCAAGGAGAAAGGTATCTATGGCATCTACAACAAATCTGCAAGACCATGGAGGAGCAATATGCCGCAGCAGCAAGGGTAGACAGAATCAAAAAAACAACCTTTTTTAACTCATGATATCATTTCTTTGGTTAATCCTTTTCTTCTCCGTCTTTCTAACACTTATAGTAAGTTTAATTTCTTAACTCTTCCTAACGTCATACTAACTAATATCATCATATGAGGTACTTAATGACTACACAAGTTAGAAAATATTGTCATAAAATAGTCTAAGTTTTCAGCCAGCTTAATGTTGCTATGACGATTGTACAGTAAAACATCAAGAATTACTTATATTGTGACGAGTAAACTGTAATCGCAAACGAAAATTTACAAGGAACAAAACTTAGTCAAAAAGTTAAAGTTAAGAGAGGAAGAAGATCTTACATGTTCTAAATGAGTTTGTTATCATCACTTGAAAATCCTTAAATAGCCAAAAGTCCATTTTTTTCTGTAAAATTTTATCACGAGTTAGTGTACTGAAAAAATATATCAAACGTGCAAATATATTTTAAGATAAAACAACCAGCAATTAATAGCTTTGCTACGCAGAACTAGAACAATAAATTGATGTTTCAAGTAAGTTTTTACTCATATGGTATAATCAAGGATCCGAATAGTCATTCTCTTGAATTGGAGGCTGATAAGTAGGGTGTTGTGCTAAAAAAAATTCTTTCAATTGCTTCAGTTCTTTCATCTCATTTTGAAAGTTAGACATGCAATCCTTCAAAGACTGATTTTCCTTTTGAGTTGAACGTAGCTCAGCAAACAATTCAACTTTTGAGGAAGTCCCACCTCTCAAATCTCTTGCTTTCACTCCACCTCCAAAGCCAAATACATGACTACGACTTTGAGGTCCAAAGCATTTCTCAACAATTTCTATGCTAGAAAGTGATGGTTTAGACTCCACCAATTCTTGATTTTGAGCCTACAGAGTGTACAGAGGAGGCTTTTTTTTTCAGATCCCATAATTACTAAATGGTAAGAACATGTTCAATTAACCAAACGCACATGTTTCTCGATTGTTCAGAATCAACAAGTGTGTTATTCTTCTTGCGAGTCTCGTAAAAGATAGTTGCCAAATCTGGTGGATTGCCATCTTTTCCACCTTTTACATAAAGGTAAACATGTCAAAGAACGGTTCATCAATATTAAGATAGAAAAAGATTTGATGATAACACCTTTTGATAAATAATTTCTCTAATTGGCTTGCTACCAATATGATGAAGCATCTTCAGCTTAGCTCTATTTATTGTGTTTCTATTGCTTCTCGCCTATATTTGAGTAACAACATTAAATTCAAATTTTATAAATAAATTATCAAAATGAAATCATAGTATGAAACAAAATACATAATTAGGTAATATGTCAAACCTGAAAATCTTTTGAAGTAAAATGTTCTTTTACCAACCACTCCCATTGCTTCTTTTCTACCCCCTTAGGCATATTCTTAAGAGCCTCTTGGATAGGTTTACCCTTCACATACTTTTCTTGCAATTGACCTCTCCATTTATTCCATAACTCTTTCATCCATCCCAAAATATGATTTCGATGACTATTCATGTCATCACTATCAAATTTATCCTACAATGTATCAAATTGAAACATGAAGGAGCACACTAATTAAGCAATGAGAATTGTATTAAGAAGAGAGTAGCCCAAGAAGAAATTGAAATACTTAATCCAATTACCTTAACAACAGCCCACATGTGATTTAGCTTTTCCTCCTTAATGTGTTTCCATGATGATACTCCCAACGGACATATATTACGATCACAAACTATTTTTCCCAAGTGCCTCGAAAATATATTACTATTCTTCCCAACTCTTCGATTATTGTAAAATGTCACTTTTAGCTTTTGTCCAATATCAAGCGATGCAACTTCTTTGCACTTGTTACTTCCTCGAACCTTTTTATCCATTCCAGTAGCACATGAACCTACATTTACATAATTTATAAATGGTAGAAAATATTGTACATATGGTAAACTTGTGATCAAATAGATTTGAGAAATGAAAGCATACTTGTTTCAGCTATTTGGGCAGATTGTTTAACTTGATCAATAGGAGAAATTGGAATATTAGAATGCAAACTCTCTTTCTGATGAGCCAAGAAAGTTTTATCTGTTGTTCTCAATCCTTGAGAGAAACCTAATGCAAGAAATTATATCAGTAAAATTACTTGAATTAAATTAAATTAATGTAATGGCCCTCCTGGTCATTTCTGTATCTTGCATTCTGTGTGTCATTTAGAGCGTTCCTGTAGTGACCCCAAGTCATTTATGACTTGCTGGGACTGACAGTTCGGTCACCTGGTCGTTCGTTTGGTTTTGGTGCAAGTTTTAGTGTTTTGGAGCTTATGAACCTTGAACGATTATTTTCGAGCAAAAGTTCAAGAAGATGACCTTAGAATAGAATTCTGATGGTTCCATCAGCTCCGAAATGGCTAAATTAGGCTAGTAACTAGTTGGCACGAGTATCGAGGCCTTCAATGCTAGTTTGGATCATTAGGCTTTTTAGCCTTTGAAATTTGGCCTAAGGTTGACTTTGGTCAACATTCTTGGAAAACGCGCTCGGATGAAAATTTCATCAGCGCGGTTAGCTCTGGAATGTTGAGTTTGGTCTAGAACAACCTTTCGTTCGATTATCGAGGCCTCCAGACTCATTCCGAGCCCCTCGGTGGATTTTGGTTAAAATGGCTTTTAGAAGTGGGATCCACTTTTTATCGAGATGACCTCTGATGAAAATTTTGACTGCACCGTTGATTTTGAAATGTCGAATTTAGTAGGGTAGTATATTTGTTTTATTTTTATCGGGTTCCGAACGAATTCCAAGCACCTCATCTGAGACTTTCACTAGATTCTGAAATGCAGTGCATTCCTGAAATCGTGAAAGTCTCCAACTGGTGCTCAAATTGCTCAAACTCGATAAAAATAAAACAGATATGCTACCCTACTAAATTCAACATTCCATACTCAACGGCGCAGTTGAAGTTTCCATCAGAGGTCATCTCGATAAAAAGTGGGTCCCACTTCCGAAAGCCATTTTAACCAAAATCCACCGAGGGGCTTGGAATGAGTCCGGAGGCCTCTGGAGTCGAATGAAAGGTTGTTCTAGACCAAACTCAACATTTCGGAGCTAACCGCTACCGATGCACTTTCATCCGAGCTGCTTCTAGAATGTTGACCAAAGTCAACCTTAGGCCAAATTTCAAAGGCTAAAACGCGTAATGATCCAAACTAGCATCGAAGGCCTCGATACTCGTGTCAACTATGCTACTAGCCTAATTTGGCCATTTTGGAGTTGATGGAACCGTTAGAATTCAATTTTGAGGTTGTCTTCTTGAACTTTTGATCGAAAATAATCGTTCAAGGTTCATAAGCTCCAAAACACTAAAACTCGCACCAAAACCAAACGAACGACCAGGTGACCGAACTGTCGGTCCCAGCAAGTCATAAATGACTAAGGGTCGCTACAGGAACGCTCTAAACGACACAAGAAGGCAAGATACAGAAATGACCGGGAGGGTCATTACAATTAAATTCTGTAAAAGAAAAAAATTTAAGAAATCATACTTGTTTCAAATGTTGGGGTAGACTCCATAGCATCATCAGTAGAAAGAGAAAATGCAACATCAATTTGCATATGCTCTTTCTCAAAAGCCAAAAACTTTTTATTCATTGTTCGCAATCCTTGAGAGAAACCTAATGCAAGAAATTGTATTAGTAAAAGTACTTGAATCAAATTGAATTCAATTCTGAAAGAGAAAAAAAATTAAGAAATCATACTTGTTTCAAATGTTGGGTGGACTCCATAACATCATCAGTAGAAAGAGAAATTGGAACATCAGCTTGCATATGCTCTTTCTCAAAAGCCAAAAACTTTTTATTCATTATTCTCCATCCTTGATCAGCAGAAGATCTTGACATACTTGATGAATTTGTTTTGATGTATTGCATAAGTTCATCAGTAGATGAAAAAGATGGAATATGTCCTTTCTCAACACTCAAGTAGTTTTTGTTCATTGTTTACTCCTTGAGCATTAGACATAGATCTAAGACCTTTTCCTCGTCCCTTTCCTATAGCACCCGGTGCCATATATGCATATTTGGTAGTAGCTTTCACCCTAGATGCCACCTGATTTTCATCCTTTGATGGTTTCATATCAAACCTACCAAAAAACAAAGACAATGTGTTAACAAAAAAAATGAAAAAACATTCTAAAAATCATATACTTGGCAAAAAAAATTAAGACACTATAAAAATAATGTACTAACAAAAATCATTTATATTAGTTCTATTGCTTTTGACATAGTTCATCAACATCAGACCCAAACGAAACTGTAACTTAATTCTTTAAGGAAAGATCCCCTTTATTTTTGGGATCATATCACACTACAAAACTTAATGTTCTTTAAGAAAACGATCAGCAGCTAGTCTAACAGAACAAGAGTTCCAAAAAGAAGAGATATAAATCAAACAATACAAACAACAAACTGACTTCACAGATGAAATCAAACAAGTAGTGTAACTCAAACAAATCAGATATAGAGAAGAAGAAAAAATCAGGTCCCAAAAGAGGAGGCTTACGTGAAACTTGAACAAATAGATAACAACTAGTCATTCAGTTTTACAAGATTGGAAAAAAATATGGTGGTACTGCTAGAACATATATTCTTGAAAATCTCGAGTGTTCCAAGTTTTGAAACCTAAATGAAACTATCGCCGTTTCTACCTACTATGTACATCATATATAAGAGGTAATTTGCATAAGTTCTATGTCATACTTCATCTTTCATTAGCTCGAGTGAATTTCATCGTTAAAATATGATCGATTCTTTAGGCACACACTACACGCTATGCTATAAGAAGAAAACAATCAACAATTCAAATTTTGAGCAGAAAAAAAAACTCACAAAAGAGGATGCGTAGCTGAGATACAAGTAGAGAGAAATCAGAGAACTAGTTAGAAAAAGATGACAGAATGCTTTAAACGAAACTGTAACTTAATGCGCAGCACCACAAGAAGTCATTTACATTAGTTCTTTCAACCTTTAAACCTTTAAAGAATCCAAGTTTCATCAGATGCAAACGAAGCTTTAAAAAACCAAAGTTTCAGATGCAAACGAAGTTATCACTCTTTCAACCTTTAATGTACAGCACCACAGGAGGTAATTTACATTAGTTCTATTGCGCTTTACATAGTTCATCAGCTTCAGACCCAAACGAAATTGTAATTTAATTCATTAAGGACTAATCCCCTTCATTTTTGGGATCATATCACACTACAAAACTTAATGTTCTTTAAGAAAAGAATCAGTAGCTAGTCTAACAAAACAAGAGTTTAAAAAGAAGAGATATAACTCGAACAATACAAAAAACAAATCAACTTCACATATGAAATCAAATCAACTCATAGAAGTGGAGGAATACCTGAGATTCGAGTGAATAGAAGATAGAGATTCAATAGAGATCACTGCTGCGCAGACCTCTGTTTTCTCTGTTCTGAGAAAACACAAAGACCTGTGTTGCGTTTCTTGCTAGGTAGATCAGTGCGTTTCCAGAAATCGTTGTGAGGGAAGATTGTTGTTAGGGAAGATCGTTGCTAGGGTTTTTGATTTCACGATTACTTTTTTTGTTTTACTTTTAGAATTTTGATTGATCAGTAGTACTGATCTTTTAGGCACCTAATTTTGGTGAAAAAAGATGAATTTTTTTTTACATTTCAGTCCCGCCTTTCAATATATATTTCTCAAGACCCCTAAATTTTGATTTGGGACCAGTTACTACTTTTTCTAGAGACCAGATTTAGTACCTTCACAAAAGCAAACGGAATTAAAGACCGAAATAAAATCTCGTCCCAATACATCTACTTTTAGAGAAGGGATTATTGACTCGTCCATAAATATTGGTCTTAAATAAAGCTTTTTCTTGTAGTGTTGGTTACATTCCTGTTATGACTCAGTCAATTGTAGAACTAGGATCGTTCGGTTTCAGTTTCCAAACGAGCCAGTCTTAGAGTGGAAAGGTAGTAGCTTAGTGCCTATAGGTCGATTTATCTCTTACCTTACATATATTTTAACTCAATCGACTAGGTATTCATGCGACACGTGAATACCTAGTCGATTAAGTCAGTTCACAAAAAAATTTTATCGACCTAATTGGGAGCATTTTATCCTGAGTCCCTTCAGAGGACTAATACAACTAAGTTTTTTTAATGCAGCTAGTTAATCGTCAACTTACTATAATTCTCATATAATTTATTCATTGAAAAATCCCTTCAAAGGGTTAATATAACTAAGTTTTTTAATAATGGCTAGTCATCATTTTAGTACAACTCTCACAACAATCCATGTTCATAAGCCATTGTCCGTTACTAACACACACACACACACACACGCTAACACTACAAGAAAACAAGAAATTAGCAATAGACAAAATTTTGTAGCTAAACAACAAAAATTTTATGTTAATTAAATATAGCTACGAATTAACGACGGATAAAAAGAAAATTTGATTAGCTAGGAGAAATTAAATCCCATGTTAATCCAATTTACATACGGATTAGTGATGGATTTCGAGAAAAACCAATTAGTTAGGAGCTTTATAACATAGATTAGGTAAAAATTATCGATAAATTCCATAGCTATTACATGTTTTCTTATAGTGAAAGTATCTAATATTTAGTCATGATTATTTTTTGATTGATTTATTATTAATGATATTATGTAGGGGTATGATTATTCATCTGGTATTTGGCAATTTGAGGGAAATTTCTATGTCCCAAGTGGTTCATCTGGTATGTCAATAATGCCAGTATTTGGAGGATCACCATCAGCCACAACTTTAATGTTAAGAGTTTAAGATGGAAACCTCTATTTTTTTTAATTCTCATATATGATAATTATCGGGTGTATGAGTTTTCGACTTGAACGTAACTATAATCAAATATTTATCGAAAGACACCTCAATTATCAATTGTTCACTTTTTGTACTTAACAACATTGTTAGGTAGGAAAAATGAGCAACTAATATGTGAGGTGTGGTACTATAAATATTTGATAATAGTTCAAGTTGAAAACTCATACACTTGATAGTTCAGATATAAAACTCAAAAATTCAAAATACTTTAAATGTGTTTTTGACCTTGCACTCTTTTTTTTTTTTACATACAATTCATTGTAATATCATCTTTGAATGATCGGTAGAACTTCAATTTTAGACGTTGTGTTAGAGTTTGAAAATATGAACCATATTCTTTTATATAAATGGCTGGCGAATGTAATTAATTTGATCGACCAAACAAATATGTAACTTGCTTTTATTATATTAATTTTTTAAAACAATATTTTTTATATGAGGCATGTTTAAATGAAGCAATATGAAATTTAAGTGGAGTAATTTGAATGGCTTCAAACTATATGTATTTATCAATATTATTCATTCAAAAATATCTTATTTTCAATTTGAGAAAAACCGCCATTTCTATAGTTATTTCTTATAACTCATGGAATTAATGTTATTTTGGTAATCATAGTACAATAATAATAAACTATCTCGTGAAATTTTATAAGTGCAGTTTCAAAAAGATAAAATATACATATATACGTTGGTCTTATCCCTACCCCGGGAGTTAAAAATGATATTTTCAATAGATCCTCAATTTAATTTCGATAAACACAATAGTACCATCAATTCATTTTTTTTTTCGAGCAACAATATAATTCTTCAAATTTGTCAAAAAATATGTACAATGAAGTTTTAGGGGTGGAATATGACTATCCACAAAAAAAATATGACTATCCACCCTGCTACAATTGACTAACACTCTGTTGTGTTTATCAACTAAGATAATGCACTGTCTGGAGAGCACAACTCTATGAGCCAAATGTCAAAGTTTAGTGATTTTTTTGATACAATATAAAATTTAATAACTTTATGAGATAAATATTTTAAATTGTAACGACATGTTAGGTCATTTCAGCACTAATCCTATTTCTTAAAAAAAAAAAAAAAAAAGACCTTTTCCTAAATTTTAAATAGAAATTTTGAACTATTCGTTTAACTACGGTCTTGTAATTGATGGATATTTTAAATAATTAATTAGTTGATAATAATGGGCCATGTCTAAAATTATTTAGTATCCTATACCACTTGACCAATATATATTAAAATAAGTTAGTGAGACTTGTCACTTTTAATACATAATTAGTTTAGAAAAAAGGCAGAAACTTATTTTCATGCCTTGAGACAAGCCCCTATCCCCTGAATCTGGCATATCACAAGCATACTGAAATAACTCAATGTAAGCGGAAGCATAATTGAAAAATGAGTAAAACTAGAAGAGTTCAACTGAGAATATAATTGAGTTGAGATGTGGAACAACCCAAAAACAACTGAATATGACTCTATGTTTGAAAGCCTCTAATAGTGATGAGTTGTTGGGATAAGTCCCCAGCTAACTCTAAAATGCTGAAATGTAAAGAACGAACTAACTAAGTCAAAAGCATATAGAAACATCCTCGGATGATGAGCACTTACCACTGAAGCTGCCGAGTACGGATTGGAAGTCGAGCTAAGCGCAATCTGGATGCTGAACGTCTGAACCTACATCATACAACGATTTAGCACAAAAGTATGAGTCAGTAATTTGAATGTACTAAGCATGCATGATATATGTTAAGCTGAACAATATAAATTGAACAAGGAAATAGATATAGTGAAGCATAAATGAAAGCTCAGCTAGATACAATGACCAAGGACTAATCATGAAGATATAACATGTTGAACTGAACACTAAAATAAATACTGAATACATGGTCAATCCAACATGAATCTGACTGTGGGAGATACTCTTAACTGACATAAACCATGTGAGCTAAACGTGGAGTCCGATGTATACGCCTCATCGAGAGGAACAAATATACCTTGCTTGGGTATAAAGGCATGACTATGGCGTGATCACTAAATCTAATATCCAACAGAAGGGACTTATACCTACGGGGGCACGTAATTCTGGGACTTGAGATATGCTAAACCCTTGTCCAACTCAATGCTAAGTTTAATCCCAACTGAATATAAAACTAAGAATACAATTGTACTACAAAATATCTTAAAATACTGATATATCTTAAAATGCATCATACATATACTAAAAGGTATGCCGTTCGAATTCTGAAGCATGGTTGTCTGACTAATCTACCTAGCAAGTATAATTAATGAAGTACGGATAATTAACGCAAGCTAGGGTTTCTGAGTTTTGTACATGAGACTATACTAATTCTTCAAGAAACATTTAATTAACATCATAGAAACTATAGCAGCTAAATTCCAATGGATCCCTAACATTTTATGGAGAAGCTGAAGAATTAACTGAAATCCAGGGACCTAATGGGTGAAAGTAACCCACTAGTGAAATCCTACATACCTGGTAAAGAAAACTATGGAGAAATCCTTTAGATTGTGGGGCTGAACTTGAAGGAGAGCTATGCTTATTCTTGAGAGAAAATTGTCGCTTCTTTCTAAGTTAGATGGTTTTAGGAGAACAAAGGTTTTAGGTAGTTTCTGACTAGATTACTAGGCTTAGACGAAGTAAAAGACATAGTTTAAGTATCAAACGATGTAATTTAAGTACCAAACACATAGCGGAAAATACCAAGATGATCCTCACTTAAAACTGGCGAGGTGACTGTCAAGACGGGCTTCACGAGCCATCTAAGGCATTATGGACCGTCTAGTGGGTCGTGATGTTGCCCTACCCGACAGGGTTTTACTAAAACGAGCATAACTTCTTACTCTGAGCTAAAAATTAGGCAAACCTGGTGGTGTTAGAAAGAGGACTCAAAGACCATTAATTTGGTAGGTTATGGGCCACCTAATTCATTTTGTGCTAAAATATATGATCGTTTAAGTTGACCCAAAACTCAAAACCTCATAACTCCCTTTCTTGGAGGACTTCACGATCCGTGTGAGCTTCACAGACCGTCTAGGTGTCTGTGGTCCTTCATAATGAACTTTGGGTGCAACCTCATTGTCTGGGGGACTTGTATGGACCCCTAGACGGCCCGTCCAAGTCACCACAGGCTGTCTAAGGCACCGTCCAGGTGACTCCTGCCTAGGGGTAGTCCTGGATGGTCTCACGATGCCCTTAATGGACTGTGGACCCCTAAACGGCCCGTCTGAGGTGCCGTAAAGGCTCTATGGTCCATTTTGAGTTCATGGACTTTCCTTTTTTTCCTTTCTAGACCTTTCTCGAAGTCCGAGGTGGTACACTTACCTTTGCGGAGGACTGCTAGAAGAGAACACCACACATCAGGTAACTATGTATCCTCTAAAGTGAATTTTGGGAGGGAAGTTTTACTAATTTTATGTTTATATCAAGAAGGTTAGATGAATTTTGGATAAGTTTGAATCACTGGAAAGTATTGCATTATTTGAATACTATAAAAGTTATTATAACTGAAGGTATTGAGACTTACCGTTAGGCTTGAACTTTAGGCTAGACATATAGTAAGATTAGCGTCTATAGACTCATTTACTTATCAATTATACTTGATAGATTGAAACTGTTTTGAGACATTGAGGAAAGGAAAAGCATTGGGGAATCAGCTTGCTTGACTTCGACTCTTCGATGGAGGTAGGTTATGGTTTATTCTATGTGATAGAGAGACTCTTAATAGTGATTGCCAATCATTGAGTAATGCTGTGAAATTTACTATGTTCTTAATTGTTGTAGTTCATATGATTAATGTGTTGTTGTGATTGGTCTGTAATTTCAAGACCGCCAAATCCACAATCTTTAACTTGTTCTATTAAAGTGATGCCTTAAAGAAAGAAGGACTGAGGAAATATTATTAAGGAAGTGGAAAGAGATGATAAAAAATGATGAATTAACTATATTGTTGGATCGGGTGTCACAAGCTGTCACAATATATTTGGATCGGGTGCCACGAGTCGGCACATATTATTGGATCGGGTGTCACATTCCAATTAGGTAACAATAAAGGAAAACATATCTAAATAATTTACAATCTGAAAGAACCCATAACCAAAAGAGTGTGGTGTGGAGGCTTGAGTCCTCACGTGTGTTCTTGATATTGTTGACTAATTACGTACTTGCTTCAAAACTGTTCACTTGTTCATGTTGTTTGTTGCTTGCCACCTGCTAAGTGCTATAGTTGATTTCATGTTATTATTGTATGCATATTAGTTTCTATTTTGAATCGATCAATGATATTTACTCAGTACATGTTACCCTTTACTGACCCCTACTTGTATTTTTCTTCGTTTTCCTTTTGAGCCGGTCGATGATATCTACTCAATATATGTTGCTCTGTATTGACCCTATTATAGTGAAGTTTGCCTGTCTATGAAATTTCTTTGGGAGGGAATCAAAATTTTCGTAGTAAACATCTCACGAACTAAAAATGAATACCTTATAATAAAAGTTTCATATTTAAAATATCACCATAATATGAAATTAATACTAATCATTATACAAAAACAAACAATGATTAGAGGAAGAAAATAATGCCTTTTGTGAGCAATAAATTGAATTTTTTTGGGTAAATAAACGACTTTTATTGATTACCGATTGCAATATTACAATGCTAAAATGGATTACACACCCGATTTTCACAACCTCTATAGACTAATGCAACATCAACGTAGTAAGATAAATTGACTTTATCTTAATAGTGTATATCATTTTTTCTAAAACTAGCAAAGGAAAGATACATTGTTTCTTGCTATATACGGATCTTGTAAATGAGTAAGCGTATATATGTGTCCTGATATACCTTTTAATTTTGAAATTAAGAGTTGAGTTACTTTCATATACAAAAGTGAGTTACGATTCAGATATACCTATTGAGATGACGGGAGTGATAAAATTAATTTTAAAATTATATTTTATTTTTAAAAAATACTTTTAAAATTTATTATTTTAATAGTCAAATTTATTATTTCACTGATTTTCTTGTAAAACTTATCATAGATACCCCAACAAAACTTTGAAGGTACATGACTTCAAATCGTGAAGTGGCAGTGTTTAATCGAATACCAAGATATTCGAAATAGACAAATCAAATTCATTTTAATATGATAAAAATAATAGAAAAAAATTGCGGAAAAAAATTGATTGGTTGTATGTATTTTCAGCCAAGTAGAATATCCTTTTGGTTTGCTAGGATCTGTGGTTTCAAGGCTTATTATTAACTTACACCTTACTAATTAAATCATAAGACTAGAGAAAAATAAACTCTAACAGGTAGGCTGAAAAAATATCTCAAGGTCAAATGAAAATGATAAGCATAGACATAATATAATAGGTCATTTGAGAAATAAGAATGATTTATTGAAATATCAATCTTCTCTTTCTTAGCTACTACTACTTAAATTTCAAGAAAGACAAATTAATTTATAAAAAGCATATAAATTATCTATTTCTTAATGAAGCCTTCAGCTATTTGTGACATTATCACAAGATCGAAGTGTTTCCTACTCCTATCTAACATTTCAGGCGTTGTCTTACTACCAAGTGCATTCTGACAATCACTCACAAATTTGGAACACTTTATGAGGTCATTTTCCAAGCCATTATAATCCTTGTTAGCTAATGATTTGGTGGCATCTTGGAGAACGGTTATCAATAATCCATAACTGCATTCACAAATAGCATACAAGTCTTGGGTCTCTTTGTCTTTTGCGGCTGCTTTAGCATCCTCTATGAAAGCACGGTTGTTGTTAGCATTTTGTGATGCTTGAGCGATAGCAGCTTCTGTTACTTCTTCAGGAACATATGGATGACCTAATATTTGCCTAAAAGTGGTTAAGCAAAACGGAGGATCTTGTACTTATTTACATATGCCTGCTATTAATGCTTCATCTGCACTAATGTCACATAAAGTGGTTTGAAAGTTGAAAATGTTTGCAACGAATACTAAGAAAAGAAAGTATGAAGTAAAAAGAGTAGTCATTTTAATTTCTTCAATAATTGTTACTCTGATTTTTAAAGTGGATACAAGTGATATATATATAGGGATGACATTGAAGCAAAATAGAAATAAACATAAATTTTATTTCCTTATTATCTACTTCAAGTATCTATGACATATATAGAAATAGTGTTAAGTTATTTCCTTTTTCAGCTTCCAATCATATTTATAAATTTTGGTATATTTCTTTTATTTTAGGCATATCCCCTTTATTCTATTTTACTTGGCTTATATCACTTAATACTATATAAAAATAATAATAGTCAACTTAAATTTTAACATGAAATTTGGTCAAATATATAATGCATTAGTATCATATGATGTATAAATCTAGTCAAAGGGACACATGAAATTTGGTATTATCTTGAGAATAAAATTTCTTTTGTTTATTACTTTTAGATATATTTTACTTCCCTAGTTGTTTTTGCAAGTGGGCTCAAGCACTTTGGGCTAGCTCACAATGCGTATTCAATTGTTTTATTCTAATAAAATCCAATCCAGTAATTCTTTGATTAAAAAAAATAAAAATCCAAAGAGACCCGCTATAATTGTGGCCCTTCAAGGAAATGGTTTGTCAAGGATTGAGAGTTTTTTTTTATTTTTTTTTATTTTAGAGTTAATAGTCAAAAAAACATTAAAAACTTTAATTTTTTGATTCTCATACCTGATAATTATTAGGTGTATAGTTTCATACGTTAACGTAACTATAATTAAATCGAAAGACACCTCAATTATCAATTGTTCACTGTATTTAACGCCATTGTTAGGTAGGAAAAATGAGCAAGTAATATGTGAGGTGTGTTACGATAAACATTTGGTGATAGTTTAGATAGAAAACTCACACACTTAAATAGTTTAGATATAAAACTCAAAAATATAAAATAGTTTAGATGTATTTTTGACCCTTCACACTTTTCTTACATACAATTCCTGATAATATCATCTCTGAATGGATGGTTGATCTTTAATATTTGACGTGTTAGAGTTTGGAAAATGAACAGTATTCTTTTAAATAAATAGTTGATGAATGTAATTACTTTGATCAACCAACTACATATGTAACTTGCTTAATTATAATATATTATTTATTTAAGAAAAATTATTTGAGGCATGTTTGAATGAAGCAATATGAAATTTAAGTGGAGTAATTTAAACGAGTTCAAACAATATGTATCTATCAATATTATTCATTCTAAAATCTCTTATTTTCAATTTGTGAAAAAACACCTCTAATGATCTGGTTGGTCATTTTTCGAAAGTTTCAGAAATTTATCGTTTTGCCCCTCCTGATATTGACCCCGAGTCTTTTATGATTGAGTTTGAAAAGTTGGTTTCAAACTCTGAGTTAAAAATATATAATTTGGTAAGTTGGTGATCTTGAAAGGCTAAGTTGTTTAAAAGTGGGTTTTGGAGTCTTTTGGAATTTCGAGTGTTACATTGGAATTTCGTCGATTCCATCAATTTCGACAATGTGGAATCAAAGTTGTGAGAGTTGTCGGTTTCAAATTCCGAGTCTTTTGGGGATTGGAGGTCCAAAATTGTGAAATTGTGGAAATTTTGCCTTTGGATTGACTTTGGTCAACAAACAGGGTTTAGATGCTCGGATCGGAATTGAGTTTCATTGGATTTGGGGGATGATTTTAGGCCTAGGTGAGGTCTTGGTTGATTTTTGAGAGGTCTCGGGCTTGTTTTAGCCTTTTAGGTATGTGGTTTTCACGGATGTCGGGTCAAGGAGACCTCAGATTCGTATTTTGACGGTTCTATTGAGTCTGAAACATCGAGTATAATTGGTTTCTGTATAAGGTTTGTGTGCACGGGGTTGCTATAACATCGAGTATAATTGATTTGCGTATTTCTCTCGTTTTTGTTCGGTTGAGGCTGACTTGTCTTGGTGGGAATAGACTAGTGTCATTAATGTTACGTCCATTTTTGGGTCGTAACACCACCATTTCTATAGTTATTTCTTATAACTCATGGAACTAATGTTATTTCGGTAATTTTAGTACAACAATAAGAAAATATCTCGTGAAATTTTATAAATAAAGTTTCAAAATAATAGAATATATATATATACACACACACACACATGTCTTATCCTTACTTTGAGAGTTAAAAATAATATTTTCAATAGACCCACAACTTAATTTCGATAAGCATAGTACTTACATCAATTTGATTATTTTCCAAGCAATGATATAATTCTACAAATTTCTCCAAAAATATGTACAATGAAGTTTTAAAGGTGGAATATGACTATCCACCCTACTAGAATTGAAGAACACTTTGTATGTGCTTATCAATTGAGAAACTGCATTGTTGGGTGAGCATAACTCGAGGAGCCAATGTCACGACCCAGACCGTCGTGATTGGCACCCACACTAACTCTCCGGTGGGAGAACCACTACTACAACCCAAACCAAGCAAACTAAAGCAATAACTAAGGCATTTAAGTCAAATACTAAAAAAATAAAAATAGGTTCCAATAAACTCTAACAAAAGCCTAACAATAATAACTAACAATGTGGAAAAAATAACCTAGAACCTGCAAGTCAACGTACCAAAATATTCTAACAATGAATCAAGTCTAAACAAGAAGGGATACAACCCCATACTAATGAACTAACTAAAACAAATGTCTAAGTCCGAAAATGGTGGACATAGACGAAAGAGAATCCCATGGCAGCCCGAAAAAATTGGCTCACCCTTGAATTCGAAGCGACGATCACTGATCTTCTAAGCGAGGTCTATTAATAGCCGCTTGAAGGTGCCCTGCACTCAACAAAAATAAGAGCAAGTGCAAAATCATTACACAACCACAGTGTACTGGTAGGATCACGCGGCTATCCCACTAGAGCAACATAAAACAAGTTAAGGCAACATTATAATCACATGCATACATACCAACATAACAACATTATCAACATTTATGAACAACGAACAACTTCACATTTATATCAAATCATTGGTCCTCTCATGAAACCTAAACCCAAATAGTTAACATACTGACACATGGTATCCTATCCCATAATTATGTCGGAACGTGGCAACCAATCCTATAGTTAGTTATGCTGCAACGTGGCAACCGATTCCATTCACACACCACAATCACAATCACAAGTATATCATCAAGATCATACATTTAAGTCATGATTTCAGGGCATTCATCAATTCTCTATCTCATTTACGACAAGTGTGATCAACGTTGCAACATTCATACATATACAAGTATTATAATGAAGCAAGAACAAGCATACATCACACAATCATAGAATCACAACCATCACCTACCTCGAAACAAGCTTGAAACCCTAAGAAATTTGATCCTTCCCTTTTCGGATTCGTTCCGCTTATTCTTTGTCTACAAATAATCAATACAATACGGGAATCAACAAACAATCGCTAATTACCCGAAACTATAACAATTCTATGAACCTAAGATCAAACCCATGATCCCAATTATCCAAATTAGGGTTGTTTCCACCATATAATCTATAAAAAAAAACCCTCCCCCATCAATATTCACCTATTCTATTACATTCTACGGATCGAAAAATGGATTCGGGGAGTGAAAAGCTTACCTTTAGCCTCAAGAATGGTGAAAAATGAGTAGGAGTCGCCTGGTGGTCGTTCCTTAGCTCAAAAAGTCAAAAAGTGCATAATAAGGTCGTTTACGGGTTTATTAACGACTTTAATTCGCATCGAGCCTGCCACAGCGACCCTCACCCCCTGTAATGGCTCCGCCACAGCGGCAAAACCTAGCGCCAAAGCGGGTTACGCGAGGCAGAGAGTTAGTTAAAAAGTTCCAAACTTTCCATTTCACAACACACATTCAACCCACGACGCTCAGAAAATACCCTTTATGCTAAGACCAATTTCGAGAGTTCAACTCGCCCGAATTTAATTTCGTAAAGTTGTAAGAATTCCTTAATGAGTTATCTAACTACTCATGAAACCAAAATCATAAATAACTCACCCTATTGTTATCAGATTTTCCTACATCTCAAAGACTCCGATTTAGTCTAAATCTGGACAAGGTTGGGGAAATTTCAAGATACTACGAAAAGGTTTTCTGACCCAAAATTTTTCCCTGTTGGTTTTTCTATAATGATGAAACCCGATCGTTACAATAGATACCAATTTACCCATCACTCGTCTCCGAGTAATAAACTTAGGGAAAAAAATAGGCAAAGGAATGAATGAAGTAATACCTGAATCGATGAACAATTGGGGATACTTGTCTCGCATGTCCCTCTCGATTTTCCAAGTAGCTTCTTCAACTGGACGATGCTTCCATTGAACTTTCACAGACTTAATCTCCTTTTTGGTCAAATTAGTCAAGTGTGTGGCGATAGAAGCAAAGTTTTTCACAAATGGACGATAATAGCTAGCGAGCCCAACAAAACTCCTAACTTCCGTCACAGAGCTAGACCTAACCCAATTCCTAATCGCCTCAATATTTTGGGGATCTACCATTACCCTTTGTTTTGAAACTACATCCCCTAAAAATGCAACCGATTTCAACCAAAATTCACACTAAAAAAATTTAGCATATAGCTTTTGCTTCCCAAGAACACCCAAAACATTACGAAGATGGTTGGCATGCTCTTCCTCACTTTTTGAATAGACCAAAATATCATCAATAAAGACTATAACGAACGAATCAAGAAATGGTTTGAATACCCCATTCATCAAACTCATGAAAGCTGCAGGTGCATCAGTCAAACCAAAAGACATAACCAAAAATTCATAGTGCCCATAGCGAGTTCTAAATGCCGTCTTGGGCACATCCTCAGGCCTAATTTTCAATTGATGGTAACCGAATCTTAGATCAATCTTAGAGAAAATCACTGCACCTTGCAATTGGTCAAAGAGATCATCTATGCGAGGCAAGGGGTACCTATTTCGAATAGTGACTCTATTTAATTGCCAGTAATCTATACACATTCTCACACTACCATCTTTCTTCTTAACAAACAAAACTGGAGCAACCCATGGAGAAGCACTAGGGCGAATAAATCCTTATCAAAGAGCTCTTGGATTTGAGCCTTAAGCTCTTTTAATTCTGTCGGAGCCATGTGGTTTGGAGGGATAGAAATGGAGCGAGTACCAAGCTCTAAATCAATGCAAAAATCTATATCTCTATCCGGAGGCATACCAGGCAAGTCATTAGGAAACACTTCACTAAATTCAGACACCACAAGAATAGACTCAATGGATGGAACATCAATCTCAACATCCCTAATATGAGCCAAATAAACCAAACAACCCTGCTCTACTAGTTTAATAGACTGAATAGAGGATATGATCTTAGCTTGCTTAGACTTATACACCCCTTCCCACTCTAATTTTTCCATTCCCGGAATTTCTAGAGTTACAAACTTAGTATTACAATTAAGCACAACATAATAAGGGGATAACCAAGTCATGCATAAGATTATGTCAAAGTCAATCATATCCAAAATCACTAAATTAGCCCAAGTCTGAAATCCATAAACAAAATAGGACAAAAATGATAGACATGGGTAACTATGACTGACTCTCCAACTGGGGTAGAAACACGAATAGGAACATCAAAAATATCACAAATCATATCAAAATCTGAGGTAAATCTCATAGATACATATGAATAAGTAGAACCCGGATCAAACAACATATTAGCCATCCGATCACGATAAGAATAGTACCTGTGATCATCGCGTCAAACACCTCCGCCTCATTCTTTCGCAAAAAAGCATAATATTTAGCCCTATCATCTTGACGAGCCACTTCCCTGCTCGGTTGCGCGTTACCCGTACCTCTGTTACCATTACTATTTCCTCTACCTCCACGGCCTCACTAATTACCTCCTCCCCTACCTTGTGGACATCCTCTACCATTATTACCATTTACCGTGGGTACAAATGCTCTAAATGGCTGCTGTGCAAAATCAAACACTTGCGGATGGGGACAATCTCTCCTCATATGCCCAAGTTCTCCACAATTGTAGAAAGTACGATAAAAAGATGGTATGCCGATCGTCAAAGGCACGACTCCCTGGCTATCCTGAAAATTATAAAATGGAGTTACCGAGTAGTTACCTGTAGAGGCGAGCATAGCGGACTGAATTGGCTTAGCTGCAAGTGTTGTGTTAGCCTCCCTGAACCTTTAGAATAAGAACCTTGAAAGTTACCCGAATTCTTAGCCCTTTTTCCCAACCCTTAGCTTGATCATCTCGCCTTACCCCCTCCACCTTCTTAACATAATCTGTCACCTCATTAAATCTCTTCCCTAAAGAAGTCATGTGAACAGATAATACTTGCAACTCAGAATTCAATCCCCTAAAGAATAATCGGATCTTATCATCCTCAATAGTCACCAATTGTGTAGCATATCTAGATAAAGCATGGAAATTGGCCTAATAAGCAGCCACAGACATACTACCTTGTTCCAAAGCCATAAACTCATCTTTCTTATGATCCCTCAAAGTTCTAGGCACATATTTTTCCAGAAATAGCGCATGAAATTGGGTCCAAGTAAGTGGGGATAAAGTAGAAGATCTACACTTCATAGAAGCTCTTCACCACTGCTTAGCCTCACCTTGAAGTTGAAAAAACACAAACTCAACCCCATGTTGGTGAACAATACCCAATTTATGCAGACTCTTATAGTGATCCATAATGAACTCATATACATCCTCACTCTCAAAACCAAGAAATACCGAAGGTTTAAGTTTCAAAAAGTTAGTCAACATGTCATGCTTATTGCCGGTCATAACAGAACCCAACAAGGGACATAAGAAAGCATCGGTACCTACGTTTCCACCCGTCTTGGGCGCAGTGCTAGTAATAGGAGGATTAGTAGGAGTTTGAGTTGCGTGAACAGATGAAAGCAATCTAGGACCAGCCAACCCTTTCAAGAACGACATGATTTATTGAGCTAACACCGGATCGATGGGAGGAATACATGTGGCCTCAGCCTACACCTCTTTCTCTTGTCCAACCTCCTCAACATTCTCAATATTTTCAACCTCAAACTCTTCTTCTATTTCCTTATGATGCATGAGAGGGTTCTTATTAAAGGAGCATTCTCAACCGGAGCTCCATTTCCAGCAAGCGCTACTTTTCCACAACCTCTACCCCTAGCTCTTCTTCTACCCCTGCCTCGACTGCGACCTCTCGCTGCAGATTCCTCAGTCGGAGTATTGACGGGAGGTACGATCCTAACGCCATTATACCTAGTATTAACTATCTGCGGATAGAAGAGTGAAGGATGTTAGATACCAATTTAAATCGCCAGATACCAATTGGATTCATGTCATAGCACAAAATGAGACAAGAGAAAACATAGAGATTTCCTAAAATCCTATAGCCTCTCGAAGAAAAGTAAAGGCGTCCCCGTACCGTTCCGTGAGACTCTATTAGACTCGTTTTGGTACATCGAGAACAACGAACCGAGGCTTTGATACCAACTTTGTCATGACTCAAACCGTCGTGATTGACATCCACACTAACTCTTTCGTGGGAGAACCACTACTACAACCCAAACCAAGCAAATTAAAGTAATAATTAAGGCATTTAAGTCAAATACTAAGAAAATAAAAATAGAGTTTGTAACACCCCGTAAATAGAAAGAACTAGAAAGAAATTAAAAAGATGAAATAGTCATTTTTGGAAAGTATAAAAAAAATTTAGAAAATTTTAAGTGTGTTAAAGTTGAGTTTTTGGTCAACTTCAAACGACCATAAATTCTAGCTCAGGATGAGTTAGGCGTGTTTCCAAATATCGTAGGAAATATCTTGGAACAATCTTTCCAACTCCACCGAGTTTGCGCGATTCCGAGTTCGTATGAGAAAGATATGCCCATTGGAAGTTGGGTTGTTCAAATAAGGAAATGTCCAATCCGGATTTTAGAGGGGCATTATGGTCTTTTCCTTACGCAATTATTTTATTTCTTTTTTGGGTAATTAATTGGGGTCTAAATTGATCTTAGTCAATTTACGTTTTTGGAAAAAGAGTTAGGGTTTTGAGAAAAGAGAAAAGAAGAGGAGAAAGGAGGAAAGGAAGTAAGAATCGTCAAGATCTTCACGAATCGCTTGTGGATTTCGTCAAAGGGTGATCCCTACAAGGTATGTGAGATCACATAGTGTTGGGTTAGTTCACCCACGCGCCAACCATGATTTATTTCAGCGAATTTAAGTTCTTGAAAGCTTAGAAATTGAGTTCTTGATGGGTTTGTTGAAGTTCTATTAAATTTTTGATTCATTGAAATCGCTGAGCAGTTATTTGATCCAAAATCATGATTTTTGGTTTGATTTTGAGTAGAATCTGATGTACTTTGAATATATAATCGATTCTAAGTGTTTGGGGAAAGAACCCATGGAGTTTAAAAGGTTTAGAGCTGGAAAATGAAGAGGAAATTTCGTCAGTTGAAATTTGGCAGTGCCTTCGCGTCGCGGAGCTAGTCCCCAGTTTTGGGAAAAGTCGTTTCATGTCACGGAGCGGTCACGGACTGTTCTGCATCAAAAGTTATTTCCAAACTAAAAATTTAAATGTTTCTCTACATCACAGACCCACCCTCAAAAAGTGATTTCTTGATCTTTTCTGTTTAGCTATCTAAAATCATTCCTAAACATCATGAGATATTTCCAATCACAAATCACAATCCTTGAATCCATAATTCAATTCAAGGACCAGTTAAGAGTCAAGTCAAGAGCAATTAAGGTCAAAGTCAAGAGAAGTTCTTAGAGTTTTTCAAAAGTCTTTTTTTTCAAATGTTTTAACTTTGTTTTAAGACTTAAAGTTCAAGTTGAGTAAAGAGTAAGGCATAAAGTTCATTTATTCAAAAGTATATATGGACTATGTATTCCCAATGGGTTCAAAATATTTTTACATTTAAACAAGAAAGGAAACCTCGATTTCCAAAGAGCCTTCGGGCTAGTTTTTAGAAAGAGTAATCGCTTTCTAAATAAACCAAGAAGGGAAACTTTGATTTCCAAGATAACCTTTGTGCTAAGTTTTTGAGCACTAATCTCAAATCACAGAAGAAGTATGTTTTAAACATAAGAGCTAATATTATATTATTTTTGGGAATAATATTGAGCACTGATATTGAGGAGAGTTCAGACAACTCACAGCCCCTAAAAACTATGTAGCTACCATTGGTAGAAAGGGTCATACTTTTTAGATGATTCCTTTAGTGCTTTTTAGCATAGACTAGTGGATCCACTTAGTAGTTCAGGTTTTATACCCCCGGCAAGGTTAAATCGGCCCTGGCAGCGTGAGGCAAAATGATGTATCATCACTATAGCTCTTAAGTGATGGTTGTTGGTTAGAGAAACTCCCACAACAGTATTTTGTATTTTTATATACATCAGAAATATTTGTATTTTTATATACAAACAGAGTTCATATTGTATCTTTGCATACATACAGAGTTACTATTGTATTTCTAAATACACAGAGTTGAAAACCATGTTTTAAAGCTTTTCTTTATACTGAATTTATTTACACTGCTTTATATTGAAATCAGTTCAGTTCAGTTGAGCCAGGTAAGTGTTTCTTTCAGAATTCTTTTCAAGCTTAAGTTATGTTTAGCATTCAAACTTACATACTCGTACATTCAATGTATTGATGCCAGTTGGCCTGCATCGTCTTATGATGCAGACGCAGGTAACTAGGATTAGCATCCAACGCATCGTTGATCTAATTGAGCTTCAGAGTTGTTGGTGAGCCACCTTGCTTTTCGAAGGATCCCCTTTTTCAGTACTTTATCATTTTAGTTCATTAGGATGTTGGGGGTTTTGTGCCGACATCCATCTCAGTTATTAGAGGTTTCATAGATAGACAGTCAGTTAGTTAAATTCATTCGTCACTACTTTATTATTAGCTTATGTTTTTGAGACTTGAGTTTGCCATTTTAGCCAAGTTAATGTTGACATTTAAACATTTTAAGTTTTAATCATTATAAATATGCATATAGTCCTCCACTAAGTAAGTCAGCCAGGCCAAGGGTTAGCTTGGGGCCAATAATGGTTCTCGAGTGCCGGCCACATCCAGGGTGTAGGCTCGGTGCGTGACAAACTTGGTATTAGAGCATAAAGTTCAAGAGTCTTAGGGAGTCTATG
Organism: Solanum pinnatisectum; assembly: GCA_035578085.1. Taxonomy (NCBI): domain Eukaryota; kingdom Viridiplantae; phylum Streptophyta; class Magnoliopsida; order Solanales; family Solanaceae; genus Solanum; species Solanum pinnatisectum. The sequence continues at coordinate 6,545,271 of CM069086.1, read as the reverse complement.
AAGTTGTGTTTGTAGAGTCCTAGTTATCGGTGTGAAACGCGCCACATCTATAATTAGGAGGCTGGAACATTTAGGAATTTCTTCACTTCTTTCATATTCATTTCGTACAATAGAGTTAATATCTATAAAGTTTCTTTCTACTCGTGCTTACACGTAACCGATTGTGAGTTAGCCTATGGTCGAGAGTGCCTTCATGAGGCGTTTCTTTCCTTGTGAGCTAAGAGAAGCAAAGAAATGGTTACCGACATGAGGAGCAAGGTGAGTTTATTCGTTGTTGGGTTGCCTCATCTATATGATAAGGAAAGTAAAGCAGCCATGCTAATAGGTTATCTGTGTATAGCAAGGCTGATGATCCATGTTCAACAAGTTGAGAAGGACCAGCTGAAGGATAGAGAAGAGTTTGAGAATAAGAGGGCTAAGACATTAGAGAATGAATCCAAGTAGCAAAAGAGTAGAACCAGTCTTCTTCCCAACATAAGTAGAAAGGACCTGCTCTATCATATGCTAGTACCTATACCAAGGAATAAATGTGAGTACAATAGTCAGAATTCTCAGAACTTCAGAGCTAGACCTGCACATTCACAAGGTAGTGAGGCACAAGGGGGTACTAGGACTTCTGCATGTGTTAAGTGTGGTAGGAGCCACTCAGGGATCTATCGTGATGACTCCACTAGTTGATTCAAGTGTGGCCAGAACGGTCATTTTATGAGAGAGTGTCCTAAGAGCATACAGAGTAATGGTAATGGGGGCAATAGGGCCAAGTCTTCTTCAGTTGCTCCACCAGATAGAGTTGTATCTAGATGAGTTACTTCAAGGGCAGGCGAAGAAGGAAACCGTCTTTATGCTATCGCTAGTCACCGAGAGCAAGAGAATTCGCCAGATGTTGTCACTGGTATGATCCAAGTCTTCAATTTTGATGTTCTTCCTGAGCAACTTATTGAGCCCTGCAGTGTTTCTACACCTGATGTGAGTCTATTCTAGCAGAAAGAGTTTATCGTGATTGTTCTGTTTCCGTCAATCACAAGAGTACCATGGCTGATTTAGTTGAGTTAGACATGGTAGATTTTGATGTCATTCTAGGTATGGACTGGCTTCATGCCTGTTATGCATCAATAGATTGTAGAAATTGAGTAGTCAAGTTCCAATTTCCAATAAGCCAGTCTTAGAGTGGAAAAGTAGTTCAGCAGTGCCTAAGGGTCGTTTCATTTCTTACCTTAAGGCAAGAAAGTTAGTTTCTAAGGGGTGTGTCTATTACTTAGTCTGAGTTAATGACTCAAGTGTTGAGGTATCTCTTATTCAGTCAGTTCCAGCAGTAAAAGAGTTTCCATAAGTCTTTCCAAATGATCTTTCCAAAGTCCCTCCTGAGAGAAAGATAGACTTCGGTATAGATATTCCCCCAGATACTCATCATATATCTATTCTGCCATATAGAATGGCACCAGCAGAGTTGAAAGAGCTTAAAGAGCAGTTGAAAGATCTTTTAGAGAAAGGTTTTATTCGATCAAGTGTCTCACCTTGGGGCGCTCCGGTCTTATTTGTGAGAAAGGAAAGATGGTTCCCTTAGGATGTGTATAGACTAATGTCAGTTGAATAGGGTTACCATCAAGAACAAGTATTCTCTTCCAAGGATTAATGATCTTTTCGATCAGTTTCAGGGTGCTTCTTGTTTTTCAAAAATCGACCTTAGATCATATTACCATCAGTTGAGAGTAAGGGAATGTGATATTCCAAAGACAACTTTCAGGACCCGTTATGGTCATTAAGAGTTCTTGGTCATGTCATTACGGTTTAACTAATGCACCTGCAGCGTTCATGGATCTTATGAATAGAGTATTCAAACCTTATTTGGATATGTTTGTCATCGTCTTTATTGATGACATACTAATGTATTCAAGGAATGAAGAAGATCATGCTAGTCATCTCAGAATAGTTCTTCAGACTTTAAAAGATAAGGAGTTATATACTAAGTTCTTTAAATGTGAGTTTTGGCTTGACTTTGTGGCATTCTTAGGCCACATTGTGTCTGGAGAGGGAATTAAAGTTGATACTCAAAAAATTGAGGCAGTGCAGAATTGGCCTAGACCCACATCTCCAACTGATATTAGGAGTTTTTTAGGTTTGGCTGGCCATTATAGAAGGTTTGCAGTGTCGTGCCGTAATTTTCCTATCTGTAGGAAAAATCACTTTTTGAAATGTTCTAAGTATAAAACAATTTAAGAAAAGTACTTAGAAAAGAGTCACCACTTAATTTTTTAAAGAAATTAAGAAAACTTATAATTTTCAAAGATTTAAACAGAAAATATCATTCGAAAATACCAAAGAGGGTTCGGGGTTCAATTTACACTTCGAGAAGGGTTTAGGCATTCGAAGTGCCCGCTAACATGCGGTTGACCTGCGACTTGACTAAAAACTATTTTTTGACTAATTCTTTAAAAAAATGATTTAACATAAAATTAATAATTTATAATATCTAATTAATTTTGAGAAAATAAGTAAATAAATGACACATTTTTTATTCCTCAAGCTAAAGGAACCTTAATTGAAACAATTCAGTTGAATTACAAGTTATTAAAATTTTAACAAATTTACACTAATTAAGCTTATTTGAATTTGTTTTAAAAATATAATAATTTGAACTAAGTTGATAAATTAAAGCATGAAACTATCAATTAAAAAGCTTTGACTAATTTATTTTTTTCAAGAATGACTAAATAGAAAAAAAAAAAAAAAGAAAGAAAGAGAACATTCTTTAAGTTTATTCGAGAAAAATACTTTAACTTAAAACTATTTTAAAATGAGTATAATATGATTAAGTGAAGAGGCATTAAAACACATTTCTTAAGAACAAAAGGTTTAACTTAATTGAAATGTATAATTTGACCAATATGTTTGATAAAAATAAATAAATAAATAAAAGTTAAACCAACACAAAGAAAATAACTTATCTTTTGGGGAATCTAATTAGATTAATTAAGCATTCTAAAGTTAGAGTTAAACAACAAATAATAAGTAATCACAATTAAATAATTAAAGAGTAAGGGAGAAATTGAATTTGGGCCTCCTTTTGGGCCAATTTCGCTGGAATTTTTTGGATTTTTACCCAATCCCCTTTTTGTATATTTCATCTGTATATTATTGTATATCAGCATACATATCAGCTCTTTTCACGTATTTTCTGCTTCCGAACACCTGTATTTCGCCTCAGCCCTGTATTTTCATGTTTTTGACCTGCATATCCATATTTTTGTAGTCTATACTAATGTATACTGCTATATACTACCCGTTTTCGGACTTCCCAGGGCCTGTAATTTCAGTTTCCAGCCTTTGATTACAACTTTCAACTTGTCCTCCGACTTCTCTATGAATGGACTGACTCAAGATGAGAATTGGATTTTGAACCAACTCGAGATGCAAGGAAAGGAATAAGAGGGAGTCAAATGGACTCAAACCGAGGGAGTTCATGCAAGAAAAGAAGGGCGAGAAGAATTAGGATGGTAATTTAAACAACTCAAAATCATTGGCGGCTAATGGTGAGAGGGACATATTACAAAGAGCATCTAATAAACTAACCAAAAGAATTAACAATTGAGTTTAAACATCCACAAATAACAAGTCATACCTTTATCAATTTAAACATAGATTTTGGACATGTGTATGGAGACCCATGCACACAAAATATTTAAAATTTTACTAAATAAAGGAAAGGAACTTTTAACATATATGAGGACAAATGAATTAACATCTACTCATGCCAATCACCATACTGTAACAAAATAAGCACGTCTCACATGAACCGAGGCAAGGAAAAATTTTAAAACTATGCATGTAACTCTAATATAAATAGAGAGATGGACAAAATCATGGTTGCATATCTATTGGGCAACATATATAGCACCTTGAATTCAACAACATTTACAATGAAGGTGTTAATATCACAATGTTCTGCACATATCTTGGACTAAAAACAAGAACGATTTGGAGGCAAAATACTACCAGCAGAAAAATATTCCAGCTACCAATACCAACAGATTTAAACAATTGAACTAAAAGAAACCAAAACAGAGAGGTACTTTCGACCTCATACCAGGGATGCGGGGACTGTGGAACAACCACAACTTAAAACATGTGTAAAGAAAGCAACTCATATTCAGATCAACTTCATCGAACTAAAATTTAACTAAGAACAAGATATAAAAAAACAAAGAAATATAATTCTCGTGCTAGCAAATGTGGAATACAAGCAACAAATTTTACGAATAGTTCAATGGGATGCTCATATAGGTAGCCACTAGATACAAAATATATCATCAATATGCTTTCATATCCAAATTATACACCATTTATTAACTCAAAGCTGATTAGATTAATGCCAAAAGAAGCTCAAAGGCGAAATAGTTGTAATAAAAAAAAAGATTTTAAAATAACTTAATGCTACAGAAGATAACTCAAATAATTACAAATTTGAATAAACTACGAATCTGGAGGACCAACTTAAACAAGAGAACATAATCATATTGTATTGAAATATAGGGATATTCAATCATTTTCACATAGATTAAATGCATATGCAAGCCATTTGGACAACTAAATGTCAACAATATCAAGGACATAATCACTGAATCAAAATAGCCATATATGCAACTCATTTACAATAACACTATATGAGCAATCAACACCTAAGATAGCAATATTAGAACTGGCCAACAACAAATAGAAATCCAAGGTGTCAAAACTTCAAAATAAGTAGTCGTGAAACGATTTTAACCAAGACAAAGCTAGAACAAACTTCTTCCATGAGCATAAAACTTAAAAGAACACTGAAAGAAAAACTAAATACACCTGATAGCATTATCTGCACCAAAGATTTACATATAACACATGATATTGAAACAGAATGCAAAGGGAAAGTGAGGTTACCTTTTCCAGAGCAGTGACTGGAATAATGACGAGCTCGGAGGGCAGTGATTCTTCAACCACACAAATCGAATACCAACAACAAAACAAGAAACCTGGGGCAGAGTCTGAACCCTTTTTTTTCGAAACTTAAAATCAGAGAATCAAATATATCAAATTTCTTTAGTGTGAAATAACTATTACCCCAAAAACCAAGCTTAAAAAACCTTTCCTTCACTCGAGTGTGGAGGGTTATTTATAGGGGGAAAATGAGGCAATTTAGGGGGGAAATCCATTGGAATTTCAAACAAAAAAAATTAAATTCTCCTACTCTTTTTGAAGCAACAGTGGAAGGGATTTCAAATCCCTTGAAAAAGGGGAAAAGGGACGTGAGGGTGGTTGGATGCTGCAGGTGAGGGGGACGACGGTTTTTCTTTGAATTTTCCAAATTGATGCAACGTTTCTGGGATGCTCTCATATGGGTTAGATTTTCTGGTCGCTGGATTTCTACGTTTCGCTTGCATCTGGGTTTGGACGAGTTTCTGGGATTTGATTTTTTTTCTAGAGGAAGAAGAAGGAAACATACAGGGTCATATGGGTTTGCTTGGTGTAGGTTTTTGTATGTAATGTATGGTTTAGGAAGTGGGCTGATTAGAAAAAGAGAATGGGAATTGAGGGAATTGGGCTGGGTTCCTTGTTGAAATGGCCCAAAATTGGTAAGGATTTGTAATTGTAGCCACTTAAGGATTTGTAAATTGATTTTTAATTGGTGAATTCGACTAAATTTTAAATTAATATAATTAATCAATGAACTTCGTAATCTTAACGAAATAAAATAATTAATTCGATCATAAAATAACTAATTTAATTATAAACTAATTAACTTGAAACTATAACCATAACTTAAGCTAGAGAAAATTAACAAAATATTTGACAAAAATGTAAAACCTTTTGTGATGATTTTAAAATATTTTATAAAATATACTAATTATATATATATAAAGATATAAAGATAAAACATTATTATTATTATTATTATTATTATTATTATTATTATTATTAAAAAAATAAAAATTATATATATATATATATATATATAAGAAGTGACGAAACTAATTAAAAGAACTTGCAAACTATTATATATATTTTTATTTTTTTTATTGTTATTATTTTATTTTTTTTACAAAATTAATTATTTTAAATCGTTCTAAATTGATGAAGCTCGATGATTATTCTATATTGTGGAGACTCAAAATTGAGTGTCAACATGTAGAGGGGTTCTTGTCCATTTCATCCCCTTTGACCAAGTTAACTTAGAAGACAGTGAAATTTCAATGGTCTGAATCTTGTGAGAAAAGCTTTCAAGAATTGAAAACGAGGGTGACTACTACCCCAGTGTTGACTTTACCAGAAGGTACGCAAGGCTTTGTTGTACATTGTGATGCGTCTAGAGTTGTTTTGGGTTGTTTTGTTAATGCATAATGGCAATGTTATAGCTTATGCCTCCAGACAGTTGAAAGTTCATGAGAAGAACTACCCAACCCATGACTTAGAGTTTGCTGCTGTAGTATTTGCTTTGAAGATATGGCGTCATTATTTGTATGGTGTTCATGTTAATGTATTCACTGATCAAAAGAGTCTTCAATATGTGTTCACCCAGAATGAGCTTAATCTCAGACAAAGGAGGCGGCAAGAATTATTCAAGGATTATGACATGAGTATTCTATTTCACCCAGGTAGGACAAAAGTTGTTACTGAAGCCTTGAGCAGGTTGTTCATGGGTAGTATCACCCATTTTGAGAAAGATAAGAAAGAGTTAGCAAAAGAGGTGCATAGACTTGCACGACTAGGAGTTCGACTAATGAATTCCACAGAAGGAGGAGTAATGGTGTTGAATGAGGCTGAATCATCATTAGTGTCAGAAGTAAAAGAAAAGCAAGACCAAGACCTAATTTTGCTTGAATTGAAGGGAAATGTTCATAAGCAAAAAGTTTTAGTTTTTGAACAAGGGGGAGATGGTGTATTGAGATATCAAGGTAGATTGTGTGTACCTATGGTGGATGGACTCCAAGAAAGGATCATGGAGGAAGCTCATAGCTCCCGATATTCCATTCATCTGGGCTCCACAAAGATGTATCATGACTTGAGTGAGGTGTATTGGTGGAATAATATGAAGAAGGGCATTGCAGAATTTGTTGATAAGTGTCCAAATTGCCAACAAGTTAAAGTAGAGCACCAAAGGCCCGGTGGTTTGGATCAGAATATAGAAATTCTAAAATGGAAGTGGTAGATGATTAATATGGACTTCATCATAGGTTTACCAAGGTCTCGCAGACAACATGATTCTATTTGGGTGATTGTGGATCGAACGACCAAATCAACCCACTTTTTGCTAGTAAAGACTACCCATTCAGCAGAGGATTATGCCAGGTTATATATTCAGGAGGTGGTACGACTTTATGGAGTCCCTGTTTCGATTATATCAGATAGGGGTGCACAATTTACTGCACAGTTTTGGAAGTCATTCCAGAAAGGCTTGGGTTCACAAATCGCTTGTGGATTTCATCAAGGGGTGATCCCTACAAGGTATGTGAGATCACATAGCGTTAGGTTAGTTCACCCATGCGCCAATCATGATTTATTTCAACGAATTTAAGTTCTTGAAAGCTTAGAAATTGAGTTCTTGATGGGTTTGTTGAAGTTCTACTAAATTCTTGATTCCTTGAAATTGTTGAGAAGTTGTTTGATCCGAATCCGTGATTTTAGGTTTGATTTTGAGTAGAATCTGATGTACATTGAATATATAATCGATTCAAAGTGTTTGGGGAAAGAACTCATGGAGTTTAGAGGGTTTAGAGCTGGAAAACGAAGAAGAAATTTCGTTGGTCGAAATTTGGCAGTGCCTCCGCGTCACGGAGCTAGTCCCCAGTTTTGGGAAAATTCGTTTCGCGTTGTGGAGTTGTCACGGACCGTTCTGCCTTAAAAGTTATTTCTAAACCAAAAATTTAAATGCTTCTCCGCGTCACACACCACCCTTAAAAAGTGATTTCTTGATCTTTTCTCATGTTTAACTATCTAAAATCATTCCTAAACATCATGAGATATCTCCAATCATAAATCACAATCCTTGAATCCATAATTCAATTTAAGGACAAGTTAAGAGTCAAGTCAAGAGCAGTTAAGGTCAAAGTCAAGAAAGTTCTTAGAGTTTTCCAAAAGTCTTTTTTTTTCAAATGTTTTAACTTTGTTTTAAGACTTAAAGTTCAAGTTGAGTAAAGAGTAAAGAGTAAAGAGTAAAGCATGACGTTCATTTATTCAAAAGTATATGGGGACTATGTATTCCCAAAAGGTTTAAAATATTTCACCTTTAAAAAAGAAAGGAAACCTCGATTTTCAAAGAGCATTCGGGCTAGTTTTCAGAAAAGAGTAATCGCTTTCTAAATGAACCAAGAGGGGAAACTTTAATTTCCAAGATAGCCTTTGAGCTAAGTTTTTGAGCACTAATCTCAAATCACAAAGAAGTATGTTTTAAACATAAGAGCTAATATTATATTATTTTTTGGAGTAGTTTTGAGCACCGATATGAGGGAGAGTTCAGACAACTCATAACTCCCAAAAACCATGTAGCCATCATAGGTAGAAAAGGGTCATACTTTTTAGATGATTCTTTTAGTGCTTTTTAGCATAGACTAGTGGATCCACTTAGTAGTTCAAGTTCTATACCTCCGGCAAGGTATAGGACGGCCCTAGCAGCGTGAGGCAAAATGATGTATTATCACTATAGCTCTTAAGTGATGGTTGTTGGTTAAAGAAACTCCCACAGCAGTATTTTGTATTTTTATATACATCAGAAATATTTGTATTTTTATATACAAACAGAGTTCATATTGTATCTTTGCATGCACACAGAGTTGAAAACCATGTTTTAAAGCTTTTCTTTATACTGCTTTATATTGAAATCAGTTGAGTTGAGCCAGATAAGTGTTTCTTTCAGAATTCTTTTCAAGCTTAAGTTATGTTTAGCATTCCAACTCGCATACTCGTACATTCAATATATTGATATCAGTTGGCCTGCATCATCTTATGATGCAGACGCAGGTAACCAGGATCAGCATCCAGTGCATCGTTGATTCAGTTGAGCTTCAGAGTTGTTAGTGAGCCTCATTGTTTTCCGGAGGATCCCCTTTTTCATTATTTTATCATTTTAGTTCACTAGGATGTTGGGGTCTTGTCCCGACATCTATCTCAGTTATTAGAGGCTTCATAGACAGATAGTCAATTAGTTAAATTCATTTTTCACTACTGTATTATTGGCTTATGTTTTTTAGACTTGAGGTTGCCATTTTGGCCAAGTTGAATGTTGACTTTTAAACATTCTAAGTTTTAATCATTATAAATATGCATATAGTCTTCCGCTGAGTAAGTCAGTTAGGCCAAGGGTTCGCTTGGGGCCAGCAATGGTTCTCGAGTGCCGGCCACGTCCAGGGTGTAGGCTCAGGGCGTGACAGAGTTCCTATAAACTCTAACAAAAGTCTAACAATAATAACTAACAATGTGGAAGAATAACCTAGAACCTGAAATTCAACATATCAAAACATTCTAACAATGAACCAAGTCTAAACAAGAAGAGATACAACCCCATACTAATGAACTAACTAAAACAAATGTCTAAGTCCGAAAATGGTGGACATAGACGAAAGAGAATCCTATGGCAGCTCAAAAGAATTGGCTCACCCTTGAATTCGAAGCGACGATCACTGATCTTTTAAACGAGGTTTGTCAATTGCCGCTTGAAGATGCCCTGTACTCAACAAAAATAAGAGCAAGTGTAGAATCAGTACACAACCATAGTGTACTGGTAGGATCACATGGCTATCCCACTAGTGCAACATAAAACAAGTCAAGGCAACATTATAATCACATGCATGCATACCAATATACATAACATTATCAACATTTACGAACAACGAACAACTTCACATTTATATCAAATCATTGGTCCTCTCATGGAGCCCAAACCCAAACAGGTAGCATACCGAAACATGGTATCTGATCCCATAATTATGTCAAAACATGGTATTCGATCCCATAATTATGCCGGAACGTGGCAACCGATTTCATAGTTAGTTATGCCGCAACGTGGCAATCGATCCCATTCACACACCACAATCACAAGTATATCATCAAGATCATACATTCAAGTCATGATTTCATGACATTCATCAATTCTCTATCTCATTTACAACAAGTGTGATCAACGTTGCAACATTCATATACATACAAATATCATAATGAAGCAAGAACAAGCATACATCACACAATCATAGAATCACAACCATCACCTACCTCGAAACAAGCTTGAAACCCTAAGAAATTTGATCTTTCCCTTTCCGAATTCGTTCCGCTTGTTCTTGGTCTACAAACAATCAATACAATACGGGTATCAACAAGCAATCGCTAATTATCCAAATCTATAACAATTCTATGAACCTTAGATCAAACTCATGATCCCAATTAACCAAATTAGGGTTGTTTCCACCATAGAATCTATAGCAAAACCCTCCCCCATCAATATTCACCCATTCTATTACGTTCTACAAATCGAAAAACGGATTCGGGGAGTGAAAAGTTTATCTTTAGCCTCAAGAATGGTGAAAAACGAGTAGGAGTCTCCTGGGGGTCGTTCTTTAGATCAAAAAGTCAAAAAGTGCATAATGAGGTCGTTTAGGGATTTATTAATGACTTTAATTCGCGTCGAGCCCGCCACAGCGGCCCTCACCCTGTTGTAGTGGCTCCGCCAGAGCAGCAAAACCTAGTGCCAAAGCAGGTTAAGCGAGGCAGAGAGTTAATTAAAGAATTCCAAATTTCCTATTTCACAACACACCTCCAACCCACGACGCTCAGAAAATACCCTTTACGCTAAGATCGATTCCGAGAGTTCTACTCGCCTGACTTCAATTCCGTAAAGTCGTACGGATTCCTTAACGAGTTATCTAACTACTCATGCAACCAAAATCATAAATAACTCACCCGATTGTTACCAGATTTCCCTAAACCTCAAAGACTCCAATTTAGTCCAAATCTGGACTAGGATGGGAAAATTTCAAGATACTACGAAAAAGTTTTCCGACCCAAAATTTTTCCCCGATGATTTTTCTATAACGACAGAACCCGATCGTTACAGCCAAATATCAAAGTTCAGTAATTTTATTAATACAAAATAAAACTTACTGACTTTATAATTCAAAATTTTCAAAATTGAATAACCTTATCAGATATTCGTTCATTAAACAAAAGTTCTCCATCTTTTATAAAGTTTAACATTAAAAGAATACTATTACTCAGACTAAAATAAAAAATTTAATTGTTAAGCTCTTTGATTATCTTCGATGGAAAGCGATTGAAAACCTTTTCTCTAATAACTAAATAAAATGTAATATTTAATTTTATTATGGGGGGATTCAAAATTTTCATAGTAAAAATCTCACGAGCTAAAACGGAATACCTCATAGTAAAAGTTTCATGTTTAAAATAATACATAATATGAAATTAATACTATTCATTTTGTTTTAATTTGTCTGTCTTATTTTGGTTTAATACGGAATTTAAAAAGTAAAGAGGTTTTTTAAATTTTGTGATTTTAAAATAAAGATATGTAAAATATACTAAAGTGTCATTTGATCTTATGGCCTTTAACTTACCATCTGAAAAGCTAAAATTTTTAATCGAAAAGAAAAAAAATATTTCTTTTAAAACAGTTTAAAAAATATAAAACAAATAAATTAAAACAGAGAGAGTATGTTAATGACAACTTTCTTACCTCAATGATACGATGCATTGGCGAAGAAAGAACAAAATCATGAATCATTATACAAAAACAAACAATTATTAGAGGAAGAAATTAATGCCTTCTGTGAGAAATAAATTCACTTTTTTTCTTTTTTTAAATAAAAAACTTTTATTAATTATCAAAATTGTAATATTACAATGCTAAACAGGATTAGACCTCTGTTTCTCAGAGTCACAACTCACAACCTCTATAGCCTAATGCAACATCAACGTAGTAAGATAAATTGACTTTATACATTGTTTCTTGTTATATATAGATCTCGTAAATGAATTGTGTGTGTATAATATGACCTGATATACCTCTCAATTTTATAATTTAGAGTTGATTTACTCTTCATTATAAAAGTGACTTACGATTCATATATACCATTTTGGGATGACAGGAGAAACAAAATTAATTTTAAATTATTTTTTAAAAAAATAATTTTTGAATTTATTATTTTGATTGTCAAATTTATGTTTTTACTCATTTTCTTGTAAAATTTATCATAGATGCCCTAACCAAACATTGGAGCTACATGACTTCAAATCATGCTTTGGCAATTTTTAGTCGAAGCAACATATTCGGAATACTCAGATTAAATTCAGTTTAATCTGATAAAAAATAAAACAAAAATCATCAAAAAATAAATAAAAAAATCGGTTGATCGTAAGTATTTTTAGTCAAGTAGAACGTCCTTTTGCTAGAATCTGCGATTCGAAGGCTTATTATTAAATTACACCTTACTAATTAAAGCAAGATAATAAATAAGTAGTAGCGAAATTATTTTTAACAAGTAAACTCAAATGAAAGTGACAAGCATAGACATGATATGATAAGTCACTCGAGAAATAAGAATTTCATCTTTATTAGCTACTACTTAACTTTCAAGAAAGACAAATTAATTTATAACAATCATATCAACTTTTGACATTATTATAATATCGAATTGTTTCCTACTTTTATCTAACATTTCAGGCATTGTCTTGCTACCAAGTGCATTATGATAATCACTCACAAATTTGGGACACTTTGAAATGTCATTTTCCAAGCCATTATAATCCTTGTTAGTCAATGATTGGACAGCATCTTGGAGAACGGTTATCAACAATCCATAATTGTTGTCACATATAGCATACAAGTCTTGGGTCTCTTTGTCTTTTGTGGCTGCTTTAGCTGCCTCTATGAAAGCATGGCTATTGTTAGCATTTTGTAACGATTGAGCGATACCATGCAACTCGTGTTACTTCTTCAGGAACATATGAATGAGCTAAAATTTATCTAAAAGTGGTTAAGCAAAATGAAGGATCTTGTACTTGTCTACATATACCAGCTATCAATGCCTCGTTTGCACTAGTATCACATAAAGAGGTTTGAAAGTTGAAAATGTTTGCAACAAGTACTAAAGGAAGAAAGTATGAATTAAAAAAAGAAGACAAATCAATTTTTTCAATAATTGTTACTCTTATTTTGAAGTGAATGCAAGTGAATATACCTATATATAGGGACGACATTGAAGCAAAATAGGAATAAACATAAAGTTTATTACCTTGTTATCAACTTCAAGTATCTATGACATTTATAGAAATAATATTAAGTTATTTTCTTCTTCAACTTCCAATCATATATAGAAATAATGTTAAATTTTGGTATATTTTTTCCCAACTAATTAAGTTATTTCCTTATATGTACATTCCATTATCACTCATTTACCTTATGTGTAACAAAATTATTTTGAGTTCTTTTTCAAAAATATACTTTTATTTTAGGCATATCCCCTCTATTCTATTTTACTTGGATTTTATTATCAATAAATTATTATTTTTACTGTTCATTTTAGCAAATTAAAAGATATTTTTCTCCCAATATTATCTTTATTACTTAATAGTTATATAAATTAATAATAGTCCAACTAATATTTTCAAAACATAATTAATCTAGTCAAAGGGACAGATAATTTGGTCAAACATGTAATTTATTGGTATCATTTTATGTATAAATCTAGTCAAAGGGACACATAAAATTTGGCCTTTGAACATGAGTTCACTAGCAAACCATTTTCAAAGAGACCTTCAAGAAAATGGTTTATCAAGAGTTGAAATCTGTTTATTTTTTCCCTCTTTAGAGTCAATCGTCAAAAACATATTTAAAATATTTTTATTTTAGTTTCATGTGTATGAGTTTTTATTTGAACTATCATCATATATTATATTGAATGACATCTCCAGCTGTTCACTTTTTGTACTTGCACCATTGTTAGGTTGAGAAAATGAACATCTAATATTTGAAGTATATTTCGAAAAACATTTGATAACAGTTAAATTAGAAAACTCATATCTAAAGGTCAAATATAAAATTCAAAACTTTAGAATATTTTAAATGTATTTTTGACCGTTTACTCTCCATTTTTACACACAATTCCTGGTAATATCATACTAAATGGATGGTATGTTGCGTTAGATTTTGGAAATATGAACAAAAATTTTATATAATTGACTAGCGAATATAATTATTTTTATTTATCAGTCTATTATGTAACTTACCTCTATTCTATTAAAAGTAATTTTTTCAAATTAATCTTTTTGAGTTGAGACCAGTTTAAATGAAGCAATATGAATATCAAGAGGACTAAATCAAATGAATACAAACAATATGTACGCATTTAGCAATATTGTTCATAAAAAATCTCTTATTTTCAATTTTAGAATAAACACCATTTCTATGGTTATACTTTTTTAGGCATATTATATAAACACATCTTATATAATTTGACCTTATAGGTATGTTTTTTAGTTTTAGATGTGCACGGATAAATACTTAAACTTGTATAAAATTGAAAAATAGACACATTCGTCTTACGTGAAACCTACATGACAATTTGTGCTCTACATGGCGTCCTACGTGTGCCACACAAGAGTACATGTGTTTACTTGTTAGATTTTCTACAAGTTTAAGTGTTCAATTGTCCACATCCAAAGTTGGAAGACATAAATATCCGTTGAAACCAAGATAAAAAAACATATTTATGTACAAAATAACAACATGTTTAGTATAACTTTATGAGAATGAACTTGAAAGAGTAAAATATACGCAAATATTATCATTGAGAAAAATAAAAACACTATTTCCGATAAACGCTCCACTTAATTTTGGCAAACTACCATCAAGTTCACTATCTTAAATCTAATCAGACGGCCACAACCCACCAAAGAAATTTGTTGCAAATACACACTTCCACATCTTACAATTTCTCATTTCAATTTCAACACTTTTCAAAAGAAAAAAGACCGCCAAAACTGAAAAACCGTTTTCCGATGGCTAACCGCCTTACTCTCTTACTCATCCTCTCCATTACCGCCGCCGCCGATTCCACCACCAACACCACTGCCACCGTTGATATTACCTCCACCGCTGTTCACTCCAGAAAACTGGCGGCAAACAACGCCGGCACGAAATACTCCATTTCCCCATATGATAAAAATAAAGCAAAAATCGTCAAAAAGAAAATCGATTGGTTGTATGTATTTTCAGCCAAGTAGAATGTCCTTTTGCATTGCTAAGAACTGCAGTTCGAGTGCTTCCTAATAAAAGTGACTTCGTATCTAAGGGGACTCGAACTCGAGACCTTTTGGTTAAGGATGAAAGAGTAATTGCCACTCTACCACAATCCTTGGTCCAAGACTTATTATTAACATACACCTTACTAATTAAATCATAAAAAGGTACTAGAGAAAAAAACAATTCTAACAAGTAGGCAGAAAAAATTTCTCAAAGCTCAAACGAAATGATAAGCATAGACATAATATAATAAGCCACTTGAGTAATAAGAATGATTTAATAAAATATCAATCTCCTCTTTATTAGCTACTACTTAACTTTCAAGAAAGACAAATTAATTAATAACAATCATATAAACTCCCTATTTCTTAATGAGGCCTTCAGCAACTTTTGACATTATTATAAGATCGAATTGTTTTCTACTTCTATCTAACATTTCAGGCGTTGTTTTGCTACCAAGTGCATTTTGACAATCACTCACGAATTTGGGACACTTTGAAAGGTCATTTTCCAAGCCATTATAATCCTTGTTAGCTAATGATTGGGCAGCATCTTGGAGAACGGTTATCAACAATCCATAACTGCTGTCACAAATAGCATACAAGTCTTGGGTCTCTTTGTCTTTTGCGGCTGCTTTAGCTGCCTCTATGAAAGCATGATTATTGTTAGCATTTTGTAATGATTGAGCGATAGCAGCTCGTGTTACTTCTTCAGGAACATATGGATGAGCTAAAATTTGTCTAAAAGTGTTTAAGCAAAATGGAGGATCTTGTACTTGTCTACATATACCTGCTATCAATGCCTCATCTGCACTAGTGTCACATAAAGAGGTTTGAAAGTTGAAAATGTTTGCAACAAGTACAAAAGGAAGAAAGTATGAAGTAAAAAAAGAAGCCATTTTAATTTCTTCAAGAATTGTTACTCTGATTTTTGAAATGGTTACAAGTGAATATACCTATATATAGGGATGACATTGAAGCAAAATAGGAATAAACATAAAGTTTATTACCTTGTTATCTACATCAAGTATCTATGACACATATAGAAATAATGTTAAGTTTTTTCCTTCTTCAGCTTCCAATCATATATAGAAAAAATGTTAAATTTTGGTATATTTTTTCCCAACTAATTAAGTTATTTCCTCATATGTACATTCCCTTATCACCCATTTACCTTTTGTGTAGGGAAACAAATTTAGTAAGAGCATAATAATTACTAACAAAATTATTTTGAGTTCTTTTCCAAAAATATACTTTTATTTCAGGTATATCCCCTCTATACTATTTTAGTTGGGTTTTATTATAAATAAATTATTATTTTTTACTATTCATTTTAGCAAATTAAAAGATATTTTTCTCCCAATATTATCTTTATCACTTAATAGTTATATAAATTAATAATAGTCCAACTTAAATTTTCAAAACATAACTAATCTAGTCATAGGGACACAGAATTTGGTCAAACATGTAATTCATTGGTATCATTTGATGTATAAATCTAGTCAAAGGGACACATATAAAATTTGGGCTATGAACTTGAGTGCACTAGCAAACCATTTTCAAAGAGACCTTCAAGAAAATGGTTTATGAAGAGTTGAAATTTGTTTTCTTTTCCTTTTGAGAGTTAAACGTCAATCGTCAAAAACATATTTAAAATATTTTTATCCATATATTTAGTTTCAGAGTTTTCTACCTAAACTATTACCATATATTTTATCAAATGACATCTCAACTTGTTCACTTTTTGTACATGCATCATTGTTAGGTTGAGAAAGTGAACAACTAATATTTGAAATATGTCTCAAAAAATATTTGATAATAGTTCAATTAGAAAACTCATATATCTAAAAGGTCAACTATAAAATTCAAAAATTTAGAATATTTTAAATGTATTTTTGACTGTTTACTCTCCATTTTTACACATAATTCTTGGTAATATCATCTTTAAATGGATGGTGTGTTGCGTTAGGGTTTGGAAATATGAACAATAATTTTATATAATTGACTAGCAAATATAATTATTTTGATGAATCAGTCTAATATGTAACTTACCTCTATTATATTAAAAGTACTTTTTTTAACATTAAACTTTTTTCATTTGAGACCCATTTAAATGAACCAATATGAATATCAAAAGGAGTAAATCAAATGAGTACAAACAATATGTACATATTTAGCAATGTTGTTCATAAAAAATCTCTTACTTCCATTTTAGAATAAACACAATTTCCTCTTCATCATCATCATAATGGTCATCTCCATTTTCATCTTCTAGATTTTCATGATCATTTAACTCATCACTAAACTATAAAAATTAGAAGCTAACTTGGAAATCTCTAAAACAGTGTTGTTTTAAGAAAATAAAGATAGATCCGATTTAAAGTTATCTCCAATCTCCACTAAATCGCTCTTAATTTCACAAAAGAAATCAGATGATAATTCTTGCTCCGACTGACCTGGCAACACCATGGAAATGGCTGAGAATATTCCTTAATGCTGGATAAATTGGAAAGGAAGATGAAGAAGTGTTGGCCTGTTGGGTCTTTGAGATGGGTTTAGGTTAGTGGATAATGAATTATGGTCTAATTAATTACATGTGGACCAATAAAAATAATGTTATATATTTATTACAAAATTAATTTATACCACATCAGTTTCTATTAAAAGGAATGGTAATTTTAAGCTTAAATTTAATTTAAGAGCATTTTTTATCCAAATAGGTGAATGAAAGGGCATTTTTGATCCAATAGGTAGAAGAACGTTTTTAAGCCATTTCCAATACGTTAAAGGGTATTTTTTACCCTTTTCCAATAATAAAAAAGTACTAGACATCATTCTAAATAAGTGGTGGTATCTCAGTCCGACCAAAACAATGAAAAAACACCACGTAGCTCAGCCAAAATATACTGTACTCCATTAAAACCAACTTCTGTTTTGCAATGAAAAAACGCCACGTAGCTCAGCCAACTTTTGTATGCCAGTGCTTTATCATGTCGGCTGACCAATACTATCAGTTGACCAATACTATTGTGTATTTCTTTATTTTAATTATCATGTCTCATTGATTACATATTTTAAAAATAAAAATAAAGTAGTACTATATATTAAAATAATTAACAATTTAGTATACTTAAAAATAGTAAAAACTACATAAAAATACTACATCTTCATCATTCTAAATAAGTGGTTACTTGGAGTAAGATTCTCCAGTAGAGATTGTGTATCTCCAATTTTAATAAAGGGGGATATTTATTTTTATTCTATCAAATTAGATGCTTAATTACCCTCATAAATAAATTCTACTCACTATAACAATAACAATACACATAGGTGGGATTTGCATAGGGTAAAGTGTACCCAAACCTTATCCAAAGTTATTACAATTACAAAACATATGAATTTAAATAGCAATGCAGACAGAGCTGAACACGGAACAAACTAATTGTCTGAGATAACTTCACTGATTTTACCTGCAAAAATTTGTCAAGTATAAAGTTCTTCTTCCACTTTCTGAAATTAGAAGATCACATATAAATATTTCTTCATAGCTTGGTGTAATTGCTCTCCGTTGTATTTATTTTCCATCATAAAAATTTTCAACTCATTCTTAAAGTATCTTCATTGTGCAATTTACAAATATTGTAACAAGTGATTGTCTCGGTCACTCTTCCAGATTCTTGCAACATTGAGCTGTTGAACTGATTCGAGTTCTAACGCTTTTATATACCAGCTGAACAAACAAGAACATCCCCGCACAATGAAAGAGGCTTATGAAAAGCATACCAAACGATGTAAAATATATTGTCATATGTCGTTAGCTGAAAGTGCCTTTATTTTCCGTTTATCTTTCTACCGACTACTGAGTAGCTAGCACTTTCCGACCATTTCCTCTACCTCTACAATTAATACTAGGAAGATTTCTCCTCACACAAGCTATATTTTTTGCTCAATTATAACTTATTTAGGAGTAACACGTAGTTATAATTGAGATTGTGAGGAAATCATGAATTTAAGTTTACTGAACCTCACCACTTTTTCATGTAAAGAATTGGAACCTACTCTAATTGAAATATCATCCCGCCTTTCTGGTGTACATGCAAAATTGAGTTTTGCTTATGGATGAAGCTGTGGACTGTTCCTATGTTCCTTTAAAAGTTTCTGCAACCTTTTTTACCGTGTCTTCTTCCTCTTCTGCACTTACTATATCTTTGTCTATTTTAATGGTTATTATAGAAGCATTTTGTATTACGCTTATTATGAAAAAACTAATTTTGGTCTTTCACTATTTTTTTGGAATAAGTAACTTACTTAGGACTTCCGCTTATCATTCAGAATTTGTTGTTGTTCTGCTTTTGTTAGAGTTGAAGTAGAAATAGAGAAGATGAAGGATCTCCAGTTCTCAATTGTGCTTTGTAAAGGTATGCTCTCAGGTGGTAATATAATTATATCGGGTAGCTACTACGATTCGGTTCCTATATAGGTATTAAATGATTATTATGAAAGCATTTTCTCCATGTTAGTTCTACTTATGTTTATATTTCTCTTCTTCTTTTATAATAAGTGTGAGCTTCTGCAAATTTCAAAACAGGTTGAATGAAAGATACATCTTTTAAAGCTTGTGGAAATTTTCGGAGGTTCGGAAGTGTCTTACTTATACGTCCGCAGGCAGGTTGAATCAAATATGGATCTCTCAAAGCTTGAGGAAAAATATCATCATCTCTAGAGGTTTGAAAGTTGGAATATGTTTGTTAGAATTATTACAAACAACTCTTCATTTGAAGGACACTTCATAATCGTTTGAATATTTCTGTAAACTTTGTTCCTCAATCCAAGTAAATATTGTCAAGTGTTAATATGTTGTATACATGATACTTATGCTTTCTCTTTTAGTATTTTCATATTGAATTTCTTTTTATCAATCTTCTGAAGTACTCATAATACAAAGAATAATAACAGTTATAGGCCCGTTGCCCTTGCCTTGCACGGGCACCACATATCTAGTAATATAATAAGACACGTGAGAAATAAGAATGATTTAATAAAATACCAATCTCCTCTTTATTAGCTATACTTAACTTTCAAGAAAGACAAATTAATTTATAACAATCATATAAACTACCTACTTCTTAATGAGGTCTTCAGCAGCTTTTGACATTATTATAAGATCGAATTGTTTCCTACTTCTATCTAACATTTCAGGCGTTGTCTTGCGACCAAGTACATTCTGACAATCACTCACAAATTTGGGACACTTTGAAAGGTCATTTTCCAAGCCATTATAATCCTTCTTAGCTAATGATTGGGCAGCATCTTGGAGAACGGTTATCAACAATCCATAACTGCTGTCACAAATAACATACAAGTCTTGGGTCTCTTTATCTTTTGCGGCTGCTTTAGCTGCCTCTATGAAAGCACGGTTGTTATTAGCATTTTGTAATGATTGAGCGATGGCAGCTCGTGTTACTTCTTCAGGAACATATGGATGAGCTAAAATTTGTCTAAAAGTGTTTAAGCAAAATGGAGGATCTTGTACTTGTCTACATATACCTGCTATCAATGCCTCATCTGCACTAGTGTCACATAAAGAGGTTTGAAAGTTGAAAATGTTTGCAACAAGTACAAAAGGAAGAAAGTATGAATTAAAAAAAGAAGCCATTTTAATTTCTTCAAGAATTGTTACTCTGATTTTTGAAATGGTTGCAAGTGAATATACCTATATATAGGGATGACACTGAAGCAAAATACGAATAAACATAAAGTTTATTACCTTGTTATCTACTTCAAGTATCTATGACACTTATAGAAATAATGTTAAGTTTTTTCCTTCTTCAGCTTCCAATCATATATAGAAAAAATGTTAAATTTTGGTATATTTTTTCCCAACTAATTAAGTTATTTCCTCATATGTACATTCCCTTATCACCCATTTACCTTTTGTGTAGGGAAACAAATTTAGTAAGAGCATAATAATTACAAACAAAATTATTTTGAGTTCTTATCCAAAAATATACTTTTATTTTAGGCATATCCCCTCTATTCTATTTTACTTGGATTTTATTATCAATAAATTATTATTTTTTACTGTTCATTTTAACAAATTAAAAGATATTTTTCTCCCAATATTATCTTTATCACTTGATAGTTATATAAATTAATAATAGTCCAACTTAAATTTTCAAAACATAATTAATCTAGTTAAAGGGACACAGAATTTGGTCAAACATGTAATTCATTGGTATCATTTGATGTATAAATCTAGTCAAAGGGGCACATAAAATTTGGGGGCTATGAACTTGAGTATAAATCACCATATATTTTATCGAATGACATCTTAATTTGTTCACTTTTTGTACTTGTACCACTGTTAGGTTGAAAAAGTGAACACCTAATATAATTTTAAGTATGTTTCGAAAAATATTTGATAATAGTTCAATTAGAAAACTCATATATCTAAAAGGTCAACTATAAAATTCAAAAATTTAAAATATTTTAAATGTATTTTTTTACCGTTTACTCTCCATTTTTACACATAAGGGCATCTCCAACCTTGAACTCTATTTTACTCTCCAAATATAGAGTTTTCTATTTTTTCAAACAACCAACTCCAACTCAATTCTCTATTTTACTCTCTAAATTTGTTTTCTCTCTCTCCTCGATATTATATTATTATTATTATTATTATTATTATTATTATTATTATTATTATTATTATTATTTAATAATATAAATCCTTCACTCTTTTTCTCAAATAATTACTTTATTTAATTTTCATGTCATATAAAATTTTAATTTTTTATTTAATATAAAATTATATTTTATTCTAAATTTCTAAATAACATAACTACAATCAACAATAATTCTCTGGATCATACCCTAATTTAATTCTTATATTATTGTTCCATGTGATTACATGCAATAAGAACAATAACGAATAATTGAAAAAAGAAATCGACAATCACAACCGCAATCGTAACAATTTTCTGGATCATACCCTAATTTTTTTTCCGAATAGTGCTAAATATGAAAACGACTTACCGGATTACTAAATTATTGTTGTAATATATTAATTATTATGTTATGTATTGTATTGTATTTTATCTTGTATTTAAATTATTATGTTATGTATTGAATTTTTAAATTAAAATTTTCATCTTATCATTTTAATTTTGTGTATTCTTTATAGTGAAAATTAATAATAGAATCATATTATATTGTTAAAGAAAATTAGAAAAAATATATTATTAATTCGGGATGAAAGTAGGATATGTTACATAATATATATTTTAAAATATTATATTACATTAAAAAAAATAATGCTTTTTATGTTAATAATGCAGCTGAAAGGGAACGAGGTGTCCCCAGGTTAGTAATAAATTATAAACCGTTAAACAAATATTTAAAATGGATTAGGTATCCTATTCCGAATAAAAAAGATTTACTATCAAGGTTATATGATGCTAATATTTTTTCTAAATTGGCAGATTCAGATATTTAAAGAGCATTCTTATAGAACTACTTTTAATATCTCATTTGGATAATATGAGTGGAACGTTATGCCCTTTGGTTTGAAAAACGCTCCTTCTAAATTTCAGAAGAACGACAGATCAATCTGAACAAGATCCCTACCAATTTCACTTATTGGGATTATATTAACGCTTTTAATAAAGTCCTTTACTATAATAATGAAAGGCATAAACATACTTGATTCATCAAGATTTGCGTAAAGATTAATGACATTATATATAAAATAATATATTAATTAGAAAATAATATAAATAATAATAAAATATTGAAAAGGTGAAATAGAGAGTGTGAATAGTAGTTCTCCGAATTTGAAGAACTACTATTCAACTCTCTAAATATGAAGAATAAAGAGTGATATAGGGAGGGAGGTTGGAGTGTCCATTCTCTGTTGTACTCTCCAAATATAGAGAATGGAGAGTAAAATAAAAGTGGGTTGGAGATGGTCTAATTCCTGGTAATATCATCTCTAAATGGATGGTATATATGTTGTGTTAGAGTTTGGAAATATGAACAGTCTAATATGTTACTCACCTCTATTATATTAAAAGTATTTTTTTTAAAAATTAAACTTTTGATTTGAGACCAGTTTAAATGAACAATATGAATATCAAGAGGAGTAAATCAAATGAGTACAAACAATATGTACGTATTTAGCAATATTGTTCATAAAAAAAGCTTTTATTTTCCATTTTAGAATAAACACCATTTCTATAGTTACTTATAATTTGTTAAGGCATAATTATAAATATATTTTATAACTTAATCTTATATTTATATTCTCTAATTTTGAGTGTACACGATAAACATTTAAATTTGTATAAAATTAAATAAAACAGCGTACGTAAATATTATACCCATCAAAAAAATTAAAACATTGTTTTGATAGTTGCTCGGCTTAATTTTGGCAAACATATATAGATAGTACTACCATTAAGTCCACTCTGCTAAATCTAATCAGACGGCCACAATCC
This sequence comes from Solanum pinnatisectum, assembly GCA_035578085.1. Classification (NCBI taxonomy): domain Eukaryota; kingdom Viridiplantae; phylum Streptophyta; class Magnoliopsida; order Solanales; family Solanaceae; genus Solanum; species Solanum pinnatisectum. The sequence continues at coordinate 6,521,497 of CM069086.1, read as the reverse complement.
ACCCAAGAAATTGTTTACAAATACACACTCCCACACTTCATAATTCTCATTCCAATTTTTAAAAACCGCCAAAACCGAAAAACCGTTTTCCGATGGCTAACCGCCTTACTCTCTTCCTCATCCTCTCCATTACCGCCGTCGCCGCCACCCCCGCCGTCGATTCCGCCACCAACACCACCGCTACCGTCGATATCGTCTCCACCGCCGTCCACTCCAGAAAACCGGCGACAAACACCGCCCGCACGAAATACACCATTTCCCCATATGAGTTGGACAGCCTTCTGAGTGTCTTAAGGTACAGCGGTTACCCTCTTTTTAGCAACGCAATCGACACCTCCGATATTCAATTCCAAATTCTCACCGGCCACACCGCACTCGCCGACGCTTCATCGGTGCCGGCGGGATCATTCACTATCTTCGCACCGAGAGATCATTTCCTGTATACTCTCGATATGGCTTCCGATGCTGATGCTTACGTGGCGGCACTCCGATCCCACGTCATCCCTTCTCGTCGACTCACAATCACTGAACTCCGCAACCTTACTTCTCCATACCTCGATACCCTTCTTCCCCATTACAGTATTTTGGTGGAAACGAGCAGGGGCGACGACGATTTCGTCACTATTGATGGGGTTCGGGTTTCGGATCCGAATCTTTTTGTCGGGTCGAGATTTGTTGTTCATGGGTTGGATGGGATTCTTCTGACTGGATTCAACATGTATGAGGACACTCTGAGCCAGATGGGAAAAGGGTTTTTTGCGCCGGAGAAAGTGGAGCCCTACGCTCATAAATCTGGCCGGCATTCTGCGTCGGCGGTGAAGAATGGGGGGTTTTCCAGAGTTATGAGGAAGCATCGGAAACTGCAGTATCGCCGGATTTGGAAGAGTAATTACAGTGTCCGGCGTAACGACGGAGAAGATGATTTCTAGGGGCATTACTGTAATCTCGAGTTTCTTCTGGGGTAAAATTGTCTTTTTTCGAGGATATTCAATGTTGTACAGAAATGGAAAATAGTGAGAAATTATATTTTCTCTTTTACTCGAATATTCACAACTGTGAAATATCAGTGAAAATGAACATAATTGTTCTGTAAATTTCCATTTTGGAGATGAGAAGTTACTCTGTTCTTTCACTTCATTTTTGTTGTTTCATATAATTTTCCACTTAAGCATTATTAATATTAATAAATAAATTCGTTAATTTCAACTTATCATAAAAATTTAAAAACACTTTAATACATAATAATATGACACGTTTTTCTAAGTTACACAATTCAAAAAACTTTTTTAGTGTGTATAATCACGTTAAGAAACATAAAAGAAACGGAGGGATATAGAAATATTATAAGAGTTTGAAAATTGGATAAATTGTACTAGTATGGTATTTCTTCAATTTACGTTGTATACATTTTTTTTAGTTCTTTTCCATGAAAAAATAAATCATTTTTCTATAATTAAAATACTTATAATTTTTAAATTTTCTTTTAAGCTTTAATGAATTTAATTATTTATTTATTATAGTCACACAAATGGTCAAAAATTAGAATATTTTGAATTCAAAAGATTCAAGAGTCTTGTTTCTTTTTCTTAACCTTTATGGCAACTTGGCAAGTCGCCACATAAACTTGTCATAAAATAAGTATTTTTTATCTCAAATTATTTATCGTGATATTTTTAAAAATAATTCGTCTATAATTATTTATCATTTTATAAATTCACCACAAACTTGCTTTTTTGCATTTTATTTTTAGTAGTAATTGTTTTTTAAAAAAATATAAATGGGAATAAACTTGTAAAATACCATTCTAAAAATATTATCTAAAAGAAAATGTAAAAGAGAAGCACAACTGACTATACGAGAGAAAGATCAAATAATTTTACTATATTAATTATAACGTGACAAGATCATAAGGAAATTGTGCACTATAAAGTACTCAAAGCATCAAACATATATGTCAAAGTTTAATATATTCTTCCATAATATTCGTGTCACATAACAATACTTTAAAAACCCCTTTTTATTTTTGCAACATTAAAATTAATTAATCTACTTATGGAGCCAAATTAGGAGTTGAAGGAAACTCACTAGCATCACAATATCCATGTAAAATATCACCTTCTTCAGAAGTAAAACCCAAAGAACCAAGCATAGATGGCCAACATTGACGTTCAATAATTCTTATAGCACTACAACAATCTTGACCTAGATAGGTTTCACCATTAACGAAAAAAAGCACGATTTCCCCCGTGCATGCTTGGAGCTCGAATAATGAATCCCAACATTCTGATGAGTCTTCTTCTTGATCTTGTAATTTTAAACGTGTCATAAGTGTAGTAGTATGACCAGTACTAGATGTGGTTAAAGGGCGAGCTTGAAGAATATTAATCCATGAAACTAGGGTAAGTAATAGTACAATTTTGAAGATCATGAGAGTACTATTCATCATGTAGTTAATTAGCAAAGAAATAGTGGGATTTGTGTGATATATATAATTGTATAAGAAAAACTATGGAGGACGTGTGGGATTATATAGTGCTATAGGGATTTATGATAGGAAGGTGAAGAGTTAATATTATGTGGGAAACTAATCAAATACATGAGAGGTTTAATTTTTTTATAACCGATATATTATGTGGGATATTAATCAAAAATATGATTAGTGGTCCAATTAAACGTTGGCATCTCAAGGGTTTTTATTAGTTTCGATATTACTTCTTCTGTTTTATATTACTTGACTCATGTTGATTTGACACACCTTTTAAGAAATATTTAATTAAAGGTTTATTTTACAAAACTAACTTTATTAATGATGTTTTGAAACTTTAAATTTGACTACTACAACTACTTTATGTAGCTATAAAAAGGTCATTACAAGAAAAATGAAAGTAATAAAACCCTCTTAATTTACAATATGGACAAATAAATTGAAATATTTATATATATTTTTTTAAATACAGGGCCCAATAATATGAAAAATGAAACAGTAATTGACTACACTATTATTGAAGATGTTCTTCTCCGCTAACTAATTAGGTAATTAATTAGGAGTTGTACATGCTTGATTAATTTAATTACGATTAGTAGTAATGGCAATTTGATAAAATATAATACATTGTATGCTTTATGGATTATAATTTATAATCAAGTTAAGACGACTTATGAGTATCCAAACGTTTAAAACGTACACTTAGTACCATGGATGAGCTTAATTACTTGGAAACACCCAAATAATTGAAGGTAAAACTTATGGATTTTTTTTCTTTTTTTATGAATAATTAGGAAAAAAAGGATACTTGAAATAGTACTCCTTCCATATCGACGTGACACACTTTTTTTAATTTTTAATTAAAGGTGTATTTTACTAAATTAATTTTATTAATGATGAAACTCTAAATTTGACTATTACTATTGTATATAGTTATTTAATAATACAAATGGATTGAGAAAAATATAACATAATTCTCATGATTATATAAATTGAACAAGCAAATTGAAATGACTATTTTTAGTATGGATGTCAAGTAATATGAAACGGATGGAGTAAAAGATAAGTCCACTTTCATTGTCTTGGGGAGGTCCTATTATTGGACGGATCAATTTTATAATATAGGTTTATGCATCATATATCTATATCTCAATCTCAAACACGTTTAGAGTTTTCTTTTATCATTTTGTCTATCCATTAAAATCACGTGTCAATTCAATATTACCAATTTGCTACTGCTCAAATATTTCTTATAACTAGATATACATAGTTGGATGTAGAAGAATAAGATGTATGTAGAACTTATTCTTATATTGAAGGATAGAAACATTTTTTTTCGATAGACTTGTAACTTAAAATTGCATTATACCACCTGCTTAATATGTTATATAACTTAACAAGGAACTTCAAGTTATCACCAACAACTATGGTCATAGAGTTCTTGCTTATGAGTAGTAATATTATAAACTTTATGGATAGGAAAATTGTTTTTGCTTGTTATTAAATTTTTTTGTGACTTGATAGATAATTTGACAAGTCAATAATTTTTTTGTCTATATTTCTGAATATGATCAACCAACATGTTAACTAATCAATTAAAATAAATTGAATCAAATTTTGTTCTTTTTTCTAAATTACTTCAATATGATATGAACGAGGTTCAGAAATCAACTTTCTCTTTATAAAGATAACTAATAAAAGACGGGACAAACTCGTAAGTTTGAATTCGATCTAGAATTGAATTGAAAATCAACATGTAAAAATGAGTGCTATATAAAACTTCGATATGGTATACGTGCAAGTTATGTTTACATTTGATTGGCCTGTCAAAAATAATTGATTCGCTAACAATATATATATATATATTATATATATTAGTTTTTTGACACGTGCGTTGCACGTGATTATCAATTCAAAACATTTAAATGAAGATTTGAATAATAAGCTTTGTACAAAATAATATTGCAGATTCTTTTGTGAATGTTCAATATGGATCATCATATATATCTCTTATTCACACGAACCTATGAAGATGGTTAATAAAAAAAATTATTAATTAAATGCAATAATGTACATATTTATTTCAATTTGATGAGGTTCAATCATGTAACTAGTTGTATCTCGCTAATATTAGTTTAATGCAATAATGTATATATTTATTTCAATTTGATGAGGTTCAATCATGTAATTGGTCGTATCTCACTAATATTATCTTATAGACAATATTTGTTGTGTATTTTTTTTGTCATCTAGCCAGATGTGCTTTGCACGTGTATTCCACTTAATTTGTTTAGATATCATATGAACATGTGGAGAACAACTACATTTTATTATTTTGAACTATTTCTGTATATTAATTTTTATTTTATAAGTTATAACATAATAGATGACATTCTTTTTATTGGCTCTCATCTTTGACTTTTCAATTTACTGTGTACATAAATCAAAGATTGTTATCTGTCCATAGTTAACTGAGAAAGGTTTCTTTTTCTTTTTTACCGGAAAAACTAAAAATTAAAATTAAAGAATATATTTTATCTGTGAAATCATATGTATAATGACATGTTTATCTTACACCCAACAAAGATATATTTCATATACTTGTAAACAATTTTCGATTTATTCAACCAAGCATGATTCGTTCAAGGAAAAATAACAATACCGTATTATCATATATATAGGGGCGGTATAAAATATGAAAAATTATTGGTCAAAAGTTAATAAAAGGATAGATGAAAGATAGAAATAATTAATGTAATAACTTTGAGAATTCATAGTATCATAACTTAGAAAGTGTAAACGTGTGAATAATATTTGCAATAATTAGTAATAACTAAGAGAATTTATAATGTTACAACTAAGGAATTAATGTGCAATAGATGAATTTATAATAAATTGTATACTTACATAAATAATAGCATTTTTAATTAATGTTACTTATTTTTTTAATTTTTTTTAATAGTTATTAGATTTTAGGTTAGTGTAGGGATAAAATGAAAATGTTTATTCCATATTACTAAATATAAAATTTATTTTGTTAATGATAAATTTTAAATGATTCATATATATTCACATATTTTCACATTTGTTGTGAGTTTTTTTTTTTTTTTAAAGAACTAGGAATATTTTAAAATAATATATTTTAAGGTTAGAAGCTCTTGTTAACTTGATAATACATTCGTGACATGTATAAATACCTACCCAAATATTTTATATATATATATATATATATATATATATATATATCATAAAAATTAGCTATTAAATAAATAAATAAAAAAAAGCTAATACAGACTTCAACTAGCGTTATTAGAAATCATATGAACTTTTCTTTGTCCGAAATATTGAAATATTAAGAAATAGTAAATTAGTAAAACAAAAGGCAATGTTTACATAGTAACAACTATTTTGAAGAAAACTTCTTGACAATCTAAATCATATAAGTAACATTGATAAATAAAGTCATTTTTTTGTCTTCAGCATAAAAAAAACAAATCGTAAAAATTCTCTACCTCTTGAGAAGTTTAATAATTTTGGAAAAAGATATTCAGAAACATATATCTACATAACAAGAGAAACTATTAACAAAAACAAATGAATTTATACTACAATAAAAATTAAACTAATACAAACTTCAACTGACGTTATTACAAGTCATATGAACTTTTATTCGTTGAAAATACTAAAATATTAAGAAATAGTAAATCAGTAAAACAAAAGAACAATGTTTATATAGTAATAAATATTTTGAAGCAAACTTCCTGACAATCTAAATAACATAAGTAGCATTGATAAATAAAGTCATTCTCTTGTCTTGGGCATCAGAAAAACAAATCGTAGCAATTCTCTAACTCTTGAGAAATTGAATAATTTTGGAAAAAAATATTCAAAAGAATATATCTACATAACAAGAGAAATTGTTAACAAAAGCAAATGAATTTAGACTACAATAAAAACTAAACTAATACAAACTTCAACTGACTTTATTACAAGTCATATAAACTTTTTTCCGTCGAAAATACTTAAATATTAAGAAATAGTAAATCAATAAAACAAAAGGGTAATGTTTATATAATAATAATTATTTTGAAGCAAACAACTTGACAATCTAAATCACATAAGTAGCATTGATAAATAAAGTCATTCTTTTGTGTGAGTATCAAAAAAAAATCGTGATTTAAAAAAAAGATATTCATAAGTATATATCTACATCACAAGAGAAATTGTTAACAAAAACAAATGAATTTAGACTAATGTAAACTTAATATATTGAAACATTACATACTACTGTATATACTAAGTAAAAAATAATTATTATATCATCATAATTATATTCCTCAAGTACTCGAGGTTAAAGAATATACCCTCTTACGATAGAACAATTTACTTCATTAGAATAGTGGTACCTCATATTCCGCTAAACTTCGAACTCATTCAATGACAATAAATCACACGATTTTTTTTACAATGCAAGAAGAATAAGAAGAGTAGAAGATTAAAAAAAATTGTGGTTGAAAAATGAGAGGAAACCCCTCTATTTATAGTCAACAAAGGATAGTATAAGCAAATATTTTTTCTGTGTTATCTAAAAAGCCATGACCTTTCCAAGAAGTCACAACCCTTTGGAAAAGTCACAACTTATTGAAAAAGTCACAACTCATAGAAAAATCACAATTCTTTGAAAAAATCACAACTTATCAGAAAAGTCACAACTCATCCAAAAAGTCACAATCTAAGTTAGAGATATTATAGTAATTTAACATTCAAGTTAGGAGTTCATGTTTTTAAGATAATATAGAATATAGAATATAGATATAGATATAGATATTTCGACTATTATGTTGATGTGTGAATATACATACATCATAAATATCTCTCAATTTATGGAAAATTTCTTCTAATTTTGGAATTAAATTTTTTTACTTCAAGTAAGTTATCTCCTTAATTAAATAGATTTTTATTATTTAGGTGATGTTATATAAAATTGGCAAAATCAACTGAGAGATGGCCCCAAAATAAAAGAGGCAAGACCTCAGCTGCCATAACCAGAAGGATACTCTTTAGGTTTCAAGTTCTGTTTCTCCATAAAGCAACAAACTTTGGCTAAACTTTGAGGTCAGTACATGCTTAGCTTGTTTGTTTTTTTTTTTTAATTTCGGCTTCTTTTTTGCTGCTTATTTCTTTTCCAACCTTAAGCTATTTGTTTTAAGTGTGATCACTTGATGTCTGTTCAATGCTGGTTCAATATTGTGTGTTTTTGTTCTTGGACATGGTTAATCTTTGAGAATCAGCAAACCCCATTTCATTTTTCAAGTGGGTTTGGGATTTATTGGTCCTTGGTTGGTGATTCTTGAAAAAAAATTTGTTCTTTGTAGCTGAGAATTTTCTTGAAGGTTAGTTTATCTTTGGAGTAAGCAAAATTCTGTCTGTGTTTCACTTGGGATTGTGGTTTGATGCTGTTTTTTGAATTGTTTATATGGTCATCAGGAGCTAATTCCTGGAAAAATGTCTTTTTTATGTCTGATGTTCTTAGTTACAATCATTTCGGTTCGGGTCCTAAATTGTAACAGAACTCAGGAGGATTATGTTTGCTCATGACCCTTTAGCCTAAAATAATTGTTTCTCTGTGGCATCAGGATGGATACAGATATTCATGTATTTAGTTTGTGGGAAGAGCGCGTTGTTTCTCAGGAGAAGGGCCGTTGTGTTGTGTGCACTACTACTTGAAGGATACCTCAGGGGAGTAAGTTCAAGGCACATGCTATATGTTGTCTCAGAGGATTATTTGGATGCTTTTGGGCACACAAGTACCATGAATTCCGACAAAGTGGCGTGCAAGAAAAGAGGTAGTGGAATGGCTGGCGTATTTGATTTCAAAGCATCATTGATCACCATCTATTTCAAGTATGTATAATCATGTTGCAGTCTAAGATTTTAGTTACGTGAGATTTGCAGTATCTATTGGCGTACATGTACATCAAATGCTCTCATTTCTAGTATTTAGCATTTCCTGAAGAAGTTGATCATAGATTATTGGCTACTGGTTACACCCGATCAATCTAGAGAAGACAGATGTCTTATGATCATGTCTACAAGCAATAATGTTCAAGTACTGCGAATGTCCAAACTTTATCAATTTGATGGGTTAATATCAGTCTCACTTTTTGTGAAATATTCATCGGCTACTGTGCTTTGCTAATCTAATTCGAAGATGCGAAATCCTTTTTGATGAGTTTGTAGATGAAAGATCTTATGCTTTGAAAGGAAAGAAACTAAGTTATGTTGCGATTATTCTTTCTATAAAGAAGCCTCCCCCGTGGATTTTTTGGGGAGGGAGCAGTGGAGATGGTGAAAAGTTAATTCCAGTTCCATTTTAATTTTGTGATTTTTGTTCCTCACTTCAGTTTTCCCGGCACAAGCTGAATTTAGTTGTGCATCTGGATTTAAACTAGAGTGCCGAGTGGTGTACTGATGGTCGTTCTTTGAATCATGGAGATGGATAATCCTTGTTTGAAGAATAAATGGGAACTTATCCTCCTAAGTAATTACTTTAGTATGCTTTGTTTTTGCAAGGAAAGTATACTTTGTGTTTCTTGTTCTAACCACAGTCGCATGTATTTTGTTGTACTTGAAAAATGTGCAACGCACAAGTTTGTGGTTTAGTATAATATTTTTTGAGAATGAGGCCTTTTTCTTTGGCTGATTCGAACGTTATGAGTCGGTCAATCCTAAAGCCTAAATTACTATGTGATTCGAACTTCAACTGTTCCATTTAATTGTTGAAGCACATAACAACTTAATATAGAACAATAGTTATGACCAATCTCATGACGTCTTAGCATTAGTTACCAGTACATATTAAAGTTGCACTATAACAGTGCAAAAAGACTTCACAAAATCCCAACCAAGCTTAGGCTACTTCTTCATAAGGATCCTAACATATCAACTAGTAATTCAACCTCCTCAACATAGCTTTCTTTATACCAAAAATGAAACAAAATATACAATTCATCTTGATTTTCTGCACAAAATCATATTTGTCTTCAAAAGCTCCACAATACCTCTACTTCCAAATAGTCCACCATAACAAGTAGGGACAAGTTTGCACCAATTTTTCTGACTAACTGTCCTGTCAGATTCCAACATTTCAGTAAATCAACACTTGTTGCTGGCATCGAGCATCTGATTCCTACCATGTTCAAGAAAAGTTGCCATAATTTCTCGGTAACAACACAATGAATGAATAAGTGGCTTTTATTTTCCCCAGCTCCGCACAAAAAGCATCTAGAACACGGTTGAAATTCTCTTCTTTGAAGTTTGTCCCGTGCGACTATAACTTATGATCTACTTACGTATATTGACTGGTCCGTTCTCTCTTCACCCTGTATTCTCATCACCTCTGCTTGATTTATAGGAATGGATTCCTTCCTACAAAGTTGCAGTCTCTGATAAATTGGGCATGAGACGCACTGGATGCTTCACAGTTTGGCCCCAGCCTCAGGAGGATTCTTCTGACTATTCTTTTGAACTAGGAGCTGCAGTTGATGCTTGGTGGTCTGACGGGTGGTGGGAAGGTGTTGTTGCTGGATTTGATGTCACTGGAAGTGGCAATCTTCAGGTTTACTTCCCTGGTAAGAAATAACAGTCCCCAAAAACTAAAATGTTCTAATAGAAATTAAAGGAGAATTCTTGCTTATCGGTTGATGCATAGCAGCTTCGCATAAGCATAACTCAACAGCCAATGGATGCAAAATTGGAGTTTCTTATTATTTTAAATTCTTACTTGAACTCATATGTCTAAGCTCAGCATTGTCATAAATTGACTTTCTAACTCAGCAGTGGAAACAGTTTTAAACAGTAGTCCTAGTTTCTGGCTAATTTGTTGTCTTGGATTTTTAATGATTAATGTTGGTCATGCCTGATGCGCCAAGGTGTTTTTTTTTATCCAATAACAGGCGAGAACATATTATTAGAGATTCAAAGGAAGAACATGAGGACTTCAAGAGACTGGGTCGATGACAAATGGGTTGAAGTTAAGGGAAAGATAGATATAAAGTCGTTCATAAGCTCTAGTTTAAATGATGTATCCAAGTGCAGTATCAAAGAACCTGACAACTGCAAAAAGCAGATGGCTCCCAAGCCTGTGTCACCTGAAGACAACAAAATGGCGTCAACTTGTAAACACTCAGCGGAGAAGCAAGACACTGATGTCCTTAAACTGAAAAAGCGACGGTGTATTGATTTTCTTGCAGGTAACAAGAACTGATTTCAGACAATTTTACAAGTTATAATGCTGGCGTCTAGCAGTCGTTAGTTCTTTTCGATAATGGTGCAATACTTTTGGCACTGTGGGTAAATTTTGACTTGTAAGTAACTTTCAATGGTTCTTGATTTGCCTTTGTAAATGTATAGGTCTTTGACTGCAAAACATGGAAAAGAAATCTTTTTTTGATAATGATAACTGTATGTTCGCACGAAAAAGCGCATCAGGTAAAAGCTGACAGGGTGGGATTTACAACCCTAGAGGGTATACTTCAGACCAAAGTCTAGATAGAAACTTTACAATTGCCTTATGAACTCAACTAAGCTATCTATCTCCCCCACTATATCTTGTTTACACCAAAATTACAAAAAATTTGCACTCTTCATCTTGATCTTCTGAAGGCTGCTAGCTTTCCCATCATGGCTTCTTTTGTTTCTTTCGTTCAATAATGTCCACCAAACACTTGCTGGAATACTTCTCCACCAATCTTATTGTGATCCTCTTCTCCCCACTCCTTCCCAACTTTGCAGCATATCTAATGAGGTCCTTGGCATTACCCAGCTTATCCCAAGTATACAGAAGAACATGTTCCATAGATTTGCAGCTGTTTTGCAATGCATAAATAAATGACTATTTGTCTCTGCCTCTTGCTCACGCATAAAACACCTTGAGCAAATTTGGATATCTCTTCTCTGTAGTACTTCGTGGGTTAAACAGATGAAGCATGAGACTTTATGTGGTATTTTAACTTTCCAAACCAGTTTCCATGGCCATTTTGTTGTCATTGTCTGTCTAGAATTTAAACTCCAGTAACATGATTTCACAGTATAGGACCCCTTGCTATGCAGCTTCCAGATTGGCAAATCAGGGCCTAAAGTTGTCCCAGGAAAGGCATTTAGGGTATGGAGCAAGTCTGCTACTCTGTTGATTTCTCAATCATTTAGTGCCCTCCTAAAAATCAAGTTCCACCCTTGAGGACTCCATACTTGTGCCACCTTATCCATCTGTTGCAAGCTCAAGATGAATAGGTTTCAGATCCTCTTCCCCAATCCATAGTTCATTCATAAACTTGTCTATTCCCCATAACCAATTTTGTACTTCAGTTTGTTAGTGAAAGAGACCCACAATCTTCTAATTGTTTTCCACACGGAGCATCCAAAGGTACCATTCACCTCCTCAGTAATCCAGCTATTCTGAAGCCCATATTTTTGTGAGATGAATCTCCTCCATAGTGCCATATCTTCACAACAAAATCTCCATAACCATTTCTTCAGTAAACTTTCATTCTGTGTACTTAACTTCTTTATGCCCAGCTAGCCATGTTTTTGGAAAAGGCATCTTATAGATCTATAAGCAAGCATTCTTTTTTTTATCCCTCCCTAGGAGCTCCCACTTTTTTGCTCCCTTCGTCACTCAAACTCACAACCTCAGGATTGAAAGTGGAGGGTGCTTACCATCCGAGCGCACTCTTTTGGTTATACCATATGTATAAGTTTTACAAATTGGCCAAAAAGTTGGCATGCTCTTGTATTGTACACTCTCTTATTGGTTATGCATAATTGTCTTAACTTTATGAAGTTTCCTCTGAGTATGTGTTTGCTATGTTACTCCAACTCTCCAAAAATGTTGCCCAACCCGTTTTTCAAACTCTTTTTTCATGAAAATCTATTACCACTTTTTTTAAAAAAAAAATTAGAAGATGAATAAATTGTTCTAACATTTAATTCAAATATTATGATCACTCTTTGTTTTCCTTTCTATGTCACGGTTGTCACTTCCCATAGGAAATACTTGTTGATATACTCAGGAAATTACATGTGCAGACTCTTCTTCGTTTCAAATTTGTCACAAGACTTTTACTTTAAAAGATGAAGCATCTCGAATATGCTAAGAATGACCAAAATTCCCAAAAGTTTCTTATTTCCCAGAAGTGCCACAAGGATTGTATATTTTCATTCTATTGTTGTCTTGTTGTCGGTTCAACTGGTTGATGATGTACAGTAATTTGATTGCCCTTCAAACTCTAAACCAGGGTTTTGCGCTATCAATTATTTTTGCAATGGCTTGACTATTATCACGGTTTGTGATAATAATGTGGATTTCGAGAATTTCAACCTGTTGCTATGTAATCTCTCCACAAGAGAATCAATAGTACTTCCACATCCATGATTTCTCTTGGAGGAATATCGGGATTGCCTTGTGACTCAACTAGTGGCAACTATAAGATCCTTATTATTCACGATGTCAAATATAGTGGTGAATTAGATGATTACCAACTACCTAATGAAATTCTCTCACTGAAAAGTGGTCTCGGGAGAGAAACTGCTACACATCCTTGTGGCATTAAGAATGTGCTGTCTGGGATGCATTCTTTGGCATTTGCACTCAAGGCATTTCAAAACAAATTATTTTGTGGTTTCATTTAGTATTTCAAATCAAGCGTACAGAGAAATATTGTTGCCTGATTTTTCCATAATCATGTTACAACCTCTTGATTCTTATTAGGAAATCTTTTGATCGCTCATTTTTTGGTTTCAATTACTAAAGCTGTCAGATTGCTTTTTTCATATTCTCAGAGAGAAACAGCATGAGCTTTTTATTTGCTAAGAAAAGAAGTGGTTAAACCCCCTTCTCCTTTTCATATTATTCTTTGTCTAGTTTTTAATACTGATTGCTCCGAGTAATGCACTGTTTATTCTTAGTTCTGTGGAATGGCCTCATAGCTGGATTGATAATTAATTCTCTGAATCAATCAATTCAAAATTTGCTGATTAGAGCTGTTTATCAGAAAATATGTTTAATATTGTAAACAAATTGAAGTTTCTATTACGAATTTTGATTTGTTTTTGTCTTTTGTTGAGTTTTTTTCACGGCTCTACACATAATTTGATAAGCCAAAGAATTTTTTCATGTTTAACAATACCGATAACCAACATATTAACTAATCGATTACGATAAATTGAATAGAATTTCGCAAGTTTTCTTTTCCTGCACTACCCCAATGTGACATGAGCATGAAACGGGTTCAAGATCAGACTTTTTAGTTTAATTTTGGAATACATTTTTTGTGACTAACACTGTTATAACACTAATTTTGTTTAGTGTAAAGGCTAAAACTCTAAAAACTTCAGTTTTGTGTTTCTCCCCTCTTATTGCTTCCATATGTCACAAAGAAGTTCAAACAAAAACCCAAAGCTCAAACCTTTTGCTTGTGTTGGCAACAATGGCATTTGGCTTTTTCTCCCCCATTCTCTTTCTTCTTTTCTTGTTCTTTTACTTTTTACTCTGTCCTTTTCCCTAACTGTCACCGCTTGTAGACAAAAGACCCAACTCAGCATTCTCTGGCTTTTTTCTAAAGCTCAGTTTCTCAATAAAGGAACAAACTTTTGCTATTTTTGATGTCAGTCAGTACTAGTTACATGTTTAGCTTGTTTTTCTTGAATTCCAGGTTCTTTTTTTGCTGCTTGTTTTCTTTTCCAATCCTAAGCTATTTGATGTAAGTGTGATCACTTGATGTCTGCTCAATGCTGGTTCAATGTTCTGTATTTTTGTTCTTGTACATGGTTAATCTTTTTGGAAATCAGCAAACCCATTTCTTTTTTAAGTGTTTTGTTCTAAACACGTGCTTAGCTTGTTTTTCTTGGATTCTGGGTTCTTTTTTGCTGCCTGTAAGTGTGAGCACTTGATGTCTTCTCAATGCTGGTTCAATGTTGTGTGTTTTTATTCTTGTACATGATTAATCATTGAAAATCAGCAAACCCTATTTCATTTTTCACTTGGGTTTGAGCTTCATTGCTGTTTTTCATTGTGAATTTGATCCTCGATTGGTAATTCTTGAAAAAAATTATCTGTTCTTAGTAGCTAAGCTGTATTGAGAGTTTTCTGGAATTAAGGTTGGTTTATCTTTGGATAAGCAAAACTCTGTCTGTGTTTCATTTTGGGGTTGTGGTTTGATGCTGTTTTTTCATTTTTTGTATGACCATTAGGAGCTAATTGTTGGAAAAATCAGTTCTTTGTATCTGATGTTTTTTGTTCCAATCATTTATGTTTGTTTGATCGGGTTCTAAATTGTAACAGAACTTAGGAGGATTATGTTTGCTCATGATTCTTTAGCCTAAAGTGATTCTATGTTTCTGGATGAGGGTGTTTAAGAACTGGGCTATTTTTCGATTAATCCAAACTGTTTCTCTGTGGCATTAGGATGGATACAGATAGTCATGTATTTAGTTTGTGGGAAGAGCACATTGTTTCTCAGGGAAAGGGCCGTCGTGTTGTGCACTACTACTTAAAGGATACCTCAGGGGAGTTAATCCTTGCTGTAGTGGGTACTGAAGGAAGCTCAAGCAACATGCTATATGTTGTCTCAGAGGATTATTTGGATGCTTTTGGGCATACAAGTACCATAAATTCTGACACAAAGTGGCGTATAAGAAAAGGTGTAGTGGAATGGCTGACAATTTTGATTTCAAAGCATCACCAATCACCACCTATTTCAAGTATGTATAATCATGTTGCAGTCTAAGATTTCAGTTGCATGTGATTTGCAGTATTTATTGACGTACATGTACATCAAATTCTCTCATTTCTAGTATTTAGCATTTCCTGAAAAAGTTGATCATAGAATATTGGCTGCTGGCTACACCTGATCAATCTAGAGACGGCAGATGTCTTGTGATCATGTCTAAAAGCAACTATGTTCAAGTTCTGCGAATGACACAAACTTTATCAAGTTGATGGGTTGATATCAGTCTCACTTTTTGTGAACTATTCATTTGCTACATTGCTTTGCTAATCTAATTTGAAGATTAAAAATCCCTTTTTGATGAGTTTGTAGATGAAAGAATCTTACGCTTTGACAGGAAAGAAATTAAATTATGTTGTGATTATTGTTTCCATAAAGAAGCCTCCCTTCCATGGTTTTTGGGGATAGAGCAGTGGGAGATGGTGAAAAGTTATTGCTAGTTACATTTTTATTTTGTGATTTTTGTTCCCGATTTCAGTTTTCCAGGCACAAACTGAATTTTCAATTTAGTTGTGCATCTGGATTTTACCTAGAGTGGTGTACCGATATGGTAGTTATCACCGAAATGGATAATTCTTGTTTGAAGAATAAATGAGAACTTATCCTCCTAAGTTATTACTTCAGTATGCTTTGTTTTTGCAAGGAAAGTATACTTTATGTTCCTTGTTCTAACCACAGTCTCCTGTGTGTTGTTGTACTTATAAACGTGCAGGCACAAATTTATGGTTTAGTGTAATATTTTGAGTCATTCAATCCTAAAGCCTAAATTACTATGTGATTCGGACTTCCAACTCCCCGTTTAATAGTTGAAACACATAACTTATGTAGAAAAATGGAGGGGAGGGGGCACAAAGAGAGACATCTTCACAGTGAAAACATGCTACATTCAGTTGAATGCAACAGATGGAATGATGACACCTTGGCCCTAGAAAGTGGTCTGGAATACAACACCCCCCCCCCAAAAAAAAGAGCTAAGGGTTTCCCTTGGACAGCCCTCCATAATGCTTTCTTAACCTGAGAAAAAGAGGCATTCCAGTGGTGAACATGTGTTTTATGTGCCAAAATAATTTATTGACGCTAAACCACTTCTATTGCATTGCCCTGAGGTAGCTGACCTTTGACTATGTTTTTGGCCATTTTTGGAATTAGCTGGACAACCACCCTCAACCTAAAACAAGCAGTTGAAAGTTGGAATTCATGAAAAGTGACAAAACCATCAACAAGATCTGGCAGATGATCCCAGCTTTCATTTTTTGGTGTTTATGGACAGAAAGAAACAAAAAGTGTCATGATGGGACTTCAACTCCCAATTGCTCTCTTAGATCTAAGTGTTTGTTGAATCTTTATTGCTGGAGCAACCTTTCCCTTGTAAATGATATCATCTGATTCCTACCATGTTTAAGAATAGTCGCTATAATTTCCCAGTAACAGGACAATGAATGAATAAGTAACTGTCATTTCCCCTAGCAGCTCCGCACAAAAAGCATCTAGAACACAATTGAAATTCCCTTCTTTGAGCTTTATCCTGTGAGAGGCAATCATTTCTTTCTACGAGCCAAGAAAAGCACACCACCTTAAAAGGAACTTTCACAATGTATTTTGTCCCGCCCTTGTTGAGAGGCTCTTGTGTACTCTCTTCACCAGGCAATAGACAAATAGTCATACAGATTATGGGTTTCCTCACTATCATCACATAACAAATATGACGAGATTAGCTCCCAAGAGTATGGCCTAGTGGTAGCAATGAATTGTAAAATTTGTAATATTCGATGAATATGAGAAGATTAAGGGTGAACATTGTTCATCTTGTTAGGATTAAATTATCCGATTAATTGATATTTGTTAGTCTTTTTAGGCTATACTTCTTACTATCTAACTAAGACAACTGGTCTACTATTCAATCTTTTCAATTTAAATTTATTCCCTATTATATAAATGGTATTCATCATGTTTGCTTATTTTTTGTTATCAAGAATAAAGAAATACATTCCCTATTGTCAAGCAAAAACGATGATCGTAAGCTATGTCCTCCATCACGATCTCAGATGAAAATATCCATGGAATTGTGTTCCATGTAAAATGTATATCATCTCTGTTTTTAACCAAAGACTCATGTTAAGCTCCGTATCGAAACCTTGTGGTATTAGGAGTAAAGCATCCCGAGGTTGGCGCATCTCATTGAGCATGGAGAAGCATTAGGAACCCTAATTATTTTCTTCAGAGTTATTTCTTTTTCCGCCCCCCGTTCCGACACAGCGCTTCCCTTCCCCTTCTTCATTGATTTGGGTGATTATCAAAATGTGTATGGAGACTAGAGAAGAAGATTGCTTAAAGCAAATTTACATTTTGTAAGTGAAACATGTAATAATCAGTTGGATTAGAAGCAATTGCTTATGGACCCAATACACCAATTTTTGAACTTGGAGTGCCAAGATACATTATTACCTATCACATCACACAACATAGGGACCAAGAACGGGATGTACTCACATTACTTAACTGCTTGGACTCTTCATTTTCGGTGTTGCACCCACGTCGACATGATATGGGCGTGGGCTAAGTTGCATGGACTTTCTACTTTTGATGTTGCACCCGTGTTGGATTCTTCACAATGCTTTTGTAGAAACCAACACGCATCCATTGATATTTTTGAAGAGTCTGAGCAGCATAGGGTGCGAGTGTGAGATTGGTCAACTAATTTTGGATACTTGACCAAAATCAACGGAGGAATGCGAGATAGATACAATGATTTCTATAATCAAAACAAAAGCTAAGGTGAAATTGAATAAAATGAGTTCCTTGTATATAGAAATTTCTATATTAGTGCTTTTCCTTACATCTCCTTCTAGAAATCTCCTTTTTGATCAATAACTTTTCCTCATAACACCTTGTAAGATTTCCATTTAATGCCTCATAATTTGAAACTAAAACTCTACTTTAGATATTTGAATTACTTAAGCCAAATCCCCGCACCAGTATATGTACTTAGATCAATACCCCTAAATTTTAAAATTTAGATAATGAAGGATCCGACCTCTAGATCCGCACCCGTATCGAACAGCTGCACGCAAGTCCAAACCACGTAGATGTTGGAGCGCAATTCTTATCGTCTATTGGTTTTGTTGTTATTCATATATAGCAGCCAACATAAAAATTTGCACATCCTTACATTTTAAGTTTTGAATTATATTTTAATCATTGTGTTAGGAAACTCCTTTTCTGTTGATGTCATTAACACCATGAGAGAAATTCTTTTTTTAGTGAGTTGACATATTTTCTATCTTAAATAATTTAAAGAAAGTTTTACATGAGCTATTTTAAGAAGATCCACAACAATCTTACTTCATGCTTCACAATTTGATTTGTTATCATGATTAAGAAGCTCCTTATGTTTAGGTTTTTTTTCTTTTTAGAAGGTAACAACTTGTATTCTATTCCAAAAAAAAAAAATCAGAACCTGCCACAACAAATTACAGGTTCCGAATTACAACTGAGGAAGATCTTCAATCCTATAGCAAAATCTACAAGATTCTAGATCTTCCATGTACTCTTGTTTACATCAAAAAAGAAACAAAACTAAGCAGTTCATCTTAATCTTCTGGATGAAATTACTCTTGTTTTGAAAGCATCTGAGATTTCTTTCTTTCCACACTGACCACCAAATACAAGCTGGAATCATTTTTCATCTGTCTTTATGCCAAGTAATGCTTGCATAACTGCTCCATATCTTCCGAGTCTGGGTAACTTTCCTAGGCACAACCCATTTCATGCCCTTCAGATTGATCAAAACATTCTACAAATTGTTGGTTATTCTACAGTGAAGGAAGAGATGGTTGACAGCCTCTACTTCTTCTTCACCACATAGGAGGCACCTAGGACTCAGTTGCATATTTCTTTTCATCAGATTTTCCTGGGTCAAAACTGCATGTTTAGTAAAGTGCCAAGTAAAACAAAACACTTTGTAGGGAATTTTAGTTTTTCATATCAGCTTCCATGGCCACCCATTACTTTGACTGGTACAAGGATTAAACTTCTTGTAGGCTTTTCTAACATTGAAATTGTCTTGATTGTGATCCTGTCATCCCAAACTATCATGTGCATCAGTAGTTCCTTTGAACTGCTTCAAGACCTTGTAAAACTCCACCAACCTTTGGATCTCCCAGTCATTTAGAGGTCTTCTAAAACTGAGATTCCACCCTTGGTTTGACCATATCTCTGCACAGTGGCCCTTTGCTGTTGGTTTAAGGTGAAGATATTTGGAAACAAGGTTTTTAAAGATCCTTATTCTAGCAATCTATCTTCCCAAAAAGAGATTTTCCTACCATTACCCAATTTAATACTGCAGTTTCCTCTAAGCTTTGGCCAGTGGTTTCTGATGGCTCTCCAAAGACTTGATCCATAAGTGCTAGTGTCTATTTTAGCTATCCAGAAATCCTCCATTTCATATATGGCATGTATTACATCTTTCCATGGCGCTACTTCATCATAAGGCTCTGGTTTTGGATTTTTAAATTCCTTCTCCCCATCCCACCTGCCTGTTTACTCTCAATCAGAGTATCCCACTTAACCAAGTGGAATTTCTTGGTTACACTATTTCCTTCCCACGGGAAGTTCCTCCTCAAAGCACCAAGTCTATCAATAACACCATCTAGAGAAAAGCGACATCATATAGGTAGGCATCGAGTCCAAAGCACTGTTGATATTCTTCCTCCTAAAGAAAGGTACCGACTCTTCCAATTCACCAACCTTTTTTCACATTTTTCAATCACCCCATTTCAGATGTCTATAGATTTGCTTTTGGCTCCCAAGGGCATCCCTAAGTATGTAGTTAGTAGATCTCCTGTCCTTCTGCCCAAAATCCTAGCCAGAGAGGGTAAATCAGGGACTTCATTTACTAGATAGAAGAAACTCTTGTTCTAATTAATGTGAACCAGAGTTAGCTTCAAAAAGAACAAAGATTACCCTTAAAATCTTGAGTTGGTTCTTGTTTGCATCACATAAGACAAGAGTGTCATCTGCATATTGTAAGTGAGTAATCTCCAGATCAACCCCCACCCTACTGGATACCCTAAAACCTCTCAGCCACAACTTTTCTTGAGCAATTTTCAACATATCATTTAGCCCCTCCATAGCGATAATAAAAAGAAAGCGAGATGATGGGTTTCCTTGTCTTAAACCTCTCTGTGAAGAGAAGAAACCTATAGGAGAGCCATTTATTAGCACTGAGAATTTCACGGTGCCGATGCAAAACTTCATCCATCTTAACCATCTACCTCCAAAACCCCTTTTAGAAAGAGTCTCCAATAGGAACTTCCAATTGAGGTGGTCATAAACTTTTTGAATGTCCAGTTTTGGGCTGCCATTAATAGAAAGCTATAGTATAAACGGTAAAGGAGAATCCTAATAGGGAAAAGATACTATTTTTAATACACAATTTTATGAATGTATTAAAATTGTATGGGAACTCTGCGTATGTGAGTTGTTCCATACATCTCCGGTTCTAAATCCGGATAAACAAGAAGATCCAAAGAGGGTTTTACTAGGTGGAGGACCAGTTAAAAATTCATCCCAAATGAATGCTTTGAATATTGGATTCAGGTCTGTATAGATGTGAATTGATATATAACATTTATATAGCTGATTCAACTAGGTCATTTCCTTCTTTTCTTCAAGAAAAAGCATAAAAGAAGGGGGTAAGCTCATAAAACATGGTCTTATCTCTAGTTCATCTTACGACTTGCCATTGTCAATATGCTTTTATTGTGGGGAGATAGGGAAACTCCGAGGCATAGCTAGGATTTTAATTTTGTGGGTCTGGGCTCTAGTCTTTCTAAGTTATTGGCTTCTAAATTAATAATTTGTACATATTCAATGAATATTTAAACGCAAATCTCGGATTTGGACCAAAGCTTGGGTCATGCCAAACCTGTAACCAAAATTTTAATGATGCCCTTGGAGGGAGTTTCCATCGGTACTTTGATACTAGAAGGGCTAATACTATTTTAGTGGATGTTTTGTACATAAAAATGTGAAATTCGTAAAAAATAAAAAAGGTAGTATTTGATAAAAAGTTTTTAAGTGGTAATTGGAAATTGAGGTTGTATTTGGGACGTGAATACAACTTGGAAAAATGTTGAATTTTTATGAGTGGTTTGGAGTGAAAATGTGAAAACATGTACTCCCTCCGTCCTGATTTATGTGGCACTTTTCAGATTTCGAGATTCAAACAAGTTTATCTTTGACCGT
The DNA here is from genome assembly GCA_035578085.1 of Solanum pinnatisectum. NCBI lineage: Eukaryota > Viridiplantae > Streptophyta > Magnoliopsida > Solanales > Solanaceae > Solanum > Solanum pinnatisectum. Next base: position 6,499,981 of record CM069086.1, on the reverse strand, counting down.
AAATTTTTCATATATCTTTTAATTAATTTAAATTGCCAATTATTGTGACTTATAGTACTTTTTACATAGTTTACAAATATATAAATTTCATTTGAAAAAAACTGACAATTCTATGCACAAAGTTTGGGTCAAACTTAAACTGTTCGACTCTCGAAAAACGAAAAGTGCTACATAAAGTAGGACAAACGGAGTATATTCTAGCAATTCTTTGTCCAAACATGATTCCGGAATACAATTCCAAGAAAAAGTGAAAATTATTCATGGTCAAACAGGGCCTTAAAAGATTTGCACGGGACAATGTTTGAAAGAATTGCTTAAAGGGGAAACTTCAAGCTCTTAATTAGTTTAGGCGCTAACATTGCTTTTTACTTTTTTGATGAATATCTATCTTCCTGCCGCTGCTTCTTTCTTAATTCTGTGTGTGGTATGATGGAAAATGTTTTCCATTGAAGTATTAGATTACTTGAATATTTACCTGATACAAAGAATAGAATTTGAGTATAGTAAGGGTAGGACTATGTAATACTAGAATGCGCACCGAATTGTGTTGTACAAAAACACTCGCTTCCACGTGTTTGACTACACTTGTGGTAGACACAAAATAAATACAACCATTACTTAGTATCTTAGTATTCTCAATGGTGTGTCTAACCTTCTGAGTCCATCTTTCCTCTATATTCATATTTAATAGTGTTTGCGGAGAGATTGAGGTAGAAATTTTAACAATTGAAAAGGAGAAAAAAAGAAATCGAGATAAGAGTTTCCTACTATGCTATGCCATCCTTGTTTTTTTCATTTGATGACAAGGGAAACCTGCAACTGCTACCCTTTGGGTGTGTACAGGGTAAAACCCCCGCTCCTATGCAATAACTCGCAAACCACATAGGAGAGGTAACCTGCACTTGGCAAGCCCCGTGCAACGAGCTCGACCCAAAAGGCAAACCCCTTGCTTTCGCTGGCAAGGGGTTTCAAACTTGAGACCTCCAACATGGAAGTCCCAAGCCCAAACCACTGGGCCAGCCTAAAGGGTATGCCATCCTTGTTTTCTCTGATAAAAGTCTGGAATGTATATTTTCTTTTTCCTAATACAATCGATTTTAGCTCTTTGACATAAAAGGGAAAGGGGGTTTACAGTTGTATGGTGTTGATGGTATTCTCCTTTCTTTTTCTTGATAACATGTATATGTCTTTTCTGTGAGTATCACATAAAAGTTGATGGCATCCTTGCTCTAACGTGCAAGGGCACAATCTCACCTCTTTTCAACTTCCATCCTAAAAAAGGGGTTAAACGCAAGAAAATGATTCTTGAGGTGCAACGCTTCCTTGGGTAAAGAGAAGGTCAATTGGCCCTCAAGTTGGGTGGCGGGGGAAAGGGAGTTAAGGGTCTACCCAAAACATTCTCTCTATCTCTGCGAGGTAGAGTTAAGGATGGTGTGGGATTACACTAGTATGTTGTTGTTGCAATGGGGGTGTTTATATAGCATTCAACGAATAATAAAGTCATCCTTCTTAAAAAGGTAATAATAATGAGTCTGCCCTTTGCTTGTTATCTCATATAGAATTTCACTTGAACAATTTATTTTATCTCGATATTGCAAAGATCTATTTTGTTGAATGTGTTATATGCAGTTTGGATCTTCCTCTTTATCTTTTTCTTCCCTTTTTCATTTTCCCCTTATGCATCTCTATGTGATCCTTAATATCATGCATGTTCGGTAATCCTATTAATGTTGATGCATTTTTCAATGTCTTTTGTATGTTCTGCTCTTTATTGATGTTGGTGTATATGTTTTGTGTTGTGCTTTGATACTCATGTAGATAACAATTAATTACTAGCCAATTATACATCGGGATCATTTATACTAGACTTTGGTTTGATGTACTTGGTAAATGTTGTCATAATATTGTTGCCATATTTCAGCAATGAATTCCTTGTTCTTCTTGATGGTTATATGTACATGAAGAATTTAAAGCTTATGTGCTCATAAAGATTAAGATGACACCTGATAGATGATCTACCCCATAGCCGACTATGGAATTGTAGGCCTTGAATGTCCTTGTTTTAATCTGAATCCCCAGTAAATTGTCGTATAAGCTGCAAAGTTGCTTATGATTTTTGAGTTGTTGATACTGTATAAAATTGGATCTCTGTAGAAAGAATGCTAAGCCTAGTAATTATAAATTATTTTTATCTAACCTTTAATCTACTTCACCTTTAAGTAAATAGACTTCCTTTATCTTGTAGATACCCCGAGAAGAGAAACGAGAAGAAGTACTTTGATGGCTAGTAACATATCTGATGAGGTCTCACAAAATATAACCCGAGAAGATCCTTCAATGCAAGGACCTAGGGGGAGTAGAAGTGTTGGTGAGAGTGATCATTATGGTATCAGAAAGTCAAGTCCTGGTAACCAGATTGCACAAGCCAAACCACCAACATACCCAAGATTAAAAATAAAATATCCAAACATAGAACCGGTAGGAATTCAGCTTGTTGAGCCTCAATATAAGCTGTGTTTTGAAGTTGGTGACAACTTGGAGGTTCTTTGCAACGATAGTGGCATAAAAGGCTGCTGGCTCAGGTGTAAGGTCTTACAAGTCTCACAAAAACGTATGAAAGTCCAATATGACGACATCCAAGATTGTGATAGTCTTGAAAAGCTCGAGGTACCTTAATCAATGCAACTATAACTTAATTTTATATTCTATAACTTATGATCTACTTGCGTATATTGACTTGTCCATTCTCCTTTCACCCTGTTTCCTCATCACCTTTGCTTGATTTATAGGAATGGGTTCCTTCCTACAAAGTTTCAGGCTCTGATAAATTCGGCATGAGATGCACAGGACGGCTCACAGTTCGACCCCGGCCTCTGGAGGACTCTTCTGTCAATTCTTTAGAACTAGGAGCTGCAGTTGATGCTTGGTGGTCTAACGGATGGTGGGAAGGTGTTGTTGCTGGATTTGGTGTCTCTGGAAGCAGTCACCTTGAGGTTTACTTCCCTGGTAAGAAATAACAGTCTGAAAAAACTAAAAAGTTAAAATAGAAACAGCAAACAAGAAATAAAAGGAGAATTCTTGAGAAAATGGCCAAAAGCCCCCCTAATCTATATTCGAATTTCCAACTTATTAGTTGATGCATAGCAACGTCGCGTAAGGATAACTCAACTGCCAATGGATACAAAATTGGAGTCTCTTATTATTTTAATTTCTTACTTGAACTCATGTATAAGCTCAGCATTGTCATAAATTGACTTTCTAGCTCATCAGTGGAAAAAATTCTGGGTAATTTGTTGTCAATTAGTTTAAATGATCAATGTTGGTCATGGACTAATGCCCCCAATGTGTTTTTTTATCTCAATAATAGGCGAGAACATATTATTGGAGATCCAAAGGAAGAATGTGCGGACTTCAAGAGACTGGGTTGATGACAAATGGGTTGAAGTTGAGCGAAAGAAAGACATAAATTCGTTCATTAGCTCGAGTTTAACTTGTTTATCCAGCTGCAGTATCAATGAGCCGGGGAACTGCAAAAATTAGATGGCTCCCAGGCTTGTGGCGCCTGAAGACAACAAATTGGCTTCAACTTCCAAACACTCAGTGGAGAAGCAAGACACTAATGTGCTTAAACTGAAAAAATGATGGTATATTGATTTTCTTGCAGGTAACAAGAACTGATTTTAGACAATTGTATAAGCGATAATGCTATCGTGTAGCACTCGTCAGTCCTTCTTGATAATGGTTGAATACTTTTGGCACTGTGGGTATAGTTTGACTCACAAGTAACTCTCACCAGTGCTTGATTTTCCTTTGTAAATGTATAGGTCTTTGACAACAAAAAATGGAAAAGGCATCTTATAGAGCTATAGGCAAGCACTCCTTTTTTTTCCCCTCCTTCTTAAGAGCTTCCACCTTTTCGCTCCCTTGGTGACTCGAACTCACAACCTCTTACCAAGTGCACTCTTTTGGTTGGTATGTACGTGTTTTATAAATTTGCCAAGAAGTTGGCATGTTCTTGTATTGTACACTCTCTTATCGATTATGCATAAAAGTTGTAACTTTAGTTAGTTTCCTCTGAGTATGTGTTTGCTATGTTACTCTGACTCTCCAAAAATGTTGCCTCACCTGTTTGTTTGACTACTTTTTCTTGAAAATCTATTACCACTTTTTTGATTTTAGAATATGTGGAAAATGTTCTAACAGTTTATTAACAGCAGAAACACACTAGTAATATCAGATAGTTCTTTGCTTAATAAGGAAATGGGTGCGGATAGATCAAAGATTCACAAATCTTGTTACCTCCTAATCGATGAGTTTTTTCCCTGTTTTGTTGCTTCAGCACAGTTGTTGTTACCTTGTTACTAAAAGGTTGTGCATACGGCGATGTAGCCCGTTTTCATTTCATGAAAGTCCTCGGCAGAGGAAAGGCGCAATCTTCTTCCGTTCGGTCTGGCCAATCCGGAAGAGATTCACATAGCGATTATTAGTCCAAATGAAATATTATTATATTCCTCGTTCGCATAGAAAATATGATTAATTTTGTGAACAAATTGAAGTTTTCTATTACAGATAGTGGATTTGTTTGCCTTTTGTTGAATTTTTTTCATGGCTCTATAAGTGATTTGATAAGCCAATGATATTTATCTGTGTTTCAGAATATAATTAACCAACATGTTATCTAATCAATCATGATAAATTGGACCTAATTTTGCAGGGTTCTTTTTTTCTGTACCTCAACGGGATATGAGCGTGAAACGGATTCGTGACAACTGTTGTAACACTAATTGTGTTGGTGTAAGGCAAAAACTCTAAAAGCTTCAATTTTGTGTTTCGCCCTCTTGCTGCTCCCACATGTCACAAAGAAGTTCAAACAAAAGCCCAAAGCTCAACAACCTTCTGCTTCTGTTGGCACTTGGCAACAATTGCATTTGGCTCCCCCCCCCCCCCTTTCCTTCTTTTCTTGTTCTTTTACTCTTTACTCTATCCCTTTCCCTAACTGCTTGTAGAACAAAAAAAACAACTCAGCATTCTATGGCTTTTTCCTTAAGCTCAGTTTCTCCATAAAGCAACAAGCTTTTGATATTTTTGAGGTCACTAGTTACGTGCTTAGCTTTTTTTCTTGATTCCAGGTTCTCTTTTGCTTCTTGTTTTCTTTCCCTACACTAAACTATTTGATGTAAGTGTGATCACTTGATGTCTGCTCAATGTTGGTTCAATGTTCTGTGTTTTTGTTCTTGTTCATGGTTAATCTTTGGAAATCAGCAAAACGATTTCATTTTTCACCAGGGATTGGGCTTCATTGTTGTTTTTCATTGTGAATTTTGTCCTTTGTTGGTAATTCTTGAAAATAAAATATTTGTTCTTTGTAGCTGAGTTATATTGAGAGTTTTCTGGAATTAAGGTTAGTTTATCCTTGGATTTTGCTAAATCCTGTCTGTTTCATTTAAAGTTGTGGTTTGATATGTTTTTCATTGTTTATATGGTCATCAAGAGCTAATCATTAGAAAAATCTCTTCTTTGTATCTGATGTTATTAATTACAATCATTTCTGTTTGTTCGACCGGGTCCTAAATTGTAGCAGAACTTAGGAGGATTATGTTTGCTCATGACTCTTCCTGTCCTTTAAATTAGTAGCCATACTATTTCCCCTGTTGTTTCTTGTCCTTCGATTTTTGGTACTATCTGTTATTTCTTGTACTTCTGTTACTTCTTGTTATTTTTCCAAAATGATTGTTACCTAAAATGTTTATTTATGTTTCTGGATGAGGGTGTTAAGAACTGGGCTGTTTTCGATTAATCCAAACTGTTTCTCTGTGGCATCAGGATGGATACAGATAATCATGTGTTTATATCGTGGGAAGAGCACATTGTTTCTCAGGGGAAGGGCCGTCGTGTTGTGCACTACTACTTGAAGGATACCTCAGGGGAGTTAATCCTTGCTGTGGTGGGTAGTGAAAGTAGTACAAGGCACATACTATATGTTGTCTCAGAGGATTATTTAGATGCTTTTGGGCATACTAGTACCATAAATTCTGACACAAAGTGGCGTACAAGAAAAGAGGTAGAGGAATGGCTGACGTTTTTGATTTCAAAGCATCACCAATCACCATCTATTTCAGGTATGTATAAACACGTAGCAGTCTAAGATTTCAGTTACATGAAATTTGCAGTATTTATTGGCGTATATGTACATCAAATGCTCTCATTTCTAGTATTTAGCATTTGCTGAAGAAGTTGATTATAGATTATTGGCTGCTTGTTACACCTGATCAATCTAGAGACAGCAAATGTCTTATGATCATGTCTAGAAGCAACAATGCTCCATGTTCTGCGAATGTCCTAACTTTATCAATTTGATGGTATAATAACTGTCTCACATTTTGTGAAAGAAACTAATTATGCTTTGACATGAACAAAACTAATTATGTCGCCATTATTGGTTCTATAAAGAAGCCTCCCTCCCGTGGGTTTTTTGGGGAGGGAGCAGTGGGAGAAGGTGAAAAGGTATTCCAGTTCCATTTTTATTTTGGGATTTATATTCCCGACTTAAGTTTTCCAGGCACAAGCTGAATTTTCAATTTAGTTGTGCGTCTGAACTTTAACATCTTATGGTGTGCTGGTGGTAGTTTTTTGTATCCTGGAGATGGATAATCCTGTTTTGAAGAATAAATGAGAACTTAATCTCGTAAGTAATTACTTCACTATGTTTTTTTTTGCAAGGGAAGTTTACTTTTTGCTCCTTGTTCTAACCACAACTTGTGTGTTGTTGTACTTTGGGCACAAATTTGTATTTATCTTAACTTTCATCTACTTTACATTAAAGTAAATCTGACTTCCCTTATCTTGTAGATACCCCAAGAAGTGAAAAGAGAAGAAGTGTTTTAATGGCTAGGCACATATCTGATGAGGTCTCAAAAAATATAACCCGAGAAGATCCATCAGCACAAGGATCTAGTGGGAGTAGAAGTGTCTATGAGAGTAGCCATTCTGGTATCAGAAAGTCAATTCCTGGTAACCAGATAGCAAAATCCAAACCACCAACTTACCCAAAGTTGAAAATAAAATTTCCAAGCGTAAGACCTGCTAGAATTCAGCTTGTTGAGCCTCAAAATAAGTTGTCTTTTGAAGTCGATGACAACTTAGAGGTTCTTTGCAATGATAGTGGCATGAGAGGCTGCTGGTTCAGGTGTAAGGTCTTACAGGTATCTCAAAAACGTCTAAAAGTTCAATATGATGACATCCGGGATTGTGATGGTCCTGAAAAGCTCGAGGTACCTTAACCATTGTGACTATAATTTAAGATTTACTTATTTACTTGTCTGTTCTCCCTTCACCCTACTTCCTAATCACCTCTCCTTGATTTATAGGAATGGATTCCTTCCTATAGAGTCACAGTCTCTGATAAATTGGGCATGAGATGCACAGGACGCCTCACAGTTCGGCCCCGACCTCTGATGGATTCTTCTGACTATTCTTTTGAAGTAGGAGCTGCAGTTGATGCTTGGTGGTCTGACGGATGGTGGGAAGGTGTTGTTGCTGGATTTGATGTCTGTGGAAGTGATCAGCTTCAGGTTTACTTCCCTGGTAAGTAATAACTGTCCCAAAAAACTTAAAAAGTTAAATTAGTAATGGAAAACAAGGAATAAAATGAGAATTCTTGCTTTTGTCTAATTTTAAATGATTGATGTTGGTCATCGACTGATGCCCCTAGGTGTTTTTTTATCTCAATAATAGGCGAGAACATATTACTGGAGACTCAAAGGAAGAATGTGAGAACTTCAAGAGATTGGGTTGATGACAAATGGGTTGAAGTTGAGGGAAAGAAAGACATAAAACCGTTCATAAGCTCGAGTTCAACTTACGTATCCACGTGCTGTATCAAAGAGCCAGGGAACTGTGAAAATCAAATATCTCCCAAGCTTGTGGCACCTGAAGACAACAAAATGGCATCAACTTCTAAACACTCAGCGGAGAAGCAAGACACTGATGTGCTTAAACTGAAAAAGCGAAGGTGTATTGATTTTCTTGCAGGTAACAAGAACTGATTTCAGACAATTCTACAAGTGATAATGCTGGCGTCTAGCAGTCGTCAGTTCTTTTCGATAACAGTGAAATTTTTTTGGCACTGTGGGTAATTCTCAACGGTGCTCGATTTGCCTTCGTAAATGTATAGACCTTTGACAACAAAACATGGAAAAGGCATCTCATAGAGCTTTAGATAAGCAGTCTTTTTTCTTACCTCTCCCTAGTCGCTCGCACCTTTTCGCTTCCTTGATAACTCGAACTCACAACCTCAGGGTTGGAAGTAGCCAGATGAGGGTGTTTATCATCCAAGCACACTCTTCTGGTTAGTATGTATGTGTTTTACAAATTCACCAAGAAGTTGGTATGCTCTTGTATTGTACACCCTCGTATCAATTATACATATCAATTTAGAAATTGAATTAACCATTTAATTTGAAGTCTTAATTTGGATAAATGTGATTATAACAAATGTTTATCTAAAGAATAATCCAGTATAACAATTTTTTCTGTGCCATAAGATAAAATCCTAATAATTTGACTCTCTACTATAACTTGTTCTCAATCAATCTAAAAATGCATGTTTCTTATAATCCCATAGGATCACAAGGTGTTCTCATCTCATTCTATGTCAAATAAACTAATGGATTTCATAAACGACAAAAAATGCAAGGCACTAAGGTCTTGTATTTCTCTTTTACACGTCTCGATACTAAAGTGATGCACATGTGCAATGCACGTATTCTAAACTAATTAAAAAATTAAAGTAATTATCTTGTAAATGATCATGTCCAACTCTTGTCTTGAATAAGTGGTCACTATAAATATAAATATGTTTTCAAGTTCGAAATCGAAATCCCTGAGAGAACTAACAATATTACTATTCAAAATATCACTAAATAGACAAGTTCAAACAAATTTTTGAATTATCAAGATTAATATTTCTATTTAAAATTATTACCTAACTAATAAATATTAAAGCAGTAAAATTATCAACAAAAAAACAATTGTACACGTTTAGATTTTGTTGGCAACAAAAAGGTAATTAATTAGTATTCCGAAACCAAATCCTCTTAGGAATCAAACTTTAGGAATTTAAATTCTTGTTCGACGAATAGTAGGAATCCTAAATTATTTAGGATTTTGTTATTTTTGGTAATTATTTGATTAATTAATGTATAGTTAGGATTTGTCTGTCACAGTTCATATAGAAATAGGTTTTCTAGTCTAGTTTAATTTGGTATCTATAATAAATAGGGATATTGCTAGTTATTTTCAATTAGAGAACTTAAAGATGGAATTTGAAGAAAAACAAGCAATTAAGAAAATACTAACAGAGCTTTCTCTATTAAAGAAATTTCATATGTAGTTTTCATATACTTATTGGGCTCTAGTAATGTAATGTATGGGGATCTTATAATCAAATTTTTATGTATTGTTTGAGAATTTTTGGTTTGAGAATTGATATATCTTAATTGGTTTGTAGAAAGATAATCCTTATTTCTTTTTAATTTGTACTTGATAAAATTCTACTAGACAACAAGGTCTTGTTTGGTCATTGTTGTTTTACTACATTGCTATGGTTATTGTCACAGTCGATTCAAAGTCTAGGACAGGTTTCGAATCAAAGTCAGGTTTCTAGTTGAGTCTTAGGTCTATTTGGTATTTGTTGTTTTATCTTAATAGACACAAAAAGAACTAAAATGGCCGTTAAAATGGGATAAAAAGAGCTTCTTTTTTTAAGAAACGAGATACATACATAAATCTCAGGCAACATCATATCGATCCTCATAAATTAACAACCACCATTATATTGGAGCTATGGAAAAATACAAGGTTTTCCCAAACATGAGACTAACACTATAGATAAAAACTACATATAACTCATGAGTGGCATACTTGAACCATGTAATATTATAACTCATTTATAATATCCAAATTAGGCAGCACCAATGGAGAAGGGGCAGGACCAAAATTGTTAGGTGAAACATTATGATGAGTTGCATCACAATAACCTCTCAACATATTAGTTTCTTCAAGGGTGAAACCAAGTGTAGTAAGCATACTAGGCCAACAATGATGTGTGATGACAAAAATGGCTTGGCAACAAGGCAAGTCAATATCAATTGAGCCAATTGTGAAGTAAGCAATTATCTCATTTGTGCATGATTTTATCTCAGCAAATGCACTAAAACACTCCATTATACTTCCTTGAGTACTTGATTCATCATGTCTTGCAAGGAATTTTGGTACGTCTCTAGATGAATTAACATGGATGAAATTTGTGAGTGTTGAATAAGTTAACATGATTAAGAAGAAAGTGCAACAATTCAAAGCCATGGTTGAAATATGTTTTTGTTGAGAAGGAAAATTAAGATGAGAAAAGATGAAAGTTAATTAGGGGATTTTATAGGGGTTTAGAGGGGGAGAAGAAGGGACTCTTTTGAGTAAATGACATTTTTTTGAAACTTATGTATTTGGTGTTATTGCATGGAACTCAAAAGCCTTGGGATGATTAAGACGTACAATAATGGGATTGTAATAAAGTGAACATTGAATGAGAAATTAATCTCATGTATAGAGAGAGAGAGAGAGAAAGGGGTCACGAATATGTTAGCACTTCATTTTTTTTTAATTTTATCACTCGATGTCTGATATCCACATTAGAGTTTGGTTAATCTGGATTTGTGATGCGTACGTAGGGATCTATTCGAGGGAAACCACACTCTACCAAAGATTTTTCCATACTTATGACTTGAACTTGAGACCTTGATTAAGGAAAAAGTAGTCTCATCCATTGTATCACATCTTTTTTATTTTTATGTAATATGTTAGCTCTTCCTGCAATTTAGTTGTGAAATGATATTATTACCAACAAAGAATTGTAAATTGTTTTTTTTTCCTCATGTGATTAATCTAAACAACTGTTCACTGACAACTTAAATTACATATAGTTATATTTTTGCGTAGCTTATAAAGTTACTTTACATAATTTTGCCCATTTTTTTTTAATGCTTATCTATGTTAACACAATTTCATGTCTTTTTCCATAATGAAATTCCACCATCGCAAAGAACATATTCTTATTAATTTTTCTTTCTTAAAACAACATCAAAGACACCTTATTTCTACTACTTTCCATCATGAAAAATTGGATAGACCACCAACTCGATCCACTTTCAATAGGACTGAATTTTTATTCCAAAAATCATTTGAATAATTCACCTTCGATCTTCATTTCAGTCGATTTGTCAAAAATAATAGTATTTTGCTAATATTGTATATCATGTTTTTAAGAAAAAAATATGAAAGTTTTGTATATTATTAATAGGGGTGTACAAAATCGAACCGAAAACCGAATCAAATTGCAACCCGAGTCAAACCAAAAAAAAAACCCGACTAGTGGTTTGGTATTGAAAAAAAAAAAACCATACTATATTTGGATTGGTTTGATTTTAATTAAGAAAAAACAACCCGAGACCAAACCAATCCGACATAATATATAAAATTTTAAAATTTTATTTTATACATAAAAATATTTACTTTGATATAATTTTTGAATATTTCTTATACTTTTTCATAATTTTTATTTTTTAATATATTAATTCAAGTTTGAAACTTAGAATTCTGAATGGTCCAATAAAGATTATAGTCCACAGATGTTAGTAATTATAATAAAGCTTAAATCAAAATCAAATTAATACAAATGCAAAAAGAAAATCAATTCAACTCTAAGAATGACAATAATATTGAATATTTGTTCTCTAATTTTACATTGGTTTAGACAATTAAAATATATAATCTAATTTACTATATACTGAATGTATATTATTATTTATTGGATTGAGTCTTGGGTTAAAGATATATGGTATAAGTTTGGGCTGATTCAGTTAATTGTATTTTTTGAAATTTTCTCTGTATAATATATGTATAGTATTTATATTAACTGTGTATAATAAAGGTAAGTAAACAATCAATCTATTAGGCTATTTGTGTAATGATGTCTTATATAATAGTGTATGAACTTATATCATGTTAGGCCCAAATAACTTTGTGATAGAAAGCCCATTATATTTGGTTGATTTGCTCTTACAGAGCTCCATTACCGGCGAAGATGACCACTGTACAACTGCCGAAGCAGAAGGTACACGTGCTAGAAGGACACGCCGGAGCTGTTTTGGCGGCGAGGTTCAATAGCAACGGCGAGTACGCACTGAGCTGCGGAAAAGACCGTACCATCCGGCTATGGAATCCTCACCGTGGAATTCACATCAAAACTTACAAAGCTCACGGCCGTGAAGTCCGCGATGTCCATGTCACTCAGTAACATTCTTATCTTTTCCTATTCTTCTTCTCTCAATTTTTGTTTTAGTATCTGTAGAGTTGCGTTTTGCTATCTATTATATTTTGAATTATTTATGTAATTTTTTCTTTTGAATTCCTCATTTTGTTGAATATGCATTTGAGCAAAATCAGCTGAAGAGTATGAATAATCACATCGTCTTTTACCTGTTCTTCATTACATAACAATGTAGAGGATGGAAAAAGGAATTTTTGTGTTATTTCCTTTTTGCTTGGTTAAATTGTATTTGGTTTTAGGAAAGGTGAGGGAATGTAAAAGATGGGGGGGGGGGGGGGGGGGAGCTATTGGTTTACTTCTTCCAGGTGATGTTTTAGGATTCCTAGTTATAGCCTTTTTAGGATGGCTGGACAGAGAGTAAAAGTTACTCTGTTTTAAATTGATTGTCTAATGTTAATTTTTCAGGTAGGTGAAGAAGGTTAAATCTTTCATTGTAAAGTATTTGTTGAGAGTATGTGTAGTCGTGTGTAAGCGTTTTGGTTTTGTAGAATAAACTAGAGAAAATTGCTTGGACAATTGTTAAAGGGGTTCCCTTGCAGAACCTTTCAAGGAATATATATATATATATATATATATATATATATATATATATATCTCATGTGGTTCTGTAAATTGTTTATTGTAGCTAGAGTGGACAGAATTTTGATACGACTAAAAGAGAAATGTCAGCATTCAATCTGAAATGAGGGAGTATATATTTCTTCCTCCGTATCCACCTTTGGAGGGATTGAAAGAATCTAATCCATCAACATATTCACTTATCCTCCTCTTTTTTATCTACACTAGCAATATAAGAAAAAGAAGATAACTAAGAACCTACACCATAATATGATTATGTACAAAAGCCACACATTCTTATATACAACTAGGGACCTCATGGGTGCTCCATAAAGAAACTAAAGGTATGTTCTCCGTTCACCCTTTCTTATTTACTTCAATCAAGCATGGTGTTAATGCATAAGAAGATCCATGGCTGTTTTACAAAAGCTGGTGAAGAGAACCTGAGAGGCTGAGACTAAATTTTATTCCTATTTAAACTAAATTTTCTTAGGCAGAGTGTTGCCAGGTTCAGCACCTGAAGATACAATATGAGTTACTGTTTCATCTTGCAGACAAACTTGGTAAAAGCTTAAAGTTTTGTTTATCAGTAGTAAAAGATATCATTAACAAGAAGAAGAAGAAGAACACTAAGCTAGTGCGTCAAAACATAGTTACAAATTGTGCGAATTCCCAATCATATCTAATATGGCATCCATATCTTTTATAAAGACCAGGTAGCACCAAAAAGCTAGCAACGATAGAGTTCTAAACATAAAGCTACGTATAATAGTATATTTGTTGATTTGCCTTCAAAATGTCTATAGTTTCTTTCTGTCCAAATTGTCCACCAAATAGCAATAGGAATCATGTTCTAGATTCTTTTTGTGTGAATACATAGTCTCTCTCTGATCCAGCTCTTCAAAAACTCCATAGACCAAACTACTCCCAGAATTCCATTGAACAAGCTCCACTACATGTGAGTTCTTACAATGCAAGAACAAATGACTGAAATCTTCAGGATGTTCTTCGCAAAGGGGGCATCTGCAAAGTTGGAAACCGCATCGTTGAAGGTTTTTTTGAGTGGTTTAGGCTTCTCTAACTACTAACCAAGTGAGACAAGATACTTTCAAGGGCATTTATTGTGCCAAATCGGGGCAAAAATCTCTAATGTCAAAAGCATGATTTGACTGAAAACTTACCATTTTGTTGACCCCTACAGGTTATGGAATCAATCTTTGATTGGTTCAGAAAAGTGTTATTAAGCAAATGTAGAAAGTTGACATGTACTTCCCAATCATTCAAGTTTCTTCTCAGAAAGAGATCCCATCCTTGAGCAGTACTTAGCTCTCTCAGCATTATATTGGGAAGATATGCTGCAAGTCTCGGAAACAAGTCTTTTAAAGTAGAGTGCCCCAACCAAGCGACTTCACAAAAGCTAATTTCCGGTTGGTTTCCGAGTGAGAAACCAGAATATCATTTACTTGCTCCAAAATGAATGCATGTGCTTCCAGGTTCCTACTCCACAAGAAGCACTTGTACCTTTTGTAACCCAGTGACTTTCAAGGGAGAACTTTTCAACTAGAACCTGTTATAAAGCTTAAACTTTTAAGTGCTTAACACTTTTGTTTGTCACTGGTTATTTAATAATGAAAGAAAAGGTTAAAGTCTGTAAAGTATGACACTTGGGCATAACTCAACCCCAAAAGCTAGCTCATGAGGGGAGGTTTGTCCTAGTCCATATAAGGAGACCAAATTTCCATCCCTCTACTGATGTGGGACATCTTAACACTCCCCGCACGCCCAGACCTCAACTGGAGTGTGAACACTTCTAAATGGGGGCCATCATCGGTGAACAACAAATTGAGATGGGCTGGCTCTGATACCATGTAAAGATATGACACCTGGGTCTAACTCAACCCCAAAAGCTAGCTCATGAGGAGAGGTTTGTCCAAGTCCATATAAGGAGACCAAATTCGCATCCCTCTACCATTGGGACATCTTAACACAATAGACTGATTTTAAAAAGGGAAAAGTCGATGCAAAGAATTAAACTTTGTAAATAGTAACACATCTTGTGTGCATTTATATGTTTATGTTGGATATTATACCCTTCTTTATAATCAAGTATTCAAGTCACTAGAATTTAGATTATACGGTTTGATTTTATCATTCTTTCGGCCTGATTCCAAAATCTTTTTAATGATGCAAAAATTTTGATGGCTCACATGCTTCTACTGTTAATATTGTAGGGATAATTCAAAACTTTGTTCATGTGGTGGCGATCGACAAGTATTTTATTGGGATGTCTCAACAGGTCATGTAATTCGCAAATTCCGTGGCCATGACAGTGAGGTTGATACAAATTCTTATTCCTCAATTCAAAATGCAAAGAAAGCTTCATTGGAAATTTTTAACGAGTATAATACATGAAGTTCTGTTCAAATCAGTTGGTAAATACTCTATGGAGGCAGATCTTTTTCAGAAACATTTTGTGAGAAAGTATAAGTTATAACCATTGAAATAATATATAGAAAAGTACTGCCACTACCATCACTAAGTATTGACATGGGCCATCACTATTCGCAGATAGAAATTAATGCAACCTTCTATAGCTAATCCTATCATCATTAATTCACCATCACCACTCCAGCACTGCCTAGTATAGCTTTAGTGCCAACCTATATTTCCTGAAGCTGCTGCAACCCAACCCATCTACCTTGCATCTAACTGATTCAGCAGTGCATCCACTGCTTCTTTAACAGTTTCCTCTTTTCTCTGCCAGGTGAATGCTGTGAAGTTTAATGAATATGCTTCTGTTGTAGTATCAGCAGGATATGATAAATCATTGCGTGTTTGGGATTGCAAATCTCGCAGCACTGAACCAATTCAGGTGAATAACTTCCCTTTGATTTGCAAATCTATCTGCGTAAACATCTTCAGTAGCACTAAAAGTTAGGATTAAGCTTCTGCAAAACCAAATAAGTTGGATATGAGGAAATAATTTGGGTGGACAATCAAATGTGCAACGTTTTATGTTAAACACCATGTCTAGGCAGAAGGGAATAGATGTTTGTTTTTGAGTTGTGAATGGTGCTTTGATCTCTTA
This sequence comes from Solanum pinnatisectum, assembly GCA_035578085.1. Taxonomy (NCBI): domain Eukaryota; kingdom Viridiplantae; phylum Streptophyta; class Magnoliopsida; order Solanales; family Solanaceae; genus Solanum; species Solanum pinnatisectum. Next base: position 6,483,953 of record CM069086.1, on the reverse strand, counting down.
CAGTGTTTCAGATGGAAGGACGGACTTGTCCCACAATTGAACTCAAAAACACCCATCCATTGCTTCCTTGGGAGAATATTTTCTCTTCTACTTCAACTTCCTGTAATACTGCAGAGACCAGAAGTCACAAAAATCAGAACGCATCTTCACATTGGATTATGTTAATAATCAGTTCCTCAACTGATCTACTTTTTAGCTTTACTTTGGAAGTAAGTTAAAAGGAAGAAAGAAAAAAACACTTGATCTTTAACTGGCAGGACTGTACAGGAAAAACTTACAAGGGGAATAAACTCAACATGTAGTATAAGATGCAATCCATGGACTATTTTTAGTATCAACACTCCACAGGTAATCAAATGAGAACAAGGAAAATGGACTTGGAGGGGGAGGAGAGAGAGATTTGGTAACTGAAACATTGACCCCATGAGAAACGTTTGGCCAAGACATGCTAGATTCCGCCAAATGTACATATGGAACCTAATCATACATGTCATATGATAATAGAAGTTATAGAGGGTGCTTATGCTTGTCTTGATCTCTTCCTGGACATTCAAGACAGGGGTCCATTTATTTGACACCTACAGACAAGAATTTCACTCAATGAGAAATTTACTATGGATAGTTGAATTAGCCTACTTGGGATGTCGAGCGAAATTCAATTTTACTCCTTTATTACGAGGCCCTTGGTGCCATCTTTTGTTTTTCCTTTTTGGTCTTTTAGCGGATAACATATTTGAGCTGGTTTTGTTTAATTTGCAGATAATTGATACCTTTCTAGATAGTGTGATGTCTATTTGTCTCACAAAAACTGAGATAATTGCTGGAAGTGTTGATGGAACAGTTCGAACATTTGACATCAGAGTTGGTAGGTATGTACTGCCTAGTGCCTATATGCTAACATTGTTAGTTTCCTTTCTCATTTCTGCTCTGGGATGTTATATTCGAAAAGGATTGTTAGTTAATGTAATGTATATGTTCTCTGTAGAGAGATATCTGATAATTTCGGTCAGCCTGTCAACTGTATCTCTCTTTCAAATGATGGCAACTGTATATTAGCAAGTTGCCTGGATTCAACCCTTCGACTTCTGGACAGGTAATTTCTTTTGCAAAACTGTCATCTAGTTTCCTTTGCTTTGGTAGCCCTTGTTATTCATACCGTCTTGTTTCTAATTGCTTTCAACAGGTCTAGTGGTGAACTATTGCAAGAATATAAGGGCCATATTTGCAAGGTTAGGATGGAAATCTGGTTCTGAGTTGTGGTCTATCGTTCTTATAGCAATCATTTTTCTCTGTTACAAAAAGTAAATTAATAAATAGGACCTTTTTTCTAGAAGATCCCTGCTTTGGCACTCTGATGGTTCTCCTTTTTCTTTTCTTGATTTTATCTGCTTTCCAGGTAAAGCAGTGTAATAGTCACTAATCATTCTGTTTAACTATTTTCTTCTTGTAGTCTTTCAAAACAGACTGCTGCCTTACAAACAGTGATGCACATGTGGCTGGCGGCTCGGAAGATGGCTATATTTACTTCTGGGATCTGGTCGATGCGTCAGTTGTATCCAGCTTCCGAGCGCATGATTTAGTGGTAAAGTATTTATTATAGATGCATCTAGCAGACTAGCTACAAAATATATTCTATTTTCTGGAGAATCCCAAACCTGATTAGTTAGGAAATATCATTCTAATCTCTTGATTGGGGCTTATTCTATTCTTTTACACTATTTACTTCTGTTACCCCAGATATTTTTACTCAAGCTATTCTTACCAATACAGGTAAAAGTGTTGGCTCAACATCCTTAAGTAGACCACCCACTAAGAAAGAACAGAGAAGAGTAAAAACTGAGAAAGGGAAAAAGGCTTTAGAGATAGACGTTCTGAGTGTGTCCAATGTCCTTTATCCAAGATATACTTGCAGATAGGCCTCTAAATCTGCTTGCCCTGACATATTGCCCTCAGTTAGCTCCATTTCAAACTGTTAGCAGTCATATGAAACAGTGTTCAGTTGTAGTACGCTGTGTATTATGAACTGTATTTGACATAAAATACGCTATACTTTGGTTATTCCTTGTCTTCTTAGATTCCTTGTCACCATGTTATTACTATTCTTTGGAGTTTTCTTCTCATTGACAAGTAAATAAGTTCGTTATCATCTAGAAATGGTACTAGCGCACCTACTGAAGTAGAAAGAAAATCCCTTCTGGCCGATATATGAAATATAATCATGCATTACTGCTCTCTTAACCTTCTCACTAATCAGTATATTCCACGTCAGTCTGATGATTTCTTGATCCCATTGTGCATAAGATTTTCAGGTGCTACATGTTCAAACCCCTCTATCAAGTGCCCCGACATGCTATAGGAATAATACAAAAACTTAACTAATTTGGGGTAATTTTAATGTGTGATGTTTCTCCCTTGCAGGTAACTAGCGTAAGTTATCACCCAAAAGAAAGCTGCATGATAACTTCTTCTGTAGATAGCACAGTCCGAGTTTGGAAAGCATGAGATATGGAACCAAAAGGGCATCTGATCTTTGCCTGATAACCGCACATGAAGAAAGTAGTGTACTCAAATCAAACCAGCTGTTTATGAGAGACAGCCACTCACTTAGTCATGCATGAGAATTATCGCAAAGCTAATGCCTCAATATCATCACAAAGGTGTCGATCTGGGTTTTCATACTTACATATTGGTGAGCTTGACTCTTCCCGTTTCAAGTTTGTAACTACTACTTATCTGGTGGTTCTGACGTAATCGTTCATTCATGATATGGTTGTGTTGTAGAATTTATTAGAGAATTTTTATTTTTTGAAGAGTGTCCCTTTTCACTTGGTTATGTAAACATGGAAAGTAGTTCCTCTAACTCAATGATAAATATAAAGAAAAACAAACATTTAGACTACCTAAATAGTTGATGCTATTACCTTCTTCCTTTTTAAAGATTTTTTATCATATACTGTTCAAATCAAGCGTGAGTGCATTGGCGGTGACTGGTGAGAGATGGAGGGGTAGTCTCTCCATCGAACCAGACACAGAAACAGGCGAGACAATGAGCAATCTGATTCACTGATTTCTTAACATACAACATAGAGAAAAACGACAAACTCTCTGAGAAGAGTTTTATAATCAAAAGACTTAAAAGCATCAAAATAAGAGTGATTCACCAAATTTCCTTCCAGAGCTTTATAGTGTATTCATTATCTCATTTTCAGTGCATGCCTGTATGATTAAACAAGTTATGACAGTATTAGAAAGTGTAACTGTTGAATTGAAAGAAATAGCGTTCACTAATCACTTTTCGTCCGTTGTCTTTGAGAATAAACACCATCATAAAATTTCTAAGTTTCATAGCTAAGGAACTCCACCAACAATGTGTTGGAGTTTTGCTTGTGAAATTGGAAACTCCATGCATAGCAGTTGAACCATGGGCTTCCTTTTCTGGGCCTGTATCATTTAGCAGCATATTTGCACATTACATAAGTATGATACAAATATTGGTTACAAAATTAAGATTTGACTTTGAAAAGAAGCATGAACATACTTTATTTTATTTTCCTCTTCAAGTGACATTGCTTGTGTGTGTGAGCTGAAAAATTGCTTATTTTCCTCTCAAAAACCAAGGCTAAATTTGATTAATATTTTTCCTAAAGCATGGGGATAATTTACATTCTTAAATATAATTTTCTTATTTTTCTTTCGTCACATATTCACGTGTAAAATCGTTGAGATAACTTACCTTTATATTCTTCTAAAATAAGTCTAGTTTTAACTCTAGAAACAAAAATTCAGATTTTATATTTATCTGATTTTCTTGAAGTATAAAATCAAAATATTATCAAAGTCACCATATATAATAAAAATATTATAAGTCTCGCCTTTAATTAAATTACTTAATTTGTTATGTCGTCTAGTAGTAATATTTTATTTTAATTAAATTCTACCATCCAAAAAAAAGACAAGTACTTTTGTGACATAAATGTGATATTATATTATATTATATCACTTAAAACCAACAAGTAAGTTAAAGTCAATATTCTAATTAAATCGTACAAGGTAGGGTTGGAATATTTTAAAGCTATTTAACTTAACGGTCAGAAAGACTATATATAATATAGCACTAAAATATAAAATGGAGAATTTTGTCAACAGCCAATTAATTCTCCTGTTTCGTTTATTAATTTTAAAAAAGAATAATCTTGGACAAATAGAAAGAAAACTTTCTGTTATTGTTGTTGACCAGATAATGTATCGTTGTTATTTTTGGATGCGCATAAAATAAATTTTATTCAATGTAATATGCTTCAAATTACATTAAGCGAACCTTATATAATGACCTTGATCGAGAAAATATGAGGAAGAAAAAAAAGTTAAAATCTAAAATTTCACATATAAAATATTACTTGCTTAATCAACTCGATCACGGTTACCGATATAATTGAATAGTGTACCATATTTTTCAATAGTTGGGGAAAATCTATGAGGGTTAGCACATGGAAAAAGAATGGTCAATTTTATCACAGGTCAACTTACTAAAAATTGGACCCTTACAGCTGTTTTATTTTTGGCAATATTAAATGGTGCCTAAATTAGCTGACCTTTTTACACTTTTGTTTTCTTTTGGTCTTATAATATTAATAATATTCCTTCTACTCAATATAACAATGAGCAACTTTTTGCACTAAAAAAAAAATATTATTATCGTAATTCCCTTTTCATTAAATAGTAGTGCAGGGGACCCACCAAATATAGTGATGGATGAAAATTTAAATATTTCGAGTTTTAAATTTAAGGATTGATTATATTTAAGAATTTTATTAATCTTTACCTATTGATTATATATTTCGAATTTTAGATTTAAGGATTGATTATATTTAAGAATTTTATTAATCAAATTAGTAAGTAGGGATGTGCATTCGGTTTTCCGATTTGGTTTTGCATTATTCGATTTGAATTTTTTGGTTTTTGGTTTTTTCAAAATGTAACCCAATTCGATCCAAATAAATTTGGTTTGGTTTGGTTTTCCTCTATTCAGTTCGGCTTTTTTCGGTTTGGTTATTCGGTTATGTCAATAATTAATAACATAAACAAACTAATAATATTGAATCCCTTAAATATATTTCTAATATAAATCATAAGAAAAACTTAAAACACAATACTTATAAGTATACATATTATAGATGTTCAAACATAAAATATAAATGTAATCATCGTGAAAGGCAATAACCAAAAAGGGACAAAGGTGGTTAACTCCAACTTAATTCTAAACATCTATATATATATATATATATATATATATATAGAGAGAGAGAGAGAGAGAGAGAGAGAATTCGGTTTTTTAAGTTTTTCGGTTTTTATTTTTTTAAATCCGAAACCAAACCATAAAACCAAAAAAAAGTAATTTATTAATCCAAAACCAATCTGAAAAATCAATAAAACAATCCAAATAAAAATTCAATTTGATTTGATTTGATTATTCGGTTTAACCCGAATAGTGCATACCCCTAGTAGTAAGTTTCGATTTCGAATATAAACCAAAAGCATAGGCAAAGGTTGAGTTATTCTGAAGGGAACTGGAAATGCCAAAATAGCTTTAGCATTGTGGGAATAGACTATTATTAGCAGTCACACGTAATATATAAGTAAAACAATAATTTATTCAGCGAAATTTTACTCAGTAGGATCTTAAAGGATTAAATATGCGTAGATCTTATCACTATTTCGCAGAAGTAGAATTGTAAAAAAATTGTTTCCGAAGGACCATCGAGCATCGGCTCGAGTGCATCAAAATCAAGTAAAAGAAGAAGAAAACATAGTCGTCAATAAGAAAAGCAGTGTAAAGTCTACAAGAAAAAAAAACAATAAAACATCAACACATAATATATATAAGTAATGCATGAAAAAGTAAATCACGCATAAAATAATATACAAATTCCCTTATAACTAATCTATATATTACTAATATGTGCATAACTCTAACCAGCTATCAAACGACTCTTCAAGGGATAATCAAAGTTTTCCAATTGAGTATAAGGGATTATTAATTATATTATGAATAGTTTATCAACAAAGTGGCTGTAGTTTAGTGGTGAGAATTCCACGTTGTGGCCGTGGAGACCTGGGCTCGAATCCCAGCAGCCACACTAAACACTTTTTTTTAACTTATTTACTTCGTTTCATTTTACGTGGCACCTTTTGAGTAGTATTTTTCCGACATAATCAACATTAAAATTTGCATGAATATTAATATCTCTTAAGTTATAAAAATACTACCTTTTTGCCGCGTTAAAATTTATTTTTGTTCATTTAAGCTCCTCTTATTACAAATTCACCGCACAAAATTATGTAACAAAACTATCTATATAGTTGCCTCATTTATATTCTTTTTCGACTTCAGATAAACATTCCATAAGTTCAAATTTTGAAGCTTACATTGGAGAATTTAAAATTTACACTTTATAAGTTCAAATATTGAAGTTTATATATGTAGATTAGGATTTATATTTCAGGAGTTTATTATTTAAAATTCTTAATTTCGAAATCATTATATTTTTAAATTTATATTCGAATTTGTTGTAGTAGTTTTTATCGATTTTTCCACATAATTTTATGTTTCACGTCTAATGTACTAGATTCAGATGAACACAATGCAACCACCATCGGAATCATCTTGTTCACAAAAATTTAGCACATATACCATAATAAAAACAAGGCCTAAAAACAATAATAATACTAATAATAGGATATGAAATAAGAACTTAATACTTACTGATATTTCTCTATTCAAGCCCTTTTTGTTCTAATATTATGCAAGAAAAAAAATCTAAAGAAAAGTATCTAAAAAATCTACAATTTCTATTTATATTTGGTATAGAAATCTCCATTTTCTATAACACATGTCATATTAGAATTTAAAAATATGAAGAGCAGAATATGTTCGTATGCTAATTTCTGAATTTTTTAAGAAAAATATTTTTATATAAAAAATCCTTACATAAAAATATTTTAAATGTTTAAAATTCTCACACCCAAAGGTAACATGCTTTCCTTTGCATTTTATTTTATTTTATTTTATTGAGTTTTGTGTGTGTCGGGGGCGAGGGGGGTAAATAAAAACACTCAGATAATTTAAATTTTGTACGCAAAGATTTCCTTTTTAAATAAAGAATAAAATAATTAAAAGGAAATGGATTCATTTCTTTAATTTAACCAATGGAAATCACTTTCTTTATTAACAAGAGAAAAATAAAGACAAAGAAACAATATTTTTTTTTATGATTTATTTGCATTACTTTCTTATGACTGCTAGTCTGCTACAGTAATCATTTATTTGGTTGCTTGCCATTGCAAATATATTATAGGATAAATCATGTCAATTGTTGTTATACCTATAGATATATAATGACAGACTAAAATAATATTATCTTATTTTATTTTCCACACCTCCTAATAAAGCTGACTTTCTAGAGGGGTTTTAATTTCGAGATCATTAAATAACAATGAAAAAGTATTATTTATCACTGCACCACAAATCTATTATTATAACCTTTCACTTCCACAAAAAATTATTCATAATATTCATTTATCTATTTATTGAAAGTAAATTATATGTACTTATAATATTAAAAATATTATTATTTAATTGATTATAAAGTAAATTACTTGTCATTACTTCAACTTATCATTCAATGATTATCATATAAAATTATCATCCAAATAATCTAAACGCCAAAAAGGGCAAAAGAAAGATTTGTTAGTGTTAGGGTTTTGCCTGATTTTCTTACTTTATTTGAAGTTTATTTTTTCCTAAAAGTAAAGTCAAAGTATTTCCATAAATGCTTTAACTTTTTCTGAAAGGAAAATATAATATTCTTCCATATTTGAGTTATTCTTTCCTTGGAAGAAAAGTTTGGAACTCTATAAATTGAAGATCCCTCTTCTCATATCAAGAAAACAATAATATCCACAATGTAGTCGTTTAAGAGTCTTGTTTATGTGGAGATTTATTCTCTCTAAAGTTTCAATGTTTTTTTTTATACTAGTTTTGATATAATAATATTTTAATTTTTAGTATAAGCTTTTATTATTTTATTTATCAACTATATGATTTGTAAATTGTAAACTTTCGCATGATGCCCTAATCACCCTTCATAACCCAACAGTTAGGTCTCAACTAAACCATGACAAGTGTAGGAAATTTATTGGGAACTTTATAAACAATGATTTCACTTTTTTCCTTTCTCAAATTGCACATCAACCCAAATGTAAGTTTTTGGAAACAAATTACTATTAAATTCAGTCTTTGGTTTCAAGATTTCAAAAAAGCAAATTTATTAAAAAGTAGCAGAAATAATGTTTCACAACTTTTTAGAAAAACCAGTGAAGTATGAGCATGTGTGATTCATTAATCATATACATAAACCCCTTTTGCTTGCTTGGTTCTTAAAATTGACAATATCACAAATTTTCCCCTTTTTCCCCACTTTTTAAGGATCTATGGGAACTTTCATGCATTGATTAAAAGTTGTTAGGTACATTTAATTAAATAACATAAGAAAAGTTTGTAGGTAGTTATGGCAAATTTCTTGTGACTTAGCCCTTAAGTTGTGCCTTTGGAAACAATAAATCAACAAAGGAAGGAAAATGATGGAGAAAGTAAGTTCCATTCTGCCAATGAGGATTGTGATAGAGCAGTAAGTATCTTTCATCTTTTAGTAGAGGCTTTGGGTTTGAGTTGACCGGGTATATAGTTGCTTTTGTTAGAGAGCGATTTACTTTAATTTGAATATGAGATTTTCTTATACGAATTCAAATTTAATCGAATTCTGATGCGAATATCGGAGACGAAGTGGGAAAAAAAAGTTTCTTTTCTTTTTCTAGGTAGGTTGTGTGAAGTTTAGAGGCCATTGATTTTTGGCCCTTCTTTTCTTTCCTAAAATGGAAACTAAATAGTAGTATTATTTTCTTTCCTTTATAGGAGTACAATGTTCTAGCACATTAGAGAATTTTTTTTTTTATCTTTCTTTGTTATTGGAAGTGTAGTATTTATTATCTTTATGTAATGGAAAATATAATTTCAGGAAACTAAACAAATAAAAAAAAAACAAATTCATTTCTCATTCACACCACTTTCATTTAATAAAATCCCAACAATATTTAACTAAAAATACTAGTTAGGTGATTTAAAAAAATTTCTTCCATCAAAGCAAATCTGCAACGATCACGACTCATGTAATCAATCATAAAAGATTCTTACAATACAAATAAATTTTCTTTGTACATGACCTGATATACTCTAGAAGATACAAATGAATTTTCTTTGTACACGACCTGGTATACTCCGGAAGATGCAATGATATATATTTCTACTTTCTACTTTATTTAATTAACCAACAACTTTATTATAACGATTGTTATCAATCATATTCATAAGCACTTCTTATTTATTTAAAACCTTTTAGCTTTCTAGTGGAAAGTAACAGGTAGTTAGCTTCCTAGGGGAGAAAAGGGAAATTCAAATTTGGAGCCTCCCTACAATATTTTTCCATTCTTTTTTACCTTATTTTATATAAAAAAAAAAAAAAGTTTAGTTTTACATGAACCTAAACACAATTTTTAAAGGAGGCTTAAATTATTAATGGTTTTGAGGGGTTTCTTTTTTCTTTTTTCAAGAAAAAGAAAACTACTTTTCCACTCATAATACAACTCACAATTTTTTATAAAGAAAAATTATAACTACAAACTACCAAACACATACTGTTTTGCACAAAATTTTAAAAATTTACATAGTACTATAAAATATGTACATAACTTTAACACTTACAAAAAATATTTATAAGAAACTACTAGTACTATAAAACAAGTCAAAGAAAAAAGTGACTTTTCGAGTGAAGGTAAGAAAAATACTTTTCAAAACTCGCATTTCATATTGATTATGATTTCTCACCATCCAATACACTTCACTTTACTCCATTCTCGTAATCCCCTATATTATCCTCTACCCCTACTTTTTTTCCTCAATTTTTATATAATTTATTTAAATTATTTATACATATTTTATAATAATATTTCTTTACTTACGTATAGATCACAGCCTACATGTAAATTTAGTGCCAGCATATGGTACTAGTTAATTTCCAATTAGACAGCTAATTATTAGGTACATGAATTGATATTTATCCTTCACCTTTAGCATATAGATAGTCCATAGTGTAGGTCAGCTCAATTGAAAGCAGCCAAAACTAGAAACTAACAAACTCTCATTTGATTGCAATTTGTAGTTGATGACATTTGATTGCAATTTGTTGTTTTTTGGCTTTGGTCCATGGTAGTGACATTGAGTTGGACAACAAAATTGTCACAATTCAATTTAAATACTGCTTCTTTGGTTTCAATTTGTTTGTTTGATATTGACTTGAGACAAAGTTTAAAAGCGAAAGAAGATTTTTGAATATTGTGATTTTAATTAGCTAAAGTTATGTAGAATGTATTAAATTGTTAGAATCTACTAACAGTCAACGGACCAGGTCCCTTGACTCAGCAAGAACAATAATAAAGAGTAAACAATGAAGAGAAAACAACACAAGCAGTTTATGTGGAAACCTCCTTGCTCAAGGGAGTAAAACCACGACCTGTCACACATGATTTTCAACTGTTTTCACTAATCTTCTCAAGTAAAAGTGAAACACTGAACCAACGAGATTAACCTCTTAATCTCAATGCTAAGTAATATGCTTATTACTTACTGGGCCTAAGCAGATACCGCACTGCCCACTAAGCCATCAAACCCTAGATAACTTAGACTTAACTAAGCAGATACAACACTGCCACTAAATCAGCTAGCTCCTAGATGATTTAAAATTTGACTAAGCAGATACAACACTGCCCACTAAATTAGTTAACTCTAACCGATTTAGACTTTTACAATCAGAACAAAAGATCTGATTCCTTTATAGATTAGGAACAGATTTACAAGCACTAAAGTATGAATCCTAAGACAACTGTGACACATGTAGCTCTATCAAGTCCCTGCTGCTCTTTTGGAGGATACTTCACGAAAATGAGTCTTTGCTTGTGTTCTTGAGAATTTTCAAGATGCAAAAAACTCAGGTTGTGGCTATTGAAATAAACCTTATAAAATGATAGACACAAAGCTCAAACTCAACAAAGACGCTTCAACACTCTATCATGTCCCTTTGTTGAACATGAGCATTGTTCTTCCTTGAAGATGACCTTTTCTTTTTGAGCTTATGAATTTTCGGAAATTCACAAATTTGTTTGTCAAATCTTAAGTTTGTGTTTTGGAGAAGAGACTACATCAAAATGGACATAAGCCCTTGGGACGAGGCTATTGGCTGAGAGTCTGCTGTTATGAAAAGTTGTGCACCAACCACATCAGAGTTGGCAGCTTTTTGACAACTATCTCTTTGTCCTTTTCTCGTACACAGACTTTTTGGGACCAGGTCCCTTGCTGCGTTCTTTGATACTTGAGTTCTTGAAAAAGACTTGCTAGCTCTCTCTACTTGAATGAATAATGTTGTTTGTTTATTGTTGTATATATCAGTTACCAACAAGGGTTTTGACCAGTTAAACAAACAACTTCGCCCGCCCTTCTTATTGGTGAAGTACACTGCACATCTCACCAACCAACCTGACAAGACAGTTGTAAAGATAGCTTTAAAGTTGTGCACCACTTTGAATCTGGAAGGAAGTTCTCTGTCAAGGATCGGGTCCTTGCATTTGTGAGGATCATCAAAACACCTAGAATATAACAAAAATGTTATTTAATCTTGTGGTCTTAAGCATGTCTTGAAAAAAAAATCAAATTATAGAGTTATCAAAATAGGAAAGAGGCATTCTCTTTAAAACTGACTAGAAAAAAAAAGATAGATAAATTATTGAGTTTTATCGAACATGTTATGATCTTTTAGCTCCGACCTTGCCACCAACACGTGTTACCCTTCAGGTGAACACTGGACTAGTTGATTGAAGATTTGAGCAAAATATGTCATTCAAATAGCCTCTAGTGAAGTCTTCAAATTTAATAGTTTGAAAGGTGATCAGTAAAGCAACCGTAAAATACTCGAAAGATAAAATTTACTAGCAAGTCATGTGATTCTAATTGTTAGGAAAATAAATAGTGTTCGTACTTTAAGCTCCAAATTAGCATGAAATAGAAAGCAGGGGAGGGAACTTTTCTAATATGTCTTATAATCTCTCAAGCAATATATGTGGTGCGCTATATATCCATGTATGAATTTACAAGATATGATTCACAATTTTTTAAAACCTTTGGATGTTCTGATGCTAACTTGTCACACCTTTAAAGTAGGATGGAGCGTAATCGATATCAACTTATATTTTTTATCGAGAAAATCTTAAATTAGTTAACTGAAGGTCTGACCAAAACGCATTCAAGAGATAGTAATGATTGGAGGCCATTCATAAAGGGAATCAACAATGTTGGGTTGGGGGGAAATCTTAGTGATTTGAGGTGAATCAGACCTAAATTTTTGAATTGTTTGCTTTGCTAAAGCATGATTTGAAATGCTTATGACTATTTCCTAAGCTTAATACGTTCTCAGGCGAACGTGTACTAGATTATTTGTGTTATTTTGAGATATCATCGTGTATTATACACTCTTATCACCGTGATATGATTTTATTGAGACTTAAAACACTTTTAGAATTGTTTTTCTATAAATGAAGTTTGACATCATAGAGATTTCCCTGTTAAATCATGCTAGCGATGTACATGCTACTGAATTGAGTTGATTTCAATATCAAATTTTAGATTTCTAGTATCCGTGAGGTCCCATAATTTTAGAAAACTCAAGTGTTTGATCAACTTTTAGGAGGGAAAATAAGTGTTTTTGAGTAGTTACAAAAAATATTTTTCAAAATTTAAAACACTTTTAGAATATTGGTCAAACACAAAGTGAGCTGAATTATAAGTATCCTTTTGTTTTAGTAGAGTTTATAAGATTCTTAAATTAAAAATCTAAATATGCATTTCATAATGGTGTTATATGTACAATTTCCATGTCACATTGACAATCACAACTTTCACATATGAAGTATTGTCTTTTTAACCCAAAAAGTTTAAGAATCTATCTTTTGAACCCCGTGTCGAACCCAAAATTGTGCTACATAAGTATTGCTCAACATCAATTTTTATTTATAGATATTTCACCCCTAAGTATTTTAAGTATTTTGAAAAGTAGAATCTTTGAATTTCTTGTAAGTATATATTGAATATAAACTATAAAGTTTATGTAACTAAATATTTAAAGACAAATTTAATCTTTTATATTATAATTATGTGATTAATTATTTATCGTTTAAATAATACAATTGAATTTGTACATATGATTTAATGATACGTGGATTGAGTATTTGACCAAATGATAAGATTGTAATGAACTAATTTGTAAGAAATAAATAGTAAAACAAATAATTAAACGATATGAATCAAAATATAGGTATATAATTGTGTGTTATCAACTTGAGAGCTTAGCATCCTAGAGAATTATCACATAATAATAGTGTAAGAATAAAAATCAGATCGATGTCATTCAATAGTGAAATAAGATAATATTTGTAATTGTTTGTCAAATGACGAAATTCATAAAATATGTCCTCTTAAAACATATTAAAAACCTATTAATTGTGTGTTATCAACTTGAGAGCTTAGTATCCTAGAGAATTATCACATAATAATAGTGTAAGAATAAAAATCAAATCGATGTCATTCAATAATGAAATAAGATAATATTTGTAATTGTTTGTCAAATGACGAAATTCATAAAATATGTCCTCTTAAAACATATTAAAAACCTATTAATTGTGTGTTATCAACTTGAGAGCTTAGTATCCTAGAGAATTATCACATAATAATAGTGTAAGAATAAAAATCAAATCGATGTCATTCAATAATGAAATAAGATAATATTTGTAATTGTTTGTCAAATGACGAAATTCATAAAATATGTCCTCTTAAAACATATTAAAAACCTATTAATTGCTTATTATCGCTATTGAAAATGGTTGGTGATAATTTAATCGTTTTCACGTAACGACTGAACATTTAAATTACTTCAATCTTATCTATATTTTGGTACTGTGTTACGAAGTTAAATGAGCTCTTTGAATTTCTTGTATGTATATTAAATATAAAATTAAATATTTAAAGGCGATATAAACCTTTTATATTATAATTATGTGATTAATTATTTACCGTTTAAATAATACAATTGAATTTGTACATATGATTTAATGACACGTGAATTAAATATTTGACCAAATGATCAGATTGTAATGAACCAGTTTGTAAGAAATAAATAGTAAAACAAATAATAAAGCAATATGAATCAACATATAGGTATGCAATTGTGTGTTATCAACTTATTGAGAGCTTAGTAGCCCAAAGAATTATATCTCATGATAATAGTGTAAGAATGAAATTCAGATCGATATCATTCAACAGTGAAATAAGATAAATTTTGTAATTATTTGTCTAATGATGAGATTCATAAAATATGTCCTCTTAAAGCATATTAAAAATCTATTAATTACTCCTTATCGCTATTGAATAATGATTTGTTGACAATTTAATCGTCTTTGTGTAATGGTAGAACGATTAAATTATTTCAATCTTATCCATATTCTGGTACCGCTTCTACAGAGTTAAATGAACTCTTTGAATTTCTTGTATGTATATTAAATATAAAGTTTATGTAACTAAAATATTTAAAGGCAATTTAAACCTTTTATATGATAATTATGTGATTAATTATTCAACGTTTAAATAATACAATTGAATTTGTACATGTAATTTAACGACACGTGGGTTGAATATTTGACCAGTGAAAAGATTGTAATGAACTAGTTTGTAAGAAAAAAATAGTAAACAAATAATTAAGCAATATGAATCAAAATATAGTTATACAATTGTGTGTTATCAACTTGAGAGCTCAGCAGCCTAAAGAATTATCGCATAATAATAGTGTAAGACTAAAACTCAGATCGATGTCATTCAACAATGAAATAAGATAAAATTTGTAATTGTTTGTCAAATGACGAGATTCATAAAATATGTCCCTTAAAGCATACTAAAAACCTATTAATTGCTAACTATCACTATTGTATAATGATTGTTGACAATTTAATCGTCTTTGTGTAATGGTAGAATGATTAAATTATTTCAATCTTATCCATATTCTGGTACCACTTCTACGGAGTTAAATGAGCTCTTTGAATTTCTTGTATGTATATTAAATATAAAGTTTATGTAACTAAATATTTAAAGGTGATTTAAACCTTTTATATTATAATTATGTGATTAATTGTTTACCATTTAAATAACACAATTGAATTTGTACATATAATTTAATGACACGTGGGTTGAATTTTTGACCAAATGATACGATTGTAATGAACTAGTTTGTAAGAAATAAATAGTAAAACAAATAATTAAGCAATATGAATCAAAATATAGGTATACAATTGTGTGTTATCAACTTGAGAGCTTAGCAGCCTAAAGAATTATCGCATAATAATAGCGTAAGACTAAAACTCAGATCGATGTCATTCAACAAGGAAATACGATAAAATTTGTAATTGTTTGTCAAATGACGAGATTCATAAAATATGTCCCCTTAAAGCATATTAAAAACCTATTAATTGCTAACTATCGCTATTGTATAATGATTGTTGACAATTTAATCGTTTTTGTGTAACGGCGGAATGTTTAAATTACTTCAATTTTATCCATATTCGGGTACCGCTTCTACGGAGTTAAATGAGCTCTTGTTTGGAACACTGAACATTAATAGAACCATGACAAACTTCTTACGTATCAATGCGTTTAAATTAGTGACCTCTAGAATGTTATTATTCATTGACTCAAATCTGACCTGTCACTTTTATCATGTGTCATCTTTTGATTTATCCACCTATTGCTTTCAGAATTTACCCAATACTTCAATAAGTAACAATTATTTCCTTTTCCAATATAAAAGTCTTCAAATTTCGAAAGATAATTTCTTTTGAATATTTTAATAATTACACAAGAATATTACAATATTAATACATTTTTGACGGATGGTAAATAATGTTGTAGTGGGAAGAAAGTGTCTTTTGTGTAAATTGAAGTTCGTTTTCCTCAACAACAATGCATATTTTTAAATTTACCAATAAAATAATTATTTTTTATAATCGAAAATTGAGGAATTTTTTGGTCGTACATAATCCAATATGACATGTAAAATGGAATACTCTTCACCTTTGCAATGAAATAAGGAAAATTGTTATTAATGTACAATAATTTTTTATATATTGTTATCACAACATTGGATATGTTAAAGAACTTTTATTTGATTTTCCTTATTCAAACTGTTTACATGTAAAACGATATATTTGAACTTCTATTATGCTTTAAAGACACCACGTGAGTTAGATTGATCTTATGATGAAATAATAATGAAATAAATTATTACAAAGAAAAATAAATAAATATAAGAATAGTAGAGCGATTGAGCAATATTATATTAGATCTCAGTGTACTCGAAATAACTAGAAAGTCGAAAAACAAAGAGTTTTTAAAGTTGTGAGCATACATGTTTAATCAAGGTTCTGAAACCTCTAATACATATAGCTAGTAGACTATTTATAGAGAAATCTGATCCTAAGGCAACCTCTTTGTAACATCTCGCAACTAGAAAGAACTAGAAGGAAGTTTAAAATCTGGAAATAGTCATTTTTGGGAAGAATTTAAAAATCTGGAAATTTGGTAAAGGTGTTAAAAGTGAGTTTTTGGTCAACTTCAAACGGCCATAACTCCTAGCTCAGGATGAGTTAGGTGCACTTCCAGATATGGTTGGAAAGCTCGAGGAATAATCTTTCCAACGCCACTAAGTTTGCACAATTCCGAGTTTGTATGAGTGAGTTATGCCCTTTGGAAGTTGGGCTGTTCGAATAAGGAAATGCTCAATCCGAATTTTTGAAGGGTAGTTTGGTCTTTTCCTTATCCAAAGTAATTAAATCCGTTTTTAATAAAATATTTGGGGTCAAAACTGAGTTAGTTCACTTTACACTTTTGAGAAATAGAGTTAGGGCTTTTGGAGAAAGAACGCAAGAGAAAGGAGAAGAGTAAAAGCAAGATTCGCCAAGAACGATCGATTTGGTTGTGGATTTGCCAAGGAATTGACCCTACAATGTATGTGAGTCTCTCATAACATTGGGTTCATTCACCTACGTGCCAAACACGTTTAGTTCAGTGAAATTCGTCCTAAAAGAGTTTGAAAGTTGATGTTCTTGACATGTATTCTTGAATTTGAATGTTGTTCTTGAATTGGGATGAATTGAGGAGTTTCTGAGATCTTTACGTTGAGTTTTAGGGTTGTATTGAGTTATGTTCTTGAATACATATGCTGGGTATCGGGATCTAAAATGAATTTGAGTTCTATAATCGAGTTTAGGCGATTTGGGGCTGGAAAACGAAGAAGGAAAAGTCGAGCAGGTTCTGGCACGCAGGTCCGCGTCACGGACTTGCTCCCCCAGTGAAGAAAAATTGTCTCCGAGTCGCAGTTAGGACACGGACTCCTCTGTCTCAAAAATTAATTTCGCGAACATTTATTCAGAAACGTCTCCGCATCACGAACTTGTTCCAAGATGGTGATTTCGTAACTTTTCTCAGGTTTAGCTATTCAAAGTCATTCCTAAATATCATGAGATCTTTCCAATCACAAATCTTAATCCTTGAATCCATAATTCAAGTCAAGATCAGTTAAGAGTCAAGTCAAGATCAGTTAAGAGTCAAGTCAGGAGCAGTTAAGATCAAAGTCAAGAGAAGTCAAGAGTCAAATTAAGATAAGTTCTTAAAGTTTTTTAAAAAAATCTTTCACAAATGTTTTAACTTTGTTGTAAGACTTAAGTTTTGAGTTCAGTAAAGAGTAAAGTTGAAGTTCTTTTCTTCAAAGAAACATATGGGGACTAAGTATTTCACAAAGAGATTTAAAATATTTTTCACATTTAAATAAGAACGGAAACTGAGATTTCCAAGATTGCCTTTGAGCTAAGTTTTTTAACACTAATCTCAAATCACAGAAGAAGTATGTTTTTAAACATAAGAGTTAATATTATATTTTTGGGGTAGTATTGAGCACCGCTATGGGGATGCGAGTTCACATTAACTCAAACTTCCATAAATCATGTAGCCATCATGGGTAAAAAAGGGTCATACTTTTTAGATGAATTCTTTTCACATAGACTAGTGGATCCACTTAGTAGTTCAGGTCCTATACCACAGCAAGGTATAGGATGGCCGAGGCAGCGTGGGGCTAATAACGCTGTATCATCACTATAGTTCTTAAGTAATGGTTGTCGGTTAGAGAAACTCCTACAGCAGTAATTGCATGGTTCCTCAAGGGGTTCTGCTTAGTATGGATGGGGGTATGAGACTTCATTCATGACAAGTAGACTTTAAGAGAGATCATGATATGTATTTTATGATTTTATGATTATGAGTTGACAACATGTTTTAAATAGTTTTTTTTTCTTTATATTGCACTTGTTTTAAACTGCTTTATAATGAAATGAGTTCAATTAAGTATTCATGAGTTGAGAAGAGCCAATGTAAGTGTTTCTTTCAGATCCTTTTCAAGCCTATGTTATGTTTAGCATTCCAACTCGCATACTCGTACATTCAATGTACTGATGCCAGTTGGCCTGCATTGTCTTATGATGCAGACGCAGGTAACTATGGGATCGGCATTCCGGCGCATCGTTGATCCAGTGAGCAGTTCAGAGTCTGTTGGTGAGCCTCCTTGCATTCCGGATGATCCATTTCATTGTTTTCTAGTTTAGTTCATAGGATGTTGTGGGGTTTGTCCCAACATCCATCTCAGTTGTTATTAGAGGCTTCATAGACAGTCAGATGTTAGTTCTTTAGTCCTTTCATTGTCATTATTCCATGCTGAGACTTGAGTTTGCCTTAATGGTGAATGTTCCTTATGATATTCCAGTTTATTATATGAACTTATCTTTGTTGAGTTTAAGTCTTCCGTTGAGTTAAGTAAGCCAGGTCAAGGATTTGTTTGGGGCCAGCAATGGTCTTTGAGTGCCGATCCCGCCCAAGGTGTAGGCTCAGGGCGTGACACTCTTCCATTAGGTCATGAACTATACAATTGTGCATTGCTCAACGGTGATCCCAATATATTTTGTGCTTCACAAATTGATTGACTCATCTCATCCGCATTTTGTCCGACTATAATTCTACATTTGTTTGATTGTGTGCCTCTTGAGCTAGATGGGTACAAATATGCCATTCGTCTCGGTAGTGCTTATCTCAAAAATATTTCTAAACCGTGTTGCATTCACCGGCCAAGTTTTGGAAATATCGTTCAATGCTTCTTAACCGAAGTGTTTTGATCACGTGTCAATGCATTATTAATCCACCTGAACAAGATGGATTTCACCCATACACTTCTCCTATTTTTATTTTTATCTTTTTTCGTATTTTTTATTTTACCCTTTATTTTATTAAAAAATTCTTAATTTATGTACTTGTTTTTATTTATTTTTTCCTGTCAAGACAAGACTATTGGACCTGTGAACACGGTTGGACTTTTTTTATGACAATAATCAAATAACGAGGACTTAAAATATTACCTCAAATGAAAAAAAAGTTAGCAAAATAAGATATAGGTGCTATATATATATATATATATATATGAAAGAATTAAGTTTAAGTTTTTTTTTTGGTCTTAGTGACATATTTAATTTCAATTTTTTTTAGATGTATAACTTGACATATGAGTTATATTTTTGTAAATAACGATTCATTATTTTAGCTTTTGGAAAAAAGAAAGAAGAAAAAAAAAACTATATTCGACTTGAATTGATTGATCATATCATGTGCAAGAATTATATTTAAGAATAACTTGTTAATGTTATTGTTAGACTAATAAATCTTTGTATTGATTTATTAATAATATATAATCACAAATATTTATTTATATGATTAAAGAATATGAAGATATATAATTTATTAATACGATTAAAATATTATGTTATATTGATTACAATTTATGAATGATAATTTACTTAGTTGATAAAATTATATAAAAATTAGAAAAATTGCATAGTTTTCACAAAATCATATAAGTTTCATACTTATTACTACTTCTTAAAAATTTAATATATATATTGAAATAAAACTTCAATTTAAGTCAACCTGATTTTCCGTAAAGCAATATATAATATTAACAAGTAAAAAGGCAGTGAACTGTGCTTTTATATCTCGTTGTACTCGTACTAGTCAAGTACTATAGTACAGAAAAAATAATATTATTACATACATTCACTGTTACAAGTACTATAGTATAAAAAAATAATACTTATATTACAAATTAAATACATTCACTTGCATTGTAACATTCCATATTATTATAGTAAAATAACTTCTCTCTCTTCAGACAATAATAATAATAATAATTAAAAAAACAAGCTTCTTTATTTTTTTTAATTCTTTTTCAAAAAACAATTTTTTTAAAGCTTTATGTAATCTTAATATAAATATCAAACATGAAATAAATAATTTTTAAAAACAGCTTTTTATCCTTAAACCTAGTAAGTAGGATCTCCAATTACACGTTTTTTTAATTTATTACCAATTATATTTTTTATTTTCTCAAATGTTGTCCCTCTATAACACACAAACACAAATGTTGTTACAATATACACAAAAGTATAACATATATTCCTACAATACACATTAAAATTGTGACACCCTTTTGAAAGAATTCCCCAAAAAAGGCCAATTGAACTCCATAGATTATTCTTTCTTTATTGTTTTCTAGTTTTTATTTGTATTGGAATCAGACTAATAAGGATTAAATTCGCGTCATATAAAATTTATTCGAGCCAAAATTTTCCTTACCTAAAAAAAATCATATTCAAAATTCAAAACTAAAACTTCTTAAAGAAGGAACGATTTTATTCACTCACTCACTGCACCACGTCGTTTGGTGATATTATTATTCGAGCGAAAATTCTCCTTACTTTAAAAAAAATCATATTCAATATTCAAAATTAAGACTTCTTAAAGAAGGCACAATTTTATTCATTTACACACTGAACCACATTGTTTGGTGATATTATTGTTGTTATTATATATAGGCAATGGAGACACACAATAGAACTCGAAAGTGTTGTAGTGAGCAAGAAGATAAAAGGAAAAAAAAGACTACCAAACTTTTTTTTCTTTCTCTCTTAGCTGTTTTTTCTTTTTGTTTTGTCAAACACATCATCGTTATTGATCTTTTTTTCTTTTCTGAAAATCTCTCAATTTCTCTTCCTTCTTTAATTACTCCATATACTACCAACTCATTGGGCCCTACACATCTATCTCACTCTTTCTTTACAAAAGAGTGCGTAATTGCTTATATATTTTGCTTACAAGAAGAAAATCACAAATTTATATAGATAGATATCCATCCAAGGAATCAAAGTTGATGTTTTTTGATCCCAAATCTTAGATCAAAATTAACAGGGTGTGGGGTGTGGGGGTTGAAAAAGGCTCTCTAGATTGCCTACCTTCACATTCTCTCACTTCACTGGGCTGTTTTGGTTTGGTTTGG
Organism: Solanum pinnatisectum; assembly: GCA_035578085.1. Classification (NCBI taxonomy): domain Eukaryota; kingdom Viridiplantae; phylum Streptophyta; class Magnoliopsida; order Solanales; family Solanaceae; genus Solanum; species Solanum pinnatisectum. The sequence continues at coordinate 6,462,321 of CM069086.1, read as the reverse complement.
CCCTTTCTTGTTTTTGGTTGTGTGTACACATTTCAATACTTTTTTCTAAACTTGTGTCAATGTGATAAGAGTGTTTTCACTCTTTTTTTTTTTCTTTCTTTTCCCACTTTCAGCCAAGACTTAGCTTGTAAAGAAGAAATTTTGATACAACAAGCATTGCCAGCATCATCTTTTTTTGGGGTTTCCTACTTTATTGTGTGTAACAATATTGTAATATTGTATTTTTCCTTGTGGGGTTTCCTTATTTTTTATGTAATGTTGATTTTATCAATGTTGGGGTTTTTCGGTTTGGGTATTTTCTGATGGGGGATTACATAGTTTTCCAAGATTTAGTTTTTAGTGCATAAAGGTGGCACCTTTATTGATTTTGGGCACTGAAAGATTGAATCTTTGAGTGGGGTTTTTGAGGAATTTCAAATTTTTTTTTTTAATCTGGGATTTGGATTGTGAGTGATTGTGGAAAATGGCGATGATGGACACTGGTGGAAGGCTTATTGCTGGTTCTCACATTAGAAATGAGTTTGTGCTTATCAAAGCTGATGAATTTGGAAGGGTAAGTCTCTATAAAAATCCTTCATTTTGATTATATTATGAGTTCTGAAGATTACCCATTTTGGTCTTTGTGGTGGCTTGTTTTGGTTTATGGATAAATCTTCCATTTGATTAGGGTTTCTGAAAAAAAAATTATGCTTTTTCCTTAGTTTCTGTATCTTGATTATTGGTTCTTTTTTTGAGTTGCAGGAGAATTGTTTCTGAGACTGTATTTTGCCTTTGTACTTTCTTTTTTTCCCCTTTTCTCTTCATTTCTTTCTGTGATTGGAGGTTTTGTTTCAGCTGTATTTTGTGATTGTTAATTTTCCTTGTTTTTGACTTTTTAAAAATTCTGTGTTTTTTGGACTATTTATTGATAATGACTCTTTTAATATATTATTTTAGGGTTTTAGCTACTTTGTCTTGTAATTTGTTGGCTAATTTGGTGTATGCAAATACTCTTTAACTATGAAATTATTATGGAGGAATCACAATGGTTCATTCTTTGTTTTTCTAAATGTTCTTACAATTTCTTGTCCTTGTGATTTTAACTTTTTACTTGAGGATAATTTGTGAGCTGAGGGTCTATTGGAAACAAACCTCTCTACCTCCCAAGGTTGGGGTGAGGTCTGCATACACACTACCATATCTAGACCCCATTTGTTGTTGTTGTCGTCGTTGTTTTTACTCGAGGATAATTTGGAATGCAGCCCCAAAAATGTTGAGCCTTTTCTAATTTTTGTTGATGCATCTCTGGCTTTGGTTTTGTCCATTTTCCTTCTGTATCAATTAATCTTGATTTTTTTTGTGAATAAAATCAACTTAAGTTTTGCATTTTTCCTTCTGGAATATATTGCATTGTATAATCTATGAGGATTATACTTTGTTTTTGGTAATTTGATGCTGACTGCAGTGGAACTTTTGTTCTTGATAACGTTTCTGTTGTCCAGGTAGAGTCCGTGCATGAGCTCAGTGAACGAATGTGCCAGATTTGTGGGGATGAACTTGAGATTACTGATGGAGAGCTGTTTGTTGCCTGCAATGAATGTGCTTTCCCCGTTTGTAGACTTTGCTATGAGTATGAAAGAAGAGAAGGAAACCAAGCTTGCCCTCAGTGCAAAACTAGATACAAGCGGATTAAAGGTACGGAAACTTGCTCTCAGTGCAAAACTAGAAATCTCAAGTGCATTGATTATGGACATTGATGTATGGGTTTTGATTTCAGGTAGTCCGCGTGTTGAGGGTGATGAGGAAGAGGATGATACTGATGACATAGAGCACGAGTTTGATTATGGCGTTGGGATTTTACGCCAAGGTTCAGGTCCAGTTTCCTTTATTTATGGCAGAAGTGGTCATGCTGGTTCATATGAAAATGGCTCGTCCTCGAGACAAGGCTCATCAACTGATGGTATGGAAATACCTCTTTTGACCTATGGTGAAGAGGTGAATATTCTTGTAAGCCCTTAATTTGAATAACGAAAAGAAGAAAAAGCAATCATTCGCATAATCTGGAAGATGTACAAGTCTAATGCTTGCAACTTCCTAATCCAGGATTCTCAGATTTCTTCCAATCAGCATGCTCTCATAGTGCCTCCATTGAATGGCTTTGGAAATGGGGTTTATCTAAATCCTCATACTGAGTCATCGGTATCCTGTAAGTTATTAAGCCCATTCTTATTGTATTTTCTCTAGATTGTTGTATCTGATTACCTGAGAGTGATGTGATACTTTTTTTTGATGACATAGTGCTTCCGAGACCAATGGTTCCAGAGAAAGACATTGCACTATATGGCTATGGAAGTGTTTCTTGGAAGGACAGAATGGAAGACTGGAAGAAAAAGCAGAATGAGAATCTCCCGATGGTCAAGCATCAAGGAGATGGTGGGAGCTTTCATGGAGATTATCCTTATTTGCCTATGTATGTAAATATTTTTGTGTCTTATTTTGTTAGTGGCTCAATTGGTAAACCTGTGCAAATTTTTTAAAATATATGCTGGTTAAAATTACTATTAATCTTCTTGAAATATAAATACTGTTTCAACAGCTCTAGTTCTGAATGGAAGGCATACTAGATGCACTCAAGGATAACTAAAATGTTTTTTTTGGCAAAGATTGAATGCTAATGATTGCTGATGGAAAAATTATTTAATGCCAACAATTAGGATTTGTGTATCATAATCATAAATTTAAGCTCTTTCATTCCCCAGTTTCTGTTCATGAAGTTGTTTTTGTGGGGTTTCTTATGTGTGAGGTTGTCGCTAGTCTTATTCACCTTACTACAAACTTGAAAGTACTTGTACAGAGATTCTTTAGGCATAACCTGAGAGAAAAAAGACCTGTTTTTGCTCTCTGTGGTTCTAATTCACTAATGCATTTGTGAATATTTTAAGCAAGTTTCTTTATAAATGATCATTCTCTCAGGATGGATGAAGGAAGGCAACCACTATCAAGAAAGTTGCCCATATCTTCAAGCAAGATTAACCCGTACAGAATTCTAATCATACTACGTCTCACAATTCTTGGCCTCTTCTTCCATTATAGAATTCTTCATCCAGTAAATGATGCAATTGGCCTGTGGTTGACATCAGTTATTTGTGAGATATGGTTTGCTGCTTCATGGATTCTTGATCAGTTCCCAAAGTGGTGCCCTATAGTTCGAGAAACATACCTTGATCGGCTTTCACTCAGGTAGGGTTCTGCTGTTATAATGTTTTGGGGTCGACTTGAAATTGAGAAGATTTTTGGATTGATTTATCGTGGACTTTTGGATACCCTTAATGGGTTCATTGGTTTCAGAGAAAGAGTTGTTGTCGTGTATTCACAAGCTTTATCATTTCAGGTATGAAAAAGAAGGAAAGCCTTCAGAGTTGGCTCCTATTGACATTTTTGTCAGTACAGTCGATCCCTTGAAAGAACCACCATTAATCACTGCAAACACTGTTCTATCCATTCTTGCTGTGGATTATCCAGTGGACAAAGTTACATGCTATGTGTCAGATGATGGTGCAGCAATGCTTACTTTTGAAGCCCTTTCTGAGACATATAACTTTGCGAGAAAATGGGGTCCTTTCTGCAAGAAGTATAATATTGAACCTCGTGCTCCAGAATGGTATTTTTCACTAAAGATAGACTATCTGAAAAATAAAGTTCATCCTGCATTTGTAAGGGAACGGCGTGCCATGAAGGTTTGTAGCATAGATTTATCTCTCTGTTTTGTTTTGACATGCATCAAAACCTTTCAGGGCACTTAGATTTGTACCTTCTAGGGCTGTTGATCTGAATATTTTCTTGTGTTTATGTCCTCAGAGAGAATATGAAGAGTTTAAAGTCAATATAAATAGTCTTGTGGCAACTGCTCAAAAGGTTCCTGAGGACGGTTGGACAATGCAGGATGGCACAGTATGGCCCGGGAACAATGTCCGGGACCATCCTGGTATGATCCAGGTAAGAACAATTTATTGTGATGAATTCACCTCAAACGAGATTCTGTTACCTTCAAAATTTGTATCATAGTCCTTCATATATTCTGCTGGCAAGTTATGCATTACCCATCTAATTTGATTGCCAATCGTATCCTGGATCTCTTCTCTTTCCAGGTTTCCCAAGTTGTTAACCATCTCTTCTCTAGTTTCCCCATAATCTCCACCAACAGCATGGTTTCTGCTCTCAGTGTGTTGAAAAGTGCTTTTGGAAAATTTATCTGTCTTGGCCATTGACCATTAAACTTTTCAGTCAGCAAGGATACTCTGGATGAAGCCCAGGGGCATAGACAGCTTCTGAGCTGTACTGTCCAGTTCATCCAGGACTACTTTTTGGACCTAGCGCAACAGAACTATCTGGATCTTTCATTGTTTTCAACTTCATAAGAATGTGTAAAATAAACAAAAAAAGATAAATCTTTTGACTTCTGGTCAGCATAAATTCAGCGGAATGCTTTAAATGAGTGTCAAAGGTATGAGGTGCTATCTCTCTTTTTATACCTCAGTTTTTCTGATTAATTCTTCTACAGGTATTAATGGGTCATGATGGTGTCCACGATGTTGAAGGAAATGATTTGCCTCGCCTGGTTTATGTTTCCCGTGAAAAGAGGCCTGGGTTTGATCACCATAAAAAAGCAGGCGCCATGAATGCTTTGGTAATTCGACTGACCTTATGTTAGTTAAAATATTGGAACAACAAGAAAATTCTTATGCATGAACATGGAGTTCTGATTTTGTCAATGTTGTCTTTCTTTCTGTATGCAGATGAGGGTTTCAGCTGTCATATCAAATGCTCCTTTCTTGTTAAATGTTGATTGTGATCACTACATCAACAATAGCAAGGCATTGAGGGAAGCCATGTGTTTCTTGATGGACCCCATTTCAGGAAAGAAAATCTGCTATGTGCAGTTTCCACAAAGGTTTGATGGGATTGATCGTCATGACAGATACTCAAACAGAAATGTTGTGTTCTTTGATGTATGTATAGCCTTATTTCATTAACTAGAGTTCAATCCATAATCCATCTGGGAAGAAACTGATTCATGAGGTTGTTTCCAGATTAACATGAAAGGTTTGGATGGTATACAAGGACCAATATATGTTGGTACGGGGTGTGTTTTCAGAAGGCATGCACTTTATGGATATGATGCTCCTGCCAAGAAGAAGCGACCTAGCAAGACCTGCAACTGCTTGCCAAAATTGTGCTCTTGCTGTTGCTGTTTCAGATCGAAAACGAACAAGAAAGGGAAAACAAAGAAAGAGAAGAAACCAAAGCACTGGGAGGCATCAAGTCAAATACATGCTCTTGAAACCATTGAAGAAGGAGTTAAAGGTTAGATCTTTATGCTTTAAAGAATAATTGTTCTAGTTGTTTGTTACAGAAAATGTTCAATGAAGTTACTAATACACTGATCAATAGAGGTGAAAAGTCTAACTTATGCTGCATTACAGAAGCTAATGTGGATTCACGCCCGACTTCCCAAGTGAAACTAGAGAAAAGATTTGGGCAGTCTTCTGTTTTTGTTGCCTCAACACTTCTAGAAAATGGTGGTGTTCCAAAGGAAGCCAGTGCCTCATCACTTTTGCAGGAAGCCGTTCATGTTATTTGCTGTGGTTATGAAGATAAAACAGAATGGGGGAAGGAGGTAACACCCATTGATTACTTTTTGTTATGGAAGAATGTAGTAAATTTGGTTTGCTGAGTCATGAAATTTTTAATCTTCAACCAGGTTGGCTGGATTTATGGCTCTGTCACAGAAGATATCTTGACTGGATTCAAGATGCATTGCCATGGATGGAGGTCCGTGTATTGTATGCCTCAGCTGCCTGCTTTCAAGGGTTCAGCCCCTATAAATCTTTCAGACCGTCTCCATCAGGTTCTAAGATGGGCGCTGGGATCAGTTGAAATTTTGTTGAGCAAGCATTGCCCGATCTGGTATGGCTATGGTGGTGGATTGAAGTGGCTGGAGCGGCTCTCTTACATAAACTCTGTTGTGTATCCTTTGACGTCCATTCCCTTGATTGTCTACTGTTCCTTGCCGGCTATCTGCCTTATCACTGGAAAATTCATTGTTCCTGAGGTAACTCAATTTCTGATTCCGCTATTGACCTGGTTATATCTTAAAAAAATGTTGCTGAAAAATCAACAATTTATTTCATTCAAGTGTTCTGCAGATGAAGTGTTTACTTAGAGTCATGTCAGTCTTCATATAAGCTTGGGTCTTTAACTTAAACCATTTATATATCCGTTCCAGCGGAATAACTGGATCTATATTGAGAAACTTCATGCCAGAACCTCTCTAAAATCGTCAGCAAGAAAGAAAGATGAGACTCATAGTTTATGACTTTCATTAGCTTAACAATATATATAAAAGCTTGCCAATATTGATACTTCTAACTACTGAGAATTGTTACTTTTTTCCCATTTAGTCTGATCCTTCACTTAAGTTAATTGAGGTTGTCCTCTAATTGTGTATGTTTAAACATTTACAGATCAGTAATTATGCCAGCATTATATTCATCGCACTCTTCATCTCTATTGCTGCCACCGGTATCCTTGAGATGCAGTGGGGTGGTGTTGGTATAGATGATTGGTGGAGAAATGAGCAGTTTTGGGTTATTGGAGGTGCTTCTGCACACTTTTTTGCTCTCTTTCAAGGATTGTTGAAGGTTTTAGCTGGTGTGGAAACAAGATTCACCGTCACCACCAAAGCAGGTGACGATGGAGAATTTTCGGAGCTCTATATGTTCAAGTGGACATCATTATTGATCCCACCAACGACTTTGCTAATAGTGAACATAGTTGGAGTTGTGGTTGGTATCTCGGATGCAATAAACAACGGTTATGACTCTTGGGGACCCTTATTTGGTAGGCTATTCTTTGCCTTGTGGGTTATTATTCATCTCTACCCATTCCTCAAAGGATTGATAGGAAAGCAAGAACGAACCCCGACCATAGTCATCGTATGGTCTATTCTTCTTGCTTCAGTTTTGACATTATTGTGGGTACGAGTCAATCCGTTTGTCTCAAAAGATGGTCCTCTCCTAGAAGTCTGTGGATTGGATTGTGACGATTGAGTCTAAACACTCCAAAGACTTGATTGAATCAAGAATATTTCCAGCAAGACATTGTTGGGATTTCCTTTCGCGGATGAGACATCGATGTGTAGTACTGTGAGAGGGTTTTTGCAGGAAGAGATAATACTATATAAAAGGCTGTTGGTAGAATAAAAAGGTAGGTAGGTAGGTAGGTAGGGAGTATAGGTGAAGAGTCTTCAATGTAGATATGAAACAGAGAGAGCTGACATGTATTCATAATATTTGCATACAATTTGTTCCATTTATTTTTTGGGAGTTATATCTATTTGTCAGTGAATACTTACTAAATCATTAAAGTTATTAACCCTCTATGAAAGGGCCATTAAATTTGTACACTCTTTAGTTAAAAAGTTGTATGTCCTGGTTTATCTGGACTTTAGAACCAACCAATTTTTGTCTTTGGTTATCCAAATTTTGCAGTTATTGTGTATTTTACCAGTCATAAATTGTTTAGGTGATGTTCTTGTGTGCAACAAGGGATTTTTTTTTCAAGGCAATGAGTAGTTTGTGTTCTTTTAGATGTGCTATCGTAGTCTTTCGGAAATAGCCTCTCTACCTCCTTGGGTGTTGGTAAGGTCTGTGCGTACATTCTACCTTTTTCGAACTTTGTGGAATTCACTTGGTATGGTGTTGTTGGGAAACAATTTCTCTATCTCCATAAGATAGTGGTGAGGTATTCACATACATTCCACCTTTCCTACTTTTGACTTGTGGAATTTCAGTGGGTACGTTGTTATAGATATAATACATTATTTTTGTGAGAAGATGATTAATTAACGAAAGTAAGAAGAAGAAAAAAAGGCCAAACACATAAACAACCCCTTTAAACTCGTTCCTAAATTTTGTTTGGATACTTCAACTCAACCTTATTTTATTTTAACCCTCTAAATATATTTTTTATGTACCACTTAAACATAATTTCCTCGTACCCAATATAAATTTTATAAACCAACACTTTCTTAGGTTTGGTTTGGTTTTGATTTTAAATTTTTATAAATTAATTTAATTTTATTAAAAAGTGAATCGAAGAAAAATATAAATTATATACACTAACTTTATAATTATATACAATCTGGAATATAACATTTTTCATAAATAACTTCAGATATATCTAATTAGTTTAAGTTTGAAATATTTAATAAAGCATATCAAAAAATTGAAGATAATCTTATTAAGCCGTCAATATTAAAACATGGTTGATTCAGATTGAAATGAATTATAATTACAATTACATCAATAATAAAACTTCAAGAATATACGCATAATAATTAGTAAGAGATTGTTAAGAAAATTTTAATTAATAGGAGTAACAATAATTACATTTTTTTTACATTTTTTTAATATTATATTTAGGGTCTGGTTGTGTCTTTTATGTATGTAGGTATCTTCTCATTGCTTTTGCTTCTTCGTTTAATCTTTGCCTCTTGCTCGAATTCTGCATCTTCCGGTATGTTTTCGTATTTGAGCTTACTGAATTTGGGGGTTTTTGCTTCTTTGGAAGCCCTTATTTTTTGGGGCCTTGTGGCTTTAGGGTTGAGCCGCCATTGCTGTCACCTCCCATTACTCTGTCCATCAAAATCTGTAAGCATTGTTAGAGATTCTTGAAGTGAAATAACAAAAGAAATTGTAGATACACATTAAGAGCAAAATCTGATGAAAACCCATGGAAAGAATATGAAAAACATGTATTGCGTCCTCTATTATTTTTTTAATCATTGAATGCAAGTATGCAACTATGTGATTATTTGTGTGGATTTGTGAACCGTAATGTACTGCGTCTTTCTGTAATTAAGTTATTTATAGGCAACTCTGTTGACATTTGTGTTAAATAAGTATCCATGAAGTAGTGTTGAGTCATGAGTGTCTAATGTCTATCATCTTTTAGAGTTTTAGTTACTGTTAGTGTACATCTGTAAGCATGCTTGTGGCTATTTTCTGGTGCATTTGTATGTAGAGGACATCAAAGCATTTGATCCTAATGAGGCTTACGGTAAATTAGTGACTATTATCCATCCTTGATATTTATAAATAAATTAACTCTCTTTAATTTTTGCCACTGTTAATTAAATTTGGTTAAACCGAAAACCAAACCGAACCGAAATTGTAATAAATTCGGTTTGGGTTTCACATTTCTGCCAAACCCAAAACCGAAAAATTGAACCGAAATTTACAAACCGACCAAACGCCCTGCCCTAATTGCATATGTTGATGTAATTTTGATAGTTGATGTAAATTGAAATATAAATTACTATTGTATTGGAATCACCTCAAACATAGATTATGTGTTATATGTTGTATTGTTTTTCAATGTAGCTGTATTTTCTATGCTATACATACTTGATTTTTTATGTGCTTACTTGAGCTGAGGGTCTTATCACAAACAACCTCTCTATCTTTACAAGATACGGGTAAGGTTGTATACACATCACCCTCTGAAGGATCCCTGGATTTTACTGGGCATATTGTTGTTGTAAATCTTTGTAGTAATCAACTCTTTTATAGTGGATACTAGGATGTGTTTAACACGTCTAATCATTTTTTCCAGCTTGAGCACTTTTATCTAAAAGTATAACTGCTTATTCATAAAGTCAGCTCCAAACTTGAAAATTGCTTTTCAACAGTAGCTGCTTAAAAGCTACTTAAATTCAGCTAATCCAAACGGGCTCTAATTTTGCATTCTTTATTTGTATCTAAGTGATAAATGTTGTCTGATTGTTTTACTTGTAGATTCTGAAGGGAACAACGGAAAAATAAGAACACCCAAGATTTGGCCAAATATGGACATGAAGGAACAAAGGATGGATTTTAAGTCGATAATGAAGGAGGCTGAATTTCTGGGTTAGTAGTATTTTTTTTTTTTGTCTTCTCTTTGATTAAGGGTACTATTTTTGTACTCCAACTTGATCGAAATCTTAATTCATGTGTAGTTTTGGTTCAGTAGAGCATGTTTCATGTTATTTGGGTTTTTGGGTTTTGAATAAAGAAAAAAGAAAAGAACCCTCCGTCTAAGGAGTAGGGCTGTGCAAAATTTATGTCATTAATTTTGCGTCAATGATATGTTATGTAAGTCATATTGTTCATGAACCAATTAGGATTTTGTTCTTATGACAGTGCAATAATCTAGCATTAATGATTCAATCATCATTCGAAGCAGTTAACCAATATCTTTTTCTTGCCTGAATGTTGGGAAACATTGTATTCGTGGTTCATATATAATTATATTCAAGAATTTGAGACCTTCATGATAGTGGTGGCTTGTACTCTCACTACATCTCTAGAACAAAAAGCAGAACAAACATCTCCAGAAAAAAGTTACCTGTTTGACAATGGATTGCTTTTTGTTTTCAGTTAACTTACTGATAGAGACTTTCCAAGTTTTGCACATTAGATATCCTTCTCTTTTGATTAGTGAAGTGACATCCTATTGATACTATGAAGTTATAAACTGGCTAACAAAATTTCTGTGATTGTTCAACTAAAACATTTGATTGGTTCAATATACGCTCTTGTTCATATTGAAACTTTAGATTCAGCTAAGTTTTATGCATGTATGACAATGTCCTGCATGAATTGTTACGCTAATGTGGTTCAGTTTACAAGTCTTTGTGATGCACTGGGCATGAGATTGTGGAGGAACTGAATGGTAGAAAGTGTTTGCGAAAGTCAAGATTTCTGAAATGTGCTTGACTGAAAGTAGTGAATGCTAGCAAACTTGAGGAGGATCTTAGTGCAGAGGAACACTTCAATTCGGGATTTGAGCTGAGGACAAGACTGGTTCATAGCTTTTCCTTTTCTCCAGAACCACAATATCCTTAAATGTTGACATGAATGAGTTTCATTAGTACAAACATCTCAAATCCATCTCTAGGACTGAAGCAGCGCTCGGTGATAAATGCTTTTACTTGCTGTTACCATTTAAAAAAAAGAAAGAAGAGAAATGCCTTTACTTAATCTGGTAAGCCATATGAAGGGAACATTACATTCCTTTACCCTAGATAATGGTAGCTACTTTATCATGGATAGAGTGTCGTCCACTTTTTCTTGTAGAGGTAGTGCTGAAGACCATTTTCTTCATCCCAAATCATGTTGATTTGGAAGTGGAAAATTGAATGCATGACAAAAGCATAAAAGGAAAATACTGGTGCTAACCAGTTAGGGAATCAAAAACTATATGGGCCATCAGTCAATATTGATCAATCATTACAAGAAATAGGCCAAAATAGATACTCAACCCTGATTTATGTGAGTCAGTTGTCCTTGCCTAAGTGTAGCCAACAATGGACTCTTTGGTTGATGATCCCATGAAGCTGGGATCTCAGGGCACCAAAACTGTCTACCTGAAACTGTAAAGTGAAAGTTGGCACGTTAATTAGGCTGACCAGCTATTTTGTTTGCCTGTTGGTGACTGGGTTAGGCTTCATCCGTGCACTTGATGTTGGGTGGTGGTAGGTCATTATGATGGAGGCTCATGTTTATAAAGGTGAGGTAGAAGCAGGCGATGGCTACTCCTATCATAAGTGGCCAATAGATGACAAGATAGTGGTTCTCAGTTCTTTATCAGAGAAAGATAATGGTTCTCAGCTATCTACTGATTTTTATACCATCTTTCTTGATTTCATATTGGGGTTCTTTAGTATCGTAGAGATATTGTTATCACCACTTAAAAAAAAGAAAAAAAAAGAGGGGTGCTTTGTAAGATGGATTTGGAAATGGCTTATGACCATGTTAATTGGTCTTGTCTTTTGAATGTGCTACAATTGATGAATTTTGGAAGGATATGGATAAGGTGGATCAATACCTGTATTACTACTGCTAGGTTTTTCATTCTAATCAATGTCAGTCCAAAAGGCTTCTTCAATTCCCAAAGGGGCCATAGGGCAGGGGAGATCCTCTTTCTCCATATTCGGTTATCATTGTTATGGAAATATTAAGCTTGATATTCAAAAGAGCTGAACGTTTGGGATGGATTAAAGGCTTTAAAATTGAAGTAGCTTGCTTTGGCTGGGATGTATTAGTTATGTGGGTTTCTAAGTTGCAAACTAAACATCGTATTAATTTTATACATGAATAATTTACCTCCCAAGTATTTATAACTTGCACAGAAATCAGTACATGGATAAGTTACCTCTTTACTAGCTACCAAACAACCCCCTTACGATATATCTTTCTTAACATGTGCGGTATGCCTTTGATCACACAATGAAAGTAATGCATAATAAACATCTCGTACACAACAACTAATAGTATAAAATTTGTCCTTCAAAGACAAAGCAACTGAAATTATACACATTTTTCGGTGTTACATATCGGGGAAGAATGATATCCAGAGTCTTGCATGAAAAAGGTAGCCCATGCAACTTATTTGGAAAAGGTTCCAGTGCACAGAGTATTGAAGGTGCTTTCATTTTTGTGTATCAGTCTTCCTTGGTTTATATCATCCCAAAGGCATTCAAGTGCATATCCATCAAAATTACTTTCCGCTGCCAACACATTTTCTTTTTCTTGTGACTTTGGCAGCTTCCCTATTGCCTGTCTTAGCCACATTATCCTATTTAACTTCAACAGGTTCATCGCATTTAGATTTCCAGTTGAACTGGGTGTACTTGACAAGTCTCATATAGCAGTTTTTCCTATCGAAAAGCTTTCTTAGCATGACTAAAATCAAAACTTTGCTGTTTGATTTTCCCCCCAATTATTCTGTTTGACTTTTATGCTAGTCCTATCCGGGTTTAACAGTGTGCTGATGGGAGGAGCTTATGTAGAATATGGCACTGACTATGTTCTCTGTCCTATTTTCAGGCTCCGCGCATATGACATGGAAGGAAAAAAAGGAGCTGGAGAACAGGAAAGTAGTTGCGCTTGGTGGTAAGGTGAGGCACAACCTTTAATTTATGAATAATAACGTTGGCTGTTGTAGTATGTTCTGCAATTTTTTTGACAAATACTAAAATATTTTCTGCGTCTGGTGATAATGTTTCTGTTAATTGTGTCAGCCTCAGAAGAAACAGAGATTACCACTTAGTGTAGCACGAGTAATGATGAAGAAACAGAAGGAAAGGGAGGAGAAAATGCAAGAAGAGGTTGAAATCTCAGCTTTCTTTGGAGTTGCTTACTGAAATTCCACTTAACATAAGTTGCTAACTTATTTGGTTTTTGCAGAATTTGGTACTTGGACGATTCAGGAGAGCTAGTAGTTCAAGAAAAGCAGCAGGAAGGCGCAGACCAGAGGATAGGGTGCTGAAATCAACTGAAGGTAACTTCAGAAACGGGGTACTTGATGTTAAACAGTTACTAAAACCTTCTGCACCTAAAGCATCATTTGATGATGGGAAGAAGTCTTTTTCTTCGGGTAAAGGGAAGAAGAAGAAAAAGGGCGGTAAAAAGAACAAAGGCAAGAAGAACAAAGGTGGTGGTCCTGGTAAGAAGCGCCATTAAACATGGGCATACATTGAAACAGTGATTAACACAGCGTGTGGGATGCCAACTTGCATTATAGAACAAGTAGTTCCATATTTTGTCATTGGTATCTTAAAAAAGGATGAAGCTAAGGATATTACGTAGCTATCATGCACCAAGGAGGCCAGCTTTCGATAAAATTCTAGTGTATTTTGACGAGTATAGTTTCTAATGTTGGAAGGATGTACTATTTATTTTTGTTGAGAGAGAAAATGAAACAGAATCTGCCATTGATTTCAACTAAAATACATTATCTAAATACAATTTTAATTTTCAATTACTTTATTACAACATAATTTTAAGTATCAGTATTTTTTTTCAAATATCAAAATTTTAATGTCCAACCTATTTAGTTTATATATATTTACTCTAAAAAACTTGGTAATCCCACAATTCTAGCCCGGGGCTTTGGCTGATAATTATCATCAGTTCTCCTTACTTCTATACCTTAAATCACATTGAACATAATTAAGTTGAGGACGAGGAGCTTTTTAGATGAGATTGTTCAATTCATCGAGTAGAATAATCAAAGATTTAGGATTTGAGTTTTGTCATCATTTATTAAATGAAAATAAAAGATAAACTCACATCAAAGCTTTTGCTAAAGGAAATAGTGATTCCTAACTTCAAAAATTGTCTTTTTTTTTTGATAATTTTCTCGAAAGATGATTGGACAATAAAATAAAAAAGACATTGTACTCCTCTATTTTCCAATTTATGTAACATCAATCAATCAGAGTTTTTTTAAAGTTAATAATTTTATAAATATGAGCATGAAATTTAAAATGTAAGAAATGTTATAAAACCATTGAATTGTGGATGTTTCTTTTCATCAACAACATAACGTAATGAACCTATTTAATATAAGACTTAAAGTTGTGCTAACATATTTGGTTAAAGGATGTACAAGGGTGTTTTCTAAATCCTATAAAAGGGTAGTCTTTTAACCCTTATGAAATACACATTGAAGAGTTCAAAGAATACTTCTACTTAATAGTTCTATTTGTCTTACCTCCTTGTTTAGTATTATAATACTTTGCTTTCATTTTACAACACGTTATCAGCACGAGTCTCTAACCAACTGAGACCTACTTAATTCAAAATTAATTCCTAAAAAGTTAATCAACTTTCTTTTAGAGTCAGGTATAAATGATGTGTTTATAACATTTCTAATAGGACTTGCATAAATCTTTGATCCGTAATTTAATTACTGCATATATAACTTGCTTTAGGTATTATTATAATACTTTACTAGACATAATAATCAATACGTTTCAGGTTTATATTTTTATGTTGTTTATATGCTACTAACTTATAACTCTAAATTAAATAGTAGGAAATGTGATAACATGCTAGTTAGAAGACTTGTAAATATTTTCTTGTCATAAATTTATGATAAATATTTGTGTGTCATAAAGAGAGTAGTATTATATTAAATATGACTTGAAAAACTTACAAAAGTTTGACGTTGATAACTATTGAAACTAGAAATAAATATTGAAAAATAATTAGAACATATATTAAATCTACCGTTTCATAATTTATGAGTTTACATGTTTTTGTAACATTCCATGTTCATGCATATAATATACTTTATACTAATTCTTAATCATTTGAAACATAAATTTATCTTTATTATAAAGAAACCACATCATGTTATTAACTCAACTATTTTATGATAGTTTTTATCATATCGAATTTGTCAAAGCTTGAATTTGTGGCACTTGACATTTCTGGAAAGAACTATTTGTCATGGGTACTTGATGCTGAAATTCACCTTACCACTAAGGGTCTTGGTGATTGTATAATTGAAGGAAATAAAGCATCAAGTCAAGATAAAGCGAAGGGTATGATTTTCCTTCGTCATCATCTTGATGAAAGCCTGAAGGTTGAATACCTAACAGTGAAAGATCCACTTGAATTGTGGATAGGTTTGAAAGGGAGGTATGACCACCTCAATGCAACGGTATTGCCAAGGGCACGTTATGAGTGGATGCACTTACGGTTTCAAGATTATAAAATCGTAATTGAGTATAACTCTGTTGTATTTAGAATAACTTCCCAATTGAAATTATGTGAGGAAACTATAAAAGATGAGGACATGTTGAAAAAGACACTAACTACTTTTCATGCCTCTAATATGATATTACAACAACAATATCGTGAAAAAGGTTTTTAGAAATACTCCGAACTGATCTCGTGCCTTTTGGTGGCTGAGCAGCATTATGACCTTTTAATGAAAAATCATGAAGCCCGTCCCACTAGAAGTGCTCCATTACCGGAGGCATACGGGGTAGAAGCACACGGCCAGTCTGAAATAAAACAAAATAATCGGGGCCATGAAAATGTGTGTGGGCGTGGCAAGGGCAAAAGACGATATAATAATGTCGAGGTGATGGTCATAACAAAAGAGAGGACAATATGGGTTCTCAAAATAATCCATCTAAAGGAAAGGGCGATCATTGTCATCGTTGTGGCCTTAAAGGTTATTGAAAAAATGAATGTCGGGCACCTAAGCATTTTGTCAGGCTGTATCAAAATTCCTTCAAACGAAAAGGAAAGAAAGGCGGTGCCTCCTCTTCTAATGCCCGGGTGGAGTCACATTTGACTCTCAAGGATGATGCTCAAGCAGGATCTTCTCAAAAATATGATGAGAATGTTGAGGCAAATTTAGCATTGAAAGATGATGTTTTTGATGGGTTCGATGATATTACTCATCTAGAAGCTGAGGACTTCTTTGGGGATCGCAACTGAAGATTGATAATTGAACTGGGAAATGAATAATGTCGTTATGTATTTTTAATGTATTACTTATAGTTCATGTACTTAAATTTTCTTTTGTTAAGTTTCGTACTTCTTATTATGTATTTTTATTTTTATGAAGATAAATAAAATTTTCTAGTCTTCAGTTGGATCCAAAATGAATAATGGAGATATGTGCCTTCTGGACAATGCCACAACTCATACAATACTAAGAGAAAAGAAATATTTATCTCATTTGGTAATGAAAAAGGCATATGTTAATACAGTATCTGGTAGTACAAAATTGATTGAGGGCTCTGGAAGAGCGGCCTTATTACTACCTGGAGGAACATTATTGGTAATTGACAATACATTGTATTGTAGTAAGTCTCATATAAACTTGTTAAGTTTCAAGGTTATTCGCCAAAATGGCTATCATGTTGAGACTGCGAATGAAGGAAATGTTGAATACCTTTATATTACTATAATAAATGCGGAGAAGAAAATTGTGCATGAAAAATTGCCTGCACTTTCTTCTGGGTTGTACCATACAAATATTGGTACGATTGAATCGCATGCCATAGTAAACAAAAGGTTTACTGGTTCTAATGATTTTCTTATTTGGCATGACCGTTTGAGCCATCCTGATTATAATATGATGCACAGAATAATTGAGAATTCACATGGGCATACTTTGAAGAACCAAAATGTTCTTTAATCAAAAGAATTCTCTTGTGTTGCTTGTTCACAAGGAAAGTTGGTTACCAAACCATCAACGACTAAGGTTGGAGTGGAATCTCCCGTATTTCTGGAACGGATACAGGGTGATATATGTGGGCCTATTCACTCTGCATGTGGACCATTTAAATATTATATGATCTTGATAGATGCATCTACAAGATGGTCTCATGTGTGCTTATTATCAACTCACAATATGGCTTTTGCGAGGTTGTTGGCTCAAATAATAAGGTTAAAAGCACAATTTCCATATTATGCAACAAAAACAATTCGTCTTGATAATGCTGGTGAGTTTACATCTCAGGCATTTAATGATCATTGTTTGTCCACTGGAATAACAGTTGAACATCATGTTGCACATGTTCATACTCAAAATAATTTAGCAGAGTCATTGATTAAACGTCTTCCATTGATAGCTAGACCATTGTAGCTGAGAACAAAGTTTCCTGTTTCTGTTTGGGGGCATGTTATTTTGCATGCAGCGACACTTGTACGCATAAGGCCATCCAGTTATTATGACATCTCCCCATTACAATTGGTTTTTGGTTAGGAGCCAAACATTTCACACCTTAGAATCTTTGGTTGTGCGGTATATGTTCCAATTGCTCCACCACAACGCACAAAGATGGGTCCCCAAAGAAGGTTGGGGATATATGTTGGGTATGAATCTCGTTCTATTATAAAATATTTGGAACCTAGAACTGGAGATTTATTTATGGCAAGGTTTGTTGATTGTCATTTTGATGAATCAGTATACCCAACATTAGGGGGAAAACAAAAGCAGTTGGGAAATGAGATAGATTGAAATTCACTTTCACTGTCTCATTTAGACCCTCGAACAAATCAATGTGAGCAAGAAATTCAAAAGATAATTTATTTGCAGAATATTGCAAATCAACTACCGAATGTATTTACTAACCTTTCACGGGTTACTAAATCATATATCACAGCTGCTAATGCTCAAGTTCGAATTGATTTTCATATAGGACAAAATGTTAAGGCAAATGAGTTTGGACCACGTTTAAAATGTAGTAGACCAATTGGTTCCAAGGATAAAAATCCTCAAAAAAGGAAATGAATAAATTATCAAGATGATCATAATATGGAGGCAATTGCTCATGAAGAGCTCCGAGACATAATAAATTATGACACCAAAGAGGAGGTCCATGTACCTGAAAATAATGAGAATGAGGAAATCTCTATAAATTATGTCTCGACGAGAAAAAGGTGGAATCAAAATAATATTGTGCTGGATAATATTTTTGCCTATAATGTTGCAGTTGAAATAATGCAACAAGATGAGGATTTGGAACCAAGATCTGTTAATGAATGTAGACAGAGAAATGATTGGCCAAAATGGAAGGATGCAATTCAAACAGAATTGGCTTCACTTGAAAAACGTGAAGTTTTTGGACCAATAGTCTGAACACCTGAAGGTGTCAAGCCAGTGGGGCACAAATGGGTTTTTGTGTGAAAACACAATGAAAATGGTAAAGTCGTAAGATATAAAGCACGACTTGTGGCACAAGAATTTTCGCAAAGGCCTGACATTGATTATGAGGAGACATATTCTCCTGTGGTAGATGCAATTACCTTCAGGTATCTAATAAATATGACAGTTCATGAAAGCTTGAAATGCTTCTAATGGACGTTGTCACAACCTATTTATATGGCTCACTAGACCACAATATTTTTATGAAAATCCCCGAAGCATATAAAAATTCAAAAGAAAGTTGTTCAATAAAGCTTCAGAAATTCTTATATGGATTGAAACAATCAGGGCGAATGTGGCATAATCGTCTTAGCGAATACTTGTTAAAGGAAGGGTATCAGAATGACCCTATTTGTCCTTGTATTTTTATATGAAGGTCTAAATCTGAATTTGTAATAATAGCTGTTTATGTTGATGACTTGAACATCATCGGAACAACTAAAGAGCTTTCAAAAGTTGTTGAGTGTTTGAAGAAAGAATTTGAAATGAAAGATCTTGGTAAGACAAAATTTTTTCTTGGCCTTCAGATTGAACATTTGACAAATGGAATATTTATCCATCAATCAGCATACTGAAAAGGTTTTGAAGCGATTTTACATGGATAAATCACACCTATTGAGTACCCCGATGGTTGTGAGATCTCTCGATATAAATAAAGATCCATTCCGACCCCAAGAAAAGGATGAAGAGATTCTTGGTGATGAAACACCATATCTCAGTGCTATCGGGGCACTAATGTACCTTGCCAACAATACCCAACCAGATGTTTGCTTTGCAGTAAGTTTATTGGCGAAATTCAGCTCATGTCCAACAAGAAGACATTGGAAAGATGCGGGATATTTATCTGACCCATATAAAGCTAGATCTCAGACAAGCTATTTATTCACATATGGAGGTACAACTATATCATGGCGTTCGATGAAGCAAACAATAGTTGCTACTTCTTCAAATCATGCAGAGATAATAGCCATTCATGAAGTAGTCGAGAGTGTGTATGGTTGAGATCAATGACTCAACACATTTTGCAATTATGCGATCTTTCTGTGCAAACAAAGACTCCAACAATATTGTATGAAGATAATGCTGCTTGCATAGCTCAATTAAAGGGAGGATATATCAAGGGAGACCGAACAAAGCATATTTCACCTAAGCTCTTTTTCACACATGATCTTCAACAAAATGGTGAGATAAATGTTCAACATATTCGTTCGAGTGATAATCTTGCAGATTTATTCACTAAGGCATTGCCAACGTCAACATTTGAGAAGTTAAGATATAAGATTGGAATGCGTCGTCTCTGAGATATCAAATAAAGTTTTCATCAGGGGGAGTAAAATACGCATTGTACTCTTTTTTCCTTAGCCAAGGTTTTGTCCCATTGGATTTTCCTGGTAAGGTTTTTAATAAGGCAACACTCAAGGCGTATTACAAGATGTGTGTACTCTTTTTCCTTCACTAGACTTTTTGCCATTGGATTTTCTCTAGTAAAGTTTTAACGAGGCACATTATCTATAAATATCCAAGGGGGAATGTTATAAAACCATTGAATTGTGGATATTTCTTTTCTTCAACAACATAACGTAATGAACATATTTAATGTAAGACTTAAAGTTGTGCTAACGTATTTGGTTAAAAGATGTAAAAGGGTGTTTTCTAAATCCTATAAAAGGGTAGTCTTTTCACCCTTATGAAATACACATTGAAGAGTTCAAAGAATACTTCTACTTAATATTTCTATTTGTCTTACCTCCTTGTTTAGTATTATAATATTTTGCTCTCATTTTACAACAAGAAAATTTTTTTATAAAAAATTTATTTGAATTTCAAAATTTGAAAAGTGAGACATAAATTGTACGAGAATAATAAGTAACAAAATCAATTGATCCCATTGAAATCTAGTTAAATGGACTTAATTAGTTAAAAGAATTATCCTGTTCCACAATGGCGAGGGTTGTTCGGAAACTTTTCTTCCGCTCATCCGCCGTTCCGCCACCGTTCAAATTCCACGACCTCCGCCTCAACGGCAGCTGTAGTTTCTCCGCTTCCGCTTCAATTCGCAGTAAAGCTCGGAAAAACAAAGCCAAAAACTTGGAGAAGAGCAGCAATATTAGTGTAATTAACCAAAGCAAGCTTTCACAAGTGAAGCGACGGACTCGGTCGGAGAAAGAGCTGGATGAGGAGACGTTCCTGAAGAACTATGGAAATGAAAATTCTGCCCATGTCCCTGTCTTGCTCGGTGAAGTTTTGGATGTATTCACCTCCGTTACTCTTCGCTCTTTCCTTGATTGTACTCTCGGTGCCGCCGGCCATTCCTCTGCGGTTAGTGTTTCCCTTGCTTTTACAGTTGTACCTCCTTCCTTCTACAATTATTGTCCTTTTTGAAGTATCTGGATAGGTGATCAGACGAGACATAAAAGTTGTTTCAACTTACTGAGTTCATGGCCTTAGATGGTAAATTGAAGAGGACATGGATTAGAGTAGTATGTTAGCAGGTAGTAGAACATTGTCTAGCTAATCCTTCCATACTATTTGTCGAAATATTTACTCTTGTAGTTTATTGTCCTTTTTTTGGTTAGTATCCATTGTTTGTTGTACGTCGATTAACGCTTACCGAGTTCTTGACCTTAGATGGTAAATTGAGGAGGATATGGATTAGGATAGTATGTTAGCAGGTGGTAGAACATTGTCTAGCTAATTCTTTGAGACCATTGGTCGAAATATTTACTCTTGTAGTCTCTTGTACTTAGTTTTTTGTTAGTATCCATTGTTTCTTGTATTTCAATTATCATATTATTTTGTTGTAGTAACTAATTGTTATGCTTTCACATCTGTTACTTCTTTGAGCCGACGGTCTATCGGAAACAACCTTGAGGTAGGGTAAGGTTTGCATGCACACTACCTTCCCCAAACCCCACTTTGTGAGACTACATTGGGTATGTTGTTGTTGTTATTGCTTCCTTTTTTGATAAATGTATTATGTTGTTATTTTGATACGAGAAAAGATCTACTAAGTTGGTAATGTTTCAAGTTCTCCAAATATTAAGCTTTTATAATGGGGAAGTAAAAGAATTAAGTCATATCATGTCATGCCTAGTTAAATTCATGTTCTTTCATGGACTATAACTTTGTAATGAAGTTATTGTCTAATGTATACTTAGTTGCATTAGGTTACTTGCATAATTTATTTTGAGGTAGTGATATGGGATCATTTGTCTTCCATGTTGAAAATTTTAAAAGTAGTTTGCTTGTACATACAGATAATTCGAGCTCATCCCGAAATGCAAGTATATGTTGGGCTTGATGTTGATCCCATTGCGCATGAAAAGGCTCAGTCTCAGCTGAAGAGTATTATAGATAGGGACTCTTTTGATATGGCTTCTGCCTTGAAAGTGCATACCTTTTTGAAAAATTTTAAGGACGTAAAGTCTGTGCTTGGTGAAGTTGCAGATGACTTATTGACTGGTGGAGTTAATGGGATCTTGATGGACTTGGGTATGTCATCTATGCAGGTCTGTACTCGAATCGCATCTTAGAAACTACTGTAAAACTTCAAATTGTTTGCTCGATAATCTGGTTTCTGTCGCCTTACCTTTCTTTCTTTTCCCGTGTGTGTGACTACTGTGTGAGTTGGCAGTATATGAGAAGAAAAGCTAGTCACAGTGTCACACTGAGTTCTTTAAACCTGTAAAAGACTATTTCCCCCTGGCTAAAATTGATGCATTTGATAACTGACTTCTACTCACGCTGGGGTCAAAGAAATATATTTCTTCCTGTTAACCATCTATTGGAGAAATATTTAGAGATTATCAGGATACAGATTTCTGAGAATAATATCAATGTCTTGAATTTTTTCCATATTTTATTCAGGTAAATGATGCTGGAAGAGGTTTTAGCGTGCTGAAGAATGGACCTCTTGACATGAGAATGAATCCAAAGGTAATTTCTTTCCAGATTGTGTGTAAATTTTAACAGTCATTCTGATTTGTCTTGCTCTCAAATGCTACTAGTATCTTATGCTGCATTGCACATTGGCTTATGTTTCTAAGAGTTCCAGTATCCACCCTTTGGAAAATTATGTTGATTTTGTGATTTTATTCCTTTGCTTTAATGCTAAAATTCTACGAGATTCGTGGTTACTAGTTGGTACTTATGTTGATTTTGGGATTGTATTCCTCTGGTTTAATGGGTGGTCAATTTCTACATCAAACATACTTAAAAAAGTCATCTTTTTTTGTATGTCATCCATCCTTCTAATTTAACTGATGAATATATCATTTTGTAGTTGGTCTACAATTATATGATGTGTTGTACATTTGTGAAAGTTGTGGGTAATAATCATAAAGGTGGGTTCTAGGTCTTTAGACAACTTTAAAAGCAGTCAACAAAGAAAAGGCAGCTTGGATATCATTTTAATAGCAGACAGATATACTGTACTGAACAACAGGAAGTGGGGAGTACTCAATGGTAAAATTGTCAGCTAATGATTAATGGGAGATTACTGGTTTTCTGGAACTGAATTATAAAATGAATGGGGTGAATGAAATAATTCTTTTGCACAAAAATAATTTGTGGCAAGGATTAAAAGGGAGTCTCTGGAGCCTAAAGGACAACTCTTGTTTTTCTTCAAAATTCCAAAGGGGTAACTAAAAATACAAACGAACCAAAATGGCAAAGGCGAGTACTGCCCCACGCCTTACTACAAACGTTAACGGGGCCATTAATTGTCATTGCTAAGGCGTGAAGGGCATCACACCTTGTAAGGTGGTACCAGCTCCACGTCTGAGCTGGCACTGATTTTTCTTCTTCTTATAAGGCTTGAATGTGTGAATGCCTACACGCCTTGCATCAATTCTTTTTGATGTAAGGCGTGTACGGCACCATGCTTTATAAGAAGATTTGCACATCTGTTGATTCACATTGACATGACGAGACAAGGAAATTTATTCCCTTCCATATTTAAGTCGTGCAACGTCCCACGACTTGGTTGTCTTCTTCACTGAGATTTTATAACATTTCAGTTGCACGGCGTTTTGGACGATGGTGTCTATCTCCAAATTATGTGCTTTTGCAACAGGGTAGTTCCATTCTCTCCTCATGAAACGGGTGTATTCGTCGATATAGGGATCTGCCGGATTGAGTGAGTACTCAAATTCGCGTTCCAATAACCATATTCTTCCCATTGATTAAAAAATGTCACCGCCTGATATGTAATCAGACCTCTTTGCCAGAAAAATGGATTCCAAGATGACATTTTAAGACTTATTTTCTAAATGTAGGGATATGTTTGAATACAACCAGTCACTACACACACTAACTATTTAGAAGGAAGCTTTACAGCAATTATCAGTTATCACAGTCGCATCCTATTATGTTTTCGTTGTTGATGTCACTATTTGTCTAACGTCAAGACATCTGATTCAGTAAACACTTCTCATTCTATATTTTCTTATATATCTTTCATAGATGTGGAGAAAATTTTCATAGAGGTTTCCTTGATTAACTGACACAGGACTGTGACAGGCAACTCTAAAAGCTGAAGACATATTGAATTCTTGGCCAGCTGATGAAGTAGGGCGAGTTCTGCGAGAATATGGAGAAGAAAGCAATTGGTACTCTCTTCAAAACAGAATTGTTAAGGCTCGTCTACATGGAGGGTTACATTCTACCAATGAGCTGGTAGACCTTATTCAGAATTCAACTTCTAGGACGAAAGGTGATGTCAGTTCTAGGTGGCTTTGTCGCTATTCATATTTTAAAATTTGTCTAAAATTTTATAAACTTTTTAACCATTACTAGCGGGAATTGGTGTAGTAGGTACTTTTTCATACGTAATAATCTTCTGCACATTCTTGTTTGGAAATGAGAAATGTGATTATACTTTGCGATACTTGCTTAAGCAGGAAGGCAAGGTTGGATTAAGACGGCTACAAGAGTTTTTCAGGCTTTGCGGATAGCTGTTAATGATGAACTCAAAACTTTGGAGGATTCCATCCGTGCTTGCTTTGAGTCTCTCAGTTCTGGTGGAAGGCTTGCTGTAATTTCATTCCACAGTTTGGAGGACAGAATAGTAAAGCAGGCATTTCTCAATATTATGAACTGCAGTGAAGTTGATGGAGGTGAGGTTGAAGATGAAGAAGGGAAGCGCTTACGTGAGCTGAGGAAAATTAATCTGGATACTGTTAAAGAAGAAGCATGGATTAAACAGGTGATACAAGGACAAAATGGAACTATCCTTACAAAAAGACCCATAACACCATCTGAAAAGGAGGAAACACTGAATCCTCGAAGTCGGAGTGCTAAACTAAGAGTGATTCAGAAAGCCTGAAGAAAGGTGGATTTCATAGACGTATTGGACCTTGAGGAGATCTTTCACTCTCGAGGATGAGGAGCTTTACCAATTGTTCAACAACTAAAGTTAAGTAATCACAACTTTTTCTTGATCGTCCTTCAGCTTTATTCGTCGTGAATAGTTTTCCTCACAAGTAATCATGCCTTATGAAGCTCTAGCTCCTCTGGACTTGTCATACATTTCAATGATTCACCAATTTGGTACCACATTCCGATCAGCTTATCATCACATTGTTCGATCAAGGAAATGGTGGTCCTGTATTTACAACTATAAAAGATTGTTGTCCTTACTGTCAAATTAAAGCTTGAAGGTTCCAGCTTGCTCCTTGATATGCTGCATTCCAGAAACACCAATCTGTAGGTTACTGGTGATCCTCGACGTGATACTTATTGAGTAGGAAATTTATGATTGAGGAAAGTTTCTACCCGATGCAAGGAAGGAACTTGACTGTCATTCCAAGCTCTTAAATATCTTTGATTCCGAGTAGTTCAGATTATCCCAAGGGTTTGAATATTTGAAATCAGCGCTCTGGATATGCGATTTTGTAGCATGAGGTTTTGATATATGCTTTACTTGGTTACACTTGAAACAAGGACCTCATTGAGAGCTTTGTATTTTTACAAATTTTCACTATTGGCATATGGTTTCATTTCTGTACTATGTTTCTCTAACTTGTGTTTCTTTCAATTGTTATGTTTAATGTACTTTACATAATTACATTAAATATGAATTTGTCATTTCATTATTTAAGCTCTATAACATTATTATGTATGTATCTTTTTTCCCCCACGATATCATATCATTAGCTACATATGCATTAATTCCAAGCAATTGCGGGCCTTTTTGAGATCACTTCCATTCATTTAATTTTAAGTCTACCAGTTCCGTTTGAGAAAAGACTCATTTATGCTACTATTTGTTAATTGAAAACAATTTCGATTTTGTAAAATATTTTTTATATGTGGTTAATTATGATTAGGCCACATCATTAATTAAATTATTTTTTAAAGTGAATTGCTCAAATATGTCGTTGAATTTTGAAAAAAGACTCATCTATGTCATTCATTAAAAGTTAGATTCATCTATGCTATTTCAATTAACATTAATGACATGGGTAAACTTTTTCTCAAACAAAAATTGCATAGATGAGCCAACGGATGACATAGTGAGCCTTTTCCCTACCTAAGATTTGAAAATTTAAATACTCCCTCAAATCCTTTTATTACATAAGTTTTCACAAATTTTATATTTATGAAAAATATTTTTGTAAAACAATTTATTCTTTGAAATTATGTCATCTATATTATTTTTAATTCAATAAACCAAACCTTTGGTCAGAAATAATATCACCATAACTTAACTTCATATATATAAAACTCGTTAGAATCAGGTTTCTCTCTCATAAAACTCGTCGGAATAAGGTTTCTCTCTCCTCATTCTTAAGACTCCTTCTTCTTCACAACTTTGTGTAGTCTTTCCTTACCAGAATTGGGGGTTTAGAATAACTCCTTATTCTATATAAAAAAAAAAAAAAAACTTTTTTCAATTCATCTCATCTTTTGCAATGGTTTACACAATGCTGAGTCTAGACGATTTTTCGAGCATGGAGTGTACGTCTACCATGAATCGAATGGACTATTTGCTTGCTGTATGTGAAGTGTTCTTGTTAAAATCCATGTACGGTGAAGAAGACGGCTTAATGAATTAACAACATCATCATCAAGAAGAAAAACCAGTTCTTGATTTTGTCGTCTCAAGGAGGAAACGATCAATGTCAAAAACACGGCCAAGAAAAGTTACTGAAAAATTCATCTGCAATAATGGCGAAAATCGATAATCAAGAAAGCTGTGGAAAACAGAGTGATCCTCGAAAACAGAGGAAATTCAATAATGAACAGAGAATTGGATATTGAATTCAAGAATCTGATTATATGCAATGGGGGTTTACTTGAATCAGTTAAATTGGTTATCAAAAAAACACTATTCAAGACTGATGTTAAACCAGAAGAGGGGAGGTTTTCAATTCCGCAAAAACAGATGAGTAATAGCTTTCTTGAACCAGAAGAAGACGAGCATTTGAGCACTCGTAATGGGGTTGGGGGGGTTGGGGGGGGGGGGGATGTGTGAGATGAAAGTGATGTTGATTGAGCCTTCGCATCGAATAAGTGAAATTAATCTGAGAAAATGGTTTATGAACAAAGATAATGGGAAAGTAAGTTTTGAGTTATGTGTTGGTGAAATACTGGAATGAAGTTGTAAGAAAGAATAATTTGGAATTTGATACTAAGGTGCAATTGTGGGCATTTAGAAAGAGTGTTGATTTATGTTTTGCATTGGTTAAACTTCAAGATTGAAGCTAAGTTACATGTTTGAAGGTATTTATTTATTTATTTTTTTATTTGTTCATGTTTTTTGGTTATCTTGCTCGAACTCTTTGAAAATGTCGATGGATACGTGTTAGATTCTCCAAAAATATAAAAATAATGTATTTTTAGACAATCTGACATAGATATGACAAAGAAAGTGAAGAGTCGCAACTTAAGTGTTTGGAATGATATATCACATAAGTCTTCGACTATGTTTGCTTTACCTACTTGATTTTTTGTTATAAAACAACCATTTTGTATTTCTCACTCTAAATTTTCTATTACTATTTGTTGTCTTATATGTCTCTATTTTCTTATTATCGTACTATTACTTATGTGCCAAAGAATCTTTCCCAAACAATTTCTATTGTTCTCCAGATAATACTTGTAGGGCTAAACTTTCTATAGGATTATAATACTTGTAGGCTAAACTGGATAGTTCTTGACTTATTGTTGTTGTAAAAGTGGAAAAATATGAAATATGAAATATTCCTAAGTCATAACCTAAACATTTGCCAAGTAAAGTATTAATAAAATGTTAAAACAGTTCTAAACTCTATCATGAACTAATTTAACTGTGAAATATCATCAATGAAAAAAATCATGTTGAAAACACTTTTAATTAAATCAATAATTGTGAAATATCATCAAAACAAGCACTATCAAAACATTAGGGAAAAAGAATCCAGGTTGGAGCCTTGGGTATGAAAAAAATCATGTTGAAAACACTATTTTCAAATGGGGGCAATGTATTGCTCCATTCAAATTTAGAATTTTGAATACCGGATGAAAAAACAAAAAAAAAATAACCGACATATGAAAATTGTCTTTGTATATATATATTTTTAAAGTCTTTAAAGACATTCATTATTTACTTTTTTTAAATAAAGAAGTCTAAACTAACTTTTACCATTATATATTTCTTTATTTTTAATATGAATAAACTTTCCATAAATTACTTATAATAAACTCAAGTATATTGCATAAATAAATTAATGTTACACTTTTCTAATATGACGTACATACTTTTCTTAATGAAGCATTTTTTTCGCACATATTATTTAATATAATAATATCAATTTCTTTACTTATATAGGTAAGTACTAATTTAAGTTTATATGATGTTTGGGGATATCTTTTTAATATGTTATCTGGGATATTATTATAAAAAAAAAAATATTTATTAATATGAACATTGTAGCAGTTAATTTTAAAATTCTAAAATACTTCTAATATTAAAAGTAGGTGGACCCTTTTTTCCGTTTAAAAAAAAAATTGAACTTTTTTCTTTTCTATAAATTTCAATATTGTCTAAGTGAAAATAAATACATAAATTAAACTATTAAAAAAAACTTGAGATTCAAAATTTTGGGGTCTAAAATGAACAGTTTTATTAGGAGTCCGGAGCTAAAAGAACAAAAGAATTGAGTAAAATTTCCAAAAGAGCAATAAAAATTGAGGATTAAATTAAAAGGGAAATATTTGGATGGAAGGATGGATGTCGTTAAACAGTATATAAAAAATTGGACAAAATTTCCTAAAGGGCAAAAAAAATTGAGGATTAATAAAATGATGAATGTCGTTAAATGGTATGTTGTAAGAAGGCTCATCTTACAACATAAAAAAACTTGCTCCTATGAGATGAGTTTGAATCAGAGGCAGCTCAATGCCTTTAAAAATTAGGCATAGGCCTTAGGCCCTATTTTTTTTAAGTATTAATAAAATTATTATAAGCTTTTTTTAACAAAAAAAATATACTATATTTTTTAATTTATTTGTCTTTTTTTAGTTTGTTTGGAAACATAAAAAAATGTTTCTTTTTTTGGATCAATTTTTAAATTTAACTTTCACATAATAGGTTTAAGACTACAAGATTAAACTCTGTGTGTGTGTATATATATATATATATGTATATATATGTATATAGTTTAAAATCATAGAAAAAATGAAGTTTTGTTATTAAAAAGAAAGAAATAACTTTGAATCTCATATATAAAAATTAAAAGTTAGGATCCGATTTAATTTTGACTTTAGGCCATTAATTAGCTTGAGCCGTCAATAATGTGAATTATTTCTTGGGAATAAGGTACTTCTCAAAATGAAGGAGTACTTGTTTACATAAATTATTCTCTAAAAGAGAGTACTTGTTTACATAAATTATTCTCTAAATAAAGGTGTCCTAGTTTATTCTTAATTTATTAATTAAATAAATTATTTAGGAGTACTTGTTTACATAAATTATTCTCTAAATAAAGGTGTCCTAGTTTATTTTTAATTTATTAATTAAATAAATTATTTTTTTATAGTGTATGCTAATATGAAGAAATTAATATAAAGAAGGGCAAAATTGTCAAATCGTAATTAATTTATATTTATTTTATATAGATTTAAAGAATAGTTACCAAAAAATCAAAATAAGGGAGGTAAACATATCATCTTAAACCATGGAGGAGATAAGTGTTATAGAGCCCCAAACATTTTGTTATTATCTATAATTAAGCAAATTATAACTATAGAGTCCTATTTAATACTAAATGTTTGTTGTTTTCATAAATTGTTCTATTTATAGACATAATGTCTTAACCTAATAGGCTTCCTCGTAATAGATTTTATTAGATATCCAATATAACCTACACTATTGTCCGTCATACCAATATATAAGTAATTCATGTCTAACAAGTAATCTAACAAATTAGAGGGCTAAATCATATTTATACGAACTATATTTGTTTAGCCTATTTTATAAAACCGAAATAATTAAATTAATGTTGGTCAATGTTTAATTTTAAAATACAATTAACAAACTCTCACTTGGACAACATTAACTTAATCTTGAGTTTATTTTAAAAACTTGAAAGAATTTTCTTATTTATATAATTACTTTTAGCCTAAACACATAGTAATAGAACATCACTTTGAACATAGTCTAATCAAACAAGACTATCAATATCAAAATGAAACAATATTATTGTCAATCACAAACTCTAAAGTTTTGTCGATAACCTAAGTATAGTAAAAAATAGCCAACATAAATATCAAAATAAGCTATTCTCTTGTTGGCCCTCAATAATTTCTAAATTTATAGATATTGGACATCAATTTGGAGAAAACATCTATATCTAATATAACATGTTGACACGTGTATATCATATGTGTATCACTTGTATCATGTATATATAATACTTATTCACATAATATACATATGCATATGCAAGATATACACATGACATACTGTTATACAATAAGGATACATAATTATATATAGATAAATCGCATGTTGCCATTGGATATTTGCCCAAAACTACCTCTAATATTCTACACCAAATCACCCCAAATTTGTACGTAACATTCTTAGTATGTACCCAAACTTTTGAAACAACACTTAACAGGAAACAATTCCAAAAACTCATGTTTGAACCTTTGAATATCTCACGATTCAACTCTCAAATCAGTAGTGGAATGCATCACTCAATTTCAAACAACAACAACAACAATCAATCAAAATGTTCAAAAAAACCTACAACTTAAGTGATTTGAATTTTAGGCAACAAAGCAAAGTTTAATTACTTTTTTCAATTTCAGATTTTCAAAACCCATTAGTATTGGATAGGGTCGTTAGTGGCTGAGTTTGAAAAAGAGACACAAATCAATTTAAGGAAAAGGACAAATTGGTAAAGATAAATTTTACCAAGATCAATATTAAGGAATAGAACAGTTGTCTTAAATTAATTTGTATAAAATGAGACCTATTATTAGTTGGTTAATTATTTGGAAGTGTTTATAAGAATTTAGGGATTTTTAATTGGGTACGCTAAAACTTTCATTGTTGGGAGTGGTACTGTGAAAGAAAACCATCTCGCTCTTATCCTTGGATTCTCTTTTATATGTTTCATTTTTTAATCTCTTTGTTTGTGAGCTCCTCTTCTTACAGTCAAGTAACTTGCACTCCTTAACAAAAAAAATCTGAACTTCAATGTAACTTTCGTCTCTAATCGGTGTCTTTTTCAGGACCCAGGATCCTTGGGAGTGGATGTAAGGACAATGGGCTCTATAAAACATCCTTGAGACTTTTGGTCTTATGCCATCCACACAAACCTTGTACAAATAATCAGATAAATTTACCATTGACTTTCCTAGCATGTATACATAGATTATATACGATCAAACACATACTATACGTGAATTTATACATATATTATACATCCATTGTATAATCATTGAGAAAATTTTAGAAATAACAAATATAATAGACGTAATAAAGCTCTATAACTATAGTTTCGGTAAATTTCTCTCTATAGCTATAGTTCTATTTGCTATGAAGGCCGCGGTTTGTATATTTCGCTTGTCGATTTGTATATTCGCTTGCAAATATACAAACATGTAAGAATATACAAATTATGTATTTATACATTTAGAAATTTTTCATAACTCCATTTGTCAATATACAAACGGGATAATTTATTATGAATTTTTCATAAATCGTATACAAATAGCTAGGGTAAGCGTATACAAATTATGTATTCATACAATTAGGAACTGAATTATATAAATTATGGATTTATATAATCAGGGATCGAATTATACAAATTTTGAATTTATTCAATTAGGAAATCAAATAGCAAAAATTCGTGGAAGTGTAGCCACAGATTAAAAAATTACATAATATACTCTAGATGTTTGTCATTTTGCGTAATTTTCCCATAATCTTTTAGGTGGACCACTATTTAAGTTAAATTCTTCAAACAAAAATAAATAGCTATCCAAAAAGACTATGATACCCTTGATTGGGCTTTGATTTGATGCTATTCAAGTCCAATTTCAAGCCCAACAATGGATGAAGACTGAAGAAGAGCATTGTCGGGTCTTCTTCTTCATCAAAATCATCCTTTCTTGTTCAGATTTTAGAAGAAAAAGAAAACCCAAATTGAATGGAGGAACAGAAGCGGAAATGGAGGCGAATCTCTAAGATTTCCACTGATTTCTCTCTTATCAACAGTCTTGATGATGGCTGCCTCATGCATATCTTCAGTTTTCTCTCCCCAATTCCAGGTATTAAACAAATTTCTCTATCATTTCCTTTGCTTTTGAAACATTTTTCAAGTTTCAGCTAAATTTACTGTTTCTTTGGTTCAAAATTTGCAAAACCCAGTTCTTAATTTTCATTATTTCAAGGTTACAAAAGATCGATTTTCTTTTTTCTTTTTTGGGTCTCTCAGTTCTATTCGTATTTAGTATCTTAATAGATAATTCCCTTGATTGTTCTCATCATAGTTGATTTACAATACCCAACTCAATAAAAAGTTGCAAAGATTGGATTTTTCTGTGCATTGAGACCTGATGGACTTTGTCCTAGTTAATTTTGAGCGTAGTTGGTAGTTTATTTGCTTAAAAAAATGTAAAAACCTATATAATAAGACTACGATTCGCACTGAAATGATTTACCTCTTCAATCAAAAACCAATTTCAAAATCATTGTTACAAGGTTAAGGCTTCAAAGGATTGAAAATGGCTGCCAAAAATTCGACTTCACATGGCCAACAAAGAGCAGTTTTGGGTATCTAATTTCACTTCTCACACGCCGTTAAGGGTGTACATTCAACCTTGTTGACAACTCATCAACTGAGGTGGTTATTAATTCCATTCTAAAATTGTTGAACGTGCACAAATAAAGTGTGCAACTGAAAAATCCGACTATAGGTTAAGGAGGTATTTATGCCTTTCCCCCATTTCCGTCCAAAATAGCTGAATTTTAGGCTTTGAAGCACTTAAACAAGTGAACAACTTGATTTTTCCTGTAAGTTTGTTGCTCAACTTCTCTTTTTCTATTGGTTCTTTGAGAAAGATAACTATAGATTTCTGTATTTTTATTCACCAGCTGCCGCAATAACCTGAATGTATACTCATCTTTCTTTTTCTTTTTTTCTCCATTCTCTATATTCTTTGTGTGAAATATCCTTGTTGCTTTATAAGCTCAGGCAATTGATCAGGCAAGGTTAACCTTAACCTGTTAGCTCAATGTTGGTGTAGGAGCATATAATTGAACAGTTCACCATATGCATCTACTTCTGTTTCGAGGTTTGGATAGTGCAAGTTGTCTTAAAATAATAGAAAATCTTGTGCACTCAAATCCCTAAAAGGCAGTGAGTACTGAGTAGTGGTTTTTTAGCACCAGTACGGCAGTACCACTGTTAAAGCTATTTTAATTTATTGGTTTAGCAGAAACGAGATCAATTTCATTCTTAGTTTTGGAACTTCTTGTGGGTGTCGGTGGTCATTTGTGTCTTATCACTTTTTAATTTTGTTTATTTGGGCTTGGGATTCATTTGGATTTGCACTGTGCTTCGTTTTTTCTAGCATGCTCCAACCAGCTGTTTTTTAGATTTTACTATAGACCACATTTATAGTGCTATGTGATTCTTTTCTGTCACAACTTGCTGTTGAGTTGCAGATCGGTATAACACCGCCCTCGTTTGCCACAGATGGCGATTCTTGGCATGCCATCCTCGGCTTTGGTTGCGAGTAGACCGTGCTGTGAAGGATTTATCTCGGCCTGGAGTCTATCCAAACATTGAGATGGCCGTCTCTGCTGCAAGGTTAGCATTTTTATTTTATTTTATTTTCTCTGTTCTGATCTTCGTCTTACAAGCTGGCTTCATATATGGATGCTGTTCAGGCCTGGGGACACTATACTGATTGCTGCAGGAGGCAGCCATCATGTGTCAAATATTCAGATTGAAAAGCCACTTTGCTTGGTAACTTCAAAATGTTAACCTCAGATTACTTGACATACTTAATGCGTACAAGATGTTGGGTCTTTTGATGTTTCTGAGTCTTGTGAGATTTCTGATAGTTATTTCAAAGCTATATATTTATGTGAAGTCACAGTGTCTACTTCCACTCATAAAGCTCTTATTTAGTTTGTGGATGAAACATTGAGCACATGAATACATAATAGTTTTGTAAACCCATTTGATCTACTGGGGGGTGGGGGCATCATTAGGACTACTGTTGTGTCATCTGGTTTATTTTTTCATGACCTCATTTGCTACTAAAAAGAACCAAAAGAAGGATAGAACTCTAGGGGGAAAAGGGTGGTGATCAGAGGTGGACTCACCTATAGAGGTTGAGGTGCACCGGAACCTGTGAGCTCGGCAAAGAATCTTTCTATATGTAGAAATTGTCAAAATTTTGGATGTATAAATAACGTGGCACCCACAGTCACAATAATGATTATGGGGAGCAATGGTTGACACTAAGCCATATGAGGGCGTCATCTTTGACAACGGAGTTTGAATTCTGTTAGAATATAAATAAGTATTTCCTACTTAGAATAGAATAATATAAATAATATAATATAATCCTAGTAGGAAAAGGAAGGATAATGTAGTAATCTATATAGGAGTCAATGTAACAATTTACATACAATTCAATAATCTTTCCTTCATTTCTTTTTATATATCAGAGCATTATCAGAGAATACAGTCATGTCTATGTCAGTTTCCGTTTGTATGATCCGTTGTTTATTGGATTTTCTTTCTTTTTTCTATTTTTTTTTTTTCTGTATGTAACAGGCAATACCACGAGGCCACCAAAGCTCCAGCCTAACCCTACCAAATAAAGCCCAGCCCACCGCACGCGAAAATACCACCCCACGCGCCGCGCCTCACGCTCACGTCGAGCTCACTCCGGCGCCGACGGCCTCATTTTTGGGTTTTTTATTTTTTTTTTTCCCGGTTTTTTTTTTTTTTTTTTTTTTCCATCCCATTCCATACAGCCAGATCCATTTTTTTTTTCTGATTTTTTGTGGCGGTCGTTTTCAATTTCTTTTTTTTTTTAATTTCTTTTTCTTTAATCAATCTTTTTTTTTTTTTGTTTTTTTTTTTTTTTTTTTTATTTTTTTTTGTTTAATTTGTGAAAATTTAGCTAAAAAATATTTAATGGGTGGTAGTCTGGAAGTATAATCACTATAATCACTATTGAAGTTCAAACTATTTATCTTTGTGGAGAATTTGAACTATTTATCTTGAAGAGGGGTGTGATGTCAGGTGTCTTAGAAGAAGGGTGTGTAGAGACAAAGACTAAGAAGATGGAAAGAGAAAAAAGTCAAAAAAGAACCCAAAAACTCCTTTCACCTAGACTCCTCCTATGTCCCCTCCTTCTCCTTTAATTTCCTGTTCTCTAATATTTAATCTAGCTCCCATTTATGCAGCACTTATTCTTTTTTTTTACGTTGACCTTTTTTACAGCATGCCGATTTTGACGGATTACGAATGATCGAAACTTTATACATGAATCACAAGGCCAATTCCTTCTGACCTTATTCTCCTTCTTAATCTTCTCTCATAAGAACTCCTTCACATTCTATTCATCAGCTAAAAATTCCGCAAATGATTGTTTGCAAAATCCAAGTTTATCCATGAATCATAGTTAGTCTGTTTTTCTGGTTTGAATGTTTCTACACGTTGAAAAAGGGTGGTCGCTTTTCTTTCTTCGCGTAATCGCTTTCGTTCAGTAGTTCATTTTTTTCATTTTCATTCTTAGTTATTTGTTCATTTTGTAGTTTTTTTTATTTTCAGATTTTCATTATTTTTTTTTTTAGTTTCATTATTATTATTCATGTATTTTTTTCTTTCTTTCTTGAAATTCTTTCTGAATTTTTTTCTTTTTCTTAAAAATTTTCAATAAATTTCTAATGCATACAAAAGTTTTTTCTACTTTTCGTTTCAATAATGCATTATTCTATTCGCATTATGATCCCACCTTGCTCACTTAGGACTACAACTCCATTATTCACACGACATGTAATCAAAACTCATCAAAATTCAAAAAAAATCGAATTGGAAAGAAAAATCAAATGAAATCGTCTTCGCCCTGTTGTGATTGTTAAATTGAATTTTGATTTTGTAAATTCTTCCGGAGATTTATTTCTCCTCTTATTCTATGTGATTCTGTTATCTTCTATTCTCTTGATGTTCCATTCTTCTTCTTTCTATCTCATCGTTTCCTTTACGTTTCCCCTAGCTTCCTTTTTGGATAAATTTGCTATGCTTTCTCTTACTCTACCTTCAAATGCCTCGTTCGTGTCTTTCCGTTACTCCGTGAAAATTTAAATTATCTCGATTACTTATTAGTCTGTCTTTGTTCTTACATTTATGTCTGTGATCTCTTTTTATCTTCTTTCCCATACTCATTTTCCTCTTCATCTATGATGATTCTAGACCTTACTCATCTACTCATGGTCATTGTCTTACAGCCCACTATCTGTGCCCGGTACTGCTCACATTTGGCCCATCTAACGTTACTCTACTCTATTCTACGGTTCCACCCCCAGCATGCCCCCCTTATTGCTCGCTTCCAGGCACGCCGCTGCTGCACTTTCATTATCATGCTTGCCATTATCCGCTTAATATAACTTAAAAAAATAATAACCATCTCCACCAAACTACACTGTGTATATACCTTCTTTATCATCTCCCCATCCTCACACATTTATGCCTTTTTCATCACTTTTCCGCTTATATTTATTTCTGAATCGCTTTCATTCTCACTTCAGGCATTGTCTCTAGCTTGTGAGACGTTTCTGAACGTAGTTGGTTTGGGGTTTTGAGTGAAAGTTGGTCCGGCCAGTCTCGTTGCAGTTGTCGTATGGCTTTTCTTTTGAAATAAAAACAGTACAATCGTTGATTTGTCTTACTAAAAATACTTTTCTTTCCGTGCCTAAAATAAAAGTTAGGGATCGATTATTTTGACCTTTTCGCCCGCGTAAATGTCATCCGGCTGGAATTTTCATCTTCTGGCCTTTTTTTACATGGTTTTCTTTCAGCCTGCTTCAATTATGGATACATTTAGATGCACTTATGATTGAAAAGTTCATGCCGCAGAACCCTCGCATCTCGTCACGCAGAAGTTTCAAGCCTTCCGAAGTGCGCCATTGTTGCTTTTCGAAGTTCGGCAAGATTATTCGAGAGTCAGCTTGGTTTGAGAAGGAGTTTGGTGGTTTATCAAGTTTTATGACTTTTGCGCTGGCAGATCACTATCTTCAAGTCGCATCAATTATTGAGACTGGTGGTCTGATCCGATCTTGGTATTTGATATTCATCAGATAGATATTAGTTCAGATGGTGTGATCGCATTGCAGACTGCAGACCGTCACATCTGATTAAGCAACCGGACTAAGATTATCTTTTCTTCGCTATTTTATACCTTCCGATCAGTCATCGAATTTTTAACGTATCATGCAGACATATATTCATGCTCGTTCCCAAGTGACGAGAATGGATGGAGACTGATATGCGAGACTTTGTTAAACTCTTGTAGATGCGGCTTCCGACTAGTGTTGAATTATCCTTCCGGAAAGTAATAGCACGGTATTTAAAAGTTGATTATCTCACTTCCCGACTAGACTTGACGAGATATAAGTTCGAGTCAATGTTGTTGTTTATAAGTGCGGATAAATATCTGTCCTTGGAGTGACTCATCATATATACAGATTATAAGTAACATAGCTAAGAGGATCTTATTCCCGAGATCTCTCCATGAGAATATGAGGTTATCATTATCATCGGATTAGATCACCGAAGTATCACGCTCACCTCCGTTGGGGATCCGGAGCAGAGTATCGTGTTAGAGGTAATTTCGAGAATAAATGGGAAGAAGGTTGCTCGATGTGGTGCGCTCGATCAACGGCGATAAGCGACTTGAATCGAGAATTAAAATTTAGCAAAAACTGAAAAGGATCAAGCGTGTGTGATGGCGAATCTGACTTGCAATAATCGGATAAAATCCAGATTTTCTGGTCGAAAGATAACTTCATCAAATCCAAGAGAAATCTGTGTTGAGATCGATCACTCTCGAGAAAAGAGATAAAATTGGTATCACTTAAAAAGAGAAAAAGATACTATCATTGTCTTAATAGTGTCCTGTGAACCATGATTAATGTTATAAGATCAATTAATAAGTCTCACTGTAATTAGGTACATGAATAATAACATAACATAAGGATTTATATTATAGAATATAAATAAGTATAGTGTCTAGAATAAATAAGAATTTATAGGAATAATAATAATAGAATATAATGAGGAATATATATAAAATGTAAGTAGGATAAGGATTCTAATATTTCAATAATAGAATTAAAATATTCATAACATTTTCCTATCAAATTCCACTTTATAGAAGTGTTCAGTTTTCTTCTTTAGGGTGCCGACGTTCCTTATTTCTTTCTTCTTGGGATCTTGTCTTTGTCATTTCTATTTCTCCTTTGACGAAGAATCCCATATAAAAGAAACATCCACTGTTTTATCTCAAAAAAAAAAAAAAAAAAACATCCACTGTTATTTAAGCTGCTAGTCTTTCACTTTTTTTTTTCCTTCTATTCTTCTATTGTATGTTTCAATTCTTTTTTGTGCAACAAGGCGGTGTAATGTAGGGAGCCTACCCTACGCAAGCATCCATGATTGATTTCACGGCCCGAACCCCTGACCTATAGACCACACGTAAACAACTTTGATTGCTCCATGGCTCCCTTTCGATATGTTGAACCAAGTGAACCCAAAATTGCCCGAACCGACCCAATCTACACTCCTATTTAGTTTCTTTTTTAAGTAATTGTGCCTGCACAGTCTTTAAATCCTAGGTCCGCCTTTGATGGAGATGGTGGATCAACGTTAGACTGTTCAGAATTCAGATATGATGCACTTGGGTCGAAAATTTTCTCCCTTGCCATATAGGAATATACCTTGCAAGAGTAAAGTAAATGCATGTAAATTATATAAGATAGCACTAGCCTTTCGCTGCCTCAACTTCCTTTTTACAGATTGGTGCCGGTGAGAGTCCTGATGATACAACCCTTATTTGCTCCCGCAACTCAGACAGGTTTGTGAGACCTTCATCACTTTTTACTTCTATTTCTCCTTAATCAAGTTGATGTTGTGCCTTGAATTAGAGCATCAGATTCTTTTTGCAATTCTGATCAAATACTAAACGAACCACAACAATATTGCATTACTTGATCTTCAATTCTGTCTATGCGATGCTTTTTTAAAGATGTCTGCTATTGTCAAGTTTGTACACGAACAGTTGAACCAAATTTGGATTTTCTCTCTGATATTTGGAACTGTTTTCACTTGCCATTGTATGCATGTTTGTTCTTTGTTTCTGAACAGTGCATTGGAGTTCATGTCCACATGTAAGCTGGCTAATTTGACTGTGAGGACAGAGCTTGGTTGCTGCTTGCTTCATAGAAGTGGGAAGCTCACAATTGATGGGTGCATTCTTCAGTGCGAGTCGAACCCTCTTGACCATCTCTCCTATGCAATTATCAGTACTGCTGGTGCGGCTGAGGTCATCCCATCAGCACTCAAGACTTGTAGTAATGGTGTTTCAGTTCTGAAAACTCGAATTGAAGGAGGTGCCAAAGCTGTCCTAACCAGTGGGACACTTTCATTGCAACGAGTACGAGTCATTTATACTCGTACATCACTCTTCTTCTGGTTTGAGGTAGAAGGCAGTGACAAAAATACTGTGCAATCTGCATCTGTTGAATTGCCAATTAGTTAGTCAATCTGCCGTTCCATTCCATTTGTTGTATCCTTTCTGTCACCTATCTTGAAAAGAGGAAAGGGGCTGAGAGAGGGTTGGTTGTAACATATTGTTCAAATTATGTACTCAGTTTTAATGTATCATTGTGCAAAAGTTCTTGGTTCTTTAATAACAGTTGTAGCTCTTCCAGCAGTTCACTTGTCTAGCAAATCTGCCAATTAGGCCTTCTTTGAACTTCTCCGATCGAATAATGGTGTTTTATGAACCATCGCATCTTTCAAGGATTTGACATTTTATTTCTTTGTTGTTCGATTGAATTTGGTTTGATGATCAATTTCTCTCTATGAGAGCTGTTTAAATCAATGAAGAGTTACTCAAGACACATCGGCAGAACCTCG
This sequence comes from Solanum pinnatisectum, assembly GCA_035578085.1. Taxonomy (NCBI): domain Eukaryota; kingdom Viridiplantae; phylum Streptophyta; class Magnoliopsida; order Solanales; family Solanaceae; genus Solanum; species Solanum pinnatisectum. Next base: position 6,422,128 of record CM069086.1, on the reverse strand, counting down.
TACCATTGTGACCTAGGCACTTGGGGCCTTGGAGTTTATTTGTTAGTCCACCAAACCACTTACAAAGTGAAGAAACTTCCTTCATTTCCAAGTTGATGATTAGTGAAGAAACTTCGTTCATTTCGAAGTCTATGATTAGTGAAGAAACTTTGTTCATTTCCAAGTCGATGATTAGTGAAGAAACTTCGTTCATTTCCAAGTTGATGGTTAGTGAAGAAACTTCAGTCGATGATTGTTAGAGGATAGAACCTAGTAATGGCACATCAGCTTGTCAATTCCTTCATAAGGTTTATTCCTGAATTTTACGAGTAACAAGCTATTCTCATATGGAGTCCGCCCAAGGGAGAAATCCAATCCAATGGGTTATGGAGCTAGGCTTACATTAAAGACTGGGATTTGGGTTCGACATCAAAGACGGAGAAAAGTGTATTAAGTGCAGAAAAAGTATTGGGCTTGACATCAAAGACAGAAAAGCATACGTGCGTAGAAAAGGATAACTGCCCCAAAAAAACAATCGCAATGGAAGCTTCTCGCTATTGTTTTGCTCCACCACTAAGCATTGTGTTACTCTAGTCAATAAACAGCTTTAAATGGTTCCAAATGACCTAGAGGAGGCCCTGGGGAACGTCCCACTACGAATTCCTATCCCAATATTTGGATATAAACTCCTTGTGTGTAGGCCTTAATCCAAACAAACAAAAAAAAAAAACAACATACTGAGTGCAAATCTCATCATTTCTCTCACGGAAACAAAATCTCATCACAACACTGTTTTAATTGTTGATAACCCAAATGAATGAACCAATGGACAACTTTTCAGTCATCAAATAGCACGACAATATCACAAACGAAAACTACGCCAAGCTCATAAAAAAGTGTCATATATAATCCCAAAGCACAAATCTGATCTCCAGAATCAATCTACACTCCAAGATCGGTATGTTCTCTTCATCTGTTTATTGCAGTCAGTACAATGAAAGTGTAGCCTCTTGGACAATGATCACTGAACTTGTGCTTTTAACTATAACGCCAGTTGTTCAAGGCGTCTTTACAGGAACATCTGGGTAGATGTTTGATAGAATAATATGGTTGTATCATGTACTTGTAATAAATCCAGGGAGAGCACTCCTTCTGCAGCTTGTTTTAGGTTCAGCTGAATGAGTTACCTGAGCATCAATCAACTATAGGATTAGTTCGTGCTGATACCTAAAGTGTTCGGATGCAATACCTAACAAGACTTTCTTTGAGATGAAACTACTAAATATTCACAGATTTTCTTGGAATTCAAGTTCTTTGCTTTTTCTTATTTCAGCAGTTTTTACCGCTCAAACTACTTTGCAATATTAGCTAGAACGCTGAACAAGGCTAATAGCATATTTCACTCAGGTGGAAGACAGGTTTACCATAGGCGATTCAAGGCTGCAGTATCACAGTGCTATGAACAAATAAAAGAGGAAAAACAGATGTTTTAAGTGTGAGTCCAATTAAGAGGAAGAAATGAATAAAGATAAAGAAAATGCCTTCCATGCAACGATTCCACACTCGTGCCTTGTTGCTACATCACAGACCTACTACAGAGTCAAATTTTTGGACACTGTAACTTATCTGGCAAATGCATTGATGCTAAAAAGCTTAACCAAAAAAGTAATGATACCTCACTAATATTTATAGAACAGCTCAAGCTTGATACTATTTCAAGATATCGATTTCTGTTTCACCACAATATCATCAGCAGAATAATAGTCAGCTATGAGCCGGTACATGAATGAAGCATTATGTCCACCCCTGAAACAGCAAAAGAGAATAAGCGCAGAGTTTTAAAATAGAAAGGGAACAGAAAGCAAAAATATAATAAAAGATCATGAAGTCAAATCAGAGAACCGATATTGCACACACTGTCATATGATTCCGTATTGCCAAAAAGGGAACATGTTAAAATATAAGAAAATAAAATATTTCACACACTTGTTAGTTTGTGCTGTCAATATTGATCAGACAGATTTCCCATGGATATTTCTTCTTGCTTTTAAGTAGATTGAGTTATAAATTCATCTCATGCATCTTAAGGTCGGGTAACATCATCGTCAATTAGCATTCACCAAGGAGTAACATTACATGACGACATACATTCTCAAAAATACTAACAGTAAGGGGAACTCACGTGTCTGTTATAAACAAACTAACAAGATTTGGTGGCACATAATCAAATGCAGGATTAACAACATGAAGTAGAGGGGAACCAGAGCTGCTCCCAAAATCCAGGCAATCTGAGAATTCTCCAAAGTCCAGAAGCTCAGCTGGTGATTTCAATTCATTTAGCAAGACTTCTGGATTGTGTGGATACAAAGGACATAACTGTTGCACAAACAAGTAGTTACACAAATGAATCTCAGTTGAAGCAGATGTAGTAAGAAAAGATATTTGACCTGAGAAAAATAGTTCACCACTTTTTATCGTTTTTCCTCGACTAAACTACGAGAATACCAAGAAATAACAAGTAGCATTTTAAAATAACCCATGTCCTACAATGGTCGTGTGACTTGTTTAGCTGTCTTCTTCATTCTCCATGCGCACAGTTCCAGCTTATAAGAGTCTTGTTTATCTTATCCATCTCAATAGGTATGTAATTTTCTTCAAATCTAACTACCATAGTACGATGCTTAAAATCTATAAAATATATTTCTTTTGAGATGGAAAATTTATAGTTCTGTACTTGCAAGGTTTCTGTTAGCATTTGTAAAATCTATGGCTCTTAGTGGTAGTACAGTACAAAACCAGTTTCCTTTCCCCATAAAGTTTCATGTTTCTGGTTTCATTTTAAACTTATTAATATGACTTGTGAGATATAATCATTACCTTTCTGTAGTGGCCTATCATAATCGGATAATCCTCCCATCGAACAATACCCTAGAGCAATGCAACTTCAACCATGAAATATACAGAATAGTTCTTTAGGCATCACTGCTAATTGGGCTATCGGTTAGAGACTAATAGTGGCATGACACGAAGATTAGATGCATTTGTGTGTGTTTGTTGTGGTTCTAAGATAGTAAGGATTGAGGAGCCAAGATATGGCATGGTAGTTCTGTAGTTGTCAGTTTCAGTGTTGATACTTGGTGGGAAAGAAACCGGATGGATGTCACCAAAATGCAACATTGCATTCACTGATTGCTTATTGATATCCTTTTGCATAGACAACACTGTTAAATAGCAAACATTAACCTTTTATTAGGTCACTCCAGCTGCCAAAATGATCTCTTCAAAGCTTTTAAGAAATGCTCTCGACCTTTCATGGATACAAAATCAAAGCAAGACAGACCTCTCTTTATACCTTAGTCTAATTAGAGCACTTCGTGTTCTCCATGATGCTTTGACCAGTGAGGGAACCTCTCGTGCTTATTTCCAAGTAAAATTCTACTTAAACTCAAATAGTTCTTTTATCCATCAATTTCAGAGGCAAAATCACAGGTGCTAATACTGCAGCATCAAAAACAGATTCTAGGCTACAAGGACTACATTTCAGTCAGCAGCAGAAAATTCCAATATTTACAATATCTGTTTTATGGAATTAGTTCTTTAATTTTTAATAGAAGTAGAAGTAGGAGTAAAATATATTAACTTCCTGAAGGATCAACCCAATGCCTTAGTGATGCTAAAATACCTTGTGAGTGCCTGCAAGAACAACAAAGGGAACAGCGTGCCTCTGAGCTGCTAGAGCCACCATGTTCATTCCAACAGGTGCAATAACCCCACCATTGGCCATGACAGTGTGAGCTCCAACAACCACCTTTTCATAGGAAATATCAGAATTCAGGTAAAAGACTATGGCCTCATAATTAAATGCTAGAAGTTACAGCACCAACATACCATGTTGACTCTTGAGATGATTGCAAAAACAGCAGAATCAGTGATCACTGTGGTCTGCAGACCCCTTGCAACCAATTCTTTTGCAAGGGCATGCCCCTGATACCTTAAGTAAAACCAAGGAGGGACAATCAAACAAGTAGAAGAAACAGATAATTATAAAAGAAGGAAATTACAGAAACCGTACAGTATTACAACACTTAATGATCAAAGGTAAGCCACTTCTCCAACCTTGGGGCACCCTCAGCCACAAAAACCCGGAAAGATCTCTTCTTTTCCTTTGCAGCACATAGAAATTCCATCACTGTCCTTGAATTGCCTAAAGTTAAGATTACCTCACTGAAAAGAAACAGACAACAATTAAAAGGTGAAGAAAGAGTTGGAATACATATCACTGGATTAGAGAGGAAATCGTCAACCCCCCATACTTTTCAATCCGTAAACAGCTACTAGAAATAGCAAGAATTTTATATGAGAAATTAAATAATGCATTTGAAAATAATTTTGAACCGACACTGTGACAATAAGCTCCCTTTATGCAGTCCAACTTACCTAGTTGAGTGCACTTCTGTTTGACTTCACTGAACATCTAGGTCAACCAAACTGAATTTCTTATTCTTTTAGTTTGCAGGCATGCTGTACAGGGGCTACCATAGACCATCATATTCTAGATAACCACTACTAATACGATCCCCAGGTAGCAGAGGAGACCCTGGGTTGAAATTGTTGTCATTTTCATGATTAACAGAAAATATTGTTACTAAAGCAGATCTCACCAATAAATTTCTGACAATTCCATTGGCAATCCCTTACCAGAATAGTTTTATACTCAACATGAAATAACAGATCTAAGAGGCAGGCTTAACATAAGATTCTTGCAAAGCTCTATTAGAAGGCTATTTATTAAAAAAGACTCAGTAGAAGGTTATGTTATTACATTGTAATTGGATAGTAATTTTTGAGAAGTTTATTTATCCTTGTACTAATGCCCCCACTTGGGTAACAAAGCCCCTGCTATGCAATTGGATAAGTAATAATAAACTTGACAGATCAAAAGAACAAGAAAGAAAGAGAACTACACAAAAATACTAGTGCTGCCCCAACTAATGGTGATTGTTTCTTGCTGTAACTAAATGTTGGCAAAAGTCCAAGACTACTGAATGATGGAAGACTTCATATATTGAAATGCCTTGCTGATTTTGCTTGTGTTCCTATAGGTCAATAACCATAGATGACCGACAAGTATGTGGCAGTTATCTTTAAACTTGACCACGAAGGCTCAAACAAAGAAATAAGTCCAATTACTTGATGCTTTATAACAACCAGTTTTAAGTAAACTATAGTTCTCAGATTCTAGGTGTTATTATATATACCCTTTGAAATGGAAGGGCAGCCTTCAAGTGCTGTGACCTGCAAAGCACTTTATGCTGATTTTATTGTGTTAGTTCCATATACCCGACCCCAATTAGCTTGGTAGGTGACACCAAATATCACAAATATGAATGGGGAAAAAAACTGGCAGCCAAATCACAAAGAGGGAGAAAGAAGATACTTGTGATGAATATGCTCAACTGCTTGTTCAGCAATCTGTTCATGGCAAGTAGCAATATCTTGAATAAGCTCATTAACAGCCTCAATGACATTATGTTTTAGTTTCTTGCTCGTTGAATTCTTATCAGCAGCTGTAAAGAAAATGTGAAACAAGTCACAACCTGACAAGACTCATTTCTTGTAATCCCAGTACCAACAGTTTACAATTTCTGGAGAGACATGAAGTGTTTAAATGCATTCACAGCACTAATTCAATCACAACAGCTGGTGGCCTCATGGTAATTTGCTAACTCACTTATTAGTAAAACATCGTACAGATCCTCAAAATAGTTTAATGTCATGACCTAACTTATCCCCTAAAAACAATGTTTTATATCATGATCTATAGACTGCTTACATTTGCTTTTTCCTTCAGAATCACCACCAGAAGAAGATGTACGAGGTACAGCTGTTGATTGTGGGATGTCTTCAAGGAGGGTCTGCAAGGAAGGTGGTCTCAAGGTGTTTCTAGCAGCAGCAGCCACAGCTGCGGCAGATAAACCTTGATGATCATCTGGCTTGACATCATCTTCATCATCACTTCCAGCCGATATACCCAACCCACCAACAGCAGCAGCTGTCAAAGATACATCCTCCTCCCTTATAATGTTAAGAACTCGCCTAACAATGTTACCGACGGCAAGCTCTGTTATGTTCATGCAATATCATCAAAAGTTAAATTAGCAAAAGAAAGGAGATCTAGAAGGAACACAAAAAATGAACTCCTCCAGCATAAGAAATTGAAACTACCAGAATATCATAAGCCCTTCGGTCAAAATATTAGCAGATTCATTCAACAAAATCCTTGTTTTATTCAGTCTTTGGATAGGAAACACACACTCTAACAATTGGTAATAACTAAAGTCAAGGTATCAGTTGCTTTCGTAAGGGTTCTAGTGTCCAGAGCAAGTACCACCTGGAATTTTTGACTTTCAAATATGTTTACTCCCTCACTTCACCTGAAAATATTAGTTGGCCTGGGTCTGGGTTTCATATATTGGCAAAAGATGTTTAGATAACAAATTTTGTAATCATTTTCTAACATACTAATTACATAATATTGAGCAAAAGTTAATGAATACAGATTGTGTTATATAAAAATAACAATAAATTAAAGAAACAGATGAGATTACTTTACACCCTTAACTTCGTGCTAAGTTGATAAAACTACTGCTTGAGAAAAACATTATTTTGTACATGGAAAATGTAAGCATACAAGCAAAATTAGGTGCTGAAAGAAGCTCGAACATGGAAAAATAATTTGGACATAAAAATAACAAAATACAACTTCGTTGTCAGTAATCAGCCACGGCTAGTTGGATACTGCACTAAGAATAGATCATGGCCCAAACAAGCTCTATATTTAAACCTTAAGCAAAGAAGACCAACACAATCTCCGAAGAAATAGTTTAACCTCAATATCTGTAGAAGAATTAACTGGAACGATACTAGCAAAATGCAAAAAAAATGGTGCTCTTTCAATCTTGGTTAAGCTACTATAGGGAAAACATAGGATTTTGGTTTGATCTTTGTACTGAGTCATTCTGAGAGGTCATCTACTCCATCTGCACCACATGTTCAGTCCAACCAAAAGGGTACTCATTTGTTAAATTGAATTTGAGCATCTGGATACAATGTCGTCTTCAAATTGGATCGTTGATCTATTCTCATTTACATATCCTATCTTGACTAGCACATAAACTATGAGTTATGTGCTTATTGAATTAAATCTTAGTGCTCTAAAAGCAGAACTGAAAGTGACTTTTCCAGAAACTTCAAAGTTCATTAATGAATTTTTTTCTCTTCCCTACAGTTTTGATCATAAAAGATGATAGGAGTCAGGAGAAGTAGTAATTGTTAAGAGAAGAAGCTTGCACTTGACAATTGACAATACACTTTATTTTTTCTTTTTGAATTACAACAATAGACAATACACTTCCATACGTACATATGGAAACTGACAATGTGAAAAGAGGGAAAGAGAGCTTTTCATAACACATTTAAGCGGAAAAGGCCCATTGTCTTGTTACCAATAACTCATACAGCTTAAGAATGAAACATATGCAAACACGGTAACCTATTAAATATTATCTTCCATCAGAATCACATCCACATGTAAGTTTCCAACTTCTTTTACTTCAGGTGATAATTAGCATAGAACTCCAATTCATTTGATCAACTAACACCTAATAACTGGTAAGAGGAAGTTGTGATATGGTTTACGCAATATGATTCAGACTTCATAACACAACCAAAACCATGCAAAGGTTTTTTTGATAAGGTAAAGAATTTTATTAACAATTAGGGAACAATGTCGTATGTCGAAAAAACTGTCAAAATACGACTTTCTAAAGAAGAGACCCGGTCTTCTATACAAGGTCTCAGGGTAACACCAAAATTAAACTAGAAACAAAAAACTATTTGGCATCTTTACAGAATCTCGTTCAACCCCTTCAAATGTTATCTTATTTCTCTCTCCAAATAATCCACATAATTGCTAATGGGGCAACACCTCCATGCCCTAGGACTTCTCTTCCCCTTCTTGATGCCCCAGCTATGCGTGCCTCCTTCACTGTGCTCAGCATCACCCGTTGCACCCCAAACCAATTAAGAACCACCATCCACAGTTGATTAGCCATTGTCCATTTGACAGTGCAGTAGGAGATGATCTACATCTTCACCTGAACTTCTGCACATGAAACACCGGCTAACATAAGTGATCTTCTTCTTTCTCAGATTGTATGTTGTCAATATCACACCCCTCGTTGCCAACCACGTAAAGGCTTTCGCGCAGCTGCTACACCTTGTGTCTTTCCCCTTATTTCAAACTCAAGGAAAGCCTTGATCGATACAAAAATACCTTCCTCGGAGCACTAGGTACCCATACAGCACAATGAGGGAAAATTTATTCAACTCTACTTAATAACCGCTCATGAAAAGATATAAAGGTGAACAATCCAGCTCTCACCATCTCCGTGCATTTGGTGCCTAGAAACTAACCCTGCTAGCATTCCCAGTCCTGAAAGAAACATGTTTATTAAAGTCTTCCCACCCCTTCATAATGTTCCTCTATAAGCCACACCCAAATGGTGTTACGATGTTTCTAGTCCTCCATCCACCTTTCATGATACCATACTTCTTTGCTACCACACCCCTCCAAAATGCATTCACCTCCACCCCAAATCTCCATACAACTTTCCTAACAAGGCTTTGTCAGAGACCGAGAGCACTTTCACACCAAGTCCTTCCCATTTCTTTAGAGGTGTGAAAACTCTCCAATTCACTAACTGAAACTTTCTAATTTTTTCGTTGTATCCCATAGAAAATACACTGAAATCTCTTCAACTTCTCTGTCATTTTACCAGGATCCTGCAAAAGCGACGTGAAATATGTGGGGATACTAGACATTTGAATCAATACCTCCTTCCTTTCGATAAGTATCTCCTTTTCTATCCGACTAGACTCTTCTCTACTCTCTCAATCACCAAATTCCACATTGTATGCCATCATTGGCACCGAGCATGAATGGAGCTCAGTGGAACATCCTATGAGAAGCAAGATATGGGACTAGGAAGCACCAACTTGTGAGCTGGGAGATTGTCATTTCCCTGAAGAAGTGGGGAGGACTTGGTGTGAAGAATCTCAAAGCGTTTGAAAAGACTGCTGGGTAAATTGGGTATACAGATTCAGAACTAAAAAGCAAGGATATATGTGGGGAAGTAATAGTGGACAAGTATGGAACTGCAACTAGGGGATGGAGAACTAGGAACACCACACTACCATTTGGTTTTGGTCTATGAAAAATATCACAAAGTAGAAAAAAAACGACAAGTGGCAATAGTAGCTTCGAAGATGAGGACAACAACAGGATAAGCTTCTTGAGCCACGGGTGATTTAGAGAAAATGAGCAGAGATCAACTTTCCTAGCATCTAAAATAAGCCAGAGATGACAGCACAATATATCCACGGTTCGCAAGAAGGGTAACTCTCTGGGATCAGAGGTTCAGGAGGAACTTGATGCAGCATTGAGAGGTAGCTAAATTCTACAGTAGCTTGCTTTGTTTGCTTGGTGGTCTAGGAGGCTTGCTTAACAGAAGAAAATATAATGAAGAGAGGCATTCAGCTATGCTCTAGATGCCATCTTTGTGGCAAGAAACCTGAGACTAATAGCCATCTATATTTGCATTTTGAGGTGACTTCAAAATCTGGAACTTTTTTTCAGTGCATGAGAGGTTTCACATGGGTAATGCCAAAAAGTTCTTTGGACTTACTGAAATGCTGGAAAAGGGGAGGTTTGCCTAGGCAGAAAAAGCAAATAGAAGATGATACCAGCCTGCATTTGGTGGACTGATGGAAGGGAAAGGAACCTGAGATGCTTTGAAGACATGGGTAGTTTAACTCGGAACATTAAGATAAACTCCCTTGTGTTATTTCATTTTTGGTGTCAAGTAGAATTTCCATTAAATACTTATCCTAGAGATTTTACAATCTTTGTAAGTTGATAGGATAGCATTTTGTCAGTTTCCTTCTCTATAAATATGGTTTTTGCACAACCTTTGTGCATTAATACATGAAATTTGTTAAGAGTACCATTTAAAAAAAAAAAAAAAAAAGACGAAACTCTAAGTCAACTGGAAATACTATAGAACAAAATCTACCACAAACTAGCCAAGTATGAAGGAGATGAGAAACAAGGAGAGATAGAACATGCTACTAGTTTCAACAGTTGCCCAGTATCTGGTCTTCTTACTACATACCATATTCTTATTGTTTAGATTATCTCCAATTAGCACCCAAGGGTGTGGCCTAGTGGTCAATGAAGTGGGTTAAAAACCATAAGGTCTCCGGTTCAAATTCCAGCAAGACAAAAAATACTAGGTGATTTATTCCCATCTATCCTAGCCTTGGTGGACAAAGTTGGATATCCTGTGGAATTAGTCGAGGTGTGCCCAAGCTGGCGCGGACACCACGGTTATAAAACAAACGATTATTTCTGATTATTAATTTTTTCAGTTATTAATACATTTTCAACGTATCCCCCACAAAAAGAAAATTATCAAAATGTGGAACCAAATAAAGCAAAATGGTTGTTAATGATTCATATAGTTGATCTCAGAAAGCTAGGTTGAGGCTTAAATGTAGATATAACAAAAAGGGCCTGCTGCACGAAGCACTCCAACATTCACACAGGGTCCTAGGTGGGCTTCGCCCCTAGGGGTTGTAGTGTAGGTAGCCTACCCAGATACAAGCATCAATGGCAATTCCAGGACTCGAATCCATGACTTATAGGTCATAAAGAGATATAAACTAAAAACCACAGCACACGCTCAACATTAATTGTGTGTACCACCTCAACATTAGTTTGTTAGAAAGATGACACTTTTATGTATTATTTTTTTTTTCTTCAATAGACATTGTGAACAACAACAACACACCCAATGTAATCCCACAAGTGGAATACCCCTACCTTGAGAGGTAGAGAGGTTGTTTCCGATAGCCCCCCGGCTCAAGTAAAAGCAGTTCGAAAAAAGAGAACAACATGAGTGAAGAAGCCATGACAGAATACTAAAGAAAGCATGACGGAGCTTTAAAAAAAAAAGGAATAGTAACTACAACAAAACAATTGGATAATCGAAGTACAAGAAACATGAATAGTTACAGAAGTGGAACGGAAAGGATAAAAGAAGAAACAGAAGCTTATACCTACTGGATTAGCAGCAATCAACTTTTCCCCAATACCTCTTATTGCATCAATAAGAGCATCAGCCTGGTTAGTTTGAGGAAGTCTCTGCTGCGATATGCATGAGCGTAACACTTCCGCTGTCAATTTCGCTGTTGTCTTCGACCCCTCAATTTTCCTATCCCAACACATTCAATACATACAGCAAATAATCATCGCTCCGTAAATTATCACACACACATAGAGAAAAAGAGCAGGAATTACCGTTTCTTCAGCTTGATTATGAATTCATTCACTAGGGCATTCATGTCTGGCGTATTTGTTGAATTTACACCTAAAATTACACCAAAAAGGCTAAGAAATTCGTGAATTTTGGATAGTCAGAGTAATTGCAGAAGAAACTTACCGTTTAATACTGTGCTTGAAGCTCGGGGATTGTGCTCTCAACAATGGCGTAAGAGGGGTAATCTGTTTTGGTTTATAGAGTGAAGCAGAGAATTTTGCGTTGCCTTTATGGCCTTAGCAATTTGGATCCGGGTTTAGGACAAATTCGATGTACAAGCAATGAAGCACATTATACAATAGCTTAGTTGCGTGTACTACTCTCTTTTGCTTTTATTTTTTTTTTAAAAAAAAAAAAACAGATACGATGATGGGAACTCTCACTAATAAGATGAGAGTTTAGGTATTAAAGATCGAGAGGATACGGGGACTGAAACAAAGGTTTTATTGCAATAATATACATGCGAGATTTGATTTCTTAGTTCTTTATGAATCTAGTCATTTTACGAGAGATACTTATTTTTACACATACAAAACCTTTATTTTCACACGTATCAAATTTTAAAAGATAGATTTCTTCTTACACCCAATAAATATATATAGTGTATAACATACATTTTAGCTACAATATGTCTTTTGATTTAATATGGCCATCTGATTGTAAATATTTCACTAAGATATTTACTTATGTACTTGCCCTTATTAGTTCTAAAAAAAAATTATGATCCAGTCCAATTAATTCATTTGACCCCGTAAATAGCATCATTTCTAAATCATAAACTTTGAGGTTCAATTTCTATGGAATATATGAGTGTATATATAACCTTTGTGTTAATACATATACTTAGCAGTCTCCATACTAAAATAAACTAAGCCCATCAATTTTGGCCCAATGTTGATCAAGGAAATCTTGTTAACCATGATCACCAAACAAAGCATGTTAATCATGATTAAGTGGTAAATATGTACATTCGAAATACAATTTTTGTATTTATTGATTTAATGGAAACATCCAAGTTCCTGTTAAATTAATTTTATTTAGACCTTAAAATTTTAATAGGACAACTGTTGCTCAGTTGTACATGAGAAAGTGACAAGTTACGATGAATTAAGTGGAGTCGGATCTTCATAACACACCTCATGAATGCTAAATAAATGTTAGGGAATAGACATTACTATTAAGGGTGTGTTCGGTATAGAGAAAAATATTTTATAATCTTTTCATGTTTAATTAGTAAAAAAGAAATTAAAATACTTTCTCCATTTGTTGTTTATATTCTTGCAACCATACTTCGAATACTCCTCAAATCTTTTGAGTCGAGGGATTATCAATCGAAAATAATTTTTCTGATCCACAAAGGAAGGGTTAAAATGTGTTGATCTCACCCTCTCCAATTCCAACTCGTGAACTACACAAGATTTATTTTTGTTATTGTTATAATTTTGTCCAAGTAAAAATAAGAAAAATGATTACAATTTTCAAGTGTGTATTTCACACCTATAACCGCCTTCCAACACACTCCGATCCCATAGCCGCTATCCCCACTACTCCATACCCTTAGGCGATCTATTTATTTTAGAGAAAAATATGTTTCTTTGTACTGAAAACACCATAATATATTACTAGATTGCAAGCTAACAACCCACTTAGAAATTAGAATGATAATTAAGAAATACAATCTCATTAACTCAATCTTTCCCAAAACTAACTTCACTATATTTACATTGTAATATTTCAATAACCTCCAAATCTAATTAATTCCCATGAAATTTAAAATTTATATTACAAAAATTTTAAAAAGATATTGAACTTGAAGGACTAGAACTTGATGATATAGGAACCCAAATGGAAGCACTTGTCAAAGGCCTTGATTTCCAACACAAAGCCAATTTGCATTGTTCATTTTGCACCCAATATCCTCCACTAAACAAACTCACCAAATGCTTAGCTTGTCTCACATTACTTGAACTCATTGGAATTTGTCTAAAACCTTTTAATGAATAAAGCCCTTTACTCCATTTTTCCCTTTCTAATTTCTCACTAGGGAATTGTCTTAATGAGTCCAAAATTCTAACTCTTAAAAATTCTTTCTCAATGACCCTTAATGCTAACTTGTATCCTCCACCAAAACCTCCAAGAATTGAATCATATATTGTTGTGTAATGATGTAAAGCCTCACAAAAGAACTCAACAAATGACATAGATGAGATTTTTGATAAATTGAAGAACTCTTCTTCAACTAAGACAACAAGTTTAGGGGACAATTTTCTTAGTCCATTGAAAAATGTCTTGACTAGTGAACTTCCCCTTTGTGGCATGTGAAGTTGGTGGATCATAACATTAGCTATTAAGTTGTTATGACCCTCAACAACTTGTATTTTTTCTAAGTCCTCTAAGAGGATTTGATCAAACATGAAAGGAAGATTGATAGAATTAGCAAATTCTTGAAGTCTTTTGCCTGTCTTTTCTACATGACATGAGTTTGAATGATCACTAACAAGTGATGTGATCCTTAGAGAAGAATTTGTGTTTCCTCTTTCAACCAAATCAACCATCAAAGGAGGCCATTGAATGCCTTCCATGATGTCAAAATCCAATATATGAACTTGTTGACTCCCTTTTGTTGCTTCAAGAATCGCTTGATTCGCGGTGAAATGAGCAAACTTAACATAAGGGGAGATTTCTTGAAGCATTTGGAACGCGGTCATTGAAGATGTAAACTCTGATTGATTTTGATTCAACAATTCATGTGATGAATTATTCAAGGTCTTGCATAACAAGGCTTGTGTAAAATACAAAGCCAATCTTTCAACAGGGGAATTTTCTCTGTTTTCTTGATTAGAAAGTATTGTATTTAGCCTCAAAACAACTATAGAAGCAAGATCAAGATTTCTAGCTTCAATAGCCTCAGCTCCCATAAGAAGAAGATCAGTTACACTTGTTTCCTCCATGAGGTGATCTTGAAGGAATTCAAGACGAGGATTGCATACACGTGATTTTTGACTCTCTCTCGAGAGTTCAGTATCTCCTTGAATAATTTCTTGTTGCGTGTTTTGAAGGGGGATGTCTACATCTCCATCGATGAAATCGAAGTCATTTTGGAAATTGTCTAGTATGTCAACATCATTAACAATAGTTACAAAATCTTGGATTGAACATTGAGGGTTAATAATACTAGGATTATTCCAAGAAAATGTGGTCTCTAAGTTGCTATACTCAATATATGGATTAATGTAATTTGGTTGAAAATTTTCACACTCCATAATATTTTTTTTTTTAAAAAAGAGGGAATAAAATTGGAGATTTTGTCTAAAGGTCTAGGACAGTTTTTGTTGCTTGTTAGCTCTATTTCCAAGTGTTAGGGAACATGATTTATATATACACAAAACTAATATTAATAGGAATTAAAAATATAGGGTTTCAAAGTAGGAGTAGATGCAACTTGACCTAGTAGACACTTTTAAACAATTAATTTTAAAAAAATGATTACTCAATGCCAATAATAAAGGAATCTTTTGCCTAATGTGATGTGTCAAGTGTACATTCATCAAAGAAGTTTTCAAATTATTTTTTTTCCTATTTGTTTTTCAAAATTCTTAATTGCGAAAAATTGACATCACATGATATAATAGTAACAAAATATAGAGGAATATAAAATATATATAATATAATACAAAAAACTTTGAATAAGCACAAATTAATAATATGTTCAAGGCTTAAATCCCCTTTTCCCCCACCCTCCAACATTGACACCCACAACACCTTCTTTTTAAGACATTTTATAGATAAGTAAGTAATTGTACTAGATTTATTTTTGGGATTAACCTGGCTCAATATATAACATACATATATTGCGAGATAAAAAGAAAAAAAGAAAAGTCATTTCATTTCAACAAAAAACCCGCACTTAAAGGAAAGTTAGAGTTTTAGTTATAGGTTTGACAGAACATTTTGCTTCCTTACTACTATCTCGAAAAAAGCAATTGGGTTGGATGATGTCATTAGTTCTTTTCTTCTCTTTCCCGAGCATAACTTTGGCCAGATCTTGTATTTATGTTAAGAAATTCATTCAATATTTATGAATAAACTCAAATGTTTGGATCTTTAGTGTCTATACACAAGTTCACTAGTTTTTGGTTAGTGCAAGGAATCTTTTTGAAGTCCAAGATTCCTATTTTTCAATGATATTTCATGATTTAAGATAATTGGCTAGATCCCATAAAACCATTTTATAAAATTTATTAATATCCTTTTTTTATAAAGCAAATGGATTTCAATTCTTGAATAATTCACACTACTTTTGCTTTTATTGGAGCACAATATTTTCCATAAAAAAACAAGAAGAAAGATTCCTTTTCTCTTTGGTTTGAGTATTTCTGACAAAACCAAGAAATGTTGAATATTTCTTAATTGTTCCTTAACAAGAACATGAAAATGAAGTTTAATTGGGAGGTGAAAAGAAAAAGACATCACTAGTTTACTTTCTTATTCGGTGCTTCATATTTATATTAGACCCGACTAAATTTGAATTTCCATCAGAAAATTTTATATTAGAGGGGTAAAGAGTAAAGAGCCCCTTAACATGCAAAGGTGACTCTGTATCCAGTGGAACTTGAAACTGAAACCTCTGAATTCTCATTAAAAACAAAAAAAATATTTATCGCTCCATTGAAACCCTAGTTAGTATCATTAGTTTTTTTTTTTTTGGATTACTTGATTCAGTCAAGAAATTAACTTGATTCATTCCATTGCTCACTTCTTGATGGTCAAATTACACAAGGACATGAGGTTATTAAATTAACAATTATTTTAAGTTGTTAAGAGTTTTTAATTTACTTGTGCACCAATGGGAATTGCTGATTCTTTGTCCACTTAACTAATTATTTCAGCCATGCCAAGCCAATAACAGTAACTAGCTAGGAGATTAAAAAAAAAAATCCTTCCCATCTTCAACATTTTTCACTATAATTAATTTTCTTCATTGGTCAAACATTTAATTTGTTAATATATTCTTTTATCTTTTTGGACTTTTTCATCTGAAATAGTAAAAATATTTGCAAAATAATATCTCAAGGTTTCAACCAATAGCTAGGAGCATCTTTCCGTAAGGTCAACCACTCTAAAAATTATGGAACTATGAAGGTGTTTAGCTAAGCGTATAAGCTATTAAATTAACTTGTGTATTTTTTTATTATTTATGTGTTTGATTATATTCATTTCATATCCGTCATTTCTCATTTTCTTTACAAAGATGCTATTAAATTTATATTTGTTTGTAAAAAGTTTAAGAATATTTTGGTCATTTAAATAAAAATTAGCTTATAAACACTTTTACCAAACATGTCAACTAGTACTTATTATCGATTTCAATACTTCTATCTTTATACGTAACTACTTATTAATAAAATTAGTTTTAATACTTAAATATTATTTTTCAGCACCTTAAAACTTATCAATTATTTACAATATATGTTAATCCAAACGGGTATGTTCACAAATTAAGTAAACTTAGGGAAAGTCAAATATAATATTGAACTTAAATTCACTTGAAAAAAATACCTTAGCTGTGATTAAGGTTAAATTTTTTTAAATATAAATTTGGACAGAGAGTTGTACAAAAATATTCTTATCAAAACATAAATTTAAAAAAATAGAAAATATTTTTCATTCTTAAAAAATTCATTGTCTACAACTTTAAATTATTTTTGTAACAAGCAAATTAAACGTATATTTATTGAGGGGGGGGGGGGGATTAAATCTTAGAGATAGTTTTCATTCTATTATGTTCCAAATCACTAGTTTGGTAGGTATAATGAGAAAAAAAATATTATCTTAATTTTATCTTTTGTGTCAAACTTCAACTTTATTCTTAATGGATGCTGCACATTAAAAAATTAAGAAATAAACCTATATGATTATTAATTTCCACTTAATTGTACCATGTAGTTGCAGGGAAGGTCTATTTTAGTTACACATTTCTAACCATCGCAACTCTACTTCATATCGAAGTTGAACATTACAAATAAAATGTCTTATGAATTCAATGTGAATTAAATTAATCGAGTTTTAGAGTGGAAATCATACACAGATGGTAAACTACTAGTACAAAAAAAAACACTACTTTATGTGCACCCCTTTTAAAAATAATTGTCAATCTAGAAGTTTGTCAATTTTTTTTTTACTGTCTTCCACCTCCCTCCATTGTCGTGGACGTCATAATACCTTAGTGACTCAACTCCGAAGTTTATCCACAATCGTACTACTTTGAGTCAGCTTTGATATCATATTCATCATAGTCTAAGTTCAAAAGTACGAGTATCATATGAACTTGTTATTTGTTTGATATAAAAAAAAAATTTATTTTTTTAATTTCTATCCTTCCTTTCCGATATAAAATTTGTCAATATTATATTTACTCCGTCTTCAATAATTTTTTAGCCTAAAAACCCATTAATCATTCTCAACAACCTGATGGCTGATTCACACTAATTTAACTAAGCAAAAATAATTTTTATTTTAAAATTAACTTTGATCTTAATACAATTAGTGGCTCATATCAAAAAAAAAAAATCTTCTAATGACTCATATTAAATTAACTTTGATCTTAATACAACAAATTTAAAGTTGGAAGTGCGTGCATTTTATTTTCAATGGTAGATCACTAATATACCATTTTCTTGTTAACCAAACACATAAAACAATAACGACGACAATAACATATCCATCGTAGGACAAAGTGTACACAAACTTTAGTACTATCTTAGAGGTAGAGAGCTTATTTCCAATAAACCCTTGGAAAGAACAATTTCAAAAATTGAACTAAATTCAGATAATTTTTTTAAAAGAAAATTGATGAAAAATAACATCAGCTTGAATTCATAATAAAAATATTATATTTTAAAGTTCTCAATGAGACAATAGTATGGAAATTATTGCCAGAAATGCCCAAATTTCACGTGGATTAACTCATTAATTAAGATTAAATGCCCAAATTAGTGTGAAAAGAGTAATAAACTAACCAAAAATACCAAAAGCTTTATCTCAAATAATTCTAATGTTTCTTTTTTTTTTTTTTTGTTCACACAATAATATTCCCATCAAATTACTAATTAAAAATTAAGTACGGTTAGCAAAGTGGCATAACAAGAAACAATTCAAAAACTAAATTTTATTAAGTTTAATTATCATATTACATGTGTGCTGAGAATATACGAAGCATATTATGAAAATTCGGATTAGTATCCTCACTGAAATTTTTAATTAATTAGACATGTAATTAATTTAATTGACTTTTTATGAGACACCAAAAAGTTATGACGTACTAGTTCACTTCATATAAATATTGTAATTTAGAAAAAAACACATGAAACAAGTCCAAAATGTAAGTCTTTATTTTTTTATATATTTTTTTTTTCTTTTTATGGAAATATTTACATTTAAAAAAATGTTTTCTAGCCCAAATTAAATGTACGCGTCGGAGGGTAGCCGCCCAGTTTTGATTTCTCATTGTTTTATTTTTCATTATTAGTTTTAAATAATTTATATTATTAATTTAATATTTCTTGAGCTATCATATCAATATAATTTTGTAACACCCTAGGGCTAGGTATATAAGAAAATAAGTCTCGAACGTGACGCGTTTTATGGTCTAAGTCTAAAGTAAATAATATTACTAATGGATTGGAATGATATAGATTGTGATATCAAAGTCACTCCATAGTTGCAACCTTGGATGATAGAGGCCGAACTTCACGTTCAATTTTACTTGAGCGAATCTCACATTTATGGAAAATATTTTTTCTAGAAAAATAAGTTTTTTTTTTAAATGAAAAAAAAATGACTTTCTAAGAAAAACATGTTTCATACGTGACATTTCAAGTTCAATTCATTGTCTTTTTCCCACCCAACCAACATCCTAATCAATCCTCACTACTTGATTGTCCCACCCCTCGTCACCTATTAACCCCAATCGTAACTCCATCTCACCCATATAGTATTTTGCTAGATTACATATAAATATTCTTAGAATAATATTTTCTAGTTGATTTAACGGACCCTAAAAGATAAGTAAGAAATATTATTTTTCAAGAAAATATTTTTATCTAAAAACAAAATCACTACTAAAAATAAAGGTTTTTTTCCTATGAATCAATGAGAAATTTGTGTTATAAAATATGATTTTTCTATCCCAGCTCACTGGAAAAAACACATGATGAAAAATAAATTCTCATTGAAATACTGAGAATAGCACACATTTTTTATTTTCTCACTGATTCAATCAAATTATCTATGAAAATAGTCACTAAACATTTCCAATGGAAAATTTCAATTAAAAAATAATAGTTTTTTGTTAATTCCTTCATTTTCTCTATATTTTCTAGGAACATTGTCATTGAAAAGGTACTTTATTCAACAAATGGCCTTTCCTATTTCGAAGAGGTGCTTTACATAATTGTGAAATGATATTTAAAGTGCATAATCGATCTCGTTGCAATCTTGAAAGACACATGAGACTTCTATTTTAATTATTCAACAATTTAATTCATTTATATATGTTATCTAGTGTTTAGTTTGAATTTACATAAACTACTCGACAATTTAGAAAGTATATTTTCCTTGTAGGAATAATTTTGTCATTTTTCTATTTTAAGTTTACAAGTAAGCATCAACTTGGGTAGGGGTATTTGAGCTCTATTTTATGGCTTATCTAGTTTGATGCATTTAAATATATAGCAACGATCAGATGAAAAATAAACGCCAGCTTCAGGATTTCACTAAGGAGATTTAAAAAATAAAAATATAATATGTGAGATCTGAATTTATAATCTCAAGGTAAATTTTGAATCTCCTAAACTACTAAATCAATTTTTAGTCATGGCTTTCGAGGACATAACATCTATATACAAAGTTGAGGGGGTTCGGATGAACACCTTTATCCCTCCTAGATTTGTCGTTAGGCGAGTATAGCTCTTAAACCAAAAAAACGTTGGAACCCTTTTCCTATTTTTAATGCATTTTATTTTTTATTTGTCCCGATTCAAACAAAATGAGAAAAAAGATTCGATTAATAGCTAGCATTACTTTCTCTTTTTACGGTGTTTAATTTCTTAATTTTTGATGGAGAGTCTAATTCGACAGGAATTACTTCTAATTGCATATATACAATAGAGGTTTGGTGATAAGTTAGATCTTTGATTGATTACCATTATTTTTATTGACCTTCTTCTTTATTTAACTCACAAGAATAGGAGGTCAAATTTCAATTATTATGAAAGTTAATTGAATGAACCTATATTGTTCTAATTTGATCTAAGATGAAAAATATAATGCTCTGTAGGGTTGAACCTATAGTATTGGGTTTTGGAGATCATGTTCTATAGTAGTCTTTTTTGTCTATTACACTCATTCACTCTAGTGATTGCTTTATATACTAAGTTTTTTTTATCTAACATATATTGAACTTGTTTATTCCGACCGCTCTATAACTCTAAGAGCAACTTTTTTTGGATTATTAAAGAAATTACTAATTTTAACTAAATCAAGTTTGATCTTATTAACCTCATACTTCACCAAACCCAAGCCAAACGCTAAGCATAATAAGGTGAAGGTCAATATCGCAAGGCTTTATTGAAAAGCTTTAAAAGAGTGAGAGAAAGATGGGGGAACATGAGCATAGGATAAATTGAGAAATTTATTGTTGATAGACCGCGTGTGTATGTTAAATGATTGAAATCATACGAGAAATTTTTTTTTGGGAAGGAAATCATTTTAATTTTGATATTTGATGATAATCAAAAAATATTTTCGAAGGAAAATATTTTTTCATGACAAAGGAAAAATGACTTTCATCACGTATTAGCAGAAGATGGACTTAAATCTAGTGTAGAAACCGTTAAAGGTGACTAAAATTGTTGATAGATTCAGCTGGCGTTTGACCATAGATTCAGCTAGTGTTTGATCATAGATTTTCAAATATTTTTGACTAATTTTTTTGGGTGAAGCTTTCCCATCCATTTGACCATAGATTTTGGAAGAAATATTTAACTTTTGATAAAATATGATTTATACCTATAAATTTTGAAAACTATTAAAAGTACTCATAAGTTGGTATTATCATTTTAAAATGAACATGTTTCGTGAAAAGTCATGATAAAAAACACAATTAATATGAATCTGAAAAAAAAAAAAAAAAAAAAGGAAAATAACATTGATTGATATATAAAAAAACTACTATTATAACTTGTAATCGGAAATGACTTTGAAGAGCAAGTCCCAATAAGAATTGATAAATATGTGTATAATTGTATAAATTTTGTATTATGAACTAAGGCTGATATTCAATCTAAAACTATAAATCGACCAACTAAGCTACTGAAATTCTCCTCAACAATATCATGTATTTACTTAAATACAATATTTTGTTCTCACTATATATAATAACGAATGACACTGTTAGCATAAAGTGTAGATCTTGTGAGTTCAATGATTTAATGATCAAATGTGATATTAAGATAAAATTGGTAACTTTTTATTTTAAAAGAAATAGTTTATTGACTTTTTGTGATACTTAGACAAAGTGAAATGTTCTCTCTATTTTATAAAATATAATTTAGTGATTTTGATGTGATAAATAAAAATTGGATGATTAATCCGCAATATTAACCCATAATTTAGTTTCATTAGTTAGTAGAGTGTGCTATCTTTTAAAATAAAATTAAATATAGCTTTTTACAATGTAAATTTAAATGAATTGTATTAAAAATTTCAGATATTAGATGATTACATATATAAAAAGGTCTGAAAAAAATTCACGATCAATAGAATATGTTTCCTTCTTAAATATAGTTTTATGCTGATCAAATATGAATTAGTTGAGTTAGGAAATTTCCAACAATAAATGATTATATCAACAAAACAAATAAGTTTCTTGACTTCTCTTGAGAAATTTGCTGATTAGTGAGAACAAAAAAAAATTGCTATAGTTGAAACTCGACATCATGGGAAGAAGACATAAGCTTGCTGTATTTTTCATTCTTTTTCTTTTGTATAAATATTGATTTATTATTATTATTAATGATAGTTGATAGGGAAAGATTCTAAAAGGCTTTTCTTGTGTTATTTCGCCGGCTTAAAGAAAAGAAAATGACAATTTGATGTATAAAATAATCCGTCTTAGCCAGATAAAAAAAAAAGATGGTTTGAAAAAAAAAAATACGATCTCAAGGAATTTTCACAACAATTTAATCAATATATTAAATTTTTAACTTGTGTTAAGAGGTGTCAATAATTGTATATATTTATTAACCTAGTAAAATTACCCGCGCGGGAATTTAATATCACAAAATTTATAAAATAATACTTAAAACCTATCAGGCATTAAAACTAAAACATTATAGTATCTTACATACAAGATTACGTAGTAACAAACATTAATAATGTAAAGGAAAATGAAAATTATTGCTCACATCTTATTATTTAGTCTTAATAACATAAGCATAAATTATAAATTAATGATTGTAAAAATACATACCAGGATCTGTAACATAAGCAATAGTGTCAGTGAGCCACACAACATCATCAAAGTATACAAATATTTAATTGTGAAGAAGAAGAAGAAGAAGAAAAAGAGGAGGAGGTTCAGAATTTTCGTTGTGTTAAAATGAGAGGAAATCCCTCTATTTATAGACAACAAAGGGTAGTGTGAACAAATGTTTATTGTGTCTTATCAGAAAGATTACAACTATTTGGAAAAGTTGCAACCATTTGGAAAGGTCGCAACCTTTCATAAAAGTCATAACTTTTCATAAAAGTCGCAACTCTTCATTAAAGTCGCAACTTTTCATAAAAGACACAACTTTTCATAAAAGTCACAACTCTTCATTAAAGGCGTAACTTTTTATTAAAGTCGCAACTTTTCATAAAAGTCACAACTTTTCATGAAAGGGAAGACTAATTTTGTAAATAAATAAATTAAAAGGGAATTCTAGTTTGTGGTGGCGCCACACAGGCAGGCCTAAGGTTCTCTTCTATATATATATATATATGATCAGTACATAATGTAATTTTCCGACAAAGGGATGTCGCTTGACACCCCTTACCCAAGGGTGGATCTGCCCTATACATAGAGATAACTTTATTATTACTTCAAAGCAATGACAATTATAATAAAATTGAAAGTTACTTCTCAATTAGGTCTTCTTTACTTCATATGTCTGTCAGTAATTGTTACGGGTTTTATTTAATGCTCTTTGTTTTTTAATATTCCTTGAGTTTGTTTCACATTAATAGTGAGATGCGAATTTAGACTTGGACAATATTTATTTTATAAGTTAATATTGAGGTTGAATTAGGTCGAAAGTAGATTTCTTATACAAGCATTATTAGTGCTAGGTTCATTCCAACTCTGTTTTATCCAATATTTGGCCTCATATTTATGTTATCATTCCAAAGATTTAGCAGAATATTCTCTTTTTACTATGCAAAATTACGTACACTATCAATATTGAGCAAGATATGGTGGAAAAACCATCCTTGTATTTCGTTGAGCCAAAGAAAAACAAGTTAATTTGGCACATTGACAATGCTCATCATGTCATTTTGTGGAGCCAACAAGTTATTATTCAAAATTTGGTCAAAACACAACCAAAATTTTATAGGAAATCTCTCTTCCACAAGTTTCAAAGAAGTTAAACTTGAGAGGAAGAAGGCTTAAGTTGTAACTCTGAGCCTATCAGAACTAACATTATAAAGAGTGAAACTCTCTACTGGTCATCAATATAGTTTTCAAAGAACTGATTCGTGACACACATCAATACTCTAGCAACTCATCATGGATTCATACTGCACAGTGTTGTAGGGTGTCATGCGGAAGCTTACAATTGCAAATCATCGAATTGATAAATTGGATGACAAAAACTTATACTAAAAACATAATATTAATATATTAAAACTAATATAAAGAAAAATATTAAAACCGTAGAGAGATTAAATCTCCCCATAAACAAAACTCTTAAATGTCTACATTGTGGATGTTATGTGTGTTTCTGATATGAAAAGGGGGTCTTCAATTTATAGGATTCCAAACACTTCCTCTAAGGAAAGAATAACCCAAATATGGAAGAAAATTATATTTTCCTTTCAGGAAAAGTAAAAACATTTATGGTAATATTTTGTCTTTTCTTTTAGGAAAAAATAAACTTCAAATAAGGTGAGAAAATCAGGCCAAAACCCTAACACATAGTTGCACAACTATACATATATCTAATTGTATCTATATATAAATTATGTCTTCGGAGTTCATCTCAAACGTTCGGACCATAATGCTTTGACTGCAACAAGTATGGCCATATTGCATCACATTTGCAAGAAGAGAAATATATGCAATTAGTGAAGTGATTTCTAAACTCTCAAGCAACTAATATAAATATAATTAGAAAGGTAAATATCATTTAAATGAGATGAAAAGAAAGATATAAGAAGTAGAAATTGAATCTAACAAAGTTATAATCATGACATGAACCTCAAATGCAACATTTGTTCTCAAAGTTGAGATAATGTAACAACAAACCACACCACCTCCATATATATATGAGTCATGGAAGCAAATTAAACATGAAGAGAGCTTTTAATGGTGTATGAATTAGAAAGCACAGCCTAAATAAAGTATTTCATTCCTCTTCTTATTTTTGTACCAATTGGATATATAATAAAATTAATATCTGTCGTTTAAGAAAAGGACAACCTAATAGAAAATTAAAGGTTCTCAAAAAGTAGTTTTTGTCTTATTTGCTCGTCTTAGAGGAAAGGAATATTAGATCGGTTTGAACATAATCATAAATCAGGTTGATTTGAAATAGAAATTTTATTGGGACATGCAATGTGGATTACTTATCGATTGTGAAAATTATTAAAACTTTCACAGTTCTTATACAATCTTATCAAATACGCAATATAGTTCATAAAATAAGGTCTCAAAACATATTAAGGCAATGTATTGATAATCACATATCTTCATAATTTTTTATAAATAAATGCTTGTGATTACATGCTAGTACAACTTTTTAAATATGCATATTCTTATAATCCAATAAATCAACAAGTAGTAGTAATTAGCTATTCATTAATGTAAATTTTTCACATGGTACAAACAATCATGTCTAGCATGGTTTTTTTTAAAGAAAAATTAAAGTGATGAGTCTTTTTTTAAATAAAGGGATAATTTCAAAGACCTTCCTCGAGGTTTCTTTCTATAACACTCACCTCCCCCATGATTTACGATATTACGTCTATTTACCTTATTTTGATTTTTTTTAAAAACCATTTTTAGACTAAATATAGATTAATTATAATTTGATAAATGTGTCCCTCCTTATATTAATTTCTTCATATCAATTCATATTATTAAAAAATTGCTTATTTGATAAATAAATTAAAATAAGATAAATAAAATAAAATAAAATAAAATAAATATATATTATGAGATTATTTTACGAAAAGTTGAGACTCTTTCCGATTTGAACATTATATTAAAACAATTTCTTTTTATTTCATATATTATTTTTGGGTCTAAGAGATGTACATTTTTCTGAAAAGTGAAAATGACTGGTTGTATTATATTAGCCATTAGTAAATGGAATAATATTGTATGCTTCTTGATAATGCAACAAATCTATTCTTTGTATTTAATCAAAATAGTTTAAATGTAGTGGGCGGCTCAACGTACTTGGAGGCCTAAAGCGAAATTTCAGTTAAAGGCTTAAAATTTTTTAGCTGAGGCAATTATTATATAAATTGTTAACATTATTCTATAAGTAATAAGTTGACAAATCTGCTTATAAACCTTTTTTTTTTTGTTTAAAAACACATGCAATAAGTCAATCTAAACAGGCTTGTAATTCACTTTATCCAAAATATGATTTTTACTATTGATTCATATTTTTGATAGACTCTAACTTACATATAGTATAAAAGGGTCTAGAAAATTACACGAGAGTTAGTGAAGAGAATGTAAAAAGACAAAACAATATTTTTCTTGATTTCTTCTATTTGATTGAGGTTAAGGAGAATAAAATAATATATATTTTTTTTTAAAAAAATACATTTGTTTTAGATAATTAATTTTTTCTATAAAAACAATTAACACATAATTTATCGTGGTAAAAATTAGAGGGCCCCTAAAATTGGGGGTCTAAGGCATATGCCTAATTTTTATAAGCATTCAGCCGGCACTACTTAGATATGACCCTCACAACTAATTAATTATTGAATGGTTCATAATTACGCCTTTTAACACTTTACGTCAAGAAAACAATCAGATTATTAATTTACTAATAACAAATTAAATTACTTCCGTTGGAAAATGACACCAAATGAAGAAAAACTTCAAAAGGTGATTTTTGTCTTATACTCAAAAATTAATTAAGTTTGCCGGCCATAGTCCATGGATGAAAGATTTTGAATAGATAGTGATAAAATTAGCTCGTAAAATTATAATTCGTTTAAGTTTAGGTTGAAATATACAATATGTGCCTATTTATTAGCTTAGTTTAATCCATTTCGACCGTTGAAATTTGGGCTGACATCTAGAACAAAATGATCTATGAGTAATATTATTAAATATTGTATTATTAAAAATATTTTTTTTATTTGATGTTATATAAAGTATTTTAAATGGCGGTTTTGGAATTTGCGTCGGGGCAAGACACTGGCAAAACGTATACCGCGAGGCTCATATGTGGGGTTTAGTTTTATGAGGTTTATGTTGTAGCCTGTAAGTGTTTGATTGTACGTCCTAAACACGTCTAACACCTAATCGTCTAACAATTCTTACACAAATTATACAAATTTCTTAGTTTACTATATTGACCCTCATAATTCTTCGTAGGAAAGATATTTTGATAAAAAAAATTCCATCTATAAAAAAAAAAGATGAACGTAACTCAAATAATAAGTCATAGTATTGCATATTTACTATTTGAGAATATCGCGAGGTTTGAATTTCATTTAGATTTCTTTTTAAAATATTTAATCGAATTACCCTTCGGGGTGACCCAGTGGTTTGGATTTAGGACTTCCATGTTGATGGTTTCAAATTCGAAACATCTTGCCAACAAAAGCAAGGAGTTTACCTTCTGGATCGAGCTTTACCCTTACACACCTAAAGATAGCGACTGTGAATTTTCTTACTCATAAAAATAAAAATATATTTAATCGAATTTTACATATTCACTAATCATTGTTTATCACAGTTTTTGAATTTTGAATTGGCACAAACTACGTCTATCCCTGGAGAGAGGGAAGGACACTTTTAGTCCAAAGACCAAGAATAAGATCAATTATGGTCCAATAATTAAATGGACGAAGACGATTTTAAATAATTTTTAATACACTAGAAATATTTTAAATCATTTTTCATTTAATATCTGTATTAAGTGAATGATGATATATTGATATGTACTTTCATGACTACGTCATAACTTTTTAGTGTCTCATAAAAAGTCAGCTTAATTAAACTATACATGTCTAATTAATTATAAATTCCAGTGAGGATCGATACTAATCCAAAATTCATAATATGCTTCGTATATACTCTGCACATATTATTATATGATACCTAACCTTAATATAATTAGTTTTTTATTTGTTTCTTCTTATGTCCCTTTGCTTACCTTTACTTAATTTTTAATTAGCAATTTGGTGGGAATCTTTTGTGACAAAACAAAAAACATTTGATTTAAAACGTTTAATATTATGACAGAACTCAGAATTATTTGATGCATTTATTTATTTTTCTAAAAAAAGAAATTTGTTTTGTCTCTTTTGACACTAATTTGAGCTATCATGCAATAGTTTTTTATAATCACGTCCATTACAATATATTTAAAATCACAATCTTCAAAAGTCTTATAAATATGTAAATGTTATTCAAAACTATAAATCTCCCAAAAAAAAAAAAAAAGTTTCAATTAGATATTTTTACATAAATTGAATTTATGTAGAATTTCAAAAAAAGTGTTCTCTCCGTTTCAAATTACTCCCCTATTATGTATTAGTTGTCCAACCTTAATTGATCATCTTACTAAAAATAGTTATCCCATATTACTTGTCGATCTTACTTAATCAAAAAAGTTAATTTTTTTCTATATTACCCTCGTACTTAATCCTTTTTGAAAGTATTCACATTTGTTTCTAAAATTTTCAAAAAAAATTTCAAGGAGTGAATTAGTAAAAATATTTTCTTATTTATGATTTCTTAATTAGTATGTGTGTAAAAGGAAAAATGATCAACTAATATAGAACATGGGAAGTATTTATCATGATTCTCTTTTACATGTCCCTTGAGTTACATTCATTAGGAAGAGTTTTTGATCATTTTATCTTTCATGGCTAGTTGAATAATCATAATATTATTCTATAATTAAGGTATTTGTAGTCGTCAAGAATAATATTTCAATCTCAAAATACTTGTAGTGTTTTCATTTTCACACCTCTTAAGAAAACATTAATAAAAAAAAATGTTTAGTTTATCCTTATTTATGTTTTACTCTCTTCATTGAATAATTACTCATTGAGACAAAGGAAATATCTACCAAGGGTGAAATGGAAAAAAAAAATTAATTTTGTCCTAAATATTTAAAATGATAAATAATTTTAAAATATTATTATAAAAATCAGGATAGATAATTTAAGACAGGGGGAGTATTACTTGTAGAAATTAATTTCATGATATATTTAATTCTAGGAAGAATACGATAGAAAGGACAATATGTTGCCTTTTCCAACACTAGATGTTGAGGAACTTTCTAATTTTTTTCATCTGGTGTTTAGTACTAGTATTTATTTGAAACACGATTAATTTGAATTAGTGTTTGAAAATCACATATTACGAGTGAAGCATTATGTATCAAAAATGACTTTATATTCAAAATTTGAATTCAATTCTTTTAATTACAAATAAGAAAGTACTTATCACTCCACCATAATCTATGGCGATAAAATGCCTAGGAACCAATTATGTAAAGAATCATAATTAGAGCCCCACCCTTTTTGTTTTTTTTTCAGTACTATGTTTAACATTTTGGACTCTTCTAGCATGATTAATTAAAGTTCATGCATTAACATAAGTACATCGTAATTAGCATGTCATCACAATTTATTAATTGGAGAGTACCAAACCCATTTTGTCTAGGCATGCTCTTTGTGGTTATAACACCAAACATTGGCCATTTGATGAATTATTTTTAAAAAACTTTAAACTCACAATGAGGAAATATAAATGATAAAACGAAAAAGAGTATTTATGTAAATAAATAGTAATTTCTAAATTAAGAAATATAATTTCACTATTATATGTCCAAAGTGGTAATTTTTGAAGTAAGCTGATTCACCATTTGTACTACAAGTTGAGAAATTTGACTGGTCTCAAATGAAAGGGTTGAGTTGAATTTAGGCACTCGAAATAGATTGAGTTAATGAATGACGGATTATCGACCCACTCAAAAATTACTTTAACTGAAATAGTTCAAAAGTTAATATACGTATGTGTATGAGATTGGGAGAGAGAAGAGAAAGACGAGTGAGATTCAGATTCGAAAGAGGGAGAAGATTGTGAATATGTGTATCTCAATGAATATCTTAATTTCATTGAGATATCAGATATGAGCTACTCATTTCTCTCGATCTCGCACGTCTCTTTCCTCTCTAAAATTGTTATTATGAATTATAATTGTTGACACCCAATTTTGGCCCTCCACAATATAAATTAATCATCAAGCTTCTTCGATTTCTAACGATTTAAAATAATTAGTTTTATAAAAATTTCAAATATAAAATAAAATAAACATAGTTTGCAAATTATTTTAAATAGCTTTATCATTTTAATAATATGTATGTTTCGTTTAGTTATGTCTATAATCAATGAATTTTATGAGTATTCAAAATCATCTCGGAAGGATTTTGTATTTTAAATACTTTATTAGAGGTAAGGGTCATAATTTTGAATTAATGAATTTTATGAAATTCAAGGTACTTTCAAGTTATTTTAGCGTATTTTTATCATTTTAATAAATTTAATAATTTTAATAATAAATGTATGTATTTTTTACAATCACGTTATTTTATAAATATTTGAAAATCATCAAAAGATTTTACATTTTAGTTAAATATTTTATTAATTTAACTTAGTTTAAATTATAGTTATAATTTTGGGTTCATTAGTTTGTAATTAAATTAATTATAATATAATTAATTATTATATTTTGTTAAGATTAAGAAGCTCGGTAATTAATTAAT
The DNA here is from genome assembly GCA_035578085.1 of Solanum pinnatisectum. Taxonomy (NCBI): domain Eukaryota; kingdom Viridiplantae; phylum Streptophyta; class Magnoliopsida; order Solanales; family Solanaceae; genus Solanum; species Solanum pinnatisectum. The sequence continues at coordinate 6,391,421 of CM069086.1, read as the reverse complement.
GTTAATTCATCTAAATTAAACTCATTTTTTATTTCTTAAATAAAAGAACCAGCTCTTTTCTATTTTGGGCCAACTTCCAGCTGGCCCAATTTAATATTCCAACAATTCCCCATCAAATACAACATACAATACCAAACTTGGGCCCCTTTTACTCATATTTCCAGCAGCCCATAACAACCCAAATTCCTTTAAAAATTCCCATGGCCCATTTCCACCAGCCCACACAACAATGCAACAAACAACAATTATTCCAGACAATTCCCACACATACAACAGCGGCGGCCAAACAACTCCAGCAGACCCATGTGACCTGTGCACTCTTCTTCTTCTTCTTCACGCCAAATCCACCCGGAAATCGCGCCAACTGCCCTGCAGCACCCATACCCCGTCACCCTCATGTCACTTTCCCCATTTTCAAGGGATTTTCCTCAGGACGGAGGGATTTCGATTTGGAATTCAAAAAAATTCCAACCATTTTCCCCTTAAATCGACCTCAAATTTCCTCTATATAAGATCGGTCTTCTTTAGTGTTGGAGGGACAGGAAAAAGGGGAATACAGTTTGACTCTTTGGCAATAGACGTTTTACACTTAAGAAATTTTACATTTAGCTCTCTCGTTCTAAGTTTCGAAAAGGTCGTCGCTCAGATTTTCTTGGTTGCCGTCTGTATTCGAATTTTGTGGTGGAAGGGCTCGTCCTGCTCATAGCTGTCTGATTCGCTGCACTTAGAAAGGTAAACCTTATTTTAGTTCCTCCCTTTTATTTTTTTTTACTTATTTTTATGCGTTGACTGTCTACTTCTTAGTCATTGAGAGTTTGTAAGCGTCGGAATTTTCATATCGTTTCGATTTAAGGTTGATTGCGAATCAAGAGATGGAACTTGTTTGGCTACTCAAATGTGATTGTTTGTTTGCATTCTCTTTGAAAGTTTGATGATTTCTCTCCGTCTCGAGTTCTTTTCCCTGTACTAATGCCTCCTTATGTCATTGTGTTTCTCATAATGTTGACTGTGTGTCGTGCTGGTTGTTTATTATTTGTTAGTCTTCGTGTCTGGCTATTTGTGTTGGTTTCGATTTGTTTGAAGTGAGTAAAATAGGGGAGACGTGTTGTTTATTTCAAGTTGCTCAAACGTCCATTTTGTGTTGGTCAGCTCCGTTTTCTTTTGCTTCTGATGTTATTCTTATTAGATTTTATTTGCACATTTTTATTCATTTCTCTTTACATTGAAGCATGCTAAAAAAAAAATGATTTTATTAGTTTGTATTTAAGTCACTTTCGATTTGATGGTGTTTGGTTGCCTCATACTTCCATTCCCTATTGTTGTTTGATGTTTGGTATTTCACTGCCTAGTGTACTGATATTTGTTCTTGTGATACTTTTAAGCATAATTTTGGTGTGAATGGTTTCTGATTTCCTTTCAAGATTAGATGGTCATTAGTTAGTTGTGGTTTAAGTGTTATGATTTTTGAGAAGTCTCAGATGTGTTTTTCTTTTCTTGTTTATTGTTGGAATTGTCCTTTTATTCAAATTCTGCTTAATCATTAACTATTTGAGGTCATTAAACTGCCTGAAACTTACGTGATTTGCTTTATTTATTTTCTTTTACAATACTTAAAACTATGAGTGGTAATATATGAGTTCGGCCCATTTAACGTTCTTTTTTTTTTTCTCTATTAAATCATCAAATTGCTACTTACATATTTTTATTGTTCATGTTACATGTGATGCCAACTCGAGTTCATCTTGGACTCCACACTTCTTTCCCTTGCATTTCCGAGTTGAGCCATGAAGGCTCCACTTTTGTTGTTCGAATCAGCAGCCCATCAGGAGCAATAATGAACAGGTTGGAGGCAGCACATAGGGCTGGAACTTGAATATTCAGGCTCCGAAAAAGTCTAGAACGTGCTGTATATAGCTGTATACAGCATTATACGCTGATATACAGGTCAAAAACCTGAAAAATACAGGGCTGGGCAGTGTACAGGTGTTCGGGAGCCAGAAATGCGTAAAAAACGCTGATATACACGCTGATATACAGCAAGTGTATACCAAAAACGGGATTGGGCAAAAGTCCTAAAAATCCCAACGAAATAGGCCCAAAAGGCCCAAATTTAATTTTTCTCTTACCCTTTAATTATTTACTTGCGATTGTTTATTGTTTGTTCCTTAACTTTAATTTTAGAATTATTAATTAACTTGATTAGAGTCCCCAAAAGATGAGTTATTTCCGTCGTGTTGATTTAATGTTAATATGTTTCATGTCTTAGTGTTCACTTATTTTTATCAATCAAATATGTCGGTCAAATTATGTGTTTTAAATAAGTTAAACCTTTGATTCTTAAAAAATAGTGTTGTTAAGCTTTTCACTTAATCACTTTTTATTCACTTTAAAATTGTTTAAGTTAAAATACATTTTTTTCTCAAATAACTTTAAAAAATATTAGTCAAAACCTTTTTCAATTAATAATAATAAAATAATATATATATATATATATGTATGCATTCCTACTTGATCATGTTTGCAAAAAGGTTAACTAATTAAAGTTGGTTTTCATGCTTCATTTATTAAATTGGTTTAACTTATTATTTCAAAATGAATTACATGAATTTTTAATTAATCTGGTTTTATTAACATTCTAATCGCCTGCAACTTAATTCGATTATTTTTATATTTAGGTTCCTCTTTCTTAAAAAATAAATAACATGTGATATTTATTTATTTTCTTTAAGTTGATCATATTGTATTATATTATTTTTATGTTAAATCATTTTCCCAAACAATTAGTCAAAAATGTTTTAGTCAAGTCGTAGGTCAACTGCATGTTAGCGGGCACTTCGAATGCCTAAATCCTTCTCGAAGTGTAAATTGAACTCCGAACCCTCTTTTGGTATTTTCAAATGATTTTTTCTGTTCAAATTTTTGAAAATTATAAGTTTTTCTTAATTTCCTTAAAAAATTAAGTGGCGACTCTTTTTTAAGTATTTTTTAAATTGTTTTTATACTTAGAACATTTCAAAAAGTAATTTTTTCTACAGATAGGAAGATTACGGCACAACAATAATTGGACAAAATATTATAGATATCATTTATAATTATGATCCAAACTATAATTATTTATCAAAATTCCTCTTTTAATAAATGGACCATTACCCTTTTTCATAATGAGCATAAACACACATTAAAAATAACAAAGACTAAGAACCAAAAAACAAAAAGTAAAAATAACAAAAGTTTCAATAGAGAGATATTATTCAAATGATAACAAATTAACAATAATAATGGGGACATTTAGGTTCGCCTCAAATGTTAATTCCCCTTAACGTTGCAAATATTGGTGGCACACTTAGCTCTACAAATTCGCCATTCGTCTGGTTCCGCAACAATAACATTCTCAATTAGTAATTAGTCTAAAAAAGATTTTTCGATTCAAATGCAAATTAGTCAGTCCAAAAAATCAAAAAAAATTAAAACATTATATTTAAAAGGACTAGATACTAACGTATATAAAATTTTGAGCAATGTCGAAGTGAGCATCCAATATTGTAATAATCAGAATTAGCAATAATATCATGTGGACAATTCCATCCACAACGATCATAACATTGGTAATCTTGAGGAGCACAACCCTTAACACAATTCATAAAACAATCATCATTTGTATTAGCACAATTTATTGTTTTCAAAGAAGAAAACATTAAAATCATCATAAATGATATTATTATGGAATAAAAAACATCATTTCCCTTCCTAATTCCCATTATCTTAAAACAAAGAAAAATATTCCTCTCTTATGATAAGTGTTGTAAAAAGAAAATTTGTTATTTAGTTTATGACCAATGAACTATCATTTATATATGTTTTAAGTAATTAATTACTTGCCTTGTATAGATATTCTATAAGCAATTAATTTTTTGTTGACTAAGGAAAAATATAATTAGTTGACCAATTATATATTGGTGAAATATAATTGATTCTTGCAGGGTAAACTCGATTTATCAAAGGCAATAAATCTGGTCTAATTTATTACTTTGACTATGATTTTGAGGATATTGCCATTGTTTTAGATAGGATTCTTTATGAAATTTTATATATTTAATTTTCATTTCTTTGAATTAATTGACATGAATTAAGTTAAATTTAGATAGGATTCTTTATAAAATTTTAAATATTTAATTTTCATTCTTTTAAATGAATTGAGTTAAATTTGAAAATATTCAGACAATGAATCAACGACTAGACCATATAAATTTAGAATGTTTAGAATTTCAAATTAGTAAAGCAAACAACGAAAAAGAGAAGAGGAAACAACATTTGACATTTAAATAATATTTTATGATAGGCCAAAATATGCATAATATGTTTTTTCATTCTATAATATTACAAAAAGTAACAAAATTATTTAATGTTGTTATGGATATAGGAACTTTAATGTCAGGTCTTAAGCTTAATCACACTTCATACAAATAAGGAAAATCTTTTAAAGATGGAAATATATATTCCTATTGATCTTTATCATAAATAGTGCACTATAAGTATCAAAAGTATTTGATAAAATCTTTCGACTTATAATTGGTAAATGGTAATCTTAGAGATTGTATTTATACAAAGATGAGAAATTATTTATATTATAAAAAAATATATATAGTTGTCAAAAGGGGGTAATTTTATAAAGTGTGTATTGTTATACATAAATATTATTGCTATAGGTAAAAAATTGTTATCAAAAGGTAAAACATATACATAAAATATCGATTTAAAAAAAGAAGAGATTGTTTTAGACTTATAATAAAGTGTTGTTTTGTAAAAATGTTGTTGTAAAAAGATCTGGCTATATTACTTGATGAGTAAAATTTTGAATTTTCTGTAAATTAATATCAATTTTCACTCCTCCCCTTGAAGGTTTAGATTTGAATAAATCACAAGTTCTTTTCCTTCTTTTTTCATTAATAGGAAAAAGATTTTTTTCAAAGATCATTCAGACATTTAATTGTTAGTATTGTATTTATACAAGATATCTTGAGTTAAAAATTTGGGATCTCAAAATCACTAATCGATATATTTTTTCTTATACTTTTCTTTGTTCATGGTTTGATAGTTTAATGTCCTACACATAAAGAAATCATACCAATTCAATTTTATCCCCTTTTATTATTAGAGATAAAATAATAATATAATCTTTAATAAATGACAGTTTCTTATATGAGGTATCATATTCACATCGAAAAAATAGATTTGTCCTCTACTATAAGAATTTTTTTTAAAATATTTTCATCTAATCTTGTCTAATAGTATTTTTTAATCACTAACTCTAACAATATAAAATCTAAATGATAGGCGTAGGGAAAGGTGGTGGGTGATAGAGAGGATAGAGGAGATTTGATTAGACAAAATATGACGTATCCTTAATTTATCGAGGATATAATCCTAGATAAAAGAATATAAAGGTAAAAAATTGGAATAGAAAATTAGTAGGTATGGGTCTAATTTAGAACACATTATATGCTCTCTTTTCCTTATCACTTATCAATATTACAACTATTATTATATATTGTTACTTTATTCTTCTATTGTAGTACTATTGTTGTTTCTCTTATATTGATTATTGTTATTATTTTTTATGTCAATATTTTTTTTTTATATCTTCATCTAGCTTTATTATTTTTGTATTTTTTTTTTCAAATCCGTATTGTAAAACATTTTTCTTATATCACCTCAAAAAAAAAAAAAAAAAAATTAGTGTACACTCCACTTTGTCCAGATTTGACTATGTATGATACACATATGTTGTAATAAAAAGGAAAAAGGGTCTGAAAAATACTCCAACTTTGACCAAAATTGTTGTTACGATATCAAACTTTATGGAGGACCTTTTACCCCCTGCACTATTTAATAGTGTATTTTAAAGGTATTTATGTGCCCACTTGGACACGTTGCTATTTATAATGATGCAATATTTATGATGTCCACATGGGCACATATGCTTTAAAATACACTATTAAATAGTGCAGAGGGTAAAAGTTCCTTTCCAAAGTTTGATATTGTTACAACTATTTTGGTCAAAGTTTAGATATATTTCAGACTTTTTTCGCTAATAAAAACTATAGTAACGATATCGTATATATCTCATCCACAATTTCCTCTTTCACTATCTGTCATCCTATTATGCCACGTACACAAAAAGAAAACCTCCGGTGCCACCATTTGGTCGTCATCACACCTCCAAACTACCGCCACCGCACCTCCATAACTCCACCACCACAATGTTTCAACTACACCTCTTAAAAATAGATTATAATTTATATATACAAGATATACCAATTATTCACTTTATATACATATGATATAAATTGTATACGTACTGCATAATGCATTATACACTATGTATAGTGCATAAATATAGTGTATATAAATTATACGAACACTAATGTATATGCATTATAATATAATTTTCATTCATATTATATACATTCTTTCTAATACCGTCGTAGTCATGTAATCCTTCACACTAATTAAACTGTATAACAATTGTATAACCATCATATAACCTGTATGTATACACATAGATTCTACACATATCATACAATTAGTATACGTTAGGCCAAACACATATGCAGACCCTTAAACTTGTCTCTAAATTTCATTATGGCACTCCAACTCAACCTTGTTCCATTTTAACCCTTTAACTCCAATTTTTATGTTTCATTTTGGCACTTCTAAGTGATGTGGCAGAGTGTGTGCATCACACTTTCTCTAAGAGAGTGAAAGACAAAAGAAAAAGTATTTTTTAAAAAAAATAATAAAAGATTAACCCTTCAACTCTATTTTTTTTTATGTACCATTTAAACACAAAATATTATTTTATGATTTCTTTATTTCTATATATGCTCTTCAACAACAATTTTGCATTTTAGAAATCGTCGTTCATCCGTTAGTTATTGTGAAAAATTCAAATTGACGGATGATCATTGATTTTTTTTTTAAAAAAAAAGTAACAGTGTTTCATTTTAAAAATCAACGTCATATCGAATCTATTTGGACTTAACTCAAATATCAGCTTTCTAATTTTTCATTCAACTAAATACGAGTAAAAAAAAAAAAACTCATGTTCATTGCTAATTAATAACACTATAAAAAAATGTTGAAACTCGATAGACTTCGTTGGGTTGTCACTGATTTTCTTAAGAAAGAAAATCGACTCACTTTCGTCGGTTATTTTTCACGCAAAAATACAGGAAAACTCTCAAAAAGAAATTGTTACTTTTTTTATAGAAAAAATCAATGATCATCCGATTTGAATTTTTTCCAATAACTAACGAATGAACGACGATTTTTAAAATGCAAAATTGCAGTTGAATTGTAGATCATATATAAAAATAAAGAAATCATAAAAATAATATTTTGTGTTTAAATGGTACATAAACAAAATAGAGTTGAATGGTTAATCTTTTATTATTTTTTAAAAAAATACTTTTTTTCACTCTCTTAGAGAAAGTGGGATGCACACACTCTACCACATCACTTAGAAGTGTCAAAATGAAACATAAAAATTGGAGTTAAAGGGTTAAAATGGAACAAGATTGAGTTGGAGTGCCAAAATAAAATTTAGGGACAAGTTTAAGGGTCTGCATATGTGTTTGGCTTATACGTTAATTACATACATTTTTCGTGATTTTCCCCGTTGCCTATTGTTATCAACTCCATGAATGGACATAGTTAAAATCATCAGATTTGATCAGTTGAAACCTCCCCGACATTATTTGTCTATTATCCTCACTTGCTTTTTTCAAATTTGATCGAATTTATATTTTTTTGGTGTGGCTCCGACATTTTTATCGTGAAAGCAAATGCCGAGGGTTCTTTATTCTCCCTCTATGACGATCTTGTTTTTGGTTGGTTCACTTCGCTCTATGATCGCTTGGTACAAATATAGCCTAGATAAAATGTATAATATGTATATGTTATACGAAAAATATATAAAAAATATATTGATAAAAATGTATATAATGAGTATTAGGTACAGTGTATATGAAGAATATAATAAATGTATATATTGAGTAGTGTATTTGAAATGTATAATAAATGTTATATGTAAAATATTTAAAATGTATAATAAATAAGTCTGGCAACGGAACCGGGAGGTGCCGGTTCAGGTTCCGTCTTGGTTCCGGCTTGTACCGGTTAGGTCCGGTTAGTAGCGGGTCCGGGAGGGGTAACGGGATGGAAACCGGGACTTACCGGTTAGTCCCCGGTCCGGTCCGGTTCATTTTTTTTTTTTAGATCTTAATTATATAGCCGTTGAGAGTTATTGGGCAACGGGTTTTGGGCCCCACCAACGGCTCTTTCACCCCCATAACTCCCCTTTACACCTCCCTACCCCCCCAAACTTTTTTTAATACCCCAATCTTCTAAAAACTACATTTTCATCCTTTTTTTTTTTAACTATAAATACCACCAATCTTTCATTCTTTTCACTCACAAAAATATTATCTTCTACTCTCTCTACTCTCTAATCTGTTATTCTCGTTAAAATTACGAATTTGGTCTTTGGAAATTGGAGCTTCAAAGTTCAACTTTCAATTTTCGGCTTTCGGTCATACACGTCTACTTTTTTAAGTAGACGTTCGGTACATTCGTTCCAACTCAACTTTCATTTAGTTATTTATTTGTTTGCATTTAATTATTTATTTTGTCAGTAATTAGTCTCTAGTCTCTACTTATTTAGTTATTTATTTGTTTTAAACTTTGCATTACATTTTCGTATTATATGTAATTTACTATTTTTTATATTTGAATATGGATTTCGGTAAAAACAATGTTGACAAGGGTAAAACAACCATAGTTGATTCGATCACTAATTTATGGAGCTCAAAATCCAAGAAAAATAAAAAAAAACCGATAGTACTTCTAAATCTAAAACTAAAAAAACTTCTCAATTAAGAATAAATATGGATGATTATACGCATGTTGATGGAACTGTTTTTAATATTGATAGTAATACTGGATTAGATCCTTATCATGAACAAAGAAGGTTTGGTAATTTTGATGAGGAATTACCTGAAGATGATGAACATGATGATGTTAATGATTATATTGATAGTTTTGATAATAATGTTGATGAATATAATGATGATGAAACTCAGCCAGCTACGGCTACTCCCACTCTCAACCCCTCTTCCCCTTCCGCTCCCTTTCGTTGTACTGCTTCCGTTCCCTCGTACATCCTAGGACTATGGTAGAACGCGCTAAAAAATTTGTTGTCTGGCAATTTATGACTCAGAATGAAGATAAAACACAAGCTATTTGTAATAAATGTAAACATAGAATGAATCATAAAACTGTAGGAAAACAAGGTGGGACGGGACATTTGAGTAATCAATTAATGTCATGTTGTAAAAATGAATTTTTGCATACTAAAGTTGTAGCCAAAGCTAAAAAGAATGGTACCACCCTTCCTGAAAAATGTAGGAGTAGAGAGCTCTAATATGGTTCAAACACAATTAAATCCTTCTAATGTTTCTGGCTCTAGTATACAACGGTCATATAATAGAGAAAAAAATCTTGAAGAATTAGCTAAAATGATTGTTGTTATGGGTTTGCCATTTAGTTTTGCAGAAAATCTCGATTTTATTCATTATATTCAAATTGTGTATAATCCACATTTTAAAGGTTTTACTAGAAATACAATTAAAAAGGCTATTTTTGATTATCAAGCTCAATATTTTCAATATCTTTGTTGTTTATTTTATTATAATAATTGTAAAATAGCTATTATTTCTAATATGGGCCGTAGTGTAAATGGTAATGATTATTTCACTATTACTGCACATTGGATTGATGAAAATTGGACATTGCAAAAAAGAATTTTAGGTTATAAATGTTGTAAAATGCATAAAACCGGTAGTTATATAGCTCAAACAATTATAGATGTTTTACAAAACTATGGAATTTGTGATAAAAATAAGTAGTGTCACCTTAGATAATGCTTCTAATAATAGAACTGCTGTTGAAATACTAAAACCGTCTCTTTGCCCTATTTATATTGATGGTTTTCATATTAGGTGTGCTGCAGACATATATAATTTGATTGTTAGAGATGGTATATCAATGTATAATGATAGTTGCATAAAAGTTGAAACTGCATGTCATTTTATTTTTAAATGTCAAGTTAAGTCTAAACCCAGTGATTTTGAAAATTGTTGTCGTGAATTTAATCTTCCACCTAGAAAAATACCAAAATCAGTGTGTACTAGATAAAATTCTTTCTATGAAATGCTTGAAGTCACTTATGAATATAGGAAACCTTTACAAATGGTTTGGAATGCTCATAATTCAAATATGACATATAGACTTGATGGTAATGATTTGAATGACATAAAAGAACTTATAGAATTCTTAAAAGTTTTTTATTTAACTACAAAAAAAAATATTTGCACTTTATTATCCAACTATTTGCTCTGTTTTACCTAATATTTGTGCTATTTCTAGTAAATTTTATAAATTCAAAAATAAACTAAGATTTGAAGAATCTGTTAAGAAAATGATTGAAAATTTTTAAAAATATTTTATTCCTATTCCTCAAATTTATTTAACTGCTTGTTTGTTAAACCCACATTACAAAGATGAAGGTGCATCACGAATGGTTGATAAAATATATTTTAATTTGGGTATTAATAGTGAAGATGATGAAACACCTAGTTGTCAAGATGTTACAGATAGTATAAAAATTGAAGCTAGAAAATTCTATGACTTGTAGAATTCTAATATAATAAATGCAGTACGTAATGAAGAGCCTCAAAGTTCTAGGTGATGTAATAATGAAGATGATATTGATAATATGATAGATTGTTATCTTGACCTTTCTCATAATGATAGAAATGATTTTGATGCATATATTAATCATATACAGAACCTACTACTATTGATCTTCTAGAATGGTGGAGCAATCGCCGCCAGGGATTTTCAAAACTTCAATCGGTTGCTCAAGATGTGTTAGTTATTCAAGCATCTTCAGTAGCTTCGGAAGGCGCTTTTAGGGCAGCAAAATTTCAAATTGGAGAGCATAGATATTCATTAGCAGCAAATAGCTTGGAGATATCGGTATTATTTAGAGATTGGATTAATGGCGAGAGAAGGAATTATGGTCGTCCACCTTTACCAACCAAATTTGAAAATGACATTGATGAAATAATGCAAGATTTTAGTGACGACGGAATTGATGCAATGGAGGAACTAGCTAATCAACCAATTCCAGAGCATGTTACTAGAGAAATGTTAAATGATTTAAAAAAAGATTTCCTTGGTAGCATGAACTATTAAATTTAAATGTCTATTAGTATGAGTATAATAATTTGAGGTCTAATTCAAACAGAACCCTTCCTAGAAGGTGGCTGTGTAGATTAGATTTTTTAATACTCTACTAATATTTTGTAACTCAATTTGTATTATTTAATTAATATTAATAAAAGTATAGGCTATTCGCCTTAATTTTTTTTTATTATTGTCTTGAATTTAAATTTTCAAACTTTTAAAGTGTGAAATTTAAACTTTTATAGTTTTATAGTTTTAAAGTTTGAATTTAAATTTTCAAACTTTTAAATGGTGAAATTTAAACTTTTATAGTTTTATAGTTTTAAAGTTTGAATTTAAATTTTCAAACTTTTAAAGGGTGAAATTTAAACTTTTATAGTTTTATAGTTTTAAAGTTTGAATTTAAATTTTCAAACTTTTAAAGGGTGAAATTTAAACTTTTATAGTTTTAAAGTTTTAAAGTTTGAATTTAAATTTTTAAACTTTTAAAGTGTGAAATTTAAACTTTTATAGTTTTATAGTTTTAAAGTTTGAATTTAAATTTTCAAACTTTTAAAGGGTGAAATTTAAACTTTTATAGTTTTAAAGTTTGAATTTAAATTTTCAAACTTTTAAAGGGTGAAATTTAAACTTTTATAGTTTTAAAGTTTGAATTTAAATTTTCAAACTTTTAAAGTGTGAAATTTAAACTTTTATAGTTTTATAGTTTTAAAGTTTGAATTTAAATTTTTAAACTTTTAAAGTGTGAAATTTAAACTTTTATAGTTTTATAGTTTTAAAGTTTGAATTTAAATTTTCAAACTTTTAAAGGGTGAAATTTAAACTTTTATAGTTTTAAAGTTTGAATTTAAATTTTCAAACTTTTAAAGGGTGAAATTTAAACTTTTATAGTTTTAAAGTTTGAATTTAAATTTTCAAACTTTTAAAGTGTGAAATTTAAACTTTTATAGTTTTATAGTTTTAAAGTTTGAATTTAAATTTTCAAACTTTTAAAGTGTGAAATTTAAACTTTTATACTTTTAAAGTTTGAAAGTTTGTATTTAAAACTTTAAAAGTTTTAAAGTATAAATTTTTAACTTTAAAATTATAAAAGTTTTAATATTATTTGAGTAATGTTCCTAATTTTTTAATTTTAATATATTTTTTTTAAATATAGCCGTTGGGATCCGATTTCCGGTCCGGTCAGGTCCGGTCCGTTACCGATCCGGGACGGGTAATACATATTTTTTTCTGAAATTATCAGTTCCGGTCCGTTCCAGTACAGTTTCGGCCTGTGGTGCCCGATTCCGATCCGTCCCGGTCCAGTAGTCCCGGTTCCGATCCCGTTGCCACACTTAGTTTATTTAAAACATGGGCTGGGTCAATAGGATCCTCATCTTAGAGAAAGCTAATCGGGCAAACTGCGAAGTGCACAAATATATATATATATATATATATATATATATATATATATATACTAGTTTTAACGCATGTGCGTTGCACATGAATATAAAATCATGTACTACACAATGTTTAAAAATAATGTGAATATTAAAAAAAAAAATTTAGTAAACAATTATAAAATGAATGATAAAGTATAAGTTCCTATTAATAGTGGATACAAATTTTCTTATGATTACTATTGAAAGTTAGTCACTCTTAAAATCTCATAGTTACACATTTTAAATATACTTTCTCCTTCCTCCCCCATGGTTCATTACTTAGTTATTACTGTATTGTTGGAACTCTTAAATATAATATAATATAATATAAATAAATATTGATATAAAATATAGAAGATATATGAAATAAGATGTTTTTAGTTGGAGTATTATTTTAATTTCAGTCATGTTAGAGAGTGTTCAAATTTTAGTGAACTTTGAGATTGTCAACATTTGTAAATCAAACTTGAGATTTTAAGAAGAGAAGAATAGAAGACATAAGAAAATCGTAGTTTTAAATTGTGAGGAAACCCCTCCATTTATAGTAATCAAAGGGTAGTATGAGCATGTGCATATTAGTTATCATAAAAGTCACAACCCTTCGAAAAGGTCAAAAATCATCGGAAAAGTGATAACTTTTTGAAATAGTTGTAACCATTCAATGTGAAAAGGTGTCGGCTTTAAATATAAGGGTCTTAAGAAGAAGAAGAAGAACAATCAAAAACTTTAAAAAATTGTAGTTTAAAAATTTGAAGAAACCTCTCTTTTTATAAACAATAAAGGGTAGTGTATAAAAAATGTTTATTGTGCATTTGTGCCTTATCAAAAAAAAAAGTCACAACCCTTCAAAAAGGTCACAACTCATCGAAAAAGTCACAACTCTTTAAAAAAGTAACAACTCTTCGGAAAAGTCGCAACCATGTAGAAAAGTCACAACCCTTCGTAAAGGTTACAACTCATCAAAAAAGTTATAACTCTTTGGAAATGTCACAGCCCTTCAAAGTGAAAAGGTGTCTGCTTTTATATAATATAATATAAATAAATAAATATAATACAATATTAAATTTGATGTTTTAAGTTGGGGTGTTATAATAATTTAACATTTAAGGTCGGTATTTCATTCTTTTAAGGTAGTATAGATCAAAAAGAAAGATATAGATTTGTCTAATTTTAATTTGATATGAAATTTTAAAAAATACAGAAGACTTTTAATTTAAGGATATGTAGAATATATAAAAATGTCATTTAACTTTGTGGTCTTAAAGATGATCCCCACCCCCTTGAAAAAAGAACATTTTATATTAAACTGAATAAAAATAAAAGTATAGCAAATAAATTGGAAACGGAGGAGTACTTATTACTTCTAGTTTGGACTCTTCAAAAATGTTTTTGATCAAATCCTTTTTCGCCAACAATTTTAGACTTTTCATAGTTTGAACACCAAGTTGTAGTTTGTGCAACAGAAAATCATTGAACTTCTTGTCATGTAGAACTTCCCGCAAAAGTATATTTTTGGCTATGAAAATGGCTACATTTTAATTATCAAGATAGTCTTCTCATTTGAAGTTGAGTTATTCAATTCTCCTTGTTGCATCAATTTTTGTTGATCTATCTAATTTACTCACAACAAATATTGTAATTGCATAATTGAACAACTCTCACAATCTTCCCTGTTATGAGAAGAAGAATACAAAACTTACAAAATTTGTATTTTAAAAGTGTGAGTAAAGCCCTTCTATTTATAAAAAATGAATGATAGTATGAAAATGTGCTTATTGTACCTTATCGGATAAGTCGCAACCATTCATAACTCATTGAAAAATTCACTACTCATCAATGTGAAAAGTTGTCAGCTTTTAATATAATTTAGAACAAATAAATAAATATATTATAAAATATAGAATACATACTAAATTGAGTGTTTTAAATTGAGGGTATTATAGTAATTTAACATTCGTATTATTGTTTACCTTGGTGTTCGATGAAGAAACAAAACTAGCTTGGATGTTATACATATATTTTTTGGATAGTAAGTTTCCGCTTCTAGTCAAAGTCATTAAGATGTACGAGTCGCGGAATTTGTTTCAGTTAGGTGGAGATTTGGTGTTTATTCGTAGTCATTTATCACATTATTATTTCTCATTTGCTATATATGCCATATTGTGATAATAGATATTATAAAATAGAAAAATATTGAACAACCTTTAAACATGAAGGACTATTTTGTATATAAATATTTTTCCCACATGAATCTCATTTACTTTTTCTAATAATTTTATGCACCACCAACTATTACTACTAATAATAAACACAAATAGTATAAACAGCGGTAGAATCTGTCTATCGGAGAAGAGAAAATTGAGCTCCCGGCCCCCTCCTCCTCTCTCTCACCGACGCACACACACTGTTTCCAGGTACATTAACCCTATACTTGTGTTCTTCTTCTGAAATTTATTTTTAGGGATTTGCGCCTAATCGTTACACTATGTATGCGGATTTCAATGTATTTGAACTGATTATTGTATGTTGTTGGCAGTTATATGTTCAGTTTTAATTGTATGAAATGTCTCTGATTCTACTGCTATTACCTGTTTGATGAAATGCCAATTAGAGACCGATTTAGACAGTATATGCTAAGTTTTGTTGTGGATTTTGAATTACATATATTAGGTTAGTAGCTCATTCGTTCGAGTCTTGAGGACAATAAGCTTGAAAAAACATAATCAGTTATGGTATAGATAGCTTGGGCAGTAGAGGTAGGTGAAGGGGATTTGCTCAAGAGTTACCTTCTTTTGTCATTCTTGTGAACTATTGTTTCAACAAATATGCCCACTATTGCAATTTGGAAAGAAATGAAGCCAAAAACTGCTTTCAGTCCCAAAATTCGATGAGCTTGACACTTGTAGATAAGAAACATGCTTGGACGCATTTGTGGGTTATAACAAGCTGTTTGGTAGATGAGTTGAGGTGCACCCAAACTGGCATGAACACCACTCTCAAACCAAGAGTTTGAAAGAAGAGCAATGTAGTACTCTTAACTCATAACTTCCCCCACGTTGTTTTCTGAAAAGAGAATGATCTCCTTTCCTACTATCTTGTTTACTTCTTTTAACCAGACAAGAAACAAAAAAGTTTCTCTTTTACGTCTTTCCCAAATCCCCTTCTTTAAATTACTTTTTTCATTACATATCTTCCATTCAACTATCCCTTCTCCTTTCCCGTCTTCCTTCCCTATTTCACAACAATACATAAGGTGTAAGAAATGAAGATTAAACTAAATGGTTAAAATGTATATCACCCAAGAATTCAACATTTTAACTACTTTGATAAGAAACTTTGATTCACATAACTCATAAGATAGCACAACATCCTTAAGTCATGCTAATGCATAACAAAATACTTTTGTCCAGGCAACTGACTTATAGTACTTGGAAACTCTTTTCACTGATCATACACAGAAAATGAGAAATGACCGGAGACGCATGAAATGGGATGTCCGCGACACCTTCTAATAGTTGCACCACATAAACTCGAGGTAAGGGATCATCAGATGATACTCTTTGTAGGGATAAGGGGACTGGTGCACCGAGCACTTTAAATGCGTCAGTTGCCCAAGAGAATTTCATAAACTGAATATGAAGATTTTTGAGGAAGGAGAATTTAGATGGTTTTGGAGACAAATGACACCGACACTAGTTGTACAAACTTTTCAAAAATGTTATTATATCTATGTCGCATCTTCTAAGATAACATTACCATTGAAGGATCAAACACTTACCCATCGACAATTTTAAAAAATCCGAAGAATACATGATTCTAGTAATTGTTAGTGAGATCCCTTTTAGATTTGGTTCAGACTTAATTAGCCCAGGCTTTTAGGTTTCGTTTGAATTGAAGACAAGTTATGTTGTTATTAGTTATGATGGGAATAGTTATCTGGGTACTAAGGATTTGATTTATTGTATTAAAAATAACTTTTACTTACATGATTTCTAAGAAGCAATTATTTATTTATAAAAATACAATTTACCATGAAAAAAAGATTTGAGGGACCTCAAGTTATTTTTATCATTTCATTATTTTATTTCATGATAATTTATTTCAAGATCAATAACCAAGCAAGAGTTATAGACAATTCTAAATTTTTATTTCAAGACCATTTATAATTTAAAATTTTGAATAATGTGCTTATTTTAATTTACATTCAAATAAAAATAAATCAAACCCATCATAACACCTCAGAGTGTTCACCCGAACCTCCTTGGATAACCTTTAAACATGAAGGACTATTTTGTATATTTTTACCACATGAATCTCATTTATCTCTTATTTAACTTTTTCTAATAATTTAGGCACCACCTACTACTACTACTAAACACAAATGATATAAACAACGGATTTTTTTTAGAATCTGTCTATCAGAGAAGAGAAAATTGAGCTCCCGTTTCTAGACAGCCGCCTCCTCTCTTTCACGGTCGCACACACACAGACCCACACTGTTTCCAGGTACATTAACCCTTTAAATGTCTTCTTCTTCTGGAATTTATTTTTAGGGATTTGCGCCTAATCATGAAATATAGATATGCAGATTTCAATATATTTGAACAGATTATTGTATGATGTTTAAGTTTCTGATTGACAGTTATATGTTCAGTTTTAATTGTATGAAATGGCTCTGATTCTACTGCTATTACCTATTTGATGAAATGCCAATTAGAGACCGATTTAGCCAGTATATGCTGAGTCTTGTTGTGAATTTTGAATTACATATGAGTTGTTTTAATCTATTGGTTTAGTAGCTTACTTTTGCTCCCTCTGCTTTAATTTGTTTGCGTTACTTTTCTTTTTATAACTTTGTGACAATTAAGAAACTTTGCTCTTATTGATGAACCTAGAGGGTTTCATTGGTATTTTTTGAATTTTATTATAGTATCTTATGCATCTAATTTGATTGATTTCTTCCCAATTATGTTTTGGGGGTTTCTCAAATATGCTGGTTTTCAAGTATATTTTTCTTATGTGGGATATTTTTGAGGTTCAAGTGCTAACTGATGGCTTGTTTTGGTTGCAGGTTTCTTTGACGCATTGACCCCATTAAACGAACGATCTTTAAGAACTTGTAGTGTTGCACTTCCCCTGCTATTTAGACTCAATAGAGAAGGGGAGGAAGTAAAGGAATAGATGATGTTGGCTGCTAAAACCCTCCCACTCTCTTCCATAGTCACCAAAGTCTCCAACTTTCCAGATTCCAGTCTCATTTTTCCAAAATCCATTCCAGCTATCAAAGCCAATCGAAACATTCTTAGCAACCCTTTTCAGGCCTCATGCCTCAAAACTTCCTTGGAAGCCGTCGTTGCACCTGATACTCAATCTTATCCTGGAGCAACCCGAGTGAAAATCCTTTCTGAAGCACTACCATTTATTCAAAAATTTCGAGGCAAGACTATTGTAGTGAAATATGGAGGAGCTGCTATGAAATCTGAGGCACTTCAGGCCTCTGTTATTGCTGATCTTGTCCTTCTTTCCTGTGTTGGTATGCGCATTGTCTTTGTCCATGGGGGTGGTCCTGAAATCAACCAATGGCTCGGTAAATTGGGTATCAAACCCAACTTTTTGAATGGCCTTCGTGTCACTGATGCCTCAACCATGGAGATTGTGTCAATGGTCTTGGTGGGTAAAGTCAACAAACATTTGGTTTCCTTGATTAACAAGGCTGGGGCAACTGCAGTGGGGTTATCAGGAATTGACGGCCACCTTTTAACTGCACGTCCTTCCCCCAACTCTGAACAACTTGGTTTTGTTGGGGACATTGCTAGTGTTGACCCTAGTGTACTGCGGCCTCTCATTGACAATTACCATATCCCAGTGATTGCCTCTGTTGCAGCTGATAAAAGGGGTCAATCCTACAATATTAACGCAGACACGGCAGCAGGTGAGTTGGCAGCCGCTCTTGGAGCTGAAAAGCTACTCTTATTGACAGACGTGGCTGGAATTCTGGAAGACTGTAATGATCCTGGGAGTTTGGTGAAGCAGATTGACATAAAAGGAGTGAAGAAGATGACAGATGATGGCAAGATTGCAGGTGGGATGATCCCCAAGGTGAATTGTTGTGTCAGGTCTTTGGCTCAAGGGGTGAAGACTGCAAGTATTATCGATGGAAGGCTGCAACATTCCTTACTTCTTGAGATTCTCACTGATGAAGGGGCTGGAACAATGATCACTGGCTAGATAAACACTATTGCGAGTTGATCAACTATTTTATTAAGTTTCAAATGGTTTAGCAAGATAAGCTTTCTCAAAGCTCTAGAACCTTGGTTCTCTCTTATCAATACGTTGTCACTCTGCTCCAAAATTTTGGTAGACAGACTGAAACTTAACTTTTGTCTGGCTTTCTGTTGTATTGTGTATGATAATGGTCCCATCCTAATGGTTTTTCTTGTATGAATAAAGATCAAGTGGGTATTACTAGCAGAGTCACTTTGTGAAAATTTTCCAATTCCTGATAAATGTGAAAACTGATGTTTGAATATATTTACTCTTCCTGAAGGCATTATTTTCTTCAACATTCCACTCAGATAGGACTTCAAATGGAACTGCAGAACTAGACATGCTTAGGATTGATGGTGAACTTAGCCCTCTTGGAGCATATTTACTAATCCTTTTCTCTCTTCAAGTTTGGAATGACTTAATTCTTCCTGGTGTGTACAATGATACAGGCCAAACTACTTTAGAAAGTTTGGAACATCTAACTAGTTTGTGGATTGTTAGAAATGAAGATATTTGGGACTAGGTAGGAGTGACTTCAATGGAGGACAAGATGCGAGAGACAAGACTGAGATGGTTTGGGCATGTGAAGAGGAGATGTCCGGAGGTGTAAGAGGTCGATTATGGATGGTTACATATACATGCAAGGTAGAAGTAGATCGAATAAGTAATGGGGAGAGATGATTAGGCATGATATGACGCAACTTTAACTTTTTGTTTAACTTTCTTAAAAACACAATATCTTTGTCTTCTTATGAGTAATTCTCATGTTTATGTTTATCAGATTACATAAATGAGTCTTAAATGAGTCGAGGTTGTGGTTTGTAACAAGTTGTTTCGTAAATGAGTCGAGGTGCACCCAAGCTGGCATATGAACACCCAAGCTATATCAAACTATCTTATTTAGTATTCCTCTGTCTCAATTTATATGACTTGCTTTCCTTTTTAGTCAGTTCAAAAAAGAATGATACATCTCTATATTAAGTAACAATTTAACTTTAAAATATCAATTTTACCCTTAATGAAATGATTTATAGTCACACAAATTTCTATCATTCAATTTAGACCACAAATTTTTAAAATCTTTCTTTTTTTCTTTAACTTTGTGCCGAGTCAAACTATTTCACATAAAATGGAACGGAGTGAGTACCTCTTTGAACCAAACAAGAAACAAATAGTTTTTCCTTCCCAAATCCCCTACTATATACTTTCTCCATCACATATCTTCCATTCAACTTTCCCTTCTCCTTTTCACCGTCTTCCTTCCCCTATTTCACAACAAAGCATTAGGTGTAAGACACTAAGAATGAAGATTAAACTAAATGGTTAAAATTCAACATTTAAATGCTTTGATAAGAAGCTTTGATTCATTTTGTTTTCACATTAATACCTTTTGTTTATCTTTCTTCTCCTCTATGTTTTTTTTCAACTAACTAATCTGGATTTGTGCCGGGAAGTCATATTTTAATAAAGGATAAACCAACTCCACACCAAAAGCGCCTCCATATCCGAGACTGATTAAAGATGAAAGAATACTTATCATTTCAACCACAACGAAATATACCTTATGTTTATTGTTTAGTTCATATACTTTTTTTTTACCTTGCAAATTTTACTTTGAAGCATATTTTCTCTTTCCATCAATAACAAATTCGATTTTAAATTTTTTTTTATTGATTTTAACCTAAGTTACTAAATTCAATCGAATATACACTATTAGAAACAAAAAAAATTCTCACCATAAATTAATTAAAAAATTTGCACTATAGAAGTAAGAAAGACTTAGACTAAGTCAACGCTTACAATTCCTATTTACCGAAAAGTAAGAAGACTTGAAAGGCTCCAAAAATTGCACAATTAATTTCTACCAAAAACTTTGTCCATATTAACTCCTATCAATTTAAAGATATCCAACTGTAAAATTTTAAAAACTTTTTTTTTTTTTTAATTTTCCATTTTACAAATTTATGCTACTAGATAGTGAATGTAGTGTTTTTTATTAATGGGAAAAAGGACAAATATACTTCTGAACTATCGTAAATGGTATGCATATACACTCCGTCATACTTTTGGGACATTGATGCCCCTGCCATCCAAAAACTAGAGCATATATGCCCTTCATCAAAGAAGAATCAAGTTGGATGAATACACTTGGTAGAAATATTAAAAAACATATGTATCTTTATAGATGAGATTTGTATGTATTATTATTTTTTTAGTGGCACCTCTTCAAATTATTTACTTCAATATTAAACAATAGTCTGTTTAGAAGGAAAAATGTAGCTATTTTAGAAGAAAAATTTCGGTTACACTATTTTATCAATCATAACTTTTCAAATTCTTCCGTTATGAGATTCATGATAATGATTAAAAGCAATGTTAATGTACTCATTTATCAAGAAAAAAATAATTTAATTATTAAAAGACTTCAAATTCTACTACTATGTAGACAAAATATTAGTATTTGATTAGATATTTAATTTAGTAGAGAGACAATATGGTAATCCAACTTTTCATTTTGAAACTTGCCACTTTTAATAATATATGATGATATGATAATAAAATAAAAATCCTTATTGTGAATAAGTCAAAGCAAAGGGGCTAGGCTAACGAAAATAAGAGGTAAAGAAAACTAAGTATTTTATGATCATTACAAAGTTTATAATACACTCTATAAGTTGATAATAATGAAAAAAACATAAACATCAATAAGAAGGTTGAGTTATCTTACCTCAAACATCCTTATTATATACCGTGGCGGAGCCAAAATTTTCAATAAAGCGGTTCAAAATCTGAAAAAATAGACACAGAAAGTAGACGAAGGGGGTTCGACATCTACTATATATATCTAAAAAATTATTTTAACCATGTATAAATGATATAATTTTCCACCGAAGATGAACCCTAAGTGTAAGGTGACTCCGCCCCTGATTATATATGTATGAATTAAAAAAGATATTTATCAGTCTAAAAAGACGTGTACAATATTTTTTCAAAAATTGACAGGACTGAATAATTTCCAATTCTCCTATGTAACGCGTCTTTTACTTAATTGCCATGAATTGACTTGTCCTACAGTAGCTCAAGTCTTTGGATCCTTCCAAGTTGTTATTATAAACTGAATTGTGTATCAATTTTGTGACAAATCAAAGTAAAAAAAAGAGAAGAAACGCTAAAATCTATGGCTGCTTTGCTATGGTTATTAATATTATCTGCATTTCATGCAGTAGCACTAGCACAACAAAGGCAGTTCAATATAACTCTTGGCTCTTCTCTAACACCTACGACCAATTCATCATGGTTTTCGCCGTCCAGGCGCTTTGCCTTTGGGTTTTATGAACAAAACAATGGCTATGCTGTTGGAATCTCAATCGTTGGTATGCCTAAGAAGACAGCAGTGTGGACAGCAAACAGGAACAGTCCTGTTGTCCCGAGCAACGCTGTCTTGTTCTTAACTAGTGATGGAAGGTTCATTGTGCAAGTAGGAAGCCAGGAAATCCCTGTCGTCAATCCCTCTCGAGCCATTGCTTCAGCTTCCATGCTGGACACAGGAAACTTTGTGATCTATGATTCTGATCACAATGTCATTTGGCAAAGTTTTGACGATCCAACAAACACACTTTTACCTGGTCAGCATATATCAGCTGGACAAGAGCTGTTCTCGAGTGCCTCGGAAGCAGATGATTCCTTGGGTATTTTCCGTCTCAAAATGCAAGATGATGGGAACCTCGTTCAGTACCCTGTCAATACACCAGATACTGCCCCATATGCTTACTACTCAACACGCACCTTTAGAGCAGGGAATAATGTTTCACTGCATCTTGATGATGACGGCCTCCTCTACTTGCTCAATTCCACTAAAAGTCTAAAAAATCTAACTCAAGGAGGCAACCCTAGAGAATGGACCATCATCTATATGATGAAAATTGATGCTGATGGTATTTTTCGAGTTTATTCACATTCTCTGAAGCAGCAGAACAGCTCCGTAATATGGTCATCAACAAATGATGGGTGTGATCCAATAGGCCTTTGTGGGCTTAATGGTTTTTGCACCAATATAGATGATCAAGCTAAATGTTTGTGTCTTCCGGGATTTGATTTTGTAATGCCAGGAAATTTGAGCGCAGGCTGTGAAAGGAATTTCACCGCAGAAACCTGTCGGTTAAAGGAGAGCACTACCAAATACTATGCCATGAGAACAGTTGAAAACACAGGATGGGAAGATAGTACTTATGTTGTTTTGGCCGGAACGACCAAGGAAGATTGTGAACAAGCCTGTCTACAGGATTGTAACTGTGAGGCTGCTCTGTTCAAAGACAGAGACTGTAGAAAGCAAAGGTTGCCTCTGAGGTATGGAAGGAGAGACTTGGATAATTCTAATTTAGTATTGGTCAAGGTGGGCATTAATTTCATACCCAACGAAGGGGTGCCTTATCAGACGATTGAAGAAACAAAAGGCAAAAAGCTAAGGATAGACATCCTAACTGCCAGCATTACATTGGCTGTTTTTGCTTTGTTGGTGTTAGGCATCTCCGGATTCCTCATTCACAGAAATCATGTCTGGACTTACAGAAAAATTCAGGAGAGTAGAAGTGTTCAGTTATGTGAGGATGTTGCTCCACGAGCATTTTCCTATGCAGAACTAGAGCAGACAACCAGTGGTTTCAAAGAAGCGTTAGGGAGGGGAGCATTTGGAACAGTATTTAAAGGAATTTTGGCAGAAGACCAGAAAGTGATAGCTGTTAAGAGACTAGACAAAGAATTAGTAGAAGGGGAAACAGAGTTCCAAACTGAAATAAAAATCATTGGAAGGACGCATCACCGAAATCTCGTCCGCCTCCTTGGTTATTGCCTGGAGGGATCAAGAAGGCTCCTGGTGTATGAGTACATGACCAATGGGTCACTTGCGGACATACTTTTTACACCAGAAAAACAGCCCATGTGGGAGGAAAGGTGTGGCATCGCTCGAGATATTGCAAGGGGCCTCCTATATTTGCATGACGAGTGTGAAACACAAATCATCCATTGTGATATAAAGCCTCAGAACATACTCATGGATGATCAGTACTGTGCAAAAATATCTGACTTTGGAATGGCCAAGCTCTTAAAGAAAGACCAGACAAGAACCTACACAGGGATAAGAGGGACCAGAGGCTATGTTGCACCAGAATGGCACCGAAAACTGCCAGTGACAGTGAAAGCAGACGTTTACAGTTTTGGTGTCGTCCTATTGGAATTGATCTGCAGGCGGAAGTGTGTAGATTGGAGCCTTGATGAGAATGAGTCAATTCTTGAATACTGGGTCTACAATTGCTTTGATGCAGGAGAGCTAGATAAACTAGTCAGGGACGAGGAGGTTGATAAAAGACAATTCGAGAGAATGGTGAAAATAAGCATCTGGTGCATTCAAGACGAACCATCACTTCGCCCTTCAATGAAAAAAGTTCTACTGATGCTGGAAGGGACAGTAGAAATTCCGGTGCCTCCTAGTCCTTCTTCCTTTTTAAGTGCCATATAGTTTTAAACTTTTTCATTTTTTATTTCTTGTACTTTAAGTTTCAAGTATCCCAACTTTCCCAAAGAGAGCAGAGTACTTTTTCATAATTGTATCAAATTTCTACATCATTCTCCATTTCTTGTAGGGACTTCTAGTCAATTTAAGCCCCAATTTTGCAACAATTTTAACATCCACAAATGTATGAGTAGCCCCTGTATCAGCCATGGCCATCACACGTTGATCCTTAACTTACATTTCTATGTGAATCAGTGAACCATGCGGCTGTCAATTTTAGTATTCCTTTGCGCTTTCCGCGCCAGGGTTCGTTGGTTGCCCGACGAGCACGCGCACGGGGACGGGAGGGAGGCACCAGTTAACAGAACTACATGGATTTATCTTCTGCTGTAGTGAATCTCAAGGCATATGTTCCCATTTTGAGATTTGTCCATATTAACACTTCTCTTCAAATTTACATGTAGTACAATGCAACTATAGTTTTTGCTAAGTGACTGGCAACCATCGTTGTTGTATAGAATTGTAAATTCTAATTTAGCAGACTTATGAGTTTCTCCATACCAGAAGCGGATCTGCAGCAACCACGACTCGTGTCGCCAATGGGGAGTCCTCACAAAGCACATTAACTCCCTTTGTCCATAGTCTAGATATCCTCTAGAGATGCAGAGAGTTTTTCTCCTGTGACGCTAGTGTTTAAACAAAAAAAAAAATCTGTTGGAAAATATTTAGTGAACTGATTAAAATAAGGTCCTTACATTCACCTTTTATTAAAAGAAACATATTACAAAATAAAGGACTGCATTGATCAAGGGTAGAACTCTTCACTATTAGCAAGATTTTTCCAAACCACCACCATAACACTGTTTTTTTTACCAAAAGAACTACTGGGTTCTCAAACTGTCAAACATGCCTTCTTTTTCCGCCTTTGCTACTATGTTTTTCCCAGCTAACTAATCTGGATTTGTGCCGGAGAGTCCTTCTTTAATAAAGGATAAACCACTCCTCACCAAAGGCGCCTCCGTACCCAAGACCGATTACAGATGAAAGAGTACTTACCACTCCACAACTTTCATTGGCTATACCTTCTGTTTACTGTTTAGTTCACATACCTTCTTTTACCTTGCAAATTTTACTTTGAAGCATATTTCCCCTTTCCATCAATAACAAATTCGATTTTAAAAAAATTCATCAGTTATATCACAGGATTGTAATGCTCTACATTCCGTTTATAGTTGGAACAATATAAAGATCTAAGGAAAGCCAAAGCTAAATTTGAAGTTAATCAGTTTTGAATTCAAATCTTTTTAAGTTATGGAGTTCTAAATTAATAATCTATACATATTCAATGAATTTTTACTAAAAATAAAAATTTAACCTAAGCAATTGAATTCGCACTGCTATAAACAAAGGCTTTTCCCACCGTAACCAGTGGAGAAGTTGTGATATAGAACATGAATTCCCATCCATTACCCACTGAAGCACAGCTCACTGAGGAAATTTTCATTATGAAAATGGAAATAACCACTAAACATTTCAGTGAGAAAATAGTGAATTTTTAGAAGCAACGTAGTCTACACTCTAGCTCTTCCCCCGGACCTTAAGGTACTCTAGATGGTCTAGACCAAGTCAACATTTACAGAAAAGTAAGGAGACTTGAAAGTTGAGGGAACTGTCAATTCTTAGTCTTCAAAAATTGCACAATTCATTTTCTACCAAAAAAACTTGTCCACATTAACTCCTGTGAATTTGAAATATCCAACTATAAAATTTTAAAAACATTATTGCTAAAGACTAGTACAATTTTTTCTCAAAATTGACAGGACTGAATAATTTCAAAGTCTCCTATGTAATTGGCATAAATTGGCTTCTCCTACAGTAGCTAAAGTTTTTGGATGCTTCCAAGTTATAGTAATAATAAACTGAATTTATAACATATTAACATCACAATTTTGTGATAAATCAGAGTAAAAGGAAGAAAAAAAAGCTAAAATCTATGGCTATTTTGCTATGGTTATTAATCTTATTTGCATTTCATGCAGTAGCACTAGCACAACAAAGGAAGTTCAATATAACACATGGGTCTTCTCTAACACCTATTACCAATTCATCATGGTTTTCGCAATCCAGGCGCTTTGCCTTTGGGTTTTACGAACAAACCAATGGCTATGCTGTTGGAATCTCAATTGTCGGTATGCCTAAGTAGACAGCAAACAGGAACAGCCCTGTTATCCCGAGCAATGCTGTGTTGCTCTTAACTAGTGATGGAAGGCTCATTGTGCAAGTAGAAAGCCAGGAAATCTCTGTCATCAATCCCTCTCGAGCCATTGCTTCAGCTTCCATGCTGGACATGGGAAACTTTGTGCTCTATGATTAAGATCGCAATTATTAAGATGTCAATTATTTATTCTTAAATAATTCAAGTGAAAAAACTAGCAAACATGACAACAAAATTGTTCTTCTCCTAACTAGTTAGAAGGCCATAAAAAAAAAATATTGTCCGACAATTATTTACTTTGACCCAATTACATAATTATTCAAGGATATAACTGGAAAGAAACTTTTTATAGAGTTTTAATCCAAACACAAGATGAGGTGGGAAACAATGAACCAAACACTTGATAAAAATAAATCATGCATTACTAATCCCTGCATTATTAATTCATGCATTACTAATCCATGCGTTATTAATATTTGTACCAAACGACCCCTAAGAATGAAGATTAAACTAAATGGTTAAAATTCAACATTTAAATACTTTGATAAGAAGCTTTGATTCATTTTGTTTTCACATTAATACCTTTTGTTTATCTTTCTCTTCCTCTATTTTTTTTTCAACTAACTAATCTGGATTTGTGCCGGAAAGTCATATTTTAATAAAGGATAAACCAACTCCACACCAAAAGCGCCTCCATATCCAAGACTGATTAAAGATGAAAGAATACTTATCATTTCAACCACAACGAAATATACCTTATGTTTACTGTTTAGTTCATATACTTTTTTTTTTTACCTTGCAAATTTTACTTTGAAGCATATTTTCTCTTTCCATCAATACCAAATTCGATTTAAAAAAAAAAAAGTTTATTGTTTTTAACCTAAGTTACTAAATTCAATCGAATATGCACTATTAGAAACAAAAGATATTCTCACCATAAATTAATTAAAAAATTTGCACCATAGAACGTGATTTCTTAATCACGAAAAGTAAGAAAGATTTAGACTAAGTCAACGCATACAATTCCAATTTACCGAAAAGTAAGAAGACTTGAAAGGCTCCGAAAATTGCACAATTAATTTCTACCAAAAACTTTGTCCACATTAACTCCTATCAATTTAAAGATATCCAACTGTAAAATTTTAAAAACTTATTTTTTTTAATTTTCTTTTTTACAAATTTATGCTACTAGATAGTGAATGTAGTGTTTTTTATTAATGGGGAAAAAGGACAAATATACCTCTGAACTATTGTAAATGATATGCATATACCCTCCGTCATACTTTTGGGACATTGATCCCCCTACCGTCCAAAAACTAGAGCATATATGTCCTTCGTCAAAGAAGAATCAAGTTGGATGAATACACTTGGTAGAAATATTAAAAAACATATGTATCTTTATAGATGAGATTTATATGTATTATTATTTTTTTAGTGGCACCTCTTCAAATTATTTACTTCAATATTAAACAATAGTCTGTTTAGAAGGAAAAATGTAGCTATTTTAGAAGATAAATTTCAGTTACACTATTTTATCAATCATAACTTTTCAAATTCTTCCGTTATGAGATTCATGATAATGATTAAAAGCAATATTAATGTACTCATTTATCAAGAAAATAATAATTTAATTATTAAAGGACTTCAAATTCTACTACTATGTAGATAAAATATTAGTATTTGATTAGATATTTAATTTAGTAGAGAGATAATATGGTAACCCAACTTTTCACTTTGAAACTTACCACTTTTAATAATATATGATGATATGATAGTAAAATAAAAATCCTTATTGTGAATAAGTCCAAGCAAAGGGGCTAGATTAACGAAAATAAGAGGTAAAAAAAACTAAGTATTTTATGATCATCACAAAGTTTATAATACACTCTATAAGATGATAATGATTAAAAAAACATAAACATCAAGAAGAAGGTAGAGTTATCTTACCTCAAACATCCTTATTATATACCATGGCGGAGCCATAATTTTCAATAAGGCGGTTCAAAATCTGAAAAAATAGATACAGAAAGTAGACGAAGGGAGTTCGACATCTACTGTATATATCTAAAAAATTATTTTAACCATGTATAAATGATATAATTTTCCGCTGAAGATGAACCCCTAACTGTAAGGTGACACCGCCCCTGATTATATATATGTATGAATTAAAAAAGATATTTATCCGTCTAAAAAGATGTGTACAATATTTTTTCAAAATTGACAGGACTGAATAATTTCCAATTCTCCTATGTAACGCGTCTTTTACTTAATTGCCATGAATTGACTTGTCCTACAGTAGCTCAAGTCTTTGGATCCTTCCAAGTTGTTATTATAAACTGAATTGTGTATCAATTTTGTGACAAATCAAAGTAAAAAAAAGAGAAGAAATGCTAAAATCTATGGCTGCTTTGCTATGGTTATTAATATTATCTGCATTTCATGCAGTAGCACTAGCACAACAAAGGCAGTTCAATATAACTCTTGGCTCTTCTCTAACACCTACTACCAATTCATCATGGTTTTCGCCGTCCAGGCGCTTTGCCTTTGGGTTTTATGAACAAAACAATGGCTATGCTGTTGGAATCTCAATCGTTGGTATGCCTAAGAAGACAGCAGTGTGGACAGCAAACAGGAACGGTCCTGTTGTCCTGAGCAACGGTGTCTTGCTCTTAACTAATGATGGAATCATTGTACAAGTAGGAGGCAAAATAATCACTGTCGTAAATCTCTCTGGTCAAGTCATTGCTTCAGCTTCCATGCTGGACACGGGAAACTTTGTGATCTATAATTCTGATCACAGTATCATATGGCAAAGTTTTGACAATCCAACAAACACACTTTTACCTGGTCAGCATATATCAGCTGGACAAGAGCTGTTCTCGAGTGCCTCGGAATCAGATGATTCCTTGGGTATTTTCCGTCTCAAAATGCAAGATGATGGGAACCTCGTTCAGTACCCTGTCAATACAGCAGATAGTGCCCCAAATGCTTACTACGCAACAGGCACTGGTGGAGTAGGGAATAATGTTTCACTGCATCTTGATGATGACGGCCTCCTCTACTTGCTCAATTCCACTAAAAGTTTAAAAAATCTAACTCAAGGAGGCAACCCTAGAGAAAGGACCATCATCTATATGATGAAAATTGATGCTGATGGTATTTTTCGAGTTTATTCACATTCTCTGAACCAGCAGAACAGCTCCGCAATATGGTCATCAACAATTGATGGGTGTGATCCAAAAGGCATTTGTGGGCTTAATGGTTTTTGCACCAATATAGATGATCAAGCTAAATGTTTGTGTCTTCCGGGATTTGATTTTGTAATGCTAGGAAATTGGAGCGCAGGCTGTGAAAGGAATTTCACCGCAGAAACCTGTCGGTTAAAGGAGAGCACTTCCAAATACTATGCCATGAGAACAGTTGAAAACACAGTATGGGAAGATAGTACTTATGTTGTTTTGGGCGGAACGACCAAGGAAGATTGTGAACAAGCCTGTCTACAGGATTGTAACTGTGAGGCTGCTCTGTTCAAAGACAGAGAGTGTAGAAAGCAAAAGCTGCCTCTGACGTATGGAAGGAGAAACTTGGATAATTCTAATTTAGTATTGGTCAAGGTGGGCACTAATTTCATACCCAACGAAGGGGTGCCTTATCAGACGATTGAAGAAACAAAAGGCAAAAAGCTAAGGATAGACATCCTAATTGCCGGCATTACATTGGCTGTTTTTGCTTTGTTGGTGTTAGGCATCTCCGGATTCCTCATTCACAGAAATCATGTCTGGACTTGCAGAAAAATTCAGGAGAGTAGAAGTGTTCTCGACGATATTTAGTGCAAAAAGATCTGTATAATGAAATCCTTATCGGAAGAAAATTTTGCTTACTAGAGATAAAAAATCTACTAATATATCGTATATATATGATTATGTATATGATTGTTGTTTTTTTTTTTCTTCAGTTTCTTTTAATAAAACCAAATTAAATCAACTACGATTGGTTTTTGAAAATTTCAAACTGAATCAAATACAAAAAACTATCGATTTATTTAATCGGTTTGATTCTATTTTTAACCAAATCATGAACACTCGTATGTGACATTATTTTAAAAAACTGAAATACCTAGGATGAGTGATTTTATATGCCATCGAACTTTGAAAAAAAGTTCACCTATGTCATCCGTTAAAAGTTTGGCTCACCTATGCCATTTCTGTTTGAGTAAAGACTTATTAATGCCATTATTTGTTAATTGAAATGTGACATAGATAAACCAAACTTTTTACAAATAACATAAATAAATCTTTTTTAAAAGTTCAATGACATATTTGAGTCTTTTCCCTTTAAAAAATGATTTAGTTAATGACATGACTGAATTATAGTTGACCACATGTAAAATGATTTTGCAAAATGGAACGGTTTTCAATTAACAAATAATGACATGAACAAATCTTTTGTCAAATGAAAACGACATAGATGCGTCAAACTTTTAACAAATGACATAGATGAGCCTTTTCTCAACATTCAATAACATATTTGCGCATTTTCCCTCTAATATATAAGGAGTGGATCCCTCCATACAGTCATAAAATTATATAAAAATTTGTATATATTTCGATTATATATATATATACATATATATATAATTGTCATTTTTTTCCTTCGATTTGTTTTAATAAAACTTCTTCAAAAAAAATTAAATCAAATGTTATTGATTTTTAAATTTTTTATCCAAATACAAATAATTATCAAATTATTTAATCGATTTGATTCAACTTTTAACCTAACCCTGAACACCTGTATATAACATATTTTTTTTTAAAAAAATGAAATACCTTTGATTATTAATTATTTTATTACTCCCTCCGTCCCATTTTATGTGACACTTTTCGGATTTCAAAATTCAAATAAGTCTAACTTTGACCGTAATTTTTTCATAGATCTTTTAAACATTTTGAATTATCAATTGTTGTGACTTGTAGTACTTTTTACGTAGTTTACAAATATATAAATTTTATTTCAAAAAAATTGAAGATTTCATGTGCAAATTCTCAATCAAACTTAAATTGTTTGAGTCTCGAAATGAAAAATGCCACATAAATTGAGACAGAGGGAGTACCAAAAGTAGACAGTTACCTTACCGCTCAAAAGAAAACCCCAAAACTGGAAACCTCAAGGTGCAGGAGGGAAAGAAAAGTCCTACTCCAACACTTCATCAAAACATGTGTTCCCCTATATTGCAAGGTGTGGCATCGCTCGAGATATTGCAAGGGGCCTCCTATATTTGCATGACGAGTGTGAAACACAAATCATCCATTGTGATATAAAGCCTCAGAACATACTCATGGATGATCAGTACTGTGCAAAAATATCTGACTTTGGAATGGCCAAGCTCTTAAAGAAAGACCAGACAAGAACCTACACAGGGATAAGAGGGACCAGAGGCTATGTTGCACCAGAATGGCACCAAAAACTGCCAGTGACAGTGAAAGCAGACGTTTACAGTTTTGGTGTCGTCCTATTAGAATTGATCTGTAGGCGGAAGTGTGTAGATTGGAGCCTTGAAAAAAAATGAGTCAATTCTTGAATACTGGGTCTACAATTGCTTTGATGCAGGAGAGCTAGATAAACTAGTCGGGGACGAGGAGGTTGATAGAAGACAAATCGAGAGAATGGTGAAAATAAGCATCTGGTGCATTCAAGATGAACTATCGCTTCGCCCTTCAATGAAGAAAGTTCTACTGATGCTGGAAGGAACAGTAGAAATTCCAGTGCCTCCTAGTCCTACTTCTTTTTCAAGTGCTATATAGTTTTAAACTTCTTCACTTTATGGTTTTTGTACTTCAAGTTTCAAGTTTTCCAACTTTCCCATAGAGAACAGAGAATGGTGAAAATAAGCATCTGGTGCATTCAAGATGAACTGTCACTTCGCCCTGCAATGAAGAAAGTTCTACTGATGCTGGAAGGAACAGTAGAAATTCCAGTGCCTCCTAGTCCTACTTCTTTTTCAAGTGCTATATAGTTTTAAACTTCTTCACTTTATGGTTTTTGTACTTCAAGTTTCAAGTTTTCCAACTTTCCCATAGAGAACAGAGTACTTTATCATCCATACCTAAGCTAAATAAAATATAGTTCTATCAAATTTCTACATCATTCTCTGCCTCTTGTTGCCACCAGTCAACAGAACTACATGGATTTATCTTCTGCTGTAGTGAACAAAGGCTTATGTTCCCATTTTGAGAGTTGTCCATATTAACACTTCACTTCAAATTTACATGTAGTACAATGAAATTATATTTTGTAAATACTAATTTAGGAGACTTACGGGTTTCTCCATAGTGGAAGCAAATCTGCAACAATCACGAGTCATGTCACCGATAGTCGGGAGTCCTCACAAAGCAGATGAACTCCTTTGTCTATAGTCTAGATAACCTTTACAGATGCAGAGAGTTTTCTCTTCGGGCCTTCTTTAGAAAAAATCTGTTGGAAACTATCTAGTGAACCGATTAAAATAAGGTGCTTACGTCCACCTTTTAATAAAAGAACATATCACAAAATAGATAAGACGGCGTAGATCAAGGGTAGAACTCATGACTATTAGCAGAATTTTACCAAACCACCACCATAATACTGATTTTTTGCCAAAAGAATTATGGGGTTCTCAAACTGTCAAACATGCCTTCTTTTTTCCTGTACCTGCATAGTAGTGTGTGTGTGTGTGGTAAGTTAACAATGTATCTGGAGGAGTGAGGATCACCAACACATTTATCAGATAATCTTTATTTATTTAGTTTGCAGCAAGAACAACAGAATATAACACATTTAGGGGTCTCTAACAGAGATAAAACTATAACAAAAACACTAAAAGTCTTGAAATAAAACAAAGCAAACGTTGACACAGCCATCAAGAAATCAGCATTAGAACGCATGAAATTCAGAAGTTTCAACCACGGAGCCTGAGGACAAGATGAAGAGTAGACTCTTTGTGGATATTGTAGTCTGCAAGGGTGCGGCCATCCTCATGCTTACCAGCAAAGATGAGCCTCTGTTGATCTGGTGGAATCCCTTCCTTGTCCTGTATCTTTGCTTTCACATTGTCAATAGTATCTGAGCTCTCCACCTCCAATGTGATTGTCTTCCCAGTGAGAGTCTTCACAAAGATCTGCATCCCTCCTCTCAAACGCCAACACCAAATGGAGAGTTGACTCCTTCTGGTTGTTATAGTCTCCAAGGTTCCTCCCGTCCTCAAGTTGTTTACCAGCAAAATCAAACGCTGCTGGTCAGGGGGAATACCCTCCTTGTCTTGAATCTTTGCTTTGACGTTGTCATTGGTATCTGAACTATCAACCTCCAACGCAATTGTCTTCCCAGTCAAAGTCTTGACAAAAATTTGCATGCCACCTCTAGGACAAAGAACAAGGTGCAGGTTGATTCTTTCTGAATGTTGTAATCTGCCAAGGTCCTTCCATCTTCAAGTTGCTCTCCAGCAAAGATCAATCTCTGCTGGTTTGGAAGAATACCCTCCTTGTCTTGGATCTTTGCTTTAACATTGTTGATAGTATCTGAACTCTCAACCTCCAAAGTAATTGTCTTCCCTGTCAATGTCTTGACAAATATTTGCATGCCACCCCTCAGACGAAGAACAATATGTAACATCGACTCTTTCTGAATATTGTTGTCGGCCAGGGTCCTTCCATCCTCAAGTTGCTCACCGGAAAAGATCAGTCTCTGCTGGTCTGGAGGAATCCCTTCCTTATCCTGAATTTTCGCTTTCACATTGTCAATTTTACCTGAACTTTCAACTTCAAGGGTGATAGTCTTTCCAGTAAGTGTCTTGACAAATAACTGCATAACACCGTGAAGGGGGAGGACAAGGTGAAGGAGTCCGTGGACTCCTTTTGAATGTAGAAGTCAGCACAAGTTCTACCATCTTCAAGTTGTTTTCCGGCAAAGATCAGCCTCTGCTGGTCAGGGGGGATGCTTCCTTGTCTTGAATTTTAGCTTTGACATTATCAATGGTGTCTGAGCTCTCGACCTCAAGATTAGAGACTTTCCTGTCAGAGTTTTAACGAAGATTTGCATTCCACCACGGAGGCAGAGGACAAGATGGAGGGTGGACTCCTTTTCGATGTTGTAGTCAGCTAGTGTTCGGCCATCTTCAAGCTGTTTCCCAGCAAAGATCAGCCTCTGCTGATCAGGAGGAATGCCTTGTCTTGAATCTTAGCTTTGACATTATCAATGGTGTCAGAACTCTCGACGTCAAGAGTGATGGTCTTTCCGGTGAGCATCTTAACAAAGATCTGCATCTGAAATATATTGAAGAACACTGTCAAACTAGCAGCTTTGAAAGTCCAAAGAGAAAAGAAAAGAAAGGTTTTGCAAGTTCTCCTCCTACAGCAGCGAACTACCGACATAATATGAACTCTCATAGCTTGCACACGAATCCTAGAACTTGTTTAATTCGGAACCAGGTCATCCCAAGAAACAAATTGAAGCTAAAATCAAATATATCAAACCAAACGCAACTTAGGAGATTATAAGATAAAAAAATCCTAATTGATTAGAAACCATAGAAAAAGCAAAAGCAACATATCCAAAGTCAAGTAAATACACTATCAGAGAGCCACCAGAAGACAAGAACAACCAAATGAAGAAGATAAATAGATCTAACATCAACCGAATAAAAAAAAAATATCATCTCATTTCAGAATTCTTTAATAAAAATTCATAACCAATGCACCAGCACATTTTTACAAACAAATCAATGAACCCCTAGAAGCATCCAAATCTACATAAAACAAACTATATTTTTCATTTAGAGTGATGCATGTGCAGAGAAACCCACAATTGGATACATCGCAAATCAAATCAAGTTCACAATCCAGAATAATCGGAAAAGAATTACAAATTGCCCACACAAAAATAAAAATAAAAACATTCAAAAAAAGATCACCTACAGATCAATAAGAGTTGACAAACAAAAGAGTTGAATCAAGAAAAAATGTAATAGCTATGTAGCATAGCTGAGTGCAGTCAATTAGTGCAAGCCATTTTTGATGTGCCCAAGTTACTCTCCTTGGCTTTCTCCATTCCATATAGACTATCGTCTTTATCATTTGTAAGCGTTTCAAGCCAATGCAGGATTTCCATAAACTATGTCTCTTGTCAATGGAATGTTGATCAGTTCATACACTTACGGAGATCTCTAGTAGAGTTGAATTATTTGTCTGTAGACTTGACATGGCGTATTCCATCTTTCATAATCCAGCATATCACTAAACGTTTCGAGCAGCCAGTGGAGTTGATCATCTTCCCATACCCGAAGTCGAGAATTTGATATTATCTGATAATGTCTACTCATCAGATTTGTCATGTCCCACTTACTTTGATGACATTTTGTGGACTTGTTCGCCCAAGATCTTAACAGTACAACAATGCGAAAGAAGATTTAGAAAGTTTTCATACTTTCATTGGAGACTACTTATCAAATGTACTTGGAAAGAGTATCTCATAAATGCGCAGATTGAGTACAAGAAAGAGATAGGAGACGATTGGGTGACTGTTGATAGGAAAATGTTGGCAGTTAACCCGGGTATTATTGAAGAGATGCATACAATTCACCTTACTAGATGGTTTTGGAGATAAATGACACCGACACTAGTTGTTCTGAAGAAATCCCCCCAGCTCAATATGATCAATTTGAAGAAGTTGGAGAAAACCATTAATTTGTCCTTCAATTCTGATGGCCAAAGATGAAAGGCTTGAAGCAGGAGAGTGCAAGTAGTTCAGGAGTCAATGCTACTTAAGCTAGTTATTAGAAGGGTAAGAAAGTTGACTGAATCATCAGTGAAAAGAGAATAGGTGTACAATTGTTATCAGGTTGTATATGACAATTTACAGACATATAAAGTATAAGGGATGATGATTTCTAATGACAACTTTACATGAATTCAGAACTGATCAACTGGTGATTAGCCTAGAGTAGATCAGCAGGAAAAAAAGAGCTGACCCCACTAAGGTGCTAACTGAAAAACAGAATCCACATTTGTACATTGATGATTAAACTGGTGAGCACTTCTGCTCAGTGGGATATCCAGATGTTTTTGACCTCTAACAGAACCTCCTATCTCCCCCTTCGTCTATCTTCAAAAAGTCGTGTTGAGAAAACTCTTTAAAAGAGATCCGTTTCTCTGCAGAGATAAGGTGATTTATCAAACTTTAATGTGGTAGGAAGACAATACAAATGATATTGCATACAGAAATCTGCAGACCTGGATCGATAGACAACAGTCTTGAGCACAAGTCAACACAACCCGGGTGCAACTGAGGAAGAATCGGCTCAGAAAAAGGAAGATGTAGAGATGCCTTGATATTCTGCAGTATCTATTTTAAAAATATATAATTGAAGACGGTGAACTAACAGAGGAAGGGCCTTTGCAATTTGCATTAAAGAAATGCTATTACCTGAACACTAGTTCTACCACGAAAGGGAGGGTAACCATTAAGTAGTTCAAAAAGAATTGCACCGAGACTCCACATATCAACCTATTCAAGAGAATACATGTCAGTTTATCCAATCTGTGTAACACAGTTGTAAAGTAATTAGTTCTTACCTTATCATCATATTTTTTAAATTCTAGAATTTCTGGAGCCATGTAAAAAGGGGACCCACAAACTGTTTCTGCAAGGTCATTCGGATTTAACATTCTGCTCCAAGAATAAAAAGATACAGAGATTGTTAATGATGCCAAGGCTTTTGACATTCCCTGTTTGATAATTCATATCATTTTTCTTTACCTTGAGAGACCAAAATCAGCAATCTTAAGAATCGGGTCAGTCTCCGTGGTAGATAAAAGAATGTTCTGAACCATAAATGACCTTAAATTAGAACTTCTTCTTTTTTTCTATAATGGTAACTAAACTAAATTAGAACATTATTAAAGGCAAAAACAAAGAAGATAAACATCATGTATTTTGAGCATAAGTATTCAAAGATAAGCAAAATTCAACAAGAAAAAGAAGAGAATAATGATGAATAGAAGAAACTTTTTTATAAAGCAGCGACAAATAAAAACTTGCTAAACCAAAAACAAAAAAGAGTACCAGGTAAAGATTTTTTTAATTATGTAGCCCACTTGTAGATTATTATGCTGGTGTACTAAATATTTGTAGGTTGTGTGTTAGGAAACTCTTTACTCATTTTTTCTCATAGAAATCTATTGCTATTTTTTCTTCTCTTTTGGACACAATTTCTCCCACTTTATGCATTTTCATGCTTCCTCATTCCCTTCTTCACCATATCTCAAGAATTAAGCCTACTTCTATTTCTCAAACTTCCTTTCCCCCTTATTTTTTTGAAACAGGTAACTTTGTATTATATCACAAAACAGTACATACATGGGTTGTACTTATATACAGATGTCTCCTTTTCCACTTGTTTCAGTCTATATTGAGTCTAAAACATCAATTACTGATACAGTGTC
The DNA here is from genome assembly GCA_035578085.1 of Solanum pinnatisectum. Classification (NCBI taxonomy): domain Eukaryota; kingdom Viridiplantae; phylum Streptophyta; class Magnoliopsida; order Solanales; family Solanaceae; genus Solanum; species Solanum pinnatisectum. The sequence continues at coordinate 6,353,228 of CM069086.1, read as the reverse complement.
ATTGGAGTATACTTGATTACACCAAAAACATAACAATAAAATGCAGTTTAACTTGACTTTCTAGACATCATTCTCTATGCTCTCAAAACCCCTAGAATTCCTTTCTTTCCAAATAGTCCACCATATACTAGCAGGGATAATTCTCCATCTGTTTCTGTCCTTTGCATTCACCCCTGCTGCCTCCCAACTCTTCAAAGGCTCTGAGACCTTCCTGGGCATGGTCCAGGAGATGCCTTTGAGATTCAAAAAAATCCTCCATAGTTGTTGGGTATACTTGCAGTGTAGGAACAGATGATTCACTGTCTCTAATGCCTCCCCACAAAGAAAGCAACTAGAGCATAAGGTTATCCCTCTTTCTTCAAGTTATCTTGAGTCAGAGCAGCTTCTTTGGCCAATAACCATATGAAGCATGAGATTTTATGAGGTATTTTGCTTCTCCATTTGTTTCCATGGCCAATTGTATGTTTGTCGGTTTGTCCATCAACTTGTAGGCTGAGTTAACTTTGAATTCCCCTCTGCTATTTCCCTTCCACCACATAACATCTTCCCCTGTTTGTAGCCCATTAAAAGCTTCCACAGTGTTGAGAAATTCTGCCACTCTTGCTATTTCCCAGTCATTGAATTGTCTTCTGAAATTGAAGCTCCACCCCTGATTTGTCCATAACTCTGCTATAGTATTTTGCTGTCCCAAAACTATATTGTATATGTCAGGGAAAAGTACTTCCAGGTTTCCCTTTTCATGCCACTCATCTTTCCAAAATCTTGTCTTGCTTCCATCTACAGCTTTGATCCTTGCATTACTCTTAACTTCATCCCACATGTCTCTTATTGATCTCCACAAACTCACTCCATAAGGTGTAGTCACTTCTTTGGTCATCCACATATCTTTACCTTCATATTTTGCACTTATTACCCTTTTCCATAGCGTCTGATTTTCATTAGCAAACTTCCACAACCATTTCATTCTGAGAGCTTTACTCTGTACCTTCAAGTTCTTTATCCCCATACCCCTTACCTTCTTGTCAGTTTTAACTACTTTCCACTTCACCAAATTGAAGCCTTTCCTCTCCTTGTTGCCATGCCATAGGAATTTTTCTCCCGATACTACCAATCTCTTGATGACTCTTGCTGGTATTGGGAACAAGGTCATCATGTAAGTTGGCAAGGAATCTAAGACTGAATTGATGAGAGTCAGTCTACCTCCGAAGGACAGATATTGAATTTTCCATCTAGCCAATTTCTTTTCACACTTCTCCAGCACACATTCCATATATCAACAGAGTTGGAGTTTCCACCTAAAGGCATTCCCAAGTAAGTTGTTGGCAGGTAACTGAGAGGTGGCCATGGAAACTAATTTGGAAGGTGAAATGTCCATCAAAAGTCTCATGTTTTGTTTGGCTACTGATTAGGAAAGCATGCCTTACTCATGAAGCTTTACAGAAAAGAGGCATGCATATTTGCTCAAGATGTTTTATGTGTGAACATGAAGCTGAGGTAAATAACCATCTGTTTATTCACTGTCAAACCGCTACAAGGTTGTGGAATACGTTTTTGTGCAGTCTGAGGATTAGTTGGGTGATGCCAAAGACTACTTTGGAGGTCCTGAACAGCTGGCCAGGAGTTGGAAGTAGAGGCAAGAAGGAAGAATGGTGGAAGCTCATCCCAGCATGTATCTGGTGGTCTATTTGGAAGGAAAGGAATGCTAGATGTTTTGAAGGACAGAAATCAATTTTCAGAGGATTAAAACAAACTGTAATAGTCTTCTATTTTTTTGGTGTAAACAAAACTTAGTGGGGGATGGGCTAGAATTAGTTGATTTCTTAGGAAACTTGTAATCTGATTACCATCATGGAGGTGTGCTCATCATACTATGGGATGTAAGTTTCCAATTCATCATCTCTTGGATGATGAATCTTTTGTGAATACAAAGTTACCCTTATCTCAAAAAAAGTAAGTTGTTGGCAGAGTACCAATTTCCCCAACTAAGGATTACTGTTAGGCAGTTCATATTTGTGACTTCATTGACTGGATACACTAAGCTCTTCCTCCAGTTGATATGTAATCCAGACATCCCTTCAAATAGAATCACTATAACCCTCAGATATTTCAGTTGTTGCTCCTCGGCATCACAAAAAATTAGGGTATCATCTGCATACTGTAGGTGTGTTACCTCCGAACTGTCACCACTCTCTTGCAACATCAAAGCTTTTCAACCAGGCTCTGTTGTTTGCTGTTTTGATCATACTATTCAGCCCCTCCATAGTGATTAAAAACAAAAAAGGTGACAAAGGGCCACCTTGCCTGAGAGCTCTCTGAGTATTGAAAAATCCTGTAGGGGCTCCATTCATAAGCACGAAAAACTTAACAGTTGAGATACAATAATTTATCCATCTCAACCATTTCTGTCCGAAGCCCATTCTTTCCAGTGTCTTCAGTAAATACCTCCAATTGACATGATCATATGCTTTCTCTATGTCCAGCTTGCATAGAATACCAGGCTTGTTCTGTTTGATTCTGGAGTCTAGCTTCATTAGCAATCAACACAGTATCCATGATCTGTCTACCTTTAATAAATGCCATCGGTTGGAAATCAACCAATTTACCAATCACTCCTTTCAACCTCTCAGTCAGTACTTTGGAGAGTAGTTTGTAGATGCTACCTATCAGGCTTATAGGTCTGAAGTCCCTTAGCTAATTTGCTCCTTTCTTTTTTGGTATGAGCGCAATGAATGTTGCATTAAAGCTTTTCTTAAAAACTTCTTATTCATGGAAGTTTTGAAAAGTATCCCTTATGTCTTGTTTAACAATTTCCCAACACTTGATGAAGAATCCCATAGTGAATCCATCAGGACCAGGTGCCTTATCCACTGCACACATCTTCAGACATCTCAACACTTCACTCTCTTCAAAGTTGGCTTGTAAAGCTTCCTTTTCCTCCTCTGTTATAACTGGACATTGGGCATCTTGAAGAGTGGGCCTCCATTGAGCTGTTTCAGTGTACAATTTTTTATAGAAATCAATGATTCCCCTTCAATTTTGTGTGGCTCTTGAGTGATTTCTCCCTGTACCATGAGCTGATCTATGTTATTATATCTTCTATGTGCATTTGCTATTCTGTGAAAAAACTTGGTGTTCTTGTCCCATTCTTTGAGCCACAATGCTCTTGATTTTTGTCTCCACAGACTTTCTTCCCTTTTGACCAGCTCCTCATACTCCAAGATAATCCCTGCCTTCTTTGTTATCTCTTCCTCTGTGAGAATTCTATCTTCTCTATTTACATCTATTACTGCCATTTGTTCAAGTAGCTTTTTCTTCTGATTGCCCAGATTTCCAGCATCATATTTCCTCCATTCCTTTAGTTTAGTTTTAACAGCTTTGAGTTTGGATGCTAAAACATGGTTAGGTCTTCCAGTGAAGTTGAAAGAATCCCACCATCCTTTCTCTGTCAACAAAACCTACTGTTTCAAGCCACCAGTTTTCAAATTTGAAATAATTCTTGTTTCTCTCCCAAGATCCACCCAACAAGGCTAATGGAATGTGGTCTGAACTCAATCTTTGGAGGGGTACCTGTTTCAAATTATTGAAGTTCGCATCCCATTCTTCTGAAATCAAGATCCTATCAATTCTGGATGCTACTTCATGTTGTTCCCCTTTGAACCAAGTGTAAGTAGCATCCTCTAGTTGCAAATCAATCAGCTTCATGTCTTCAATGATATCTGAAAATCCTTTCATGCCTTTTGTTCTGTTGTTACAGTTTTTTTTCTCAGAATTGAACCTTGATACATTGAAATCCCCACATAGAGCCCATGGTCCCTCTATCAGACTCCTCACTGCTCCTATTTCTTCCCAAACCAACCTCCTTTTCTTGTAGCAATTAGGAGCATATACTCCTGTTATATGACATGAATAATTTTGTAATTGGGATACAAATTTACAAGAAATTGTATACATTCCTATTTCCAGAATCTCCCCCTTCCACTTCCTCTCGTCCCACATAAAGAGAATCCCCCCTCTTGTTCCACTTGCATCCAAAGATGCATGTCTAATCCATTTCCCTCTCCAAAGTTGTTGAACCATCTCTAAGATATCTCCTTCTATTTTTGTTTCTTGTAGACATATTACATCTGCACCCCACTCCTTAATCAAACTATTCACAACTCTCCTCTTTTCTCTATTGTTTAGTCCCCTAACATTCCATGACACCAGTTTGAATTTCATCATTTAGAAGAGCTTGTGATTCTCCCCTTATTCCTACTCCCAGAACTTTTGAATTTGACATCAAATGAAACTCCCCTTTTCAAAAACCTTTTCCTAAGTTAAATTTTTTTATTCTAAATGCCAAAACTGAAGTACACCTAGCATTTGTATCATACACATTCAGCTCCTCAGCCAACGAAAGGGGTTGGACTATCAGCTCAAGACAATAATAGGAGCTTGAAATGTTAGTTGGAGAAAACAGCATTTTAGACAATTGATTTATGCAAAATGAAGGGAAAAAAAGAAGCTAAACCTAGAGATTTCAACAACCTAAACCAAGCTTGGTTCATTTGGAAAAATTGTTGATGCATCAGGTTTTACCCACCTTCACATGCAACTAAGCAATGCAAAACTGCATAATGATATAGTGCAATAGCAAATTAAATCAAAAATGTATTATAGCTTGGCAGAAAAATATTGAGTATACTTCTATTTTAAGGGGTCGTTTGGTAGGATGTATTATAGAAAATAATACATTTATTACCATGATATTATTTAATCCTTTGTTTGGTAAGATTTTTAGTATTATAGGGTGTATAACTTATACATAGCAAATTATGGTATAAGTCATACAAAGGTTATTAATACATGAAGAAGAATGGTTAAAGACAAAAATTGTCCTTAATACACCAAATCAAACAGTGGATAAGAAATAATCCCAGCACTACTAACACATCTATTCAGTACTATTCTTGTACACTCTACCAAACGACCCCTTAAAGTTTTAGCAGTTTAAAGTTTGTTTATTTTATGCATGTTCACAAGTATTACCCATGTTTCATTAGCAACAGTCCTTGGGTTTTGTTGCATCCGACCAAACCTATAAAGTCCTCTACTGGAAGAAGCTAAACATATTTTATAGATCTAGAATGTGCGTATTGAAATGTATTCAATTTAACATCATAAGAAAAAGAAAAACTTATACCTCTGGCTTCAAGTCACGGTGGATGATATGGTGCATGCTCAGTACCTCTAGGCCAGCTCCTACTATATCGCAACCAGAATGGCATCAATTGTACAAGAGTTGAGCAAGGACAACATGATAAGAAAAGAAACAGTGAAGAAGAGCTCTAAACAAAAAGTTACCAATCTGTTTCATAAATTTTCTAGCTACGCATTCTTGAACTCTGACATGATCCCGAATATAAGCAGCCAGATCCCCTCCAGCACAAAACTCCAAGACAAGGAAAATAGAGTTTTCAGCCTAAGGGATAAAGCAGTTTTCTCAAATTAAGAAATCATACAATGATTATATTTTTGCACTAAATATTCTTCCTAATGAATCAACCTTTGCAAGTCAAACATAAACTAGCCATGCACTGATGCATGTCAACAAGAACTTCAAAACCACACCTCCAAAACCCAGAGAATAAATTTTATAGGGCAACTTTTGCAGTATCTAGTGCATAAACTATGAAGTACTAAATTGCCGGCCAACCAAAACCAAAAGCTACGATAATATATTTTACTGCTTAATCACATGCTCGGAGTAGAATATCATGCACAATCGAAAGTAGGAAAGATTAAAGTCTTTCCTCCTGGCAAATTTTGCTTAGATATTATGCACCCAAATAACTTTTCTACTTTCCTACTAGCACCTTCAAGACATGGGTGACTTTCAGAAACCTTATCTTTTTTATAAAAAAAAAATTCAAAAGAGAAGTGGAGTGATACCACCACTTTTAGACTGGGTTTATCTCTTTTTTTTTTCCACAAAATATTAGCCAACCACTATTGCTCATTATAAGATTGTAACGATACATAATTCCTTTATCTTTTCTTTGAAAAGTAGAAGGAAAAACAAAAGGAAGAAAAGAAACATAATTCCGACAAATTAAGCCAATGAGTTTGCAGGCAGAAAAATTTCCTCAGTGAATTTTCTTGCTTCTTAGCAGTTAACCCTTGCTCCCCCAGTATCAATATTTGATCTTACATGCTCAATTCATCAGAATTATGAAGTGCGACAGTTTTTCAATAGAGCATCAGTATATGTGAGTCATTTGTATAACGGTAAGGATATTTATGAGCTACATCCATAACGATGAGTATATCAGCTCTAAATAGCAAAGTTGAGGGGTATATCAGGCAATTTTCCCTATTTTGTATAATGTTGGCCTGAGATGAAATTTAAATGAGGTTATTCTTAGGACCCGTTTGGCCAAGAGATATGAAATCATGACATAAAATCATAATATGAAATCATGAGAAGAAGTTGAAGTTTTGTTTGAACATGCGATGTGAACTTTTTTGTTGTATATTTTCTCATAAACACAAGAATTTCATAAGTTGTAAAATTATTAAAATAGCCCCAATTATTTATTCAATCTTACCAAATAAACCAAAAATTATAAAATCGCATAATGAAAAAAGTTTTGTAGCATTGTAAAAAGTAGTAAAAGTCTATTTCATCTAACTCTTCCTACTCTAACTATGATTACTTCGTTGAGAAGGTCATCTTAATTTGGCTTCTTTTGTCCTCTGAAGAGAAGTGAATATCTTACACATGTATATGGTTCAATTATAAGAAAAAACTTACTTCCACCGTCTTAGAATAAATGGCAGAGTACGAGTAAGAGTATCAAGGCACTACCTTCCATTTGGACTCGGACATGAGTTCCCAAACTCTTTGAAATAATAATCTATGTTTAAGAAAGTACACTCTCTATGATTCAGAAAATACAATAATCTTTGGTGTGAGTAATGATAAAGTGGCTATACAGTATATTTTATGATTGTCAATTGTGAAATAAATGTTGAAGTTGTTGGCAACTAATAAAAATATTTTTCAATTAGTGGCACTTTTGGCAATTACACATTTTCAGTGCATTAATTTTGTGCTAAAATCAAACATATTAAAAGTAGTGCTTATCAAACATACATCACCAATTTTGTCCTTTTTCGTATTAAATTGCTTTGAACTTTTTCATATGTAGCCAAAAGAGAAGTTTTTTTATTATAAAAAACCAAAAAAGAATATTACTCCCTCCATTATAATTTATATACACCAAATTAATTCCTACTTTATCATTTATATTCGTCAAATTAAAAGTAATAATAAACTTTATGTCGGTGAGAATAATGAATTTTGAAAAGTAATGATATGATTATAAATTTTATTTACATATGAAATAAATGGTTAGTAGATATAAATGTGGGGTTGTTTTAACAAAATATAATCTTGTGGATCAATTTTTGTATTTGAAAAATCCTAAATCATGATATGGAATTCCCAAATCATAATTTTTGGAGAATATGGGATTTCATCTCATGATACTAGCGTGAAATCGCATGTCCAAAAGCTATTTCATCTCACGATTTCATATCGTGATATGATATCGCATGGCCAAATGCCTACTTAATTTATCCTACCCAGAGTTCCAGACTATTGGCTGGGACAACTTTCACCCTTCATTTGTTAATGGAAAAATATAAGCTCCACAATGAAGAGGAAAAAGTAGGTTACCGTTACTCCAACAGAATCCAGTAGTGCAAAAGGGTTAACATTTGCTAAACGAACTTGTATTTCTTGTGCAAAGAAAGAAAACAATGCTGTATAGATAGCAAGACAAACTTTCAAAATGACCATGGGTGGTTAAACCGTGTAAACAACTTGTACATACTATTGACACTACTTGGTATTTACAAATGCAATTTTTGACTTGTCAAAGAACAACATTATGAAAAGATGCGGTTCATACAACTCTCAAGTTTCTTTAGGCAAGAGAAAGACCAATAATCAAGACTATTTTAATATAACAAAAGGAATGCAAAAATTCCCCAAGACAAAAGGATCAACTAAGATTTGAAGAATTTGATTTGAAGAAAATCTAGTTCCTTTTTTAAGACACCAGTTACTGTTATGGAATGGAAGAAACTAAAAAAGAGAAATTAAAGAGAGAATGAATGATAACTCTTTATATTGATTCTTGCATTGATTCAAATAGAAGAGTACATCCCTATTTATAAATAATTAAGGAGAATCCTTCCTAAAGAAGAATTCTTCTAGATACTAAACTAAAGGAGAATCCTTCTAGATACTAAACTAAAATAAAACTAAATATTTTGCAATTAATGTAAACCCTAGACTTGAAAGAAAATTAAATACTATAAAATATTTTTAGACTAAAAAGATAAAAGTAAAAAGATTCTACCAAATTTCAACATTCCCCCTCAAACTCAAGTTGGTGTATCTAACTTTGAGTTTGAAAAAATATGTTCTACTTACTTTTGTTGTGGCAATTAATAGAATTCATCCTCACATTCTTCTTCTACTAATAATGCTTGTGATTTATCTTGAGTGTCTTTGAACTTGCATACTTTTGTAACATGACCTGTTTGTTTGCAACTTCCACATAATGCATCAGATCTCCACCAACAGAATTTTTCTAAGTGTGTTTTCTTTTTGCAATATTTGCAAGGAGGATAATCAACTTTTCTTTTTTGATAATTTGCATAAAAGATACCTTCAACAATTTTATCTTGTCTGAAAGCTCTTCTTTGTTCTTGTGCTTGAAGAGCACTTATCAATTCCACAAGTGAGATGGTAGAGAGATCTTTAGACTCTTCCAAAGTAGAGATTTTAGACTCAAATCTCTCGGGAATGGTTACAAGAATCTTTTCAACTATTCTATTATCTTTAAAATCCTCACCAAGCAACCTGATTCTGTTGACAATCAAAGAAATTCTGTCAGAATAATTAGTGATAGTCTCACCCTCTTGCATCCTAAGAGATTCAAAATCTCTTTTCAAATTCAGAATTTGATTTTGTCTGCCTCATTCACTTCCCCGGTACTCATTCTCAAGTTTTTCCCAAGCTTCTTTTGCTGTCTCACATGCAATGATTTTAGAAAAGATTGAATCTGCAACTGAATTTTGAATTACAATTTTGGCTTTGTATTTTTTGATCTTCTCTTCTGAGTGAAGTTTGATTTCAGCATCAGATGGTTTTTCAGAAAGTTGTTGTATGGGTTTGTCTTCCATTACAGCTTCCCACAAATCATAAGCCTCAAGATAAGACTTCATCTTAACGGCCCAAATTTGATAATTTTCACCATTGAAGGTTTGTGGGGCATTGAAAGAAAGAGTATTGCTTGCCATGGTTTGAAAATAAGATTTAAAATAGTATAGATTAAAAATTGGTTAAAAGTAGCCCTGCGTTAAAAATAAATGCACGGGTTAAAATTGGTTTGAAAATAGATATGAATTAAAAGTGGTTGAAAATTCTTCTTCAATGAACTCACAGATCCATTAAGATCAATGTAAGGCTCTAATACCACTGTTATGGAATGGAAGAAACTAAAAAAGAGAAATTAAAGAGAGAATGAATGATAACTCTTTATATTGATTCTTGCATTGATTCAAATAGAAGAGTACATCCCTATTTATAAATAATTAAGGAGAATCCTTCCTAAAGAAGAATTCTTCTAGATACTAAACTAAAGGAGAATCCTTCTAGATACTAAACTAAAATAAAACTAAATATTTTGCAATTAATGTAAACCCTAGACTTGAAAGAAAATTAAATACTATAAAATATTTTTAGACTAAAAAGATAAAAGTAAAAAGATTCTACCAAATTTCAACAGTTACTACATAAAACTACACAATCTCCTAATTAGTGAAACTTTGCAAGATCTGAACTCAAGTAGCTACTGGATTTAATTTAAAACAAGGCAACCTTCAAAAAGGGCAGCTACATAGCTAAAAGAAATAAGCATAGCAAGGACTCTCGGTACTGTAACATATGTGCCTTCATACTGAAATGCGAGAGAAATAGCCTACACATAAAGAGAACAGTCTAAACATGAGAAACAAACACTTTGAATTATTAATCTGCTAATTCAACTCTCTGCATAGAAACTTCAAGCCTAACATGTACAGAGCAACCAGGCACACACACTACCAATAACCCAAAGATAGAATGAAAACCTACATATAACTGGCACTTTGGCATTGGCATGCCAGCTAGTCTATTTCTACTTGCATTTGATTAGAGAATGCACTTGTCCATCATGGGCTGTGTACGAGTTTTCGAAGGAGTTTATAATGTTCTGGGCTACTCCACCTATTGCCTTAAGGTTCTGTGTTAGATGCTCATATTCTTTTCAAATGGTATCAAAGCCAAACTTTGGTAAGTTTATTTGGCACAACTTCTTCTCTCTACCTACCATAATGCTCTAGGCTTCTCTCAATTCAGCACATCGAGTCTCTCTGTGCATCGCTCCCAATTCAGCATATCGAGCCACAAAATTCACTTCAGGCCCACTCCTTAGCCCGGAGAGTCTACTCTCCTCTCAGTTTCAAGCCCACTCTTCAGCCTGTTGAGCTTGATCACTTCTCTCTTTCAAGCAGGTCCACTCCAATCTTCTCCAAGAAAAGAGACAATAAAAAAAATAAGAAAATCAATCCACGCATAAAACCCAAGAACATGTGCTTTTCTCTCAACTCATCCCACCGAGCCTCTCTGTGTTTCTTCTCTCTCAATTCAGCCCATTGAGCGGTAAACTTTTCTCCAAGCTTCTCAGATCCAAGCCCACTCTTTGGCCTGTTGAGCTTGATCTCTCTCTTGTAGGTCCAATCTTCAAACTTCTCCAAAAAACAAAAGATGAAAATATGTAATCCCCGTGTAGGCCCAAGCACCAGGTTTTACTCATTAATTGTGTAAGGGTTTCCAAAGGCATTTATAATGTCCTGGACTACTCCGCCCATTGCCTATTTGTGTTGGATACTTGAATTCTTTTCACAACAACATCTAAAGTTTGAACAAGATGCATCATGCATTTGCCAATCTGTTCGGTTTTTGGAATTTCTGAACATATTCTGATTTTATTTTTTTTTGTTTCATTTTTGATAAGCTGCACAGACGTTGATAATTTTGATAAGAAGCTTCTAGATAACTGATCAAAGTCACCTTTTACTAAATCAAAGTTGGTGATTTCGCTCGTGAATAGTTTATCCAGTAACTACACGCTGGTTCCATTTAACAAACCACACACTTATTCCAATTACAGAACACTGATTTAACCTAAACAAATCACACATTTGGGACACGATGAGAATTGAAATATAAACCACAAATGCAGTTAGTTTCCATTTCATCACACAAGAACTACGTATCCTTTGGGGAAAAAATTGCATAATTGCACAAAAGGATGGACCTATAAACTTCTAAACCTTTGGACTATAGCTGACAAAAGAAAAGCACACAAAAAACACTAGGTGTTTGCTGCCCATATGTCCTAGCCTTGTGCAGTGGGAGGTAGCAAGTTGCCCGGACACCTAGGTAAAGCAATTGTATAATTTTGTTGATATTAAAGAGAGAGACACCACTAACCTGAAATACATCGAAAAGGCGAATGATATTTGGGTGTTCAACAGAAGATAAGAAGCTGAGTTCACAGTCTAAGCAACTCTTGAGTTGGCGAGTGAGCTTGAGGAGGTCGATTTGCTTCAGCGCCACCACTTTTCCGGTGGTCCGGTGCTCGGCTTTCCATACCGTCGACGATGAGCCGCCGCCGAGCTTACACGTCAACGTGTACTCTCCGATCGTTGGATGATCAGCTTCCATTTGTATATTTTCTGTGCGCTTTTTCGTTGGGAAATAATATTCAGAGCCAATATTTCGTCGAAGCTCCTCGTCAGTTCATGTATGGACATTTTCATCCATTTTATTTCATATGTGGCATAGTTTGATATATATAGTACTCCCTCCGTCCCATTTTATGAGGTACTTTTCGAATTTCGAATTTCAAACAAGTCTAACTTTGATCGTAAATTTTTCATAGATTTTTTAAACATTTTGAATTATCAATTGTTGTGACTTATAATACTTTTTACGTAGTTTACAAATATATAAATTTTATTTCAAAAAAATTAAAGATTTGATGCGTAAATTTTCGATCAAACTTAAACTGTTTGACTCTCGAAAAATGAAAAGTGTCACATAAATTGGGACAGAGGGAGTAATTAGTATAAGCCTTAAAAGTATTTTTTTTAAAAAAAATTATTGAATAAATGAGACTTAACAGGAATAAAATGCTGATATTATTATTATTCAAAAAAATCAAAATTAAAAAGAAAATATATATAATTAAGAGAAAATACATCAAATTCCCGTAAACTTGTCCATAAAACTGACTAGCATCATAACTTTGGGGGTGTTTAAATATCCCTTAAACAACTTTCATTAGAATTAAATACCACCTTGTACATATAATACCAGTTTCATAATTGGAAGGTGATGTACACACGTGCCACATAAGCACCACCTCAATGACACATTGATAACACGTCAGATTGTGAACAAATTTAATTTCATTTCTTTTTTTTCTTTTTTCTTTTTCCACGTCATTTTTTGTTCTCATTTTCACTGTTCACTCATCTTCTTCATTATTTCAATAATCAATACAATACAAAAGTAATTGTTACCCTTTGCAAAAATCCAACACCCACAACGTAATTTCTAATAATTTGACGAACATTGTGTGAAACAGTGAAAATGACTATACGCCGGCAAGTGCTTCAACGACAACTTTAAAAAATTATCATCGTTGGAGCTGGGTTTGTTGGTGCTACTCTTGCTCATACTCTTGGGAATGTTTATTTTCAATTTCATTTTTTGTTGTTTAATTTACTATTTCTCCATATTTTTATTTGCAAGTTCTTTGAAAGCTAAATCCTAACAACCATGCTTGCTCTAAGGATAGCCAGCAACTGCTTCAACGACAATCACCGGAGTTATTGTTGTTATATTAGGCTCAAAATCGACAGATCTGATGGTGGCTCGCTTGAAAAGCAAAAAAAATGAAAACAAATAAAGGGAAGAATGGAAGAAAGCCAGGAAAAGGGTATGGCCGATGTTTTTTCCATGGTTGCCGGCGTGGTGAGATTTCTTAGCGAGATTTGGTGGTCTCACGGAGGGTGATCTCTCGCAAGACTGTGATGAACGAGGAACAAAGGGGTTGGGGTGAGGTCTGGCACAATTGAGTTTCGTTGAATTTGTTAATTTGAGAACATTTTTCGGAGGTGACCGCCGGCGCTAGAAACAAAGAGAGCTGGTGCAAGTTGCTGAAAGAAGACAAAGTGGGACCCACTTACCTTCCCTTTCATTTTTATGCTATTTACGCGCTTAAAAAAAAATTTATTTGCCACGTCAGCCTCAAGGTCATATTTAATTCACTTGTAAGTTGTTTAAAGGGTATTTAAATACATGTAAAATTATAGTGCTAAAGTAAATTTTAGGAACAAGTTTAAGGGGGAATTTATGTATTTTCTCTATAATTAATAAGCTATATAAATTGGAGAGTAATTTGTTGGAGACCATTTGATAGCAACTTTTAGGAAATTTTCTTTTAAATGTAATTTGCAGATTTTTTATATTTGGAAAAGTTGTTGTTGAGTATGTGTTTGGGACTTTCTAGAGAAGTTTGTGTAGTCATCTTACAAAATACAAAAGATCTATGGATTTAAACTTTTCTGTTGTTTGTTTTTTCTAATAATGACACTAGTGAAGACTAAGGGTGTGTTTGGTATGAACGGAAAATGTTTTTTAATTTTCTTATGTTTGATTGGATTAAATATTTTTCAAATCAACTCATTTTTCTCAAAGTTTAAGGAAAATGACCTCCCTTAAAAAATTAAGAACATTTTTCAAAACTCTCTTCCAACTTCAAATTACAATTTTTTTTATTGAAAAAATTAATTTATTTTGTCCATACCCTCAAACCAGGCCCCCACCCCAACCACCCCTCCCAAAAAAAAAATTTAAGCTTGTTTTTAAAAAAAATATTTTTAACTTCAATTTTTTTATTTTTTTTACCCCACCCTCACCCCTACCCCAACCCCAACCCCCTACCACCCCCCCAAAAAAAATTGTTTTTAAAAGATATTTTCAATTTCAATTTTTTTACTCCACCCTACCCCCTCCCTCGACCCCCCATCAGCCCCCCACCTCCTTAAAAAAAAATTAAGTTTGTTTTTAAAAAATATTTTCAACTTCAAATTTTTATTTTTCACCCCTATTTTTAACTTCAATTTTTTGATTTTTTTTACCCCACCCTCACCCCTACCCCCCCCCCAAAAAAATGTTTTTAAAAGATATTTTCAATTTCAATTTTTTACCCCACCCTACCCCTACGCTCAACCCCACCAGCCCTCCACCCTCCCAAAAATTTAAGTTTGTTTTTAAAAAATATTTTCAACTTCAAATTTTAATTTTTTCACCCCTACCTCAACCCCACCGGCCAACCCCCAACCAGCACCCCCACCCCCAAAAAAATTTAAGTTTATTTTTAAAAAATATATTTCAAAAATTATTTTCTACTCTCTAGTAAAAATAAAAGATATTTTCTCAAAAACATATTTCATTCACAAATCAACACACAAAAAAATCTTTTTCGAAAAATATTTTCTACTCACCAATCAAACATGAGAAAATAAGTCAAAAATCTACTTATTTTCTAGGAAAACATTTTCCTTCATACCAAACACACCCTAATTCTTTTTGGTTAATGAAGATATTATTTAAGTATTTTTTTCAATAGAATTATTTTTGTTGTTACATTTGATACTAATAAAGGTAATTGCCATATTATTAATAAATCAAAACTTTACTATAATTTTAAAGAAAAGGAAAAAGATGTTAGGTGACTCATACTTATTTTTCCTTTTAAATATTCGCAACACTTGGGTGTTTTATTGACCACGCTCATGTGTCTTTAAGATGGCTGAATTAGTGAAAGTGTGACTTCACACTCCTTAAGGCGAGTGAGTACTATATTTCAGTTTTAAAAATATTAGTAAAAGAATAAAATAACACAAAAATTTAAAAATTAATTAAAAAGTCTCCATCTTCTTCACCGACTCCACCTTCAATTGCAGCCATCTCTATGCCAGGCCCTTTTTTTTTCTTTCCATACTCTTGTCATCATCTTTAAGAGATCTTGGCATTGAAACCTCCTTGAGTCCATTGATTCGCCGCTAAAGGGAGGGGTCGATGGTGGTGGTGCTCGTCGGAGAAAGCTGGTTCGCAGTAGAGTGAGAGAGACGGGAGAGATTTCGGCCAAATCTGGTGGCGGCGCCGCGGCGGCGGCGGCGGCTTAGGTTGGTAGATTTGTGATGGTTGAAGGAGGAGGAAAAGAAAATAGCGAGGGTGTACGGCGGAGATGAAAGACGGGTGAGGAAAAGAGTATTGGCAGTCTCGCCGGCAAGAGTTTCTCCGGTAGATTTTGTCTGTGTTAAGGTCGGAATGAGGGAGAAGATGTAGGAGTTTCAAAATTTTATTTTAAGGAATAAATTTAAATTTTATTGTTTTACTTTTTATTAAATAATTTTGGTTAATAAATTTTAAAAATAGCTAATAAAGATAATTATGACATGTCATTGATGTAGGTGATATAAATTTGACATGTCATCAATTTAAGGGAGAGTGAACTACACACATGATAAGAGGGGTTTAAAAATCTTATTTGGATTGAATCTAAGGGTTCAGTTGATACAGAATTAAGTAGAAGGATCCATAATACAAACGCGTACAAGTACGAGGGTCCATTAGATCATTTCGCCTAAGTAATATAAAAAGAAATGATCATCATGCTAGTAATGAACGCAATTTGAACCTAAATAAAGAGAGTAATATATTTATTAGACAAAGTTTAAGCATATAATTAAAATTATGAGAAAATTTGAGGGGACATCAATATAATATTTTGAAAATTTATTTAAAACATTGAATCTTAGATTAACAGTATTATATTTTAATACTTATTCGGTCTTTTCCTCAAATATGGATACAAATACTTATGCTGGATGGAATGCCCTTAGCTTCAAGAAGCTACCATTGATCAACCTATGAGCACATTAATCAAAGATCTTGCTTACCAAATAATTTTTCCGGTGTAGGAGAGAAAGTTGACATCTAAGAAAGTCTCATTGAAAGCTAGAACTCTGACTGCGACGACTATTTTCACTAGTTTCAAAGGCTTGATTGACTGTGCACACCCCTCTATTCCAATAAAAAATGTTAGCTCCTATCAACTTGATCCGACCTAGGATAATAAGCTCATAAGCTTGGTCTTACTTCATCGTCGAGAAAAGAAAGAAGACTTCTATTTACAAGTTTAACTCAGACATAGTTCTTTTATTTTTTTGGGTGTGAAGAAGTGGCAAACCAAAATACCCTTTCTAAACAACTATTGTTTGTGAATGTAGGTTGTGTCCTTTCTCATTTGGAAGACCCAGTCCCACACCCTAACTTCACTGATGAGAACAACCTCCGCACTCTAGACTGTTTAAATCCTCGGTTGAAATCATCCAACCGAACTCTCTTTATTTCGAGATCGAAAAGGTCGATCAATTATGATCAAAGATAATGCCTAGTGGCGATGAGCCCACTAGGAAGACCTTTGGTTACAGAGGTTACCGCGGTCTAGGTTTATGATGGATTCAGTTAATCAAAGTGCCTCCAACTCAATCAAAGCTCATTTTCCTATGGAGGAACCCATCAGTAGCCCCCTAAATTTGACACCAATTTTCACTTAGACACCTTAAGTAGGCTTTGTTCATTTTAAACACATCAAGTAGGGGTCCGTTGTGTCATTTTGACACTTTTTGCTGACTAAGCATAGTACGTGTGCTACGAATTTTAAGGCGTCAGTCTTTTTGTAAATATTCTGATTTTTTTTGTAAATATTTTATTCTCCTTCTTCTTCCTTGCTTTCTCCCTTCCATCTTCTCCACCTTCTACCATCCTCCATCACCACACAACTTTTTTTAAAAATTCTATAATATTTTACTAGGTTACACTCTTTGATTCTTCAATCTTCTTTGAAAATCGAATTCGCATCATGATTCATATTCAAAAACAAAATCGATTTCAAGGGAACAAAAAAGAAATCAACTTCTTTCAAATGGAAAAACTGATTTACATTCTTACCTTCTCCATTGAAAATTAAATTGATTTCAAGGGATAAAAAAGAAATAAAGAACAACCTCCAATGAAAAAAAAAAAAAGAAATTTATTTTACATATCCTTCATTGTAAATCCCAATCGGAATAGCACAAGAAATCATCTTCTTTTAAATGTCATATAAAAATTTTTCGATTTGGTATGATTTCCCTTATTCTCCAAAATGTATTTTACTTTGTAAACTAACCTATATTCTTGCCTTTTTGATGGAAAAGAACAGATGAAGGGGAAGGAGGCGCAAGAAGAAGAAGAAAAGAGGTGAGGGCATGGGGTTTGGGATCTGGAATAAAGAAAAAAGGGGGAACCCATTGATGACCCCCTGAATTTGGCACGAAATTTCACTTAAACACCACAACTATGCGATGTTCATTTTAGACACCTCATGTAGGGTTCCGTTATATTCTTTTGACACTTTTTTTACAATAAAAAAAAGTTGAAGGAGAGTGTAATACACTCGTTGATGATGTGGCAAACGACGAATTAAATGATTACGTGTGTTATTTTAAGTTAAAAATTATTTTAAAATCTATTTAGTAAATAAATTAAAATATTATTCTAAAAAAAATCAATTTAACCCCTCCCCTCTCCCCCCCCCCCTTGCCCCCCATGATAGTTGTCTTCTCTACTATACCCAACAATTTTCTTAATTTGTTTTCTTAATTTGCTCTTTAAAATTGTTTTAAATTCTTTTTTTCTTTCTATCTTAGTGTTGTTTTGAGAGAAAAAGAGAGGAGGAGGAGGGAGACAAGGAGAGAAAGAAAGAAAAATTATTAAATATGAGTGTTCATATCTATTTTTTCCAGCGAAAAAGGTGAAATCGAAAATCGTCTTTTTTCATACACTCTATATCTCTTTTGTGCTATTTTCTAAAGAATAAGAATGAGAAGATGACGATGGTTGTGGTAATTTTCAGAATTGAATAAATAAAAAATTAATTTGATTGTATTAATGGCGATGGTGGCAGCGGTGGTAAATGAATGGTGTGTGGTGGAGGAGAGAATGAGGAAGAAGAATAGTAAAAACCTTTTAAATATTATTTTTTGGCCTGAAAAAGAGCCCCTTCACGCGCTGATTTTGGGTGCATTATATTTACCATGTCATGTCAGCGAAAAGTGTCAAAATGACACAACGGAATCCTACCTAAGGTGTCTAAAATGAACATATTCCAGTTAAAGCGTCTAAGTGAAATTTTGTGCCAAGTTTAGGGGGCCACCGATGGGTTCCCCCAAGAAAAAAAGAAAGTAAAACTGAGTTTTTAAAAAATAAAATAAAATTTCACTTGTCACATACCAATTCATTTATTTTTCCACATAAGAGCGTCTGGATGTACGCACTTAAAATGTGGTTTTGAAAATATAAAAAGTGTCAAAATGACACAACGGACCCCTACTTAAGGTGTTCAAAATGAACAAAACCTACTTGAGGTGTCTAAGTGAAAATTGGTGCCAAATTTAGGAGGCTACCGATGGGTTCCCCCTTTTCCTATCAGGAGAAAACAATGAACGGATGGCCTGTCAAAAAGCCGATCCTTTGATCTAAAAGCGTTCAAATTCCCGCCTACATCAGCTTGACCTGCTTGTTCGCTCTGATTAGGATAATCAGAATATCTTGAAAGATTTTCTTGAAAAGCTTGACTTGCAAGCGGAGAATGACGAGTCTCACCCATTTTTTGAGCTTGCAAAGTAGCTAGTATGAAATTTCTTGGGCACTTACCCGCCGTGGTTGAGATCTAAACTGCTTACAACAACCTTGACCTGGTCCAATGAAAAGAGAAAGCTTAAAGAGCTCCCTCTATAGGTGACTCCTCCAATGAGATCTTAGGGTGCATGTCAAAACCCGTTAAGTTAGGAATATACATAAAATTTTGATCGATATAAGGATTAATATAACCAAATAATATAACGAACATAAATTTAAACAATAAAAAATAATAAAGAGATGTATCCATTCTTTTTCACTCAAATTGTATAAATTTTATTTTTAGAAATTATAGTCAAATTTACTATCAAAATTTAAAAAATTAATTTTTAAAATTATACATGCCATGAATTTGAAATTTGAAAAAGGGAAAAAGAGGAGAAGCATCTAATTAATTGCGTAACCGTGTCTTCTAAAATATCCGAAGAAATTGCGTAAGCGCTGAGCCATAGGCCCATACGTTCCCTCTCTGTGACGGCAAAGCGGTTACTATAAATACAGATCTCCCCTTTTTCAACCTAATCCCCAAATCATCCTTCTTCTCTAGTGCAACTTCTCTCGGAAAAAAGCATCTCCTCCTCCTCTCGTTCATTCGATAATATCCTTGCGCACTGTTTCTTCTTCTCAAGGTTATGGTCTTTTCTTCTCTCGATTCAATCGTTTGTTGAAGTGATTTAGATTTATGCAGGTTTTTGTATTATAAATGTATGAACAGAATTATATGAGCGGAATTTACCTTTGTTTTCTTGTTTATCGATCAGATCTGCACGGAATTAGTCGATTTGAGAACTTTTTGAAATCGATGATGTATGTTTTTTCTGTTGATGATGTTATAGCGTTTAACTTCGTTTGATTTGCTCGAGTTTTGGTTTCCATATGGTAGAATTGTTAAAGTTTCGTAGTTTGATTAGTTTTGTGTCCTATCTAGGGTTTTTTGTGATCACAATTAATCAATTTGAAATGGTGATGCTTGCTTTTTCTGTTGATGATGTTATAGCATTGAATTTTGTAGATTGGCTTGATTTTTGGTCACTGTTTAATAGAAATTGTTCAAGTTTCCAGGTTTGATTAATTGTGTCCTGTGTAGGGATATTTATGATCAAAATTAATCAATTTGAAAAAAAACTATCTTTAATGGATAATATATGTTTTTTTTATTTTTTTTGTTGATGTTATAGTCTTGAATATTCTCGTGTTGTTCCATTTTTCTGTTTTCTATTTGATTGAAATTGTTCAAGTTTCTAGGTTTGAT
Source organism: Solanum pinnatisectum (assembly GCA_035578085.1). Taxonomy (NCBI): domain Eukaryota; kingdom Viridiplantae; phylum Streptophyta; class Magnoliopsida; order Solanales; family Solanaceae; genus Solanum; species Solanum pinnatisectum. The sequence goes on along the minus strand of CM069086.1, from coordinate 6,333,057 downwards.
TATTTGTGTGCTATCTAGGGATTTTTGTGATCAAAATTACAAAACTAGGTTAAATGGATGATGCATGCTTTTGCTGCTGATGATTTATAGCCTTGAATTTTGTCGATTTGCTTCATTACTGGTCTCTATTTAATGAAATTGTTGAAGTTTCTAGGTTTGATTAATTGTGTCTTGTCTAGGGTTTTTGCGAACAAATTGAACTAGATTTAAATAAATTTAGGAGTCCTCAATTTTTTTGGTTGTTAACTCTTATTGATCTGTTTATCAGTGTAATTAGTTGACTTTGGATATGTTGCTTTTGCTCTTTGTATTGTTTCTAATCAATTGGGATTCTTTTCTTATACTCTCCTAATTTGCCTCTGGTTTGATATATTCAATTTTAACTTCAATTGTTTCGTGGGATGACTTGTCCCAAATTAAACAAGTTTTGGGATTTGTGTGCAAGCTATGCTGTGGGTGTTCATATTATGTGGTAGTTCGCTGCTGTAAGAGGGAGATTGCAGAACCTTTATTTTATTTTCTTTTCTTTTTGGATTTCCAGAGCTTGCTAGTTTGTCATCTCTGCCTGATTGAATAGACGTTTTGACAGTTGTGTGCTTGAATATATTTCAGATGCAGATCTTTGTTAAGACACTCACCGGAAAGACCATCACTCTTGAGGTCGAGAGTTCTGACACCATTGATAATGTCAAAGCTAAGATTCAAGACAAGGAAGGCATTCCTCCAGATCAGCAGAGGCTGATCTTTGCTGGGAAACAGCTTGAAGATGGCCGAACACTTGCTGATTACAACATCCAAAAAGAGTCTACCCTCCATCTTGTCCTCCGTCTACGTGGCGGAATGCAAATCTTTGTTAAAACTCTGACCGGAAAGACTATAACTCTTGAGGTCGAGAGCTCAGACACCATTGATAATGTCAAAGCTAAAATTCAAGACAAGGAAGGTATTCCTCCAGACCAGCAGAGGCTGATCTTTGCTGGGAAACAGCTTGAAGATGGCCGAACACTTGCTGATTACAACATCCAAAAGGAGTCCACCCTTCACCTTGTCCTTCGCCTTCGTGGTGGTATGCAGATCTTTGTCAAGACACTTACTGGAAAGACCATCACCCTTGAAGTTGAAAGTTCAGATACTATTGACAACGTGAAGGCCAAAATTCAGGATAAGGAAGGGATTCCTCCAGACCAGCAGAGACTGATCTTTGCCGGCAAGCAACTTGAGGATGGAAGGACCCTGGCTGACTACAATATTCAGAAAGAGTCTACCTTACATCTTGTTCTTCGTCTGAGGGGTGGCATGCAAATATTTGTTAAGACATTGACAGGGAAGACAATTACTTTGGAGGTTGAGAGTTCAGATACTATCGACAATGTTAAAGCAAAGATCCAAGACAAGGAGGGTATTCCTCCAGACCAGCAGAGATTGATCTTTGCTGGAAAGCAACTTGAGGATGGAAGGACCTTGGCGGATTACAACATTCAGAAAGAATCAACCCTGCACCTTGTTCTTCGCCTTAGAGGTGGCATGCAAATTTTTGTCAAGACTTTGACGGGGAAGACAATTACTTTGGAGGTTGAGAGTTCAGATACCATTGACAACGTCAAAGCAAAGATTCAAGACAAGGAGGGTATTCCCCCAGACCAACAGAGATTGATCTTTGCTGGAAAGCAACTTGAGGATGGAAGGACCTTGGCAGATTACAACATTCAGAAAGAATCAACCCTGCACCTTGTTCTTCGCCTTAGAGGTGGCATGCAAATTTTTGTCAAGACTTTGACTGGGAAGACAATTACATTGGAGGTTGAGAGTTCAGATACCATTGACAACGTCAAAGCAAAGATTCAAGACAAGGAGGGTATTCCCCCAGACCAGCAGCGTTTAATCTTTGCTGGTAAACAACTTGAGGACGGGAGGACTCTTGCAGACTATAACATCCAGAAGGAGTCAACTCTCCATTTGGTGTTGCGCTTGAGAGGAGGGATGCAGATCTTTGTGAAGACTCTGACTGGGAAGACAATCACATTGGAGGTGGAGAGCTCTGATACTATTGACAATGTGAAAGCAAAGATACAGGACAAGGAAGGGATCCCACCAGATCAACAGAGGCTTATCTTTGCTGGTAAGCAGCTTGAGGATGGCCGCACCCTTGCAGACTACAATATCCAGAAAGAGTCTACTCTTCATCTTGTCCTCAGGCTCCGTGGCGGGGACGTCTGAATGTCCTGTGTGCTTTGTTGTTTTATTTCCAGACTCGAGTGTTTTTCGTTGTAGTTCTTTCTTTTAAGAGACCTTGTAATGTGTTATGTTCTGTTGTTTTTGTTGCAACCTAAATAAATAAAGATTAGCCGATAAATGTGTTGCATTGTGAACTTAACACTCACCCCCCACCCCCCATGACTCTGCAGGCACAGGAAAAAAAGAAGGCATTTTTTACAGTTTGAGTACACCAGTAGTTCTTTTTGCAAAAAAACAGTATTATGGTGGTGGTTTGGTAATACTCTGCTAATAGTGAAGAGTTCTACCCTTGATCTACGCCGTCTTCTTATTTTGTAACAATTCTTTTGTTAAAAGGTGGATGTAAGGACCTCATTTTAATCGGTTCACTAAATACTTCCAACTTTTTTTTGTTAAAAAAAAAGCGGTTAAAAGGTGGATGTAAGGACCTCATTTTAATCGGTTCACTAAATACTTCCCAACTTTTTTTTGTTAAAAAAAAAGCGCCAGAGGAGAAACTCTCTGCATCTCTAGAGGATCTCTAGACTATGGACGAAAGCTTTGTTTGTGAGGACGGACTATGAGCAACATGAGTCGTGGTTGTTGCAGATCCCCTTTTGCTATGGAGAAACCTGTGAGTCTTCTGAATTAGCATTTACAATTCAAATGCTACAACAATGGTTGCTAGTCACTTAGCACAAAATATAGTTTCATTGTACTACATGTAAATTTGAAGCAAAGTGTTGATATGGACAAATTTCAAAATGGAAACAAATCCACTCCAGCAGAAGATAAATCCATGTAGTTCTGTCAACTGGTGGCTCCAAGAGGTGGAGAATGATGTAGAAATTTGATACAATTATGATGAAGTACTCCGCTCTCTATGGGAAAGTTGGGATACTTGAAACTTAAAGTACAAGAAACAATAAGTGAAGTAGTTTAGAACTTTATGGCACGTAAAAAAGAAGTAGGACTAGGAGGCACTGGAATATCCACTGTCCCTTTCAGCATCAGTAGAACTTTCTTCTGTGAATGAGGAATCCGGAGATGCCTAACACCAATAAAGCAAAAACAGTCAATGTAATTCCGGCAATTAGGATGCCTATGCTTAGCCTTTTGCCTTTTGTTTCTTCAACCGTCTGATTAGGTACCCCTTCGTTGGGTATGAAATTAACGCCCACCTTGACCAATATTAGATTAGAATTACCCAAGTCTCTCCTTCCATACCTCAGAGGCAGCCTTTTCTTTCTACATTCTCTGTCTTTGAACAGAGCAGCCTCACAGTTACAATCCTGTAGACAGGCTTGTTCACAATCTTCCTTGGTCGTTCCGGCCAAAACAACACAAGTACTATCTTCCCATACTGTGTTTTCAACTGTTCTCATGTCATAGTATTTTGAAGTGTTCTCCTTTAACTGACAGGTTTCTGCAATGAAATTCCTTTCACAGCCCGCACTCTAATTTCCTGGCATTACAAAATCAAATCCCGGAAGACACAAACATTTAGCTTGATCATCTATATTGGTACAAAAACCATTAAGCCCACAAAGGCCTTTTGGAATACACCTATCATCTGTTGATGACCATATCACGGAGCTGTTCTGTTGGTTCAGAGAATGTGAATAAACTCTAAGTATACCATCAGCATCAATTTTCATCATATAGATGATGGTCCTTTCTCTACGGTTGCCTCCTCTGGTTAGATTTCTTAGCCTATTAGTGGAATTGTGCAAGTAGAGGAAGCCGTCATCATCAAGATTTAGTGTAACATTATTCCCTGCTCTATAGGTGCCTGTTGCGTAGTAAGATATGGGGCACTATCTTCTGGATCGACAGGGTACTGAACAAGGTTCCCATCATGTTGCATTTCGAGACGGAAAATCCCGAATGAATCATCTGCTTCCGAGGCACTCGAGAACAGGTCTTGTCTAGCTGATATATGCTGACCAGGTAAAAGTGTGTTTGTTGGATTGTCAAAACTTTGCCATATGATACTGTGATCAGAATTATAGAGCACAAAGTTGCCAGTATCCAGCATGGAAGCTGAAGTAATGACTTGACCAGAGAGATTTACGACAGTGATGTTTTGGCCTCCTACTTGTACGATGAGCCTTCCATTATTAGTTAAGAGCAAGACAGCGTTGCTCGGGACAACAGGACTGTTCCTGTTTGCTGTCCTAACGAATTTATGACATATTGCATGAGACACACGTGTGTTGCACGTGTCCAGAAACTAGTTAAGTAAAAGATGCGTGACATAGGAGACTTTGTAATTATTGAGGCTTGTCAATTTAGAGAATATTGTACAAGTCTTTAGTCAAGCAATGATGTTTTTCAAATTTTACACTTGGATATACTTAAATTGACAGGAGTTAATGTGGAATTAATTGTGCAATTTTTGTAGAATTAGAATTGACAGCTTCCACTAACTTTCAAGTCTCCCATTATAAATGGTCTAATCTGTCTAGAGTAAATTTTGGTTCGGGGGAAGAGCTAAAGTGTCAACTACGTCGCTACTAAAAACTCATTATAGATATTTTAATTGAATCGCTTAGAAAAATAATACTTAGTTTAGTAAAGAGTTCTACACTTGATCTACAGTCTTTTTATTTTATAATATGTTTCTTTTATTAAAAGATGGCGTACGGACCGTATTTTAATCGGTTAACTAAATATTTTTCAAGAGAATGTTTTTGTTAAATAGAAAAGCTCCAGAGGAGAAAAACTCTCTGCATATCTAGAGGAGATCTAGACCATGGACAAAGGAAGTTCATCCGCATTGTGAGGACTCCTACCATCAGCTACACTAGTTGTGGTTGTTACAGATTCGCTTTCACTATGGAGAAAATTGCAAGTCTCCTAAATTAGTATTTACAATTCAAATACTACAACGACGGTTGCTAGTCACTTGGCACAAAATATAGTTTCATTGTACTACATGTAAATTTAAAGAGAAGTGTTGATATGGACAAATCTCAAAATGGAAACATAAGCCTTGAGATACACCACAGCAGAAGATAACTGGTGGCTAGAAGAGGTGGAGAATGATGTAGAAAATTGATACAATTATAATTAAGTACTCTGCTCTCTATGGGAAAGTTGGGATACTTGAAACTCAAAGTACAAGAAACAAGAAGTGAAGAAATTTAAAACTATACCGCGCTTAGAACAGAAGAAGGACTAGGAGGCGCTGGAATTTCTACTGTTCCTTCCAGCATCAGTAGAACTTTCTTCATTGAAGGGCGAAGTGATGGTTCGTCTTGAATGCACCATATGCTTATTTTCACCATTCTCTCGAATTGTCTTCTATCAACCTCCTCATCCCTGACTAGTTTATCTAGCTCTCCTGCATCAAAGCAATTGTAAACCCAGTATTCAAGAATTGCCTCATTTTCATCGAGGCTCATATCAACACACTTTCGCCTACAAATCAATTCCAATAGGACAACACCAAAACTGTAAACGTCTGCTTTCACAGTGACTGGCAGATTTCGGTGCCATTCTGGTGCAACATAGCCTCTGGTCCCTCTTATCCCTGTGTAGGTTCTTGTTTGGTCTTTCTTTAAGAGCTTGGCCATTCCAAAGTCAGATATTTTTGCACAGAACTGATCATCCATGAGTATGTTCTGAGGCTTTATATCACAATGGATGATTTGTGTGTCACACTCGTCATGCAAATATAGGAGGCCCCTTGCAATATCTCGAGCAAAGCCACACCTTTCCTCCCACATGGGCTGCTTTTCTGGTGTAAAAAGTATGTCCGCAAGTGACCCATTGGTCATATACTCATACACCAGAAGCCTTCTTGATCCCTCCAGGCAATAACCAATGAGGCGGACTAGATTTCGGTGATGTTTCCTTCCAATGATCTTTATTTCAGTTTGGAACTCTGTTTCCCCTTCTACCAATTCTTTATCTAGTCTCTTAACAGCTATCACTTTCTGGTCTTCTGCCAAAATCCCTTTAAATATTGTTCCAAATGCTCCCCTCCCTAATGCTTCTTTGAAGCCACTGGTTGCCTGCTCTAGTTCTGCATAGGAAAATGCTCGTGGAGCAACATCCTCACATAACTGAACACTTCTATTCTCCTGGGGTTTTCTGTAAGTCCAGACATGATTTCTGTGAATGAGGAATCCGGAGATGCCTAACACCAACAAAGCAAAAACAGCCAATGTAATGCCGGCAATTAGGATGTCTATCCTTAGCTTTTTGCCTTTTGTTTCTTCAATCGTCTGATACGGCACCCCTTCGTTGGGTATGAAATTAGTGCCCACCTTGACCAATACTAAATTAGGATTACCCAAGTCTCTCCTTCCATACCTCATAGGCAGCTTTTGCTTTCTACAGTCTCTGTCTTTGAACAGAGCAGCCTCACAGTTACAATCCTGTAGACAGGCTTGTTCACAATCTTCCTTGGTCGTTCCGGCCAAAACAACATAAGTACTATCTTCCCATCCTGTGTTTTCAACTGTTCTCATGGCATAGTATTTGGAAGTGCTCTCCTTTAACCGACAGGTTTCTGCGGTGAAATTCCTTTCACAGCCTGCGCTCCAATTTCCTGGTATTAAATAATTAAATCCAGGAAGACACAAACATTTAACTTGATCATCTATATTGGTGCAAAAACTATTAAACCCACAAAGGCCTTTTGGATCACACCCATCATTTGTTGATGACCATATTACGGAGCTGTTCTGTTGGTTCAGAGAATGTGAATAAACTCGAAAAATACCATCAGCATCAATTTTCATCATATAGATGATGTTCCTTTTTCTAGGGTAGCCTCCTTTGGTTAGATTTTTTAGACTTTTAGTGGAATTGAGCAAGTAGAGGAGGCCGTCATCATCAAGATGCAGTGAAACATTATTCCCTACTCCATTAGTGCCAGTTGAGTAGTAAGTATGTGGGGCACTATCTGCTGTATTGACAGGGTACTGAACGAGGTTCCCATCATCTTGCATTTTGAGACGGAAAATACCCAAGGAATCATCTGCTTCCGAGGCACTCGAGCGCAGCTGTTGTCCAGCTGATATATGCTGACCAGGTAAAAGTGTGTTTGTTGGATGGTCAAAACTTTGCCATTTGACATTGCTATCAGAATCATAGATCACAAAGTTGCCTGTGTCCAGCATGGAAGCTGAAGCAATGGCTCGAGAGGGATTGATGACAGGGATTTCCCGGCTTCCTGCTTTCACAATGAGCCTTCCATCACTAGTTAAGAGCAAGACAGCGTTGCTCGGGACAACAGGACTGTTTCTGTTTGCTCTCCACACTGCTGTCTTGTTAGGCATACCGACGATTGAGATTCCAACAGCATAGCCATTGGTTTGTTTATAAAACCCAAAGGCAAAGTACCCTGATGGCGAAAACCATGATGAATGGTCAGTAGGTGTTAGAGAAGAGCCAAGAGTTATATCGAACTGTGTTTGCTGTGGTAGTGCTACTGCACGAAATGCAGATAATATTAATAACCATAGCAAAACAGCCATAGATTTCATCTTTTTTGTTCTTTGTTTTTCTCTGAAAATTGTGATGTAAATATGTTATAAAATTCAGTTTATTATAACATCCAAAAACTTTAGCTACTGTAGGACAAGTCAATTTACGCCAATGAAGTAAAAGACGCGTTACATTGTTAGCTTTGAAATTATTGAGTCAAGCAATGATGTTTTTAAAAATTGACAGCTTCCACTAACTTTCAAGTTTCCCATTATAAATGGTGTAGTCCGTCTAGAGTAAATTTAGGTTCGGGAAAAGAGCTAGAGTGTCAACTACGTCACTACTAAGAAATCACTATATTTCCATTGAAATGTTCAGTGGTTAAGAAATCATGTTCTATAGCACAGATTTTCTACTTATTGAAGGTGGGAAAAACCTTTGTTTCCAGGAGTGCGTATTTGATTAAATTCTTCAGCTTAGGTTAAAACTTCATATTTTTAGTAAAAATTCATTGAAAATGTATAGATTATTAATTTCGAACTCAATAACTTAGAAAATGTTAGAATTTAAAACTCGTTAACTTCAAATCTTAGCTTTGGCTTTCCTTAATATTGTTCCAACTATAAACGGAATGTAGAGCATTATAATTCTATGATAAAACCGATGAATTTTTTTTTTAAATCGAATTTGGTATTGATGGAAAGAGAAAATATTCTTCAAAGTAAAATTTGCAAGGTAAAAAAAAAGTACTATATGAACTTAACTGTAAACATAAGGTATAACCAATGAAAGTTGGAGTGGAGTATTAAGTACTCCTTCATTTTTAATCAATCTCGTGTATATGGAGGTGCCTTTGGTTAAGATATGGAGAAAATGAAATTATTTGAATTGACATAAACCACAAACCACTAAGCAAGTATATAGCGAGAGAAAAAGAAAAGAGATTAACTACTATTCACTGATAGTAGTCAGTAGACAAGAAAATTTCACTATCAACTCATTTTTAGAAATACTTATTTCTTTTAATATATTCACATATTATTAATATTTAAATTAAAATAACAAAAAGCGTAGTATATGGTAACTTGGACTCTAAATTAATTATAAGAATTTGTTTAGAATTCTTATTTGGCTTACCAAAAATAAGAAGATTCTTTCACACAAATTGTTCCTCATTATTTCATTCTCGGTTCTCTGTCAACATCATTAAAGCAATTTGAGACAATTATCAGTGTGATAACTTTTTACTCATTTTTTTAGAATCTAAATAATTAAGACAATCTAGATAATTAAGACAATTCTAACAACTTTTTACTCATTCTTTTTTTAGAATCTAGATAATTAATCTCATAAGAAAACTATTCACAACTTATTAAGTCTTCTTCGCAGCATGAAAAAGTGTATGGATAGGTATTTCATTGCTTTAGTGTTTACTCTTCTTAGTTTATTCAATCAACAACACAAATTAATTGAAAACAAATTTTAATACATATATACCACCATATGTACTCAAACCTAAATAGTACTCAAAGTCGATGATACCAAAAATACTTAAACTTTATTTTCAAAGAATTAAATCTTAGATATGTAAAATATGTTTTAAAAAATAAATAAAAAAGAGAAGATGAAAGATCATTAAATGTGAAAATATAATAATTAAATTAATAGAAATAACTACTTTTTAAAATGACCTAGTCTTCCAATTTTGGTGGAACAGAAAGAAATATTTTTCAAAATAAGTTGATTTTGAATCATACATGTCCTAAAATTTCCTTTCTGTTCCATCAAAGTTGGAAGACTTGGTCATCTAATAACAAATCATATCTTATAATAAATAATTATTTATTAAGTTGATTTATAAGATGATCACTTTTTGTCGTAACTAAATTGGAAAACAAACTCTGCTACTATAATGGACAAAACTTCACCAGAGTTACCAACAGAAATCCTTCATCAAATACTCTCTCTTCTCCCAACTAAAACTGCTGCTCGAACTGCAGTTTTATCCAAATCATGGCTTAATGCATGCTCTACGAAACCTCATCTCTGTTTCGATATATCTCATCACGTAGAATTTCGAGCTCATCAATTCCTGAGAATCGTAGATAATACTTTGGAAAGGTATCACCGCGATAATAATCTACCTATTTCATCTTTTGAGCTTTGCATCTCTTTTTATGATCATATTTATTATGATGGTCTAGTCGATAAATGGTTAGATATTATAACAGATAAAAGAGCTTCAAAGGTTTCACTTTTTGTGAAAAGCAAAGCTAAAGATTATTGTGAAAGATATAATTTGTTTGTTCATAACATATTTAAGATGAAATTCATACAACATTTGGAGATAAATCATTGCAGTATATTACTAGCGAAACGAAAAGCATTCTTTTATGATGATAAAATTAAGTGTGAGAACCTGAAAAATATAACCTTGTGTTCTGTTACTATTTCTCAATTAGCACTTGAAAGCCTGATTTCGTGTTGCCCTCAGATTGAGAAGGTATCAATACAATACTGTATCGGGTTCAATAGCATTCGCGTTACAAAAACTCTTCCTAAACTTTTGTGTTTTAGTATCTTTTGCTGCCCAATTGTGGAAGTTGAAATTGTTGATGCACCAAAACTGCTATCTTTCGAATATGTGAACAAAGGTGATTACACGCCTTATTCATCTAGTGATAACCTTCACACATGTTTGCGAACAATAGAGATTGGTACTTGTCAAAATCTCAGAAAGGTAGAATTTGTGAAGGTCACAGTTGATTATTGGGATCTCTTCAAGCTTATACGAAAACTACACTCCGTGAAGGAGTTGATTTTACAATACTGTAGATACTTGAGAAAAATACAAATCTCAAGTTCAACCCTCGAGGTTTGTAGCATAGTTAGGTGTGATTTAGTAGAGCAAGTCATTTTTGATACGCCCAAGTTACACTCCTTAGCCTTCTCCGATCAAGATAGACTACCTTTTTTATCTTTTGAAAGGACTCCGAGCCAATGCAGAGTTTCCATAAAGATTGACATTTTATGGGACATTGAGCACCTCATGAACTTACGGAGATTTCTAGTTGAGTTGTGTGATCAGGTTGTAGATTTGACCTTGTGTACCATCTCTAAAAGCTTGATCTTACCAAGAGGTCGTCTTCCCACACTTGAAGTTGAGCAGTTGGAATTAGCTTATAGTGATACTACAATCGCGACATATTCATCTTACTATAATGTCATCTTGTTTGCCCAAGATTTTAACGTTACAGTGTGACAAGAAACTTAGAAAGTTTCTACGTCAACAATGGTTGAAGAAGAGAGAAAATAGATTTATCAAATGTACTTGGAAAAAGTATCTCATAAATGCTGAGATAGAGTACAAGAAAAGGAACGGAGACGATTGGATGACTCTTGATAGGAAGATATTGGTAGCTGACCTGCATATTCTTGAAGAGATCTATACAATCCGCTTCAAGCAAATTCAAAGAAATGAAAAAAATAAGTATTCGTATATTCCAAGGTACGTAACAATTTGTTATAAACTATTATGAATTATGATATCGATACTTGTCATCTCTTTCCATTTCCAAACAACTAACTTAGCTTGTTATTTCTGCAGCTGCATTCCGAGGTGGATAGTTCATTGATTGGAGTGATCGCGATCTTTGCTTGGATTTGAATTGAATTAGGATTTGAATTTTATGGTTCTACATTCTAGAATATTGATATCAGGTGTTAGTAACTGAGTTGTGAATTTCATGTTTTATATACGTATTTTCATAACTTATGCATGTTAAATAAATTAGCAGAAAGATGTACCATTTTGTTTGGATCATTATTACCATTGTATTGTATTGTATCGTTATCATACCTACTATGTGTTTTGATTATTACTTAAAATGTATTGTATTATATTGTTAAATTTCGTTGTTACACACACAACAATGAAAATCCTCATTTAATGGAACAACCTATTTGGTGGGTTCCCATTGTTACTTAATTTCTTTTTCCAATTATATACTTAATTTCATAATATTATTTTACCATTTACCCTATATTATTTAATTCTAATCAAATCTTCTACCCTAAAATAATTAAGAATATTTTAATAAATTTATAAATTACAATAAAATACGAATTAAGATTTGCTAGTTAGACTGATTTATAATCCTAGTTTAATTTGATTTTTACCTTTGGATAGAACAATATACAGAAATATAGAGAATAATTAGAAATTGAAGTAAGCAATTGAAGCACCCTCGCTCACCGCCCCCAACAGGTGATATTCTCCCCCTTTTTCCTCTGTTTTGCGTCTGCTCTCTGCTTCGTATACAAACTCCGCTATTTCCATGGATAGAATTGCAGAGTTACCAACTGAAATCCTTCACCAAATACTCTCTCTTCTCCCTACTAAAACTGCTGCTCGAATGGCCGTGTTGTCGAAGCCATGGCGTAAAGCATGCTATACAAACTCCAATCTCTGTTTTGACGAATCTGATTTTGGCAAACAACAACAGAATAATGGTAGGTTTGTAGACTTTCATGGTAAATTCTCGAGGGTTGTAGATTATACTTTGGAAAGATATCGCCGTGAAAATCTACCTATTTCGGCTTTTAAGCTTCAGATCTCTTTTTCCGATCAAACTGATTGTGAAGGTCTAGTCGATAAATGGTTAGAAATTATAGCAGAGAGAAGGGCTTCACAGGTTGCACTTTTGGTGAAAAGCTAATTTGGAGTTTATTCGAAAAGATATAGTTTGTTAGCTGATTCCATATTTGCGATAGAATCGTTGCAGGAGTTGGAGATAAATTGCTGCAGAATACTGAAGCAAAAAGCATTACTTTCCGAAGACAAAATTAAGTGCAGTAACCTAAAAAAGCTAACATGTTACTGTTAGTGAATCAACACTTGATAGTCTAATTTCGTGTTGCTCTCAGATCCAGAAGGCATCATTTCAACACTGTATTGGGTTCAATTGCATTCGTGTTTCGAAAAATTTTCCTAATCTTTTGTCTCTTCATATCTTAAAATGCCCAATTATAGAAGTTCATATTGGTGATGCACCAAAACTGCTATCTTTTGAATATGTGAACAAAGGTGATTCCGAGCGTTTATCTCGTCATGATCTTGACATATGTTTGTGGACGTTAGAGATTGGTACTTGTTATAATCTCAGAAGGGTAGAATTTGTGAAAGCTGAGATTGATGATGTGGTTCTTTTCGAGCTAATACCAAAACTACACTTCATCAAGGAGTTGATCTTACACTACTGTAAGTACTTGAAGAAAATAAAAATCTCAAGTTCAACACTCGAGGTTTGTAGCATAGAAAGTTGTGCGTGCTTAGTGCAAGCCACTTTTGATGTGCCCAAGTTACTCTTCTTAGTCGTCAAGCCCATGCAGGATTTTGCTGAACGTGTAAGACTACCTTGTTTATCTTTTGAAAGTGCTTCAAGCCAATGCAGAATTTCCATAAAGTATGGCGGTATACCATCTGATCCCGAGCATATCATTGACTTACGGAGATCTCTGGTTGAGTTGAATGATCAAGTTGTAGACTTGATATTGGATAGTATCAGTAAAGGGTTGAGAGCAACAAGTGGAGTTGATCATTTTCCTCAACTGAAGTTGAGAATTTGACATTAACTTATTGTGACTGGTCAATTACGACATATTCATCTTAGTTAAATGACGTCTTCTGGATTTGTCGGCCCAAGAATTTAACTGTACATTGTGGCGACAAATTTAGAAAGTTCGTATGTCAACACTTGTTGAAGAAGTACTGGTGGAGACCTTTTAAATATTCTTGGAAAGAATATTTCATAAATGCTCATATAGATTGCATGAAACGGGGAGGAGACGACTGGATGACTCTTGATTGGAAAATGTTGGCAGCTAACCCTCGTATTGTTGAAGAAATCTGTATGATTCGCTTCAAGCATACTCAAAGAAAGGAGATAAAGAAAAAATCACATATTCTAAGATAACTTTTCGTTATATAAAATTATACTATGAATTATGATAGTTGTCACATTTTTATTTTCCTTTGTGCATGGCTACATGCCATCCCCTTTCCCTTTCCTAACAATTAACAGAGTATATTATTTGTGCAGATGCATTCCGAGATGAATAGCTCATCAATTCGAGTGATCCATATGGCTAGGGATTATTTTAAGTTGTTTTCTTTCATTTTGGTTGTAGACTTGCTTTGAGATTTTCTGTTTATGTCCATTTAAGCTCATTTTCATTTTCTCCATTGGACCTAGCTATAATGTTACGTTGTTGGTATGGTCTCTGATTGGATCTGCTATTTTCGAAAGAGTGTTAAGTACACAGGTGGTTTTGATGGAAATGATGATTTGTTCCTTAAACTTGACAGATTTCAGTGTTCAAGCCGATACTAATGCAATTCACAGTCCTTTGGCGATCATCTCCGCAAATCTCATTGTGTTTGTATGCTTGTAATCTTCCTGTCTTTGTGAGTTCATTTGAGGGTGCTTCCATTTTTCATTTTTCCCATTCAGGCTAATACAATTTAAGTAATTAAGTTAAATATCTCAAGTTAATGAACTTTGAAGCATCCCAAAATGTATGGAAATTGCTGATTTGTCTACCAAGGAGCATATTAAGGAGAGCAACTTTGGCACATCAAAAGTGGCCGGGCTTGCACTAAACAATCACACTTTACTATACATGCTACAAAACTAGTGGGTTGAACTTGAGATTTTTAAGTGTTTTCAAGTACTTTCTGAAGCGTAAGATCTATTTTCCTTGAGGTATAACTGATAAAAAAGGATATGACCGAATTTCCAGTAACACACTCTTATCTTGTGTCCATATTGATAAGATTTTTCATATATTTTTCACCTTGGGAGCTGTCGAGATGTGCAAAGAAGTATGGAGTTGAGACCCCTTCACTTAACATATCAGTTGCACAGGGCTCCTTTACTCTGTCTCAGTTGACTAAGCAGAGATTGGGAAACTAAATTTAGATACAAGATGGTAAATCTTAAAGAGTATTATTGGTTCTCCTACGGAAACTAGAATGTACAGGTTGGTGCAATGGGCTAAGCCACAATCATTGTTTGTTAAGGTTAACAGTAATGGTAGCTGCACTGATGAGAATTGTGGTTTGTGGAGCAGGCGGAGTCATCAGGGACTGCAATAGGAGGTTCATTACCTTCCTAGGACCTGGTACAAGTAATTGGGCTGAAGGGAGAGCTATGCTGACTATAGTTTATAACATTGTGGTGACATCAAGAACGTGTGTATCTACTTGTTCAATTTTATACAAGTTTAAGCAGAAGCCAAATTAAAGAGCATATTTATGTATTTTTTTGTACAGTTCTCTTCTAACTTGTACCAAAATTGCCCTTCATCAAGGAGCTGATCTTACACGACTGTAAGTACTTGAATGAAATAAAAATCTTAAGTTCAACACTCGAAGTTTGTAGCATAAGTAATTGTAATTGCTTAATACAAGACTACCTTATTTATCTTCTGAAAGTGCGTCAAGCCAATGCAGGATTTCCATAAATTATGAATGCTGAGCAGTGCATTCAATTGCGGAGATCTCTAGTTGAGTTGAATGATCAAGTCGTAGACTTGACATTGAGTAGTAACAAAAAAGGCTTGAGATTATCAAGTGTAATTGATCATCTTCTCGCACCTGAAGTTGAGAATTTGATACTATGTTATCCTAATTATTCAAAAATTCATCTTACTTAAATGTCATTTCTCCAGTGTATGGTACCCGTTTTGGGGCTGACTATTGGATTTGTCCTGGAAAGTCCTACTTTAAGGATAAACCGCTCCTTACCAAAGGCAACATCATAGACTACCTTCTTTATCTATTGAAAGTGCTTCAAACCAATGCAGAATTTCCATAAATAATGTCGATCTACTATATGATGATGAGTAGTTCATTGACTTACAGAGATCTCTAGATGAGTTGAATGATCAAGTTGTAGACTTGACTAGAAAGTTCTGTCAAACTTCACAGAAATTTGTTGTTAATGGGAAATGGAGGAAAGATGAAAAGAGAGGAAATTGAAGTTCTCTTATACTTTAGTAAAAAGGCATTTCTCCCTCATTGGTGGTGGAAAGAAAAATAGAAGTGTTTAAATAGAGAAACACTTCTATTAGTTGTTAAAATGGTTGAAAAGAGGGACCCCTCGCGCTATCGTTGTCGCTCGGCTTCGGCTTTGGAAGATGATCGAGAGATTATTTTTTTGGACAAAGTTTTGTTTTAATTATTTAATTAATTAAATTAAATGGCCAAAACGTTTCAATTATTTAGTTAATTAACCGAAACGTTCCGACCCGACTCGGATCTGCGCAATCTGTTTTATTTAAAAATACTTTCCTGTTTTCCCGCCGTTGGAGATGACTGTTCTGAAAGGTTGCAACTTTCAGAAACAGCCATGACCGTTTGAAAGGTGGCAAACTTTCATGAATGGTTGTGTGGATTCTGAAAGGTTGCAACCTTTCGGAACCAGTTCCTTTTGGTTATAAATACCAGTAATTCTTTAGACTGTTTACTTACGAAAATTTCTGATTTCTTCTTGCCGTTGAGTGGCTCGCTGACACTAGAATTTTGGATATCAATACACTGGTGATTGAGATCATTCTATCCTGGGAGGACATATTCCAAATCAAACCTCGAATACTAGAGGAGAATAATTTCCTTAAGGGACACTGTGCATTTAGTGGGCTTGATCTTCTTTCCATTCTGTTTTTTTAGATTCTGGTACGTTTTTATAGATTTTAGTTTTTTAATTAATTTTTATTCTTCACTTGTTCATTTAAACTTTAGTAACTTTGTGTTTTTGCAAAATTTGTTGAAATCAATAGTACTATTTTAAACACAGATTGCCTAACAAACTTTCCTATTGCTAACTATTAATATTCGACGAACACGTATCACATATAATGCTCTGTGTGATCAACTGGAGTAGAGATTAAGAAGCTTCACTACTTGTTTCTATTAATATTCGATGAAAACGTACCACATATAATGCTATGCATAAATATATTATAAGTTGACTAGATCCAGCACCAATAATTTATTCAACATGGAGTAGAGCCCATCAATTGATCTCTTGCCACAATCATAAAGTTTATTTTTCTTTTCAGTTAATCGAATCCATGGCTTCTTCTACGAGTAATTTACATTACTGTCCTTGATGGAAGTAGGATGTTTTTTTAAGTTTTAGAGGTGTAGATACCCGGAGAACACTTGTATGAAGGTTTGAAAAACGGGGGAATATTGACCTTCCAAGATAAAAGGCTAGAGCATGGTGATTCGATTCCAGAAGAACTCTTGAAAGCTATCAAAGAGTCTCAAGTTGCCCTTGTCGTTTTCTCAAAGAATTATGCTTCATCGAGATGGTGCTTGAATGAACTAGTGAAGATCATGGAATGCAAGGAGGAAGAAAATGGACAAACACTAGTCATACCGATCTTCTATGATTTGGATCCATCACATGTTAGAAACCAAAGGGTGAGCTTTGCTAAAGCATTTGCCAAACACGAATCGAAGTATAAGAACGATGTTGAGGGAATGCAGAAGGTGCAAAGATGGAGGAATGCCCTAACTGAAACCGCCAATCTCAAAGGATATGACATCCGCCAAAGGTAAGTATACAACAATTTATTAACCATGCTTGTTTTGCAATCTGACTATCACAAAAAATATGATATATAGTATCAACAGGTTTCTATTTCCATTTTACTCTTTTACTTTTGTCATGTTTATAAATTTACATTTACTTTTGAAGACTATTTTAGTTTTTTAACTTTTGGCTTTCCACTTTAGAATATTATGATGATTTATGCTCACTAATAGTACAGATAATTATAATACTAGACGTTGTTATACTTACCCACACTTAATCTTCTTATTAATTATGTAGGGCTGAATCAGAGAATATTCAACAAATTGTTAACCAAATTTCATCCAAATTATGCAAGACTTCAATATCTTATTTGCAAGATATTGTGGGAATAGATACTCATTTAGAGGAAGTAAAATCCCAACTAAAAATTGAAATCAATGATGTTTGGATTGTAGGGATATGGGGCATGGGAGGAATTGGTAAAACAACAATAGCAAGGGCAATTTTTGATATACTCTCCGATCAATTTGAGGCTGCTTGTTTCATTGCGAATATTAAAGAAAACAAATATCCTTCTTTCAGAACTATTGAGAGAAAAGGATAATTTGGTGAATAATAAAGAGGACGGAAAGCACATGATAGCTTCTAGACTTCATTTTAATAAGGTTTTAGTTGTGCTTGATGACATAGATCATAGTGACCATTTGGATTACCTAGCAGGGAATCTTAATTGGTATGGTGATGGCAGTAAAATTATTGTAACAACTAGAGACAAGCATTTGATTGGGAAGAATGATGTAGTAAATGAAGTAACTACACTAGTTGACAACGAAGCTATTAAACTGTTCAATGAATATGCTTTCCAAAGAGAAGTTCCAGATGAATGTTTTGAGAAGCTCTCACTGGAGATTGTACGTCATGCTAAAGGCCTTCCTTTAGCCCTGAAAGTGTGGGGTTCTTTCTTACATAAGAGGGATATAATTGAGTGGAGAAGTGCTATAGAGGAAATGAAAAATAACTCTAATTCAAAAATTGTTGAAAAACTCAGAATTAGCTATGACGGATTGGAGACCACACAACAAGATATATTTCTAGATATATCATGCTTCTTTCGAGGGAAAGGAAAATCTTGCATCATGCAAATTCTTAAGAGTTGTTATTCTGGAGCAAATATCGGGTTGCGTGTCTTAATTGACAAATCTCTTGTATTCATCTCTAAAAAAAGTACTATTGAAATGCATGACTTAATACAAGAGATGGGTAAATATGTGGTGAAAATGCAAAAAGAATCGGGAGAACCAAAGAGAATATTATACATCTATGGTTTTGATACACATAATGACTCCATTGAGTACCTGCCCAACAACTTGCGTTGGTTTGACTGTTGTACGTATCCTTGGGAATCTTTACCAGAAAATTTTGAACCCAAAAAGCTTGTTCATCTTGATCTCCAATCGAGTTCATTGAGTCATTTATGGACTGGAACAAAGGTACATAGCTGAATTCATGAATTCATTTTTGTTTTTTTAAAGGTCATTCTTTGTGTGTTCAGAATAGTGCCTTTTGAATATATATATAACAGCACTTGCCATCTCTATGCAAGCTAGATCTCTATTACACCAAAAGGCTGATACGAACACCAGAATTCACTGGGATGCAAAATTTGGAGTATTTGGATCTACAGGGATGTACGAGTCTTGAAGAGGTTCACCCTTCCCTAGGATGTTGTAGAAAACTTGTTCAGTTAAATTTGAGAGACTGTGGACATCTTAAGAGGTTTCCATGTGTTAACGTGGAATCTATTGAATGTCTGCAGCCGGATGGTTGCTATAGTTTAGAGAAATTTCCAGAAATCCTCGGAACAATGAAGCTGGAGTTAGATATTAAGATGTCATCACCTATTATTCAGCAGCAAGTTCGTCGTACGGAGCTGGATTTGGGTGGCATGAGAAAACTTTTATCTATTCCAAGAAGCATTGGCATGTTGAAAGGTTTGGTGAAGCTAAATGTGTCGTACTGCTCAAAACTTGAAAGGTTGCCAGACGAGATAGGTGATTTAGAAAACTTGGAGGAGCTCCATGCTAGACAGACTCTTATTTCACGTCCTCCATCTTCCATCATCCGCTTGAACAAGCTTAAATACTTGAGTTTTAAAAAACATAAATCAGAACATGGAGTGTGCTTTGTGTTCCCTCAGGTGAATGAAGGGTTGCGCTCATTGAAAATTCTGGATCTCAGCTACTGTAATTTAGTAGATGGAGGACTTCCGGAAGACATTGGATGATTATACTCCTTGAAAAGGTTGTATCTCACTAGAAATAATTCTGAACATTTGCCTCGAAGAATAGCCCAACTTGGTGCTCTTCGATCCTTAGACTTATCACATTGCAACAGGCTGAGAGAGTTGCCAGGTTTCACGGGGATGCCAAACTTAGATACTTTGAATCTCAGTTACTGCAATCTAATATATGGAGGACTTCCAGAAGACATTGGATACTTATCCTCTTTGAAAAGGTTGTATCTTGGTGGAAATAATTTTGAGCATTTAAGCATAGGCCAACTTGGTGCTCTTCGATCCTTGGACTTACGATATTGCAAGAGGCTTACACACCTGCCGGAATTTCCACAACAATTAGATACAATGCATGCAGATTGGAGCAATGATTTGATATGTAATTCGTTGTTCCAAAATATCTCATCATTGCAGCATGACATCTCTACTTCAGATTCTGTGTCACTAAGAGTGTTTACCACTTGGCATCTAATGAAGAATATCCCAAGTTGGTTCCACCATCGGGGAGCTGGTACAAGTGTATCAATCAATTTGCCTGAGAATTGGTATGTATGTGATAACTTCTTGGGATTTGCTGTATGTTACTCTGGCAGATTAATTGACGCCAGAGTATACCAAGCTCACTTGATTAGTTATGATGGGATGTCGCGTATCACTAAGACACTTGCCTTATCCAACCATTCAGAATACTCTCCAGAATCTGCTGTTCATTTTCTCTTGGTACCTTTTGCGGGCTTATGGGATACATCAAAGGCAAATGGAAAAACGCCAAATGACTATGGGAACATTAGGTTATTTTCCTCTAGAGAAATGAAGGAGTTTGGACTTCGTTTGTTGTATAAAGATGAGGTGGTCTAGCCCATATTGACACCTCTAGTTGTAAAAACAATTAAAAGGCATTTAAGGGGTTATTTGGTAGGGTGTATAAGAATGATATTGAATGTGAAAATATAATAATTAAATTAATAGAAATAAGTACTTTTTAAAATGACCTAGTCTTCCAATTTTGGTGGAACCGAAAGAAATATTTTTCAAAATAAGTTGATTTTGAATCATACATGTCCTAAAATTTCCTTTCTGTTCCATCAAAGTTGGAAGACTTGGTCATCTAATAACAAATCATATCTTATAATAAATAATTATTTATTAAGTTGATTTATAAGATGATCACTTTTTGTCGTAACTAAATTGGAAACAAACTCTGCTACTATAATGGACAAAACTTCACCAGAGTTACCAACAGAAATCCTTCATCAAATACTCTCTCTTCTCCCAACTAAAACTGCTGCTCGAACTGCAGTTTTATCCAAATCATGGCTTAATGCATGCTCTACGAAACCTCATCTCTGTTTCGATATATCTCATCACGTAGAGTTTCGAGCTCATCAATTCCTGAGAATCGTAGATAATACTTTGGAAAGGTATCACCGCGATAATAATCTACCTATTTCATCTTTTGAGCTTTGCATCTCCTTTTATGATCATATTTATTATGATGGTCTAGTAGATAAATGGTTAGATATTATAACAGATAAAAGAGCTTCAAAGGTTTCACTTTTTGTGAAAAGCAAAGCTAAAGATTATTGTGAAAGATATAATTTGTTTGTTCATAACATATTTAAGATGAAATTCATACAACATTTGGAGATAAATCATTGCAGTATATTACTAGCGAAACGAAAAGCATTCTTTTATGACGATAAAATTAAGTGTGAGAACCTGAAAAACATAACCTTGTGTTCTGTTACTATTTCTCAATTAGCACTTGAAAGCCTGATTTCGTGTTGCCCTCAGATTGAGAAGGTATCAATACAATACTGTATCGGGTTCAATAGCATTCGCATTACAAAAACTCTTCCTAAACTTTTGTGTTTTAGTATCTTTTGCTGCCCAATTGTGGAAGTTGAAATTGTTGATGCACCAAAACTGCTATCTTTCGAATATGTGAACAAAGGTGATTACGCGCCTTATTCATCTAGTGATAACCTTCACACATGTTTGCGAACAATAGAGATTGGTACTTGTCAAAATCTCAGAAAGGTAGAATTTGTGAAGGTCACAGTTGATTATTGGGATCTCTTCAAGCTTATGAAGGAGTTGATTTTACACTACTCTAGATACTTGAGAAAAATACAAATCTCAAGTTCAACCCTCGAGGTTTGTAGCATAGTTAGGTGTGATTTAGTAGAGCAAGTCATTTTTGATACGCCCAAGTTACACTCCTTAGCCTTCTCCGATCAAGATAGACTACCTTTTTTATCTTTTGAAAGGACTAGTTTCCATAAAGATTGACATTTTATGGGACATTGAGCACCTCATGAACTTACGGAGATTTCTAGTTGAGTTGTGTGATCAGGTTGTAGATTTGACCTTGTGTACTATCTCTAAAAGCTTGATCTTACCAAGAGGAATTTATCGTCTTCCCACACTTGAAGTTGAGCAGTTGGAATTAGCTTATAGTGATACTACAATCGCGACATATTCATCTTACTATAATGTCATCTTCGCAATTTGTTTGCCCAAGATTTTAACGTTACAGTGTGACGAGAAACTTAGAAAGTTTATACGTCAACAATGGTTGAAGAAGAGAGAAAATAGATTTATCAAATGTACTTGGAAAAAGTATCTCATAAATGCTGAGATAGAGTACAAGAAAAGGAACGGAGACGATTGGATGACTCTTGATAGGAAGATATTGATAGCTGACCTGCATATTCTTGAAGAGATCTATACAATCCGCTTCAAGCAAATTCAAAGAAATGAAAAAAATAAGTATTCGTATATTCCAAGGTACATAAAATTACGTATTTTAGAAATGTTTTAGAAAAAAATAAGTATTCGTATATTTAACTTAGTTGTTATTGTTGGGTTTTAAAGGTGTGAACAGGAAATGAAGGGTTGTGAACTCTCCCGAAGAGTTGTGACCGTTTGAAAAGTTATGCATTTTCCAAAGTGTTGTGACCTTTCTGAAAGGTTGTTTTCTTTCTGAAAGGTTGTCTTCTTTCTGAAAGGTTGTGACCTTTACCCTTTGTTGGCTATAAATAGAGAGGTTTTCTCTCATTTTTTCTGTATCGAATTCTTCCCTTCTTTTGCATACATTTCTTACAAAACAAAATCTATCGATAGTGTGTGTGTGTGATTCGTTGCTGTCATTTTGTGTTCGTTGAAATTATCGAAGTTTGAGGTACCGCTACTTCTTTAATGGTTAATCCGTTTTATCTTGGGAGGAATTAATCTGCAACCTCGGGTACTTGAGGGGATTAAATTTCTTAAGGACACACAGTGGGTTCTGTGGACTCGGATAGTTCTTTGTGATCTTCTTTTCATCTTTTATTATTTTTGGTTTGCTAATTTAAATACAAGAGATAACAATCTTAAGAAATTTAAAAAGTTTCTGTATTTGAGGTTTCTGGAGATTAAAATATTTATGATTTTCTACTCTGTTTGAATTTCTAAAATTCATTCGATTAACGATTAAAAGAACATAAAAACTTTATTGTTACATCGAAGCGATGCATGTAAGGATTTATTCTTTCGTTAGTATTTTACATACTAAAATTATGCGCCATTTGTGAGAAAAAATGACTAATTCAAGTCAAGCAAATGTTGGAGCGATGAAGTGCTACAACATCGGTTGCACCCAATCGTTCAACTGCTGCCTTAGCACCGGCTGAGAAACCTGCAAAGTTATCTGGAGTCGACTTCAAGAGATGGTAGCAAAAGATGTTCTTCTATCTGACTACATTGAGTCTGCAGAGGTTCATTAATGAGAACGTTCCTGTTATGTCGGATGAAACTCCGTCTGAAGAACAATTCTTGGTAACAGAAGCATGGACACATTCTGATTTCTTGTGTAAAATTATATATTGAGTGGCCTGCAGGATGATGCATACAATGTATGCGAATGTCAAAACCTCAAAAGAACTCTGGGATGCTTTAGAAAAGAAGTATAAAACAGAGGATGCCGGAATGAAAAAGTTCATTGTGGCAAAGTTTCTGGACTATAAGATGATAGACAGTAAGACCGTCGTCACCCAAGTTCAAGAACTGCAGGTCATAATCCATGATCTCCTTGCTGAAGGTATAAATTTATTTAATATCTATGTTGAAAATATTAAGTTTATTCTTAATACTCAAATAATTTTTAATGTAGGATTAGTTGTGAATGATGCTTTCCAAGTGGCTGCCATTATTGAGAAGTTACCGCCATTGTGGAAGGACTTCAAAAACTACTTGAAACATAAACGCAAGGAGATGGTATTGAAGATCTCATGGTAAGGCTAAGAATTGAAGAGAGGATAACAAATTTGAGAAAAGAGGTCACGTGGTAATTCGAGAACATTTGGAGTAAATATTGTTGAAGAAGATCCTACAAAATCAAAGAAAAGAAAGAAAGCATCCGGTCGAAGAACAATCCTCCTAAGAAGAAGTTCAATGGAAGTTGCTTCAATTGTGGCAAGCGTGGTCATAAGGTTCTTGAATGTCGGGGTCCCCGAAGGACAAGAAGAAGGATCAAGCAAATTTGGCTGAATCCAAAGGAGAGATGGGCGATATTTGTGCAATGCTTTGAGAATGCAATTTGGTTGAAAATCCAGAGAGTGGTGGATAGATTACGGTGCCTCATGCCATGTGTGTACCAACAAAGAATTATTTTCATCATATACTCCAGCACCTCTGAGGCGAGAAGTTGTTTATGGCAAACTCCATCATTGCAAGGTGGAAAGGCGGCAAAATCCTTTTAAAGATGACATCGGGCAAGGTGGTGACTTTGAGCAGGTCTCGTATGTTCGGAATTGCGAAAGAACTTAGTTTCTATACGATTCGACTAAGAACGGTTCAAATGTGTATTTGTTTCTGATAAAGTTGTAGTCAGTAAGAATGAAATGTATGTAGGAAAAGGTTACCTCACTGAGGGCCTCTTTAAACTCAATGTAATTGCAGTTGATATGAATAAAAATTCTGCTTCTTCTTACTTGCTTGAATCTAAATGTTTATGGCATGAACGTTTGGGACACGTTAATAACAAAACCTTGCGAAAATTGATTAACTTAAATGTTTTGCCTAAATTTGAGTGCAATAAATCAAAATGTCAAGTTTGCGTTGAATCTAAGTATGCTAAGCATCCTTATAAATCTGTTGAAAGGATTTCATATCCCTTAGAACTGATTCATACTGATATTAGTGACATGAAGTCAACACCAACACGTGGTGGAAAAAAAGTATTTCATAACTTTTATTGACGATTGCACTAGATATTGTTATGTCTATTTGCTAAATGGTAAGGATAAAGCAATAGAAGTATTTAGGAAATATAAAACTGAAGTTGAAAATCAGTTGGATAGAAAAATCAAAATGATCAGAAGTGATAGAGGTGGAGAATATGAATCTCCATTTGCAAAAATATGTTTGGAAAATGGAATAATCCATCAAACTACTGCTCCTTACTCTCCCCAATCTAATGGAATTGCGGAACGAAAAAACCGAACTTTAAAGGAAATGATGAATGCCTTACTTATAAGTTCAGGTTTACCACAAAACTTGTGGGGGGAAGCTATCCTTACAGCAAATCGAATACTCAATAGAGTGCCTCACACAAAGACACATGTTATTCCATATGAGAAATGGAAAGGTAGAAAACCCAACTTGAAATATTTCAAAGTGTGGGGTGTCTAGCCAAAGTTCAGGTTCCTATACCTAAGAGAGTGAAAATAGGGCCTAAGACTGTGGATTGTGTATTCATTGGATATGCCACAAATAGTAAGGCATGTCGATTTTTGGTTCATAAGTCCGAACATCCGGATATTCATGATAATACGGTAATGGAATCAGATAATGCTGAATTTTTTGAACATATCTATCCGTATAAAACTAGACTTGAGTCATCTAGTGGGGGGTCTAAACAACCTCGAGAAGAACCAAAAGATAATGAAACCAATGAAGAGAGTCCAAGCGCGATGGCGTCAAAGGGCGACTCGTTATTTGGATTTGATTTTGTAACATTCCTACTTGAAAGTGAGCCTCAAACATTCAAGGCGATGTTGTCTAGCGACTCAACCTCTTGGAAGGAGGTCAATAGTGAGATTGAATCAATCTTAAGCAATCATACAGGAGTTGGTTGATCTTCCTACAGGAACAAACCCTTGGGTTCAAAATGGATCTTCAAAAGAAGATGAAAGATGATGGAACTATTGACAAATATAAAGCAAGACTTGTTGTCAAAGGCTTTAGACAAAAGAAGGTCTTGATTATTTTGACACATACTACTTGATAACTAGGATTACTTCAATTCGGATGTTAATTGCCTAGCTGCGATATCTGATCTTGAAATCCATCAAATGGATGTGAAAACGGCCTTCTTATATAGAGAGCTAGAGGAAGAGATCTACATGGAACAGCCTGAGGGCTTCGTAGTTCTCGGTAAAGAAAAGAAAGTATACAAACTTGTTAAGTCACTTTATGGACTAAAACAAGCACCGAAACAATGGCGTGCAAAGTTTGATCAAACCATGTTGTCAAATTGATTTAAGATCAATGAGTGTGATAAATGTGTTTACATTAAAGACACTCTGAATCAGGAAGTCATTGTATGCCTATATGTGGATGACATGCTGATAATGAGCATGGACATTGCCAATGTAAAAGCTACTAAGCGTATGCTTGCTAGTAAGTTTGATATGAAAGATCTAGGAGTTGCAGATTTAATATTGGGAATTAAGATTCACAAAACTCCAAACGGTCTAGCATTGTCTCAATCTCATTATATTCAAAAGGTACTTGAAAAGTTCAAGTATTAGAATTTCAGAAAGGCAAAGACCCCAACTGATGTGAACCTTAATCTTGCAAAAAAATAAAGGTGAAAGTCAGTCTCAATTGGATTATGCCAGAGTATTGGGAAGTTTGATGTATGTCATGAATTGTACACAACTAGACATAGCTTCTGCTATAAGTAAACTGAGTTGATACAGAAATAATCCCAATCAAAATCATTGGTTGGCAATGAAGAGAGTTTTGGGGTACTTAGAAGACACTTAAAACTATGCTTTGCATTACAACAAATATCCAGCAGTTCTTGAAGGAGTGGATATCTTGGAAATCATGCAAATTGGATTACTGGGTCAACTGAAACGAAATCTACGAGTGGATATGTTTTCACTATTGGTGGAGGAGCAATATATTGGAAATCATCCAAACAAATATGTATAGCTCGCTCTACAATGGAGTCTGAATTTATCGCCTTAGATAAGGCAGGTGAAGAAAAGTGAATGGCTCCGAAATTTCTTAGAAGATATTTCGTATTGGCCTAAACCAATGGCCCCTATATGCATACACTGCGATAGTCAAGCTGCAATAGGAAGGGCTGGAAGCGTTATGTATAACGGAAAGTCTTGTCATATAAGACGAAGACATAACTCTGTTAGACAACTACTCTCTAGTGGAATTATCACAATTGACTGTGTAAAGTCAAAGGATAATGTGTCGGATCCACTTACAAAAGGCCTAACTAGAGAAGGAGTTGAGAAATCATCGACGGGAATGGGACTATGGCCGAGAACAAGTCATCGTGGCGGTAACTCTACCTAGAAGACTGGAGATCCCAAGATCTAGGTTCAAGGAGATAAAACAAAGTCATAGATGACGGTTCAACATTGTCAAAAAATTATTTTATATCCATTCTCATGATGAGACAATGTTCAAGAACTGTGATAAAGGCATAAGGACTTTTTTAATGGTTTCTAAGTTTGATACAGGGTATATCAAATAGTGTATCTACGGGATAACACATTTAAAAACCACCTATGTAAGCGTGAAGTGTAAGCCGCTTCAAGGAGAATTCGGTAAGGCCAGTTCTCTAAGCACTTATTAACCGAGATGTGTTCATGGCTGAAACGAACAAAACAATGAGAACCAAAAACAGTTCAAGGGTTGATTATGTGACTTATGTTGTCTAGGTATACACCAAAGCTCGACGGTTCAAAGATATCAAATCTACCGATTGACCGAGTATATCCGATATATGTTCACCACGGAAAGTTTAAAGGAAAACCTACTTATCCAGATGCGATTAACCTTTACTTACGAATCAGACAATTTTTCATACATATGTTTTAACAATAGCCATTCCCTATTCATGTGGGGGATTGTTGGGTTTTAAATGTGTGAACAGGAAATGAAGGGTTGTGAACTCTCCCGAAGAGTTGTGACCGTTTGAAAAGTTATGCATTTTCCAAAATGTTGTGACCTTTCTGAAAGGTTGTTTTCTTTCTGAAAGGTTGTCTTCTTTCTGAAAGGTTGTGACCTTTACCCTTTGTTGGCTATAAATAGAAAGGTTTTCTCTCATTTTTTCTGCATCGAATTCTTCCCTTCTTTTGCATACATTTCTTACAAAATAAAATCTATCGATAGTGTCTGTGTGTGTGATTCGTTGCTGTCATTTTGAGTTCGTTGAAATTATCGAAGTTTGAGGTACCGCTACTTCTTTAATGGTTAATCCGTTTTATCTTGGGAGGAATTAATCTGCAACCTCGGGTACTTGAGGGGATTAAATTTCTTAAGGACACACAGTGGGTTCTGTGGACTCGGATAGTTCTTTGTGATTTTCTTTTCATCTTTTATTATTTCTGGTTTGCTAATTTAAATACAAGAGATAACAGTTATATCTGCAGATGCATTCCGAGATGGATAGTTCATTGATTGGAGTGATCGCGATCTTTTCTCGGATTTGAATTTTATGGTTCTACGTTCTAGAATATTGATATCAGGTGTTAGTAACTGAGTTGTGAATTTCATGTTTTATATACGTATTTTCGTATCTTATTCATGTTAAATAAATTAGCAGAAAGATGTACCATTTTGTTTGGATCATTGTTACCCATTGTATTGTATTGTATCGTTACCATACCTACTGTGTGTTTTGATTATTACTTAAAATGTATTGTATTATATTGTTAAATTTCGTTGTTACACACACAACAATGAAAACCTCCATTTAATGGAACAACCTATTTGGTGGGTTCTCATTGTTACTTAATTTCTTTTTCCAATTATATACTTAATTTCATAATATTATTTTACTATTTATCCTATATTATTTAATTCTAGTCAAACCTTCTATCCTAAAATAATTAAAAATATTTTAATAAATTTATAAATTACAAATACAATACGAATTAAGTGCAGTAACCTAAAAAATCTAACCTTGTGCTATGTTACTGTTAGTGAATCAGCACTTGATAGTCTAATTTCGTGTTGCTCTCAGATCCAGAAGGTATCATTTCAGCACTGTATTGGGTTCAATTGCATTCGTGTTTCGAAAAATCTTCCTAATCTTTTGTCTCTTCATATCTTAAAATGCCCAATTATAGAAGTTCATATTGGTAATGCACCAAAACTGCTATCTTTTGAATATGTGAACAAAGGTGATTACGAGCGTTTATCTCGTCATGATCTTGACATATGTTTGCGGACGTTAGAGATTGGTACTTGTTATAATCTCAGAAGGGTAGAATTTGTGAAAGCTGAGATTGATGATGCGGTTCTTTTCGAGCTTATACCAAAACTACATGTCATCAAGGAGTTGATCTTACACTACTGTAAGTACTTGAAGAAAATAAAAATCTCAAGTTCAACACTCGAGGTTTGTAGCATAGAAAGTTGTGCGTGCTTAGTGCAAGCCACTTTTGATGTGCCCAAGTTACTCTTCTTAGTCGTCAAGCCAATGCAGGATTTTGCTGACCGTATAAGACTACCTTGTTTATCTTTTGAAAGTGCTTCAAGCCAATGCAGAATTTCCATAAAGTATGGCGGTATACCATCTGATCCCGAGCATATCATTGACTTACGGAGATCTCTGGTTGAGTTGAATGATCAAGTTGTAGACTTGACATTGGATAGTATCAGTAAAGGGTTCAGAGCAACAAGTGGTTTTGAAACTTGGTACATTGAATGAATCACTTTGTTAGTGTAATAGCTTATTTGTGAAACCAACTTTATGCATAGACAATGAATTTTTTTAGTTTTTGAAACTTGATTCATTGGATGAATCACTTTGCTAGTGTAATAGATTATTTGTGAATTATTCATGTACGAAGTATTTGTGTCTATCGAGATGTGTATGTCCTCAACAAAATTATTACTTTCAAACCGAAAAAACCTAACCAAACCGACGGTTATTTTTTTGATTTGGTTTTAGAAATTTAAAAACCGATTTAAATTGATTTGGTTTTGATTTTATCTAATAACCGATCCAAATCGAACCATGAACACGCCTAGACTGTTCTTTCTGTTTATGTAATTCTCTCCAATTATCTATAAAGTCTTTTTCCAAATCTGATTGAGTTTCGTCTATTGATTCTCCATCGTATTTCTGAAGAGTCTATAAAGTCAGTTCTATTGTTTAGGTGGTTTAGCTAATAAAAAACTTTAATCTAATTGGTGTACCGTGTGGGGGTAAACAAATTCTTCCAGTTATATAGGTCGTTTAGTTGAGAACAAGTTATTTTGAGATTAATTTAATAGTTGGATAAATAATTTCAAAACCGCCTAATACCTCCAACCAAACATACAATAAATAGTTGTGCATTTTATCCTGGTTATACACTTCATAACTCTCAACAAGCTCTGCTACTGCCATGGATAGAATTTCAGATTTACCAACTGAAACCTTCACCAAATACTCTCTCTTCTCCCCATTAAAACTGCTGCTCGAACCACCGTGTTGTCGAAGCCATGGCTTAAAGCATGCTATACAAATCCCTATCTCTGTTTTGATCAATATGATTCTGAACCACCACGGCTGCATAACGGTATGTTCATAGACTTTCATGATCAATTCGTGACGATTGTAGACAATACTTTGCAGAGATATCGCCGTGAAAATCTACCGATTTCGGCTTTTAACCTTCGCATCTCTTTTTCCGATCAAACTGATTGTGACGGTCTAATCGACTAATGGTTAGATATCATAGCACAGAAAAGTGTTTTACAGGTTTCACTTTTGGTGAATTGCAGATCTGAAAATTATTCAAAAAAATATAGTTTGTTAGCTGATTCCATATTCGTGATAGAATCGTTGCGGCAGTTGAAGATGAATCACTGCAGAATACTGAAACAAAAAGCACTACTTTCCGAAGATAAAATTTTGTGCTCTTTTACTGCTGAATCAGCACTTGATAGTCTAATTTCGTGTTGCTCTCAGATCGTGACTATATCATTTCAATACTGTATCGGGTTCAATTGCATTCGGTGTTTCCAAAAAAATTCCTAACCTTTTGTTTCTTCATATCTTAAACTGCCCAATTAAGGAAGTTCATATTGAAGATGCACCAAAAATGCTATCTTTTGAATATGTGAACGGAGGGAGTTATTGTCTGCGTATGTTAAATATTGATACTTGTCAGAATCTCAGAAAGGTAGAAGTTGTGAATGGTGAAATTGATGATACCTCTCTCTTCGAGCTTATACAAAAACTACCCTTCATAAAGGTGTTGATCTTACACTACTGTAAGAAGTTGAATAAAATAAAAATCTCAAGTTCAACACTCGAGTTTTGTAGCATAGCATGTTGTGAGTACTTAGTGCAAGCGACTTTTGATGTGCCCAAGTTACTCTACTTTACAATCGATATACATAGGTTGGATAAACATACCAGACTACCTTGTTTATCTTTCGAAAATCCTTCAAGCAAATGCAGGATTTCTATATATTATGGTGATCTATGGGATGCTGAGCAGTACATTGACTTACAGAGATCTCTAATTGAGTTGCGTGATCTAGTTGTAGAGTTGAGATTGTTTTGTATCTATATAGGCTTGAGAGGAGCTAGTGGAATTGATCATATTCCGATACCTGAAGTTGAGAATTTGATACTTGCTCCTTACTATTCAACTAGTTACTTTGATATCATCTTCTCGATTTGTTGGCCCAAGAGTTTAACATTTGAGGAAACTGATAAAAGATTTAGAAAGTATCTACGACAACAATTGTTGAAGAAGAGACAATGGAGTTTTACGAGAAGGAGTATATGATGAATGCTCAGATAGAGTACAAGAAAAGTACACAAGACGATTGGATTACTCTTGATAGGATAATATTGGCAGCTGACACTTGTATTATTGAAGAGATGAATACAATCCGCCTTACGCTGTACAATGTATGAATTATGATATTGATCGCGTCTTCCTGTTTCCATCCCCTTTCCCTTTCCTAACAATTAATGGAGTTTGTTATTTTAAAAACAATTTTTCTACCTCTACCTTCACCAAAAGAAAGATGTTGTAATAATCTACTATATGATATATATTATTATTGAAAATAATACTCGACATAGATGAAGTTTGTTATGAAGCTAAATTGGACCAGTAGGCAGGAAATTGGGCCACTTAGAATTGGGCCAACAATGAAAAGATTGGACTAGAATTGGCAGGGGCCGCGCGAACGCAGGCCCCCTCAGTAACAAATTATGACGTAGACTCGACCACTTGGGCCGATCTTAGGCGGGCACCCCTCCAGAGTGCAATGGAGGTCACCAACCTAGGCCATGAACCTTCATGATCGCCCATTGACCCCGTCCAGGTAAGTATGTTTCTTCATCCTCCTTGGCCCAATTTTATACTCACTTTACTGGTTTATCCATTTTCTTCACTTGGTGATGTGGGACAAATTTTAAGTTTTTCACAAAACTTTTCTCCTTGGCCAATGGCCACAGTAATGAATTATTATGATAAGAGTTGCCTAGCTATTAAAACTGTCTCTAATCTATGAACTATGAATCAAAATAAGATATTGTTCAATAGATTAACAGAAAATATCTGCTTGCGCTTTAAAAAATCAAATAGTTAGCTTTTCTTTGTATCACATAATCTATAACTTACTACTCTCTCCTTTTCTTTTATTAGTCCTTTATATATTAAGCATTAGGTTGCACTTGAAAATGCACACAAAAATGATAGAATATGTAGAAAATGGCATTGTGTAAACATCCACACTTCATAATGCACTGGTTCATCTTGATCTATTATTTCTCAAAAAGAATTGATTTAACCATCATTTTGTAGAATTTACTTTAATACTATGGTGATACGTTCTTATAGCATAATATTATGGTGCGAGCCTCCATTTCTCCTATGCTTCGATACCACGTGGAACATCATTATCTGTTTTGACGAATCCGATTTTGGCAAACAACAACAGAATAATGGTAGATTTGTAGACTTTCATGGTAAATTCTCGAGGGTTGTAGATTATACTTTGGAAAGATATCGCTGTGAAAATCTACCTATTTCGGCTTTTAAGCTTCAGATCTCTTTTTCCGATCAAACTGATTGTGAAGGTCTAGTCGATAAATGGTTAGAAATTATAGCAGAGAGAAGGGCTTCACAGGTTGCACTTTTGGTGAAAAACGAATTTGGAGTTTATTCGAAAAGATATAGTTTGTTAGCTGATTCCATATTTGCGATAGAATCGTTGCAGGAGCTGGAAATAAATTGCTGCAGAATACTGAAGCAAAAAGCATTACTTTCCGAAGACAAAATTAAGTGCAGCAACCTAAAAAATCTAACCTTGTGCTATGTTACTGTTAGTGAATCAGCACTTGATAGTCTAATTTCGTGTGGCTCTCAGATCCAGAAGGTATCATTTCAACACTGTATTGGGTTCAATTGCATTCGTGTTTCGAAAAATCTTCCTAATCTTTTGTCTCTTCATATCTTAAAATGCCCAATTATAGAAGTTCATATTGGTGATGCACCAAAACTGCTATCTTTTGAATATGTGAACAAAGGTGATTACGAGCGTTTATCTCGTCATGATCTTGACATATGTTTGCGGACGTTAGAGATTGGTACTTGTTATAATCTCAGAAGGGTAGAATTTGTGAAAGCTGAGATTGATGATGTGGTTCTTTTCGAGCTTATACCAAAACTACACTTCATCAAGGAGTTGATCTTACACTACTGTAAGTACTTGAAGAAAATAAAAATCTCAAGTTCAACACTCGAGGTTTGTAGCATAGAAAGTTGTGCGTGCTTAGTGCAAGCCACTTTTGATGTGCCCAAGTTACTCTTCTTAGTCGTCAAGCCCATGCAGGATTTTGCTGAACGTGTAAGACTACCTTGTTTATCTTTTGAAAGTGCTTCAAGCCAATGCAGAATTTCCATAAAGTATGGCGGAATACCATCTGATCCCGAGCAAATCATTGACTTACGGAGATCTCTGGTTGAGTTGAATGATCAAGTTGTAGACTTGATATTGGATAGTATCAGTAAAGGGTTGAGAGCAACAAGTGGAGTTGATCATTTTCCTCAACTGAAGTTGAGAATTTGACATTAACTTATTGTGACTGGTCAATTACGACATATTCATCTTAGTTAAATGACGTCTTCTGGATTTGTCGGCCCAAGAATTTAACTGTACATTGTGGCGACAAATTTAGAAAGTTCGTATGTCAACACTTGTTGAAGAAGTGCTGGTGGAGACCTTTTAAATATTCTTGGAAAGAATATTTCATAAATGCTCATATAGATTGCATGAAACGGGGAGGAGACGACTGGATGACTCTTGATTGGAAAATGTTGGCAGCTAACCCTCGTATTGTTGAAGAAATCTGTATGATTCGCTTCAAGCATACTCAAAGAAAGGAGATAAAGAAAAAATCATATATTCTAAGATAACTTTTCGTTATATAAAATTATACTATGAATTATGATATTTGTCACATTTTTATTTTCCTTTGTACATGGCTACATGCCATCCCCTTTCCCTTTCCTAACAATTAACAGAGTATATTATTTGTGCAGATGCATTCCTAGATGAATAGCTCATCAATTCGAGTGATCCATATGGTTAGGGATTATTTTAAGTTGTTTTCTTTCATTTTGGTTGTAGACTTGCTATGAGGTTTTCTGTTTATGTCCATTTAAGCTCATTTTCATTCTCCATTGGACCTAGCTATAATGTTATGTTGTTGGTATGGTCTCTGATTGGATCTGCTATTTTCGAAAGAGTGTTAAGTACACAGGTGGTTTTGATGGAAATGATGATTTGTTCCTTAAACTTGACAGATTTCAGTGTTCAAGCCGAAACTTCTGCAATTTCACAGTCCTTTGGCGATCATCTCCACAAATCTCATTGTGTTTGTATGCTTGTAATCTTCCTGTCTTTGTGAGTTCATTTGAGGGTGCTTCCATTTTTCATTTTTCCCAATCAGGCTAACACAATTTAACTAATTAAATTAAATATCTCAAGTTAATGAACTTTGAAGCATCCCAAAATGTATGGAAATTGCTGATTTGGCTACTAAGGAGCATATTAAGGAGAGCAACTTTGGCACATCAAAAGTGGCCGGGCTTGCACTAAACAATCACACTTTACTATACATGCTACAAAACTAGTGGGTTGAACTTGAGATTTTTAAGTGTTTTCAAGTACTTTCTGAAGCGTAAGATCTATTTTCCTTGAGGTATAACTGATAAAAAAGGATATGACCGAATTTCCAGTAACACACTCTATCTTGTGTCCATATTGATAAGATTTTTCATATATTTTTCACCTTGGGAGCTGTCGAGATGTGCAAAGAACTATGGAGTTGAGACCCCTTCACTTAACATATCAGTTGCACAGGGCTCCTTTACTCTGTCTCAGTTGACTAAGCAAAGATTGGGAAACTAAATTTGGATACAAGATGGTAAATCTTAAAGAGTATTATTGGTTCTCCTACGGAAACTAGAATGTACAGGTTGGTGCAATGGGCTAAGCCACAATCATTGTTTGTTAAGGTTAACAGTAATGGTAGCTGCACTGATGAGAATTGTGGTTTGTGGAGTAGGTGGAGTCATCAGGGACTGCAATAGGAGGTTCATTACCTTCCTAGGACCTGGTACAAGTAATTGGGCTGAAGGGAGAGCTATGCTGACTAGTTTATAACATTGTGGTGACATCAAGGATGTGTGTATCTACTTGTTCAATTTTATACAAGTTTAAGCAGAAGCCAAATTAAAGAGCATATTTATGTATTTTTTATGCAGTTCTCTTCTAACTTGTACCAAAACTGCCCTTCATCAAGGAGCTGATCTTACACGACTGTAAGTACTTGAATGAAATAAAAATCTTAAGTTCAACACTCGAAGTTTGTAGCATAAGTAATTGTAATTGCTTAATACAAGACTACCTTATTTATCTTCTGAAAGTGCGTCAAGCCAATGCAGGATTTCCATAAATTATGAATGCTGAGCAGTGCATTCAATTGCGGAGATCTCTAGTTGAGTTGAATGATCAAGTCGTAGACTTGACATTGAGTAGTATCAAAAAAGGCTTGAGATTATCAAGTGTAATTGATCATCTTCCCGCACCTGAAGTTGAGAATTTTATACTATGTTATCCTAATTATTCAAAAATTCATCTTACTTAAATGTCATTTCTCCAGTGTATGGTACCCGTTTTGGGGCTGACTATTGGATTTGTCCTGGAAAGTCCTACTTTAAGGATAAACCGCTCCTTATCAAAGGCAACATCATAGACTACCTTCTTTATCTATTGAAAGTGCTTCAAACCAATGCAGAATTTCCATAAATAATGTCGATCTACTATATGATGATGAGCAGTTCATTGACTTACAGAGATCTCTAGATGAGTTGAATGATCAAGTTGTAGACTTGATTAGAAAGTTCTGTCAAACTTCACAGAACTTTGTTGGGCATATAGCAAGAGTTAATGGGAAATGGAGGAAAGATGAAAAGAGAGGAACTTGAAAAGTTCTCTTATGCTTTAGTAAAAAGGCATTTCTCCCTCATTGGTGGTGGAAAGAAAAATAGAAGTGTTTAAATAGAGAAACACTTCTACTAGTGTAGTATATAAAGTAACTACACTAGTTGACAACGAAGCTATTAAACTGTTCAATCAATATGCTTTCCAAAGAGAAGTTCCAGATGAATGTTTTGAGAAGCTCTCACCGGAGATTGTACGCCATGCTAAAGGCCTTCCTTTAGCCCTGAAAGTGTGGGGTTCTTTCTTACATAAGAGGGATATAATTGAGTGGAGAAGTGCTATAGAGGAAATGAAAATAACTCTAATTCAAAAATTGTTGAAAAACTCAGAATTAGCTATGATGGATTGGAGACCACACAACAAGATATATTTCTAGATATATCATGCTTCTTTCGAGGGAAAGGAAAATCTTGCATCATGCAAATTCTTAAGAGTTGTTATTCTGGAGCAAATATCGGGTTGCGTGTCTTAATTGACAAATCTCTTGTATTCATCTCTAAAAAAAGTACTATTGAAATGCATGACTTAATACAAGAGATGGGTAAATATGTGGTGAAAATGCAAAAAGAATCTGGAGAACCAAAGAGAATATTATACATCTATGGTTTGATACACATAATGACTCCATTGAGTACCTGCCCAACTACTTGCATTGGTTTGACTGTTGTACGTATCCTTGGGAATCTTTACCAGAAAATTTTGAACCCAAAAGGCTTGTTCATCTTGATCTCCAATCGAGTTCATTGCGTCATTTATGGACTGGAACAAAGGTACATAACTGAATTCATGAATTCATTTTTGTTTTTTTAAAGGTCATTCTTTGTGTGTTCAGAATAGTGCCTTTTGAATATATATATAACAGCACTTGCCATCTCTATGCAAGCTAGATATCTATTACTCCAAAAGGCTGATACGAACACCAGAATTCACGGGGATGCAAAATTTGGAGTATTTGGATCTACAGGGATGTACGAGTCTTGAAGAGGTTCACCCTTCCCTAGGATGTTGTAGAAAACTTGTTCAGTTAAATTTGAGAGATTGTGGACGTCTTAAGAGGTTTCCATGTGTTAACGTGGAATCTGTGGAATGTCTGCAGCTGGATGGTTGCTATAGTTTGGAGAAATTTCCAGAGATCCTCGGAACAATGAAGCTGGAGTTAGATATTAAGATGTCATCATCTATTATTCAGCAGCAAGTTCGTCTTACGGAGCTGGATTTGGGTGGCATGAGAAAACTTTTTTCTATTCCAAGAAGCATTGGCATGTTGAAAGGTTTGGTGAAGCAAAATGTGTCGTACTGCTCAAAACTTGAAAGGTTGCCAGATGAGATAGGTGATTTAGAAAACTTGGAGGAGTTTCATGCTAGACGGACTCTAATTTCACGTCCTCCATCTTCCATCATCCGCTTGAACAAGCTTAAATACTTGAGTTTTAAAAAATATAAATCAGAACATGGAGTGTGCTTTGTGTTCCCTCAGGTGAATGAAGGGTTACACTCATTGAAAACTCTGGATCTCAGTTACTGCAATTTAGTAAATGGAGGACTTTCGGAAGACATTGGATGCTTATACTCCTTGAAAAGGTTGTATCTCACTGGAAATAATTTTGAACATTTGCCTCGAAGAATAGCCCAACTTGGTGCTCTTCGATCCTTAGACTTATCACATTGCAACAGGCTGAAAGAGTTGCCAGGTTTCACGGGGATGCCAAACTTAGATACTTTGAATCTCAGTTACTGCAATCTAATATATGGAGGACTTCCAGAAGACATTGGATACTTATCCTCTTTGAAAAGGTTGTATCTTGGTGGAAATAATTTTGAGCATTTAAGCATAGGCCAACTTGGTGCTCTTCGATCCTTGGACTTACGATATTGCAAGAGGCTTACACACCTGCCGGAATTTCCACAACAATTAGATACAATACATGCAGATTGGAGCAATGATTTGATATGTAATTCATTGTTCCAGCATATCTCATCATTGCAGCATGACATCTCTACTTCAGATTCCGTGTCACTAAGAGTGTTTACAACTTGGCATCTAATGAAGAATATCCCAAGTTGGTTCCACCATCAAGGAGCTGGTACAAGTGTATCAATCAATTTGCCTGAGAATTGGTGTGTATGTGATAACTTCTTGGGATTTGCTGTATGTTACTCTGGCAGATTAATTGATGCCAGAGTATCCCAAGCTCACTTGATTAGTTATGATGGGATGTCGCGTATCACTAAGACACTTGCCTTATCCAACCATTCAGAATACTCTCCAGAATCTGCTGTTCATTTTCTCTTGGTACCTTTTGCGGGCTTATGGGATACATCAAAGGCAAATGGAAAAACACCAAATGACTATGGGAACATTAGGTTATTTTCCTCTAGAGAAATGGAGTTTGGACTTCGTTTGTTGTATAAAGATGAGGTGGTCTAGCCCATATTGACACCTCTAGTTGTAAAAACAACTAAAAGGCATTTAAGGGGTTATTTGGTAGGGTGTATAAGAATGATATTGAATGTGATGTATCATTAATGTTGGATTTCATTTGTCGTATAAAGATGAACCTGAGCTTGAGGTCTTGTTACAAAGGAGGAGCCGATATGATAGTAGTGAACAATGAAGCCAGTCGCTCCTTTTCTAAGAAACAACAGTCACATTCTAATGTTCGTGGGAGCTCGGTCTTTGAGAATCGATCTGCAGCAACAAGTAGAGGAGCCAGTCTCTTCAGAAACTTGCAGCTCTGTCCCGCAAGCACAAGTATGTTGGCTTAAATATAGGCATACGTCATGATTATTTATTTTTCTTTCTAGTTGGTTGTGGAATTGTGTTCTCTAGGGCTGTTCATGGTTATGGTTATAAAACCAAACCGAACTACAATTCGAACCAAACCAATTAAAAAAACCGATATTTTGTTTGATTTGGTTAGGTTTGGTTTTTAATTTTGAAAAACCAATATTATTTTATTTGGTTTTGATTTTACTAAAAATTAACCACAAAAATAACCAAACCGAACCGAGAAGTTATATATATAAATTATATAATTATTTATAAATAAAATATAAGTATTTTGATAAATTTTAATTAACCAAGTCTTTAATTTTACTATTTTTTGAAGCCCAACACTTAAATTTTAGCCCAACTATTAAAACCTCAAGTCTAAATCCCTCAATCTTCATTACTTTAAAGATCACACTTTCTTTGTTCTCTATAAAATTTTCTAACGCAACATTGAATAATTTAAAGCTCAAGCTAAAGAAGATGGTAATTGATTAGTTTTGACTATGAAATATTGGTTTTTTTTTAGAAGTAATTTCTTAATATTTTAAGGTGTAATTTTATTGAAAAGTCTATTGATAAGATGTTGAGATCTCCAGAATATTGAACCAACTTTATGCTAGTGACAATGAATTTTTTTAGTTTTTGAAACTTGGTACATTGGATGAATCACTTTGTTAGTGTAATAGCTTATTTGTGAATTATTCATGTACTAAGTGTTTGTGTCTATCGAGATGTGTATGTCCTCAACAAACTTATTACTTTCAAACCGAAAAAAATCGAAAAAACCTAACCAAACCGATGGTTATTTTTTTGATTTGGTTTTAGAAATTTAAAAACCAATTTAAATTGATTTGATTTTGATTTTAACTAATAACCGAACCATGAACACCCCTAGACTGCTCTCTCTGTTTATGTAGTTCTCTCCTATTATCTATGAAGTCTTTTTCCAAATCTGATTGAGTTTCGTCTATTGATTCTCCATCGTATTTCTGAAGAGTCTATAAAGTCAGTTCTATTTTTTCGGTAGTTTAGCTAATAAAAAACTTTAATCTAATTGGTGTACCGTGTGGGGTAAACAAATTCTTCCAATTATATAGGTCGTTTAGTTGAGAACAAGTTATTTTGAAATTAATTAAATAGTTGAATAAATAATTTCAAAACCGTCTGATACCTCCAACCAAACATACAACAAATAGTTGTACATTTTATGCTGGTTATACACCTCACAACTCTCAACATGCTCTGCTACTGCCATGGATAGAATTTCAGATTTACCATCAAAAATCCTTCACCAAATACTCTCTCTTCTCTCCATTAAAACTGCTGCTCGAACCGCCGTGTTGTCGAAGCCATGGCTGAAAGCATGCTATACAAATCCCTATCTCTGTTTTGATCAATATGATTCTGAACCACCGCGGCTGCATAACGGTATGTTCATAGACTTTCATGATCAATTCGTGACGATTGTAGACAATACTTTGGAGAGATATCGCCGTGAAAATCTACCGATTTCGGCTTTTAACCTTCGCATCTCTTTGTCCGATCAAACTGATTGTGACGGTCTAATCGACTAATGGTTAGATATCATAGCACAGAAAAGTGTTTTATAAGTTTCACTTTTGGTGAATTGCAGATCTGAAAATTATTCAAAAAAAATATAGTTTGTTAGCTGATTCCATATTCGCGATAGAATCGTTGCAGCAGTTGAAGATGAATCACTGCAGAATACTGAAACAAAAAGCACTACTTTCCGAAGATAAAATTTTGTGCTCTGTTACTGTTACTGAATCAGCACTTGATAGTCTAATTTCGTGTTGCTCTCAGATCGTGACGATATTATTTCAATACTGTATCGGGTTCAATTGCATTCGGTGTTTCCAAAAAAATTCCTAACCTTTTGTTTCTTCATATCTTAACTGCCCAATTAAGGAAG
Source organism: Solanum pinnatisectum (assembly GCA_035578085.1). Taxonomy (NCBI): domain Eukaryota; kingdom Viridiplantae; phylum Streptophyta; class Magnoliopsida; order Solanales; family Solanaceae; genus Solanum; species Solanum pinnatisectum. The sequence goes on along the minus strand of CM069086.1, from coordinate 6,292,042 downwards.
TTCATATTGAAGATGCACCAAAAATGCTATCTTTTGAATATGTGAACGGAGGGAGTTATTGTCTGCATATGTTAAATATTGATACTTGTCAGAATCTCAGAAAGGTAGAAGTTGTGAATGGTGAAATTGATGATACTGCTCTCTTCGAGCTTATACAAAAACTACCCTTCATAAAGGTGTTGATCTTACACTGCTGTAAGAAGTTGAATAAAATAAAAATCTCAAGTTCAACACTCGAGTTTTGTAGCATAGCATGTTGTGAGTACTTAGTGCAAGCGACTTTTGATGTGCCCAAGTTACTCTACTTTACAATCGATATACATAGGTTGGATAAACATACCAGACTACCTTGTTTATCTTTCGAAAATCCTTCAAGCAAATGCAGGATTTCTATATATTATGGTGATCTATGGGATGCTGAGCAGTACATTGACTTACGGAGATCTCTAATTGAGTTGCGTGATCAAGTTGTAGAGTTGAGATTGTTTTGTATCTATATAGGCTTGAGAGGAGCTAGTGGGATTGATCATATTCCGATACCTGAAGTTGAGAATTTGATACTTACTCCTTACTATTCAACTAGTTACTTTGATATCATCTTCTCGATTTGTTGGCCCAAGAGTTTAACATTTGAGGAAACTGATAAAAGATTTAGAAAGTATCTACGACAACAATTGTTGAAGAAGAGACAATGGAGTTTTACGAGAAGGAGTATATGATGAATGCTCAGATAGAGTACAAGAAAAGTACACAAGACGATTGGATTACTCTTGATAGGATAATATTGGCAGCTGACACTCGTATTATTGAAGAGATGAAGACAATCCACCTTACGCTGTACAATGTATGAATTATGATATTGATCACGTCTTCCAGTTTCCATCCCCTTTCCCTTTCCTAACAATTAATGGAGTTTGTTATTTCTGCAGATGCCTTCCGAGATGGATACCTCATCATGGAGTGATCGATAACTCATTTTTCCAGCTATCTTCTTTGCTTTATCTTTTCTTATTTCTTTAATTTACCCAATAATTTGATGGAGTTCGAGTATTAGGGTAGAAGGTCAGTTAGGTAGCTCATAGCTGAGTGTTGTCTCACTTTGTGTGTGAGAGAGACATGGGCGGACTACCTTGATATTTTATTGTTTTATTTTCTTTTAATCCTGTATTGGATACCTTCCTTTTGAGTCGAGGGTCTAGGGAAACATCTTCTCTACCCCACAAAGGTATCGTGAACTTAGTTTTATACATATTTAGTGGATCTCTTACTACAAATACATGGTTTGAACCTTGAACTACAACTACTGATCTCAGCTGAACCTGTATGTAACCTGCTAGCTCCGACTCTGTAAGAACCCTATAGACATCAAATGTCTTGACTAATTCTTTCACCTTGTTATCTTTGGTTCAGATATTCCAAAGATAGCAATTTTGGTGCATCAACAACATGAACTTCCTCAACTCGGAAACATAAGACATTAATAAGAAACTAAAATAAAGTCACGTTACAGACCAAATAAAGAAGAAATAAAAATGGGAGCAAAGAAATGAAGCAAATAACACGAAGAAATAAAGCAAAGAAGAAATAACAGAAGAATGAGTTATCCATATCGATCACTCCAATATGAGCTATCCAACTCGGAATCCATCTGCACAAATAACAAACTCCATTAATTGTTCGGAAATGGAGAGAACCTAATCATAATTCACACATACGAATCGTTACCTGGAAATACAAGAATATTTATTCTTCTCTTTTCTTTGAGTTTGCTTGAAGCACATTGTATTGATCTCTTCAATAATACGAGGATCAGCTGCCAACATTTTCCTATCAAGTGTCATCCAATCATTTCGTGTCCTTTTCTTGTACTCTATCTCAGCATTCATGAGATACTCTTTCCAAGTACATTCGATAAATCTCCATCGTCTCTCCTTCTCCTTCAACAACTGTTGAAGTAGAAACTCTCCAAAATCTTGGTCACAGTACTGTATTACTAAACTCTTGGGCCAACAAATCGAGAAGATGAGATCAAAGCACGATGAATATGCTGAATTCGGACAATAAGATGATAAATTGTCAACTTCAGGCGGAGGAAGATGATCAATTTCACTTGTTAATCTCAAATCCTTATCAATACTAGGCAATGTCAAATCTACAACCTGATCACTCAACTCAACTAGAGATCTCCGTAAGTTCATCAACTGCTCGGTATCCATTATAGTGTCATACTTTATGGAAATTCGGCATTGGCTTGAAGCACTTACGAAAGATAAACAGGGTAGTTTACATTGTTTGGAGAAGGCTAAGGAGAGTAACTTCGGCGTATCAAAAATGGCTTGTACTAATAAATCACACTTGACTATACTGCAAACCTCGAGTGTTGAACTTGAGATATTTATTTCCTTCAAATACTCACAAAACTGTAAGATCAACTCCATGATGAAATGTAGTTTTGGTATAAGCTCGAAGAGAAACGTATCATCAATTCCAGCTTCCACAAATTCTACTCTTCTCAGATTCCGACAAGTACCAATATTCAACACACGCAGACATATTTTATCAGGTGAATAAGCTTCCCACTCGCTCTCATATTCGAAAGATAACAATTTTGGTGCATCGAAAATATGAACTTCCTCAATTTGACAGGACAAGATACTGAGAGACAAAAGGTTATGAAGACTTTTTGTAACACGAATGTAATTGAACCCGATACAGTATTGCAGTGATATCGTCTCAATCCGAGAGCAACATGAAATTAGAGTGTTGAGTGTTGATTCAGAAACAGTAACAAATTGCAATGTGAGATTTTTTAGGTGAATGCACCTAATTTCATCGTCGGAAAGTAGTGTTTTCCGTTTCAGTATTTTGCAGTGATTTAGCTCCAACCGCTGCAACGATTCCATTGCGAAGATAGAATCAGCTAACAAAGTATATCTTTCGGAATAATCTTCGGTTTTGCTTTCCACCAAAAGTGTTACCTGTGAAGCCCTTGTCTCTGTTATAATATCTAACCATTTATCGACTAGACCTTCACAATCAGTTTGATGGGAAAAAGAGATACAAAGGTTAAAATCCGAAATCGGTAGATTTTCACGGCGATATCTTACCAAAATATTGTCTACAATCCTTGAGAATTCGACATGAGATTTGTAGAATCTGTCGTTATGCCGTGGTTCAAAATCAACTTCAATTTCAGATTCATCATCAGAAGTGTCGAAATCAGATTCATCGGAAGAAGTGTAGAAATCAAATTGATCAAAATTGAGATGGGGATTGGTATAGCATGCTTTAAGCCATAGCTTGGACAGCACGGAGGTTTGAGCAGCAGTTTTAGTTGGGAGAAGAGAGAGTATTTGGTGAAGAATTTCTGGTGGTAACTCTGAAATTCTATCCATGGCACTAATTAAGACAGTTTGTGGTATATATTTCTATGGAAAAGTACCTAATAACTTAGAACTTTATAATTTACAGCTCGTGTTCGAGAACTTGAAAGAATTGTGTTAACGCCACTATTTGGGGAACACATGTTTTGATGAAGAGTTGGAGTAGGACTTTTCTTTCCCTCCTGCAGCTTGAGGTTTCCAGCTTTGGGGGTTTCTTTTGAGCGGTAAGGTAACTGTCTACTTTTGGTACTCTCTCTATCCCAATTTATGTGGCATTTTTTATTTTTCTAGAGTCAAACAATTTAAGTTTGATTGAAAATTTGCGCATGAAATCTTCAATTTTTTTAAAATAAAATTTATATATTTGTAAACTACGTAAAAAGTACTACAAGTCACAACAATTAATAATTCAAAATGTTTAAAAGATCTATGAAAAAATTACGGTCAAAGTTAGATTTATTTGAATTTTGAAATCCGAAAAGTGCCACATAAAATGAGATGGAGGGAGTAATAAAATAATTAGTAATCAAAGGTATTTCATTTTAAAAAATATATATATGTTATATACAAGTGTTCAGGGTTAGGTTAAAAATTGAATCAAATCGATTAAATAATTTGATAATTATTTGTATTTGGATAAAAAATTTAAAAATCAATAACATTTGATTTAATTTTTTTTTTGAAGAGTTTTATTAAAACAAATCGAAGGAAAAAAATGACAATTATATATACATAATTATATATATATATATATATATATATATATATATATATATATATAACTTAAAGGGAAAATGCGCAAATATGTTATTGAATGTTGAGAAAAGGCTCATCTATGTCATTTGTTAAAAGTTTGACGCATCTGTGTCGTTTTCATTTGACAAAAGGTTCGATCATGTCATTATTTGTTAACTGAAAACCGTTCCATTTTGCAAAGCCATTTTACATGTGGTCAACTATAATTCAGTCATGTCATTAACTAAATCATTTTTTAAAGGGAAAAGACTCAAATATGTCATTGAACTTTCAAAAAAAATTCATTTATGTCATTTGTAAAAAGCTTGGTTTATCTATGTCACATTTCAGTTAACAAATAATGGCATTGATGAGTCTTTACTCAAACAGAAATGGCATAGGTGAGCCAAACTTTTAATGGATGACATAGATGTGAACTTTTTTTCAAGTTCGATGGCATACAAAATCACTCATCCTAGGTATTTCAGTTTTTTAACATAATGTCACATGCGAGTGTTCATGATTTGGTTAAAAATCGAATCAAACCGATTAAATAAATCGATAGTTATTTGTATTTGATTCAGCTTGAAATTTTCAAAAACCAATAGTATTTGATTTAATTTGGTTTTATTAAAAGAAACTGAAGAAAAAAAAATAACAATCATATACATAATCATATATATACGATATATTAGTAGATTTTTTATCGCTAGTAAGCAAAATTTTCTTCCGATAAGGATTTCATTATACAGATCTTTTTGCACTAATATCGTCGAGAGCATAAGAAATAGCTTGTTCGGTATAATATTTAGAGCAGTTATTGACTATTTAACTTCCATAACCGTCACTCAGTGGCGGAGCCGGAACTTCAACTAAGGGGTGTCAAAATAAAAAGAAATAAAATCGCGTAGAATTCAAGGAGTGTCAATATGTAATACATATACATACAAAATATTTTTACTCTAGCTACACAGTGTAATTTTCTGATGAAGGGGTGTCGACCACATGTGGCTCCTCCACGGCGTCACTCGAACCTGAAACTAAACATGTACACCAAAGGTGCAACAAGTATAGAGTGAATACGAAAAACACGTATACTCATTTCATATAAAAGCAATTAGCTTTAGACTAGACTCTTCTTGCTGCTTCATCATCATATAAGTAAATAATGTAATGTGTTTATTTGTATGTATTGATATAGTTCAAAGGATCCATTCTGGGAATAAACTGGTGGAACTCAAGCACAATATATGTTAAAGGAATAAATGTCATCACATAGAGTAGGCACTGACGAAATAGGATCGAACTATCAAACATTACTTGAGTATTTAACGAAGTATCAAGCAGGAAGCGCGTTTTCAATGTTTGATGGCATAAGTATGTTGAATCCATCTGCTGCTGTGGATATAACCATTCCTGGGATCTGCGGATGCCAGTGAAGTTCTTTCAAATCTTTCTGACCCTGTTACGAGTGCAAGAGAAATGACATCAACAGAAGAAATAATGATAAAAACAGTGAAGTATCATGTTTTTCTCGAGTTTCCTATATGAACAATCAGATGTTCACTTTTTCTACCTGAATTATCATCAATTATTTATCAAAACACAGTTCAACTATCAATTGTTCCCTTTCCTACACTTGAACGATGGAGATACTTTAGGTAGGAAAAGTGAACAACTAATCGATAGTTGAGGTGTGTTTTGATAAATAGTTCAGATATGAAAAGGAAACAACGGGTAGTTTAGATAAGAAATTCGCTAAAACGTAATACTTCAACATTTTTTACCATTAACTCTCACAATAAACTTAAAGCAGATAAACTTTGCTCTCATCAGACAGGAATAGAGATTGTCATAAGTACCTGATGGACGAAAAGAAGTGGGGGCAAATCTGTTGGGGCATTGACTTGCTCTTTCATTTGAGCTTTGAACTCGGCCTCCTCTTCCTCATCTCTCTCCAAAGAAAGGTCCCATATACTGATAAATAGAAAAAGGATGGTGAGACAAACACGTCCATAGAGATTTATCGCAAAAACAGAACCATAGTGACATAATTAAGGATGTTCAACATTCCCATTAGAGTTCTTACGTCAACTGATTGTCTGATGATGAAACAGCAACAATTGAGGAGGCATCATGGGAGGCTGCATGGGGAGGACTCCATTCGATAGAAGTGATGGGATGTTTGTGATATTCAAAGTATGCCATGAGGTCCACAGTAGTGTCTCGTCCTTCCTGTCAAAGGAATAAGCAGTTGTTTCTTTCCCTATTACCTTCTCTCCCTAGTGAAAAAGCAATCACATGACAAACCATAACTATAGATGTGGAAAGTAACAACAGAAGTCCCGTACTTGTTCCAAGATATAACATTGACATCTGCCTTATGTGTCTTTATAGTTGAAGAAGGAGAATTTCTCTCATGGATGTCCCATATGCAATAGTTCCATCAACTGAGCAAGAGGCGAACCTAAAAGGATATATAGGACTCCACTGCATCAGAGAAAGTCGGCATTAGAAATTAGCGAAAGTAATGAGAAACATTGAAAGTGAGGTAACTAGCTATATGAGCGCTCACCTGAAGATCTTCAACACTTGCAGTGTGTCCAATAAAAGGATTAGCATCAATATTCCATGTACCAGAAGTTGGCTCCCATAAATAGATACAATTCTTGCAGTCCCCTAGTAACAACATCAGACATCAGAATAATTAGTATCTTTTTTGTTAAAAACCGTGGTGTCTGTGCCAGCTTGCGCATTTCAACTAATTCCACGGGATACCTGTCACCTCCAACCAGCAACAGCAACAGGTACCAGGTAACTCTGTACACCAAGGCTATGACAGATAGGAAGAAATCACCTAGTTTTTTTGTCTCCGTTGACGTATGCCATGTCACCACGGAATGTAATTATGTGCAAAAAGTAATATGCCGTACCTGAAAGAAGCCTCCCTGGTTCAAGAAGACTCCAATCTATAGCATAGCCTTCATCTTTGTGTCCACCAAACTTAACTAAGGGTGATTGATTCGAGACTGCAGAAGCACCATGGCTCTCTGATTCTGCCAAAGCATTTAAATGCGAGCTAAAATCCCACACCTGTCAGTGCATTAAACCTAATATAAGAGGAGAAATTATACTAGACGAGGTAGACCTAAAATCACATAGAAGGAAGTCGTCCTTGATATCGATGCAGACTTGGCTAAAGATGGGACAAAATGGAAGAAAAGGATTCATCTACTAGTCGGAAATAGGATTTGGGCTTGTTAGAGAACACCTATTATTTTTTATTTTATCATTTAAAACTTCAAAATTATGGTCTAACCTGAACATGACCGGAATCAGCCCAAGAAGCAACTATATTGGGGTTTTGTGCCATAGCACGTATACGATTAACACATCCTTCATGAGACACCTTGCGTAGCTGTACAATTTTGGAAAATGTGATGTATACATAACAGTGTCATATTAAGTATTAACTATATCGATGATGTTAAGAAATAAAGTACCTGTAGAACAGTGTCCTCTTCTTCTTCATCACTGTCGCTACTTTCACTGTCCATATCAGAGTTCTCATCGCTTGGCACCAAGTCTTGCCTTTTTCCAGATATATTAGATAACTTAAAAATTCCAATCGAGTTCCAAGAACTTTTCTCTGCCTGAAAGACATGTTTCAGGAGCTTAAATCTTCTCTTGCTAAATCAAATTTTGGTTTTCTCCATTTTCATTTTCCCTACTATAAAAAGGAATTCTATACCATAACATTGGCAAACAAAATGTCAAACACATTCATTAGAAAAATGAAAAAACAGAAAAACGAACGGGATTACAGAAACTAAAACAGAAGGAATTTCTGCAATGAATACAGATTGATTCTGGTAATTACTTTTGCTTATCAAAAAGAGTTTTGCCAATGTATAGAAATCATCCTCCGAAGTCCGAAGTTAATTCCCAACAACTCTTGGCTAGAAATAAATGACCACCCTTAGTTCGTGATATTTCTATTTCAAAAGAGGTATGATACAGTGAATCGGAAACAATTAATTAAGAATTCAAATTTTTTTTATGGAACAAACATATGAATATGCGTGGATCATACCTTTCATTCCACTTCAAGTCCCTATGTTAATAGGAGCGAACTTGTTCTTTTTCAAGGGAAACAAAAAATTTTCACCGGATGTGGGCTTTTCAGAGTGTTTTAATGTTAAGCATAGTCATGATTTTTTCAATCTACCTGTCTATTCAGCAAATAAATAGCAGTTTGACTTGATTGGGCCATTCTTGTTTTAATACACGAAGATGGTGATGAATCATTCTCATATGTTGCCATAATCTTTTCGGATGTTCCCTAGTTATGCTAGATTTTGATGATAAAACAAAGGGAGCCTAGCGATACAAGAGCATTTTCCAATCATAAAATCACAAAGCTGACCAAAAAGTGTGTGAAATTCATCATTCTCCGCTTGCAAGCCAAGCTTTTCAAGAGAATCTTTTAGGATGTTATGATGATCCTAATCAGAATTAACAAGCAGGTCAAGCTGACATAAAATGACATTACAACAAAAACAACCTTTACGAGCATTACTTAATTGTCATTGGATCCAATGTGCGACATTTACAAGGTTAATTGCCACTAAAAAAAATATGGTTAGCCACAACTAAGCTATTGTCGTTATTATTTTCGGTGTACTATGAAAGGAGAGCTTACTTGTGTTCCTGCTACACAATATACCGTATGTGGAAACTCAGTCCGCACCAAGCCAAGCGAGTCACGCACCACATCAAAACTGCCAATTCAATCAATATATCAATCACATCCAAAACTGTTTTAAAACTTCATGTCCCAATATTCGCAATGCGACACATAACAAAACAAATATCAATTGGTACAACTCTGGCAATAGCGAAAAATACCTCATACAAGGCCAGCCAATGTGGAAGGCATGAAGAGAATTATATGCAGAAGGATCACACTGAAGCTCTTCACCTTCCTCCAATTCGTCTACTCCTGGTTGCCATACTTTAGCTGCCAACGAGGGCACGGAATCCGATGATCCTTCCCCTTTCTTTAATATTCAAATTTCAGATTTTCTTTCATGTCAAACTACGTAAATTTGATCAAAAAGAAACTTTTATTGGCAAGGGAACCAACAGACTGGGCTCCTATGCAATAACCCGCAAACCATACAGGAGAAATAAACTACACTAGCCAAACTTTGTACGACAAAAAGACCACCATAAGGATTAACTTTGATCAAAATTTCAAAATATATTTTCTCAACCTATTCATACAAAAAGAATATAATTTTTCTTATAGTACTTCTAAAATATTACAGTAATTTAATTTGATTTAGCTTTAAAAATTAGTCAAATTAAATCTCGTCTAGAAGCAAAACTGGCACAGAGTGAAGAGCAAAAAGATACAATTTATGAGAGAGAGAAAAAATTGCACCTTGTTTGTTGGTTTTAGCTTTTTTAACGGTTCTTTAAGCTTCGGACCATCTTGGAATTGTTACACTGTAAATAAGAACGAACGAAGACGACTGAAGGTGAAGCAGTGACTCAACTGCCTTTTATGGGTTTTAGAATTAAGGTTTTACTTTTTATAAGCCTCTTAAAATAATATTAATTAAAATAGGAGTAATTATTTTTATTTCTTATTTATGTGTTTAAATATAATTTCTCTTCATAGAATTTTATCTCCGGAAGAGAAAAAAAAAAAAAACGTTTGTTCAATTTATGTTCATGGATACAAAGTTTATCATCAACACACCTCAAAAGTAATGAGTCATTTGTTACATGGACAAATTAAGTTGTCACGTGCTTTTTGATAATTGTATTCAAATACTTGGTCTAGTCAAATTCAAATTCGGATGAACCCCCTTGTACTACCAGTAGTGGCAGATTGAAGATGCATATGAAAGTTTGTTATTGTTTGAGCTAATAGAGAGTTCCCCGTGCATAAAGAAAAAATAACCATGGACTGCACTACCTATTATTCGGTTTAAACATGTATAGAAGTTTTCATAAATCAAAATGAAGAACACCAAGGTCCAAAACGCATTCAGAAAACAAAAACCCAACAGCGACAACTAATATCGAAAAACTGGAAATTGAACAAAGGATGCATCTCCATAAAAAGTACTCATATTTGATGTATTAATCCAAGTGCAATCGGCAAAACTTTGATCCCAAAAGTAAAAACATGCTTGCACTGCCATGGGAAGATTTATAGGAACTATAGATCTCCAAAAGGCGGGACATGAAAGTTCAAATGCAAACAATACAAAAATACCCTAACAAACTTTTTGCAAGTGTGTCCAGATTCTGCATTCTAAAGAGAAAAGCATAAAACATGAAGGAATTTGCATGTAGATGATTTATCTCTTCTTGGAGACACCAACAGTCTTTCCCCTGCGACCAGTGGTCTTTGTGTGCTGACCACGGACACGGAGACCCCAGTAGTGACGCAAACCACGATGATTCCTGTCAGCAACAGACATAATCAATATATAAGAAAAAAGTAGTAAAGATGTTAGCAGCAAAAGCATATGGCCTGATAACACACCTGATCTTCTTCAGCCTTTCCAAGTCATCCCTAAGTTTCATGTCAAGAGCATTAGATGTAACTTGGGAAAACTTGCCATCCTTGTAATCCTTCTGTCTGTTCAAAAACCAATCTGGGATTTTGAATTGGCGAGGATTAGCCACAACTACCATCAAGCTATCAAGCTCTGCAGCAGTAAGCTCACCAGCCCTATAGAAGACAGACAAGATAAACAAATTTAGATAAGCTTACAACAAGGCTAAAATATAGAGCTGGAAAAAAGAGCACATGGACACTTAATGCAACACCAATTGCTACGTAATCACTTAGTCACGCCCACAACATAAACCACAAATAATATAACTACCAAGTTTTGTAAGTTGGTTTTATTCTTTCTCATTAGAACACCAAAAACACAGATCATTAGAAGATTATCCTAACTGGAAATTGATGTGGTAAAGAGCAGAGCACCAGATCCATGCACCGACATATGAATATAAATATAGGAATAAGAAAACTATTTTTTCTAGAGAAAAGTAATTTAGTTGAGTGTAATTTGGTAATCAAGTGGACACTCTATTGAAGAGATGCAAATGAAGAAAAATAAAATATACATCTGTTCCATGAAAAGCAAAGAACACAAATATCAATTATATGAAACAGCAGATTGAAAAAAAGCCGTAATTAAGTAAAATATATAGAGTCGAAACAACAGAATATATGGAGTAAATAGAGGGAAAAAGGACACTTCATGTTTTTAATTCAGGTGCAACTAAGGCCGGTTTGGATTGGCTTAAATTTAAGTGCACTTAAGCTCAAATAGCCTTAAAGCAATTCTGTAGTGTTTGGGCGAAACAAAATAAGTGGTTTTAAGCCAAAAGACAAAACAAGTCAAAAGTTAGAATTCTTAACTTAAAGTTTTTGCCTTATAAGCCAAAACCTATAAGACCTTTCAATCAGGCTCTAAGCTATGTTTTGTGGCCCAGATAAAACATAGAGTTTAATGGAGTAGCACATACTTTTCCTATAACCAATCACTATGATATTTATCCATAACATCTCCATACCAATTGATAATTATATTTGAGGCAAGCCTTCAACTTCCTCGGTGCATGCACATTTGTGCAGCTTAAGCCAAGTGGAACATCCGAACAGCAGTAGCCAAGTACTTCATACCCATAAATACAAAATTAGAAACCCTCCCCAAATGGGTCACCCTCCTAAGCTCGACCTCTAACACAGTAAAATAACCACCTATCATAGACGAACGTCTAATTCAAATTCATATAGTGACCACCATTTCTATTTTTGTTCATCATAATGAAAGTAAAGGATACTTATTCTATCCATTTATTTCATTTTTAATGGTACTTTGGTTAGTACATGGTAATAGTCTATACCAATATTTCAAATTAACCCCAATATCCTATACCATATCCTATCCTAACAACAATTGGCCCCTCTATAACTTCCTTGTCTCACCCATTTTAGTCTCTAAATCACATCTTCATTTCTTTGGGTTTTTTATATTTGTGTTGTGCGGATCAGCTTGCGCACATCTCAACTAATTCCATGTATAATTATCACCGCCCACCAGCCACAACTACCAAGTAATTCTGCCCATCAAAGCTAGAACAAATGGAAGAGATCACCTAGTATTTTTGTCCAGACTAGGATTTGAGCACCAGAAATCACCTAGTATTTTTGTCTAGGCTAGGATTTGACCACGAGATCTCAGAGTACTCGACACACTTATTCACAACTAGGCCTTCCTACGCCTCAGTCTCATACTTGTTGGAGTTAATATTCTCAAATTAACTACTTTAAGCTAGATTAGCTTCAAATGCGCTTACTTCTATCAAATTATTTTCTGTACTGTGCACCAATGTTTCCAACTGAAATTATAAAAATCAAACAGTGTTTGACAGTGAATTCTAAACTGAAAACCATTACATCTGTTCTCTTTTTCTTTTAGTGGTGAACTCATGTTCTCAAAATCATAGATTCGACTGTCTATAAATACATCTAAAGTAAAAAAAAAAAATACAATAAAATACATAGAAAGGTTATCAACAAGCTGAATCTAAACAAAAAATAATGATAATATGAAATGAAAAATCACCTCTTGTTCATATCGATATCGGCTTTTTTGCAAGCAATGTTAGCAAAACGGCGACCGATACCTTTGATAGAGGTCATAGCGAACATGATCTTCTGCTTTCCATCAACATTTGTGTTTTGCACACGAAGAATGTGCTGAAACTCTTCGTTCGCAACCAGAGACTATATATATATATATTATCAAAATCAAAACAAAAAATTTTAAAAACCAATCAGTAAGCAAAAAAATCGAAATTGCAGTTCATTAGAGAGAGATATGTACAGGAATAAGCGTGGTTGAGAACACATACCATGGCTAGGGTTTCACTGTGTTACACTGCGGCTGCTGCTTTTGTTTTGGAAGAGATGCCAAGCTCTTAGAAAACCCTAGATACGAGAAGCGATAAATAAAAATGCAATGATACTTAAATACTCCTTAAGGATAAGGGTAATTTGGTAAAACAACAAGAAAGTTTAATTAAATTCTAAAAATTACAAAAAATATATTTAAAATAGCATAAATTAAATAAATGAAAAATGACAGAATTATGAAAAGTGTAGCTCTAAATATGAGTTCCCGATTAAAAAAAATTGATAATTCTTATCGAAGTGTTTTGTTTTTTTTTTTAACAACAGATGCATATTTAAAAAGATTTTTTTTTAATTTAGAGTCTTTCATTTTCTCTACGTAACGAAAGTAAGAAGAATATGAAAAAAAAATCGTAATTTTACAAAAATCTTTACTCATAGAGTTGTAATTTATTTCAAGCTATACCAATGTTGATTACAATTATCGCTATGACTTTGATTTGTGACCGCATATAACTCATGTTAGATTAAATTGCATTCTTGAAATTAAATTAGTTTGAATTAATTGTGAAATTTACCCAACGTCTCAGTGTCTTAGTCTTTAAGTACGTGCACCCTAGAGTGCCTTGGGGAATTTTGTTTATGTTGCAATGAAAATTTGGCACTATTCATATTTATTTATTGATGACAAGAAAATTCGCAGTCGTTATTCTTTGAATTTGCATAACATAAAAAAAATCTATATAATAACCCACAGATCATATAGAAACCATATATTATACTAAGCAAGCTTCGTGAAACAAACTTTATCCAAAAAAGTGTTGTCGTAGACAAAGAATATCGAACTTGAAACCTCTATTATAAAAGTCCAAGCCAAATCATTCAAATCACTTTAAGGGTTATAAATCATAAAAATTATTAACAGACCTAATAAGTAGTTGCTACATTCAATAGTTTAGATCTAGATAATTAAAATATAACATATACCAGAAAGAGTAAGTATTTAATTATTGAGATTTAAGTAGACACTTAACACCTTGTTTGGATGGTTGTTACCCATTGTATTGTATTATATTGTTGGTTTAAATATAATGTTTATTTTGATTGTTACTTAAATTTTATTGTATCGTATCGTTTAAATTCATCGTTAGGTAACAACAAAAAGATATATTCCATATAACAACCGATTAGCCCGATCACGTTGTTACCTTTATTTTCTTCTCATTTTGTTTTTATTTATTATTTAATAATCATATTTCATCTTTTATCCTACATGTTCATAGTAACTCTATCATGCACCCTACTTTTCTTGTAAGTTTATCATTCAAATTATAAAACATGTGACATTATGCAATAACAAAGAACAATACAATCTATCCAAACATTATATTTAATAAAACAATAAAGTATCATACAATGCAATACGAAACAATATCTAACCACCATCCAAACAAATGAAACTTGAGTTTGTTTTTATAATTGATACTTGAGCTAGTCTTTCGAAAACAAACTTAATTGATACACTTGAGCTAAGAATTTTTTAAAAACAACTTTTCTACCTCTACCTTCACCAAAAGAAAGATGTTGTAATAATTTACTATATGATATTATATTATTATTGAAAATAATCCTCGACATAGATGAAGTTTATTATGAAGCTAAATTGGACCAGTAGGCAGGAAATTGGGCCACTTAGAATTGGGCCAGCAATGAAAAGATTGGACTAGAATTGGCAGGGGCCGCGCGAACGCAGGCCCCCTCAGTAACAAATTATGACGTAGACTCGACCACTTGGGCCGATCTTAGGTGGGCACCCCTCCAAAGTGCAATGGAGGTCACCAACCTAGGCCATGGACCTTCATGATCACCCATTGACCCCGTCCAGGTAAGTATGTTTCTTCTTCCTCCTTGGCCCAATTTTATACTCACTGTACTGGTTTATCTATTTTCTTCACTTGGTGATGTGGGACAAATTTTAAGTTTTTCACAAAACTTTACTCCTTGGCCAATGGCCATAGTAATGAATTATTATGATAAGAGTTGCCTAGCTATTAAAACTGTCTCTAATCTATGAACTATGAATCAAAATAAGATATTGTTCAATACATTAGCAGAAAATATCTGCTTGAGCTTTAAAAAATCAAATAGTTAGCTTTTCTTTGTATCACATAATCTATAACTTACTACTCTCTCCTTTTCTTTTATTAGTCCTTTATTTATTAAGCATTAAGTTGCACTTGAAAATGCACACAAAAATGATAGAATATGTAGAAAATGGCATTGTGTAAACATCCACACTTCATAATGCACTGGTTCATCTTGATCTATTATTTCTCAAAAAGAATTGATTTAACCATCATTTTGTAGAATTTACTTTAATATTATGGTGATACGTTCTTATAGCATAATATTATGGTGCGAACCTCCATTTCTCCTACGCTTCAATACCACGTGGAACATCATTATCAAACTCATGTCTCCTTATGTTGTGTAGCCCGTGATACTTGAAACATATTTTCTTGGATAAGACATGCATCGATCTTCAATTTCACTTACACCTCATGTATTATGTTTAGTAGTTATGCCTAACCTAAAACTTTTTTACTTTAGGATTTGTCCCCAAACTTCCAGCACATCATTAACTTCATTGTGTGTCTCTATTAATACTATGTCATCTTTAAATAACATACACCACAATACTTTTCTCTTGAATATGTCGCGTCACTCCCTTCATCACTTAGGGAAATAGAGACAAACTAAGGGTTGATCCCTATAGGCAGCCTCCATCATGTCCAGAAAGTGTTTTGAGTCACATTTCAATGTTCTAACTTTGGTGTAAATATAGTTGTTGCAATGTTGAACCTCATTATCAAGCTCCTCGTCTCCTTAGATTATGTAGCTTATGACACTTGAAACATCCTCTTGGGTTATATGCATCGATCTTCACTTCCACTTTTGCCTGAACTTACTCTCTATATACGTCATTTTAGTTTTACTTAACATGGAAATTTTAGACTTTAGGATATGTCTACACTATTCCATCTGCAAATAACATACACCACTACACAATTCCTTTGAATATATATGTCACATCAATTCATTCATCACTAAAACAAATAGGAACGGGCTAAGGCTTATCCTTAGTGCAGCTCCATTGTAACTGAAGAGTATCTAGAATCGTCTTTCATTGTTTTAACTCAGAGTCTCCATCGTACATGTTTTTAATCATCCTAATGTAAATCATCGATACAACTCTAGATTCCAAACATCTCTCGAGGACTTTCCTGGGGACTTTATCATACGCCTTTTTAGGTCGTTGAACACCATATGTAAGTTTCTCTTTCTATCCATGTATTGTGTTTCAACAATCTCTTTACAATATGAATGACTTCTATAGCCAATGTCCTAGACTTAATCCGAAATGACTTATAGATATCAACACACCCCTCTTCATTCTCATTTTGATCACTCTTTGTCCCCAACCATTTACTCTTCTCAATCAAAAATCCACCTAATAAAGTTCAGACTAGCATTGGCAAACACACCCCTCTTCATTCTCATTTTGATCACTCTTTGTCCCCAATCATTAACTCTTCTCAATCTAAAATCGACCTAATAAAGTTCAAACTAGCATTGGCAGGGGCTGCGCGAACGCAGGCCCCCTTAGCAACAAATTATGACATAGACTCGACCACTTGGGCCGATCTTAAGCAGGTACCCCTCCAAAGTGCAATGGAAGTCACCAGCCTAGGCCATGGACCTTCATGATCGCCCATTGACCCCGTCCAGGTAAGTATGTTTCTTAATCCTCCTTGGCCCAATTTTATACTCACCTGCTCTATCCGTTCTCTTCATCTAGCGATGTGGGATATAATTGCTATGCTTTCTTTACAGTAATGTTTGTTCAAACTTCTCACATTGGCTACAGATTTATGATAGAGTTGCCCAGCTATTATTATTAAAATTAATACATGACGGCCTGTAAACTATTATAAATATTTATTTGCATAAGGTTTTCATCAAGCTATATAAATATCTTATGATTAAGTGATTTAATGAAGTGGTGGTACAACAAATATTATAAAATATCTCAATTCATAACATAATTTTTTCTTTCTCGTCCCTCGTAAGTCATACTCCCTTAGTCTACTTTTATTTGTCATGTTGCACTTTCGAAAGCCAATTAGATTACATTAATCCAATATTTTAAACAAAAAAATAGATATTCAAAAACTATACGAAAAATACTATAAGTTGCAATTTTTTGCATATCAAGGTGATGAAAAATACATCGTAAAATATCACTCAAAGTTTTTATAGTTTGACTCTAAAAAAGGAAACTATGACAATTAAAATTGAACGGAGGTAGTACCAAACAATCTGTCATGCTTGTCCATTGTTTTTATCTAGGCCCTGATTTAAAAGTTTGATGTCATGTGGAGCTAGACCAGTTTTATGCTACCATTACCTTAGGTTTAATTTGTTCAAATGGTGAATGTTTCCTATTGATTTAGAATTTTAATAAAACATAAATAAAACCAATGTGGACTATATAATGCTTTATGAAATAATTAGCTATTGTGGGTGTCCATTACATTTTCATGGTTAATGTCATGTGTATGACTTGCACACACTCAAAAAAACACTTGAAAATATTTGAAAGGATAGAAAAACTCTCCTTTATTATCTCTCTTTATTGTTCTTGCGCTCTAAATTTCTTGTCAATTATATATACACTGTTATTTTTAAGCATTTTATCATTTTATCATATATCATATATATATATATATAAAAGAGAACTCTAGCTCCGCCTACGTGGCGCCACTACAAATCAGAATTCTCTTTTAATTTATTTATTTCCAAAACTAACCTTCCCTTTTCATGTAAAGTTGTGACTTTTATAAAAATTTGTTACTTTTATGAAAAATTGTAACTTTTATGAAGAATTGCGACGTTTATGAAAAATTGTGACTTTTATGAAAGATTGTGACCTTTCTTAAGGGTTTTATCTTTTCCAAAGAGTTGTGGCTTTTCCGATAAGGCACAATAAACATTTGTTCATACCAGCTTTGTTGTCTATAAATAGAGGGATTTTCTGTCACTATTATTTATAAGTTTTTTTTTTTTTTTTGCTATAGGATAGTCGAATTCAAATACATTGATTAAGTTTTTTATGAAGTTTGTTTCATTCCTCAAAGTTTTCATAGAGCTTAATCTTTACTATAAGTCATAGTGATTCATGTAACTGTGACAAAAATTTTTGCTATTTTAGTGACTTTTTCTAACTCTGTTAAAAAATTCAGCAAGGATTATTGTAAATTGATCTTCTCCTTCTTCCATTTCTACAGGTTTCTTCATATAAACAAAGAAAATTGATTTTAATTGCAATGCGACATTACTACTTTTGCACCTCTCAGTCCACAACTCACAACGTTGTTGAAATGGTTGAATTCATTACATTTGGTTCTTTAGTAAACAAATTTTTTATTTTTGTTGCTATTATTTGTAGGGTTTTTTTCTCTATAGGAGAGTCAAATTCAAATACATTAACTAAGTTTCTTATGAAGTGTGTTTCATTCATCAAAGTTTTCTTCCTCTTCCAGTGAGGATGATTGAAAATTATCTTCTCTTTTGTCCCTTTCTATAGGTTTCCTCATATAATTTTTGAGAAAATTGCTTGTAGGTTTATGCTATATTTGACAGCATACTACAATACGGAACCAATGACGAAGTTTGTTAAAAGAACCAAATAGGTTGCTATCTTGCTTGCCACAATTAGTATATTATTTTGATTGTTTTTTCTTAGGTACAAAAAATTTGTATGTCATTGCACTCTTCCTAGAATATAGTATAGAGATAATTAGTCCATTTATTTTCTCGCAAGTTAACTAATTTGCCATATTTCTTCTTCTCTTCTTTTAGAGCATAATAAGAGATCAAGTTTTCTTGAAACTAACAAATGTCCAATCTACACTATAACAAAAATAGTTTTTATCGGCAATAAATATGCACATTAACGAAGAGTGCTAGAGTCACTACCAACATTAATTAATTGTCATTAGATTCAATGTTGCTATAGACTTTATGGACATTTATAGAGAGTACCAATTGCCTCTGAAAATACATATTTAGCGACAATTAATAGATTAATTGTCGTTAAATATTTTTTTTTGCTGTAGTGATAACTCTTTATTTTGATAAAGTTTTTTTTGTTTTTTTTTTATAAAGAACCAATAACTCTTTCTTTGGCTTCTTTCAATTAAATTTTTGAACTGTAAACTTGGATACAACCCGACGGACTATCTTTTTGAAAAATATGTTAAGCAACATGCCTTTTTTCTTCTTGATTGTTAGGAAAGTAATCTCGTCTTTATAATTATTTGTGAGTTCAAGTGCTCTTACTATTTGGAATGTCCAGTTGTCAATAGTTCCATTCAGATGCCACGTACTGCTTGGTTGATAATTACATTAATTCTTTGTAACTGCATACTATAATCATAACAATAACTATGGTTCAATTTCAAATAAGTTGGGACCGGTGATATGAAACCTAAGCAATAGTAATGACTATTCTGAGACAATGAGGAAAACCATTTATGATACTAACAATCTTAAGGTCATTTTGACATATACATGATACGTCATACTATAATAAAAAAAGAGATTGATGGAGGTTCATAAGAAAGGAGCCGAAGGTCCTCCATTTGAATTTAGTTAATTATGTTCTTGTATGGATGTGATGTTCCACTTTACTTGGGAGTGTTGTTGTTCGAGGCTTTTTGATCTCTTCTTTAACGTCTAATGTTGTTCTTTATAACTTCTTGGAATTTAGAAAATTTCATTGCTTATGATGAACTATTTCCATGAAGATTTTTTTACACTTCTTTCTTATACTTAAAATCTCTCTATGACTCGTAATTTTTGTACAATAAAAACGAAAATTAAAAAGATATAGTACTTTAAGATGTTGGAGGAACGCTTTGCCTTAAGATAATATGTTCTTAACAATGTAGTGTATGTATCGAAAATACGAATATTACTGAATGATCATATGTAAGCTAAATAAAATAGTTCAATCCCGTGTGAATCACGAATAATTTACCTAGTTATTACTGATTGCTATGCTAAAATTTAGATGTACTTTGTATTTACGTCAAATTACACTTATTTACTATGATTAAATCGTAAATCAAAATGATGAAATGTTTGTATTGTTTCTAGTAAAACTATCGTTGGTTCATTTTAACAAAATGAAAAAGTTGTCGCGAAAAAATATAGTAATGACTAATGTACTTGAATTGTTTTTGATTATATGGTCTAATAATTTTTTTTCCTAAATAACATATGATGTTACACTAATTTGGTCTTTTTTTCATTTCTTTAAATTACGACACAATTTATGAAACATTTAATATCCGTCACTAAATAAGAGTGTATATGTAAGAATTGTTGGCGAAATATCATAAATTACAATTGAAAAAAAAAGAATAAATAAATATGTTTTACAAATATCTCAATTTGTGTAAGAAGATCCAATCATACGTAATGCAATATAATTTTCATTGATTCAACCATAATATCATATATTTTCACAAAAATGGATTAGTTAAACAATCCAAAACTCCATCAAAGAACATGTTCCTTCAACATAAAATTACTCTTTTTTTTTTAATAGTGGTTACGACTTCAAATATTTTTTTTATTTGTTTCCATCTTGTTCATTACATCAACCTCGAATTATAAACACGATACAATATTTTTATTTCATATCTTCTTGTTGTATAGTTTTGGATCTATATAAAGCCCAAGAAGACGAACCATTTTTGGCGCGAATAATTGAAAGCCCCTTTTCAACATCCCCGCCATTAAAGAGAAGAGGAAAAAAAAAGCAGCTCAGCAAAGTAGAGAGTAAAGCCAAAAGCCCTAAATTCTCACAATTCCAAATTCCACAGCAATAGATCATCAATTGAATGGGCAAGAACGATAGCCAGAACCAGCTAATTGAGGCGAAGAGAGCTTACAAGAGCGCAAAAGCAGAGGGGAACCGAAAGGAGGAGGCGAGATGGGCAAATTTGATCGGCGACATGCTAAAGAACCGAGGAGAGTATGTAGAGGCGCTTCGTTGGCTCCGAATCGACTACGAAATATCGCTTAACTACTTGCCCGAGAAGCAGCTTCTTCCGTCATGTCAATCCCTTGGCGAAGTCTATCTCCGCCTTCAGGACTACGAACACGCCCTCACTTTCCAGGTAAACGTGCTTAGTGATTACATTTAGCTTAGCTGGTTGTAGCAAGTTATTTAGCATTACTCGAAATGTTGAACATAACGTTTACAATTTAACTAGAAGAAAATAACTTCATTTTATTTTTTGACATCTGTTTGACATAAAGTTCAAAAATTTAACGGGCAACAGAACCAATAGGTGAATTTGCAATGAGCTGATTGTGAAATATTTTAATGGCACATAAAATTTAAACTGATTAGAAAGAAATGTAATTTTTATTTGAGAAACATTGTCAAGGTTGACTATCTAGGTAGATGTCTAATTGGTTTCTTTGGGGATGCCTGCTATTAACTAGAAACAGATGTATTAGCTGCAAGCCACATAAGAATATTTGGGTTGTTGAGGATGAAGTGTTTTAAGGGCATAAATCATTCTACTTCTGTATATGACTTTGATAAACACAATTCAAATGGTCGAGAATATGTGACCTAGTTGTCAATGAAGTGGCTTCAGCAACACGGGGTCTTAGGTTCAAATCTCATTAGAGATGAAACATTTGGTGATTTCTTCTCATCTGTTCTAGCCTTGATGGATAGAGTTACCTAGTACCCGTTGTTGGTGAGAGGTGGCAGGTATCTCATGGAGTTAGTCGAGGTGCACACGATTTAGCCTGGATACCATGGTTATCAAAAATAAGTGGAAGAAAAATGGCAGAGAATAACTGCCATAGCTAGGGGAACCCAAGATGGATTTGCTGGTTGTACAGTTGGTCTAAGGGTCAAATCCTAGCAAAGTGTGGGTGTAGGTCCAACTTTTATGCTAATGTTCATTTTTTTTAGTACGCTAGACGTGTCAGATTGCATCAAGTTATTGTCTGTTGAAAAGAAAAGTTCTGAAATTTGCTTTAGTTTTATTTTGCATGGGAACTTCTCTAATTTTTGAACTAAAAAGCTGCACTAAATGGCGATGCAATATGCTTTTAATTAATTGTACATTTGTGATGTTATAGTTTGTAACGCTAATGACATTTCAGTGGGCTTAAGATCTAATATCTTTTTTCTCTCTATATAATCAGTTACCTAGTTAAGGATTATTTTCTTGTTTCCTTAATATTTGTGGGTAATGGAAACAAAACTAAATTTTGGAAAGATGGCTGGATAGACCAAACCTCTCTTAGGGAACTTTTCCAGATTTGTTTCTAATCTGTGAGAACCTTGATGCTAAAATGAGTGTCTGTTGGACAAAACAGAGATGGGACATATCTTTAAGAAGACTACTTAATAACTGGGAGGTGGAGAGGGTGGCAGCACTATCGGGAAAACTAGCCGGAATGATTATAACCACAATATCAACAGACAAGATCCTGTGGAAACATAGTAAGGCTGGAGTCTTTTCCGTCAACAATGCCTACAAAAGAGGAAAATATAATTGGAGTTACTTTTGGAAGAGTGACATTCCTACAAAAGTAAAGTGTTTCACCTGGTTAGTGATAAAGAGAGCATGTTTAACACAAAAAGTTCTACAAAAGAAAGGCAGGCAACTGGTCCCTAGGTGTTTTTTGTGCAACTTGACAAGGGAAACAAATAACCGTCTCTTCCTGCATTGTAAGTTTGCTGCTCAAATTTGGAACCTGTTTCTCAACATCACAAGTATGAACTGGACAATGCCAGAACATACATCAGATATGTTGAGCTGCTGGATTAGGAGGGGAGGCAGTAAGAGTCAAAAGAGATGGTGGAAGCCAGTGTTATCAAAGGCTAAAAGCGCAAAAATGCTCTAAGGTCCGTGGGGGCTTTAAGCGCAAAGCGCAAATAAAACGTTGGCTTTAATGAAAAAAGGCGCAAAGGGAGAAAAAAATACAAATATATATGTTTAGTCTAAGACTAACTGTTATAACATGAATGACAAATATATGACCAAAGAAATTGAATTTTTTTTTATGATAAAGTGAAATATCAATTGTTTAGTGTCACTTCTTCATAAGAGGCTCATTGGCAAGGAAAAGTTTGCCTTAGAACCTTGATAACACGCTGAAGCGCACATAAAGCGAGGCGAAGCGCTCAACACGTTTTGAGCCTTGCTTTAGGGCTTAAGCGCGCTTAAAGCGCGCCTTTGATAACACTGGACTGGAAGCTAATACCATCATGTGTATGGTGGTCGGACTGGAAAGAAAAAAATGGAAGATATTTTGAAGATAGATCCAATTCCATCCACAAAGTTAAATGGAATTGTATAGTATCTCTACTTTTTTGGTGTAAACAACTTTATATAGATGATATAGATCAGATTATACATTTGGTAGGAAATCTGTAATTATCCCTTTTTGGAGGTAGCCAACATACCCTTAATACTGAAGAATTCAACCTTACCAATTTCAAAAAAAAAAAAAGTTTCCTAAATATTGGTTATACCAACAGCTGGAGATCCAACAGAGTTCACATTTTTCAGTACAACTACCTGTGGAATCATTACGTTAACCATATGAAAATATATGAGTGGTGCTGATTTTGTCATATCACGTTCTTTTCCTGTATGGTTGGGCCTTATCTTTAGTATTAAAATCTAAATTTTCAAGCATTTACATTCACTTGTTGACTCGGAACTTGATTGTCTGTCACTCTATGTCTGACATATTTTTAGGATTTCAAGATGCTATTGGAATTATTTAATTCTTTTCAGTGTATAATCGGGCAACATTGTCATTTGTCACCTCCTTAGGCATCCAATTTTGTTCTCATGACATGCATAGTGCTCTGTTCGTGCTTTTGGGACGCTGGACTGGTTTCTCTCCTGCCTCTCTAATATTCATATTTGGTGAACCCCTCATGCTCACTCTCATAAATCTGCTATTTGGATGGCAAATTCTAAACCTAATACGTTTCATGAGAAAGATAAATCTTAAGAGTGAAAATAGCTCATCATTGATTGAACATTGTATTTCTTCGTGTTGTTATCAAACCAAACTGACTTATAATCTATTTCTACATATTTTCCTTTTTTTAAAAAAGAAAAGAAATACCCATTTCTCGTTTTGTATTACTCTTCACATAAAACATCAATTTTCCAACAATTATGTTTGCAGCATAAATGTTTCATTTGTTTATTGTCAATACTTATTATTTGTATGGTACAGAAAAAGCATTTAGAGCTTGCCAAGGATGAAAATGACCTTGTTGAGCAGCAAAGAGCCAGCACTCAACTGGGAAGAACATATCATGAAATTTTTCTGAAGTCGGAGGATGACCATGATTCAGTTCGGAATGCTAGAAAGTATTTCAAATTGTCACTGGATCTTGCCAAAACTCTGAAGAGGAATTTACAATCGAGCAAACATTCTTTTGTGAAGGAATACATTGATGCCTACAACAACATTGGTATGCTTGAAGTTGATCTTGATAACTTGGAAGAAGCTGAAAGAATTCTCAGTAAAGGATTAGATATCTGTGATGAAGAAGAGGTAAGTGAGGATGATGATGGACGTAGCAGGCTCCATCATAACCTTGGAAATGTTTACACCGAGCTAAGAAATTTGAATAAAGCACGGGAGCACATTGAGAAAGATATTACCATTTGTCATAGGATAGGGCACTGTCAAGGGGAGGCAAAGGGATATATAAATCTTGGGGAGTTGCATTACAGGATTCAAAAGTATGATGAGGCCATGAAATGTTATGAATGGGCTCTCAAACTGGCGAAGTCCATGGAAGATGAAGATGCTTTGATTAGTCAAGCCAATCAAAACATTGAAATAGTGAAAGAAGCACGCAAGGTAATGGATGAGATAAAAATAGGTGAACAAAGTCTCAAAAAGCTCTCAAGGGAAATAGAAATAGCTAGAGGAACAGAGGGTGAGAGGAAGTGCCTGCTGCAACAAAATTCAGCACTTGATCGTCTCATCGAGAAATGTAGTGCAATCTTTGCATGGGTAAAAGTACGTATTTCTCTTCATGCCTTCTTGCTTTTTTTTCAACTACCAGTAACTTACTAGCATATTTCCATGATTTGTTTTCATCATTCAATATCATGCTTCCAAACCTAATTCTGTCTTGGCAAAAAATATGGATCTTTTGCTTGACGAGCTTGTGTCGATCAGTACCTCCTCTGCGTTATTAATCCTTCTTTTTACACGCATCTCCTTTTTTCTTGCTTAATCAATTTCTAAGAAAGATTAGTTATTGGCAGTCATTTCAATGTGTTTATTTGGCCAAAAAGAACTGATATAATTTCCAAAATCTCAAACAGTAATTTTATTATATCTATCTCAATAGATTAGGTATATCCAAGAACTGAGGTCTGATTTGGAAGCACCATTTATGTTTTTAATCCTTTTTCTGGACCTCTGAGTGTGGATATTTTTGTGACAGTCTAATGACTGGAGTGCAGAGTTCCAACACATTCGTGGAACCAATATACCTCATTTCTTCTTATTCTTTGTGTTCCCTTTTCATATTATACATTGAATGTAGTGGTGGCAAATGGGTGGGTTGGGTCAAATTTGGGCTGGTTGAAAATGGGTCAACATAAAATGGGTAATAATTCAACCCGCCCATATTTGATATGGGTAAAAATGGATTGGGTAAAATACTAGTTTACCCATATTTTACCCATATTTTCATGAGTAAATAGGACTCTACTTAAGAATTCAACATGGAGAACATGTTTTAGTCTTTTTTTAGATGAAAAATGTTGAAAATGCTTCATTTTGTTTTATTGTATCATAAAAGTAAAAAAAAAATCCTATAACTTTTCAATATAAAATAAATTTATGTAATAACAAGGGGAACATATTTTTAATTTCAAAATAAATGAATATTTGTATTTTAGAACTAAAACATGCTTAATGCACTTTAAGCAATGTCAATACTAATACATGATTTGCTTATTTTACACTATTATTTATTATCCAATATAAAATTAAACAAATAAAAAAATACAATTATAATTAACAAAAGAAATGTACATTTAAAATATATATTTTTGGAGGGCCAAAGACTTCACCTTTTCAATTATAGAGAAAAATAATTAGTTTTATAGAACATAAAAAGGAAGAGAAGTTACAATATTTTTGGTGATATTATGAATTTTGAGTGAATAAAAGTTAGAAGCTTAACCCATTTGGCTAATCCATGTTTTACCCGTTTTATGGGTTAAATATGGGTATCAACCCATATTTTACCCATGTAAAAAGTCACTCACCCAGCCCATTAAAATATGGGCGGGTTACCAAAATATGGGCTCATTTTGCCGGCACTTTGAATGCATTGTGTTAATCAAAGGAGTTTCTTGATAATAGAAATGTGACAACAGTAATTTTTTCTGTTTTTGACTGGTTGTATTCAATTAAGAAATTGGAAGTTTTGTAATTTGGTACCTTGATTCTTGTGGTTAGCATCGTACATATGCCAAAAAGAAGAAGCAGACAGCAATTGCGCTCTGTGACAAAGAGAAATTAAGCGACTCATTTCTAGCCATTGGAGAATCACACCAGAAGCTTAGGCACTTTGACAAAGCTCTTAAATGGTATAACAAGAGCTTGGATACATACAGATCAATTGGAAATTTGGAGGTAATCTTGTTATGCTTAACAAACATATCCGCAATCTCACTTTCATTCTTATTCATGAAAGTTGCCTGAGATATTATGATTATATTGGGATGTGTGTGCTTGGGACTTGTCGGGAACTGGAATCTCTGCAAAAGAATTGACTAATTTATATCTCTCTTTGAGTATTTAGTAATCTCTTCTTTAACACATTTATAGTGATTTCAGGGACAAGCACTAGCAAAGATCAATATTGGAAATGTACTGGATTGTAATGGTAATTGGGGAGGTGCTTTGGCGGCTTTTGAAGAGGGTTACAGGTACCCCATCTTTGTTATCACTATCTCAATCATGTGCTGAATGAGTGGTATCCAGCATACGAGTCAAATGTGCTTGGCTGCAAGAGTTTAGATGCCCGACTGGAACTAAATTTCTCATGTGGGGTTATATGGTGTCTAAAGCTTGATATGTTGTGTTTTCATTGTACTTCCTCAGTAAAATCTCTCTGCGTGTGTGGTCTTTCTCTCTCTTTTGGTAAAGTAAAAGATCATCATTGCATGGATACCTAACGAGAATGATCCAATCCTTAAGTAGTTCATATATTCTGTTCATTTTTTTCATACTCCATCGTCCCAATAGGAATATAGTACTTTCTTTTTTAACATATCTCCTAATGGTATCCTCCTTAAATGGGAACCTCTTTCCTCTGCTATACATTCCTTTTTTATACTGTACTTCTTCAAAATTTGTGTACACATCTTTCATCCTTGAAGTATCTCAAACCTACAAGTCCACTTTCCTTTAAACTACCATATAATTTTAACTCTAATTTTCATATTTGCCTACACAAGCTAAGTCTGTGATTTGGGATGCAGCCATGCAGGGTGTGTTAGTACTTCTATGGACACTGTCATTTTCCATATTCTCCATTTCTGTGTGCTTACTTGATGGTATACAAGTAGCTTTACTTGAGAAACAGACAAAATGAAAAGCTGTAAAAAAGAAAGCTAAAGATTCTAGAACAAAAAATGGTTAACAACCTAATTCATCAATGCTTTCCCCTTCTAATATCTGCCAACTATATTATCATTTTGCAGGATTGCCATTCAGGCAAAGAAGCCCTCGATTCAGTTGTCTGCTCTAGAAAATATGCACTATAGCCAGATGATCAGATTTGATAATGTGGAAGAGGCCAGGTAAAATGCTTTTACTCCTGGAGTCCTTGGATTTTGGTCCATCGGTAACATGTTACTGAAAAAGTAAATGCCTAGATTTTCTTGTCTTGTGCATAGTCTACATATTGAATATCATTGATTATTAGGGATTTTGTGTGTACATATAATCATATATATATATATATGTGTGTGTGTGTGTGTGTGTGTGTATATATATATATATATATATTCCTTTGTTAGTGATAAGGATGAAACATTACAGGAGGTTGCAGTCGTCAATTGACAAATTGAAGCAGTCAAAAATTGGAGATCTTGAAGCAGAACATGTTGCAGGGGATTGCTGTTCTGAAAGCGAAACAGAGGCCAGCAACCAATCGCCAATCACGTCATATGATAGCATTACACCAAAGAAAACTAAGAGAAGTTTCAAGAAATCAAAATCTCACAGCAGTGAAGATGAATTCGAGGATCTGCCTTTGAAATCACTTATCCGTCCCAGTA
The DNA here is from genome assembly GCA_035578085.1 of Solanum pinnatisectum. Classification (NCBI taxonomy): domain Eukaryota; kingdom Viridiplantae; phylum Streptophyta; class Magnoliopsida; order Solanales; family Solanaceae; genus Solanum; species Solanum pinnatisectum. Next base: position 6,263,531 of record CM069086.1, on the reverse strand, counting down.
AGAATCTATCTAAGCTGAAATCAGCTTATGTAGAAACACCTATTGCTACTACTGAGCTACCTGATTCTCCATCCCCGAGCATGTCGAGACCTGCTGGTAGTCAAGCAGTTGGTCGTAAACGTGTCCGCCTTGTTCTCTCTGATGACGAAGATGATAATGAGGATGTATACAGCTCCAGCAGGATTATTTCTACTCCTCTAGAGGGTGAAATGGGCTATTGCTCAAGAAGAATCTCTCACAAGTGTTCTGTAGAAACTGTTGCTACTTCTGATGAGTGTGAGTTAGTCTGCAGCTACTAGTAAGTTTATATCATGAAAGAAATAGAACACTGATCAGTATTTGGGTAAATTTGCAGTTAAAGACACAAAACATCGCTGTAGTCCTTCTCATGAACTGAAGGTATTCAATTGTTTTACAAGAATCTTAAGAAATATCTTCCTTCTGGAGAATTTGATCAAGTACTTGTTATTAACAAGAAAGTTGATTGTGTGGCAGGAAGTTTCACCAGTTGGTTCAAGATGTGTTGTCAGTGCTTGTACCCCTATCAATCTTGAAGAAAGTACTTGCTCCGACAAATCTAGGACTCCTGAGTTAGGTTTAAGGGACGACAAGGATTTCACATATTCAAGCACAAAAAGGTCTGCTCCAAAGTTTAGTTATGGAGCTTGTGGCAGAGAATTGGATGCAGATGTTTCTGGCAATGACAGTATTTCTGATCTCACTCTGCATGCTTGTGGTGAACATTGTGTGAGTGTAAATTAAGCCTCAAGATATTATGTTACTGGCCATAATTGTTTATACAGAAAGTTAAATACCAAGTCAGTTTATATGTTTCTGTTTTCACCTTAAGTTAGTGATAAGTCTAACTTTATGTCCATAATATGCAATATGATATCTAGGCCGTTGATCCATCACATGTACAACATTAGATCTTTTTGGTTCATTATAGGAAACATTGCCAAACATTAACATATTTAGTGGAATACTGTTATTACACTGCAATAATTGACTATCTCTCTTACTTGATGTGCTTAACAGCAACATATTCTCTTCAGAATTGGCAACAATGTAGTACATATAAAGTGGGATTCAGGTAATGCTGGCACAAAGCTCAGCTTAGAGCAGATGAAAGTTGAGGTAGCATGCTTGTTCTATTTACAGCTCTCAGCTGAGGAGAGATCTAAAGGTAGGGAAAAAAGTTTCAGTTTGTAGTTAGTCTCACACTCTCACCTTCTCAAATTGTTGATTAATTACTATTCACGAGGCATCAACCAGTATTCAGTGAAGAGCAAGAAGACATAGCTACTGCAACTCATGAGTGTTCCAGTGCTTTGCAAAATAAGCATTTTGAATACAACATTAATGCATCGGTTTTATTTTTTTTTAATTATTTTAAGGTTTATTATTGCTCCTAATGCTACTGCTGCGGCTGCTCCTATTATCAGTATGAGAACTACTAAGATTTTCTAAAATACCATAGAGCAGCAAAGAAGCAGGATTTTCATATACTTTGTTATCAGAATTTTTTAAGGAATCTTGATAAAAGTTGTTACAAAGCTGCAGAAAGAGTTCAAGTGATCTGCTCTATCCGTTGAATGTATTTGTATAAAATTACTGTGAAGTGCAGACGATCTCTGGATAAGTTTGTTTTCTAATTTGTCTTGGCATCACATGTCAGTCATCTGATCTAGATTAGTTTCTTCATAGGCCTAGTGCCAGTCATCCAACATATGATGCATGAAGGAAGAGTTATAGAATCATTAGAAGCAGTTAATATCCTAAAAGATAATATGGCTGGAAAGGCATGCATTGAAGTTTCAATTGATGGTATGTTTCTTCTGATCTGTTCCTTCTCGGATACTCATTTTCCTGTCCTTCGATTGCTACTTTTCAAATCGTGAGTAGTTTCTTGTCGAAAGAGTAAACTCTAATGTGTTTCTAATTCTCTAAAGTTGTGAATACAAAACTTGTTAAGGATGCGAAGATGACTTGAAATTTAGTGCTACATGAAATTTTGGAGAAGTGGTATAGTAGTGATATTTTTTTGGGTGTAGTTTACCTCCTACTAGCCCCTTTTTCACAATATACTATAGTAATTATTATAACTACATAGAGAATCCTACAGATATTTACATCCTATATCAAGCATTTTAAAAATAGAAGACTGGTGGCAACATGTTATATGGGTTAATATTCCTAAAATTTAGCATTAAGCAACAACTCATTCCTAGAAATAGACGACTGTAATCCATGCTACCATTCTCCAGTTGTCCTTCCATATAGTGAAGTTTGTGCCACCAAACAGTCAATGCAGACAAGGACTTGGTCATCATCTCATTGTGGCAGCCTTGATGATGCCAAATATCGCTTTTAGGTAGCTGGAAATGTATAAAGGAGAAATAATATATTGGTTTGAAACACATGAATGTACTATTTCCTAATAGAGATATTTGCTTTCCCTGCTCTTGAGATTGCTATGGAATTAATGCAAATAACTATAATGGCTATGGCAAGTCTTAATAATTTTATGCAACTAGAGGAGGAAAAAAAAAAGAAAAAGGACTTGATCTCTTGAAAGATGAAGTCTTTTTGGGAGTCGGTTTGGAAAGAAAAAAGCAAAAAAATAAAATAAAAAATTGTTGGCTATTTTCAGATTTTGAAATGTACAAAGCCATGTAATTTATATCCCCTACATTTTAAGCTTCAAATTTGTCATCAGCAGTATGGGTTCCAAAACATCTCATGAAACTGTACATTGATTGCTGTGAGGAGCTGTCTCAGCCACCGATCTTGAAGGTTCTTAAGATGCTGTACAACCAAGAGGTAAGATACAAATTTCATTACATTTCCAACAATACCTTAGCTTTTGTTTCTAGATGTCAGAGCTTTTGTGGAGCATTCATATTCATTAACAAGTTAGTAGCTTGTCAAGGAGTTGATATAAACATCTCTGAACTAAATTATTTTTTGGGTTAGGATCTTCTCTTAGCATGATTTTGTAAATTAGAATCAAACCTAGTTGTCACATCCGAAAATACCTCCTAGATGTGATTGACACCTGCTAACACCATCACTCATTAGTCGGGAGAACCAAATATTCAAACACTTACCCAAACTATCTAAGTACTGAGAGCATTATACGCAAGTCTAAACACATTAGTAATAATCAACAAAAGGAGAATAATAATCCCGCAAAATCCATAATCAATCCATTGATTCAACGATCACCAAAATACCAATTCTCTAGCCCAAATTCCACAATAAGACCATGGAGCATCTAATAGAGTTACATGAGTTTAGCCTCCACAAATAATGCGAAGGCGCACCTCAGCAACATGATCTACGTGAATGGACTCATCAGCCACTAGTCTCACCCTCTGCAACAGTGTTTGCATGGACATGCATGTAAGGAGTGAGCTATATATAAATATAATTCAGTATGATCCTCGACCCGCTACTTTAATACCCCCGAAACAAGTATTAGAAAATACAACTACCCAACGAACATGTAACTGATGCACAGGAATATACTTCATAATATAATGCTCAATAAGTCCTAACAAATGTTCAAAAAGGACACTACCTGTTTCAGTTCAATCCACACTCAAAGCTTGTCATAAACGGTAGTGAAGGAGATCAGCCTAGCACCCCGACATGTCCATGACAACATATATAATGCCTCAAAGTATACTACGACAGCATGAACAAGACCCTTAACATATTACGACAACTGTGTATGCCCCTAGTAACTATATCACGGTAATGAAGAAAGATATCCAACGTCACACCACATATCACTTCTAAAATAATAATTCAATACTCTTCACAAAATAGCACATCTACAGATGATGAAAGACCACTGATTCTGCCAAGCTCATGCTTGTCCCAACACATGGACCAGACAGATAAAACATATTTTCAAAGCAGGGTTGAAAAGCAAGCACTAAAGCTTAAAGTCTCACTTACCTCGCTAATAACAAGTTCCCCAACCTTGCAACGGATAGAACACCAACCTAACAGCGTCCAATGGCCTCAATCTATGCAAAATATTGATTAACGATATCAACTATGCTAGTCGGAGTCAAGTCTCAATATCCCAAACTTTTAAGCTTAAAGCTAAACCCTAATATCTCACACCTTAAACCATCATTTAAAGATAAAAAGAATATGCCCACATCACTAACAAACTTAATTAGTGAATTATCTGCACAATAAATTAGCACTCTATTCCCAAATAGACAAACCGTGCGTAAATAATCTTAGATGAAAAAATGTAATTAATTTCGTAGCAAACCACATTGCTGCACCAGTTCACATCCTACAGTGGCTTTAAGTTCCAAACTCTTTAAAGTTTTTAGACTCATAATTGACTAATGATTACCCCATTCACAATGATTATCACATCATTACTTGCTTTTATGGTTAGCCATTAATTTTACCCATTATCACTTCTTTAACAAAAGTATTACATCAGCCCAACTGTATTCAATTTTCATGCCCAAGAGCAAAGGAAAAAATCTCAATACCTTATGACTGAAATTTTTTAATTTGCTAGCCTCCTAGCCTGTCTGTGAATTTCCCAAAATTTTTCTACGATCCGCTTCTTTCTTCCAAAAATAATGGGACCACTTGCCCTAATATATTTTAACTCCATCAGCCAAAACAGTGCAACAACAAGGATAGCGCAGCAACAAGAATAAAAGAATGGGCTTGGCATCATTTAAAGTGAAAAGTATTATTGATATTTATCTGTTTCAATATCCCAAACAAACTGTTAATATCTTAAAGTGGGGCTGCACATGATTTTTTTGATGGAGACATAATAGCAATTTTAGCAATCGTATTTAAATCAGAGCAAGAAAATGAATGTGTTTACATAACCCCCTAATCATTAGTTTGATTGCTTCTTTTTATATATCTTTACCAGGTGTCGGAGGATGAAGTCGTGGTATCTGATTGCGAACTGCAAGATATATCGGTGACACCATTAATCAATGCCCTCTATGTACACAAAACTTTTGCTGTCTTAGACCTTTCACACAATCTATTAGGTAACAATCATATGGTCAAGATCTTTCTTCATACTGCTACCCGAAAAGTGCACACTCCGATTTGCTATTTATGATTATCAAATAGTTTGATTCCTAGCCATTATCATTTCTGTGAAATATAAGTTCACCTTTTTGCTATTCTTTTTCCTAATCATGGCAATGTACCAGGAAATGGAACAATAGAGAAGCTTAAGCAAGTATTCATCGCATCAGGGCAAAAATATGGTGGTTTGACCTTGGATTTGCACTGCAATCGACTTGGTTCAACTGCCTTGTTCCAGGTTTTACTAAATAATTATTAGAACTTTGAAATATGACTTTCTTTGCCTCTTAAATGTGATATACAATGTACTCATGAATTGTGCACAACACAGCCATGTTCTTGCTGAAGATATCATGCTCTGAGGGCAGCAGTTAATGTAGCATTTTCTGGTTGTTCAAGTCAAAATGTATATGACATCTTCTGTAGCTTAAAATAATTACTTCCAACTCCATAGAGTTTGACATTTTAAAGTTTGCCTTCCTCAAGGCAAACTTCCAACTAACATTTTTTATTACGCGTTACAAAGATTAGGATAATGTGTTTATTATGTATTAAGATGATTAAAGGAGGGTATAATGACATTTTTTCCTCTGCTTTCTCAGACAATCAATAAGAGGATTTTCTTTTCCGTTGTTCTATCTATGCTGTTCCATATAAACAACTTTCATCTGATATTGGTTCAGATCCAAATAAAGTAGTATGTAGCCTTTCTCTTCAAGGTAGCTATTGAGAAAGCATTTTTAATAGCCAGTTGATACAGGCCCTAGACAAGATTAACTGTCAAGGATAGCAAAATCAAAATATGACATTTTTCAACAGGAGAAATGTGTCATGATAGATTGACAGTCACTCCCATAAGTTTGTGTGGAACATTTCCTACTAGTCTTGACTTATGCCAGGAAATACTGCCATCTAATCCTGTATTTAAATTGAACACATACATTCACAACTTCCTTCTTGTTATGTTGTTGTAGATCCTCCTTTATGCTGCTAAGAAATTCTTATATTGTTCAGATTGGTGGTGGAAGCTTGTAGATGGGACAACTTCTTATTGGCTGTTGAGAATGTAATTAACTAATAAAAGTGTGCTCTCTCTAATAGCTTAAACTTTTAGATGAGATGGTCACACTCACACACTTCAGTATCAGAGCAGATAGATTTTCGGATCGAATATCACCGCCACCTTTATAAAAAAAAAGAATTTCCACGTGTTTGGCCCATGAAAAAAAATTAGGCCCGCACGTGACAGGGGTGTTGAGAATACAATTAACTAATAAATGTGTGCTTTCTAAAACAGCTTAATCTTTTAGCTGAGATGGTCACACACTTCAACAGGTAACAAAGTGTACAATATGAGTATAGGCTTCGGTTCTCTTTCCTTGTGCAATAGGATTACAAAGCTCATTAATTAAATAATTTTTTTTTGTAGAGAACAGTGTTATCAAAATCGAAAAGTGCAAAAAAGCTTTAAGGTCCGGTGGTGTTCTAAGCACAAAGTGCAAATAAAGCGTGTACTTTAATGAGAAAAAGCACAAATGGAGAATAAATACAAATATATATGTTTAATCTAGGACTAATAATTATTAGCATGAATAACAAATATATGGATAAAGAAACTGAAAAAAAAAACAATTAAGTGAAATATTAATTGTTTAGTGTTGCCTCTTCATGAAACACTCGTTGGTAAGGAAAGTATGTCTTAGAGCCTTGATGACGAAACTGAAGTACACACTAAGCGATGCAAAGCGCTCAACATGTTATGAGTTTCGCTTCAAGGTTTAAGCGCGTCTTTGACAACACTAGTAGAGAACAAGAATATGTGTTACCTTGAATATCTTCCCGCGTAGTTGGACTCTGGATCTTGTCAGGGAAAAGCTGACAAAATGTATATTGCATCAATTTAGGATCCTTCTGACATCTGGAGCAAACTTACCGTTCCTTGTTCTGTTACTTAGGACTGGGAGTAGGACGTGAGAGGTTAGTGTGCACCCTCTGAGACGTGGTTTGATCCTCAAATGTAGAGAATTATTTGGGTGTTGTTGTCACAAGAGTGATGGGAATCCCAAAATTGATAGTCTTTCTGACACAGTGGCAAACTCTATGTCTGAGTTTTGGGATAAAGATACATTCTTTATGAATGTAGAATTCATGGTTTTTGCAAGTATTTCGTGCATAAGGAGAGTAATATTTGTAATCCTTTTGGAGGGGAAGTAATCCAAGAAGAAACATTTAAGTATTTGACTGATTTTGGATTGAATCTTGATGAGAGTGAATATGAAAATAGCAAAACATCTTAGTGCTTTTAGAGTATTATTAGTAATGACTCAATTTTTAGAAACTTCTAGAGAACAACTGGCCTAGTGAATCGAATCTCTAGTTTCTTGAGGGCTTTGTTGTTTTGTTAAGTTGCTGTTAAGATAGCTTCCCCGGATGACTGATTTGGATCATTACTAGTTCATGATTTATCTAGCTACCTCAGAAAGGTGATTTTTATTTTTTCCAGATATTCCATTCTGGTATCTGCACTAGAACTTTATGAACAATTCCACTTTCAGAAAATAATTCCTAAATTTAAAATTGAAATATTCTTCTCCATTATCTGTTTTGGCGGCATGACATTTAACATGAAATTGATCCTGAATCATTTATAGAAGTTTCAGAATATGAAGAGACTCTGAATTATCTCTCATGAGAAACTCTTAGTCAATTCAGGTATAGTCTTTTATGCCTCAAATGGCAGAAAAGTATGTAATGCTGATAATGTTAATTGGGTAGATAGAATTGTAACTCAGGTAGGCACCTAAACTGTTTTATTTAGTTAGATCCTGAGGGAGACACAATAAAGTCACTATGATTTGAGATCATCCACATGCCACACTTTGTCATCTTTCTTTTGTTTGCAGTCGAGCTGATGAAAGACATAACATTCTGAATTGATCCAGTAGAAAGTCTTATCTGATTGTACAAATTTACAGATTTGTGAATGCCATGTTCTATACGCCCGATTGGAAGTACTCAACTTATCTGGGAACCGTTTGACTGATGCATGTGCATCATATCTTTCAACTATCTTGCAGAACTGCAAAGGTATGGAGATTCTAGCTCTTTTATATTTTAAAAATAAGGATATCATCTAGTTGGTTTTCATGAAGAAAGTATGCTGTAGCTTCCCCTTCTGCATGAATTGGATGAGTGCTTGATTAGCCTAAAACTGGCAAGATATTGAGTAGGCTCCATATTTAATGGCTCATTACAGGCTCTTCTAGTTGCAGTGTTCGTCAGCTTATTCTCAATTTCTCACATAGCTCTTCTTCTGCAGCTCTTTATAGTTTAAATATTGAGCAATGTTCAATCACATCCAGAACAATTCAAAAGGTTGCTGACTCACTGACTTCTGGATCAGTGCTTACACATCTTTCTTTAGGTACTTATAATTGACTATTTGAACGATAGTTCAAAAGAATGTTTCCTTTTCGATGCATTACTTATTGTCTCAATCTTTCATTGTATAGGACACAACCACCCAGTAGCTGCAAATGCCGTTATAAATCTTTTGGTTACACTTACCAACTTAAAGAGGCAAGTCCTTGAACTTCGTTGACTTGCTTTATTCTTCTTTATACATGTAAAAGCTCAAGATTGGTTCAAGTATTACAAAGTGCATGATCTAGTATTTCGTGTTGTAGATTTCAAGAACTTAGTTTGAAGGGAATAAAGCTAAGCAAGCCTGTAATAGAGAGTCTTTGTCAACTTATTAAGAGCTCTTGCTTGTCTGGATTACTGCTTGGAAACACTAGTATAGGGACGGTGAGTGACTCATCTACCTTTTAACTTTTTTATGTGGTCTTTAATTGAAACGAAGGAAAGTCTTGGAGCAATAGTAAAGTTGTCTCTGTGTGACCTATAGGTCATGGGTTCGAGCCGTGCAATCAGTTATTGACACATGTGTCAGGGTAGGCTGCCTACATAACACCCCTTATGGTGCGATCCTTCTTCGGACACTGATCGTGGGATGACTCGTGCACCGGGTTTCCCTTTTTTTTCTTTAAGTAAAATTGATAACACTGGGATGTCTCTGCAGGATGGAATGTTAAAATTGATGCAATCATTGTCCACAGAAAGTCAAGAACTAAAGCTTGACGTTTCATCTTGTGGTCTGACACCTGACTGCATTGTCAGATTAAATGCAGAAGTTTCTGTATTTAATAGCATAGTTGAGCTTGATCTTGGGGGTAATCAACTCAAGCAAGAGGTCTGTTTCACTCTTTCTTATTATTCATTACTTCGGTAGTTCAGTTCCTTGTTATGTGTGGCTCTTGAAAAATGATACCTAACACGGAGTGAAGTGAGTGGAACCTATCAGAAAAAGGGTTGAGTTGAAACATAGTTGATGCCCTTCCTTCTGATTATAATACCTGTCTGAACAATTGTTGTCATTGCAAAGGTTGTGGGAGAAGACCAAAATAGTATATGAAAGAAGAGTGGATTAATAAAACAGTCACCAAAAAGAGATCAGTAAATCATAAAGAAGGAAGACCAATTGGTTGGTAAGCAGTATTAGGTTATTTGTTAGTAGACAGAAATTACTTAGGCCTCTATGTACAAGAGGTTCCTTATACATGAGTTTAGGCCATCAGAAATAAGGAGAATTATTTAGTAAGAAAAATTACTTAATTATGACAGAATTAGAAGTAATATGCTATACTGATAACCTTAAAACATAGAATAGATCTATAATATTCTAACATATAGCTGGATTAATTCTCGATTTCTGACAATATGCATGTTGTGGAAAGCTTTACACTCCTTCACCCTACCCCCGGTATGGTAGAGTTCTGTATATATACACTTGGATCAGTTGATCTGTAATACTCCACTACAATACTCCGATATTTGCAACTTGAAAATGTAAAAAATGTGTATAAATGCAGGGTGGCAGAGCATTGGCAGGAGCAGTGAGTAATCCCCAGTGTTGTTTTCGAGTCCTGCTATTACAGAAATGTCAACTGGGACTTCTTGGCATTCTCTCGATACTAAAGGGATTATCAGACAACTATTATCTGGAAGAGCTCAACGTTGCTGAAAATGCAGATCAAGATGAAATTCATGCTTTGCTACATGATCCATGCTCAAATGTCCTCCAAACAGATATAAACCTTTTAGAGCATACGTCTGAGGTATCTGCAGCGAATGCTAAAGAAGGTTGTCAAGAAGATTTATGTACTGTTAATACAGACTATAATCAGCTTGAAGCTCCTGATAGTGAAGATGAGCAAGTGGAAGTAGATGTTACAGAGCGAGCTACAAATCAGAGTTGTATAAAGAACCATTCTAACTTAGAAGAATATGAGTACATTCAAGAGCTTCCAGCTGCTATTCAAATGGCAAAGAACTTGCAACTGTTAGATCTTAGTAATAACGGGTTCACGAAACAGCTAGCTGAAAGTTTGTATGCTGCGTGGGGATCTAGTTCAAGAAGTGGTTCATCGTGGGGGCACTTCGAAGGTAATACAATTCATTTGTCAGTGAAGGGAGTCAAATGTTGCCATCTGAAGCCTTGCTGCAGAAGGATTTAAGTTAGATAGATTCACCTTCTGTTTGTAATATTGCCATAAACATCAATCAGAAGCCTCACAAAGGTTCCTAATTATTAAAACTTAGTAGTGAAATCTAACTCAAGTGTATATAGCTTTTGGCAATTAGGTTGGGATTAAACCAAGGATATCTGTGTATTGAAGAAAAACATAATTCTTGATTAATTGTTTTGTTTTATCATTGTCAATTTATCCAAAGCATTCATCAGAAGTGATACTTCAATATTTTTTATTTTTAGTCTAAATGGATTTTTTGACAAACGTGTCTAAAATCTAAATGACTAAATAACATTAGAATGTAGTGTAATCAAGAAATGGAACAAATATATTATTGCTTCACAAGGTTATTGTTATTAAAGAAAAAACAATAGAATACATACACGCGTTAATATTTGAACTCTACTTTCTTTTTTAATTCTTGCACTATATTTTTTTTTTACCTCTCTTTCTGTAGAATTATATCTAATTAATTTCTAGCAAGAAACCAATCAAGCATTATTAAATGTAGTGTGAAGTACCATCTTCATATACATACCCCCCCACACAAGAGGAGCTATAGTGTTTCCACTTACCCTCCAATGTGACTTGAATTCTCAACATACTGGTTAATAGTGGAGGCGCTCAACCACTTAAGCAAGCCTCACTTGTCCAATTTCTGTTTTGAAAACACAAAGTTGGCCATACCTACAGCTTTTACAACTACATATATATATATATATATATACACACACACCCCATCAATAACTATATACACGTGATTTTGAAAAGAAAATACTACTACCTTTTGAAAGAAAAAATCCCACTATATTTTACAAAAACGGACACTATAGTACTACTAAAACTAAACGTAAAATTGTACAAGCCCAAAAGCCAAACTTCTAAAACCTGAAATTTGTAATCTAAAGTAATAGATTTCTAATATACCCTAGAGCTTAATTTTGTAATGTAAATCCAAAAAAAAAAAACTGTATTAATTCTGGCCAAGACCCTAATCTAAACTCTAACTTTCTAGTATTAAGTTGTAATATATTATTATTATTATTATTATTATTATTATTATTATTATTATTATTATTATTATTATTATTATTATTATTATTATAAGAAAAAGAAATGAAAGGTTGTAGTAACCTTAACCTAATGTAAAGTTGCACGACCCATATTTTCAAGCCCTAAAATCATGGTGATTGATATTATGCAACTATTTGTGGAAGAATTCATGATGGGATGAGGTGAAAATTTTAAATAATAAGTAGATACTTTTGGGAAAGTTTTGTTTACCACTCAAACTTTAGATTAAATTTAGAACTATTTTTTTGTTAAAGTAGGATTAAAAAAAAAAAAAACCTTTTCCTCTTTTTGATAATTTACCATCATCATTATTTATTCCCACACTACCAACTTTACTTTTAATGACTTAAATCAAGCTATAATTCTCCCCCTCTCAAGTAGTTTGATTTAAATGCCGCCTTATATATATTCGATGATGTAAATGAAGGAGATTCAATATCTATTACTATATATGCATTAAAAAAATTATAATTTTGTATAAAATAGTGTAATTTTTCTGTCTAATGGAGTTTGGATGAACCCCTTACCCCTATCTGACTCTGTCTAATTATATGCATAAATACTCTATTCATGATTTATTTTTACATGTGCATATTACAAATGATATATCAAACCTACTTTATTAATTAACAGGGGTAAAGAATTTCATTGGATCCAAACTATGCCATCCCTAGCCATAATTGTAGCTTCTATTCGTTTTTAACTTTATCCATAAGTTTAAATTGTTTTTTTTTTGGTAGAAGTTAAAATTGTTTTGAAAACCATCCAAGTGAAACCATTTATGGTATTGTTCTAATTAATTAATAGCATTTGGTATTAGTGAATAAAAAAAATCAATGGGATTCAAACTTTGGTCCCTATTGAATCTTTTAAAATGTTAGGTTAAAGGTCTATTTTGTTTGTACATATGGTTTTCTTGTTCTCTAAATTTTTAGTGGGTGCCAACCGGGGCGAATTTAGAATTTCAATTTTATGAGTTTTGAATTTTATAATGATAATTTTAAATAATAATAACTGAGTTTGATCGAATCAGTATTTGAATTACTAATTCCGTCCTTGATTGACAAGCTTCTCTTACACACAAACAAACACACATGCTCACACACACGAGTATTTGATTGACAATATTCTTGTCAATCAATTATTTGAAAAGAATACTTTAATAATTTACAAAAAACCAAAAACAAAAAATCACGCCTGAAAGAAAATCTTGAAATAATGAATTCAATTGGTGTTTAGTAATTGCACCGCCAAATCCAATATTGCTTTCATAATCACCAAAAAATGAAGTAGTAATAATAATAAATTAAGATAAATGATGGTAAAAAAGTATTGAACAATTAACAGTAACAAATCATAATATAAAACATTATGATAATTTAAAGGGATGATTATTAAAAACATTAAAAGATTAAAGGGTAAAAGTAAAAAAGGAAGTAATCATCACGCATGGTTTAGAATGTCTTTTGGGCCTCATAGAAGTAAGAAAATGGGCCCATTAGAAGTAGAAGCCTTTAATCCAAATGTCAAATCTGGGCCCACATAATAGAGAGCCCATAAAGAAAGAGGAGGTTGAACAGTCCGGGGTGTTGATATTTGTATTGGAGTCCGACTATTTCGAATTTGAGCTGTGTAGGGCCTCATTCAGGGGATTCAATATAGATGGATTATACATGATCTATATGTCTCGCTTCCTTTATTCAATTTGGAATACTTGAACGATCGAATTAGTCCTGTGTCTTATTGCATTGGAGTCAGACTAATCTGAATTTGAGTTGTGCAGGGTCTCATTTGGAGAAAAACGCTTCCACCAAAGATATTTTCATACTCAAAGTTCGAATCCAAAAACTCTGATTAAGGAAGGGGCAACATAATTCTTTTGTGGTGTATAAATCTTTTTGGGTTGAAGTGAAATGACGTATTTGGTTGATTTGATGTAATTTGTAAAGTCATTAAGTATTTGATTTGATTGGATTGGATTTAATTTGGTTGGCATTTCATGTTTAATTTTGGGATTGAGACATATTTGATTTGACATTAGCAATGAGTTTGTATTTGTTTGGTTGGACTCCAACTATAGTCCAGACAATTAAATGTGTGGTCTAAAGTGCATATAAAAATGCAACTTTTACAAGATTACTTAGATGGATATAATATATTATTATGTGTTTAAGAATTATACAATATAATTTGCTTGTTTCAATTTATATAACTCATTTTTTTGGTTAATTTTAATTTAATATTAATGACATATTTTCTTATTTGATTAATATTTAATGATACGATCATCAATTTATTAAGTCCCATTTATTTGGCAAAAAATTTGTAAAGGTATTTTTTAAAAATAATTTTATAATATTATAAATTTTTCTATAATTTTAAATTTTGTGTTGAATCAGACTACGACGTTCTATTAAAATACTTAAACACTCCTGCCGCCAGCAATATTATTCACTAGAAATTTGATGTAAGAAAAATTGTTTGTTTTCCACTTTTTCTGATTAATTAAATCAAGCATTCATGCGACATAAAATGCACATGGGTCAAATAATGCGTTATGATTAATAAAATTCATTAAAGAAAATTGATAATGAAAATGAAGTTATTATTAGGTCACAGGTACCAATCTAAACTCTCAAATCTCAAGTTATAATCAAATAAAAATAATTAGAAAATTAGTATATTTTCTTAACTATACTTCTATACATCACTTTCTTAATTGTGTTTGATATTTATCAACTAAAGATAATTTAGTAAATTACATATTATATTTATTAATTTCTGATTGTGATTTTTATTTTAGTAATACTTATTTAGTTATTTTGAGACCAAACGAATATCATTTTACCATCTTTACTGTCGTCATTTTGTGGGGCCATAGTTAAAATCTTGATTATAGTCCTTCTACAAAATTATTACAATCATTAGGGAAATTAATCCCCTCCCACATATAAAGAAAATTAAAGGAGAGTATAAAAAACTTTAGTCTAGTATAGCAAAAAAAAAATCAAGGTTTTTGTATTTTAGTTGGTCTAGTATATTTGATTAGTACTTTCAAATTTATTTTTAACATATCAAAATTGCATATTTTAAGTATTTTTACTAAGTTATGCAAAATAATTTCGATACGTCCACTTCAATATTTTAAATATCTGTAAAATATCAAGTATTTTTTATTTAACATCAACTTTAATTTTTTTTCATGAACAAAATATTGTCCAAATGCCTACTAAGATGTTCAATTTAAAATAAACATATTATATTTTAAACCATTAGCTACTTATAATTGGAGAAGATTACAATTTACAAGTCGCAATTAAACAAAGTTGTTTTAGGACAAGATGAGAGATAAATTACAATTATTCTAGAATGTTAAACTCTAAACTTTGACCATATGTCAATATAATTAATTGTTTAACTTAATTAAATTATAGATTTATGTATACTAAGGATAAGGTACTTAATTATAAATCCTTGATAAATAAGTCAATGGCCCATTGACCATGCTGACTTGTCATTTTTCAACTAAAAATAAAACCAAAATATAAACCACATTGACTATTAATATTTCCCAAAAAACTGTTGAACCCATCAAAAAATTGCAGTTTCATAATTATATGTTCTTTACGTTCACTTTTATTTGTCATATTACGTTTTTCGAAAGTCAATTTAACTAATATTCAAAGTTAAATTAGATTATATTTATTCGATATTTTAAATAAAAAAATTTAAATATTCAAAAACTATACGAAAAGTACTATAAATTTCAATTTTTGCATATTAATATGATGAAAAAATACACCGTAAAATGATGGTCAAAGTTTTTATAGTTTGACTCTAAAAAATGAACCTATGACAATTAAAAATGGACGGGAATATAATAATAATTTGCAGCTATTAAGGGAAACTTTTGGTTTTTTATATATTACTTTTGGCCTTGAAATGTGGAAAATATTTAATAATATGAATGACAATAAAATATTTGAGGAATTAGTATTTTAAAATAGTAGTCAAATAATCTTTGTTAACATAATCCTAAACAAGAGGGGTCCCCTTAAACATATTTCGAAACAGATCCATAAATTAAAGTTATAGCAATATTTAATTAATTTATTTTTTGGTCTGAATATTCAATTATTTTAATCTAACTTTTGCCGAAAGCATGTAATAAAAGGATTCATTTTGCTTGCTGGTAAATACAATGTTACAAAGGATTACTTAAAAGCTACTATATGTATTATATCATAATAATTCTACCACATTGTTTTGTTGTGTGACGCCGTCGATAAGGGTGGATTAAACAGGACTAATAGACTTCTAGGTGGTAAGTAAGCTTTTGGAGATAAATTATGGATAATATCTTAAAGGAATTTCACATCGAAATGAAAAAGGAAAGCGAACAATCGTGTAAGACATAAATCAAGTTCACATTGTACACGTGCTTTTTAGGGGTCGATGTACATGTGATAGAGCACGAAAGACAAGTTCATGTGGGCTAGGACCAAAGCAGACAATACGTGTTATGAACTTGAATCGTGAAAAATATTGCACCATGACATAGGGTGGATTAATATGATCGACATATTTCAAGGCTGACAAATTACTGAAGATGGGTACACCTGTTATCTTATTAGGCGAATCTCATATTTAATGAGAGATGAAAATGAGTAATTTTAGAAGGTGCGATTCAAGTTCACACGACATGCATAGCTTGAACGGCAAATACATGCAACCTCAGTCCAAAATGGACAATACATGTCATAAATTTAGATCGTGATAGAGCAAGTCAAAACAAAGACGTTAAAAACATAGGATTTGTGACAATAATTAATTAAGATGAAATCATAAAGATTATCGTCGTATCAGACATATAAAAGGGAAAGTTGGTAGTTATATATAGCTCATTTCTTTTACTTTTTCAAATAGAATAAAGTGACATATCTTTCCAAAAAACTTTTTTTTTTTTGAAAAAAAGGTATTTAAGAAATATAAAAGATAAACATAATGCAATTTACATGGACAATTTCCTGTTATATCATATACATATAGTGAGATAAAGACATTTGTTTATTTGTATTCCATTATCCAGATACACTTAATTTATCAATAATTCCAGGTCCATTATTTGATTATACTATAGCTAAACAAATAAATAAACACCTAACTTTTAATTCTCAAGAAATTTGCTTTTCAATTAGATTCCCTAATTTTTATTTTGAATTTCCTTATCTATCTTATTCCCTTAATTAAACTTTTTCTCTTCAGACTTTGGATTCCATGCTTTATTTTAAAAGCAAGTAGTAGTACATAATTTCCTAATTGTAACTTTCTTCTTTAGTTTCTCGAATTTCTGGTACTCCGGCTTTGAAGTTCGACTAATTCAGATGCACACATTTCACTATCTATTTTTTGGAGGTGGTGCTTTTAACATAATTTTTTTTATTATGAGGACATGAATCTGAGATGTTTGATTAAGAATGAAGAAATTTCAATCATCTCATCACAATTAATGTTGATACTAGCCGTAATGCTTTTTAGTAGTAGTTTTATTTTAAAATAAAACAAAAACTAAAGGTATTGGTTTTTATCATAGGACATTTTTGTAGGGAAAATCATGAACAATAATGGGGACACATTTGTTTTAAAATCATTACAAACTTCTATGCTAATTATATTCGAGAAAATCGGTGAAAACTTTACTTTTAACTGCTCCTTGTAGTGATTAAAGTAATGAAAAAGAATCTGTGTAATTATACACAAATCTAGAATCATTTTGGCACATAATTAATGGACAAATACATATACGAAAAAATAAAATTGAGGAAAAAGGTAAAAATACTATCGGATATCACTATAATAAAATAGTAACAAAATTGTAGTCGATATTTGTATATAACAGATACCTCAAGAAATTAGTCTGACATAATTAAACATGACAAAATTGTACGTTATGATAAATAAATTACGTAAGTAAACTAATCACGGAAATATGGATGATAATTAAAATAAATTTAATTATTAAAATAATATTAAGAAGGAAATAAAATTTAAAATAAAAATATGACATTGACAGCATTATTAAATATATATTAATTTGGTATGGAGTACGGTATGAGTACTAAATAAATAAATAGTTTACGTGTGCAGCTGTGTATGACATTAGATATTATTATCAGTATTAGTACAACTTAATAAATAGGAGTTAGTAGCTTTCACTGTTGCCATTATTAGTCATAAAACAACAAAAATAAAATAAATAATTTTATATTAATTAATTTAATAAATAAAAGTTCTCGTTATTATGACTGATTTTAATAATAAAAAAATTTGTTATGCATTGGATTGATTTATATTTTTCAATTTCACTTATGTTGAATGTGGTGAGACAGTGTGAGCATGCTAGGCTAGCAGTTTCGGTTCGAAACTCCGATAAAGAAGGAGGATTGCAATAAATTGATGGCCAAAGTAAAATTTGTCAATTAACGATATTTAATTGATTTTATTCAATTCTGCAATAGACTTGCCATTAGTATAAAAATTGTCAATTTAATATTGGACCGATTTTCTTCTCTGCTGAATTATTATGTACCGTACCAGAAATATCATTTTTTATTTATCACATGACAAATAGTTTTAGAAGAAAAAGAAAAGATTTCAAAATAATAATTGACGTGAAAAGAGTAAAGAAAGCAAGAAAAAAACACAAAAATTTGGTATAATATATTGTCAAGCCTTTTGTAGAGTTGATCTATGCATGCTCAAAATTTACCCAAAACACAGCCAAAGATCATAGTAAAATGATAAATATTTTTTTACTTGAATTATATAGAGATTTGGAATTCGAATTATCAGAAGTTGAATTATCTTTGATAATAAATATTTTACCTACAACGAGACCTTCTAATGCAAAATCAACCTTGTCAAACCCTAAAACAAATATCAAATACTAGGACACTAAAAATAAAAAGTAGAAATGGCAAGAAAATTAAAACATTCAAACAAAACTTAAAAATAAAGTCATTTCATCTTGTATTATCATGATCTCTTCTATGTATACAGAAATTACATGCACAAAGCTTTTCAAAGCATACTAATTAATTAAGACCAAAATACCCCCACCCCACCACCGCACTTCACCTCCAAGCTAGATGATGATCAATTATATTTTGATCCACAAAACCCAAAAAAATGTTCTTAATTCCTTTTCTCCCCTTATCATTTAATTTCCCTTCTAGTCACCATGACCAAAAAAAGAAAAAAAAAAACCATAGAACTAAATCAACCTAACACAAGTACCCTTAAGTCAATAAACAAAAAAAAAGTTCTTAAAATTACCCCAAAAAATGTACATGTGTTCATCCAAGAAATTAAGAAGAAGAAGAAGAAGAATTAGTAGTACCCTCCCATAACCAAAAAAAATAAAATAAGCTGGCCAATATTTAATTTCTTCAAATAATCTTCATGGTAATCTCCAAGTACTCTTTAAACCAATGTCATTATGTTTTCTTGATGGACCAGAAGCTGGAATTGGGATTCTTTTTGGCAATAAGTTCCAAAAATGGCCATGATTGTAAGACTTACTTTGGCTATTTATTGTATTGAATACTTGTGAGTTGCTTCTTGAACCATGACAAAAATGACCAAAAATAGAGATTAATATAATAGCCATCCATAAGACAAGTACTTTCCTTGTGAAGAAACTTATCATTCTTGAAACTTAATTCACTATGGACAATTTTGAAAGAGTGCTACTTTAGAAAAAAAAAAAAGAAAACATATGTAAATCTATTGGCAAGTAAGGTTAGAAAGAAGGAAAGAAAGAAGAAGAAGAATGAAGACATATGAAGTAGAAAGTTTTGAAAAGTTTGATAAGGCTTTTTGAAAGGGGGCCATTTGGTTTGGGTTATTGAGAGTAATGACTTGATAGGTAATTGAATAAAGGGGGAAAAGAATAAAGGGGAAAAGAAATGGAAAAAGGTAGAAGAAATGGTTCAAGTTATGTAAATCGATAGTGATATGATCTGCGTATATTTTATCTTTTCAAAATTTTACTCTAGGTATATTTGTTTGTTTACAAAATTATCCTTCACTTTATTTAAACTTTTTAAATTCTTCTTTGTGAGCTTTAGTTATTCATTTTTTAAAATAAAATTTTTATTTATTTATCTTAAATATTTTTGTTTATGTATTCCCATAATAAGTACCATGTGTATTTAAAAATATAACTTTTTTCTTATTTAACTTAAAAATAGAACTTCCCTCTTAAGTTTATTAAAGAGAAGAAAATTTATGAGAAATCAAAATAAAATAAACATAAGAATTAGTCAAATAAATTCATGAATAAAAATTATATTTATATAGTATAATTTTTTAATAGAAAAATATGTATAATTATCATAAAAATAAGGAGTAGTAAATATTATTATACATGATATTAAAAAAAATTGTAAATATACAAAAATGTGAAAAATGATGTATAAAAAGGATTTAAAAGAATGAAATATCAAATAATATATTTTAACTTATTATAACAGAATAATTACCATTTATTTTAGGTTATCAAATATAACTTTTAACTTTCAAATTTTATTTTTTTTCACTCAAAAAAAACTCTTTGCTTTTTTCTCCTTTATCAAATACCAACAAAAGAAATGAAAATAATTATATTAGTGGAAGTAAATCAAAGTTTTTTATTTTTTCTTTTTGGTTGGGGGGACAAGTTGGAGAAGAGATGGGGTTGTATATTTACGTTGGCTGATAATAATTTATACCATATAATATAGTTCATGTATCTTATACATATGTTCCATATAATTTAATATGTATGTATTGGTACATTTAACATATACTTATTTAATATTTTACTGTGCTATAGTACTGAAAATCAATTTCCATAAACTATGTTATCAACTTTAAACTATAGAGTTCGATTATGGGCTACCATTCAAATTTTGGGTTGTTTATGTATTTGAACTAAAGAAACACGTGTCAGTCTTAACGGTTTCAAAATTTATTTTTTTTTTATATCATCGATTATATTGATCAGTTTAAACTATGTTATCAATTTTAACCTATAATAGAGTTTTGAACATTAGGACAAGTTAGAGAGGTTGTCTATGTACGTATTTGGCTGATAAAAAAGTATACCATATAATATAGTTCATGTATCTTATACATATATTCCATATAATTTAATATGTATGTATTGGTACATTTAACATATACTTATTTAATTTAAACTTAGAAGATTCAAATATATTTTTTTACTTCTTTAATTGAGTGTCTGATTAAACTATCACACAAGCTTTCACTAACAATTTGTTTGGATTATTGTTACGTATCATTTTATTATGTATTGTGTTATATATATGTAAAAATTACATAAATCTCATAGCACTAAGAGCTAATTACATTTTATTCCTACTATTTTACAAATTACAAAAATCCATTAAAATTAAAGGATTTTGGATACATTGATGTTAAATAGTATATTTTTCCTTCTATTAAATATTGCCACGCTCTCCAATTGGAATGGAACGTGATTGTCATCCAACTTTGTGAACCATGTATAATCTACTAGCTAAACAAAAATTTGTATTATACTCTATAATTGAAATAAATCAACAATATTTTCAATCATAAATACCTAAAAAGCTATTTAAAAGTGCTTAACGAGATAACAAATTAAGTTCCTTTAAATGATACTCAATAATATTTCGCAATCATATGCTAAATCTAAACAAATTAAGTTTCTTTAAATAATACTGAATAATATTTCGCAAGTTATATCGACAATATCCCTAAGCAGGTGAAAAGCCTCGTTGTTAAACATGGTTTATGCATATAAATAAAATTAGTCCAATTCATCAAGAATATCGAGCACCTTATAAATCTTCTTTTGTTTTTTTCTTTCGTAACTAATGTATAGTACTTTTTCCATCATTAATTACAGAGCCTACACCTTTGTAAATAGTTCCAAAATATAAATATGAAGGTCAAAACTATTTAATAGATGGCTTTGACATTATACACATGCTTGTTGATTGTTTTCAGACTCAATTTCTTAAAACCATACAACAAATAGTTCCATTTGTCTTATTTAGTGTAACATATTTGAAAATGGACATAGTGAAATTCAAGCAATTAATAATAACTTCATTTATATAAATGTACATAATATTAAATAATTAAACGTTACAAGTAGTACTAGTATTCTAGTACATAGTAAAATGTTTCAAAAAAATCTCTACTATATAGAAGTAAGGCACCTCCTAAGAGACATAGGAATCGACATGTCCTCGTCTTTCACTTACCGAATAGTGTGTACATGATATTAAACAAACTAAACGTTACAAATTAGTACTACTACATAGAAATCAACATGACTTCATCTTTCACTCAGTAAACGATATGTACATGATGTCCCTCGTTTATTTTGAATATGATTAAGTGCGACCACTAATAAACACTAGTAAACCTCCCCTCAACAAAGATTTGAATTATAAATCTTAATTGTGAATGTGTTTTTTTTTTCATAGACCTAAAAAATTGTTATGTCAATATGTCTAATCATTATCAAATTTGAGAAGAAGAAATAGTAGCTAGAAGAATAGGGTTATGGGAGGAAAGTGAGAAGGTCAATGAAAGTACTGATTTTGATGCATAAAAGAAAAGGACAGAGATTTTGTTTTCTGACGGAGACTCTATTCACTCTGCTAGAGAGTTCCCTTTAATTTAGGATTTTGTTGGACAATTTTTTATAATTATTTTGATTAAGTCTTTGTTGAGGTGGGTGGGCCAAATAAGTGTCTCAAAATTAGAAATATTAACAAAAAAATATTGATTGGGCAACTCGGTGCGCAGAGCTTGTATTAATGACAACTTTCACGATTTTTCACTAGTAGGTTATGCACAGGAGTGGAGCTTGTATGAGTCGAGAAGTACTTTAATCGAATTCTCTTCAGCAGAAAAATGGCATTATTTATATATGATAACAATTATTTTTATATGTATATATAATAAATGATGAATTATCTTTTTCAACTTTTTCGTATGTTTACTTTTAATATTTTGAATCCTCTATAAAAAAAAATCTGGATCCACCACTGATAAAATGAAAACAACTTGATTGTGTGAATAAATTCAAAATGGTCTCTTATATATATTTCTAAACAGTTTATATGTTTTAACAAAATTCTGATTGTTATGTGTTTTATTATTTCTCCCTACCCCAGTACCCCACACGACAATTTCCGCTAAATCAAACTATTAGAGTTTGTTGAGTATTTTATGAAAATTAAAAATGCTTGTTTTTGACAAATTTAGAGGACCAAAATATATAAATGAATCATTTTGACTTTTTTTTGGGATAAAATTGGGAATTTTATTCATCTTTCAAACAAAAAGGGACCATTGTTGTCATTTTCTCTCCAAATTTGAAATGTGTTTTGTTTCATCATTTGATATTCAAAATTTACTAATCAATTTATTCAAATTAGTGTCAATTAGTCATTAGGGAAGTAAAAATGATATTTTAAAAAATATTATCATTCTTAAAGATAACTCAAACTAGCTAGACATTGGATTAAGAACGAAAAATCTCTAGCTATTTCCTACATTCCCTAATGGTAAAACCAAAAATGTCACATTATTATAATTGTATAAGTTCTAAAATTGAAAAAGGAGTTAAATTGTATATGACGTAATCAAGAACATCTCGTCAAGGATGTTTAAATTTTTAAACAAATAATAAACAAGGCGTAACACATAGACCCTTCAAATTGTCGACAATGACTAGATAAACACTTTTACTTGACACAAATGTAAACTTTAATTATTTATATGTGTGGCTAAATTAAAAAAAAGTTTATAACTAGTAAAAAAGTAAGAACAAATCTTGTTCATTAGATTGATTAACGTTACTAAACATTTTTTGGCTCTCTGTATGCATTTTATCGCTGACAATTGTGGTAATATAAGTCTCTTTGGGGACATCTGATAAAATTGGGATGATACAGAGAAGATTAGCATGACCTTTGCATAAGAATGACACGCACAAATCGAAAAATGGTCCAAATTTGAAAAAAATAAAAAACTAAATTGTGGTAATATAAATAAAATTTAGGACATTGAAGTAGAAATCAATTTCCAGTTAAAGCTTTCATATATTCCTCTCTATGGTAATGTCTTTCATTTCAGATATGTTCTCTTAAACATTTGTTAGTAAGATTATCATGTTTAAGATTTCGATGATGTGCATATAAGGTAATTTATATTCATGTCTTGATATAGACTAAGTTATTGTTTTTCACTAATTTTTTTTATCGTATAGTACGTTGTTATCATGTCCTAGATATATGATGTGAATTGCAAACGCCTCTGTTATGACTTGCAATTATTAAACCCTAAAATTTATCCTAGCTAGCTGATTATTAGAGCATTGCATAATTTTTTTGAATTTGAACCTTACAAATAATTTTATCATTTTAATAAGAAGTGCTTACACGTGACATAAAACTTCTAAAAATCTATTACTAGTTAGTAATAACACAACAATATATCCACTAAATTTTACTATATGGGGTATGAAGAGATTGAGTAGAGTGTACACATATTTTATCACAACTTCGTGGAGGTAGAAAGATTATTTCAAAAAGACATTCAGTTCGAGTGCATCAAACTCAAGTACACAAAGAAGAAAACAATAAAAAGAGGATAGAAAATTCTACTACATGGGGTATGGAGAGATTGAGTAGAGTGTACATCACTATTTCGTGGAGGTAGAAAGATTATTTCAAAAAAACCTTCCGCTCAAATACATAAAAAAATAGTACACAAAGAAGAAAACAATGGAAAAATGATAGTAGTTAATAATAAAGCAGTGTAAAGTCTAAAAAAAACCAACAAAATAATGTGATAATCAAAACACAATTGACAGCATATGACTAGTGCTACGCAACGATCTATGCAAAGCAAGATAACACTCTATTCCTAATAACCTTCTACCTATTGCATGATATTACTAGCTAATTAAAAAAAAAAACCTAACTAGCGGCGTATAATAATTTTATATTATATATGGAAGTCCCAAGGGTGTTACTACTAATAATTACACTAGCTCAATATTGTACCATTTTCATTGAATCCAAGGCCCTATTTTGGGGGATATTCTAGACCAAAATAAGGTCAAGTGAAGAAAATTTTTATAATGGATTAGGGATAAGTTGTATGAGGCTCTTCTTAGAATTTGTCAAGTGAATTATTGAGTCCCATTTTCAGAAAAATGGGCCAAATCCATTTCTCTCTCTTCCTTTTTAACTTTTTCTCTTTGATTGAAATCTTCAATTTTTCAACATATCTTCTTCTTTTTTTTCCTTCTTTTTTAAAAAAAAAAATAATTTTAATCATAAAAAATGTGAAATTTAGTCTAATTCATGGTACTTTTAACATTTGATATTATTTTTTCTTTCATGTATTGATTATTTACATTACTAAAAATAATTATTAAAATTTATTTGTCAATTAACAAATTAATTATATTTTTATTTTTATTTTCATTACACTAATAATTAATTATTCTTAAAAATATAAACAAAATTTGTAAAATTGCAAAAACAATTCTTAAGGAGTAAATTAATAAAGTATCGTTTTTATTTATAATTTCATAAAGAATCCATAAAAGAAAAAATAAATAACTAATAGGAAAAACGAAAGGGGTATAAATTATTATTTTTTTCTCTTTCAACAATTTCATATATACTTAAATTCATCAAATATTCACAAGAAAATATAATGGAAAGAGCATCAATAACTTTGACAAATAATTACATACTCTTCCGTCAATTTATATGATGTCTTTTTATTTTTGAAATCAAGCAATGCGAAATTTAATTAACATTTTAAAATATATTTTTATTTTTTATATTAACATAAGAACTACAACTTATAATGTTTGTTCATAAATAATCCTTCCCACTAAGTTGCAATTCAACCAAAAATACTATAAGTTGTAATTCTTATCATGTTAGCATATGAAAAAAAATACATTTTATAGCTTGAATTTTGAGAAAAAAATAATCGAATAAAATGATGGAGAGAGTAAAATGGAAAAAAAAAAAGAATTGATTAATGTAATTTAAATAACTATTTATGTTTATCCTAAAACTAAAACAATTAATTTTTTATGAGGTTAAGTGCACGCATCTTAGTTTAACTTTTTTAAGTACGTAATTATTTGACTTCAAATTTAAATTAGTATCAATATATTTATATCTATTTGATTTTTGACAAATGAGTATTATGAACTATAAAAAGGTAAGCAAAATAAATATTAATTTTAAGAAATAATGAAATGCTAATTTTAATATAGTACTATTTTTTTTTTCTTTGATCTTGTTATTGTATTATTTTAAATTTATGTAATGAAATATATTAAAATTAAAAAATAATAATATCAAGTACTTCATATTAAAAAGATGGGTAAATAGAAGGTGGGGTGTAAGAGTGAGAAGAGACGTAAGACCTACAAAATGTACTTTTTTTTCTATTAAAAAAATCTTTTATACAACTATTACATGATATATCTCATTCACCATAAAAATTTTCGTCAAGTCAATTATCTTTCATAATGGGTTGTTGTTTTGGGGGGGGGGGGGGTCTATAATATATTAGGTGACCAAAAATATTAAATATTGCAAGAGTTAGTAACATTAATTACTTCTATAAAAGATGGGACTTTTGGTACAAGAATAGTGTCTCTTTGATTGACTTCAAACATTTTTTTTCTTCTTCTGATGAATCAATCAAAGTTTTCAAACTAGGTCCCATTGATTTGAAATCTTCTTTTGATTACAACGGGGCCCTATGAAAAAGAAATTTTACCATTCTTAAATTTTTTGGGTAAATTACAAGTTACTCCCCATCTTACATCTAACATGAAAAATAATTGTAGAAATATCACAAGTTAAGGTTTTTGTTTGTTTGTGTTTCATGTGGAGTCTGCTATCTGTATTGAGGTCTAACTGAATTCAAATTAGTATCGAGAAGTTCCACATTAAAAGGTAAAACTTTCCAATAAAAACGACTTCATAAGTCATAACCAATGCTCGAATTAGGAATCTCTAATTATGAAAGAAGTTAGATTCAAATTGGTATCGAGTAGTTCTACATTGAAAGGTAAAATACATTCCAACAAAAACAACTTCATAAGTCAAAACCAATACTCGAATTAGGAATCTCTAATTATGAAAGAAGTATTTACCATTTCATTGTCACCTATATCGGTATAATTTTAAGTTATTCATAACATATCTCCTTTAACTTTCACGATAATTTAAAACAACAATATTGGAAAAAAGAAAAAAAAGATTGTTCTAATTTTTCCCTCTAGTATCATTGTGTTTACCAAAGAGATAGTAAAAATAAGAAAAGGTGAAATGTTCTCCACTTTTTCATTGAAATGAATAGGAAAAGTTTCCCTTAAAAGTAAATATATAGTACTAATAATCAGACATTGGGGTAAAAAAAATGAAAAAAATTGACCATGGAGTTTTACATTTTTAAGATATTTTTTTTCTTCATATAATTTGTCAAGGTAGATGGAAGACTCGTTAAATTTCATTTTGAACTAGAGTGATGGTGTAAGTTAATCCACCCTTTAAATTCTTATTAATTGGTTCAAGTCCTTGCTTGACAAATTAAAAGCTCAAGACAAAATACTAAAAAAACATGTAAATGGGTCGAAAATATCACACATTATTCTTCACTTATTATAATCTTAGGGTGGTTGGTTCAAAGTCAATTTAGTCTGGGACTTGTGGATGGAATATTTATCCCGGGATAAAAATGTAAAAATAACAAAAGTACCCCTTAAACCCTCTTTTATATACAAACAACTTATTCTTAAAGAGTATTTTTGTAAACAAACAATTTATTCTTAGAAATTATATCATGCATATTTGACAAACCAAACAACCAATAAAAATTAATCTAAACATAACTAATCCTATCATAGCTTATCTCATCATAATCAATCCCAAGCATAACTTGTCTCTTCAAACGAAGCGACCAACGAGCCCACCCATTACGGGTCTAATTAGGCTAAAGCTATACTTTTCATTTTACTAGAATCACCAAATACATAAAATATATAATCCAATATTCAATTATTATACCATCCGAATAATTAAAACGTAAATAAAACAGTTAAGTAATATAAGCTATTTTTCAATATGTATTGTTAATACATATTATTAGTATTATTCTGTCTATTATGCATAAAAGAATACATAAATTTCTACATAACTTACCTAATTTTTATTTATATATTATGCTGAAATCTAATAAAGTTGTGGGGTTACTACAATTTATGGGCTTGGTGGCAATAGATTTGGGCCTCTAGCGAATGTAGAAAAGCCCATTAATGGGCATTCTATGGACTTATACTCCTTTTGGGCTTTACCCAATTTCAAAGGCGTGAAAGCCTATTAATTTAGCCGAAATAAAAATAAATGTTTAAAGAAAACAAATTAAAAAAATAAATTAAGGATAGTATTGTGGAAATAGTTTTATATTTGTTATGCGGGTAATGTTTATATTTACTATATTGTAAAAATAAAAAAACAACATATTGGTCATTATCATGAGAGTGAGTTTTAAAGTGTGTATCACAATTATACAAATATATTATAGCAATATTATTTACACTACAAAGTGGAAAGGTAAGATTTGCGTATATTCTATTCTTCTTTAATCACTTACGGAATTTCACTGGATATGTTTTTATTAAATAATTTAAGGAAAACAGTTGTCTTTTTTTTTTTCTATAAAAAAAAATGAACTTCTAATATAAATATATAATAATTTAATTTAAATTTCTTAATACAAGATACTGATTGAAGTCAAATTATACAAGAATGAATATTAAAACAATTAGTTGGTCAAATTGTTTGATTTTTTTCCCTATGAATAATTTAATGAAAATATATTTTAAAATAAAACTTCAAATACAAACAAATGTTAATTTAATTTGATTTTTCAAGTATAAGATATCTGATTGTAGAAAATAATGCAAGGATGAATATTAAGACAATCAATTGGTCAAATTGTTTGAATTTTTTTCCCCTATGAATCATTTAAGAATATAATAATATATAGATCTTTGAATTCAAAGATTGCATGTGAGCAAAGATTAGATTAGATTTATTAAAAAGTTTTAGGTCGGCGCAATTTATGTTATGTATATTTTAAATATAGTCAAACCTAATTTTTATAATATCTACCTAGAATATTTAATTAACTAAACTTACTAGTATCAATTAGTCAAATTACTAGATCTTATGCTTACTTTCATTTTTTATCCTCTATTATACATTTGACAAATTGAATATGGTGATTAAGCATTATTTTATATTATTTTTAAATAATTAAGTTATATACACTGATAATATCATAATGATATTTATACTATTAATATATATTAACATGTAAATTTATAATTTAATCACTATTTTAGAAGGTTACTAATTAATAATTACATGTATAAGTTATCTCTTTGAATTAATATATATTTTTTTAATATAAATATATACTATTTAAACTCGAAATTTATGGCATGAATCTCTAATTAATTGACTTGATAAGAGTAATGTCACATCTAAATAATTATGATGTCCATAGATATTAGTGGCCACAAATTTTATTTTTAACATCGAGGATCATATTAATTTGGAACAAGAAAAAGAAATTAACCGATAAAATCTCAAATAAGTAGATTACTAGAAGTTGAGATTGCCTTTTGTCAAAACAAACTTAACCTGACGTCCCAACTAATTTAGATTCGCATCGTGTTGGATTTTATTTAGAGTGAAAATACTTTGGATCAAGAATTTTTTTAAAATTCGGAACTCAAACATGAAATTTTGAATTAAAAAATAGCAGTCCTACCTACTACACCACATTTGTTAGTGGTTCTTTACACTTTGTTATCAATTAAGAAATACAGTAAAGTATGAATGCATTGTTTCACATGGAAAAATATTCGATACACCTAACATATATCAAAATAGTTTGAAAAGTAAAATACAAAAATAAAAAAGATGCAGCAAAATAAATAAGAAAATGATTACCTGACAGTCAAAAAAAAAAAAAAGAATAATAATAACAATAAAATAGTGTAATAATTGAAACACAAAAATAATATGTAGTCATAATAAAAATCGAAGGATAGTAAGAATTTACAAGAATGATGCTAATACTAACGACATGAAAGAAGAAACAGATACAGTGCATCAAACTATCAAATCTATCCCATTAAAAAAGCGAAATAACACACAATACATGTACTAACTTTAAACCTTCCATCATAATTTACAACCACGATATTCTCCTACCTTGAAATAACATAGACAAACCTATTTGTTTGTAATATACGTCTTCCAAATGTAAGTAGGGTGGGTGGAAGACTAACTCTGTGTGACTTCATTATAACAACCACAATTTTCATATTGTTTAAGCAAAAATAGGCAGGAATAGTTTTCTGATTTTGACTTTGGAAACTTCACAAATTATTGCCGTATGGTACAAAACCACTATATAATATATTGAACTTTATTTTTATTTAATTGGTTGAACAAACAGCTCATTTCAAGCAAATAAAGCATTTATTATTATTGGTAATGTTTTCATGTGTTAGGTAAGCCAAATCTAGTTAGGTCTTTGTCTTTGAATTTTTCAGTTACATTACAAGAACAACTTAACTAGAATTTGTGTCTCTTTTTTGTCTTTCATAATTTTCAATATGGTCCCCATTTTAATTTATTAATTTCAAATATCATCAATTTAGTGTTTGACCATTTAATGTTTGAAAATTTGATTGATTCAGACTCGAGACCAACTTGAAGGAAACTCTTTATAAGAATTTTTTCAGTTTTTATGATTCAATTATGAGATTTCGTTATAAAATACGTGATAAGTTCATCTGTTAGTTGAACAACTTATATACAAGAGAAATATTATTGGTGGAAGAAATCTCATTCATCATTTTACAATATTTATTATTGCAAGTTCCTCCGATTTTCAAGTTCGGTGATTTTTTTTGTCAAGCAAAATCTTTCATAATTTTTAGTATTGCAAATATTCAATGTGTATCTCGTAACAACAAATAATATTTTTTGAAATATATTTTTAGAAGATAATTTAATTTCTGGTGTGTGACAACGGTTTAAAATAATTTATTTTCATCAAAAGTGAGAGATAATAATTTTCTTTAATTTTAGATGGAAGTCATTTTATTGCTCTCTCAATTCTATTCAAATTCTTAACTTCATTTACATTGATTTCTTTCCAAAAATAATCTCTTAGGATCACTTATAAATTGAATATAAGAAAATGATTTTATTTAGATTATTTATATGTGGAAATAAATATATCTTACAAATAAAATATAAAATATAAAATTAATTCATAAAAAAACTACTAAATTAAATCTATCAGGTTCTTTTAGATTTAAACCAAAATTATTTTGAGGGAAGAGGGTTCATATGTACACATAGGTCCAATTGATTCAGATTTAAGACTAAGTTAAAAAGAATTTTATATCAAAATCACTGATCAATTTTTTTTCTCTCAATTTGATTTAATTTGCGATTTGATGTGATTTTCGATTTAATTTTGTTCTTCGAACAATATATACCTTGAAAAAACATATCTTGAAATCATAGCCTATAAATTGTAGTAGGAATTGGATTGTTCCAAATGTTATAATTGGAAATGAGTGTAGATAACATTGAAATGGACATCACTAAAACAAGAAGCCATCATTATCCACCGCACGAAAACCATCATTATCTTTAATTACTATCATTCAACCCAACAAATTTTACAAAGAATCCAAAAAAGTATGTAATTTGTATCTTATACATAATACTAATATACAACTTGATTATGACTAGTTGAATTAAAACATTCATTACGTACGGTAAGATGAATCTTTTATAATATGACTTCTTCGTTATTATATTTTCCTTTTATTTTGTTTTTATACTATCTTGAACCAATAATTCATCGAAGACAACGTTTCTATTTATATAAAATAGAAATAAGATTAAGTAGACATCTCCCTCTGTAGATCTCACTTATAAAATTACAACCCATTACGATATTTTAATGACTTGATTTTGAAGTAAGTAGAACGAAATTGTACACGTAACTAGTGATTACAAACGTATAAATGTATCTTTCACTTTTGAGATCAAAAGTCAAAAATCATAAGTGCAATGTCCTTTCAAAATTCTCAACAGTCAAAATAAATAATAATTGTTCAACATTAGATATATAAAATACTAGTTTTAAAACGTAAATTGTAAGTATATTTTTGTAAGTGCCGTTAGGTTGACACACAATTTAAACATGCACCTTTTAGTTTTACTCAATATGATAGCAAGTATTTTAACCACCAATAACCAACTAGGAAATTCACGTGAGGGAGACATTTAAATTATATATACCGACAATCTAAGAAAAAAAAGAAATTACTATTGTTTTGAGCTAAAAAGTAACTACTATAAATTAGTGATATCAATATTCTAAAAATAAAATAAATTTGTAGTTCAATAAATATATGGGAAAGTATCGACGTAAGATAGAGTCATTCAATCTTAATGTTATATGAAGAATATAAGTAATTATTGATAGTGTAAAATCCTTTATACAAATAGTGTATATATATGTTAAAATTTTCATTTTTAATTGGTATTGCACGTAAAGGTTCTTTTTCGATACTTTCAAGTCAACATTTTAATATACGTATTTTATTTTATTTTTAATATATTTTTTTAAATATTTAACAGCTTTTAAATTCTAACTTCCCCATAGTTATTTGAGCTCACGATATATCTTTAATCTAAGATCATAAATTATTTTTTTTAATTTTTAATCAAATAAAAACATATAAAATAAATAAAAAGGAGGAATACTAAAAATTGGTTTATAAAATAAAAAGAAGAATATGGGGGAGTTATTTTTCTTTTTCTAAAAAAGGTGAAAAATATAAATAAATTAAATTTTATTAAAAGTAGAAACAAAGGTTTGACCAAAGGTACGTCTAAAGTGCCACAATATTTTTATTATTATTTTAATTTATTTATACAAAAAGTAAATCACCAGCCGTGCGTTTTGTGTCACGAACCGACCAAGCGAACAAATACGTAGGGCCCATTAAATAGGGGCCCAAATAATAACTTATTGCCTCACTGAAAGTGGGCCCAAAAAGCCCACGTTCCTTTTCCTCATCATACGCAACAACTTAATAATTTTCGCTTCGTTTTAATTTATTTATCTTATCTTTTTAAAAAAATATTATTTTTTACATAATATATTTAAGATCACAAAAGTATTTGAATATATTTTCACTTAACTCCATAGAATCTTGAATTCTTTTATTTTTTTAAAAATTATTACTATAAATTAGATAAATAAATTGAAACGCTTCAAGTATTATATCATAATCTCTCTGCTAGGCCCACATAAGTTTGACCATGGTGACCCATCATAATCCTATGCCTTGTAATTTCCGGAATTTGGTCCCCCCCAACCTTTCCTAGGCGCCATTCTACATTAAAAAGTTTAAACTAGGACTACTTTTTTTTAAATTTTGGTTAAACAAAAATATCTTTTTTGAGGTTAAAGAAAATAAATTGTCTTCTTAGTCTTAAAGTTCAATATAGCTCTTTTAATACCAATAAAAATTGTGGCGGGATGATAAGTATATTTTTATTTTTTAATTAGAGGTGTGGGATTATGTATGAAATTATCTTTGTTAAAAAGTATTTTACTCTCTAATATGAGACTATTCAATGTGAATTTCAATTTAGTAAGGTTATAATGTAGGTACTAGATGTCGGACGAGAAACTAAAAAAATTAGCGTTTCTTTTACGGAAAAGGATCAAAACTACCCTTCAACTATTTGAAATAGATCACATATACCCTTCAACTATAATTTGGCTCAAAACTACCCTTCCCGTCTTACTATTGGTTCACTTCTACCCTTGCATTTAACGGATAAGATGTGGCATTAACGGAATAAGATTTTGGCCTTCCCCTAAATGATCCAACCTTCCCCTTCATTTCCACCATGGACTCCATAAGCAATAATTTCTCCGACAATATTTTGGCCGCACCAGACTTCATTTTCTCCACCAAGATTTGCCCATCCCCGCCACACCCTTCATCTCTTCTCCCCGTTACCGCACTCTCAAAACTATTCTCACTTGTGTCAGCCTTTTATCCAATGTTAATAACGCTAAGATTGCCCAAATTTGTTCAATAACAATTGCTATTTTTCTTCAAAAGCTCGACTGGACAAGTATGAATTTCTTCGACAGAAAATTCAATTGGGTTTGTTAAAATCAGCAACCAGACCTTTAGTGAACAATCATCTCACTATTCATGAAATCGACGGTGTATTGGACCATCGATCTCTTCTTGATCATACAATCAGAGCATTAAGGAGAAAACTATTCATTGTTGTTGCTAATGCGTTAATCATCAAACGGTCGAATTCGTTAAGTTCGACTTCTGTTTCCGTTTTTGTGGCTTCTGATATAGCTTTGTTCTCACAACATGACGGATCCTGTTACCGTCACCATGTTGTTCTCTGACGGTGCCGTTTTGGGGATCTTGCTAGAAATGCCAAGGGTACTATAATTTTTCAAACTATCTGCTTGATTTTGGTAGCTTATGCCTTCTCTATCGTCGGCGACAATGGACATCCGTTATCCAAATGAAAGCACCATCAGTGTTTAGTCAACATCTCCGACGACAAGGGGAATCCGTTATCCGGATGAGATAATTAATAGTTTAACTTATAACTCCAGTATTGTTCAGTCTCATTCGCCGGAGACAATGGGGTTCCGCTATGATAATGAACGTTTTGACACGGGTGTTCAATTTCCTGGGCCTTTTAACGGGTGGGGATGGGTCTGCTTAGGTGGACGTTTATGTCGCATTATAATTTACACATTGGATGCCACATCCTACTCCGTTAAAAGGTAGGGTAGAAGTGATCAATAGTAAGACAGAAAGGGTAATTTTGAGCCAAAATATAGTTGAAGCGTATATTTGCTCTATTTTAAATAGCTGAAGGGTAATTTTGACCCTTTTCCATTTCTTTTATGATACTGTAGTTATTATATATTAAAATTATAAATTTAAATAAACTAATATATATTACATGCAAGTTTTCTACATGTGGTTCGTCTATGCTTTTTGAGCGTTGATTGTGACTCAGCATGTGAGAAGGGATGAGACTTTACCGTGTACACTTTTGTGTTTAAAGCATTGTATGAGTGAGTAGACAGAGACCAAGGAAAGGTTTCTTGAAGAGCCAGGATTGATTCCTTTTCTTGCAATCACCATGTATTTATTTGGATATTGAGGCATGGTACCCTAAGAAAGTATAGGTTTGCTCCCAGCTCTATCTTGTTCCGTATTTTGCGGTAATGGGGTGGATTTCTAGAGCAAACTACTCATTGTTGTGTTGTCCCAATCCTAGAAATGACGTTTTGGTAAGGAACATTGTTTGGAGGGAGAGAAATTATGGTTGAAAAATCAATCATCAGAGGCAACTAGAAAGCTTTCATCAAATAATGTATGTGAGCCGGGCTTTTTTCATTCCAAGTGAGCTAATAAATGTAAAGATATGACACTTAAGTCTTATGCAACCTCTAAAGCCAGCGCATGAGGGGGTTGGGGGTGCCTGTGCCATATTAAGAAAAGATCGGTCATCCCTTTTTCTGTTGTGAAACACTTCAACACCCTACATCACTCTAAGGACTGAACATTTAGTGTGTGAGTAATTTGATACGGAACCCATCATCAGTAAACAACAATTGGATAGATCCTACTCTAATATAAAAATATGATATCTAAGCTTAACCCAATCCCAAACAATAATTCATGTGAAGAAAATTATCAAAACGCATTAAGAATATCATCCATCCTTTTTTTTATATGATGTGGAACTCTTCAACAATAAACAACATCCTCACTAGTGACGGAGCACATGGACATTCACCCGCGAACTAAAGTTAACTCTTCTTACCTACGTTCCGTTTACTTTCAATGTGTTTATCTTACTTTCTCTTTATTTATTTGAAAACATTGTCTCTTTCTTTTTAGTTACTTATATACTTAGAGAGATTTATGTTTGGGGTAAAACAAAATTAACTTTGGTATTCTGTTTGTAAAAGTATCATTTTTTTCCACTATGAGTAATTTGATACAATAATGCAATTGGGACTTGGGAGCATCAAAATTTGGATAAGCAAGTAATTAAAAAAAGGATTTAACTTCAACTTTTACAGTAATGGCGCACGTACAATCATTAAGGACTAGTGGGAGAGACTGTACTTCTTAATTCCCTTATATAATACTCATATAAAATTAAAGTCTATCTTTCGAAAACTATTTTAACCATCAATGAAGTACATTAATCTTTATTATTTCTTTAGATAAGACAAAATTGAAAAGAATCCAAATTTAAATAATACCAAAATAAAGAAATTAAAAGAAAAAAGAGAGTGAAAAGAAGCATGTAAATTGGATGGCAATGAGCAAAGCACACTAAAGAAAAGAACCTCATTGGAACACCCAATGCGCTCAAATTTTTTTCCCATTTAAATTGAACAAAAATCTATCTTTTCATTGACCATTTCACCGGTATAAATTTTTAAATTTAGTAGATAAAAGAGCACAGATTGTTACTTTATTTATTTTATTCTATGTACCACAAACGAAATTAAGAAAGTTAATTATATTTTATTTAATTTTAAATTATTGTGACTTATAATATTTTTTAAAATAATTTTACATAATAGTATATATTATTATCTTTGTCTCAATTTATGGGGTACACGTGAAATTTTGAGAGTCAATTAAATTTTCAATAGGTTCTTTAAATATTTTAAGTTGTAAATTATTATGTTTTATAGTATTTTTTCCCCCATAATTCTTAAATATATAACATACTAAAAAGAAAGGTAAAATAAATAAGTTGAAATGAAGAAGTACCAAATAGAGCAAATTGAAATAAAAGGGAAAATCGATCAATTTACCGACTAATCCTAAACTACTCACATTCTCTTCAATATATAAGAAAAAAAGAAATACACATTCAATATTTTTATCAAATCAATAATAAATATATTTATTTAAACTTTTAATTGATTGCTATATCTATTTAATTAATCACTCAATTAGATTAAGTGTAACTTTTGAATTTGAATCAATTTTCAACATGTTCATCACACTCCAAACTTAAAAAAGAAAAAGGTTTAACAAAAATTGTGATATGGTGATAACTATTTCTTTTATCTTTAATTAAATTTTTATTGTAAATCACCTTTGTTATGTAGCATTTTATTTTATAATATAAGATTTTTCAATATAAATTTTAATTGAATCGAATTCTTGAACATGAAACACGAAAATAAGAAAAAGTAGAAAAAGAATATAAAAAAAAAAGTGAAAGAAGGAATTAAAAAAATAAAAGACTAAATAAAAAAAATCCAAATGAATTTCCACTAAATGACGTCACCATTCCTTTGACTCTATTTTCTTCTTCATAAACCCCTTCTCCCAATTTCCCCACCACCCATTCTTCTCTGTTCCTTTCTCTCTCTAAAAAAAACTTGACCCACCAAACAATAAAAAAAAAAATTGCGCATTTGTAATTTTCTCTCTCTAAAATAATGCGGAAGGATGATGTGTACATAACGGTGCCGAGTTTTTTCCGGTGTCCGATTTCACTAGACGTGATGAAATCTCCGGTGAGTTTATGCACCGGAGTTACTTATGACCGGAGTAGCATCCAGCGGTGGCTCGACAGCGGTAATAATACATGTCCGGCCACCATGCAGGTGCTACAAACTAAGGACCTTGTACCTAACTATACACTACAACGACTCATCCAGATCTGGTCTGACTCCGTCCGGACTCAGCGTTCGGATACCGAGTCTAACCGAGTTAACTCAGTTAGTCACGATCAAGTTCGTGAGCTAATTAAACAGTTTGTAAACGATTTCCGAGTTCACTCCGAGTTGGAGGTGAACTCGGATCGGTTATCGAAGCTCTTAGCTTTCTCAGAAGAATCAGCTGAGAATCTCCGATTTGTGGCTTCTGTAGCGGCGGAGAGTGATTTTCTCGCGATTCTCACTTCGTTCCTTGTTCACAACCCTAAAAATCTTGAAGTTGTGGAGAAAATCGTACCTCTGTGGAAAATGCTGCTAGTTGAACAAGGTTCCTTATCGAAAACCGGGAAAGCAAACGATATATATCCGGCGATAATATTTGCTCTGAAACATGGAAGTTCAAAGTTGAAAATGGAGATGTCAAAAGCTTTAGAGTTCATCACATCAACCGATTCCGAAGCTAAATCATCCCTATCAGAAAACTCCGATTTGTACTCGGTTTTATTGAGTTTTTCAACAATCAATTCCGATTGGAATCCCGATTTAATGGAAGTCTCTGTTTCCTGTTTAATTTCTCTCGCAATGCTTAGGAAAAACCGGGTGAAGCTTGTGAAAGCCGGCGCGGTGAAATCAGCCGGAAAAGCATTGTCCACGGCGGAGATGGGAACCGGATTAACGGATAAAGTGTTGAGATTATTAGAACTGATATCTACTTGTAAAGAAGGAAGATTAGAACTGTGTAACGACGGAGATTGTGTACAAGCCATAGTGAAGAAAGTATTGAAAGTATCAAACGAAGCAACGGAACATGCAGTAACGATTCTATGGAGTTTGTGTTGCCTTTTTCGGGATCACCGGGCACAGGAATCGGTGGCGAAGAGTAACGGTATGGCCAAGATATTGTTATTGTTACAAAGTAATTGCTCGCCGGCGGTGAGACAAATGGCCGCCGATTTACTCAAGGTGTTTAGGGTGAATTCCAAAGCTGTTTCTTGTCTTTCTACTAGCTATGATACTAAAACTACTCACATCATGCCATTTTGATTGGGGGTTAATTTTCTATTGTTGATAACTTTGGGGGGCTCTTGGTTGATTTTTGTAAATCATATAAGCAATTTTGTTGAGAAAATATATATAGAATTGGAAAAAAAGAGAAGAAATTTCAATTTTTTTAAACTCTTTTCCCTTCCTTGATCAAATTAACACAATTGAAATTTAATGCGAGTTCACAAAACACTTCATGCTTGATGGTTTCTAAAGTATTTCTTTATCTTCACGATTCACGAGACCGTGATAAAGTTTGCATGTACTTTATGTTTTTTGAAGTTGATTTACAAAAGAATTTTTCTTTGTTTTCTGAAGTTGATTTACAAAAGAAGAGAATAATTGAAAATACTCCTAAGTTTGGTGTGAATTACTAATTTTAAATTCGAACTACTGACAGTATTAAAAACATCTATTTACTTGATTTATTTGACTAACTGAACATAAATATACTTTTGATTTTGCAACATAAGCGAAATACACTTCTAAATTTTTATCAAGTTTAAAAGTGTTTTCATGATTTTTATTAAGAGTTTCATGTTTCTATAAAATTCCGAGACCATTTATTATGGCATACAAAAATAATAATTTTCATCAAATTGGTATTTTCAATTCTTGCACAAAGGGGTATTCTCTTAACAAAACATTGTAGAAAAGTTTTTTATATTTGTTGGTCAATTTGATAACAAGTGAAGAACCTAACAGGTTGGCAATTAATTTCAATAGATTTAATACGAGAGGTAGTAATATAGTACATTCCCACTTTGCAAAAAGAAGAATACGATGGTTTAATGCAATTGTACTTACACCAACCTCACATGAAGCAATTGAACTTTAAATAAAAGGTGCGTGAATTTGAATTAATCAATCGTACAGTGAGTATAGTGAAAAGAAAAATAAGTTTAGCACGGCCTTTGCTTTTATTTGTACAAGAAAAATAAGTCAAGTTGAACCTAACTATTTAGTTGCTAGTAATTTATGAATCTCATCAACAAGGTCTAAGCCAAACAACCATTTCATGAATTTTGATATTGTCCCAATTGAATAATCAACAATATGTGTATCAGACACTTGGTTAAATTTTTTTTATAAAGAAAGACCTCGATTTAACAAAAATAAAAGTAAGTTAATCCATCGAAAATAACATATTTACCTTTATAAGGTAGATATAAAATTTGCATGCACAATCTGTTTAAATTTTATTTGTGATATTATACTGAATATGTTATTATGTTATTTAAAAAAACTTGGAAGAGGGATTGATATTATTTGTGAAATAGTAACAATTAATATTAATTAAAGGAGCTCCATATTATTGATTCTTTATGCTTTTCCTAGCCGTAGGAGCAAATAGGGCCATTACACACCCAGAATTTCAGAGCAAGTTTTAATTATTCTTTTTTTTTTTTTTTATAATTGTAGAGAATAAATTAATTTATGAGCTAAAGTTAATCAACTAAAATTAAACAACAAGTTGTAATTAGAAAGGGACAAAGTGCCATAATTTTAGAAATGGTTAA
This sequence comes from Solanum pinnatisectum, assembly GCA_035578085.1. NCBI lineage: Eukaryota > Viridiplantae > Streptophyta > Magnoliopsida > Solanales > Solanaceae > Solanum > Solanum pinnatisectum. The sequence continues at coordinate 6,223,243 of CM069086.1, read as the reverse complement.
GCATTTGCTGACTGTATAATCAAAGATTGCTTTCTCTTTCAATTTATATATATTTTTTGTTTGGTTTGAAAGAAAAGAGTGAAAGGGATTTGGAATCCATAATTTCCCCACAAGAAAAGAAATCTTCAAAAAAGAAATGTGAGATTAGTTTGACTATTCCAATAACTATAAGACCAATAGAGACAAAACAAAAATAAAAAAAATAATTAGGCGAAATAGGTCTAATGGTCTAATCTTATTTAGCCAATGTAATCATAGTTTAGGTATGTTTTTGACATTTCACTCGATTAAAAAATGAATCAAAACTTAATTGGCAAAAAATGGATTAAATTGAAATAGGCTAAAAAGTCGGTCAAAATTTAGTTCATCCATTTTCTTACTAATTTTAGTTGCTTTATTTGCTCTTTTATAGTTTTAGTATCTAAAAAAAATATTATTTTTCTTTATTATGATTATATCCAGCATATTCAAAAATAAATTTATCATGAATCAATTTAAGCTAAATATTATCCAAATTTTAATAGATTGAAATTATTTGAGTTTATAAATGAACAAGTCATAATTAACTCGAACTTGAACGAATTGCATGGGTTATGATTTCATGAGTTAGGTTGCCACCTCTAACCATATCACATACTTTCTCTATACCAATTTACGTGGCACTATTTGCTCGAATACGATGTTTAAGAAATAAAAAAAGATATTTTTTTTATGTTTATGAAAATACCTTTATTAAAGTTCCTTTAATGTTTTCTTTCATAATGAAGTGTTAAGTGTGATCAATAAGGATAAAATAGAAATGACGTGATTAAAATACTGATCAAATAAAGAAATATAATATTCTTTTGAGAACGAACTAAAAAAAGTGGCAGATAGATTAAAATGGAGGAGTATTAATTTAGTGACCTAAAGTTAATCGACATAGGATTCTAGCAAACAAACACCATATTATCATACTTGAATATTTATTAACATTTAGTGACAATTCAATCAATCAATTGCACGTGCTTAATTAATTCCAAATAATTGAGGTTTGCTACATAATTTATTCTGTAACACCTCGAAAACCAGACCTAGAAATTATTTTGCAGAAAACTACCCGAAGCAGTGAACCACGGCAGGGTTCACGGACCGTGATAGGGTCCACGGTCTGTTGACCTGCCTATGGTCATGACTTGGAAGTCACCAGGCCCAGACGTCAGACCATGGGCACCTTCACGGTCCGTGGCCTTGACGACGGGTCGTGGTGGCGTCCATGAAGTCTAGGCAGTAGCCTCTCTAGCCCAGCCCTCAGACACCCCTCGCCCAAGTGAGGATCAAGGGGACTTTCACGATCCGTGGTCCTGAAGACCGGTCGTGGGGGCGTCCGTGAAGCCTAACCAATAGCCCCCCAAATACTAAGCCACCAGACCTTAACCCAAGTGAGGACCACGAGGACCCTCACGGTCCGTGGTCTCTCACACGGACCATGGTAAGGCTTGTTAGACAGACCCTCAACTCAGTAGTCACTAAGTGAAGACCACAACCCACTTCACGGTCCATGGTCAGCCCCGTCAGCAGTTTAAGTCAGGGGTCTTTTGGTCTTTTCCTATTTCATTGGACTTCTAAACTACATCGTTTTAACCTTAAACTACGTGGTTTTGATTTGTTTTAGCCTAGAAACATAACTAGAACTTACCTAAGTCAGATCTTTCATCAAAAACTTAAAAAATTAGAAGCGAAAGAGGAGAAAAGGTCGAGTAACCCTAGTTCAAGAACGCAACAAGGTTCTATCAATTCCATCCCCAAAATCGAATGATTTCTCCGTGGAATTCGCCACCAGGTATATGGGATTTCACTAGTGGATTCCTTTCGCCCATTAGGTCCCAAGATTTCAATCTTAATTCCCTATTATTAACTAGACCTAGGGTTTCTAGAACTTCAGCAGATTATCATGAATTGGTTATTTACATGTTCCAAATCAGATTATCATGTTATTACTTCGTTTATTGCATGAATTTCAGAACCCTAGCTATGTATTTCTTTAGTTCTTGAATTACACATGCTAGGTTAGATATTTTAGTATTTCAGATATACATGCCTCAGTCTTGAATGTGTCATTATCAGTATATAAATGTGCATTCTCAGTTTCCATGTCAGTTTTGAGCTATCTAGTATATTATAGAAATTTAGTCAAAATGTGTTGATCATTTAATCTATTGGGAGTAGTATAATACCGAGTTGGTCTAGGGTCAGTCACCCATATAGTCCTAGAACTATGAGCCACGTAGGTTGTAAATCTCCTCTATGGGCATCATTTTAGTGATCACGCCAGCATGCCTCTACACCTTTGGCCGGGTGTATTGGGTCCTCTCGATGGGTCGTATACATCAGACTCCACATTTAGCTCATGTGGTTTTATTATCGGTTATTAGTGGCTCCCACAGTCCAGTCAGACTCCATTGCATTGACCATATTTCAGTACAGTCAGTATTCAATCTCAGCATGCTATAAATTTTGTCATTGCATCTAACTTAGTATTCAGTATCTATATCATGTTCAGATTATGCTCTTGCTTTATTGCTTGTTCAGTTATGTGTTTATTTCAGCTTTGCTCTATCCTGCATGCTTAGTACTTTTCAAGTACTGACGCATACTCTGCGCTACATTTTCTCGTGATGTAGGTTCAGCTTCTCAGCATCCAGATCACGCTTAGATCGATTTTTGATGTCCAATTCAGAAGCATCAGTGGTGAGTCCTCATTCTTCGAGGACAATAGTCATGTTATCTTTTTATTATTTCAGTCTTTTAGTTTCAGTTTCGCTAGACTTAGCTAGGGCATGTCCCAGCACTTCTAGTCAGTTAGAGGCTATTTCCAGACATAGTTAGATCCATCTTAGTATTTTAGTTTGATATTTCTTTTGTATTAAAATTCTCAGATTTGATGTATTCAGTTTAGTAAATGGGTATTCCCCATCACTTTCATTTTCATGATTTAGCTTCCACATCAGTTATTATTATTCTTAGTATGCTCATATCATGCCAGCAAGATTAGCTTGGGGTCACTTGTGATCTTAGGTCCCGTGTCCGCGTCTCGGGGTAGCTCGAGGTATGACATATTCTATTTTTTTAGGTACAAATGTAACACCTTAAATAAATTTAGATCAATAAAAGAGGTGTTTTGGTATTAAAGAAGCAATAATTACTAGATTTTAGTAACACATGGTGGCTGAATATTACAATTGAATTGAAGGTAAAAAAAAAAAGTGAGATATTTACGCAGTGTAGGTAGATGAAAAAAATAATAATTTAAAGAATGCTTATTTATTTTTTTTTAAAAATAATTATACTCCCTACTTATTTAAAAAAATTATGGAAAAACTACTTAATTAGACATACTTTACTATTATATATATTATTATTATCTAAACTTTCTAAATATTACGTATCTTACCACTAAGTAAGAGTTTCCCACGTATCTTACACTTAGATGCATGTATTTTTGCTACCAGATACACAAAAATAGGAAGAGAGGCAAGCGAGATTCGTATGTATCCCAAATAAATGAGAGAGTGGTGAGTGAGATGGGAGAGAGGCGATCAAAATTTGCTATGTATCCCAGATATATGAAATCCACTTGGATATAATGTATCTAGAACAAATTACACCTAAATTTGACCTCATGTATCTGAGATAATGTATCTGAAGGCACCAAAATCTGATAAGATACATAATATTACAAATTAAATGTATCTAAGTAATTAGCTCTTAAACTAATGAAATTTACGTAAGTTTCTATAAAAATTAAGTGTAGGTTGTATACCCTCGAAGTATACAATTTACATGTAGTATATCCTAATGATTAAAACTGATTCAGCTACTCCTAATATTCTCTGTAATTGTTGTAATGTAATTTTTAAAAGATGAATTTGTAAACAGGAATATGAAGGTAAACATATAATTATTACTATTAATATTTTAAAATTTTATTATACTGGAAAAAGGTAAAAGAGGAATGACAAAGCAATTACAAAATGAAGAATCAAACCATCATCAATAAAGTGTGTTTAAATATTCATTAACTAACTAAGCAATCAAATCTTTTTAATTAAATATTTTATTTTTCGTGGATAATCATATATAAATCAGTTGGCAGTGCCACCATAATAAGCCCTATAATGTGAGAATCTAAATTTAATCGAAGTCAAATTCAAAATCTCTAATTAAAAGGTAAAAGAGAGATGATGATGTAATTACAAAGTGGAGAATCATATCATCATCAATAAGGTAAATGTTCAAGTACGGATTAACTAACTCAAAAACTAAATTCTTCCAATTTTTTTTTTTTTTTTTGAATAATCATAAGAAATACGCCGCCTTCAAAAATGGATCCCACAATATGCAAACCTAAATTTAGTCAGACTCAAATCCAAAATCTCTAAAAACTGAGAGATCTCAACCATCTCAGGACGTGACCAATATTGGTATTGATTCAAATTGTTTGTGGTTGGGTACTCTGTATTGAGCAAATCAACTTGATATACTTTTTTTATATATATATAAAAAAAAAAATATATGGTTGGCAATTCAAAAAAGTTTAGAAGAGACGGTTCTCTTAGCACTTAAAAAGTCCAAGATCCCCTCTTTCTTTTTTTTCAATATGTTCTCTCCCTTTTTCAAACCTGTCTTTTCTTCTCTGTTTTATTTTTTAGTTTTTTCCTATGTATTATAATTATTTTAATTTTTTTATAGTCTTTAGAACTTTATATGACGTAAGATCCACATATGTTTTCCGTCACTTTAAAAAAAATATAAGTTAGGATAATTAATAGACGTTCGGGCCGTAGATTTAGTTGAGACTTGAAAAATAATACGTATTCAATGAAATTGTAATAATGCTAAAGAAAAGAGGAAACAAATTAAAGGGAATAATTATTATTCGTATGGCGTAGGATCCACATCTTTTTATTTTTGTCACTTGGAAAATATTGGTTAATAATTAATTTTTCTACTTTACAAGTGCTATTTTTGGTTGAAACTTACTATAGCTAGGAAAGAATAAATTTGTTGACAATTGTGCATTCCATGCCACTAATGTAATCTCTTGATTTGAGTTATGGTGTCACGTGTGTTAAGTTCTTAGATATTTGATAAATTCATATGATATTTAGAGATTTGAATTTTGTTTGAAGGGTCGTTATCTATTGTTTCATAATGTATATATAGTAATGTATTGCGTTGTATTGTTTTAATGAATATAAGTATAACGTTTGAATATAGATTGTATTGTTAATGTCACACATCAATAATTTGACTGATAAATCTGCCAGAAAATTAGAGTAAGTGGTAGAGTTACTATGAAAATGTAGAGTAAAGAATGAAATAGGATTATTAAATAGTAATTGGTGATGATAAAGTGAGAAGAAAATATTAAGATAACGACATGATCATACCAAATTGGTGGTTACATACATAAAATGAAACTTTTGGTTGTTATCTAATGATAAATTTAAACGATATAATATAGTATAATTTAAGTAACAATCAAAACAAACATGATATTCAAGCTAACAATACAATATAATACAATTGTTAACAACCATCCTAACGAGGTGTTGGTTGGCAAAAGCGAAGCTAGAATTTTAACTTAATGAGTTATAAATATCACACCGACGATTTTATGTGAATAGTTGGATTCTAAGCCTAATGTTTATACATGTTTAATAAATTTATTAACACTAACATATTATTTAAACAAAATTTATTGGATTCAATCGAACTCGAACGTGACCTACTAGCTTCACCCCTGCTTGTTGTTATGTTTGGTTTGGCAATTTTTTTTTAAAAAAAACAATAATTTCACAATAGAGTTTGGGAATTTTTGGACTAAACTTTAGAAATGATAAAATTAAAATTTGAGCTTGTAAATGAACTCAAAATGAAAATCTAACTATAGATTCAAACTTGCGGGTTCTGAGTAATTCCAAATTGGATTTTATTTCAAGATTTGACCATATGGGCTCGATATTGATTTTTAATTAATTTTGACTTAGACCACGTATTAAATTATGGGAGTGAGTCCAGTGACCTTATTATGCACAGGTTATTTTTTTCGAATTGATTGAGCAACTTAAAGAAAATCCAACGTCGAAAAGCATTTTTGGAAGGCTTGAGTACACTTGAACTGAGGTAAGTTTAGACTTTGACTTTTTTGGATAAATTTTCTCAAATTGATATTGTGTTACATATACTTTATATATGAGATACCTTATTTATGAGGTGATGAATATAAATATATAGTGTTTTAAAAGGCACATGTATTTACATGATACAGGATGAGAGGAAGGACGTATGCCCATGAATCTTTAATATTTTTTAAATTAATATAATAAAAACGGTAAATAACATAAAAGATAGAAATCATAGAAATTTCAAGAAAAAAACATACAATATCATCATCTTAAAACCTTAATTAAAATCAACAATTAACTAAAAAATATTCAGAACTGCTCGACTCGAAAAAAATAATTAGACTTTTAAAAATATTGAGTAGAAATTTATAAATTAACTTGAAAAAAAAGAGAGCGGAGGAACCTACTGTTACGACCCCGACCGTCGTGATTGTCACCCACACTAACCCTCCGGTGGGAGAATCATTACTACAACTCGTCTAAGCAATTTTCAAGAAACTAAAGCATTTAAAGATACGAAAGCAGATTTAAATGATGAACTAAAAGTGGAGTTCCCATAAACTCCGAAGGTTTAAACAAAACAACTAACATACTCATTGCGGAAGTTCAGCCCCTAGAACTGAAAGTCATTGTACCAAAACTCTGTTTAACCAACAAGTCTAAGACAAGGGGTGCAACCCCGAAAACTAAACATAACAAATCTAAACATATAGTCTGAGCCCGAAAAGAATGGACTAAACTAAGGAGGGATCCATGACAGCCTGAAAGAACTGACTCACCCTTAAATCTGGTCTCGGTCAAAGATCTCATAGCCGAGGTCTGTAAGTAACCGCCTAAGGATACCCTGTAGAGCAAGTGTAGTATCAATACACAAATCACGGTGTACTGGTATGATCACGCGACTACTCCGGTAAGCACAATATGCGTAATTAATTACAACACAGTAAACACACATATACAGGATGCATAACTCAGTTATCATTTTAAGAGCAACATACAATTTCCCAATATCAATAACAATTAGATATGAACGCAACAATCACAAGTGGTTCTCTCATAGAACCCACACCCAAACTGTTAGTGTGTCGGAACGTGACACCTGATCCAATATACATATGTCGGAACGTGACACCCGGTCCAATATATGTGTGTCGGAACGTGACACCCAATCCAATATATGTGTCGGAACGTGACACCCGATCCAGTCAGCACAACCACAGTCACAATCGCACCCATAATGAACAGTGCTCATAATCATACAATCAAGTGATAGGTTCATAGCATATAATTGTTCGCACATAATCATTTCATTAGATTGATTCACATTTCCCATTCACATACATGCATGCATACAATGAAGCAATTAACAAACATATATAACACAACAGGAAATCAAACAATCACCTACCTCAAAATCAAGCCTGAAAAAAACTAAGACACTTGAGCCTTCCCTTTCCGAAGTCTTTCAGCTTGTTCTTGGTCTATAAATAAGTAATTAACGCATGTATCAATAAACAAGACCTAATTTACTCGGATTATATCAAAATATCAACCTAAGGCCAAATCCACAATCCTAATGTTCAGCTAGGGCTTTTCCTCACCAGGCCAAAACCCTTCCACAATGACAATTACTCAAGATTCTAAGTTTTAAGAATCGAAATACAGATTAGGGGAGTAATTTCCTTATCTTTAGCACTAGAAGTCGTGGAAATCTGTGAAGAATTTTCCCTGGGTCGTCCCTTATCTCTTCAGAATGAAGTTTTGCAGAAAATAATGAAATTGGGGTTTTTCCCCGACTTTAGTCGCGATTGGCCCGCCACGGCGGACCCCATGTCGCCACAGCGGCCCCGCCCCGGCGGCTTGCACGGAGACAGAAGCTTGGAATTTGAGTTTCAAGCTCCCATTTCACAACACACCTTCAAACCTGGACGTTCTAAAACTACCTTTTTCATGCAAATATCAGTTTCACGAGTTCTACTCGCCCGAATTCGATTCTTTAAAGCCATATAGGCTCCTTAACGTCTTGATTATCCATTCATGTGATCAAATTCATAGCTAAATACCCCATTCATTACCATATTTCTCTAGACCTCACCTGACTCAGATTTCGTCCAAGTCTGGCCTAGACTAGAAATTTCCAAGTTACTAGTCAGAAGTTTTGTGGCCCAAATTCCTTCCCGATTGGCTTTTCCATAACGACGAAAATAGGTCATTACACCTACAATCAGAAATATCAAATGAGAGCAAATGACGAAGGATGGTGTGTTTTTGTTATGTAGTTTGCACATTAATCATTTTTCCTTTAATCCGGTGAAAGACACAAAGAGAAAAAATAAATATTAAGGCTAAGAATAAAAAAAATTATATTTTTATTTTATTAAAATTTATTACAGTTTGAATGTTATGTATTTTTTTGGGATTAATATAAGGATTTGTTTAACAATTTTAATTTTAAATAGAAGAGATTTTTTTGTGCTTATGCTCCAAAATAAAAACTCGTCTAACTCCTATATATATACACCCAAATTGATGTCAATTTAAAGAACTCAACTAGGGGTAAGGTCGATTCCATAGAGAATTTCTTTACAAATAAGGTTTCACTATCGCGTTTATTCAAATGTTGTTATTATCTCCTAGACAAATAGCAAATGAAAATAAATTGGGTATGGTTGAATTGTTATAATTACCAAAACTTGCAGTTAAAATCCTGGCTCAAGACTAACAAACTATTTCGTTGTAAGATTAATTCAATTAATTAAGAGAAACCAGGATTGTGTTCACCATAACATTGGTTCTAGTGTTCTCTTGTGACATTACAGAATCCTTGCGAGTTAAATTTATCTAACGCTTCTCAGCCTAATCAAATAATGATCACTCATGTTCTCTCGACGTTAGAGTGTTACTAACATTGAACCTCGCTTGAAATGATATGGTGTTAAAGATCTTTTCTCTCGAACTCAAGCTTTAACTCCAATTTGTTAATTTAATTCAACTTTTTTCTAACAGATATTTTTCTCTCGAACAAATACCAGATACAGGCTCGTCTAATGCGTGCACTCACTAGACTAAAATGATATTGAAAGCTAAAAACTACATGTTGTACACATAGACTACCTTTTACTCATTTTACGGAATCACAACTAGAATATCGTCATAGATCCCACAACCCCAATCATGGTATTTAGCCACTCATGAGTTCACATAAACAATCAATAATTAGGGATGAAAACATATTTAGATATATTTACGAAAATAATTAGCAAATCAATCACCACTTTGATAATCTGATAGTCTAAATTCGAATTTCCAACTGATAACAATAATAAAAAATTTCCAAATATCGGAAGCTAAAAGTACTGTTCTTAGTCTTAAAATGTAAAATCATGAATGATAATTCAAAAACGACCTAAAGTAGTTCAAAAATAGAATGTTAAAAGTGAGTCATAATTGAACTAAGACTAAATTGTCAGGCATTTTCACGGCCACTATCACGACCCGTCAAGGGTTTTATGGTCCGTGAAGCCCTCCGTGGTCTTCCCTTGAGACTTCCCAAAGTTTGGGTTTTCAATGCTACCCACTGGAACAAAGATACGGGCTGCACCACGGTTCGTAGTGAGGACCACGACCCGTGATGGTGTCCGTGGTCTTCACTTGATTCCAACATTCATCAACTCTTCCTTGCTTTCACACTAGTTCAACTCGACGGTAGGTACCACGGTCCGTGGTAAGAGCTACGGCGCGTGGAACCCTCTGTGGTTGTCACTTGGTTATTACTCTTCTTCATCTTCTCAAGGCCAGCACTGCTTCACTTTCACGAGCTCAACCACGGACCGTAATGAAGGTCACAGTCCGTGAACTTTACTTTGAATCATCAGCATTTTGCAGCTTTTTTTCCATTTTCTATACCAACCAGATTTTGCCTACACATTCAACAAACCTATTAAATAATACAAAATTTCACTTAATTCCAGTGTTAGTTCATAATTCTTAAGCGTCAAATGTGCCACGATTTCACGGCACATCATACATAGATCAATAAACAAGGCCTAATTTACTCGGATTATATCAAAATATCAACCTAAGGCCAAATCCACGATCCTAATGTTCAACTAGGGCTTTTCCCCACCAGGCCAAAACCCTTCCTCAACGATAATTACTCAAGATTCTAAGTTTTAAGAATCGAAATACAGATTAGGGGAGTAATTTCCTTACCTTTAGCACTAGAAGTCATGAAAATCTGTGAAGAATTTGCCCTGGGTCGTCTCTTAGCTCTTAAGAACGAAGTTTTACAGAAAATAACGAAATTGGGGGTTTTCCCCGAATTTAGTCACGATTGGCCCGCCATGGTGGACCCCATCCAGCCCCGGCGGCTTGCACGGAGACAGAAGCTCGGAATTTGAGTTCCAAGCTCCCATTTCACAAAACACCTTCAAATCTGGACGTTCTAAAACTACCTTTTTCACGCCAAGATCAATTTCAGGAGTTCTACTCACCCAAATTTGATTCTTTAAAGCCGTATAGGCTCCTTAACGTCTTGGCTATCTATGCATGTTATCAAATTCATAGCTAAATACCCCATTCATTACCATATTTCTCTAGACCTCACCTGACTCAGATTTCGTCCAAGTCTGGCCTAGGCTAGAAATTTCCAAGTTACTAGTTAGAAGTTTTCTGGCCCAAATTCCTTCCCGATTGGCTTTTCCATAACAACGGAAAGAGGTCGTTACACCTAGAATCAGAAATATCAAATGAGAGCAAATGACGAAGGATGGTGTGTTTTTGTTATGTAGTTTGCACATTAATCATTTTCCTTTAATCCAGTGAAAGATACAAAGAGAGAAAATAAATATTAAGGCTAAAATTAAAAAAAATTAGATTTTTATTTTATTAAAATTTATTACAGTTTGAATGTTATGTATTTTTTTGGTATTAATACAAGGATTTGTTTAACAATTTTAATTTTAAATAGAAGAGATTTTTTTGTGCTTATGCTCCAAAATAAAAACTCGTCCAACTCCTATATATATACACCCAAATTGATGTGGCTTATGTCTTGCGATGATTTCACCGCCACAGATCGCCCCAATATATTTTTACTACGACCCTCTCCAAAAATGTCTTTTAAAACACTATATACATGAATGAAGAAGTTGTATATATATGGATTACATATATGTTACTATGTACATACTTTACTAGTCGGAGTTATTGTTGGTGTTTATCCTCATTTTCATATCATAATTGAGTTTTCTTTTTTCTAAAAAAATATATATAAAGTCTACTAATGTTTATGACTCTATAAATGGAGATTTATTCTTTCTAACTTGGTAGCATTCACAATGTAGTCTTAGGAGCTTTTAGAGTTATGTTTAAGGGAGAATTTGAGATACACAAACGATACATTATCACTGTGAACCTCTTTTAAATCTGAGTGAATTGTGTGAGTATTTCTCTCGATATTTTGTACTCTCTTTTATATAGTGGATTACTCATCTCCTCTTGTGGATGTATGTTAATTGATTGAACTAGGGTAAATATTTGTATCTCTTTTAATATATTTCTCGTATCTCTTCTTACTCATGATCTTCTGATGTTTGTTTTGCTAGCTTCCGCATTACACTTCATTATTTATGTCCTAACAGTCATGCTGATATAAAGATGTATGTTATTTGTAATTTTAATTATTTGCATTTGTTTTAATAAATAAAAAAACTTCAAACATTTCCTATTTTAGGTTGATGTGTATAATTAAAAGAGATGACATATTGATTAATTTAACTATTCAATAAACGAATGACAACACACTTTTTTCTTAAAATTTGAATCAAAAGTATTTAATTAAAATACTTTATCAGGAATTGAGATGTCCAATTTAATACTTAATTTGCGTATCTAAATGAAATATACTGATGAATTTATGAGGCTCACTATGCATTAACCTGTAAGCAAATTGTTGTATTAGAGGTGTAATTATCCTAATGGGCCTCTAAGTTGGGGGAATATTTCATGCAACTTTATTCATATAAGGAACCTTTTAGTTACATTAGAGAACAAGACTAGCTACTTGGTTTTGGATGGGTGCTATGAGACATATAATTCCTTCAATTGACTTCTTTTTAAGCAACGGTTAAGTAGTCATTATTCATTAAGTCTAATCATGGGAATTTATCCTCTTTGTTTTTTTTTTTTACTTTTCCTTTTTAAAGAGGGGGGAAGAATATATGATGGAAAATGAAAGGAAGTCAATAATAAAGTGAGGGAATATCCAAGAAGAATGTTTTTAGTGAGGTATAATTGAGTAGAATTGTAATGATACCCCGTAATGTCACCCCTTTGCAAGTGGTTTCCATCTTTTTATCCTTACTATCATAGAGGATTAACATTTGTTTCCAATTTACTTTTTATTGCATTTAATTGCACTGTCTATTTTTTTAATGAGTCGATCTTTAACTTTTACATTGTAATTGAGTTGGTGCTTAAATTCTGTTTTTAGATATTTGAACTTATTCATAGCGAGGCATAAGCTCTTCAACTGTGAGGGACATAACTATTGAGATACTATGATGTGAAAATATAAACTTATATCCTATAATTTTATTTTATTTTTACCCTAGAGGATTAAAGACCAATGTAAAATATATTGGGGCAAAAATGCAAAATAACCTTTTTTATTGTGAACTCTCAAAAATTGATCTGAGTTTGCTTAATTTTTATTTTATGTGAATTGGTGATGAAGATTTTCATTTTATTTTTGAGTTTAAGTAATTACATACATACATCAAAAGTGTTGAGTTCAAATTTTAAATAGAAGCACCTTTTCTTTTAGTATATCATCAAACATAGAAGCACTTTTTCTTTTAGTATATCATCAAACTCGAACCAGGTTAATCGAGTCAAATAATTTCAAATATCAAATAACTAAACAAAAAGAGACTTACAATTACGTTGATTAATTAGTAGTAAATTCAAGCTCTTGCTAGAAAAGATTCTACTAAATCAAGTGACAAAATAGCTAATTAAAAATTGCATCTTTGAAATGGGAAAGTTCTATAGTGGAGCACCATGCAAGATTTGAGGGTGATACCAAATATTAATTTCTTTGGATATTTGTGCATAATGTTCTCCACTGAACAAATAATTGCAACATAAAGTCATTCAATATGTTAGATTTTGTCCATATTGTTATGTGTGGAAGAGATAAAGCATGAAACCTATATGGAAGTTACTATTTATTTTTTATCGAATGTTTACATTAAATCGTATAAATTTATTATAATTAAGGGATTTAAAAAAGTAAAAAATCATGTCAATTGACCAAGTTTAAGTGTTGAGAGTTATATGTAAACACAGGACATGTTTTCATCATTAACTTGATGTTAAACACCTTATTTGGATAGTTTTTTATATTAAAGAATAGTGATAAAGTATTAATTAGCAATAATTTAGTAAACATAATATATAAGTTAGGAGTTTGGATTATATATATATATATATTAATGTATACACAACATAATTTTGAGAAAGAGAGTTTTCACTAATCACACTTGTGTTGTGTGATTTAATTTGTCATTATTGATAGTTAAATTATATTGTTATCAGAACTAGCAATCTTGGCCCATATATTACTCTTTGTAGTGGTAGTTTTAAAAAATTATAGTACAATATTTGAGATTGTGTAATTTTATAGCAGATATACACTTATATATGTGTATGTGTATCTAAACGTCCTAGTCGTCATTGCTCTGACACACACATATAGCTGACCCACATATATTCAATATATGTTTTGAAAACACATACATACATATACAGTTGGTCACACATACGTATATAAACAAATACAATTAGATATTGTACAATTTTTAGTTAAGATAATATATCGTATACACACAGATACATATATTTTGCTACGTTTTGAAATCTTGTTACATTTTGTAATATAGCAAAATATCACTAATGTGTCACGTCCCGAGCCTAAACCCTAGACATGGCCGACACCCGAAGACCATTGCTGGCCTCAAACGAACCCTTGGCTTGACTTACTGACTCAGCGGAAGACTCTAAACATGCTTACTATGATTGAAGTGAACTTACTCAAATAATTTTAGTGAAATAACTCAGAATGTTTAATAGTCAATATTCAACTTGGCCAAAATGGCAACTCAAGTCTCAACATATGAAATGATAATGTAAAGACATCTGACTACTAACTGTCTATGAAGCCTCTAAATCAAAGAGGAATGTCGGGACAGGACCCCCGATCATCCTAACATCTGAAAGACTAGAAAGAAAATAAAGGAGTCCTCCGGAATGCAAGGAGGCTCACCAACAGACTCTGAATGCTCAAGCTGGATCAACGAGGCGCTGGATGTTGATCCTGGTTACCTGCGTCTGCATTATAATAAGATGCAGACCAACTTGCATCAGTACATTGAATGTACGAGTATGCGAGTTGGAATGCTAAACAATATAAAAGCGTTAAAAGATTTTGAAAAAACATTTACCTTGGCTCTTCTCAACTTCTGAATAACTTAAATATAAAGCAATAAAGCACATACAGTATATAAGGCTTACAAAACAATTGAAAACATCTTAGTTCATTAAAGAAAATGCAATAACAAACTCAACTTTACTCATATAAGAAAATAATATAATCTTTGTGGGAGTTTCTCTAACCGACAACCACTACTATGAGCCTAAGTGGTGATATAACGTTCTTACCATCACGCTGCCAGATTGTCCTATACTTTGCTGTCATATAGAACTACTTAACTTAGTGGATCCACTAGCTTAACTTATGTGATCATCTAAAAAGTATGACCCATTAATACCCATGATGACTACATGGTATATGGAGACTTGAGTTAATATGAACTCGTATCCCCATATCGGTGCTCAATACTACTCCCAAAAATATACTTAGCTCATATGTTTTAAAACAACTTCTTTCTTTGGTTTGAGAAAATTAGTCAAAACTTAGCTTAAAAGCTCTCTTGGAATCGATGTTTCCTTTTTCTTGCTCAAATGTGAAAACATTTATAAATTCTTTGGGAAATACTTAGTCCCCTTATAGCTTTTTGAGAAATGAACTCAACTCTTTACTCTTTGCTTAACTTGAAACTTAAGTCTTAAAACAAGGTTAAGACGTTTGTTAAAGACTTTTGAAAACTTTAAAATCTTTGCTTGGCTTGCTTCTTAACTTCTAGACTTGACTCTTAACTTCTCTTGACTTTGATCCTAACTTTCCTTGAATTGGATTATGGATTCAAGGTTCATGATCATGTTTATGGATGATTTCATAATGTTTAGATGTACTTTAGAGTGTTGGAATCAACTAGAAAACATAGGTACATTGCTAAGGAACAAGTACGAAAAAATGGGGGAAGAATGGGAAGAACTGGCGTCCCTAGCGCTCTGAGAGGCGCGGGGCGCCAGCCCTTGAGATTCAGGGACCAAGTTGGGGTGCTCTGGCTGGCGCGTCGCCCCAGAGCCCCACATTCAGGGACTGCTTTGGGGCGTGCTGGCTGGCACGACGGCCCACCCTCTTCCCCAGGTGTTTGACGACTTTTCTTCTCCGTTTTTCAACTCTAAACCCTCTAAACTTCAATGGTTCTTTCCCCAAACACTTAGGATCATTTATACCCTCAATATATGATAGATTCAAACCTAAATTGCACCCGAAAATATGAATCAAAGCGCAAGAAACTTCAACAAAACAACTCACAAAAATTCAAACGAATTTCATCAAGAACTCAAAGGATTTACTTTCAAATCACACATATTTCGCTGAATTGAATCATGATTGGTGCGTGGGTGAACTAACCCAACGCTATGTGATCTCACATACCTTGTAGGGATCACCCCCGACGAAATCCACAAGCCAAGTCTCGACGATCTTGATGAATCTTGAACTTCCTTCTCTTTTCTCCTCTTTTCTCTTTTCTCCAAGCCTTAGCGTGAATTCAACTTTTTCTAAAACGGACTAAATATCTGATTTTACCCCAATTAACTCCTAAAAATGAATTAGAATAATTAGGGAAGGAAAAGACTAAATTACCCTTCCAAAATCCGGTTTCTAGACTTTCCTTATTCGAACAGCCCAACTTCCAAATGGCATAACTTACTCATACGAACTCGGAATGGCGCAAACTCAGAGGCATTAGAAAGATCATTCCAAGATCTTTCCAACCATATTTGGAAGTACACCTAACTCATCCTGATATAGGAGTTATGGCCATTGGAAGTTGACCAAAACTCAACTTTTCCTAACGTAAACAAATTTTCAGATTTTCATTCTTTCCAAAAATGACTATTTCCAATTATTAGCTTCTTCCTAGTAATTTCAAATTGGGAGATGTTACAATGTTTGACAAAAATGGGTGCTAATAGTGCTATCTATAAAATTTCCCCACTTTAATACCTTACATTCCAATAGTTAAAAAGAGGGATAGCACAAAAGGGCTAAAGTCATGATATTTTATGGGCCAAAGAAATGTTGGGCTAAATTTTGAAACCCAATTGTTGAAACACGGATCAGTCCAACAAATACTCTGCTTAATATTATGTTGAACAGGTTTTGTCACTCCCAGTATTACCCTAATTTACATGTACTAAGATTTATTCAATAAGTGATATTGGGTTGCTCTTTCCAACACCAACATAATATTTTTTTTTAAGAAAAAACTATGCTTTTTCCTTGAAACTTGGGTATGAAATTAAAATCCACACCAATAAAGTAGAATTTTAGATAGTCAATCATTTGATGTACATAAGCTAAGTATATCATAAGTGTATATATACTATGAAATTATACATTAGTTATACACTATATACTGACTAAAAATCACAAAAAATAAAAGTCGATTTTTTTTTTTGGGATGTTGCATAATATAGAAGTTCCATCATAGTAATTTCGCAGGTTGCGGTTTGTCTAACATATAGATTTATTGTCTCATGATACATAAAAGAGTTTAACTTGTATATCTATTTGTATATTTGCAAGCGAAATATACAAATCGCAGCCTCCATAGCAAACGAAACTATAGGTATGAAGCACAATTATCAAAACTATAGCTATATAACATTATTATATCTATTATATTTACTATTTCTGAAATTTTCTCAATGTATATGTATAAGGGAATTATACCTACCAAGCTCTTCTTTTCATGAACCAAAGATTTATGCCATGGTGAACATAGTAAACCAAAATGTAAGAGATTAGCTACGAATAAAAGGTTCATGTTTAATTAATTAATTGTTGCATTACACATTAATTAATGCTAACAATAATTCGTAATCTTAGGTATGAAGAACCCTATGACTCTTAAGTATATATATATATATAAAAGAGAATCCTACGCCAGCTTACGGAGCGCCATCAAAAACCAGGATTCGTTTTTAAATTTATTTATTTCCAAAATTAGTCTTTCCCTTTCATGAAACGTTGTGACTTTTATGAAAAGTTGTGACTTTTATGAGAAGTTGCCACTTTAATGAAAAGTTGTCACTTTTACGAAAAGTTGCAACTTTTTTGAAGAGTTGCGACTTTTATGAAAAGTTGTGACTTTTATGAAAGGTTGTTACCTTTCCAAAGAGTTGTAACTTTTCCAAAGAGTTGTGACATTTTCGATAAAGCGCAATAAACATTTGTTGACACTACCCTTTGTTGTCTATAAATAGAGGGATTTCCTCTCATTTTAAAACAACGAAAATTTTGATCTTCTTCTTCTGCACAAATAAATATTAGTGTACTTTGCTCCTATTGAGTGACTTACTACACCATTGTATTTGTATCAACACACTGGTGAATAGAATCATTCTATCCTGAGAGGATCTATTCCTTTAAACATCGGGTACTAGAGGGGAATAATTTTCTTAAGGGGACACTGTGTATTCAGTGGATTCAATTTTTTTCTTTCTGTTTCATTCTATTGTTACAGATCCTGGTATGTTTTTTTACAGTCATTAGCTTATGCTTATGTTATTAATATAACACTTTAAGATTTCGGAGAAATGTTTTGCCTTAAGATAAAATGTTATTGACAATGTAGAGTATGTATTGAAAATACGGATATTACTAAATAATCATATGTAAGCTTAATAAAAGAGTTCAATCCCGTGCTTCTGAACTTCTTCTTCTTTTGCAATATTCGTGTACTTTGCTCCTGTTGAGTGACTTACTACACCATTGTATTTGTATTAATACACTGGTGAGTATAATCATTCTATCCTGAAAGGATCTATCCTAGAGGGGAATAATTTCCTTAAGGGGACACTGTGTATTCAGTGGGCTCAATTTTTTTCTTTCTGTTTCATTCTATTGTTATATATCTTGGTATGTTTTTTTACGGCCATTAGTTTATGCTTATGTTATTGTTATAACACGTTAAGATTTCGGAGGAATGTTTTGCCTTAAGATAAATTGTTATTGACTATGTAGAATATGTATCGAAAATACGGATATTACTGAATAATCATATGTAAGCTAAATAAAAGAGTTCAATTCCATGCGAAGCACGGATAATTTACCTAATTTTCGCTATAATTTAGAAGAATTAACTCGGATAGTTACCCATTCAACCACATACACTTAAAATAACTACCAGATGTATAATATATATATGTATATAATTTATATATACCGACTTAAAAAATAAACAATAAATCCAATGGGTTGTTTGTATAAATATCCCATTAATTTATGCTTAATTAAAGTGAAAAACCTAAATCCATACGTTAGTATCAAAGTATGTTTGTCACCTTAAAAGGAGAGAAATATTCATGTCACGATCCAAAAATGGACGTGATGGCACTCGTCTTATCCCACTAAGATAAGTCAGCCTAAAACTCAACCATTATAATAAAATGCGGAAATTGTTATAATCAACTTAAAAATACCCCCAAAATATGATTGTCACATGTACAAGCCTCTAATTGTTATAACAAAATTGAAAGAAAATACAAGTCTCAAATGACATTGTTTCTAGAATAGAACAAGATCATAATTAAGGAGAAAGAAGGTCCGCTGAAATGACAAGCAGCTACCTCACAAACCTCCACAAGAAACCTCAGACAAGGAGAAGAGAAAATATCACAAAAGTCCGGGCTAGTAACCTACAAAAATGTTGAAGCAAGGGGTGAGTACCAAACCACACGATACACAACAAGTAAACTTCTAAACACAAGCTAAGGGAATAGAATATGGGTACTCCTTCTACCCCAACCGAACCTCTACAACTACAACCTGCATAAAACCAGCCCAACCTAACAGTTTACAATTTATATAGCACACAGTTCAACAACAACACTCTAACAATTACATATCCTCAACAACAAGCTCAATATTCATCAATCACAACTATCACCTGCATAAAATCATCCCAACCTAACACTTCATAATTTACATAACACACAGCTCAACAACAACACTTTAACAATAATATATTCTCAACAATAAACTTACTATTCATCAATCACAACTTTCACAGAAAGGCACTCACAAGATCAACAACACACAAGATCAAGTTCATCAATGATAAAGATTTGCAATGCAATGAAATGCAATGTCAAGTATAATGATGCAAGTTTGGCCTAATGATACACACCCGATGTCTCTCAATCCGGGACCCATGGGGGACATATCTGTCCATGCATCCATCGCGGCGTGCGATACGACCCTCGATAATAGTAACCATCACGACGCGTGATACGTTCCTCGAAATATTGTATCTGTCACGTCCCTTGAAATGGTACATCCTCTTTAATTTCTTATTCTTTCTCAATTCACATAACACTTGTCACAGACATGTCTCAAAACAATGCAAATGACATGTTCACACAAATAATGAGGAGATAACCATTTTCATAACATTGCACAATTCACAATAACACAATCATGATACAACATCAACAATGATTCAACAAGCCTTTCAAACCATTCTCAACACATCACACACAAACAATTAATCACATTGCCTTTTATTACCCCTTTTACACCATTAGAATTAATCAATGTGGACAAGTCAACCAATCACCAAGTCTCATTACCTCCAAACACATATTACAAGGAAATACACGAATTTCATACACTTAACAAGGGTTTAGAAATCCAGTTGCCTCAAACAATCGAACAATCACTCCGGGACTTGAGCCTTCCCTTTTCGCTGAGCTTCCAAATCAATACAATCTATTCATGTGAATAAGCATAATAAGGTTTTGAAACTAACAACATCCATATTGCTATAGGTTTAGTCTAGCCCTAAAAACTTACCTAAATTTATAATCAAATTCCTAAGTTTCAAGTCTAGGGTTAAGTCCCAATTTTATCGAATAGCATAATTCTAATGGTATTCACGTAATACCATACACCTAATAATTAATCACATTTCTCAATATATTAAAAACTGAATTTATAATATAATAAATGACTAATATTATTAATTTCGAAACCACTGTTACAAAAACAAATCAGTGTTGGCGACATGATGACCCCACTGTCAAAATCTTGCCCTTTTTCATGTAAATCCCCATTTATAATTCATGATTCTAATGCTTTCCTACTCGTCAGTGATTCAATTTCCGAAGTTCTTATCAGTTCGTCCCTACCCAAACCAAAAATATTACATGCTACACACGGTCAAAACTTGCTAAATTTCCAAATACCTATCAAATTTCATTAAAATAATATTAACATTGAACATTTTTCAATCATTAACTATATACATATCACAAGTTTCAGATTGTTTCTTAATCGCCGCCTGAAGCACGTCTCCTTCGTTGTTCCCCTATCTCCTTTTTGTTTCTAAATAAAATAATTAGGTATAATTCAAAGTGGTAAATTTCACTAACTTAATTTAATTATATGGAATAAATGGTATAGGGTTTTAAATAAATGATCACTTTAACCCATTAGTCATCAACTAAAATTAATTATTTAAAATCAATCGTCAAATAAATAATCGTAATTAACAAATAGCTCAAAAATTTCCAAAAATGATTTTTGGATCGTTACATTATCCACAATATGTCATTATAAAAAGGGATAAAGGGTATCTATATTCTTCAACTTCGTGATTTAGAGCGGGTACATACTTCGTTTAAAAGATAATGCATATGTATTTCTTCTGTCTAATAAATGATGCATATATATCATTTTCATTAGATGATGAGGATATACATGCACCAACTTTTTAATGAGGGTTTATCCGCTTCGCAAAGTAAAGAGATATATTTACACCACTTTCCCTATTTAATAATGAGGTTAAAGTTTTATAAATTGACGATATTATTTTTATTTTTTTTTCAAAATTGACGATATAAATAATACTAAATCACTAATTAATAATTAGGAAATTACCGGTAAATATCTTAGTAAGTATTAATTGGCAATTTTATTTTGTAAAAAATGGCAAGTAACCTATTCTCACGGGTTAAATTAACTAATTGATATAAAAATTATTTTCAAAATAATATGTTGCGAATTATGTTCCTCCCATTTTTCATTCTCAAATATTTAAATGATCATATTGTTATTAATTTATTTACTTTTTATTTAAAAAAACAAGACTGCAAAAGCATTAAGAAGAGAAGATACTTTATATATGTACCGTTGATTGCATCGTCATTATTATGGAAGGAGTTGTTGCTTCGCCTATAAGTTTAACAAAACTCAGTAGATTCGATTCAAATCTTATATTTGATTCCAAAAATTCACTTTATATTTATAACTAATTTATTTAGAGCCTACTAAAGTATATATTCTAGAATCGCCTACAAACTCAAAATTCTATTTCCGTCTTTGATCTTATTTACATACATTTCGGAGACAACTTGGATGAGGCAAAACTCAAAAGCTAACAACTTTGTACATTTATGAAAATACAATGTACTTGATCATGAGGCAGATGGATAAGGAAAATCCTCATTTGTCTACTGATGATCTTCATGGGGTACCACTTAATCAACTATGTTTGTGATTTTTGGTTGATCACACATATTTTTACTTGAGTATATCATATTGAGGAAGTTTGATATCTAGACAGGAGGATATGGAGATCGAGGATTAGGGTAGAATGTTAGTAGATAGTACAGTGTTGCCTGGTTTTCTTTATTACTATTATTATTACTACTCTTTTACTATCTTATTCTTCGATTTTATTGTTCTTTTCTCCTTATATATTTGAGACATGACTTTTTCACTTATGTATTTCCTTATCATACTAAATTTGATATATGCTTTATTTGGGCTGAGTGTCCATCAGAAACAACTTCTCTATACCTTCACAAAATAAAAGTAAAATTTATGTATACTCTATCCAGATTCCACTTGTGAAATTACATGTTATTGTTATATATGTCGGTATACACAAATCCCAATCATCTCACCGCGATTCTATTGGTCCTTACTTGCCACTTCATTGTCCTCTAGCTTTTAGTTGTTCTTTTAAAGGGGTTGGCCTTAATTAGCCTAAATGGACCATATGTGTGGATAAGAAACCCTTTTCCTTGGCTAGCTAGAAACCCTTTTTCAATTAAAATTGCCCAATAGGGGTCGGTTGTTAGGTGGATCATTCTTTACGAAAGAGACATGTATTTATTTAGGGAAAATTGTGTAATTATACGACTTAAGATAACATAATTTTTAAAAATTTCTATCATTTGAATTAATTACAAAAATTACTTTTTTTCTTTCTCTCTCTTAACATCCGAATACATCACTTCACCTCTATCAGATATATTATAACATTGTTTGTGTAAAATGATAGAACCAAAATTAGTATGAATATAAATCTGATACATAACTTATGTATTTGATGTATAACTTATGTATTGTTTGTTATGTATAGGCAAGGAGCAATGCGTATCCGTGAGTTCGGAAAAATCTGAATTATTATAATTTGAAAAAGTTTTGGGATAAAATGTAATTAACGCTCAAATTATTAGGGTTTCTTACTTTAACATTTATTTATGATATTCCTAATTGGCCCATTTGTTTTGGTCTTTAACACTCTTAATTAGTAGCCCAAAATTGAACGGACAAGCCAATTTTATATCTAACTTTAGTTGACATCTTTGTGACTACATGGAGTTTCGTATAGATATAGCTATCAATAATTATATGATACTTTCTTTGGTTGTATCAATTAGTGAGCCATAACATCAACTCCTATATATAGTTATGGGTGGAGCAAGAGGGATGGAAGAAATTTATCCGAACCTTCACCATCGAAAAATTACATTATATATGTATATATATGATCAAAATCAACTTTTATGTGTATGTAGTAAGAATTGATTTTTTTAAAAAGATTTTTCCATATATTATAACTTTTTTTAAATAAAATTTCTGATTCTGTCACTACCCGCGGTCTTTATATGATCCACATGTTAATGGAAGACACTAAGAAGTAGACATGCAAGAAACACATAACATGAATCTTTCCTTGAGGTTGACAGCCATTGATGGGATCTCAACTATATATATATAGGACACTAATGTAAATTCTAGTGCTAACTAATTCATATTTAAGAAGTATATACGTACAATTAAAACGTGTAGTGAGATGGTTGGAATTAGCTATCGATGTCAAATGGACAGGCTGGTGATTTATTGGGTTGAGATCAAAATGGACTGAACAACTATGAATCATGACTTAAACCCTAGACTCTTGCCAAATTTAATGATACTATTGGATCAAGACTAACTCAACAAAAACCGTTATATATACTCTAGTGTGAAGGAAAAAATTTGCAGTGTTTGGTAAATATTTAGATTGTATTTACGATATATTGCTATAATTTCAAAATATCATAAAATATAGCTATATTTTGAGCTTTTATAACAAATACTAAATACACAAACGCATTGATGTATTATTTACACCGATACAACTCTTTTGCACGTTTTTAGATAGTACAATATGCGCCGATACAATTAATACCCGATATAACTAATACTCGTCAAACTATATTATATTGTTATTATTCCTGGAAAATTGTGTTACAATGGTAATCAGATATTAAAATCTTAATGGTTAAATAATTAAACCAATAATTGATAAGTCAATATCTTAATAATATTATAACGATTCAATATGCCTAAAAACCAATAACTGATAAATCGAACTAATAGTACGTGGTCCATAGTGAAATTTATCGTAATTCGAATTGGCAATTGGAGATGTGGTCCAAAACGGCAAAACGTACCAAAAAACCCTAAAAGTCAAACATGGAGGGTATAATAATAATAATCCTAGGTGAAGCTCATTCAAAAAGAACCTAAAATTGCTCAAACCTAACTTCTATTTTCTCCGTTCGAAAATAAGTGTCATTTTAGAAAAATAAATATTTTCTCCGTTCAAGAATAAGTGTTATTTTTGAAAATTAATGAATGTTATATATAATTTACTAAATTAGTTTCATTTAATAAATATTTTTTAAAATTAAATACTAAGAAGATGGAATAAAAAAAAAAAAATAATAAATAGTATTAATTTTTGTCTACAATTTTTAGAATAACATTTATTTAACACTAAGAAGAAGAAAATGACTTGTCATGCGCCATTTCCAATGTACTTATCAACCAATCATCTCAAGCAAGAAATATAGTTATCAAAGGTGTGCCAAGATCACACTTCTCTCAAACCCTACCAACCTTCTGATCGATAGAAACGAATTCAAAATTATATATGAATTCATATGATAACACTAAGTTAATATATATATATATATATACTTTAGGACTAAATGTTTGATAAATTGGATAAAAATTATAACTTCAATTTTAAAATTTTAATTTCAGAATCTATTATCAAACGATAGCTCAGTAATCGTCCTTTCATTTGGAGTCGCGTGTAGAAAGTGAGCACCAATTAAACATTTTTTTCTTGAAAATAGAGCTTTAAAATATTGCCAAAAATCAAGTAGAAGACGATTCTGATGAAGATAATTATAAGACATTAAACTCCAAATAACTTTTGAATATTAATGATTTGACAATGACTACTCTTAACAAACCAAAGATTTGCATATAAGTAATAATAAAATCGTTTAAAGTAGGTAAGACAAATATATGGCCACATGCTTTACAAGACTAATTAATCTTCTTTTTCTTATTGCTAATTAATTAAGAGAATCATAATCATATCTCTATTGATTACTCATGCAATATTCAAGAATCAATTATCTGACAGCAAAAATATTAAAAATACGACTTAATATATGGTCAGGTGGGATCTTCATTATTCTCATCGTATAAACTCCAGACTATAAATTGACTAAATTAAAAAGTTCTTTTTTGTTGTTAATAGTGCAATTTGTCATCAGATTTGTTAAAACTAATGAGATTTTGCTTAATTATGAAATGTATCAGTATTTTATTTTAAAACTAGCGAAAACACATTATATTCGAGCGTATAATAGTAGTGAAATATATATATTCATGAGGATGATAAGTGTATTCACGTATATACAATAATTTTGTAGCGGAATACACTATATTCGTGTGCATGATAATAGTGAAATATACAGTGTATCTATGCACATATAAAAATGAAATATATTGTATTCGCATGTAAAATAAGTGTATCCGTACTCATGATTATAGTGAAATATATTGTATATCCGTGCACATATAATAAAAAAAAATACATTGTATCGCATGCAAAATAAGTGAATCCGTGCGTAAACAATATCGTTGTACTACATCAAAAATGATTATTAGCGGTAATTAATTAATGATAATTGCTTAATTACCGCTAAATATGTATTTTTAGCGGCAATTAGCATTCTTTGTATATGTCCCTAAAGCCTTTAGCGACATTGGTTCTAATGGCACTTAACTAATGCCGGTAAAAACTTCAGCACTCTTTATTAATGTCTATATTTATTGCCGCTAAAAGTTGTTTTTTGTTATAGTGTTGTGGCAGGAATACATTGTATCTATTTACTTAATAATAGTGAGATATAATGTATTTATACGAATAATAATAGTGAGATATATTGTATTTGCGAACATAATAAGTGTATTTATCCATATTCAATATCTCTATCTAAATATATCTGAACAGATAATAAATGTATCCATATGTATAAAGTTATGATATTAGGGTGAACAAAAATTAAAGTTTAAGTAGAGTCGGATCAAATTTTGAAAAGTACTATTATAAAAATAATTAGTGGACTGAGTTGGCCAGATCACGTAATTTTTCCAATTAAAAAGTTAGAGGTTGTCAATGTGACATGTAAAAATAAAGAATGAAATATAAGAAGTTTAGGGAATTGTGTATTTTTAAGTTAAATGCTAGAGTAGAAATTATTAAGGGGTGAGACCATATTATAAAATTACATTTGCATGTGAGTGGGGTATATATATATATATATATATATTAAATTATGGTCAAGTTTTAATCAAAAGGGACCTAGATTTGGTGAGTGGGGAAATAATGCTTTATTGCAAATTATCTTATGATATATATGTACTATATGTAGTTGCATTTTGTGATACTCTGTGATTATTTTTATATGATCATATCATTTGTATATAAAGTAAGTACTAGGTGTTCAATTATATTGGATGCATACAATTCTTTGTCATAATGCAGAAACTTTTTAAAGACTATAACGTGCATAGTTCGAAATTCAATGGATATTGATATTTTTAGAGAAAACTTATCCTATTTTTCTTCTTCTAGATACTTATAATTCCTAATTATTGTCATATTTTTTTAGTTGTCATAATTATCATTCATTTTGACAAATCAAGAAAGGACAAAAAAATTTTTACCCATTATATCCTCAATTAATTACTTTGAAAATGGTTGAACTAGTTTTTAATTCATCCAATTCATAATTAATAGGGGTAAAATGGTAAACTCACTATATCAATTATTGTTTTCTTTATAGGTGTGTCAATTCAAAAGTGGACAAGTAATTAGGAACAGAGGAAGTATAAGGAAGATTATTATATATAAAGATGGAAATATTATGTGAAAAAATTCAATGAATATTGAATATTTTAAAAGTTAAGGAAAACTTATCTTGTTTTTATTTCTAATATATATATATATATATATATATATTGTTAAAGATGGTAATACTATGCGAAAACGAATCATGAGTTAAATTTAATCCCCAAAGCTGGTCAATAGGTGAGGATTCATACTCATGACTATACATTTCATGCTTGGATAATTTAATATGAAGTCTAACATCGGACTCTTCACACACAATATATATACAAATACATACAAGTTTAGTTGAATGATTTTACTTCTCTTTTGTGCATGCTTGTTTTGTCCCATTTCAATTATTCGATTCTTCTAATTCTCATTTTTCAAGATATGACATGACATTTCAAAAAAAAAAATTGCAAACTCTTTTAAAGACAATTTGATAATAATCGTTACGTGATCTAGCTAAAAAGTCACGAAATACAAAATAAGTCTACATACATAAATTTAATGTGATTCGACTCTTCTCTGAATCCATCCCTAATAATACATTAGAAGTTAAGCGGATTTGATTGACACTTTTTACTTCAAAGCAAGTAAAAGTTAGTGTAAGTTTTCTTCGAAAGAAGCTATATCAAATCACAAAAATATTATATTCAAGATCTTCAAAATGTCGTAGCAAAACTATTGTCCACAAATTTGCTCACCTTTTAGAGGCCACCTAAAATTACTTGTTTAATTATTTATTTGTCTAATTTGACACTAATAATTTGTACCTCCCATGAAAGTGGGAAGCACAAAGATACACCAAATAGAGATTATTAAATTATTAGCACAGCAAGAACATTACATACCTTTTGGAGTTTATAACAATTATTGTCTTAATTACACACATCAATCGAGAAATTTTCATTTGTCTAGTGTCAATTAGAATAATTAGATCAAGATTTTATGGAGATATGCCTTTTTACCAAATAATTAGATCTAGATATGCCTTTAATTTCTTAATTATTGATAAAATTATATAGCAACAAGAAGTCATATTGCATGCTTAGATGGCAAAGGTTGTCTCCTAACTAACTTTTATCTTATCATTAGCTTTATGAAATTAAGTATAATGATCCTTTTCTTGTCCTAAATCTTCAAAAACTATGAAAATAAAATAAAATAATTGTTTGGTATAAAGGCAACTCTTATAACTAGCTAGTTTAATCATCACGAATTTGAAGGTTAGTTCACTTGGTGAGTTTCACATATTTCACAGTCGAAGTGAAAAGTTCAAATTTAAACCCTATCGATCAATATCAGAATATTTCATTTCCTTTTCCTCTCCCCCTCCTTGATGTAATAATTCTTTTTTTAGAAAAATAATCAGTAAAGTACTTCATTATCATGAAGCTAAAAATATCTTTATTTCCTTTTGGATATTAATCATGAATAAGTGAAAAATAAATGGAAAAGGTCTTTGTATTTACTATTATAAGCAAATTTTAGTATTTTACATAGTTTGAGAGGACCACACTGTATAGGGACGTGTTAATAACTAAATAATTTTTATTTTATTTTCAAGAATTGTAAAATGGTGACTATTAATATATACCAAAAGTATAATAAAGATTTGACAATAAAAAAATAAAACCACCTTTTTATAATTCAACAAGAGGAAATCAAGAGGATTGAGTAGAGATTTGTTTCTCATAACAACTATTATTTATTTAATAATTTATTAATTTAACAACTACCAAACAAGTGTTTCCAAATGTTGCTTTGGTGTCCACTTAATTTTTCAATTAATTATTTCAAAAGTATTTGAAATAAATTAACATAAAAGATATCTCTTAAAATAAGAAAACATCCCGATACAATACTAGTGACACATTTGTTTTAACTTTTAACCATTCGATATTTCAATATTCACTAATTCAACTAATTCAGTTCGCAATATCAAGTAAAATTATTAAAAAGGTAAAATTTCTAATAAAAGATAGTCTAATTTCACAGTTTTATTATTATTTTTTTTTGTTGTAAAGGCCAGGAATAAAATTGTGTTGATTTATAACAAATTATTTTATTAGTAATCATTTTTTGACACGAAAAAAGAATTTATTGAAAAGTGAAAGTTTGTAGGGTGACAAGTAGGAAATTCCTCTAGTACTAAAAGGTAAGAAAAGAATAATAATTGTCAATTAAAAGGTGAAATGACAACTTAAAATTAATTGAAAAAAATAAAAGGTGCTTGTCAATGACCTTATGTAGGACCAATTTTATATGGTATGTTCTAGAAAATGAAGGCACTAAACCACTTGTGAAATGGCATTTTGGAGACCACCAACTCGTTTTGGTTCTCACTTGATGTTCAGTATATATCGAGTCTTTACTAATTTAAATTTATTGTCGTTTAAGATTCGTTTAAAAGAAAAATGTTCAAACTCATATACTTCAAGTAAGAGGGGAAAGCTTCTATCAATTGACATGAAGAAAAAGAAGTGTAAAAGAGAAGCAACAAAGTTTATGCCCTTCGCTTTCTGACCTCAAAGCAGTGCAATTTTTTTCTGATCAAATCAAGAATTTGAGGCTGCTTGTTTCGCTATAATACACTATATAAATCCATTGATTAGTAATACAAATGTGACAACTTGAGGCCCTTTGGACAGTGCTTTCTTGTTAACTAGTAGACTTACATAAATTTGAAAGAGACTCAATAAGGCGGAGTACTTATTAAAAAGTAGACTAAACACCGCAAGAGCATATTGGTGAAGACGTTGAAACTTATGTGAGAAGTCCCGCATGAACAAAATACGAATTCAAAAAACAAGTTAAGAAAAAATTTAGCTAATGAAAAACATTAACTCTTTCGAAATTAATAACATCTAAATCATAATATCATGTAAGAATGGAATTCGTTGAGCTTTGTGATCGATCGGTGTTAGTAGACTTTTTCTTATTTTCGAATTAGCTTGCTACAAATCCTAACATAAATATGAGTTTATTGACTAGAGGCAATTCATTTTAATGACAAATTTCAACTTATAAAGATACGTCTAAAAATGTCCTAAGACAAATAAGATATAATTACTCTAATAAAACTAATTAGAAGAATACTTATCTAAAATCTAAATCACACTTTATTAGACAAGTTCCTTTTCAAGCAAATTGTACCTAGTTTGAGGAGATCAAACTTTTATAAGGACATGTTAGCAACTAAATAATTTTTTTTTCAAGGTCTTATCAAGTCAATAGACAAATATAAAATGGTGACTATAGTATATCGAAAGTATAATAAAGATTTGACGATAGAAAAATTAGGCTTAATCAATTTTCCATGATAGATATTATTAATATTACACTATGTCCTAAGCTTTCTCGTTTGGTTATAGATTTCGAAAGTAATATTTATTTGGTTATAAAATTTATTTAGTTTTTATAAGATTTTGAAATCAAATCTTTAAATTCAAAATTTAATTCAGACCTCTTCTTGACCGAAAATATATACGTTGACCTAAATCAAAATTTTTTTAAAAACTGGTCCTTGAGCTTTTATGTTTTTATATATATAAAAAAAAAAGAACTTTTGTAGTTACTATTGTTGTTGTTTTTTCCGCACTTAACAGATTTTTGTAATTAATTATAATTTGACAAATTGTAATAGCTAATGATTATGCTAATTATCAGTAGTTTAATTAAAATAATTATATAATAATTTTAGAATAATATATTATCTAGTTCATTTTAAAACATAATAATTTTATGTCAAACTTATCTGTATATTTAATTTGATAACGAAAATAAACGTCATCAACAGGTTAATGCATAATTGGGGATTAGCAATATTTTGTTTGGTACGATTGTATATTCTTAATAGTTTCTAGAGCTTATAAAAATTACTTAGAAAAACCTATTCATATATAATATATAGTTTGTAAATCACACAAAATTATATGATGAACTTGACTAAAAAGGTGCTGAGGAATGAGGATTATCTTGAGACACCAAAAATTTGCTTTGTCAAACTCTTTTAAATTAGAGTCCGTACTATTTAAGATAATGTCGAATCCATATTTTTATCAAACACTCGTGTAATGCATAGTCCTTGATTATATTAATTAATTAATTAATTATTTAATTAGTGAATTGTAACCAGACACATCAAGACCTTTGTATACATTTATTCTTATGTCATTTCAATTTTAATTAATTAATATATGCACCATGTGCTTTACAGACTGTTTTTTATCGAACTTCTAAAAGTTAGATATATACACTAATTTTTGTAAATAAATAAATAAAAATGCTACTCTATACTAATCTACCAGGAATAAGATATTATATCAAGTTTTTAAGTTATAAGAAGACGATTATCTTATTTTATCATGTAAAAGTCCTTTTTTCTTATTTATTTATTTTGCGCCCTAGATGTGTTTTTTTTTTGAGTTTCACGTTTTTTTACTTCTTTGACGAATTGATGTCATGACCTTAGAGTTGGGGTGGATGATATTTATCATCCGAGCAACACCTAGTGCCCTGTAGATAGAGCCATCAAAAAGGACTTAGCCCATGAAACTAGCCCGACCCAACCCGTTATTGGGACAGGGTTGGGATGGGATTTTTCAAGTCCGTTAAAAATCGGGGGTTATAAGCCCAACCCTTTTAGGCCCTTAGCCCTTGAGGCCTGATTGGGGCGGGGCCGGGATCGGCCCATGGGTCAAATTATTTAATTTTAATTAAAATAACTATTAAAAAAATAAAAATAAAAAACTAGAAAACCTAAATGTAACATCTAACCTATACGGCTATAGTAGATTACTACTACTAGACTACTAGTACCTGAAGATTTAAAAGGCTAAAGCCTTATAAATGCTAAAGCCATTACTCTTAAAAACTGAAGTCTCGAAACCCTAATATCTAAATTCTTGAACTACACCTCTCCGTCTCTTTACTCTTATAGTTTTATTGTCGTCTCCTTTCTGCTACGACATTGGACAATTTTAACGCATGTAACAATTTTCTTGATTTCATTTAACAAAATATTTTAAGTAATTATGTATTGCTAACTAAAGTTTTAGTCAGAAGTGTTCTTTAGTTTACTAGTTTGTTTTTCAGATACTATTTACTTAAGAGATTATTATTTTTTTCTTTAAATATTTATTGCTAGATTTTTTATTTAGAATTATTGAAACAATGTTACTGTTTGTGAAATTGATTTGACATAAAAAAAAAAATGGAGGGCTGGCCCGCCCCAGCCCCTGACCCTTTTGGGGTTGGGCCGAGTTGACCATTTTACAACCCTCTGAAATGAAGGGCCGGCCCGCCCTAACCCATCAAATTCTTTGGCCCGTGGGGCTTGAACGGGGTAGGGCTGGGTTGGCTCGTTTTGATAGCTCTATCTATAGAGGTGTTAACAATTCCCATTGTTCTGTAAAAATAAATAAATTAAAATGTGTTAGATTAATTAAATGATATATGTTTTATTGATAATTAAATTAATTAAATTAACATAAATATTAGGGGTCTATAAATATTTCTTGACGGCACCTAATATTTCGCTTATAATCCATTTGTATACCCCTGTTTTCACAATTTTATTTTATTACATTTAAATTTGCATCATTAGGGATCTATTTTTGAGAGTGACACTTTCAACGAGATTTTTTTATTCGTAGAGGGTCAAACTTGAGATTTTTTTATCCATAAAGGATCGAACTTGAAATTTTTCTATCCATAGAGGGTTGTACTAATTGACACCAAAAAAATAATTAACAAAAATGTTAGAACAAAAGACAATTTCATTTGTTGATTTTTTCTTTTTGATTCTCCAACCGCTGTTTAGAGATCCGCATTGAAATTTTACCTAAATTTGAATTGCGTATTGCAGGGTTCATTCGGAGGTGGTGCTTCCAACAAAATTTTCTTCATATCTAATATTTAAAACCGAGACCTTTCATTAAAGGTGAAATAATTCCACCACTACACCACAATCCATATTGATTCCATTGGTTGAATTAAGGCCTAAATTAAAATTTTTGAGGCTTAGATGTTTTTCTTCCATTTGTGTGTAGCTCAATCATATGCACCAATATAGACATTCCAATTGAAGAATCCAAAAGTTTTGAAAAAAAAATAGGATCAAAAGACGCCACTTATAAATTCGTTTAAATATTTATACATATTTAATATATTTTAAAATAAAAATAAAAATTATTGAACTCGTTGGAATGCGTAAAAATGATTGTTTTGAGTGGATGGGTAGTTGGCAAGACAAGAATTTTCATTGGCTCAAAGCAAGCAAGGAAAAATTAATTGTAAAATCGGAGAAGGGCCTAAAATACCCTTTAAGTATAGGGAATGGTTCCACTTTTAGGCTCCAAAATACCCTTTCATCCATCTATATGGACCTATATTACCCTTTTGACTTAACAGATTCTTTAAGACTAATAATTAATCCTTTCATTAATGATGTCACAGTCTTTAATTGGTTGAAATTGAAATCAACCAAAATAATAATTTCTCTTAATTAAACCCAGATCCAACTAAATTTCACCCGACCCACTTAAAATTATATTAATCCATATCTTAAAGAGAAAAAGGACAAATATACCCCCGAACTATCGTAAATGGTATCTAAATACCCTTCGTTATACTTTTAGGACACTGATGCCCCTACCGTTCAAATTTTAGGTTGTATATACCCTTTGAACTAACGGAGAGACACGTGTCAAAATCTTAACGGCTTTTTAATTAGGGATAAAAAATAAATAAATTTTGGATAGACCGTTAAGATTGTGACATGTGTTTCTCCGTTAGTTCAAAGGGTATATACAACCCAAAATTTGAACGGTAGGGGCACCAGTGTTCTAAAAGTATAACGAAGGGTATTTAGATACCATTTATGATAGTTCGGGGGTATATTTGTCCTTTTTCCCTATCTTAAATAATCAAACTTCAATCAACAACTTGCTCTAGTTATTTTTAATCCAGGTACATTAGACCATAAACAAACATGAAACTTCCGAAAATTCCCTGGAAACATTCCAAGAGGGAAGAAGTGAAATACAAGATCAAGTGCCACTATAATCATACACCAATATACACCATATTTTGAAACACTATGAAAAGTCCAGCAAATCTCCAATCTCTGGGAAACATAAACTCAAAGCGGTAAAATTTCTCAAAATCCGAAACCCTAGAGTTCAAAAATTATTTCACTTCTTTCTTTTTTTGTGATTCATATAAAGCACTGCACGAAAAAGCAAAAACAACATAATTTTATTTCTTAAATAGACATGATTTTGGGAAATTCTCAAAGAAGAATCATGGAATAGAATATCAACAAAAAAAAATTCTTTTTAGCCATAGCAAGAGATTATATATTTGATGAAGAAAAGATATTGATATCGCTTTTCGTTATCTGCAAATTTTATGAGAAAATTATATGAAGAGAAATTCAATGTGCAGAGAAAAAAAAGGGAACTCACCGCTACACACTCAGTTCTTCTTGTTTTTTTTTTAAAGATATGGGTCAGTAAAATTTTACGTGGGTCGGGTAGAGTTTAGTTGGATCCGGGTTTGATTTGGAGAAATTATTGTTTTTGCTTAATTTAAATTCCAGCTAATTAAAGATTGCCACATCATTAATGAAAAGTTTAATTATTACTCATAAAGAATTTGTTAAGTGAAAGGGTAATATAGGTTCATATAGGTGAATCAAAGGGTATTTTTGAGCCCAAAGGTGGATGGAGGGTATTTTTGTTCCATTCTCTATACTTGAAGGGTATTTTAGGCCCTTTTCCGTTGTAAAATTTGAACTTTAGTAGTTTGACAACTAGAATAGAAATGAAATTATACATCCTAATCTTCAACATTTTTTAATAAATAAATTAACTTCTAATAGTTCGTAGTTTTTTTTTTTCTCTACTCTCATATTCAGGATCTAATTAAATTTAATTCGCAATAAAGCAATAAAATAATATTTTTCATTCCATTATAATCTTTGTTATGATTTAATCATTTGTTACTTCATCTGTTTAAAAAAGAATAACCTTTTGTTTTTTGGCAACACTTTAACTTTTACTTTCCACATGACATGTTTAAGGCCACAAAATTAAATGACATTTTGGTACATTTGACATAATTTTAATTTAGAACCACAAGATTAGAAAGTCCTTTTTCTTTTCTTAAACTTCATTCCAAGTCAAACTAAATCATTTTTTTTTTTAAACGGAGAGAGTATATATTAGTAGTATATAAATTAGTTAGGTATTATTTCTACATAGTTTAGTTATTCATATGATTTAGTTGTTCTACTTTCTATCATTAACTTGTATATTTATTAGTTATAGTTATACATATTTTTAAATTGCAAATCAAATATCATATAAAATTTATATAGAAATAATTTAACTCATAACGAACTACCAAACATATTATTATCTATGCAAAATTTAATACTTGGATAACTCACCTTTAACACCTTATTTGGATGGTTGTTACCAATTATATTGTATTGTATTATTAGTTTAAATATAATATTTGTTTAATTGTTACTTAAATTTTATATATCGTATCATTTAAATCCATAATTAGGCAACCATGAAAATTAAAGACCCATTTTATATAACGACCCATTTGGTATGATCTCATTGTTATCTTAATATTTTCTTCTCATTTTGTCCTTATTTATTATTTAATAATTATATATTTTTTTTTACTTTATATATTTTTTATAGTAACTCTATCCGGTACCCTATTAGGTTTACATTCAAATAATGAATATATGGCATTAAGTAGTGATAGAGAATAATAAAATCTATCCAAACACTATATTTATTAAAATAATATAATATGTAATATAATACATTATGAAAGAATACATAACAACAGCGAAAAAAAAAAAAGGAGAAAGAGGACAAAAAGAATCTTGTAATTATGCATTGTTACTGTAAAATGGAATGCTTTCGTCCTCCCTATATATAAATTCTCCATTTGCAGTTTGTTGAAGTTTGTAAATTGGGTAACTGAGCCATCACTTTCTCTTTCTTTATAGACAACAGCTACACTAGTAGAGTTTTCAGCTCAGAAAGAAAGAGAATTGTTTTTCATTTATTCCTCAGCGATTCAATACTACAGCCTGTATGTTACCTGTCCCTCTGCTACGCTACTAATGTTTGCTTTCTTGGTTTTGGTGTTTCATTTTGATTCTTGTTAGCCAAATTTGTCGTTTTTGTGTAGTTTGATGAAAAATTATAGCAATTGGTATTTGCTAGAAATTTGATCTGGAATTCTGGGTTGTTTTTTGAGTTTTCTGAATTGGGTTTTGCTTGAATTGTACAATTTGATGAAATTTGGGTGGAAATGGGGTTTGTTTTATTGTTTATTTGAAATGGGTTTTGCTTAAAATAGCTAAATTTTATCATGAATACTGAGTTGATTTTGAGTTTTCTGAAATGGGTTTTGTTTAAAATGTAAAATTTGAGCTAAATTTATATTTTTTTGTATAATTCTTATGGGAAACGGTGTTCGTTTGTGTGGATTATGGGTTTGACTTCTGAGTTATCTAGTCTTTAGTAAATTTCACTGAATATGTTGTTGTTATTGTTTTTTTCAGAGTTTACAGCTGAAAGCTGATTCTTGAAATTCGCGTAGAAGGAGGCAAACAGCTATTTATATTCTCTGCAAACGCCGCTCGTGGCCATTAAAGATTAGACGGCTATAATTGTGAGATTTGGTGTTTTGTGATTGGTGAAAATAAAATATATAAAGCATTTTCACCTTTCCTTAATCCGCCATTTTCTCATTTGTGTGCATTGGTTTTAACCATTGGAGCAGACTGTACTTGGGGTTCTATACAGAGAACTTTGAAGGAGAAAAGACTTGTTTTTGAGTTTGTTACTTATATTTTATGGTTTAGTAGTTGACCATTTTGAAAGGTGACATAATATCCACAATCATCGGCAGGACGGTGAAACTTGTTGGGATTATTCTGTTGGCTTGGAGGAACTTAAGGTACAAAAAACAAATCCTTTGTTTGAATCTTTTATTCAATTGTTTAGTGTGTTTGCTGTATGATCAAGGAAACTTCTTGTTTGACAAAACTAGTATAGAGTTGGTCACTGATACTTTGTATGAAGACATGGTGTGTTAGTTTTATAATACAGTTTATTTGTGGAATTTGCATAGTTAGGATTGATTGTGGTTTTTTTAATTGTTTATAGGGAGTGAAACTCGGTCCTAAAACTTGGGAATTGGCGTGTGGTATTTAAAGAGTTATGGGTGGTTGTTTATATATGTGGTGAGAGGGTAACTGAGAATTTTGATGTGTAGTTGTGATGATGAAAACAGTGCAAGTAGAAGAAGTTTTCTTTGATTCTGCTGATTCTTTGGTGTTGGAGGAAGAGGAACTAGGTTTTGTGAAAAAGAATTTGGGGTATGATGTATGGTTGATGGAGCCAGAGAGTGTGATGAGTCGACGAGAGAAATTTTTGAATGAAATGGGATTTGTTGGATTTGACTGCCTACCTAGTGCAGCCAGTGATGAATCTGATTCAATGGGGCTGAACAGGATTGCGGAGAGTAGTGAAGCAGTTTGTAGTTCTGCTTCGCAGGAAGAGTTTATGTGTAATGAAAGGGAATCTAGTGGTAATGCGAATTCATTGACCGATGAACTAGATCAGACTTGGTTTGATGATGATTGCACTTCGCGTTTGACGGATGGAGAACATACTTGTTTTGATGCTACTTCCGACCACACACACGGAAAGGATAGTAACTTGAAAAACCAGAAAATGAAGAAGTGGTGGAAACAATTTAGCCTAAAGATGAGTAAAAGTCAATCTACTGATGCATTTAAGACTTCTAATGAGATATTCACTGAAAAGAAGAAGGTAACTCCAATGAAAGTGCAACTGAACAAGAAGAAAATTAATGAGTTTAGTGCGATTTATTGCGGACAAGAAATCAGTGCTCACAGTGGTCTTATTTGGACAATGAAGTTTAGCCCTGATGGGAAATATTTGGCTAGTGCTGGTGAAGATGGGGTTGTTCGGATTTGGCTACTCACAGTTGATTCATCATGTGAATCGCCTAACTTCAGTTTAAGCAGTCACCGCGTCAAAGGCAAGCATGGACATACAAAGAACAAGTCTTGTTATACCCCTGTTATTGTTCCTAAGAAGGCATTCAAAATTGATGAGTCGCCGCTGCATGAATTTCATGGCCATACTGCTGGCATATTGGACCTTGCCTGGTCCTCATCTAACGTGAGTCAACTTTTTAACTGCCTTTTGCATTACTTATTTACTCGCCATGTATCCAATTCAATTCGTGCTTATGACTAATTTGCTTTGGAACTGAATGGGATCCTATAATGCAGTGTGTTCTATCGTCATCCAAAGATAAAACCGTTCGTCTATGGAAAGTTGGTTTGGATGGATGTCAAGGAGTTTTTCATCACAAAAATTATGGTACATATCTGAAGCTTTTATTTTGTTTAACTGTTTGTTAGATGTTTTGCTATGTCACTATTTTATTGATAGTTAAGAAGTTTAATTTGAATTTGATCAGTGACATGCATCCAGTTCAATCCTGTTGATGAGAACATCTTCATCAGTGGCTCCATAGATGGAAAAGTTCGTATTTGGGGAGTTCCAGGAAAGCGAGTTCTGGAATGGACCGATACGCATGACATTGTGACTGCCGTAGCTTATCAGCCAAATGGCCAAGTATGTGTTAATATGTTTGATTTCAAAATGACTAATGATGCTACTATCTCTACTCAAGAACCTGACTGATGTATATCTTTGAACTTCCATGAAACAGGGTTTTATAGTTGGTTGTATCTCTGGTACTTGCCGCTTCTATGAATTAAACGGTGAGTAGTTCTTCGCACTTAAAAAATTCAGTTCTTTCGTTATGGTACTTGATCGTGAGAAAGTTGGTTAATCTTTGTTTTTCTTATCATGCAGAAATCGTACTTTCCTTGAACACACAAGTACATCTTCATGGTAGGAAGAAATCCTCTGGCAGCAGAATCACCGGCATTCAGGTTTTACTCTCGAAACTCTTGACTTAACATATGCTTGCACATTACTGTAAGCAGTCTTTTTGACACAAGGCTATTTCTTGCAG
This sequence comes from Solanum pinnatisectum, assembly GCA_035578085.1. Taxonomy (NCBI): domain Eukaryota; kingdom Viridiplantae; phylum Streptophyta; class Magnoliopsida; order Solanales; family Solanaceae; genus Solanum; species Solanum pinnatisectum. The sequence goes on along the minus strand of CM069086.1, from coordinate 6,184,002 downwards.
TTTTTCGAAAATGACTCCCGAAGAGTTATGATAACATCAGAGGATTCCAAAATCTATATTCTTGATGGGGTCGAAATTGTGCATAAATATAAAGGTATAGGATTGTTTTGATTCATAAATCCTTCAAAAAAGGCCTGTGAATGATCATACATATCATTTGAGATTGAGTCTCACTCCGAATGCTTATTTGCTCTTATCTTGGATATTACAGGTCGATCGAAATCAGGAAGCCATACATCTGCTACATTTAGCTCAACTGGAAAACACATAGTATCAGTCGGGGAGGACTCACATGTCTATCTCTGGGACAATGCTGATGATATAAACATCCAAGCATCCAAACAAACAAAATCTATACGATCCTGTGAGCATTTCCTCTCGGAAGGCATTTCTGTTGCAATACCGTGGTCAGGGCAGGCAACAACAGTAGTGGATTCAGAAAATTTTGGCAGTTCCAACTTTGATCCACTAAGGGGTGAACATCAGAAGGCTTCTTCTAAGACTTTGGATTCAAGACGATTTTCTGTTGGAAATTGGTTTTCTATGGATGTGTCATTTAGGGGCTCCGTGACATGGCCAGAAGAAATGCTTCTTCCACACGAAAATGATGAACACCTTTGCTCTTCTAATGATGATCCTCTTCATCAACAACATCAACATAACAAGAACCTTAACTACAGAGCGTTTTCCCCGGCATGGGGCCTTGTCATTGTGACAGCTGGTTGGGATGGAAAGATTCGGACATTCCACAACTATGGATTGCCTGTCCGAGTTTAAGAGTGATTTTGTTGTCACAAATTCAAGCATTTTTCCACAACTCGGACATGTTTGAATGGATGGAATAGCACCCTCTTCTTCTAAAAATGTTGCCACATCTGTGTCGGATCTTTGAGAAATGTTAAGTATTGGGACGATCTGACACGGGTGTGGCTGCACTTTCGGATGACTTAGGAGAGCTCATCTGCAGATAGAAACTGCGATAGAATTGAATTCGATGAATCTTTACAAGACTAATTTTTGTTTCCTTGTGAAGTTGTATATGTTCTTTAAGCTAGTTAATGGTACTCAGATTAATTTTTTGACTGATCATATTGTAATTTGTAAATATTCAACAGTGTAAAGATAGAATATTTTTTTAATGAAAATGATTCAAAAAGGACTTCATATTCTGTTATTTACTTTGTTAAATTCTTCTCAACTCAATAAACTTTCATCTTTGACCTTGGTAGAAGCTATAACAACATCAAATTCAGTGAAATCACATAAAGTGGAGTCTGGGAAAGGTAGAGTGCACATTGACCTCACCACTACATCATTGAGATAGAGCGATTGTTTTTGAAAGACTCTCGGTTCAAGCAAATCAAAACAGTAATTAAAAGAAAAATATGACACTAAATTGGAAAATTTTATGGAGAAACTACCTAATTCCACAAATATTTCTATCATATTTATTAATTCTCTCTATAGTTTAAAATAATTACATTTTATCTCACTATTTAGTAATTTCATATCACATTTCAAGTCAGATACATGCGAATCACAATATTATGATATGAAAATATATACGTTCAAGTTATGACCCGCAAGAACCTTTTTTTAGCTAATTACGTAATTTTTTCATTTATTAACTCAACCCATTATACTCGATCAAATTCAATCTAACCTGCTCACATTATATTATAATTTGTATCAGCTTTGGCCTTTTAACTATCCACGAAAATTGCCACAATTTTGAACTTTATTTATGGATAATCAGTTGTACGTGGGCTTAATTTTGGGCCATAATTTCCTTCACTATGCTTTTCCTTCTCAATTCAGAACACTCTTCTCCCTCTACACCACAATTGTAGAAGAAATTTCACCAAAAATTAGTTTCAACCGAGATAAAAATACTAGGTGATTTTTTCCAGCTGTCTTAATCTTGATGGATAGAGTTACCTGATACCTGTTGCTGGTAGGAGGTGGCCGATATTCCATAAAATTATTTGAGGTGCACAAAAACTAATCCGAACACCATAGTCATAAAAAAAAAATAGATTATGAAATAAGAGAGGTTGAAGTTGAGTGGTAAGTACTCATTCATCCTTAATCTAGTGGTCTTGAGTTCGAGTCCCCTTGGGTACGGAGTCACCTTTGTTAGGAAGCGTTTTACCCCCAATAGGACTTTCCGACGCGAATTCAGATTTAGTCAAGCTCCAACGTGGACACCAAACACTGAAACTATAGATATATATCAATTAAAAGGGATTATTTTTGTCACTTTCTTAATTGAAGATGCAGAGTGTTGAAAATGCTAAAAGGGGAAGGAGAAGAAAAAGTCAAAGTAGGAATAAAGTCAATGGATGTAAAGACAAAGATGTGTTGCTTAAACAAAACGTGTTGTGTTTAACATACTTTGACTATTCCATGGAATCATAATTTTTCATAAATACCACTATTTATATTCCTAATAATTTATGACGATAATTAAGTTTTCAAAACATATCATACATACATATACTAATAGTTATACTTGGCTAGGAGGAAAGAGTTTAAAAAGTTGAGTTTTATAATATAATGTTCAAGTGTTCGATTGGCAAAGTCATAGATAGAAGAAGAAAGATTCATAATTAATAAGTTTAAAGAAATTATAATAAGGAACATCATAAGAATTTGAAATATTTTCATAGCTTCATGTCAAGTAGCTTTAATACAGTTTGAGTGGTGTATTCGAATCCTTTGATATCACAATCAACTTTTGTGGGTATGTGAAGCTTGAAACTATTTGTGAGCTGTTATACTAATTTTTTATGTCTTTGAAATGATGAGTTAAATTAGAATCTATGCATGATTTACCCCATATTTTTATTCAAATAAATGATTGTTTTGTCATAAATAACTACTTCCTCGGTCCTAATTACTTGTCCATTTTTCCTTTTATAGTTGTCCCTAATTACTTGTCCATTTTGACAAATCAAGAAAGGATAATTTTTTTTTACCTACTATATCCTCAATTAAATGATTACTTACTTTGAAAAATGTAGAACTTTTCATCCACTTCATAATTAATAGGGGTAAAATGGTAAACTCACTATGTCATTAATTATTTTCTTAATTGGTGTGTCAATTCAAAAGTGGACAAGTAATTAGGGACGGAAGGAGTAGTAATTAAGAGTTTGAACTATAAAGTGTTTGCCGTTCTTCTTGTTAAATAAATGACTTAATTATGATGTTCAAGTGCTTTATACACACCTTGTTTAGGGATATATATAACCCCATAGCATGTTTGAAACGACTTTATTGATAATATTGTCATCACTTATTTTTCATTGAAAAAACTTTGCTTGTGTGAGCTCGTTTACACTATTATTTTAAGTTTCTCGGAATCAATCGAAAATAATACTTCAATTCTACAAAGATAAAATCAAAAGGGTTTCATACATTTTATCCTCCTCAGACGATCCCAATTATAGTATGTAGGCTGATTTGTTGTTGTTCTTTGTTGTCATTGAAAAATGAAATGAGCCCTTGGCGCTATTTAAAATAGAGAAAATTGAATTTGGCTAAAATGCCAAGACTATGACACGTAACGTAACTTTATTCAATCATTCATAATGTCATAGAAACTCTATGAATAAACTTTTGTATTCTTTACTTTTATTGTTATTATTATGTTTTGATGATGGCCATATTGATTCGCTCCTTAGAAATTGATGAAACAGAAACTGATCGCCATGCCACCTATTAGAATTAGGGTGTGACACTCCTCTGAGCCATCTCAAGACTTTTGGACCATCACGATTGTACTAGGGAGGTCATCGACTCTAACAACACATGTCACAACTAAGCCCAACAAAAAAAGTATTATCGACTCGACTCTTCTAGGTCACCTCTCAAGGCTTTTCTTTTGTCAGTTAGGCTTTAACTCAAAAGGCAACTTAACGGTTGAACCCTAAATTCGCCCTTAAATGACTCATAACCTTTTCTTATCATTCTGATGTGAGATTTATTTGAAATAAATTTTGCAGCAAAATTCTTTTCGAGTTCAACCCCCAACGTTTCATGTACCGTTACAGAAATGCAATAGTAGGTCACGGATTAACATTAAAAAAATCTCAAAATTATCTTTCTATAAAAACTAATATTAATTATGCCTCAGTATCAAATAAGTCATATCAATTATATATATATATATATATATATATTAACCATATCATTCAAGTATTCTCATCTCACATCAATGTTATACAAAAAAAAAATGGAAAATGTACTAGAATATGAAAAAGATAGTGTAACTAAAATAATAACAATAAAATAAAATAAAAAACTCAATAGTATTTGCTAAACCAACTAAGCTCCCAATTAAAACGCTTCAAATGTGAACATAAAAGGAAATTTTCAACTATGATACAATTGTCATTGAATCCCACTAAAATTGTGGAAAAATATACATTATTGTACAAACAACAATGTTTTATGAGCAAATAAAATAAAAAGTTAAACCTCATCATATTCTAAACTTACATTAATTTTACTTGAACCTCAAAAAAAAAAGTAAAATTAAAAAGAGTCTACCTAAAAGTCAAAGAATGGATGGAATAGATCAGAAGCTGACGGAGACGGCGAAATCAACGGCGCTGAAAACAACGTTGACGGACTTGGACTTAACATAATCATAAACGGATCCGTCGGAAACGGCGAAAATAATCCCGGCGGCGATACTGGCGGTAAAGTCGCTGGCGCCGGCGACAAAATCCCCGGGAACTGACACATTTCTACGCTTGAATTTCCGAGTATATCCAAAATATCCATCGAATCAAAAGTTTCCATACCAACAGAAGCAGCCGGAGGGATTGCAGTAGTCCGCGGACTACTAGCTTTTTCCATAGAAGCCAATTTCGCCGCCGGCGATAAATTCCCATCACCGGAACCCGAACCCGATCCGGATGTCGATGTTTCCATCGAGGAAGTAGTAGATCCAGTAAGTCTCTGTACAACACTCATAAAGTCACTAACCGTCGTGTGATACACTTTCGGCGAAACGGCGTAGATTATCACCGTTTGGGGGTTTTGGGTCGTCGCCGCCGGGGCTACCGCGGCGCTATGTGGCGGAGGATGCGGCGGAGGAGCAACCGGAGGTTTCTTGATCTTGTATGAATCTTTGTTGACTCTAAGAGGAGCTGGACGAGGACCTTGTAGTTCTCTCCGGGTCGGAGATGGTCTTCCGTCGGAAACGCCGGCGAAAAAGTCCGGTGGTGGAAAATCCATTTGGAAAAGGGGAAAAATTGTTATTTGTGGATATTTGTATAAATGATATATGAGTGGTAATAGGAAATAGCCTATGAAAGGGGGAAAAAATTGTGATGTACCATGGAACATGAAAGGAAATAGCTAAGCAAAAAGGTTTGAATATTCTATTTCTTTTAATAGGGACTAACATTAACAATTAATTACGTGAACTGATTTTAAATTTGTATAATTAGTCACTTTTGTATAATTCGCCACATTTGTATAATTCACAATTAACAATTCTTCGTTTAATTTATATTTGTATTTGTATTTGACGATAATTTCCTTTGGTTTTTCAGTTTTATCACCATATACATTCAATTTTTTTTATGTATAACTTTTTAAAGTTTGTATAAACGTGTAGTTTTCGAATTTTATATAATATAATTTATATAATGTAATTTGCATAATATAATTTGTATAACTGTTTAAAGTTTATATGGTTATTTTTGTATCAATTTGTTATTTCGAGTTTTATCATATTTGTATATTACTCAATTATACAAAAACACACGAATTATACAAACGTACCCACGAATTATACAAACGAGATGCAAATCATACAAATTATTGCCCTCTCTTGGTTGCCTCTCTCCTCCCTCTCCCAATCTCACTCGCCTCCTTCATCTCTCTCCCAATCTCATTAGCTAGATATACAAATACATATGTATACCAGATACATATATACAATTATCTAACCAATATACATATATAATTTACCTCTCTCCCACTCTCGCTCGCCTCTCTCCCCCCTCTCTCAATCTCACTCGTCACTCTCCTCCTTATAACATATAATTGTGAATCATAATTAGCAAATTATAGCTATGGAGCATAATTAAACTATTTTTGAGTGGTTATATCCGAAAATTCCCCATTATAATAATATAGCTAGTGTAATTATATAAGTGAAGTTTGAAAAGGATATGATGTATGAAGATCTTATTCTTATTTTGTTGGGTTGAGAGATTGTTTATGATAGACTTAAGAACAAATGTAACCAAAGTATGATAGAAAAAAAAAGTCAGCAACAAAATAGTAAGATAATCAGAACAAATGAAACAATAAGTAGTAGTGTAAATTAGGAGAATACTACATGTATGCTAACTAATATTACAACGCTCGGCTACCTAGCTATTATTCTTCTTCTAGTTTATCCTCAACCTCCTTAAATTTTCTTATCTAGGGTCATGTCCTCAGTAAGTTGAAGATGTATTATGTTTTGTAATATCACATTCATCTAATTCTTCTTAGGTCTACCTCTTTTTCTTTTTAAATCTACTATAGTCAACCTTTCAAATCTTCTCACTGTTGCATCTAAGATCTTTTTCATCATATGTCCGAACCACGGTCTAAGCCTTATTTTTCTCACATTATCCACTGCAGAGGTCACTGTAACCTTGTCCCATATTACCTCGTTCATAATCTTATCTCTCCCTCACATATCTGTTTGATCACCTCCGCTACCTTCATCTTTTAAATGTGTTCATTTTTGACTGACCATGATTTTGTATATTCAACAATGTAGGTCTAACCACCACTTCGTAGAATTCACTGTTATGCCTTGGTGACACATTCTTATCATACAATATATACCTCAGATGTGAGCCTCCATTTCATCTACTGTGGTCTAATATGATGTGCGACATCATCATCAATCTCTTCATTTTCTTTAATTATATATCCAAAATACTTGAAACTTGTTATTGATCTTCACTTTCGCCTCTGCTTTGTATGTCACGATAACGAACTTTTACCCAAAATACTCTATTTTAGTCTTGCTTAAATTGAAACGTTTACATTCTAGGATTTGTCTCGTATCTTTCATTATATCGTTAATTATACGGCATGTCTTATCGATCAATACTATGTCATCTATGAATAACATACATCATACACCTCTACTTGAATATGCAATGTCAATTTTTCTATCACTAAAGTAAATAAAAATTGGCTAAGGGATAGTCTCTAGTGTCACCCATCATGACTAGAAAGAATTCTAAATCATTCCCCACTTTTCTTAATCGGATTTTGACTCTATCATACATTTCCTTAATCGCCCAAGCTATATCTACACCTCTAAATTCCAAACATCTCTATAGAACCTTCCTAGGAACTTTATCATATGCTTTTTCATGGTCAATGAACATGAAAAAGGAAGACTCATTTGGCCATAACAATTGTACATGTAATACGTAATTGTCTTACTTTTTGTAAATGACACATAAATATTTTAATTTGAAAGTAAAATTGTATGATAATGTCTCATAATCATAATTTTACAATATAGTATAATTAGTTTCCTTTGTTTTAACGATTTAGATAAAGTTATGTCAGATTGTGTAATTATTATAAATAGGGGTGTTTGTGGTTTGGTTTGAATCGGTTATTGATTAAAACCGAAACCAATCCAATCTAGTCGGTTTTTTAAATTTCTAGAACCAAATCAAACGAAAAAAATAACCATTAGTTTGGTTATTGTCGGTTTGGTTCGGTTTGGTTTGGTTTTTCTAGTTTATCCGGTTTGAAAGTAATAATAATTTTTTTGAGGACTTACGTTGATAGACACAAACATCTAGCACATGATTGAATCCATAGAAAAATTATTGTCGGTTCAATTAAGCAATACTAGAGTTATCATTACACGGACAAAGTGTTTTAATTAATAAAAAGTGTGGCTTTTTTATGTGAAGTAGGGTAGGTAAAGACTAAAATGGATTTTAATGGATTTGGACTTAGGATTGTTATAGTTGGGTTAAAGTGTTGGGCTTGAGAAAATTGTAAAGTTAAAGACTTAAGTTAATTAAAATTTAATAAAATATTTATATTTTATTTATGAATAATATATAAATAATTAAAAAAATTATATATCTAATTTATTGGTTTGGTTTGGTTGTTTTTGCAGTTTTTTTTAGAAAAACCAAAACCAAACCAAATAATATCGGTTTTCAAAATTTAAAACCAAACCTAACCAAACTCAATCAAATATCGATTTTTTAAATCGGTTTGGTTCAGATTGCGATTCGATTTAGTTTTTTAACCATAACCATGAACAACCCTAATTATAAAAAAAAAGAAAAAAAAAAGTAAAGAAAAAGACAACCAATTAGTTAAGAAGGTGTATTAAATAAACGGTTAATATTTTGTTTAATGTAGTACAATGTACTATAATTAGTCTAAAACTTTAGACTTGCTAAATGCTAATCATTTAACTTAATGCAGCCCTTTTAATTATCATCATGTATTTAATATATATACTTGGAGGTAGTGGCAAAACTAGGTAAACTAAGGAGGTATCATTCGAATTATTTTTGTTGAAATATTATATTAGGTATATAAATAGGAGAAATTATCTGGATAACTAAATATATACTAGTTAATTAATTAGCTAATATAGTAATAGTTTAAATTAATTATCACTCGCAACCTCTTTTTAGCTATAATTACGTGCGTCTCTCTCCTCTCTTCCTCTCTCCCGCCTATCTCCTTTCTTATACATATACAAATACAAATTATACATATTTATATACAATTATATGACAGATATACAAATACCATTCACCTTTCTCCACTCTTTGCCCTCTCTTGCTTGTCTCTCTCCTCCCTCTCTAAATCTCACTTGCTAGATATACAAATATATATGTATACCAGTTACATGTATACAATTATTTGATAGATATACTTATACAATTTAACAGATATACAAGTATAATTCACCTCTTTCCACTCTCTTCCCTCTCTCGCTTGCCTCTCTCCTCCCTCTCCCAATCTCGCTCGTCTATCTCCACCCTTAAACATTTAGCTACGAATCGTAATTAGCAAATTATAGCTATAAAGCCTAATTAAGTTATTTTTAATGGCTATTTGCAAAATTTCCTGTATGATATTTTTCAAAGTTTTAATTAATTTTTGATATCTTTACTTCTCAGGAGTTTGATAGAAAAATAATAAAACATTGTTTATCTCGTTGAAGAATTGAGACATATATAAGGTGTCTAAATAAAAGGTGCTCTCAACTTGCTTGGACAACGACAAAACAATATTGCTCTCCTTAAACGTGTGTACATAGCTTAATCTACTATATGTTGTATTCGATGTGGAGAAAAATATTTTTTTTTTAAAATTGAGTATATATTTGAAATATGTCGATAACAAAATATTATGTTATGTTAACTCAGTGAATCAATACATAAAGGGAACATGCACAAAGTTCTTGTGCTATCATCAGTATTTCATCAATATAACGTTAATGGATTTGACATGACCGCTACCTTATTTTATATATATATATATATTATACATTTAATTAAAATCACAAACGTAATGTGGTGATATATTTGCCTTTTAATTAGTTAATGTTAAACAACTCACATTTCAAATATGATATTAATTTGTATTGAATTTATTTAGTAACAAACAACTCTCTCTAAATAATTTGTAAGCTAATTTATTTAAATAAATTTACTATTAAAAATATAAAACATAAAATCAAGAAAATAAACAAAATAATTAAAATGATTTGAGGGATATTTTTGTCTTAACATAGACTTATCCCATGGTATTATATCCTATGTATTACCAATACCTCCAAATGGAAGGTATTAGTAAGGGATAAGGGTCTAAAAAATACCCCAACTTTGGTCGAATTTGCTGTTGCGATACTAAACTTTCATGAGGACCTATTACCTCCCTAGACTATTTAATACCGTATTTAAAACATATATATTTGCCCACGTGGACATAAAAAATAATGCAAGATTATAAATAGTAATGTGTCCACGTTGGCACATATATATACCTTTAAAATACACTATTAAATAGTTTAGGAGGTAAAAAATACACTATTAAATAGTCTAGGGAGGTAATAGGTCCTCATGAAAGTTTAGTATCGCAACAGCAAATTCGACCAAAGTTAGGGTATTTTTCAGACCCTTATCCCTATTAGCAATACATCCTATAATACCATGTAGGAGGTATAATTAATCCATGAATTAGTTATACATAGACCCAAATTCCTACCAAACATAGTACAAAATAATATCATACATAATATATGGACGATTTGTTTTAATGCGGCCTACCAAACGAGTCAAGTACATTGAAAATCATAGTAGTCATGAAAGTAAGATCTATATAGACTTATTTACTATTCCAAGCATTTGCATTTGGTCTATTGCATGTCAAGTTTAATAACTACATACCTTAATTATTAGCCTAAGTATACTTAAATTGCTCTAGGATTAGTTTAATTTGACATATTAAATGTTATTTGGATAGTATTTTTGTACTAAATCTAAAGTATTGCATGATAAATTTTACTAACATTTAAAAATAATCTAATAATACCTATATAAGATGTAGTGAGTCAGAAAATCTAATAGTCTTTAGTCAATATTATCATAGTATGAATCAATTAAAAATAAAAGTTCAAACACTGACCTATAATAAAGAAAATAAAATTAGAAAATATATCACAATATAAACGTGAACAAAATCTCTTTCTTCCATCTTGACAGAGGAAAATTTAGATATAAGAAAAGTAAAATTTAGATATGCCATTGTTTGTTTCTTATTTACCAAATTGGACCTATTTGCAACTCATTTTTTCTAACAACTTGCACAAATATATATTTCTAAAGATTTTGCGGAGAGGGGCGAGTTGTGTACTCAACGAATTTGTAGGTCGATAAACCACTGGATTTGAAATCAAACTCTCTCTACCTTAGACGAATAAAATTTGAGACTGGTCCTTTCCCAAGACTAATATAAGTCAATAATATTGTTGTTTGATTAGGACTTGGGAGAACACTAAAACTAATGCGACCATGCTTATAATAACTTCTCACTACATCAATTAAATATTTGGAGAGTACAAGATTTTCATTTGATTCTATGTAAAATTAATCAATTAAGAATCTTAAATTTATTGCTAAACAGGAATGAAATGAAAAACACTATCATCTAATTTCATTTTTGCATTAAATATGCTCAAAAATCCTTTTGGATAAGATTAATTTAACACTATCATCAGAGTTATTTGGATAAACTTCAGATTAAACCTAAGACATTATACAGTAAATGATATTTAACAACTTGTGTGTGATATATACGTTTTGCAAATGATATTTATAATTTGAAGTATTTTTCTAAATATGATTTATATTTCCTAATTCTAAAAAGTAACAAAATCACTCAAATTAACTATATGATATGTACAATTGAATCTCCTCTAAAAGAGTAATATTTTAAAAATAAAAAATAGTCACATAATGTCATAGATTAGATCTCATATACAAGTTACTACATATTATTACAAATGCTTTTTTTTTTTTTGCAAAAACTACATAACTAAGCAAACTTCTTAGTATAACTACTAAATCACACGCTACTTTAAAATAACTACCCAATCACACGCTACTCCTAACTTCTTAGGTATTGCATAAACACTTTCTTTCCCTCTCGCCTCTCTCCCGATCCTCCCTCTCTCGCCTCTCTCGACTCATATTCCTAGTTTTGTGTTGTGTTTCTCTCTCGAAGAGGAAGAGAGAGCAACTAAAGATTAGTGGACTAATGCAGTTCTATGAAGACAATGGAAAAGATATAGATATTTTTTAAAGTTTTAATTAATTTTTGATATCTTTACTACTCAGGAGTTTGATAGAAAAATAATAAAACATTGTTTATCTCGTTGAAGAATTGAGAGATATATAAGGTGTCTAAAGAAAAGGTGCTCTCAACTTGCTTGGACAACGACAAAACAATATTGCTCTCCTTAAACGTGTGTACATAGCTTAATCTACTATATGTTGTATTCGATGTGGAGAAAAATATTTTTTTTAAAATTGAGTATATATTTGAAATATGTCGATAACAAAATATTATGTTATGTTAATTCAGTGAATCAATACATAAAGGGAACATGCACAAAGTTCTTGTGCTATCATCAGTATTTCATCAATATAACATTAATGGATTTGACATGACCCCTACCTTATTATATATATATATATATATATATATATATATATATATATATATATATATATATATATATACACAAATTATACATTAAATTAAAATCACAAACGTAATGTGGTGATATATTTGCCTTTTAATTAGTTAATGTTAAACAACTCACATTTCAAATATGATATTAATTTGTATTGGATTTATTTAGTAACAAACAACTCTCTCTAAATAATTTGTAAGCTAATTTATTTAAATAAATTTACTATTAAAAATATAAAACATAAAATCAAGAAAATAAACAAAATAACTAAAATGATTTGAGGGATATTTTTGTCTTAACATAGACTTATCCCATGGTATTATATCCTATGTATTACCAATACCTCCAAATGGAAGGTATTAGTAAGGGATAAGGGTCTAAAAAATATCCCAACTTTGGTTGAATTTGCTGTTGCGATACTAAACTTTCATGAGGACCTATTACCTCCCTAGACTATTTAATACCGTATTTTAAACATATATATTTGCCCACGTGGACATAAAAAATAATGCAAAATTATAAATAGTAATGTGTCCACGTGGACACATATATATACCTTTAAAATACACTATTAAATAGTTCAGGGGGTAAAAAATACACTATTAAATAGTCTAGGGAGGTAATAGGTCCTCATGAAAGTTTAGTATCGCAACAGCAAATTCGACCAAAGTTAGGGTATTTTTCAGACCCTTATCCCTATTAGTAATACATTGTACAATACCATGTATGAGGTATAATTAATCCATGAATTAGTTATACATAGACCCAAATTCCTACCAAACATAGTACAAAATAATATCATACATAATATATGGACGATTTGTTTTAATGCGGCCTACCAAACGACCCCAAGTACATTGAAAATCATAGTAGTCATGAAAGTAAGATCTATATAGACTTATTTACTATTCCAAGCATTTGCATTTGGTCTATTGCATGTCAAGTTTAATAACTACATGCCTTAATTATTAGCCTAAGTATACTTAAATTGCTCTAAGATTAGTTTAATTTGACATTTAATGTTATTTGTATAGTATTTTTGTACTAAATCTAAAGTATTGCATGATAAATTTTACTAACATTTAAAAATAATCTAATAATGCCTATATAAGACGTAGTGAGTCAGAAAATCTAATAGTCTTCAGTCATTATTATCATAGTATGAATCAATTAAAAATAAAAGTTCAAACACTGACCTATAATAAAGAAAATAAAACTAGAAAATAAATCACAATATAAACGTGAACAAAATCTCTTTTCTTCCATCTTGACAGAGGAAAATTTAGATATAAGAAAAGTAAAATTTAGATATGCCATTGTTTGTTTCTTATTTACCAAATTGGACCTATTTGCAGCTCATTTTTTCTAACAACTTGCACAATATATATTTCTAAAGATTTTGCAGAGAGGGGTGAGTTGTGTACTCAATGAATTTGTAGGTCGATAAATCACTGGATTTGAAATCAAACTCTCTCTGCCTTAGACGAATAAAATTTGAGATTGGTCCTTTCCCAAGACTAATATAAGTCAATAATATTATTGTTTGATTAGGACTTGGGAGAATACTAAAACTAATGCAACCATGCTTATAATTTCTCACTACATCAATTAAATATTTGGAGAGTACAAGATTTTCATTTGATTCTATGTAAAATTAATCAATTAAGAATCTTAAATTTATTGCTAAACAGGAATGAAATGAAAAACACTATCATCTAATTTCATTTTTGCATTAAATATGCTCAAAAATCCTTTTGGATAAGATTAATTTAACACTATCATCAGAGTTATTTGGATAAACTTCAAATTAAACCTAAGACATTATACAGTAAATGATATTTAACAACTTGTGTGTGATATATACGTTTTGCAAATGATATTTATAATTTGAAGTATTTTTCTAAATATGATTTATATTTCCTAATTCTAAAAAGTAACAAAATCACTCAAATTAACTATATGATATGTACAATTGAATCTCCTCTAAAAGAGTAATATTTTAAAAATAAAAAATAGTCACATAATGTCATAGATTAGATCTCATATACGAGTTACTACATATTATTACAAATGTTTTTTTTTTTTTTGCAAAAACTACATAACTATGCAAACTTCTTAGTATAACTACTAAATCACACGCTACTTTAAAATAACTACCCAATCACACGCTACTCCTAACTTCTTAGGTATTGCATAAATACTTTCTTTCTCTCTCGCCTCTCTCCCGACCCTCCCTCTCTCGCCTCTCTCGACTCATATTCCTAGTTTTGTGTTGTGTTTCTCTCTCGAAGAGGAAGAGAGAGCAACTAAAGATTAGTGGACTAATGCAGTTCTATGAAGACAATGGAAAAGATATAGACAACAATGTCTCTTCTCCTTACATTGATTTCAACCGGGGGATCAACAAGGATTGTGATGGAGTAGTTAGTACTTTTTCATCCTTAACCAAGTAGTCTCGGGTTTAAGCCCCCTTGATGAACTTATAATGGCTATATAATTGATACCAAATAGTCATTAAAGGGGGCATGTACCTAGATAACTATACATCTTTTTCTTCGTCTTCTAACTATGTATCTATGCACATAGACATTATATATATCACTAATTTGATATCAGATACATGAACCTTTGATATAAAATAGATGTATTTATACATAGATATACTAGATACATCGAATATATCAATACATTTTTTATATTGGATACATGAAATTAATACTTTCCCTGTTCCAATTTATGTGATACTTTTCGTTTTTCGAGAGTCAGACAATTTAATTTTGAGTGGAAATCTGCGCAGGGAATCTTCAAATTTTTTGATATATATATATATTAAGATGACAATTATTTATCATCAAATAATTCAAGTGGAAAAGTAGCAAACATGACAATAAAGTTATTCCTCTCATAGCTAGTTAGAAGGCAATAAAAAATAATATTATCCGATAATTTTCTACCTTGACCCAATTACATAATAATTCAAAGGTATAATTGGAAATAAACTTTTTATACAGTTTTAATCCAAATACAAGATGAGATGGGAAACAATGAACCAAACACTTGATAAAAATAAACCATGCACTATTAATCCCTGCATTACTAATCCCTGCGTTATTAATCTTTGTACCAAATGACCCCTAAGTGGCTTGTGTAGTGCCTCTCGGGTTATATACGCCATGTTAAGCCTAGGCAGTGGTGGAGCCACCTTATAATAAAGGGGCTCATCCGAACCCCTTTGGCGGAAAATTATATTACTTATACATGGTTAAAATAATTTTTTTAGGTAGGTATCGAACCCCCTTCGACTATTTCGTGTGTCTATTTCTTCGATCCCCTTATTTAAGATTTTGGCTGCGCCACTGCGCCTAGGGCATGCTAAGTGACTCACGACCCAAAGCATGCAAAACCAAATCAAAACACCGAATACACACCCAACATACAAAATAAGTAATATTGAAACTATCATTACATTCAATAATTAACACCTATATATCAAAACTAGCACATTTACCCCCATTCTTTCCTCTAAAGAGCTAAAGCCCCTTTTAACGGCTAAATAGTGTAAAGAACTAGAAACAAACACCCAACAACAATAGTGCGCACATTAATTTCCGTGTGTTCAAACGGTGCATATTAGACTTTAGCAATCACCTCCCGCCACGTCATTTAACGTCACCAACCTAATTTCCCGCAACCCTTCTACTACTACCCTGAAGGGGTTTCAGGGTGGGTGGTTTTGGTGGGAGGGTGGGTATCGTCTCTTTCATTTTCTTTCCATTTTTGGGTTCTTTCGGTTCTTCTTCTAATATACACTCTCTGCAACAAAGTATAAAAGTAGTATTTTATTGAGAAAAAAAAATGAAATTTCAAAATTGAAAATTAACATCCCAATTAGAGTAATTATTTATTTCCAATACTGTCCCCCATTTCGTATCAATGGCTCCATCCAGTTCTGCGTCGCCGGCGGCGGGTTTATCGAGACCGGTAGCTCAAAGGAAGGTCCGTCCATCAGCTGAATACCGGCGTCAACCTCGGATGTCAATATCGCTGCCGCCGAAGAAATTCAGGTCGATGGTGGAGATCATGAAAGTAGCGAAGCGTGTGGAGTTACCGGTGGAAGAAGAAGAAGAAGAAGAAGATGAGGAATCGGAGGAGGAAGAAGATGATTACGGAGAAGTTGTGTGTGAACAATGTGGCTCTGGAGAAAGGCCAGAGGAGCTGTTGCTGTGTGATAAATGTAACAAAGGGTTTCATATGTTATGTCTTCGTCCGATTGTAGTTCGTGTTCCCATTGGACCATGGCATTGTCCTCATTGCTCTGGTGATCAACATCGCATAATCAAAAGTATGGAAAAAGATAAAGAAATGAATTTAAAAAAAAAAATTGATTATGAGTCAAAATGATGTAAATAATGTGTTTGTATGTTGTTTAGGTTTTTCGCAAAAGAAGATAGTTGATTTCTTTCGGATTCAGAAAGAGAGTCAAATTGTGGTGAAATGTTCATCTGCTCAAGGTAAATGAAACAATGTGATCTTTATATCGGGAAAGGTTATAATGTAAGCTCAATTGAGATCACAAGTTCACAATCAAGTGTTTAGGTGTTTTGGTTGATTGATATCTATGTATACTTTTGTTATGCTAGAGCTGATTGATTGATGTCTGTACTTTTGTAATGCTGACTTATGTTTAGAGCGGAAGACGTAGGATTCATATAGCGGATTAGGAATCTAAGCCCGCCAAATTTAAACGTGAGCTGAGGTTTTTGTATTACTAGAAAAAGCATACTCAAAGGTGGGGGGGGGGGGGACATGAATCTTTCCCTCTTAAAACTAGAGTGGGGAAGTGCAAGATCATCCCTTTATATAGTAGCGAGTGTTTCTTTATCTTTTCCAATTTATGTAATTTATGTTTTAGTTGCTAGAGTTCATTTCCTGCTTGCTCTTTTGATATGGATTGACGTTTTCCAATTATTATCTTTTGTTTCCATATTTAGTTTCAAGTTGGTGGATCGACGAGCTTAGTGTGCTTGATCTTTAGATTCAACATTCATTATCTCAAAATTTGATGGTAGAATCAACATCCTGCAGTTAACTTATCACTGTGATCAAATGTGTTTTGCTAATAACTTGTCTTTCTTCTGTCTTTGCAGTATAGCTTTTGTCAGATGCCATTTGAAATCTGAAGTTACTCGCAAAATAATTAATAATAGAGTAATCTCTGAATTATTTTAATGAACCATAAGTTTCTCTTAATTTATCCATTGAATTGGATAACTCATTAGTTAACAGATAACTCCATCTAACAATACTTGCCTTTCTTTTCTGCAGTCGTTTGGTAGGACATTAAGGTTGTTCAATTGTATCTTACTTATTCATTACTTTCTTAATGAGGAAATTGGATTTTGAACACAAAATGTTTCTTCTTTCGGAAAAAAATCAAGCTAAGTAAGGTTTAATTAACAAAAGATCACTTTCTTAAATGTTCTAATGTCCTTAAAAGTGACTGTTGCCATTGTGATAGAGTTATACTTGTGCACATAAGAAAGGAATTTAATAATTATCTGTCTCAATGACAATGTGCTTGATCAAATTTTTGCACAAAAGCATTCTAGTTTTTCCACATCCAGCAACTAGTTTGGATTGAGGCTTAATTATTAATATATGCTTTGATCAAACCACTCACGTATGAGGTAAGTATTAAGCTTGCTAGAAACATTCATGCAACTACACTGATTAGCTAAAAAATTGTTGGTAAAATATGAACTTTTGCTTGTCATCACTGATATTATTTTGTTGCTACAATTCAGTAAAGAGCTACTTGTCAGTGCTGCACTTTATTCTTTTTCTTTAGTTGTCTTTTTGCTACGTAGTGTTATCCAATTAGATATAAATCCTAAACTAGACCATTTTCACCAAGATTAGATTAGGAAATAATGTGAGAACTGTTCTTATGTTACTTGTCTAGGAAGATCTATACACCAATATTTCATTTGAAACTAAGATGAGGTACTCGTTTTTTTTCTTAATAACCGTGGTGTCCAGACCAACTTTCTCGCACCTCAACTAATTCTACCAGATACATGTCACCTTTCACCAGCAACAAGTACCATGTAACTCTGTCCACCAAAGCTAGGATAGATGAGAAAAAGTCACCTAGTGTTTTAGCCTTTGTTGATATTTGAACTTAGACCTCATGTTTCTCAAATCCACTTTATCAACCACTAGGCTACACCCTTGGGTGCGTTACTCCCAGTGTTTTGGACGGCGAAAGGCGATAAAAGGCGACAAGGGTCTGTCTCGCCACAAAGCTAATAGGCAATGAAGGGTCGCCTCGCCTCTCGCCATTGGCAACGAGGTGATCGCCGTTCACAACACTGGTTACTCCCTTGGTTTTCTTTTTCTATTTTCCTGATATTGAGTTATATGCTGCAATTTTTGGTCATTCTGTTTTTAAGAATGTATATTTTTGACTTGTATTAAAGAGAATTTACATTTCATTGCAAGTAGATTTGCTTTCTAATCTCAGAGATTTTCCTAGATATATTTTGCTACCAGATCCTTGTAATCCATTGCAAGCTAGTGAATTTTTCTCCTTGGAACTTTTAAAAGAAGGTATCGTTAGTTTCTCATTTTCCATTTTTCCCTGTCGACATTGTCAGTAGATATCAAAAAACGTCGGAAGCGTTCACTAGTTTTCCACAAGAGACGCAGAAGGCTATCACTATATATTCCAACCGAAAATCCTCACAGGAGGCTAGTTCAAATGGCATCTCTTGCTTCTGCACTGACAGCTCTCGATATGGAATTCAGCGATGAGCTAACTTACATGCCTGGCATGGCTCGTAAATCTGCTAATAGTGCCAAGTTTGAAAGTGGTGGAATGCAGGTTTGCTCTTGGTCTCACAGTCAGTCGGTCTATTCTATTGCTCTTTGTATGTTATAAGGTGTTACCTCATACTTCACCATGCAATATTTTCCTTTTGTTATAGGTTCTTTCAAAAGAAGATACTGAAACCCTGGAGCAGTGTAGAGCTATGTATAAAAGAGGGGAATGCCCTCCTCTCATGGTTGTTTTTGATTCTCGTGAAGGGTATGCCTAGTTACCTCAGATTGCTTGTGAGTTTCTTGTCTGTTTGTTTTGTATTTGCACATGAAATCTAATGCATCTTATTAATGCAGCTATACTGTAGAAGCTGATGGGCCTATAAAGGACTTGACAATATTAGCAGAATATACAGGCGATGTGGATTATATCAGGAATCGGCAGGAGGATGATTGTGATAGCATGATGACCCTTCTTTTAGCAAGAGACCCATCAAAAAGTCTTGTTATCTGCCCTGATAAGAGGGGAAACATTTCTCGGTTTATCAATGGCATAAATAACCATTCACCGTAAGCTAGTAACCTCCTTGCCTTCTTAAACTCGATCATTGTCCATCTTTTCTCCTCCATAAATCGTGGCTTTCTAAAGTCTATGCTTTTTATGATATGCTCAACCAACCCCCAACAATCAATTTCAGAATGTCTAAACTTTCATATCAAGAGATCTTATAGAAATTGAAAATAACCAACTTACTGTTCTTGAGACTATTCCAATTTTTGCAGGGAGGGTAAGAAGAAGCAGAACCTGAAATGTGTGAGATACAGTGTAAAGGGTGCATGTCACGTTCTTTTGGTTGCAATTCGTGATATTGCTAAGGGAGAGCGGCTGTACTATGATTACAATGGATATGAGCATGAATATCCAACACATCATTTTGTTTAAATTTTCGTATGTAGCTTTCCTAGTGAGCCTAGGATCAGGAGATCTTTCTTCTTCATAACTATACAACTAGTTCAGATCAAAACCTTTATTCCCTTTTCCTTTTCTTGATTTATCAAAGTGTCAAGGTGAATGTTGGCCATTTAGATGGAGGTAGATACACCACAGCAGAAATTTTTTGGTCAAAGTCTGAAGAGTTTCGGAGATTTAAGTTACTAGGTAACTTTGTCAATTTCATTTATACATTGACATATGTAGACCTTAGCCCTATGTAATTGCTTTGAGAACAAAAATGCATCTGTTTTACAGAATTTTAGAGGTGACTATTATAGCATGCTTCTGTCTTTTATTGTCCATTCTCGACCATTTTTTGGTTATTAATGTAAAAGCATCTTTGTCTGGTTACCTTTTGAATGCTGCGGCATAACTAGTAAAGTTGTTTCCATGTGATTAGGAGGTCACATGATCGAAATGTGGAAATAGGTTCTTGTAGAAATGCAAGGTAAGGATAAGGATGTGCAATAAACCCTTGTGGTCCGGCCCTTCCCGGCCTCATGCGTAGCGGGAGGTTACTGCCCTTTGAGTATCATTAAGTGATTGACAAGTTTTACAAGACTAAACTTCCTTCTGAGTATCTTAGATCAACAAAGTTCATTAATGTGTCAAAACCATTCAAGTAACTTGTACATTTTGCAACAAAAATCCAAACTTGGTAACCATTTATAGTTTACACTTTACTGTTCAAGACCAGTTCTTCCTTCAAAAGATTCTTCTAATTTATTTCTTCCAGTCAGTCCATGGAATGCATGAGGGTACTCTGGACCATATTGATTCCAGTGATTTCATTATACTGTCTTTGTCAACTTTCCAGGGTGCCCTTTACATTCGTAGGCATCGCCATTGCACACCAAAAAAGTTCAAGACCAGATGCAGAAACTGATATCTACATTTCTCGTCACAGCTTCAACTCATATAACATCTACTGCACTAGTAAAGTTCCTTTTCTGTAAGTTTTCTAGTGTGAAGCATGATGCCTCACATATTATGTTGCTCGGATCCTTCACAAATGTTGTTGCACCCGTGTCAGATTTACCAAAAATGCATAGCTTTTGGAGGATTTGACTCACTTTTGGTGGTATTTTAGGAGAGTCCGAGCAACATAGTGGCACATGTGGATATCCAAGTAAAGCAGGTCATAAAATTCCATTTCTACTCTCTGCATTGTTACATCCTTATAAGTTTACTAGACCATAATGTTCAGTTCAAGTGTCTTTAAGTGGAACAGGTTCCAACCAGTTACCTTCCAAAAACTTGATCTTGCTGCAATCACCACTTTTCAGCTTCACCAAATAGTAGAATTCATTACCTATTTATCACGGACTCTCCAAAAATACTGCTAGGTGTGTGTCGGATCCATTTTGAAGGATTTGACACAAGCGCAAAGTATTTTTGGAAAGTCCTAACAACATAGCTCATATTTAGATGGCATGTGTACCATTTTGGCCTTACTTCTATCACAGCTCTCAGCTTTGTCTTGCATTGAACATCCAGACAATTTGGATCAGAGATATTATTTCTATGACCTTAGATTCTTCTGCAATATTTGTTCCCACTAGCAAAATTTTATTTGACGTCTTTTCTGGGACTCTCATCTCTCTTTAACGGGTAAGTTTTGAGTCGTTGGACTAAGCCAGCCCCGAAAACACTCTTAACATGGTTCGATACTGCTTTGCTTTGGGTGAAGTCCGCACAGATTTTTCCAAAAGGTCTTACACCTTTAGAAGTATCTTTACACCTCGTGTGTACCTTTCTTTTCTTATCAATTTCCAATGTGAGACTTTGTTCACATACTCAACAATCTACCTCTTGAACTAATTACCACATGACCTATCACTAAGATTCATCTGAGTATGTATGGCCACCAAAGCCCATATCCTTCTTCTTGTGTATATGTTTCCAAGCTATGAATAAATGTAGTAAACCAATCAGTGGATGGGACAAAAATAGTAAACCAACCCATGCTATCACAATCTAGTGGGCTTGTTTTTCAGCTCTTCACATGCCATAACATGAGACTTTGGTAGAAAACTACTTTGGAAATGGATGGGCAAAGGTAGTAAACTATCACGTTCATGCCATCATTCCAGGGGCGGAGCTAACGTATACATTATATGTTCGGTTGAACCTAGTGACTTTGGTTCAAATACTATATTTGCGCTTACAAATCCATTGAATAATGAAGTGGGTTGAGAACCATGAATGTCTCTGGTTCAAATCTCTGTAGAGACAAAAATACTAGGTGATTTCTTTCCGTCTGTTCTAATTTTAGTGGACAGAGTTACCTGGTATCTGTTGTTGGTGGGAAGTGGCAGGTATCCCATGGAATTAGTCGAGGTGCGTGCAAGCTGGCCTGGACACCATGGTTATAAAAAAAAGGAAAAAAATCCATTGAATATGCACAAACTATTAATTTAGAACCTAGTCGCGTAAAATGACTAAAATCCCAAACTCATACATTTCAAGTCCTATCTCCGCCTCTTCATCACTCTCCGTTTGACTAGTTTCTTAACTCTTCATGGGTGGTAATATAAGAGTTACTCTACACCATCTCCACGCATGTCCAGTCGCACCACGGGCTTTCATATATAGCAATTTGTTGGGCTAAGCTTGTTCAAAGAGACTCTTAACATGGTGTGATACTATCCATTTTGGATCGAAACCACACGATTTCCCCTAAAAGGTCTCACACCATTAGGACTTAACGACTTCTCACAACCAACATAGATTACTTTCTTGTTTTCCATTAGGCTTGTTTTCTGTCACTTTCCATGGTATTGCTCACTTGTGGCTCCTTTCTTTCCTACTATGACCAAAGAAGGAAACAAACAAAGTTACTTTAGTCTTGTACTCTCTAGGTTTTGCTTTTGTTTCATTGAAATGCATTGTCCTTATATCATACATTGCAATGGCGAAGGTTTACCAGAAACAGTCTCTCTACCCTACAAAGGTAGAGATAAGGTATATTTTACCCTCTTCAGACCCCACTTATGAGATTACACTGGATATGTTGTTGTTCTGTCTGTTTGAGACTTGGATTTCTCCCTTTCATCTCATTGATCAAATCCGTTTCATATTAAGTTAACTTTGCTTCTATTGTTTAAATTTGTCTTAAAATTGAATTATATATATATCTATAGTCTACTATGTGTACCTTCTATTCACATCTTACCCTATTTTTTAGGTTGAAAAGAGTAGTGTATCTTAGATAGTATGCATAGGGGTTCTATAACACATAGCTTCTATTTGTCTGTCTAAAACAACTCTATTATCAGCTAATTGATTTGACATTTTGTTTGCCCCCTTCATAATCTTTTTTTTTACACAATAGATATGAGGTCGTGGATGATATATATTAGGATAGATGGTTAATTGGTAGTACAACGTTCTCTCGCTTACCCTTCTATACTAGTAATCGTAGCATTATTGTTATAGTTTCTTGGTCCACAATTATGGTTGTTTCTAGCATTTTGATTATAGTATTATTTTATTGTAATTACTGTTTAGAATGATTTATCATGTTTTTTATAGTATTCTGCCGTGACTTCTTGACCTCAATTATTTCTTTTGCCGTGTTGCTTCAAACTGTTTTTCCTTGAGTAGAGAGTCTATTGGAAATCTCTCTACCTTCATGGTAGAGATAAGATCTGTGTATAACTTAATTAATTAGATTTGTTTCTTGTATTTGAAAAAATTGATTTAATTGATTTGGTCGTCTTTTAGGTAGAAACAGATCCAAAAAGAACTACGAACTCCACTAATTTTCATAAACAAACTCATTAAAGCATTTGAAGGGTCACCATTCAAATTCAACGACGTTTGGTATGAAAGACCATTTGTGTTTCATTCGATCTAAAGGTTACCATGTATGGAAAATTAAATACACTAAGAAGTTAAAGAAAGTTCAACAACATATATAAATAGTGTAATTTTCCATTAAAAGAAATTTGAATGAACCCCTTGATCCTATCTGGCTCTAATTCTAATAAGAGAAGAAGAAAATGTGACAACTACTTGTGGGAAGTCATCAATATATTTGATGCACCAAGAGTAACAGTCGTAGCCTTCGAAACTTCCAAAGTACATTACATGCCTTTTGCTCAAGGCGTCGAGGGATCGTTTCGTACTCCCGCTGTCCCTAATTACTTGTCTAATTTTTCTTTTTTACTTGTCCATTTAGACAAATCAAAAAAGGACAACTTTCTTTTACCTATTATACCTTTAATTAATTACTTTGAAAAATGTAGAACTTCTTAAAAATATTAAGTTTTTAATTCATTCACTTTATAAATAATAGGATTAAAATGATAATAAGTGTGTCAATTCAAAAATGAACAAGTAATCAAAAACAGAAAGAGTACTTATTAATGTTGGGATTTGTAATGCTGGAACTATTTCATATCCATGAGTTTGGGTTCGTCTCTAAAGAATAAACTTCCATCTAAAAGTTTACATTATGCAAACGCCTACAGTGAACAACTTTGAGAAGTTTGCAATATAACACTAAGTTTTTCAACCATAAGTGGTGTAATATTTTACCGCAAAAATATGAGCCATCTCCTTTGTCTGGCCGTCACCAACGGAGGGTTGTATAGCTATAAAAAAAGGCGAGAAGCCTAACCCTTTATTGAGTCTACTCTCTCATGATGGCAAAGAGAATCTTTTGTAGAGGTACTGTTACAACAGGAGCTCAAGGGACTTGGGAAGCGACCCGGAGGACTGCCAGAATTCACACCTTTCAGTATGCTCAAGGGACTTGGGAAACTCTGGTCCTGAGAACTACCTGTATGTGCACCTTCAACTTCATTTGGGAGATCGCTAGCAGCTGCATTCTGAATGCCGCTAGTTTGTGCAAGAAAGTTTGGAGTTGGTATTCTTGAACGTGAGGGTGACTTATGTTTAAACACGCCCCACAAATAGTACTTCCTACGAAGCCCTGTATAAGGTGAAGGTTTGTCAAGTGTTTGATTGAATACAATACAACTGATATCTCAGTTCAGTGGGAGAAAATAAAGACTTGGGAAGCAGAAATTCATCACTTACTCCAATGTTTCTGTGGCAGAACACGAGATGAAAAAATCAAAAGCTCCAAGTTGTCTATTGTGGCGCTCATTGCAAGATCATTGTCAATTACATCTTCCAATAGAGCATCATAAGAATTTTCATCCCTGAAAGACAGTATTAATAGGTAAGGTTCGACAACATCAGGATCATAATGTTCAATGACTGCATTATAATAAGACGACGTTACTCTTCAAGCTCAGGAAAGAGATACAAAGCAATACTGCAGTCTGTTGGTTGCAACTTCAGAAAACTCCTCGGCCATACATCATTCTTGGACACAAGTTTTACATCAAGTTTCACAGGAAGCCTATTTGCTGCCATAGACGCCTTTTCACAGGCTTTGTTTGACAAATGAGCTAAGATATTAATACTGCTTTCACTTTCTGTATTGAAGATAAAACATCCCCTACAGTTAAAAATAAAGACAGTGAATAGAGAATTCTTTTTTCAAAATTCAATAAAGAATCCTCCCACCAAGAAGTTGGGAAGAAAGGCAATAGCAGAAAGAACTGCTCGTAGCAATCACTGAAAAAGCCTTCTTAGGTATCCCAAATAAAAAATGAAACAGGTAATTGCCTATCTAAAGCAGTGGAAGTTAAAAGTTTTTACCTCCAAATGGAATCAATAACTGGCTGTGCAGACAAACAATTCGCAGATTCCACTTGAGGATCACTATACAAAGTGTCAAGTGGAAAATTTTGCTCACCAGGGAATGAAGAAGAAAAATTTCCACCAATTGCCCCACCCTCTCCCTCAAAATCACCGCCATCATCAAGAACTACAAACTTCCTCCTTGACTTTCTCATCTCTTGTTGATTTCCAATTTCACCGAGTGACTGAGCACTCTTTGAATCTTGCACAGAAGAGTCACCTCTTACTTGAGCTGTTTCTACCATTCCACCTTCCTCGTTGTTCAATGTTGAACAATAAGCTTCCTGGCGTTTACCTACTAGCAGAGTGTTCCCTGCTTTTACTGATTCAATTTGCTGTTCAGAATGGCATACATCTGCACACTCTTCTCCAATGTCTTTGTGTTTCTTAGTATCAATGAATGAAGGCTTCTCCTTTTGCAAAACGTGAAAAGGACTGTGGGCTGTAGGTGATTGAACTGCTCCACTTGTGTCATGTCTAGCCTCATCTAACCTTAGAGCTTTTACTTTACAACGGTAAAGCTTTCTTCTCCATTCCGCTCGAACATCAAAAGCATGGATTTTTCGCTCACTTATCCGTTCACTCTTTCTGAACTGCTCAACCTTAGCAACTTTGGGAGTGCAATCCCAACATATCCAATCGGTATTGTCTCCATCAACAGAGATTTTCTCTTGGCAATAGCTGCAGAATAAGGAAAAACAAAATGAAATACGCCTGCCGAGTTAATAATCTTTTTCAGAGCTTGTAAAGTGATATTGAAGTCAATATAGGCATTTTTAGATGCTCGTAGCAATAATAGAATGACAATATACATACTAAAAATATCCATGATATTGATGCCAATAGAAGCACATGTAGATGTGCATGCGATAACAGAATAGAAATATACGGACTAAAACATTCATCAGTACTTTTTCCAAACTCCATAAAGGGGAACAGAAAAATTGTGATTTTCTACTAGGCAAGAATACAGCTTAATAATTAAAATGCCAAGGAAAAACTATATCCAACATTAAACTATTACAATTGCTTATATCCACTTGAAATTCATTCTCAAAATAAAGAATATTGCATACGACTAATTAAGTTACAGATGAAACATACAGGTGTACAGCGGAATCACGACATTGCGAGCAGTATATAAGAAGCTTGACATCTCCTTTATCCCCACATGTTAGACAAACAGTTCTCTGAGAAAGAAAAAGAAAACACAAATGAGCACTAAGATTGTTAAATTGTACAAAGAGTTGAACAAGTACTGATGAAACCATCTCTTTGATAGCCAAATTGGTGAATTTATCTTATAGAATTCAAACACTTATAAGTTATAATGTCTGAAACCTTATATTTCTATAGAATCTGACTGCAACAACATGACACATTACCTCTCCACGATCAAATCCCTGGACAAGAATCCAATCCTTGTGAGTTGTGTGCATGACCCTTAGATTGACAGTTCTATGAAGTTGATTTTTCTTTCTTAGATGTACTCGTAGAAGTTTGGAAGGACGAACTAACCCGGACATCACACTAGAACTAAAAATTGAAAACCATCTAGCTAGAAAGTAAATACACTTCTCTGAATAAAAAACATATATACATGAAACCGGGTTGGGCATATAACTCCTAAATCTTGCACAAAATAAATGGCGAAATCAGAAGTCCTGGAATACGTCCAAAGGTTATCATATGAATTAAGATTCGACCAATAAGCCGACCTCAACAGGCAAGGGGAAGGAACATTATTACTTCCTCCATTTCAATTTATGTGTCTTACTTTCCCTTTTGGTCTGTTTCAAAAAGATTGCTGATTTCTACATTTAGAAATTCTCTAATTCCGACATCCTATCATGGCCTGTTTAAGACCACAACATTCCAATAACATTTTGGTATAGTATACACATCTTTAGTTTAAGACTACAAGTCTTAAAAGCCACTCTTACTTTCTTAAACTCAATGTCCAACCAAACTGAAACGCAATGAATAAGAGGCCCATCATGAGTTTTTTCTACGGCCTCGACCAAGAAACCATTTCTTCCTAGACACGAGACTTAACATTAAGCAAAATACCCACTACAAATGTTACTTATGTGGATATATATATTTAATAGAACCATTCTCATGAATTATATTGCAAGAATTGAATATATATTTCTTTTTAGAGATCTTAGAACCAATTCATGAGACGCACGAAAGAAAAGATTGAAAAGAGTGAAGTTGCAGGGGCGAGATCTCTAAGGCACTAACCTCGCAAACTAAAATTACCAAATTTGGATTAACTCCATTCACTCCTTTCATAGTTACCTAAACAAGCAAAATTTTTATTTTTACATGACACTCTCTAAATCCTACTCTTTGCAACAACAAAAATAACTATGCATCAATCCCAAACTAGTTGGGTTCAGCTACATAACTCATCACTATAAATTATTTTACCTATGTACCATTCCAATATTCAATAATTTGGAACTCTCTAGCACTAGAGGTTTTCTATTTTTTTCTACTGATACATAAATCCCTAAACGGACAGAAAGACTTGTATCAAATGTTGGAACTAATATAAACAACCAAGTGATTAAACCTTAATCCCAAATAGTTAGTGTTACCTATATAGAGCTTTTGCTTAAATTTTGTTCTTATTTTTGCTTAGTCTGCATGGATTCTGAGAGATCATCTCAAACTTGTAACTAAGATCGATAAAGGGACTTTTGAGTCAAGGAGGTTAGTTATGAAATGATGAAGGTCATAAGGCTAAGTAAAGACTTGCACAAAAGTAGTCGTACAAGCCTTGATTGTTGGATGTTGGGTTCCCCAAGGGTATGTGTTCGGACGCTTGGGGTGTACGTTTCAGGAGGAAAACATAGCAAGGAGCTTTTTTAATGTATCTTCCAAAGAGTAAGCCCTAAGTCCACAACATTACCTTCTAAAACATTAATAAGCAGTTTGAGGTGAAAGCACTTACTGCCAGGGACGGACCTAGAAGAGAACCTATGGGTTCTCGGGAGCTCAATAGCATTTACTCAAACCTATTGTATCTATATTAAGAAATTCACTAAATATCTATAAGTATTTGACTTGATGTTGATCTAGTAACGCATAAACTTTAAATCCTTGATCCGTCTTTGCTTACTACTCCTATCTTATATTTATATCCTCCCGTACCCCACCATTTCTTAAACCCTACATCCCACTTTCATGTTTATGCAAAAAATTGCAGATGAAGGGAAAAAAAAAACAAATGAAGAACACATCGCTCTCAAAAATGGATGTAAACTGAATTTTTTTTTGCTAATCGAACAGGTCAAAACAAACAAATTTACTTAAAAAAAAACAAAAAGGTTTCCTCAAAAACTTCAAAAAAACTCTAAAACTCCAGAAGCAGAACACACACACAGAATTTATCATCGCCATCTCTCAAACAACTATGAACTAACAACCAAAAATCAAAATTAAAAAAAAGTAGAGATAGAGCAACATAGATATACGCATTTGCATAAGACCCATAACTATCCATTGATGATTTCGCCTTCAAAATCCTTCTTCATTGAAGAAATTGAAAATGTTAAACTAAAAAATGAGTTCTTCAAAAAAAAAAAAAAAAAAAAACTTTTACACAAACACGAAATAATCAAACCAGTACGAATTAGAAGATAAAAAGTAAAATGCAAGAGTTAAATTTTACCGAAGCCGCAGCAGAGGCAGATATAGAAGAATCCATTAGCGTCCTTTTGCTTGCTTTCTGGCTGTTGCAAGTATTTATAGAAAATGGAGAAGGACGTTGTATATAGTAAGTGGAGCCAAAATAAGAATACTTACTATAGAAATATGTCGATAAAATTAGTTCTCTTATATGATAATACTAGATTGGTAATAAAATAAGATTATTACATATACGTAAAGTTAAAATAAGAAGAGAAAATTAAAGTAACGATGTTATTACACTAAATTAATCGTTACACAAAATGAGATTTTACGGTGTTTTCTAATAATGAATTTGATGATATTATAAAATCTAAATAATAATAAAAATAAATATTGTATTTAAATTAATGATACAATACAATAAATAACAACCATCCGAACAATACAATGACAAGTAAGTAATACTTAACTAGGAAAGTATTTATTTTTTATCAAAGATTTTTTTTTCATGGATGGAAAAGTAAAAGGATAATTACCTAATCTAATCAAACAAACTTAGAGCTCGTTTATATTGACTTAAAAAATTATCTCTTGGATCAAAAATAAAAAATCAAACTGAAATGACTTTTGAGTCAAAAATAAAAAGTCAAATTAAAATTAATTTTAAGTCAAAAATAAAAAGTCAAACTGAAATGAATTTTAAGTCAAAAACAGAAAGTCAAACTGAAATGACTTTTAAGTCAAAAAAAATAAAAAGTTGGGGGGATCTATTTTTGGTTTTTAACTTATTTTAAGTCATTTTTAAACTTATTTTATGTTATTTTTAACATTGTCAAACACTTTCTAACTTATTTTAAGTTATTTTTATATTTGACAAACATTTCTAAAAGTCAAAAACTAACTTTAAAAAGTAGATTTCACCAATTTTTAAGCTAATTCAAACACCCTCTTAATTAGACCGAAAACTATTACTACTATTTCTAAAGAGGGTAGTGTTTAATTTTTGTGGATAATTATGTACTTTTTCCAATTAAAGGAATTCGGTATTCAATATATATCTACAAGTTTAGTGAATTTGTAGTTTCATTTGGATTCAGCATTTTCGATATGGATTATAAATAGAAATTTGATATAAAATTTAAGAGTTCAATTTCAAATTAGCATTTGTTTATAAATTTTAACTTTATTTTGTCATGATTTTTAAATATCATTTTAATTTGAAATTTCAAATTGTGATTTCAATTTTTTAAAAATATATATAAATTGACCGATATATAATTTTAAATTCTACAAAAAATGAATTCATGTTTAATGTGAACAGATTAGCTGTACCATGTGAGAAATTTTATTTAAAAAATAGCTAGTTATTGCTGATCTATTGAACCAATGAATCTTGTAACATTATATGTATTTAAAAGTTACTTAGGATCAACTTGCGAATTTGTGGCACCGTAGTAGAATCATTACCAATGGCACGCTGTGCGCCTAAGTGCGAAAAGACAATGCAAGCTTTGTTATGCCGAAATCTAAATGTAATAACATGCAACCACAAATATTTATTCATAAACAGTAGTAAAGCTAGAACTTTCATTAAGGGGCTCAAAATATGAATAGGTGACAAACTAGTCGAAGAGTGTCAACATCTATTATATATACATAAAAAATAATTTTATGAATAGTTTACTTATTTTATAAGATTTTAAGTATAAATAGTGTAAGTTTTCGCTGAAGGCCTAAGCTCGATATGCCCCTTTTTATAAGAAAAACATGAAGATTGATATGTGATTTATTAATTCTACGCTATGTCGTCTTAGGTCATTCAGATACCTTGTTTATGAATAGTTTACTTATTTGATGAGATTTTATAAAAGTCAGAGAAGTTTTGATAATTTTCATTAATTATAAGGTTTTCATGTTTATATATAAACAAAAATATTTACATGTCCAAATAAAATTTCAAACTTTAAATTAAGCAATCTAATTTCAAATTGAGACTTGAAATCATGTCCATATAGACCCTAAATTTATGTATCACTCAAAATTCATTAAATTTGTAAAAACCTAAAGAAGAGCCTTTTTAACAAGAAGAAGTAGGTATCCACTTATCCCCTTGAATAAAATTCTTAATTGAGTAAGACTCAACATGTTCACCTGGAATTTGATTACTCCATGGCACTCTTCCTGTTACATTAGCTCCATCACCACTACTTTTAAATTCACCATAATAGAGCGTCGCGAGAGCAAACTCGCCGCTCCATGGCATCCAGCCCTCAGGGCGGACCAAAACTTCTAAATTACAATTCAAAAAAACCGTCCTGGAATACTCCTTCCAAGGCCTCCCGAGGTAATTTTTGTGCAAATTCGGGTTACTATGGTACAAATTCATGTACTCTTTCGTTCCGTTGATTGAACAATTTTGAAATACGAATCCTGTTGATTGTCCAGGGTCTAATCTACCATGAGCAGTTACTGCATTAGTTTCACCTTTTTCGGGGTTGAGTACCCGGGGAGTGACTAGAATTTGACAGTCCTGGAAGAATGCTGCCGCGTTACCAAAAATAAAATCTACGTTCCCCTGAACACGACATGATTGATAGTACTGTCGTAACGATTGTGTGTAGAGTGTGTCTTGATTGCCAATGAATTCACAGTTTTCAATTACTGAATGGTCGCTATCAGACCGGAAAGCTACTGCTTGTCCGGCCCCGATACCGGCTGTGTTTTGGATCGTTAAGCCACTAGCCATGAATCCATCACCACTTACTCCTGTTTTAGAGAAAAGGTAGATCAATCAATCAACCAGACGCTAAATGTCACTTATGAAACTCGTTTAAAGCCAGCCATGTCATTAGCTAACAAAACAGTATGACAAACAATAAAGAGGCAAAATATTAACTACAGATTGGCTCCTCCTTATAATTTTCTTGCCGGCCTTGGATAAAAAAAAAATTATAATATCCTAATGATTATTTTAAAATTGACTTACCAACGGTAGCAGATTCATAAGTGGACATTCCAGGTATTAGGCCAACACTCAACGATCCTGAAATGACGGTTTTACCCATCCCGTCACCTAAAAACACCACATTTCTCTTCTCCAAGGGTACTCGAACTATCTCATCATACAACCCGGTTTTGATCCGTATCACAAACTTCCCGTGTCCCAAATTATCCGGGGTTGCATTCACCGCCTCTTGCACCATCTTGTAATCACAACCACCATCTTTACAAACCGTCACATTCGGGCTCAAACCCGAGGGCACCACACCCCCTAAACCCAAACCCGGATCCGGATTCTGACCCGACTTCCCAAAACCCGTCTCGCTCCGTTTTAGGTGGGGCCCACGACCCGGTTTCATTCCCGTGAATATCATAATTCACCATCATCCATAAAACATTTGTAGTAAATCCAATTAAACCTTTCATCACCTCTAACGTTTTGGCCACCGGAAGGGTTCCGTTTACTCTCAGTAAATTCGATGAGCAGCCGATTTGGTATCCCAAACCGGCGCTCATCCATGCTCGAGCGTCCTTGATTTCGCCACGTGGCAATGCGGCAGCCGTCAGATTGTACCTGTACGCCGAATAACCGAATCCTTGTAAACAATTTTTCGCGGCGACGGTGAGGTTGGAGTCGCCGGCGCCGGCGGAGTTGAGGAGGTTCTTCACCATTGATTGAGCACTAGTGAGGTTCTGAGATGAAACGCCCAATGCGGAGAGGATGATTTGTAACGCCGTTAGATTTGACGGAAGGTGTGAAGGTTCCGTTAATGAGGATTCGCATGTTGGTGGGTCCTGTGAGGTTTTACATGCTAATTGGATTTCAATTGGAGTGTTGTTCGGAGACGGAGACGGAGACGGAGACGGAGGGAGGGAAATGGATGTAACTGAATTTTTCGACGAACGAGGTTCGGAAAAAGAGAAGAAGAGGAAAAGGGAGAAGAATGTTAGAGAAAAATATTGAGATATCATTGTGTTGAAATGAGAAGATTTTTTTTTTTTTTTTTTGTGAAATTATAATATGGATTGAATTATGTATATAGGTAATTGAAATGGTGTTTTTGCTGTGTTGTGTATGGTTTACGTGAGTAATTGGCCGTTGGAGGGTTAGTTTTAGATAAGGCAAGTACATTAAATTGGATGACAAAAGATGGTATGGAATATAAGATATATAGCAAGTAATAATAGTTTTTTGAAATTTGTATCGACTATATATTATGTTTCAATTTTTATTATGATTTTTTAAATTTCATTATATGGTTACTTTTTATTTCAAAATTCAAATTATATAAACTAATAATTCAGTACCCTTACAAGTCACGGCTTCACGGGAGGCTTTCGAAGGTGGTGTTTATGGAATCTTCTACTTATTATTAAATAAATAGGTGTCGGTTGTAATTAATGTTTTTCTGACAAATGGAAATTATTTCCCATATGTTTTAACTTTATTTGAACATGCAGAGACAATCTTCTTACTTGTAAGTATTTGCATGACTTAATTAGGAGTATTAAAAAACTGTAGCAAACTATGTTTGACTTCGTCTCTTAGATAAGTATATAAATATATAAATAATAATAAGCTCACCTCAGCATGTGCTATACTTGTCTGTAATTGCATGTAAGGTGATTGTATTGGTCAAAAGATGGACGTGACAAGTCGATGTATAGGAGATGACATGTGGTCAGTGGCGGATTCAGAATTTTGCTCGTTCAAAATATAAAGAAGAAGTTCAGGTAGTAATGCAAGTGCGCATTGAGCGTAGTAGTCTCTTGGCGTGCTCTTTGTACAAGAATCATAGATATTTCATTGGTTCATAAAAGTAAAGACTAAACTAATCAAAGATATCGAGGACAAAGATACATTGATAAGAATTTTAGCGGATCAATTGTATTACACAAATTAATTCCCAAAACGAGTGAAAATTAAATGATGAAAAAGGGAGCGAGACGGGGGAAAAGATATTTACCTTATCATGCTAAATTTAACTTACTTTATCATACCATATTAAACATTTCTTTCTACTTTTATCATGCTCCATCGAGCATTCTTAAAATTTCTTGACTTTTTTATACTTTTATTTTGTAATGTTTTACTTTATTTTCACTTTTTAAAAATTTTAAATTAGTATCCATTCAATCACATGTTGCTATGAAAATCGTCAAGATTCTCTAAAGTTGTGTAAGAATAGAGTTACTAATATTATAATGCATATTCAGAAGATAAATAATAGCATTGTCAATTTTTTTAGTTCATATAGTTCAATTTACTAGGTTAATCATAATTTGTAAAAAAGACAAATAACGAATAAATCAAATAAGTTTAGTTCTCATCCCTCTAAAATATAATAAAAAATATAAAAGAAACTTCATGAATTCTATAAATTAATATTTTTAAAAGGATGCTGACGATATTTAAGTTTCTTCATTTAATTACATCTAATTTATCTTTTTTTTAAAAATAAATAAATTATACTTCTATTTCAATTTCAAGTTAAATATAATTCATCATTTTTTTAAAAAGTTATTCAAGTTAGTATATGAAAAAGAGTTACGTTGAAACAACATGAGTAATAGATATAAAAATAATAAAAAATAAAAATAAAAAAAATGTGTCTAATAAATTTAAACAAAAACAAATTAAAATGAAGAAATGGAATAAAAGGAAAAAATAATGAAAAAGAAGAAGGTTTAAGCCCAAAAATTCCATTTTCCAAAGCATGGGAAAAGAAAATGCTGTCCATGGTATTTGAACCCGTGACCAAGAGGCTTTTCTTGAAAATCTTATCCACTAAGCCAAGCCTGACATTTATTTACAGGGGGTTCATTTTAATATATATACCCATAAAATCATAATTTAATGTTACATATATGGTATATTTTTTGACGGGGGGTTCACTAGGTCCGCCCCTGCATGTGGCAATCAAAATCTAGTCAAATTCAACTTAGCATAGCGTCGAGAGGAAGGAATGTTGCTATTGATGGACCGGCGCTATCTCTGAATCTAAGAATCATGGAAGACGTAATTGAAATATGCACCTGGAATTAAATCACATTGGTATAAAGAGTCGGAAAGGAAAAGGAGGAGGAAAGAAGCAAGGGACTGGGCGACAAAGCGAGGTGAGCAAGCATATTTGTATTGGTCAAAAGATGGATGTGACAATGGTGTTTACTTGGCCTTCTTCGGAATAGGGAGAAGAATGTTAGGGGAAAATATGAGATATCATTGTGTTGAAATGAGGATTTTTTTTTTGTGAAATTATAAAATGGATTGGATTATGTATAAGTAATTGAAATGGTGTTATTGTTGTGTTGTGCAGATAAGGCAAGTAAATTAAATTAGATGACAAAAGATAGTATGTCATAAGTATGGAATATACACTATATGTTCATCACATTATCTTTGAAATTTGTATCTTTTATTGGTTATGTTTTGATTTTTGGTATGATATTTTAAATTTCATTACATGTATTAGAACGATTTTCCTATTATTCGTTATGTTTTTAGTACTCTTGTTCTCCTTTTTTTTTTTTTTTTTTTAAATTTGCTTTGATATGCATTATAAGCCTAATTTAGATTCATGCGTCCTAATTTAAATTCATGAAGCAAAACGAAGATAAAACTAAAATACATGTTATATAATCAACATATTAATGGACTATCTATGCATTATAAGCTAGGAATTCAAATACTACTAATTATCACCAAGTTTTAAGAAAATTCTTTTTACTTTTTTTTTATTTTGTTTTTAACTAAACTATGACATATGAAATGAAATAGAGTCCATATGCATATAAAATAAGATTTTTCTAGGGCACAATTCTCTCTCTGAGTTAGATCACAATCAGTGGCGAAGCTAGAATTTTTAATAAAGAATTCAAAATCGAAAGAATTAAACACACAAACTAATCAAAGAGGGTTCAAAATATGATGAATTAAACGCATGAGCTAACCAAAGGATTCAACATCTACTATATATATAAAAAAAATAAAATTTAACCATGTATAAATAGTAATATTTTCCGCCGAAGGAGTTTGGAAGAACCCCCGAAGGCTGGCTCCACCCCTGATCAGAATGGGGCAGGTGGGGTGGGGCCGGATTGAGCTCAACCCGTAAAAATTAGAGAAAACCACTTCAACCCACCCCGCATTCCTTCCCGCCTCGCACAACCTTAAAACCATCCTGCCCCGCACCATTACTGTCCCTACTCTGAGTCTCTCCTAGTTTAAAGACAAAATGGTTGTTTGCCTTGTGACCGCAAAATCCTAAAAACTTGAGGGCTTGTTTTCTTGGCTGGAAATTTGAATATTTGTAACTCTGTTTCTACCGAAAACAGAGCATAATGCTCTGCAACAATTTTGCTAATATGACTCCAGATAGTAAAAGCGTTGATGAAGGTGAAGATAGATCTTCAGTGCTTTGCCAAGAAACCTTATAGATGATATTCTAATTCTCTTACCTATGCACAGAGACAGAGACAGAGGCAAAGTTAGAATTAGAAATTTGGGAGTTCTAAATTTTAGGACGGTTTAAACCCACAACACACTAACTGAAAAACATTTCCTCCGCCCCTTCCTTATCAATGAATTTTGTTATGAGGTTCACAAGTTAATATGCATATATATATAGGATCTACAGAAAAGCTAGTGGATTCAACTGAACCCACGAATCCCCACCTAACTGCCTATGCAGCAAGAACTAGTATTTTGTCCAAATATTGGACAAATATTTGGGTTACGCGTCCTAATTTGGTGTTTGATAAACTCTTTTGCAATAAATTAGCATCCTTCAAACAAACAATAGATGAGATTCGCTTTTATCTCGTGAATTTGAATTTGTATATCCATAGATGGATGCGTTATGTCACACTGTAAAGGTACTCAACACCTCGACATTGTTGTCTATTCATCTCGGTTGGAGTTCTTGTCTATTCGTGAAAGTTATGTCACAAGTGCAAAAAGTTGACAGATTTATACCTTGTAGTTGATAGTCCGATACGTGCTTATGAAAAATCCTCTGCCTACACTTGCGATAGGTTCATTTGTCCTTGACCTTTTGAGTATAGCTACAGTTACAAAGCGGCTTCCCTCGTGTGATAGTGTTACTGATCTCGACAAGCTCACAGATATCATTATGCATTCTTTTGGCACTTCACAAGTTGAACTATTGTTTGCTCATGATGAGCATTGACAGCTTCGTCTAGTGAAGAAAGAAATGTCACCACAATGTTGAGTTATTCTATGTGACAAATGCGTTTTTAGAATCTTAATAAGTCAGTTTTTATCAATTTATTTGTGATTTGATGTCATTGATTACTATAAGTTCTGTTGAAGAATGGAATGAATTGACAGAATTAGTAAAACTTGTAGGGTTTCTTCAATAAATATGTTTAGTAGATGTTACAAGTTGAGTCCACAGGCTACTGTTTTCTTGTTACTTCATTTTTAAAGATGGATAGGACAACGGTGTTTACATCGAAACAGTGTGATTGATACTTCATTTGCAACTAGTCAGGATAAAGCTTCATGTAATAATTAGCACCAGAGAACTCCACCAACAGTTTTAACGTCTAGATTATGATCATTATGAGGGGTTGAATTCACACAACACATTACTTAGGGTTTTATACGCTCTCAGTTATAACAAAACTCATAAGTTTCTACTTTCCTGATAACGCTGTTTATCTTTTCTAGTCGACTACTATAATCTATATAGCAAGACTTGTGTCATAAAGTTATGCCACAGGACTATTTTTGCTCAAATTATTTAACTTGAATTTAATCAATGTAGAAAGGAAAACATACATAACAAAAGTGTAAAATTGGAGAACTCTATATAACTCCACTTAGAAAAAAAAATGCTTGTTTATATAACAGAAATGGATGATCTTTTCTTGGTTTTCTTAGTCTTTATGGTTGGTGGTGAAGGGTGAAAAAATGGATCATCTGTCCAATTCTTTTCACCCCAATGCTTCAACATACCTTTCCAATTGCATAACCTGTCTGTGCATCTCTTAAGTCGTCGATCGTTGATCTTGATTTTCCAATGTCCATCAACATAGTTTGCCTTCTCTGCTGCCCTTCTATCCCATTCCAATTGCGCCTTTTGCTTTGATCGTAACAAGCAAAAGTCTTGTAGCTGCTCGGGCATTGCATCGTGCACTTTCCACCACTTGTGATGTGCAACATCACTCGCGAATTCTTGTAATATGTCTACGTTCCAATTACAATCATAGTCGCGGAAGCACAACCATGGTTTGTATCCTAAGTAGTGAAGGACATACAGAATAGGAGGGTCAGCCCCGAAAAGATGTGTTTTCTTAGCTTTCACTACTTCATCATCACCGATCCAAAAGTTCTTTAAGAAGTTCATATGCTTTGGTATACGATGCCACCAAGTGAATATTTCGTTTAGGTAGCCTTGATCACCTCCATTATAAGACTCAATCTCATTTATGTGATCCATCAAGAGCTGGAACGTGCAATTTGATGGCTCGATCACCATGACACCAGAGTTAAACAACGTGCCATTGTTCCCCGTGGCTGAGATCTGTGGCATCCTAAATAAGATGTCGATGTTCCTAAGTATAAGCAAATCAGCATCAATGAAAATGATTTTATCATAATCTGTCAACTGCCATAGTCTAAATTTACTATAGTTCCACTCATTGTATGCATCTTTCTCTGCTTTAGGATTTCTTATTCTCTGTATAGTCCTAACTTGCCACCCTGCTGCCTCGAGTCCACTCCGATGATACTCACCAATCGATTCATCAACAAGAATCACGAGGTCTCTCGTGGACCCTGACATTCTAATACTTTGTGCTGCTGCTATAGCTCCACATACATATACATGAGCTGAATGCAAGATTGTTGCATATGCCTCGCGTCTTTTGTTCCCCGAATGTACTTCCTCTGTTACCATAACATAAACACTATCAATACTCGATTTTTTGTGGCGTTCACATCAAAAGAAGGGTAAAAACACTAAGAGTATATCTTACCTGTTGTACCAAAGGGTAGTGCAAGTTCACATGATCCAACAGGAAGTTGAACTTTTTCTCTTAGTACACTCAAGTCCGGCTTGTACAACCACGCGTTACCTTTCCTAACAACGAGCTCATTGCACCTATAAAGATTCGGTATAGGGAAACATTTGGTTATGAAAAGCAAATGCACAGGATGTATACCCTTAGCAGATGAAGCTAAACCAGCAGCAGCAAGTTGTAAGTGCAATCGCGCTACATCTCTAGACCAATTCCCTTCATTCCTACACGGTAACTTGACAGCTATAAGATCGAATCGTGTCCTAGGGACTTCAAGTTTTGGCAAAGTAGGACAACTTGGAACTTCATTTTCTTGTTCTTCATCAATCCATTCAGGATACAAGGTGTCCCAAGTCACATTTTTTTCGGCGTAGTCAAGGTGAAGTACTGTATGATTAACATTAGGAACAACTTGTGTCCATTCATTGATTTCATCTTTGTTGAAATTAAGAAGGCCAATGTTCTCAACAACTTTGTTTTGGTCAGGCAATTGTTCCAAAACTTGTGATACTTCTTCCCAGCTGATGTCTATATCTGATATGTATCTAGGATCAGAAGCACCCCATATCCACCTGTTCACAAAATGTTGCCTGCATTATATAATTTGTTCACATTAATAAACAACTTTGAATCTTGTGATCTTAAACTTAATAGCTTTTAATTTTGTGGTCTCGAACATGTCATGTAGGAAGTTGAAATTAACGAATTGTCAAAAAAAAACATTCTTTTTAAAACAAACTAAAGAGAAAGTTAAAACAAACAAATTGAAATAGATGGAGTAGTAATTTGTTTTTTCTCCCTTTTCTCCAATTTTCCCTGAAGATCTATCGACAACAGCTTCTTTACCGTGAAGTAGGAATAAGGTTTGCGTACACTCTACTGTCTTCAAACCCCACTATATACGACTATATTGAATATATTAGACTCCTTATTGCACCTAAATCACTTGATGTATTGGTGTGGAGTGACACTAATGTAAGCCTTATTGAAAATCTAATAAGGCCTATTGTAAGAAGGCCCATTAGATCAAGGCTTTGACACCTATAAATATATGGCTAGGTCACCTCTCATTCCATATTAAACTTATTTTACGCTGTCAGTGTGTATAAGTTAAAATGATATAAATATTAAAGAATATATATGAAGTAGAGCATACCTTGAAACAGTGTCAGCATTATTGTGTTGACAAACAGAAGGGGAAGATAGAATCATGTAGAAAGTACCAATCACAATGATAAATAGCACAAGCTTTAGAGGATAA
Source organism: Solanum pinnatisectum (assembly GCA_035578085.1). NCBI lineage: Eukaryota > Viridiplantae > Streptophyta > Magnoliopsida > Solanales > Solanaceae > Solanum > Solanum pinnatisectum. The sequence continues at coordinate 6,143,250 of CM069086.1, read as the reverse complement.
AACTTGCAATTTGTGTTCTTCTCTTGAAAAGGGTTTTGGAGGGGCTTTATACCTCCGACATCCTTCACTTTTATTTTTTGTGATCTTCTTTTGCATGCATCTTCTCTGTAAAATTGATGTACAAGTAGTAAAAAAAATTGGTTTAAATATTAAATTTATAAAAAAAAAATATCAGTAAGTAATTAGAATGATAATTAATATCCTTAACATCTCTTTACATTGGTGGTGTGACTCAAGGTTAATATTTTTGATTTCTCATTTAGTGTTCAGTGCTTATTTTTTATATGATTATTTTGAATTCATGCTAAAAAGTTTATTTTAAAGAAAAAATGATATTTATCAATAACGATTTCATTTCCAGGACATGAATACGAAACTTAATTTTGAATTTATGTCTAAGAAAGAGGTAGATGACATTGCTTAGCTACTTGAACAACTAACTAATCTGTCCTTCAACAAATTAAATGATAATATTAAAGATCTCATCCATATATTAGAAATATTATTATAATTTTTTTGGACCTAGGTTGACCAATTAATTGTTCACCTACCACATGTTGGATCACCACAAACTAGTTAATCTAATAAATTTCTCATTAATTAAAAGGTTGCTTAGTCTAATTAAAGTGAGATTATAAAATTAAGATAATACAACTACTCTACCATCTTTTAACCAATAAGTTTTTAGTCACACATGGTTTTTATTTCCCTTGCCTATGTGTTATTATTTTAGAGAACAACCACAAAAAAAATGTATTTTGTATGATATATTTTCTAGTAAAACTTTTTATTCAAAAAAAAAAAAATTCTAAGTAAAACTTACTTTCTAAGTTTTGGGGTTCTTTGCTTGAAAGGTTCCAACAACTTATAAGGCTAATCTTTTTATGAGTATTTTAATGTGATCTACAAAAAAATGCAAGGAAAATGACTTTTTTAGGGAAATTAGGAAAAATAAATTGCACAAATATCATTTCAAATGCTTTCGATATCACATTTAATTTCTACTCAATTATTTTTCAGAATTTCTTTTTTTTAAAAAAAAAAAACCGTTTCACATGAATTAATATTTTCCTTCCTACCAGAACACCCTATATGCTAGATTGCTAGTTCCAACTAAAATATATTATTTGCTTCTATATCAATAATATATATTACCTTTGATGAAATTACCACAACAATAATATATTCAGTAAAATTTTATAAAGTAGGATCGTGGAAAGATAAAGTATACGTAAACTTTATCTCTACCTCATGAAGGTAGAGAGACTATTTCCAAAAAACTTTTGACTCAAATGAAACAAATCAAAATAGTAATAAAAAGGAGGAAAAACAGCAATAAAGAAAAATATGACAACTAATAGAAATCATTATGGAACAAATATGCATAGAACCATAGCATAATTTTATTTTATAGCAATAGATAACTTACATTGATCTTCTAGCCTCCATGATATCTGCCAAAACATATGAAGAAAATACATACACATTAATATCCAATAAGTTTCAACAAGAAATGCTACAAGGGAAAATAGTACCTATGTCCTATGCACCAATCATCATAATTGCCTATCAAAAAGACAAGTGAAAAAAAAAAAGGATAGATTTTCAAAGTACAAAAAACTAAAAGGAAACCATGATTACTTCACAAATAAATGCTCTCTTCACGCCTATCCAATAGAAAAAATATATCAATCCTTATTCACTACAATATGGAAAAACTTACTCGCACCAAACTAATGCAATTTATCAGTTTTATCCTTCATTATATTTTTAGCTCAAAAATATCCTCAAACTAGTAAAATAACTTTAAAATACATTTTTACCAACGATTACTTCAAAACAAGGAATTTTGAACAAATTTGCTCTTGAATTATTGAAAATAATACAATTTTATACATATCTTACATAATTCGAGCAGAAAATAATTTGAGTTAGTTGAACCCACGGAACCTGTCCTTGATCCGCCACCACTTTAGCATACTAAAACATTGAAATTACTCTCATGTATGGTTTCAAAAGAAGATGAACAAGAATTATATGGCACAATAACTCAAACAAAACAATAAGAATTATATGGAACAATAATAAAAACAAAATAACAAGAATTATATGGCAAAATAATTCAAACTTACCTTTGCAAATACTTGGTAATGAGAATTACCACATTGAAAATAGATATTCTTGTTTTCTTCTTCTTTGTTCTTTTTTATCTTGGTTAATTGAAGGTGTTGATTGTATGAGAAGAGAGGAGGAAGAAAGAAAAAGGACACACTTCAGTATAAGAAACAACACTTTCTATGATTGAATAATTCTTCAAGTCTTTGTAAATATTTATATATATTTTTCTTGAAGCTACAATAAAATATATGCTATTTAAGATATGTCCAACTATTTTCTGGTGGTCATAACAAAAATATTAAAATAAAATTTTAAAAAATGTCTTTTCAAGTCAATTGCAAGAACAGGTTTTTTCACCAACTTCTTTGCTTTTGAATTGTCTCTTCTAACAAATAAAAATAAGGAATACAAGAATTAACATATTTTTTATAATGCTTCCCTTTAGACTCTTAATTACAATATATAAGTCATTCTAGAAATTAGGAAATTATATTGTCTTGGAAATTTTTATTTAATCCTTTTTCTCCTCTTTGGACTCTTTTGCTTTCTTGGGATAATGTGTTTGGTAGATGGGAAATTATTTTTCCAAAAAAATATTATTTACTAAAAGGGGGTAAATGATCTTTTAATTGTACCTTCATTTGAAATAATAAGTTTGCAAGATAAAGTTTCTTTTGGAAAATATTTTCGTATAAATCACACCTTTAATCCATATACAATTATTACCACGATTTTTTCAAATATTTTTGAATTGTTAATTATTGTGACTTATAGTACTTGTTACGTAGTTTTGAAGTATGGTATTTAAAAAAAAAAAAAAAAAAAACTTAAAGATTTATGTTCTAATTCACAGTTAAAATAAAAAAAATCTGACTCTCGAAATTCGAACTATATCACATAAATTGGGACAGAGAAAGTATATTCTAAGTGCACCAAAATTAAACTCTATTTTTAAGTATATTTCTTAGATTTTCACTAACATAATCTACTAATATGTTCACTAATCTAGAGAAGAAAATGAAATTAAAAGATATTATGATCCCCTTCATAGAGAAATAGGAAGTGGTCAAATTTCAACACAATTTAAAAATAAAAAAGAAGGATTCTCTTATATGAATTTTTTAATTAAAAATATATTAAGGTTGTCTATGTACACATGATGTAGAAGGTAGGATAAATATTTACTTAAAGAGATTAGTTCTAGTAGATGGATAATTAGGTCAATGAAAACAATTTGTTTAGTTTATGATGTGAAATTGGTGATTAGGAAGTTATATCTAATTAATTAATGACTTATACCAATAACTAATCATTTCAATTAGGTGAATTTTGGAATATATCACAATAATAACAGTCTGTAGAAGGTAGTAATTAGTTTAATGCCGTTTATAAATCTCAATTTGGTTTCTATTTAAACCCATAATTACAACTAGTAATTAATTTGATTAGTGTTTTAATGAGAGTTGGTTTTGCTTAAATTTTTTTTTTTTTTTGAAAGTGGTCCATTTTAATCATATAGTGAATCATTTTGTTGTAGTAATATCTACTCGATATATTGGTCAAAAGGTGATGAATCTTTTTGTGACTGATTTTTTTTTCTTTTCCTTTTTAGTAAAACCATTACAAAGAAAATATTTTTCTTCCTTTTATTGTTTTTTCCCATGAAAAAAGTGGTGAATGTATCTGCTTAAAGTTTTGACAAATTCACTGAATAATTTCTAATGACAAAAAGAATAGTGATAGTAATTAATATTCTCCTTAATTATTTATTTCATTTCTTTTTAATTGCATAATGAAAAAAGCAAAAGTTACATCCCATAATTGGATGTCTCTTAAAATTTCCCAAAGTTGCTAAAATGGAGCTATCCTAATATGTTATACATCCTCAACAATTAATAATTTAATTAATACCTTAAGTTATATGTATTATGTATGTGATATTTGTTAGTATTCCTTTCTTTTAGACTTTGCAGTGCGTTCTTATTAATGACTATGCTTTCTTCTTTAATTTCTCTACTTTGGTTTGATACACTTGAGCTGAAAGTTTTTCGGAAACAACCTCTCTATCTCCACGAAGTAGTGGTAACTGGTAAGGTCTGCGTACACTCTTTCGATTTTCAGATCCCACTTATTGAAATTTCACTAGATATTTTATTGTTGTTGTATACATATATAGTTAAATGAATATAATTGAAATCATTTAATTAATTGTGAATTAGTATCATGATGATAACCACAAAGATGAAATATATATTGATTTAGAAAGCTTGAAAGATGAGCAAAAAAATCAGACAGTGAAAATGAGGTATGTGCTAAAGTAAGGAGAAGAAGCAATCTACTTGGCACTTTGCCAATTACAAATGTCTTTGTTTCATACATTCTAATAATATTTGGTGAGTGAAACCTTGCACCTATCGCTACGTATCACTTTGTTACCCCCGCCCCCCCACACTTTGAGTATTTATGTATGTATCTAACAAATATATATATACATACTTTAACTAACTTTTATGAATAGTGACGTACGTAGCATTAAAGTGTGTAGTTTAGTCGTCAATGAAAAATCATGAGATCTTATTAACTTCTAGTTCAAACAACCAAAATATATTAGATGATTTTTTTTTTCTTTTGTATTTACCTAAGTCTTGATAGGGAGAGTTACTCGCCTACTCGGTATCTATATTGATGGGGGATAGTATTTTCACCATGAGACTTTAACAATATAAAAAGATAAACACACGGAAAGACTAGAAAATTCAATATATTTTATTTTGTATATACAATGTAATTTTTTGACGAAAAGAATTTGGATAAACCACCAGCCTCAACTCCGCCTAATTAATTGATAACGTGATAAGACTTGCTATAACAAACTAAACCTTATTTGATAGCGTAAAAAATCTCTAATACAATCAAGGTACTTACGTATGTGAATTAAATAATTAAAGACTTTTACCTTTTTGTTAGAAGCAATATTTTTTGAAATTTATAAAGTTTGCCAAAATTACCACAATTACTAATTAAAATTGCAGAAATAATTGGCTTGAATTGAGAAAATTTAACCATTTGTACAAGTTGAGACCAACGGGAGTGTATGATCTTTTTTAGAGTTAAAAAATTGACCTTTTCTCATCTTATCACCTACTTTAATTATTGGGATAAGTAGATAAGTAGCTATTTGGGTGAAATAATTGACAATCGACTGGTTACAAAAAGTTAAAAGGAAACTAAACCCTACATAATTAGACATACTTCGCTGTCATATATATACAATTATTACCTGTATTTTCAAATATTACGTCTTTTACCATTAATTAAGAGTTTTCTATCATATATTGAGAAAGATAACTTAGATACTTGTATTTTTGCCACCATATATACTAAAATAGGGAGAGAAGCGAGTGAGATGGGGAAGGAGGTGAGAGAGATTCGTTATGTATCTCAGATACATGCGAATCACACTAGATACATACTAGATATATGCATTTATATGTATTTTGTGCATTCGCATGCATGTATCTGGGATCCCAGATACATAACAGAGTGGCGAGCGAGATGGAGAGAGTTGAGCAAGTTTGTAATGTATTCTAAATACATGTGAATCCACTTGGGTATAATGTATCTAGAACAAATCATTAGGGGTGTGCAAAAACCGAACCGACCGATAAACTAAACCGATAAAAGTGTTATCGGTTTATTGTTATTGGGATATTGGGTTAACGATTTTTTAATGGTTTTATAAAAAAAATTATTGGGTTATCGGTTCAATATTGGTTTTTAATATTGGGTTATTGGGTAAACCGATAACTCATTAAGACTAGTAATTTAATACTTTTACTTGTACATAAATATTACTCCATATATTAATCTAAATATCTTACTAGTTACTATCTTTGTCTTTTAGCCTTCAATTCACACTTTACAATGACTTTGAGTTCACAATTTCACATTATACAAAACGTTAAAATCTAAAGTAAGAACCCTATTCTTCTTAATTTCTCTTTGTGTTACACTTGTATAGTTCTTTGCATGTTTGTTATTATTGTTTCTATTTTATGACCACTTGTAAAGTTACATTATTGTGTTTTCGCATCAAATTTATTAGAAAAGTCATAAATTTGTTTTATAAGTATTTTCTTATTGGTTAAACTGAAAACCGAACCGTTAAGGACGAAAACCAATAAACCGAACCAATAATACATAAAACCAAACCGAACCGACCGATGCACACCCCTACAAATCATACCTAATTTTGACCACATGTATCTTGACGTATTTGAACACTCCAAAATATGGTAAGATGTATAATATTACAAACTAGTGTATATAAGTAGTTAGCTCCTAAGCTAATGAAATTTATGTAAATTCTCCAAAAGTTATAACACACAATAGCAAGAAGCTAGTGAATTCGAGTTGTCATTGACTTCAACTTACACGAGGTATCACAATGTGGCTTGTCTTCTATGTACCTCTCGGGTCCGATTGAGCTTATATGAAATTACATCATTGTCTCTCGTCTAACTCGAGTTGTCATGCTCCCTTGGTAGTTAATTAAATTAGCTCACGTTTTATGAATAGAGGTGGATTAAGGATCGATGTCAACTCTATAATTTTAATTTGTAATTACCCATTATATTTTTATTGTTATGCGTTCATATCTAGTATTTGTTACAATTTTGTCGAACTTTACAAATAATTTTATACTTCAAGTAAAAGATATTAAATTCAGATGATCCTTAATACAAGGATGAATCCACTGTTGTTTAAGAAGTATGATAAATCCTTTAGTACAAGAACTTTCAAAGGATAAAATCGATTGACACTAATTTAAGTTTTATATCTCATTAGTATAAGAAATTTCTTACACCATATCAAGTTTCCAAAGATCAATATCTGTAGTGTATAGCGGTAGGTAACTCTCCATAAAATATGAGTTTTGTAATTTTCAAAATAAGACAAGTTATTTGTCATAATAACAAAAAAGGGTAATTTTTGCTAATATAGAAATTTCTCACGTTTATAGTTCATATAACTTAAACTCAATCGAGAAAGTAAATAAATGAATTTTACATGCAAAGAACGGTTCACTATTACATAATTATAAGCGTAAATGATGCTTATAATCCCTCTCTAACATTGGGAAAGAAGGGCCAAGTTTTCCACCACAGTGTCGTTAACCTATATAATTGTGTTCAATCATAATATTATAATATATTGTTATGGTTCGACCCTTTCTTAAATTTTGTACATATGTAATAAAAGCTTAGCGCATTAAATTGCTTTTTAAGAAAAAGTAAAAATAAAAATAATTGTTACCATATCATTTGCAATGTAGTAAATTAACTTAAAATTTTTTAAAAGAAATAAAAAAGATTAAGGATGTGCTCAGTATCAATTTTCTCATGTTAAATTGGTTAAATTTTTTTTTTTTTTTGGAAAATATGCTCTCTAAGAAAAAGTTACTAAGAAACGGAAAAAATGACTTCTCATGTGGAAATAGGAAAAACAAATTCCACAAATGACATTCTACATTAATTGTGTCTTTCTCACTCCCCGGTCTCCAGTATATATACCTCATCTTCATCTTCATTCCTACCATCCCACAACTCTACACCTATATCTCTGCCTCCTATAGTATTTAGTTAGATTATATACAAATATTATTAAAATAATTTTTTATTATTATTATCTATCAAATAAAAGAAATAAGTAAACCCTCTCCTATTTTGCAACCTAAGACTGCTGACAGTACAACCTTGATTTGTACAGGCAAAGTGTTCTTCTAATACATGCAATATATGAGAAAAAGAAGGAGATTCTGGATAGTTCTTCATATTTCATCGTTACAGGTGATGTAATATGCACTAGGCAAGCCTTATGCGACATGCACGATTCAGAAGGTATTGAGGAGGGATCGATCTCGGGTCATTCGTGTGCATGACCACCCTCTAAACCAACTGAGTCATTTCGAATCATATTATTGAGATGTTGATGGCTATATATATACTAGTTTCACGGCATGTGCGTTGCACATATGTATCGTATCATATACTATACGATGTTGTAAAATGGAATTAGTATTACTAAATTGAAGCTTTTTAGTAAATGATTATAGTTGAAAGAACACAGAAAAGTGATTTTAAATAATTATTACAGATTGTCATAGATTTACTTGTCTTTTGAGATCAAAATGATCAGCTATCATTGATAAATTTCAAAATACATTCAAAGTTTAAATATGGGAAGAAAGTGATATTTCTTTAGCAGTACTATGTTTTACTTCACTCAATTTTGTAAACAAATTTAACCAACATAATATAAATAAATATATCAATATAAAAAAGGTCACCAATAGTCTTTCCTTTTAAGGTTATGACCATAAATTATGGATCCCATTTAAGTACAATTTTTCTCTTAAATATTCATGTTTGAAATTTAGTATATGCATAACCATTACCATAAATATTTCAATATTTTATCTTTATACGTAATATATATTTTTTAGAATATATTTTTACTCAAATAATATTTGAGTAAGGGTATCATAGAGAGGTAATTTTACGAAAAAATGATACTTCTCAAGTGAATGGCAATAGTGTTATAAGTAGAATGTTATAGAAATAAAAAAATATTACATCAAAAATTAGTTCTAAAGAAAATTAGGTTATTAAAGGTAAATGTTGGTATAATGTATGTCAAATATTTAGCTTGACCAGTTCTTATATATATATATATATATATATATATATATATATATATATATATATATATATATATATATATATATATATATATATATATATATTCTTCAGTAGCATAATTTAATATTAAAATATGAACAACATCACATATAATGAAAAAAATATTTCATCTCTTAAGTTTCTACCTTTTCTTTGTGGAATAGTAGTCTTCTCCTTTTTTCTGCCGTATACATATCATATAGTTGGTGTCTAATGAAAGTATCTAGTATCTAGTATATTATAGAAGTTGTATCGTAACATAAAACATTAAACTTTTTCAATTAAAAAAATTGATAGATGAATAAAATTTAATGTATTATTTATAGAATCTTTAATTTGATATAATATCACTTTATGATCAATCACTAGTTTCTTAGCTAATTTTATATAGCTAGCAAGGAGTATATCTTGTGACATAATATTTTCTTAGTTTAAAATAAACACAAAATAACAGAAAATTCATACTTGAAATTTTTTTATACTCAATATAAATATACAAAAAGAAAAAAATATATGGAACACAATTCATAGCCAATGAAGAAGAAAGCGAAAATATAAGTTCATGCTATATTAACTCTAGTGTTCCATTTGATTGAAATTTCATGTCACCAAACACTTTACTTTCTCTGTTCAGTTCTACTTACATATCTATTAAACAAATATTTATTATCATGGTTGTTGATGAGTCCACAAATTTGACTCATTTAGAGCTATATTTTTATAGAATTAACGTCCTCAAATGCATATTTTATCTCAATATCTGATGAAAATCATTAAGTTTCAGGTATTTGGAGTTTGAGGGAAAGCATGGACACTACCTAGCAAAAAAAGGAACAAATGCAGTTGAAAGAATGAAGAAATGAAAATTTGAGAATCGCCGAACCCATTCGGCGAATCGCCAAAAGGTCTTATCCTTGCCTTTTGTTCCAGTGTGCTGAGCCCTGAAGGAAACGATCAAATCGGCAGTGAAAAAAAGCAATCGGCGTATCGCCGAGCAGTTTTGTGAAGCTGTACTATGTCGCCCAATGATCTAAACACAATGATGCTGAAGGATAGAGCAAGACGGCGATGAAACCGACCAAAGGCGGATAGCCGTGTTGATCGGCGATGTCGACTAACAGCGCCGAATGATCCGCTGCAACACAAATTTTTGAAAATTATAAATACTCGTTGAGAGTTGTAGCTTAGTATCAGATTTTTAATATAGACTTTTGAGTTCTAAGATTGGAGAGGGTTTTGAAGAACTTAAAGATTCAAATGGTTTCAACTCCAAGAATTTGGACTTATGTCTTGTGGATTCTTTATTCTTTGCTTGTTTTGAGACTTAAATCTTCATACTCATTTGAATGCAAACTCATTTTGGTATAAATTTCTATCTCTTATACATGTCTAGCTAAACCCCCAATTCTTCGGGTGTGATTTTGTGAATATGGGTTAGATTATCTATTGGGTCTTACTTGTTGATGGTTTATTTGTTGTGTAAATGTGATTTCATTTAGTAATTGTGGTGGAACTTAATGAAATTGTAGTTGCAAATACGATTTCACCTTTGTGTTTTCGGCTAGCGAGAGAGAGAGGTCGTAAAACTAAGACTACTAAATTGATGGCCGGTAGGAGTGGGTCGACATGAGGTTCAGCTCGAGAGAGTGAACCCTAGTCCTTCTCCCACACACTCAGCTCGATAGAGTGAGTGGGCTAAGGCGGAGGCTGTTCTTCATGCGGCAAGTGGGTGTCCAAGAGGAACCCATTTGATTCAAGGTAAGTTGCTCGAGAGAGAATTTACCCCCACTATAGTCTAGCCTAGTCACAAATATTCAATGGATTTACTATCAAAAGCATGTACCCAATAATCTAGTCTAATCCGTGTTCCTATCACATCCCAAGAATCTCGTGTCCCTATTTGTATCTCTCTTTATTTTTTGTTGTTTTTGCTTACTTGTGACAAACCTCCATCATTAATTGACATTTTTGTGTCACCCTTAAATTTAACATATTTATATTCGATAATGTTTTATGACTAATTAGAACTTGATTTTATATTTCTATTAATTCTCAAGCCCAATCCCTTGGGACTCGACCCCAACCCTTGGTTGGGTTACTATACTATTGTACGATCGTAGACACTTGCATTGGAAGTTGTGTCTTGATTACGCAAACATCAACTATATAATTATTTTATAAGTAAAAGTGAAAATCTATTTTTGAAATAGTGGACTTACAATCAAAACTAATAATTTAATGGACTACGTTGATGGCCGCTATTTTAGAAAAATTAGGAAGAAACTCCTTCGTTTTAGGGTAAAAGAATAAAAAATGGAAAAATTAAAAAGATCATTTACCTTTTTTGTATTTGTTTATTATTATTGTCTCTACCACAACTTGATCTATTAATTATATTAGAAATAATAAACAACGTGTGTATTCGTCATTATTCACTCGTTATGTGAACACTAATAATTAAATTCTATCCCGAATTAAAACACAAAAGAAAAAAATATTATCTCACAAAATTAGCTATTAAATAAATAATAAAAATCAAACTATTGCAAACTTCAACTGGCCTTATGAATATATATATTCTCCAGTAGCAAAATTAAATGTTAAAATATGAACAACATCACTTATAATGAAAAAATATTTCATTTCTTTAAGTCTCTACCTTCTCTTTGTGGAATTGTAGTCTTCTCCTTTTTTCTTCCGCATACATAACATACAGTTGTTGTCTAATAAAAATATCTAGTATCTAGTATATTATAGAAGTTGTATCGTAACATAAAATATTAAACTTTTTCAATTATAAAAATTGATAGATGAATAAAATTTAATGTATTATTTATAGAATTTTTAATTTGATTTAAGATCACTTTATGATCAATCACTATTTTCTTATCTAGTTTTACATAGCTGCAAGGTGTGTATTGTGTGACATAACATTTTCTTAGTTTAAAATAAACACAAAATAACAGGAAATTCATACTGAAAGTTTTTTAAATTTAATGTATTATTTATACAATCTTTATTTTGATTTCAGATCACTTTATGATCAATCACTATTTTCTTATCTAATTTTATATAGCTAGCAAGGAGTGTATCGTGTGACATAACATTTTCTTAGTTTAAAATAAACACAAAATAACAGGAAATTAATACTTAAATTTTTTTTATACTCAATATAAATATACAAAAAGGAAAAAAATATATGGAACACAATTCAAAGCCAATGAAGAAGGAAGACGAAAATATATGTTCATGCTATATTAACTCTAGTGTTCCATTTGATTGAAATCTCTTGTCACCAAACACTTTACTCTCTCTGTTCTTTTTTACTTACATATCTATTTAAAAAATATTTATTATCATGGCTATATAATCATATTATAAGTAAAAGTGAAAATCTATTTTTGAAATAGTGCACTTACAATCAAAACTAACAATTCAATGGACTACGTTGATGGACGCTATTTTAGAAATATTAGGAAGAAACTCATTCGTTTTCGGTAAAAAAATAAAAAATGAAAAAATAAAAAGATCGTGTGCCTTTTTTTGTTTTTATTTATTATTATTGTCTCTACCACAACTTGATCTATTAATTTTATTAGAAATAATCAACAACGTGTGTATTCGTCACTGTTCACTCGTTATGTGAACACTAATTATTAAATTCTCTCTTGAATTAAAACACAAAAGAAAAAAATATTTATCTCACAAAAATTAGCTATTAAATAAATAATAATAATCAAACTAATACAAACTTCAATTGGCGTTATTACAAGTCATATGAACTTTTCTTCGTCTAAAATACTGAAATATTAAAAAATAGTAAATAAATATAACAAAAGGGTGATGTTTACTGATAAATATATTAGAACATAGTAATAACTATTTTGAAGCAAACTTCCTGACAATCTAAATCACATAAGTAGCACTGATAAATAAAGTCATTTTTTTGTCTTAAGCATTAAAAAAAACTAAATCGTGACAATTATCTAAATTTTGGAAAAAGATATTTAGAAGCATATATCTACCTCACAAGAAAAACTGTTAACAAAAAACAAATGAATTTAGACTACATCATGTTAACTTCATATCTTAGAACATTACATGCTTATGTATATATTAAGCAAAAAAATAATTATTATATCATCAAAATTATTTTTCTCAAGTACTCAAGGTTATGGAATATATCATCTTAGGATAGAACAACTTACTTCATCATAATAGTGGTACCTCATATTCCGCTAAACTTCGAACTCAGTCAATGACAACAAATCACATAAAAAAATTTAAAATGTAAGAAGAAGAGTAGAAGATTAAGAAGAATTGTGGTTGAAAAATGAGAGGAAGCCCCTCTATTTATAGTCAACAAAGGGTAGTATGAACAAATATTTTTTTTGTGTCTTATTTAAAAAGTCGTGATATTTCTGAGAAGTCACAACCCTTTGAAAAGTCACAAATTATTGAAAAAGTCACAACTCTTTAAAAAAGCCACAACTCATCAAAAAATAACAACCTTTGAAAAAAGTCACAACTTATCAGAAAAGTCATAACTCATCGAAAAAGTCACAACCTAAGTTAGGGATATTATAGTAATTTAACATTCAAGTTAGGAGTTCATGCTTTAAAGGTATATATATATATATATATATATATATATATATATAAAATATGTATTGTTATATACTTTTATACAATATCGATACATCACTTATACATGGCCATTTCAGTTGAAATTGAATTATTTTTTGTTACCTATACAATTAAATAAGAAGCCAAAAATATTTTTCTTCTACATATATAACACACACTAACTTGAAATCAAATTTCTTTGTATGGCATGTATATGTAATAACTATATATGTATTCATAACTTAGTATTTAAAAAAAAAAAAATTCCTCACTAAAGTTTGTCTATGAGAATAAGATATTTAAAATAAATAAATTGTAAAGATAAGAAGTAATGTAATGTACTTTGTAGTAGAAGCAAAGCAAACTTTCTCAACGCATGCTATCTTATTTCAATTTTTTTCTTCTCTTGGCTTTGTCTTAACCAGATGATACTTACAAGCCAAACTTAGCTTTCTCCTTTCTAAATTTTACCATTTTTAGATACATATTCTTTGTCAAATTTCTTAATTTTTTTGTCATCACTTGTTTTGTTTTAATAAGAAGAATAGTTATATTATAATGATGACCTTAATATTACAAAGCTTCATTGTCTTAGACATATAATATAATCATATACATTTTTTTCAACAGAAGTAGAAATAGTAAAAGAAGGTGGTTAGTTGGTTAAGTATAAGTGGACGTTTGATTGTGTTTCATTGTGAAATTTGAAAAAAACAGCTTTTGTTTCTTTAGTGAAAATGATATTTGAAGATAGTGTTTGGTGGATTTATAAGATTATAATCCTTGTGCATTTTTCAACAAAGACATTTGTCATTGACTTTCATAGATTGAAGTCCATTGGTGCTAATTTAGACACCAAAATATGTAAAAGAACTTATATAAAGAGGGAAAAATTGGTTTTTGTGCTTTCTATTTTTGGTTCTTTGTTGAAATAGACTTGCATTGTATTAAATTCAATCTTATTTTTTCACTTTTTTTTTTCATTTTCACTTTGTTTGTCACACATTTTGTTGATATATGGGCCTTCATTCCAATATTTGAGTGAAAGGTTGAAAGTTCCTTTTTGGGCCGGCCCAAAAGTATGCCCAATTATGTAGTTGGTCATCTTAGCGGAATTAGCCCAAAAGGCCACTTTCTTTGAGGTCTACATAATTACAAGGAAAAACTAGGAGAAAATTTCAGAAATATCAAACATAATAGATATAATAAGGCTCTGTAATTCTAGTTTCGATAATTGTGTTTCATAACTATAGTTCTGTTTGCTATGGAGGCTGCGGTTGTATATTTCTGTGCGTTTGTATATTTCGCTTGCAAATATACAAATAGGATAAGTATATACAAATTTTGTATTTATACATTTAGGAATTTTTCAAAACTTTGTTTGTATATTTCGCTTGCCAATATACAAACAAGGTAATTTATTATGAATTTTTCATAATCATAGACAAATAGCTAAGGTAAGCATATACAAAATTCTGGATTTATATAATCAAGAACCAAATACAAATTCTGAATTTATATAAATTAGGCGAATTATACTAATCTGGATAGCAAGAATTGGAGAAACTGTAGCCGTGAATTGCAATTTTCTTAAATTGTAGTTATAGTACCTAATATAGGCTAAATATTTGTTATTCTGCATAATTTTTCCAAAAACGATCTAATTATACAAATATTCTGATGATATTTGTGTAGATAAACAATAATAATTTTTTTCTTAATTTTTAAATCAAACAAGGAAAAGTAACATGCAATAACATGTTAATTTATTAGGGCCTGCATTATCCGGCTCACTTTACACAATGAGGGATTATTTGCACTCTTGACCTTATTTTATGTTGATTTTTAATTAATCTTCCTTGTATCAAAATAATTTTTTTGTGAAATATAAGTTCATATTTTCACTATTTGAGAGACAAAACATATAATTTTATGGGAAACTTCGATGTTCTATATTTGTTATAAGGTTCAATTAATTTAAATTCATATTAAAAAGTTTGAAATATAAAATACTCCCTATCAAAAATGACTTCGTGTTCAAAATTCAAATCGAAAATCTTTAATTAAAAAAAAAAAGAAACTTAAAAATCTCATATATTTTAGAGCTAATTACATCCTATTCCGGAAGTTTTCCCAATTCCAAAAAAAATGATTTTTTCATTGCTCTCGAATACATTTCTTGATTGTCCGATACATTATAAACGATACCTTACTTAATGGAGGAAATGTATCCGAAAGGAAATAATAATATATCCGTGAGGAGATAAAGATATACGAGAGGAAATTTAAATTTTCTTTAATTGATAGAGAATTTTAGAGATAAACTGAGAGGAAACAAAAAGAAGGCGTACACTCGTGCCCCTTTTAAGTGGAATGATTACATACGCTAAAAACCAAAGATCACTAAAAGAATAAAAAAATAAAAATGAACGCACTAATGAGTTATTGTAATTGAGAGTTAAAAAATGTATCCTATAATTAAACTGCGATACCAAATGGACACCACTAATAGGTAACACTATTAAAGTGGACATGTATATATGTACTACTTCGAATATTTTATTAAAGTGAAATATATTTATTACGATGATACTTATTTTGAGATGGAGGAAGTACTACAACAACAATAACAAATTTAGTAGTATAACTTTACACAGTAAAATCTGAATAGGATTGAATGTACACGGACTGTACTACTATCTTAGAGGTAGAGATGTTGTTTCTGATAGACTCTCGACTCAGGCGGAAGTACTAATTATTTTCAATTTATTTCTTAATACAGTAACTGAAATCACTTATAATAATTAAGAGTGATATCGTAAATCAAATCTGAATATTATTGAGGAATAGTAAGATGGTTATGGGCCCTAGCTAGCTCATTATTGTCTTCACAAAGCTTTGAACTCTTCAACAACTTAGAAAAAAATGCAACTCTTTATGTTATAAGTATGTCACATGTCTAGTATATAGTACAATAATTGAAAGACATAGACATATGGTAACAACTTATTCACCAATAACTCATGGTTGCTCATCAAACACAACTTCTAAGTACATATCATTGAAAAAATTGTACTAACAACCTAAGTCCCTTATGTCAATAACTATCCCCAAGAGTGACTTTTATACTTTTAGAGGTTATTTGGTATGAAAGCAACTCACGCGGGAATTAGTTATATTAAAATTAGTTATGCTGATTAGTTATAGAAAGATAATTTTTCATCATGTGCTTGGTTGACTTTGTTAAAAAGTACATATGTAATATACATAATACTTAAATTCGTGTTTGGTTTAAACCTATATTAAAAAAATGATTTACAATTCTACCCTTCAACTTTTGTAGGCTTTTCTATTTCCATTGAAGATCAAAGTTGCAAGCATTTTATCTTTTTATCATGTTCATTTGTTTAATACTAAAAAAAAATAAAAAATAAAAAAACTTTTTAGCTTTGGAATGTCCCAATTTAAAAAGCTACTTATTCTGTTTTCAAGACCATCACTTGTAATTAAATAAAGGAAAAAGAGCTTGTTATGCCTCTCAACATTGCAATTTAGAGCTGATGTATTCTCTTTAAAAAAATGTCTCAACAAATGACACATATTTTCCTTTTTCGTTAGTAGGTCATCTTTTACTAAATTGAAGAAAAAAAATCATTTTTTTAAATTTTTAATCGAGAACTTGCCACATGACTTTAAATATAATTTCACCCATTATTTTTTATCCCTATATAGAAGAAGCCAATAACCATATGTCAAGAAACATGAGATACACATCTGAATTAATATGAAACTTCTAGCAATATATATCTCACATTATAAGAAGTTCCAAAATTTTCCAACAATTTGGTACAAGAGGTTGATGATTACTTGGTGATTATATCGGGTGTATAGGGGGAGGGGATTGTGGAGAATCGAACCCTCATCAAGATAGCTAACCAGTTGAGCTACTATAATTCCCCGATTATATATTGAGCTTGACTTACTAGATGTACATTAAACATTACTATAAGTTAATCAAGAGGAAGTCGAAATCCACTGATCTCCTTGAATAAAATTTTGTATAGAGTATGAGTTAACATGTTCAGCTGGGATTTGGCTACTCCACGACACTCGTCCTGCTGTATTAGCTCCAGCTCCAGTATTTCTATATTCTCCGTAGTATAGAGTCTTCAACGCGAAATCACCACTCCAGGGCAACCATCCGTTGGCCGAAATAAGAGCCTCTAAAGTACAATCTAGAAAGACGGTCCGAGAATACTCCTTCCATGGCCTTCCCAGAAAATTTTTGTGGACTTTGGGCATGTTGTAGTACAAGGACATGTATTTGTCAGTTCCATTGATCAAACAATTTTGGAAGACGAAACCAGTTGATTGTGCAGAGTCTATCCTGCCATGAGCAGTCACAGCATTCGTCTCTCCCTTTTCAGGACGGAGTTGTCGAGGTGCTATTAGGATGTCACAATCTTGGAAGAAAGAAGCTGAGTTTCCAAAAATGAAGTCTACATTCCCTTGGATACGACAGGACTTGTAGTATTGGCGCAAAGCGTGGGCGTATAGGGTGTCTTGATTGCCAATGAATTCACAGTTCTCTACAACTGAGAGATCACTGTCGGATCGGAATGCTACAGCTTGGTGAGCATCCGGACCGGCTGTGTTTTGGAAGGTGATACCACTAGCCATGAATCCATCACCAACAACTCCTGTTTTAGAAATACTAAACATTAGAACGACTCGAAACTACGAAAGTTCATCAATTAAGTATGTCTTCAACAACAAATAGCAAATGCAGATTTTATCATCACTTGAACAATAACATCGAGTCCTAAGCCAAATGTTTATGACAAATGCAAACATTTTGCACTTCTAGCATTACCCCCATGATCCCGAAACGGATCAAAACAGGTTCAATAGGCTCAACTGAAACCATTGCTTTCGGCTCCATCCATAAATACACATACCACAAAGTTAATGCTCATATGTATACATTAGACTCATTCCAAATCCACCGACTATAAATTCTAACTTAGCGTTTGCTATCTTCCGTTTTTCATACTAACCACATAAAGTAAATGCAAAAATCCATTTCAAAACAGGTGAGCTTTGAATGCAAACACAACAAAACAATAACAAGGGGCAGACAAATTAGGTTCTTAGAATCGACAACTTTAATACAATTTATCATACAAGAGAAAGTTGCTAAAGCCATAGAGTCCCACTATTCCTAACTATTACGTTTGATTTTAAACCGAAAAAACACAGGTGAACAAAATTGATCATCCTTAAACAACAACAACAAAAAACTCAGTGACCAGTGTAATTCCACAAATAGAGTCTAGGGAGAGGATGATGTGTACGTTACCCTACCTTGTGAAGGTAGAAATTGTTTCCTCAAGACCCTCGACTCCAGTAAAACATAGGTAAATGATAACGAATAAGATAGTAGGTCGGTAATAAACATTTTTTAGTCAAATAACATAAGTATTAAAATTCGAATTCAATTAAATTAACTTACCAACCGTTGCAGTCTCATAAGTAGTAACACCAACAAGACCAACACTCAACGATCCCGTAATGACGGTTTTACCCATTCCATCACCCAAAAATACCACATTCATCTTCTCCAACCCGACCCGAACCTTTTCCTCATACAACCCGGATTTGATCCATATCACAAACTTCCGGGTTTGCTCGTTCTCCGGTGCAGCATTCACCGCCTCCTGCACCGTCTTATAGTCACATCCTCCTTCTTTACACACCGTTACATCCGGTTTCAACCCGGTAGGCACTCCACCCTTCACCTGACCCGACCCGCCCGAACCCGAACCTTCCCAGAACCCGTCTCGTTCTGTTTTGGGTATGGTCCATGACCCGGTATCGGCACCGTAAAGGTCGAAATTCACCATCATCCCCAATGCGTTGCTGCTGTATCCGATCAAGGAATTGATAAACGACATAGTTTTGGATACCTGTGAGGTTCCATTAACGTACTTCAAAGCGGACCAGCAGTCGTATTGGTACACCATGACGGAACTCATCCATGCACGAGCGCTCTTGTACCCGGCGTTCATCACTGCCTGACCCGTTAACCCGACTCGATATTCCGCATACCCGAGCACCTCCATACACACCTTCCCGGCGTCCGTACGGTTCTGATTATTCCCAGTCGACGCATCTATGATTGCCTGCACCATCTCTTTCGCCTTATCGTTGTTCTTCGACGATACTTTAACAGCCGATTGGATGATCAACGACGTCGTCAGGTCAGACGGTAAGTTACCTGAATCCGTCAATACAGATTCACATGTTGGTGGGTCTCGTGAGGCCTTACAAGCACCTCGGATCTGAAGTGAAATTGAAGGGGATGTGGAGGAATCGGGGGAATGGTGGCGAGCGGCGGATGAAATTGAGAAGAAGAGGATTAGGGAGAAGATAGTGAGTGTGAAAAAGGAAGCCATTGAAATGAAAAGAAGCTTGAATTTTCGGAATAGTGTGGGTTTTGCAGGTTTTCTTGTGTGCATGGTGGGTACCCTTTTATACAAATTTGTGGACTGTAAATGTCAAAAAACTGTACAATTTGAACAAGATAATTGAATTACAGTGTGAAAAAAGAATGGGGTTTGGTGAATTTGGAGGAAAGTGAAAGTTCACGGGAGTGGATAGTGAACAGTGATAGCAATGAGGAAGATGAAGAAAAAAACAAAGTGGGAAAAAGCACTTTGATTTGATAGTGGTGGTGTCAGTTAATTAAATTAGGGATCAGCCAAAATGTGCTGCTCCTTTTTTAAGCATACTTTATACTTAAATTTGTATAAAATTAAAATATGCATGCATAATATTACTGCCACGTAGAATATTGTATAGGATATGAACTGTTATGTAGGACGTTAAGTAAAACACGTGTGTTTGTTTGTTTAACTGAATACAAGTTGAGGACATAAATATCAGATAAAGTCAAGTTAAATGACATTTTTATATGTATATTCTTTTTGTTAATCAACTTTAATTATTTTTTTTGTGTTAATTAGAGACAGGGGAGGCTCAACGTAATTGCGGGCCTAAAGCGAAATTTCAATTTGAGGCCTAAAATATAAACAAACTTCGTATACATATTTATTCAAAATTTATTATTCTTACACTATTTAGATGAAAATTATTAGTATTTAATATTGTTTTCAATTATTGATTTTAGGTAAGATTTTATCAACTCAACATTGAAAACGTCCTTTCAGTGAGACAATTATTATATGAATTATTAACATAATTTTATTAGTAATAAGTTGACAACTATTATAAAGATAAGAGTTAGAACCATAGAATCTGATTCAAGAAGTTGATGACTTGGTACACCATTTTAATGCTTGTTGTAATGTTTGAAACTAAAATTTGAAAAGAAATAAAAAAGAATTTGTAATTCACTTTGTTCAACACTTTTCACTATTAATTGTTATTTTTAACAAAGTATAAAAGATGTTAAATAATATATTTTTTTATCATAATTAATCAATTTTTTGTATAAAAAATTAACATATAATTTATTTTTGTTAATAATTTTGACCCCAAAATTTGGGAGCCTAAAGCATAAGCCTTATTTTACAAAGGCAAGAGCCTGCCCTGATTAGAGATGAGAGCTTTTGGTTTGCTCTTAATTTAGGGAGCTAAGCTAGTGGTTAATAAAATAAGTGAAAATGACATGAGATTAAAACTCAAATTTGTGTGAGGACAAGAAAACAAGGTGTTTGGTTTGTATCATCATGCATATAATTCATTTTGATAATGTATAACCCGTTCACGTGATTACTTCTATACTATTTGATGTGCATTTGTTTCGATCCACGCCAAAGTTTAAGTTTTTGAAATTTGACGTTATGTTTAAATACATATTTATGAAATTTGTGATTAAAAGTTTTACAGATATAGAAATTGGTTTAACTTGAAAATATTTAAAATTTTAACCAAATTTAATGGTCAAAAGATATTTAAAGATAAATTTTCAAAATCTGATCCAAAATTTATGATCAAACAACTCCCCTCATGGTAAGAGAGCAGATAATGACTATTTATACTAGAACAAATGGTTATCTTGATTCATTAGATGCTGGATAGGTAAGAAAAATTCTTGTTGAACTACATACTTGCTTAAAAGCTAGTACTAATTAAACCACAGTTCCAATTAAATCATATCTTCTACCAAGACATTTAGCGAGGAAGTAGAAGCCTTTTTTGACGGAAGCTATTCAGGAACAAATGAACCGTTTTATACTTCATTAATAAGCATTAAAAAATATTAACTTAATTTTTCATGAAAATTTCGGTAGAGTTTAGAAAATTGGATAAAGATTATCTTGACGTTAAGAAGATTGGATAATGTTGATGGAATTTGGGCAAAATTCAGAGAAGGTGAATTAATTTGACTTGTAGATCTTGAACATGTTTAGATTCGTAGAAGGTGAAGGTAGAGTAAGGTAGCAAGAAAGTAGTTGGCTTACTTTGGTTTAAGTAAATTATTAATGATGATTCATTTTATATTTATTTCGTATAACTAGTATCTATATTTTAAAGTGTATTTTTAAAATTAAAAAAATAAATAAATAAATAAATATATATATATATATATATATATATATAAGAAAAGAATTCTCTGCCTAATGAATGTTGGATCGTTTTTTTTTTTTTTTTGATGTGAAATTAGCTGCTGGTTAATTCTTTTACTGATCGTGGAGTGTTGTCTTTAATGTTAAAATTGAATTTTGCCTCTAGTTACATGCCTAGGTTTCTTTAGATTCATATCTTTGTGTGGTGATTCTCTTCTTGTTTAAGTCGAATTTTCAGATTATAGCATATCTCAAAATTATGTTTGTTTGAAATTTTGAATATTGTTATTCGTAGATAATAAGTAGGGCTTCAGGTGTATGATTGTTGATTCATGGATTAGTTATTATTCTTCCCTTGTTTTGGGTATAGTTCCCAGTTTGTTCGTTAATCATTAGTACCCTAAAAAATATAGCAAGGACAAAATGATAATGTCTAGCATCGTTAATGATTTGTGTTCTTAGTTATAAGGTTTTTCTTTCTGCTCAGTACATCTTTAGGTCTATCTGTTTCGTGTCCTTATTTGTATATTAGTTATCATGATGGTGGAAATTTTCTCCATCTTGACTAAAATCTAGCTACTGTTTTGCTTAAAAGATGTGGAAAGTGCTTGGTCTTTTCTTTGTCTTTTCATTTGAATTTTTCAGCTTTTAATTGGTTGATGTCCTCTTTATTTCCATGTGTTGAAGGTAATAAGTTTGCATGTGCTGACTTCCTCATTTGTAGCCATGATTCCCTGAGTTGTTTATGTTTTTTTTTTTTTTAAAAGGTCACTGGTCGTATTGTGAATTTTGGTCTCTTAATAGATTGCCCTCATTGCAATTAAGTTGAATTAATATGATTATTATTATCATACGCTAATTCATTCTTTTTCTTGTTGTATGTGATATTCCGAGAAAATCCATTCGGATTCAATTTTTTTCCATTCGTATTTCTAGTTGGGCCATGGAGGCCCCAAGAGCGAGTCATTTGCGATCCAGTATTGTTCAAATCATATCAGCAGCGAAATACAGGCCCCGAAAAGGGCCTGCATACCTGTTTTATACAGCTGTATACACTGATATACCTGATGTGTGCACGAGTATACAGTCAAAAATATAATATACAGGTTCAAAATATGGGAAAGCAGGTGAAAATGCGGAAAATACAAAATTCGAATAAAATACAGGTCTGGGAGTTCAAGAATCAGCAGTATACATAGTGTATACATCAAATATACACTTGGTGTATATCATAACAAGTGAGAATGAAAAAGGGCTAAAGGCCCAAGGAAATTTCAGCAGGTCTAAAGGAGTTAATGGACTGAAACCCATCAGCAGGCCCACTCTTAGAGTTTAGGACAGGTTTGGGCCAAGAATTTGAATTTGGGCAAAAGGCCCAAATTTGACAGTTTCTCCTCTCTTATTATTTATTATTGTTTGACTAACTTTATTTATTTTATGGTTTAATTTAATTAAATTTCCAAAGATGGTCATTTCACTTTATTTTATACATTAAAATTAACACATTTATACTTAGCTTTATTTTTAGTATTTTTTGTCGGCACTTAGGTTATTCCCTTTAGAATGATCCCCCTTAGTTTATTTCCCCTAAAAAAAAAAAAATTAATTGGAAAGTAATAGTAGTAAATAAGTAAACAAAGACTAAAAATAGAAAAAATGAGTTCTTTTATTTAGTTAAAATTTCAAATTACTCAGAGTCATTTTTGGTCAAATCGCCGGTCAATTGCAAGTTAGCGGACATTTTGAGGGCCTAATACCTTCTCGGAATATACATTTGAACTCGACCCCTTTTATTTTCAATAGATTTTATCTGTTTGAGTATCTTGAAAACCCTCAAGTTTTTTCTTGATTTTTTACTAAAAAATTAAGTGGCGACTCTGTTCTTTTAGAAATTCGATTTCTCTTAAACCATAAGTTTAATCATTTTTTTTCCGAAAACGTAGTCATTTTTTCTGTTATTTATATTTTCGAGTAAAACATTTACCCTTTATATCAAATTAATAAATGTATATTGTGGGTATGAATCTGCAGTAGCTTTACTTAACAAGAGTTAATTAATTTATACATTCACTTTGTTAAATTACATTAATTTAATATAAACACCCGATACGAATAAGTATTCGCCATTTATGTATCACCACTTTGAGAAAAAGGGTCTAAAGTGAGGAGTGAGGACATGGTACCCTCATGTACAAACGTGTGCAAACATTTATTTGTGTTATGACATTTACTACAAGATATTTCTCTTGCATTATCAGCCATTTTGCTGAAGCTACTTCTCTATAAGATCATAGGCATATGGGCGTAGAGCCTATGACATATATTATTACTTCGATTCATATTATCTGTCTTTTAAAATTTTAATACGAAAAGTCGGAAAGTTCCATCTATATTTATTAAGCTTTTGACTTGAGTTGGAAGTTATGCAAAATCATTAGTGGTTTGTGTTACGTCCCACGTTAGTAGGATGAAGAAATTATTGACTCCTTATATGGACTATGGACAATTTTTTCCTCACGAGTTAGGTTAAAGATCCATTTTTAAAAAAATATGGTATCAAAGTTAGATCAATCCTAAATTATGATTTATCGATATTAGGCCCTCATATTAAATTATCCAGCATATACACCAGATATGTTCAGTCCTAGCGTGAGGGAGGCGGGGTGTAAATGTTAAGTCCCACATTGAGGGGTAAAACGCCCTAACAAAGGCAACTCTCTACCCAAGGGGTCTTGAACCAAGACCTCTTGATTAAGAATGAAGGAATACTTATCACTCCACCACAACTCTTATAGGTACATGATTAAGATTTGATTAACCATAGTAGAAAACATTTATCAACATACATTGGGAATTAGCATGTCTTACTAGTACGTATAACATGTTTCTACGATTTACTACATGCTTCTTATAAAGAATTGGTTAATATGGGACATGTAACATGATGTGTCATCATGAAAATTGAACTGCTTTGTGGGACATGTAACATGTAAGATCTTGGAACTGTAGTACTTACAAGTTCCATGTAATCATATATCAATCTTTAAATTTAATGTAAGCAACTTTATAATAAAGGTAAATTTTATAGGGCCCTATAAAATTTCGATATGAAATTTGTCACTATTTATTTATACTAAGGTATTTTCCTCACAGCAAACATGTCATGGATTCACTCTTTTTTTTTTTGTTTTCCATCTGATGTCTGGTACCCACGTTGAAGTCCGACTAAATTCGAATTAGCATCGAAAAATCCCACATTGAGGATAAAACGCTCCCTATAATATAATACTCCCTCCGTTTCACAAAGAATGACTTGGTTTGACTTGGCATGGAGTTTAAGAAAATAAGAAGACTTTTGAATCTTGTGGTCCTAAATTAAAGTTATGTCAAATGTACAAAATTGCCCTTTAATCTTGTGGCCTTAAACATGTCACGTGGTAAGCTGAAAGTAAAATGGAGGGAATAGTATATTCATCTTCTTGAAATCTTGAATCTACCCTAGTCTATAATGAGTATAAGGTTTTTTGTTTCTTATTTATAAACATTTAATGTACTTTTAACTAAATTAACACACTTCTAAAATACAGTGCAATAGAGGCATGCATGCAAATAAACTTGTAAACACAATTGCATGCATTATAGGCATGTGGTACGTACAGCTCATTTACTCCAAGAATTAATTAAAAGGCTTTCTGTAGTATTCATTTATTGAATCTGCATATGATTAGTAGTTTGAATTTGTTGAATTTGTACCTAAAATGTCAATATATATATATATATATACACACACACACACACACCCTCCGTCTCAAATGATTTGATGATTTTTAAAAAAATAGTTATTTCAAATTATTTATCGTTTGCTAGTTATTTAAAAAAATAGTTATTTCAAATGATATATACCTTTAGTATAGTTTTTATTGAATGGTACTACAAAGTCCTTGATTATAAGTGGGCAGGGGCGGAGCTAAGTGGAGGTTCGTGGATTTGGACGAATCCATTAATTTTTTGATAGACCCTGTATTTGTATAGAAAAATAAATAAAACAAAACTAATTGATGGTGCAATGGCAAGGAAGGAATCGTAAAAATGTTTTCCACGCTAGAATTTTGTATTCGAATCAACAAAAAAAATCTCTTTTTTAAAAAAAAGGATGCATTCTTTGCAAAAAAGTTTCTCCTCTTTTGTAAATTTAGAGCCCTCAAACTCTTAATCTTGGCTCCGCCTCTTAAATAATATGGGGTGTTATTACTTCTTGAACTTGTTAATTTAATTCATTTCTAGGTGTTTATTTAGATTTTCAACTCATTAATTTTGTTGATTGATATTATGCTAGCAAGGTGTCTTTGACAGCATACTCATCAATGAAGATAATGATACATAAATTGAGTAATAATAGCTTAGATATAAATAAAGTTATATTGTTTAGTTTGATTTAATAGGTTATCTATAATATTTTGTCAGAACTTTCTTCATTTTCATATTTCTTTTTCTATGTTGCTTTGGTTTGTATTTTTCTTGAGCTCAGGATCTATTAGAAACAATTTTTCTACCTCTAAAATATAGTGATAAGGTATGCATATATTTTATTATCTCCGGACTTCATTTTTGTGGAGTTACTAAGCATTGTTGTTATTGTTGTATATAAATGAAGTTAAAATAGTGAAAAACCCCTTTCTAATAATGAATATTTGTTTAAGGTGCATAAAACATAAAAAACGATAAATAATTTGAGACGGAAGAAAGTATTAGTAGTAAATGTAAAGTGGCTGTCTTTGTAGATGCATCTTCCCAATGACATGAAAACTCTTTAATATTTTGGTTGCTTTGTCATGACCTAATGCTAGTGGAACCATTATCAAAATAACATTTCAAGACCCAACAAGTGGTATGCTCACTTTTCACCTTCTTTTCCTATATATGGTAAGTTAAAAAAAAATCTTCAAAAACTAGTCATTGTTAGTTCAGACTCTGAGGAGCACTTGTGTTGAATTTTAAGCCCCCCCTCCCCCCCACCCCCGTACCCAAAAAGTTGATTAATTATAGTGCATTTGGCATTTGCTAGAAAATGGACTAGCTAGGCAAATTGATTGAAAATACATACCCTTACACACATGTAACATGGTTCTAGAGCTTATACATTGATTTTATTTTTCCTTCATCTAAGATTGAAGAGATTCAGGGTCAAGGTCAAGGTGAACAACATGCAGAATGGGTCTGGAGAGGAGATCGAGTAGGCGCAACAGGCTAAGGAGACAGGAGTATCAGTAGGCTCGAGTAAATTAACTTATGGCTTGATATGTTGAATTGAGAGAGGGAAGAAGCTCATATAGTGGCTCCGGGAGCTAAGTTGAGAAAGAAGCTCAGAACGACTTAATATAATGATGAGAGGAAATGATTGTAATTGAGATCACCAGAGTTTGACTCTGATATTATGTAAAAGAATATGAACATAAGAAAAAAAACATGTTACACTAATTAGTAGACTTACATTAATGATGTAAACAGTTAATACGTTGTTATGTCAGTATATATAAGTTAAATTAGAAAGAGAAGAAAAAGCCCCTTCACAAGCAACTTTTGAAAGCCCTAGCTAACTTCTCTTTTGCATGGTTCAGATCCTACTAAATCCTTCTTGTTGCATAGATTTCCCCTTTTGTCAACTTTGTGATAAAGCTGGTTTCTTATGATGAGGCCATAAGTATACCCTTTCTTTTGTAAATGTGGACCAATTTTTTTTCTTCATATTTGTCTTTTTCTCACAATCTTGGACTATATAATATAGTCTTTGAAGTTAATCCAATCATATGTTTTTTTTTGTTCGAAATATATTGATAGCCATTTAAATTTATTAAAATGTTAATATTTAAATTGTGATGTTTTCCGTACCTAAACATAAGAGTATGTATATGGACTGAGTTAATTCGAGTTTTTTAAATATCAAACCAACTATTTGTATTGAATTTTTAAACTAAACATAAAAAATCAATAATATAGTCTTTGAAGCTAATTTAATCATATATTTTTTTTGGCGAAATACATTGATAGCCCTTTAAACTTATCAATAAATTTCATGTTGACATTTGAATTGTGATGTATTCCAATTGAATACCTAAATATAGGAGTTGTACATGGATATCAAATTAGTTCAAAATTTTCAAATATCAAACCAAACTATTTGTATTAATTTTTTAACTAAACATAAAAATCAATAATATTGTCTTGGTCTTCTTTTATTAGTTTAATTAAGAATTCTTCTTTACATTTTTTTAATTCCGTGCCAGGTCAAAATCAAATAAATAAATTTAAAAAAGGAAGTAACAAAAATGAAAGCACTGAATGGTGTAAGTTAAAAATCAGACTCTTTTTTCCTTAAGAGAAGAAATATTAGCTAATTATTCTTTTTCTTCATCTGACATGAATTAGCTAAATATAAAAATCACTAGTTGCTACTTTCTCGAATCTAACATTTTTTTGTACGAGACTAACATGTGAAATTTCGTTTAAATAATAAGTAATGTACAAAATATAATGCTTAATTATGAAAGACTTTTGGCTAATTAGAAAATGAATTTACAAATATCAGAACTATATACATTTGCTTTGATTATCTTTCTTTTCTTTTTCTTTTTTAGTTTTTCGTACATTTTATTCAGTATTCGCTTTGAGGCATGTTATTTAAATTCACCTCGAAAAATTTCATTTAAAAAATTAAGTGTTTCTTACTAAATGCGATTTCCTTAGAGAAATTGAACACAAGACGTGTCAATAAAAGAAATATACTTATTACCTCACAACAATCTTTCAAACTAACAACTCGATCAAACTTTGGATTCAAGAATTAGATCAAGGACAACATTTTGCCATTCCTTGGATGCATATTAATTATGGAAAGATATATCTTGTTATAGTTGGGAAGACAATTGCTAAAATGTGTGACAATTTTATTTAAAAATTTAAACGGTTAATGAGAATATACTTTTAATTACTTTATCATGTTTTACCAATAAAAAAAATAAAATTAATTGATTATGTCTTAAATGCACTCCTCCTTTTTTTCATGGCCAAACAGGTGTAAATTATGCCCTTTTTTTTAATGATAAATGTGATGCAACTCAAATTTAAGACATTTTTCTATCGTCGTATCACGTTAAAGTATGCGATCCTCTCCTATAAAGTAGTTGCTAATTATTATAAAATTGAATTATGAGGAACTAATTAATTTCTAGATATATAATTGAATTATGAGGGATCATTCGTCAATGATGTTGATATCTCAAGGCATACCAACTAGAATTATTAACTTATTCAATTCTTTGTATGAAAATATGCTTTCTTGATATGGGCACTTGCCAAACTCTATATATATTGCGTCATATTTTAATTTGCTTAGCTTCCCCAATAGATTTCACTTCTTTTTTTACAAGAAAAATTAAAAGGAGTAAAAAAATCAAGTGAGGGAATGAAGGGAAAAGAAATTAAAATTCCAAGTCATGATGAGTTGTTTTTCTCTGAATTAGGTTAAATATAAATTTGTAGAACAAAAATAATATTATTTGTTGTCTCTATTATAAATTCATAAATGATCTCTTGACATGAGAGGTCCGCAAAACTTTTTATGTTTTTGGCTTATCATGCTGTATCAGTATGGTAAATTAAATTAAATTCAATTTCAAATTTCTTCACAACTTCATCCATTTACTTTGAATCTCTACATGTGATAATTATTGCATCTACATACAACAATAACAATATCATCCCCTTTTGAACTATGAAAATCGTAAGGTCAATGCTTTTCAAGTTAGGATAAATAATTTTACTATCGATAATATATTGACAGGTATTTATTTCTGAAATAGTATAACAAATGACCGTATCAATCTTTTCAATCTTGAGACTACAAGATAATGATGTTATATCTAATTTTTGAATTATTGATTTTGAAACTTCCAATCGTATAATCGATTCAATGAGTATACCGCTTTCAAATAGTTAAGAGTTTAACCAAAACTCTCAACTAGTCTTATTTTAATTGGAGAATTGATAGATAACAATTGTGATGTGATTTTTTCTTTAATGATGATCTTGTGCAGGATCATGTTTCGAAGATGATAATCGCGAAAGAATTTAAAGTTGGAAGATTTTTTTTCCTATACACTTTTTCATTCTTCGTGTTCTAGATTTTTCATGTACTTCTATAACTAATAAAATTGAGGCATAGACATCTAGGACATCCAAGTACTTCGTGACATTCATAAATAATAATAGTCGGTTCACATAAATATATTTTTTTAATTGTAAGTATGAGATATGAATCCAGAATATTTTTTTACTTATATTGAGACTCAATTTTCTATTTTGATCAAATTATTACGATCTAACTCTTATGAAGAAAAAAAATTGGTTCACAACGCTCTCGCACATATATATTACAATAAAATAGGATTGTTGAGTATAAAAATTGTCATCTTTTAGATATGACTCATACTTTAGTATTGAATCCTTTGTCATGTCTAAATACTGCGTGAGAGCTTTGTTTATTGTTAGCTGTTTAATCAATAGACTATCATGTAAAGCGTTAAATCTTGAGTC
Organism: Solanum pinnatisectum; assembly: GCA_035578085.1. Taxonomy (NCBI): domain Eukaryota; kingdom Viridiplantae; phylum Streptophyta; class Magnoliopsida; order Solanales; family Solanaceae; genus Solanum; species Solanum pinnatisectum. The sequence goes on along the minus strand of CM069086.1, from coordinate 6,112,583 downwards.
TTCATATTATCTTTTTTTATCACCAAAATTCAAGCTATCATATAGATTTTTTTGTTTATTTTGTGCATTCGCCTCCTTTTCAACGAAATAAAATTTCTATTCAATCTAGTAAATGTTATTTTTTTGAGTTATAATACTTTGCAGAAAAGTTTTATTTGCTAAGATTCACGTTCTAATAATTTTTTGTGTTTCTAGAAATGTTGTCTTCCTTTTAGAATCAATATTTTTGTTCTACTTATGTTTAGTCATCTTTTGTGTCTCTTTTTCTTTCTACTTTTAAGGATTCATCACCTTTTTATTAGCTATTCAAAATATGAACAAAACATATGATAGAAAATAGAAATAAGAACTGTATATTAGAATACAATGTCTATACTATGATCATAATCCTAGAAAGAGGAATTTTAGCCACTCATGATTTGGATACAAAAGATATAATTCATGTATTTAACAAGAAATAAAGTTAAGTGAAAAGATGAAGAGTTTAACCTTAAGAGAGTTTATTTGCCTTAAGCTTGACTCAATGAGGTAGTGTTCATTTTGCTCCATATAAATTCTTGATTTTTTTACTTACAATTCACAAAGCACAATACATAGGTTTCAAAACATAGAAATGAGTAAAAGTAAAGAGTACTTAGCTTGATTATCTTTAAAACAAAAAATTAACATGAAAAATATTTGACCAAAAAATGTATAAATATGCCTAATATGATCACTTGCTCTGAGGCTGTTTGGCTTTATGAAGTTGAGATTGAATTTTCTCAATCTAATTTTACTTCTCTCCACGCTAATAATACAATTGTCATTCAGATTGCTACTAATCCAATTTAGTGTGAGATGATCAAATATATTGAAGTAGATTGTCATTATATAAGAGAAACTATATATAATTTATTACTCTTTCACACGTCTTCAATGATCTTCAAATAGCTACTGCATTTATAAAATTCATAGGTCAACACGCCATTAGTTTTCAGGAGGTAAATTGATGCTTCTTGATCCACCAACATCAATTTGAGGGGGATGTTCACATGGCGAATGACTCACATATCATGAATTAATAGAGAAAAAATGTATATATTTATATAACTATATGGTATTGTAGATAAGTTTGTAATTAAAGAGATTTGACGTAGTAACCCATCAAATGAACAAAGCCCAGTTAAGGCGTCCAAGTGAAATGTAGTGCCAACTTTAGAGGGGCACCGATGGGTTCAGCCTAGAATAGATATTATAGCATAACAATTAAGCATAACATATATGGATGGATGTTATATATAACTGACGTTAAGGATAAAATGATAGATTTTCATAGTTGTAAATCCGAAAATGAAACGACTCTCAATTTGAGAAGTATCCACATAAAATCAACAAAGATCTGCGTATATTCTATCCTCGTGATTTCACCAACTCACAAATATCATGAACTAATAATGAATAATTGTATATATTTGTGTGACTATATAGTATTGCATATAAGTATAATCATAAAGATTTGATATAATAATCAAAGAGAATAAAATCATAATATAACAATTAGGAATAACAAATTTTGAGGGATAGAATAATAAATTTTTAGGGATAAAAATGATAGATTTTTAGAAATATAAATCTGAATACTTCCTATGTATAATGACACAAGTCTCAATTTGATAGGTATCCTATAAAAAAATTAATAAAAATCTGAATCATTTTCTAATATTTTCACGCGGCATTAACCTTTGGATCACACCAAAGTCATCAAGAATTTATCAGTTGATTTTGATGTCTAGCAAATTAAGCAAAGCAAATAGATAAATTCTAGGGATGAAGCAAAGGCAACAAGTCTCTACTAAATGCACTTGTATACCAATATAGTAAAAGTAGGACATTTATGGCCTTTGAAACACACTCCTCCCCAACCCACAACCCTCACAAAAATGGAAACTTTTTTTTCTTTTTCTAATTTATTTTGGAAATAACTTGATCTTGTGGCCCCCCTCCCACAATAATTATTTTAGCTCTTTTATTTAGGAACAGAGCTGGAGTATAGTTTACGATACTTTGACTCAAATCATGTATTTATCTTTATAAAATTTACTAAATAGATTAACTTAAATGACTGAGTATGTTGTTGTTGTTGTTTGACTAGTAACATAAAATGACTACAATTTCAACTTAACAAACTTTAAATCTCGACTCTGCCTTTTGCTTTTATTAGAGGTTCAATAAAGTTTGTAACACCCCCACCCCCTTCCCTTTGTCCCTCTATATCTTGATATATATACAAGTGAATATATATGTACGAATTGTGTATGTCATAATGTATATAACTTACGCCTTTTCACTACCCTACGAAGATGTACTATTTAGCCCTCTTAAGGCTTCACACAAAGTACATATTCAAGAGCTTTGATTCAACTTTGCAATAAGTCACCTCCCTTTTTGCACCCCTCTATTTTATTTTTTTTTACATTTTTTGCTTAAAGGGTTTCAATAAATATGAGAAAATATATTCATAATGACACAAGAACACAATAGATCTTCTTCTTCTTCCTCCTCTTCCTCTTCCTCTTCTTTCTCCATATATTCACCCTTTATATTCTTCTTGCCATGGATATCAACCACATTAAACTCACTACCTCCACTTGGGAACCAACCATGTCCAATATGGACAACGAACATGTCTTCCGCGACCAACAACAACAACAACAACAACCATGCTTGTCCAGTATACCAAACGACCATGTCTACCACAACCATCATCATCATCAACAACAACAACAACAATTTCATTTCGAACATAACCCTATTTGGCCTAGTTTTCCTCTTCAAAACCCTCAACACCATCACCTTCCCTCTTCCTCAAGCCAACAACAACAAGAAGTTGTACCTTTTGATCATGTTTTAAACAACCATGTTCAAACACTAATAGAGGATCATAATGATCAAGAACACGATGATCAAGACGAAAATGAAGAAGAAGAAGAAGAGGAGCTAGGAGCCATGAAAGAAATGATGTTCAAAATTGCATCTATGCAACCAGTAGATATTGATCCATCCACTATTAGAAAACCTAAAAGACGAAACGTACGTATTAGTAACGATCCACAAAGCGTAGCAGCCAGGCTCCGCCGCGAAAGGATAAGTGAAAAAATCAGGATCTTGCAAAGATTAGTCCCCGGTGGAACAAAAATGGACACTGCATCCATGTTAGATGAAGCGATTCGCTATGTTAAGTTCTTAAAAAGGCAAATTCGTAACTTACAATCATCAAATCATAACCTCCCACCAGCACATATACCAATACCGTCATGCCCTAATAATGAAAATTGGGCAAATATTGTCACACCAAGTACAAAAGGTCTAATTCTTGGCTCATCTAGTAATGTTACAACTTTTGTTGGTAACACTACATCGGATCCTACTTATGAGGTAATTGGTAATTGAAGTGTGATTAATATTATTATTGTGTACGTACTAATTGGAATTTTTAAGAATAAGAATATTAGTAATATTATATAGAGGAATTAATTATTTGTGTATAGTGGATCATGTGAATTGTAAACTAAAAAAAATAGGTTTGTTAGGATTGTGTTGACTTAAAGGGCGTGATAATCATCACAACGGTTAGACTTGAGTTACGTATGTTCTATATAGTATATTAATAATTATAGAATAAGGTTTTTATCTATTTATTTTTTCTGATCATCAAAAAGTTCGTTTGGCTGAATTCTCTCCCGGGAATAAAACAGTGACGTGAGAAGCAATTGAATATGATTATACTCTTGGTCCCTCCCCCCCCCCCCCAAACCCCACCTCACACACTTTTTTTTTTTTCGATTTCTCACCTGGCGTTCAGTATCCATATTGAAGCCTGACTAAATCTAGATTCGCGTCGAAAAATTTTACATTAGGGATAAAGTGCTCCCTCTCTGATATTTTACATTAGGGATAAAGTGCTCCCTCTCTGATCTGTACTCATGAGGACTTGAACTCGAGACCTCTGGTTAAGGATGAAGGAGTACGTGCTACTCCACAACAACTCTCGTTGGTATCACACACACTTGTTTTTGCTCGTGTGTGTGCGTGTGTACAATCATGTTATGTATATATGTATTGAGTTTAACTTATATATATACACCGTAAAGAAATTATATGTTAGGAAGATTCAAAATCTCATTTTGTATGGAAAATTTTATGTTCTTATTTTTTGAATGACTTAATAATGTAAATAAACGTTTTTGGAGGTCTTCTTTGCTCTCATTTGTTGATTTTTCAAAGATCTTTTGAGTTGAGTTTGTGACTAAATTTACAGCATTTTGAAGTTTTATATGTATTTTCATATGATTAGAAGGATGTAGTAAAAAAAAAATTAATAGGGATATATGTTAAATTAATTTGGATAAGGATCTTTTTTTATATATTCAGGTGTTAGAAAATTAAAAAATTGGATTTAAAAAAAAAAAAACTAAAAAAAAAACTACATATCCTGATGATAATTCAATTGAGTTGTTTTCTCTTTTTCCCTTAAAAATTAAAATTTGCTATTTTTTACTTTTTTGTCCTTTCAATACTTCAATGGCTTGTCACTTCAAAACCCTATATTTGCAATTCCACAAATCTCTCTCTCTCTCTTATTGGGTTTTTATTGTTTGTCCGGTATTCATATTAAAAATTGATTAAATCTATTAATTTGTGCATTGCATGGTTCATTTCTGAGGGCAGTACTCCCAATAGAATATTTTTATTTTCAGGATTCGAACCTAAAACCTCTAATTAAGGGTGAAGGGTTATTAATCATCCCATCACAGCCTATATTGATCTCTCTCCGTGTATATTATGAAGTAAAGATTAACTTTAAAACCCTAACTTCCAAACTAAAGGAAGACAGTCAATATATTTCTATTTTTAGTTCTTAGCTACCTAATTATCAAGTTCTAGCTAAATTTCATTGATCATTATCATTAATTTGAGAAGGCTTATTAATTAGTTGTATCACTAATTTATTAGTTTTTTCTTAAGTACTGTTTTACAACACTTAATTATTTGTTGGAAGACGGTCAAGGACATATTGAAGTAAATTTTTTTCAAAAAATAAATAAATTGCGTGTTAATTTCGTTAATTTGAGGAATTATTCTACTTTTTGATTCTGTATACATGTACATTAACTATGATATTTAGTTATTAACTCAATCACTAAAGCGAGCTATATAATTGGTGGCAAGCTTAGAATTCAATCAGCTCATATTAAATTCCAATATGATAAGAATAATTTCGATTGAATCAATAGCTGACTTCATGTATGACATGTTATCTCAATTTTTATTTTTTTTTATTAAATAAACGTAATAAAACGTTGGCATTGTTTTTTTTTCGTTTTAAAATTTTAACGTCTTTTATCCATAACTTTTTTAGAAGAAACATTGTAGTTATTATGGTGGTTTGGTTTCGTGTTACTAAAAATATAGGTTGTCTAAATCTTCATATTAATGATCGTTTTAATTTTTCTAGCATAAGTAATTCATGTATAATTTCATGACAACAACAAATTATTTAAAATGTCTATATTAGCTTATTATGATTAATTTTTGAAAGTTTATGAGTAAATATTTATCAAACATGCATTTATTGACTTTATATAAACATTAGATATCATTTTGAAAATGTTAGTTCAGATTATTCAATCACTCAAATAAAGTATTAACATTGGATGAGTTTCAATAGAAGATTACATATGATCATAAATTGAAAAAAAAAAAAAAAACATGTAAGTGGATGGTTTGAAAATTCGATTTATATTAAATCCATAGAAATTGCAGGTATATTAGTCATTTGAGAATAATATCTTTCTCTCGATTTTCCTTTAAGTCGATCTTTGAAAAATACTTTTTTTCTTCTTCTTACAACTAATCAACTAGATCATCTATTTGATGCTACGAGTATCTTGATAGCTGCCTTATCTATTATTCCAAAAAATGTTATCTTTACATGCCTTGTCCATTATTTCTTTTTTAGTTGTCCTTAATTACTTGTCAATGAAAAGTTCGTAATGTTAATTGAGTATCCAGTTCTCCAATCGATTAACCTGCAATAATACCTACAGCTTTCCCCAATTCAACCAGGTCGCCATGAGTAGGACTACGGCCATAACATAATCGACAATTCAAGATGTACTCCTATAAGTAAAGGGAGTTCGAATAGAGATTGGTTGTGTCCGAAAGGTTATGAATCAATTTACAAGTCCAATGCCAATGGCTTGGTTTCTAGTGGCAATACATCGTGAACGCATGTATATATCGTCTGCTAATACACGGTAAATTAATGTTTGACTAAAAATCTGGAATTTCGACAAATAAAAAAAGAACAATTTCTTTTTACCTATTATACCCTCAATTAATTACTTTGTAAAGGTAGAAATTTTTGAAAATCTTAAGTTTTTAATTTATGCACTTCATAATTAATAAGGGTAAAATGGTAAACTCACTATTTAAATAAATGTTTTCTTAATAAATGTGTTAATTTAAAAGTGGACAAGTAATTAGGGACAGAGGGAGTATTTATTACTCCCTCCGTCCCATTTTATATGTCATTCCTTTCTATAAATAGCTGGACCACAATTCAATTTATAAAATTTATGCATAAATTATCATATTTTGCCTATTATACTCTTGATAAAATAATTAATTAATCTTGAAAATATATTCATTATTTATTATAAAGTTGACTTAATAAAATATTAAATAAGGGTAGAAGGATAAAATTACATCATATCATTTCTTAATATTGAATGACATTTTTGTAATTAATTAAGTGAACAGTGAACTCCTCCAAATCCCAAGAACATAGCACATGTGAACACAACTAGAGTGGTATGGAGACCTGTGACGGTTTCAATTTATAGCTGTCCATATATTGACAATTGAATTTTAGATTAATACTCCTTCTGTGCTTAATTACTTATCTATTTTTTTTTATAATTATTTCTAATTACTTATTCATTTTTATAAATTAAAAAAAATAATTTTTTTAACCTATTATATCCTTAATTAAATGACTAATTACTTTGAAAAATGTAAAACTTTTTATCTACTACATAATTATTAGGGGTAAAATGGTACATTCACTATGTCATTAATTATTTTCTTAACATGTGTGTCAAGTCAAAAGTGGACAAATAATTAGGGACAGAGGGAGTACTAATAGAAAATTATTTAAAACATCACTAAATTGACACAAATTATTAGTTATATTTTTGAACTAATAGCAGCTTTAAAAATACATTTTTATTTGATTAGGTGAATTTAAATACACTCCGATCTTGTAAAATGCGTTAAATATATCTCTAAATTGTCGTCAAGTTTAGAGATGTTTTCAATACTTTTCTCAACTTTTTATTAAGAGCATCATGCTCTTATAAGAATTTAAAATCACTCGCTATATTATGTGGCAGATCAAAGGTGTATCGGATATATATCTAAATTTATATCACCAATATACCTTCCATCAAAATATTAAATTTATTATTATATTTAAAGATTAATATAATAGATTATGATTTTATAAAAATGGACAATGAGATTATACTTAAAAATGAATTATGATTCTTTGGCAATTCTTTAAGTAACAATAAAACGATTGATTTTGACAACATTTTATTCTTTAAGCATCCCACAATTCAAATGGAAAAAATTACACCAATTCTTGTTGGTATAGATTCAAATTTAATTGTTACATAAAAGACCTGATGTATTTGTTTTTTAACATTTCTTTATCTATAATTTAATGATAGAATTACATTAGAATCACTTTTTTCAATAAAAATATTATATCAACTCAAAATTAAATATACATATCCAACATTTTTCCTTTTAAAAAACTTTTTTAAGACAAATAAAGGATCTAAAAGAGATTTCCAATTTTATAATAAGAACAAATTGAATGGTGACATAAAAAACAAAACTTTGAACCATCTAGAAATAAAAAGAAAATCACCAACAAATATGGTAACACAATTATTTTTAATCAGAAATTTCATATTTGAGCAATATTGAATATGAAAAAGTCATTACTGGGGATCCTTTCCCTTCGAATGGAGCCTACGACAGCTCTAATCCAATTTAGTTAAACTTTACGCGAATACTGAACACGGAATAAAAACTAAAAATAAAGAGATAAAAAGGAATTTGGGGGGGAAAATTGAAGAAAAAAAAGGGCACCCACTCCGTTCTGTTGGATAGTCTGCATCTCACGTACCAATTTTGCAACTAATCTCTCTTTCTTTAATCAGGTGCTTCTTTCCATAATCACAAAACATATTCCAAATTTCGATCTAATATCAATATTCAAGATTTGCATAAAACCACTGTAAGTTGTCTAAATCATTCTCCAAATCTCCTCATTTGCCTACTTTTTTCTTTGATTTGTTCAAGATTTTGAAAAGGGTGTGATTTTTTTTGTTGTTTGGAAAATAATAAATGGTTGTATTTGTATATATCTCTTGTTGATAGCATGGTGGTGTTTTGTGTTAAAGTTTGAGTTTTTATTGATCAAGTGAATCAAGATTCAAAAGGGGTTATACTGGATTTGGTTAAAAGGGCTGGTGGTTTCTTGGATGTTTATGTGGTAAAGTTTGAGTTTTTATTGATGAAGTGAATCAAGATTCAAAAGGGGTTCAAGTAGATTTGGTTAAATGATAGTTTGTGTTGAAGTTTTGAGTTTTTATTGATGAAGTGAATCAATATTCGAAAGGGGTTCTACTGGATTTGGTAAAAGTTGGGCTGGTGGTTTCTTGGATTATTTTTGTGTTAAAGTTTGAGTTTTTATTGATTAAGTGAATCAAGATTGGAAAGGGGTTCTACTGGATTTGGTAATTGGTAGTTGGGCTAATGGTTTCGTGGAGATTTTGCTGATGGATTGTTTTGGTGTGTGAAGGATCAGTAGTGCTGACTAGAATGTGTTTTGAAGGTTATTGCACTGGTTATTGGAAGTGGTGGAACCAATAACTAGGACAAATGAGTACTTTTGGTAGAAGTCTCTCTCATAAACAGAGGGCATTGACAGTTAGCAGCCCTAGATTGTTCGATAAGTCGGTTAGCAGCCCTAGATTTAGTAGGAAAAGTGAGGTTTCAAGACTTTTTCGTGTACTTATAGCAATTGGATCTGTTGTTTCCTTTTTCTTGGCAATTGGAGGAGGGTATTTGTATGTCCTACCCAATCTTACAAAATCATTTCATGAGGAGAATCTTGTTAGTTTTAATGGTTCAGATAGTTTTTGTGACATATTTGATGGAAAATGGGTAGTTGATAACAGCTACCCCTTGTACAATGCCTCAGAATGCCCCTTTGTGGAGAAAGGATTCAACTGTTTGGCTAATGGTAGAACCAATGGTGATTATCTTAAGTGGAGGTGGAAGCCAAGGAATTGTGAACTCCCTAGGTTTAATGTGTATCATATGTTGGAAATTCTCCGAAATAAAAGAATTGTTTTTGTTGGAGACTCAATGAGTAGGACACAATGGGAGTCCTTGATATGCCTTCTAATGACAGGGGTGCAAGATAAGGGAAGTGTATATGAAGTAAATGGGAATAAGATCACAAAATTAATTCGCTTTCTGGGAGTGAGGTTTAGTTCCTTCAATTTCACCGTCGAATTTTATCGATCTGTATTCCTTGTCCAACATACTTGGTCTTCCAAATATGGAATAAAGAGAGTTAGATCAACCCTTACGTTGGACAAGCTTGATGATATCAGCGATGAGTGGATCAATGCAGACGTCCTCATATTCAATTCTGGACAGTGGTGGGTACCTGGGAAGCTTTTTGGAGTGTAAGTGCACTTTGTTCTTTTACTAAAACAAGTTTTATTACTTTGCGAGTATACTACATGATAGCTACTGCAAAACTGTAATTGAGCTAAAACGAACAATAACAACATGACAATTTTGCAGTATATGAAAGCCATCATGTATGGACTCCCCCTTTTAATCGTCATTATCCTTTCTTCCTTTTTCACTTGTAGCCGCCCTTGTTTAGCATGTGCAAGTATCCCTGTGTGTTCCACAATAATTTGGTTGAAGTCTCAATAGGACAGGTGTTAAAGCCACTTGAAATTGGAATTGCTTGTTCCACAGTGAGGACACATAATGCTGACCCCAACTAGCTTGGATTGAAGGGTAGTTAGTAGAAGTGTTTGTTCCCATAGTGAAAGAATTCATTTTAGGAGGTCACTCGTGCATGAACGCATTGCTTCTGTTTAGTTTCATTAGTTATCTCAAATCATTTGTTTAGGGCCTTCAAAGATTATTAACCACTCGCTATATGAATATGCACAAAACAGGAAGGTCTGAGGATAACGTTTGTAGCCCAAACATTTAAACTTTCCGGGAATCTTGTGTTCATTTTTGTACATCTACCACATTTCGATCAAAAGCTAGCTCACATATCAATCCCCTTAAGGTAGAAATGTCTCCGTATTTTTCATTTCTTTCCTGGATACATCTTGTGTGAATTTCAGCATTTCTGTCAGTAGGTTTTAAAAAACTCTTAGTTGCTATAGTAAACAAGATCCAGGAAACGTTTATGCGCTGGATAATGCACCTAGTGTTTCCTTCTTAGTTTTCATGCAGAAGCTGGTATTTTGTGTTTCAGTTGTTCTCATGATGCTTCTTAATCTTTCTTTGAATAGGGGGTGCTATTTCCAAGTAAATAGTACACTGAGGATTGGAATGTCAATTCAGATGGCATTCAGAACTGCCCTTGAGACTTGGTCATCCTGGATTGATACCAAAATTAACCCTAACAGGACGCGTGTTTTTTTCAGAACGTTTGAACCTTCTCATTGGAGGTACTTGTTGATAGCTATGCCTTCTATTCAGATGAATGCTTTTGGATCTCTCAGTAGAAAGTTTCTACAAATTGGAGCTGGTAATAATTGGATGGACCTTTTGAACATTTCTTTTGATATTTCAAGATTCAAAGCAATTCTTTTAAAAAGTTGAAAATTTTGTTTGAGTGTCTCCAGCAAAAAGAAAATGCTGCAAGAGAAATACTTCCAGAATACAGTACCATCTCAAAGTAACTAATGTCTTGGCACAACTTTGAAAAGATCATAACTAATCTCAAACAATGTTAAAGTTTTTAATTGAATCTTGTGAATTTTATTGATGTTCGAAAAAGTTATAATGTTGATTTCTGCCAGTTCCAATTTTATGGAAAATATTCAATAGAACACCACATTTGGCTTCTCCAGTGTTAAATATAACACAAAATTTGACTCCACAAGGTAGCGGTAAGGTTTGCGCACATTCTACCCTCCCCAGACCACACTTGTGGGACTACACTAGGTATGTTGTTGTTGTTGATATAGTATGTTAGATATTGTATCAACAACAACAACATACCTCTGGGGAGGGTTGGATGTACGCAGACCTTACCCCTACCTTTGTGGGGTAGAGAGGCTGTTTCCGATAGACCTAACATACTATATCATTGCAACTAATGAATACATATTGGTTTTCATCAGCAATTTAACTCAGCGGATGTGCAATGTGACAAATCAACCTCTTTCAGAGACTAATGGTCAGGAGAGTAGCTCATTTTCTGATGCTGTTCTAGAGGCAGCACACAGCATGAAAGTTCCAGTTAATGTGCTACACATAACTCCCATGTCCGCATTCAGGAAAGATGCACATGTTGGTCTTTGGAGTGATAATCCATCTCTATCTGATTGCAGCCACTGGTGTCTACCTGGACTTCCTGATCTTTGGAATGAAATGGTCTTTTCATACCTGCATGATAGCTATCAACATACGTCATTGTATCAACAAAGAGAGTAAGTTTTGATACTTGCATTTAAAAATGGTCAATTCAATAGTATTTCTTTTTTTTTTTTTTTCACTGTGTGATGTGTTATAGTTAATACATATTCTAAGTGGACTCAAACAGCCAGTATGTACTCAGACATCAAGGCATCAAAGTTCAAAAATTAGGGTGTCGAATTGTACATCTTCTTTGATATTCTCCTTCTAGGATATGTATTTTGTTGTACCTTTAGGAAATTAAGTTCTGAGCTATATATAATGTGGCGAAAAAGGTGAGAGATTAGCAATTTGATTTGCTAGCCGCTAGGAGTGACAAGTTGAGGGATCCTTGGAAGATTAACAAACAGCTTCCTATTCATGTCCCACATTTATATACACATGTGAGAATTTGTGGAGCCACGTCTCTTTGATGTGTCAAACTTGCGTCTTATCCAGTTAGTTGTAGCACCTGAATACTGCGAAACATTTGATATCCTTACTGCATGGTCCAAAAAATAGAGCCACACTTGCAATTTTTACATTAATAGCTAAATTCAAGAAATAGTGTATTATGAGACCATAGCTGATAGAAAATTTTACGGGATGCTCGTGTGTGGCATCAGTTTTGCTCCAATATTTCCCATTCATCACCCAAACTTTGCATGAAATTTTTTCAACATAAAAGCTTGGACTCCATCTTTCTTGACTCCTTGCTTATATTTGTTCGACTACACATTTCTATAAGTTTGCTCATAAGTTGGTCTACTCGTTTCATTAGCGAGTATTTGGTGACATCATTGGTTCAACTAGTCAACAGCCTATTAAAGCTAATAATTTTTTTCCAAAATAGAGTAGATTTTGTTTTATTCGTGGTGAGGTTTCGTTTTTACATGCTGAATCTGTTGTACGCCATTGTAGCAGTAAGAACTCATTCTCTCTATCTTTGTTTTGCTGGTAAGGTATCAAGGGGTGGTGGAGTCGGATATCACCCTTCTTCGCCTCTAGTTAAACACGAAGGAAATGTTGCATAGCCTCGTAGAAATTTGCTTCGCTTAGATCCAAGATCTACATTATAATATTATGATAAAAAATGTTTTATATATCCAGATTTTATATTTAGTGAGGTAATTTGTTTGTTGCAGACTTAATAGCTTGGACTGATGATGTATCATAAGAAGGAACTCTACCAGCTTATGTTTTTCTGTGGAGGTCAATTTTGCAAAGCAATTTTGAACAAAAAATGTATAGTTACAGTGACGGTTTTGTACCGCGAAATTGTTCATCTTTCTTTTCTTTTGGTTCACTAAATTTGTTGCAAGAGGAAAGGAGAAAAATGTATATCATTCCCAGAATATTTGTCTTGTTTAGTGTAATATTTGGAAATAATATGTAATGTAGTTTTCAAAAAATTATACACTAATGAGAAGTTTGACATCTCCTGAGCTTTCTTTTGTTGTTAACTCATAATATATCCAAACCTTCTTCTTCGGAGCTGAAAGGGACATGGCCAAAATATATAAAGGTCGATTCATTATTTTTAGCAACTAAAATACATCTTTAAATTGAGGCGGCAAAAATGGCTTATGTAAATGATAAAGATCTCTTGTAAAGAAGACAAACTAAAAATAATTTATCAAAGGTCACAAAATCAATTAAATTGACCAAATGTTTGTCTGATTTAGTGTTACATTAGGTTAAAAATCACTCTAGATATATATAACAGGAAAAACATTCAGTAAATGACTTGGCTTACAATATTACTGGTATACATATGTACATGAAAAATTGTCCAAATTTCCCTCAAACACTTTCTGAGCGTCATATTCCCTCATAAAAGGAAATAGAACAAAAAAAAAACACACTGGAATTTCAGAGAACTGCCAAAAATTAATCAATGGCCATTGGTGTAATCCTCTTTCTGGCAGCCTTTTTAGGAATTTGAGGGGTTGATATTGTTGATTCTTGTTTCACTTCTGTTTTTGCACTATCTATATCCATGCATTTATCACTACCAATAACTTCTGGAGCATTTTCTTCCTGTTTCAGCACACTATTTTTATCATCTCCAGCTGCTTCTTTTTCTGCGGAAATTTCCAAATAGAAACATATGTTTAGTCAGGTATGAAGAACATATGGACAAAACAATAAAAGTTAGTTGGAGGAACACAGCAAACCTGGCCTACAGAAAGTGGATCCTAGTTCCTCATTATCGAATTCTAGGAGAGTGCAGTAACCATCTTGGGAGGATAATGCCAGATATTTCCCGGTAGCCGACCTTCATCAAAAGAAGAGGAATTAAGTAGATTTGTAGAAGAATGCTTCACGGAAGAGGACGGAAGTACTGACAGGATTTGAAAAAGAATAGGGAAGCCAGGAATACCATGCTATGTCTGTTATAGCAGCATAATGAAGACCAGCTACAATAGCTATTGGTTGAACACTTTCTGTGTCATAGATGTACAAGGAATTCAACGTAGCAACAGCAAAAGTAAGACGATAAGGAAGCTTGAAGAATGATGCTGCAATCATTAAAAAGGATTGGGTATCAGAGCATAACATAGAGCAATCAGCTCTAAAAGGAATGCAGCAGGAGAACCTACAATTGCTTGATCCTCTCAAGCTAAATGCCATGGGGCAGAAGCGTACAGCAATGACAGGTTTGCTGGCACCTGGGAGCATTAAAGCTGGCCTGTCAAAATCCAACAAAGCTGATGCGTAAGTATCAGATTGTTGTGAGCTAGAGGGAATATAATGGATTCGCTCTAATAAAAATACAATAGTACCAAAAAGACACAAGACACAAGATTCTTGCCTTGTGAGATCTTTCCTAGAAAACACATAAGCAGTGTTCGCTGGTTCTGAAGCAGGTGTAAACTTGTAAGAACCTGAAATAGCAAAACAACGTCTATATTCTCAAACCTTCTACCTTTACTTCGCCAGTTCCCTTTTTCTCCATTCACCTCAAAAATGATAATCATAAAAATAATAATTAAAAAAAAAAAAAAAAGGAATACAGGTCAGATGCCTATAATCTATTTCATTGGCACTATAACATGAAGAATATGAAGAAGTTCAAGTTTCTCTCTTGAAGTTCTATCTCAAGCACATTTTTACATTTCAAAAACAGTAAATTGCAAAAAAAGCAAATGAAGAGTCCAAAGATAAAAGCTTAAATGAGAACTATAAAACAGATGTCATGTGGAAATTAACCCGACAACTGCAAAATGTCAAGACACAGTTCACAAAGAGGGCTATGGTATGATTTTAATCTGAAAATTTCAGTGCGCTAATTTTATATTTGGACTGCAAAAGAAGGTCCCGATGATTCATTATTGGCTTATTCTGAAAGTAGAGAAATATCATAGAACTCCTTCAGTGAAAATTAAAACTGTTTGAAAACATAGCAGAAAATGATATTTCACAACGTGACTGAACTGACACCAATGTCATGTCACTGCAAGAACAAAGAAGTATGTTTTAAGGCAAAGAACACATGAAGTCTTGATAGAGCTTTCTTTTTCTTTTTGTCTTTGAGGATGGTTTTCTTCATCTTTATCTTTCTTTCTTTTTCTTTTGGAGGGGTGGGGTGCACGAGAACATTCGGACACGGGTAGAAAGAATGATCAAAATGCAGAGACTTATAATTAGGACTTTTAGTTTCAAGGTTGTACCTGCAGGCACAAGCAGAAAGGAACCATCAGGAGACCAAGATAACCTTCGGAAGAAAGATGGCAGTGTCTCATCAAGAAAGAGATGATTTTTAGTAGACTGCATGAATTTGGAAGCACCGAAGTTATTATGCATTTAACATTCACTTATAAATAGAAGACATTGAGAAACTGATATGATATTTGACCTTGGACTCATCCGGCAGTTGTGGTTCAACCTTCATAATGACATGTTGACACACAAAATTCAACTTCTCAACTCCTTTTGTTTTAGATGGTTTATTGCTGTAAATCCGGAAAGATCTATCTGAACTGAGTGAGGCAGTATACTTGGACAGCGGATCCCATGCCACACCTTGCACATAGTGCAAATGAGCATCCAAAATCTGATGAACAGAACCTGATGAAGGAACTGGCCAACTGTCAGTATAAACTTTATTTATCTTGACAAAAACTCTTTAAGTTAGATCCTCTTTTATTTTACCTTTGTTGACATCCCATATGATGCACGAATTATCAACAGAACCAGAAATCAAAAAAGAACCATCAGCAGACCACTGTAAGTCCAATACATCCTTCCGGTGAAATCTGAGAAAAGTAAACTCATGAGTACTAGTATCAAATTAGAAATAATTCCATGACAACAATGATTATGCTCTTTTTGTGACTTCAGTACAAAGTTATAGATCAACATTTGAAAAGTCTGTTTAATATGGGTTATTAAAATGTTATGGATTATTTATATTGTGTTTATTTGTTATTTGAAGTAGAGGTTAACAAAAGTTGACTATATATACAAAAACGTTCTTGCTAAATGTTGATTAACACAGGTCCTTTCCTGAAAAATATTATTATACAGATGCTGGTTTGTTGCAACATTCTGCGTAACCCAAAATATAGTCCAAACAAACAGACACTTAGAATATGATCTACATTAATTTATTTTATTTTATTAAAGAATGAAAGAATATAATCAACATGACTTGCTTTTTTTTTTTTATAGTGAATCATCAATGCTACGTGTTATCACACACACTTCAACTGTTTCATGTGGTTATAATATCCTATAATCCCAAAAGCAAAGCCCTCTTCCACCAACTGCAGCCACAAAATTCAGGCCGGCTACTGAAATGCCAATTATATCTATTTCTTTCTTCCAACATCAGATCCAAAAATTATTTAACAAGCAAAAAAGGATAACAATCACAATCAGAAATGCAGGGCAAGAACCAAACACCGTGTTCCAACAATTCTTTGGCTAAACCATAAGAACAAACCAGAAAAACAGTAGCTAATGTTCCATAGAGTGACTCTGTAGCTATACTATGAGTTGCTTAGTAATTCATAATGGCAATAGGACCAAATGAAAGGCTTACGATAACGTCTTTAGGACTTTCCATGTTTTGCTGTCATCTGAAGAATGCAGCTTCCAAATGATGAGCTCGCCACCTACATCAGGAGCAGTTAGCCAGTTACTCTTAAAATATACAAAGATACATGTAGATACTAAAAAGTGGACGTGCAGAAATTGTTAAATTCTGACAGACTAAATTAAAAGATTTACAGGGACAAGTCTATACCATCTGCACCGGAGGCCAAATGTTCTCCTGCATATTACAAAAAAAAAAATGGTAATTCAGTTAGTTGGCTGACTAGATAGGTACAAGAATATTATCAAACAGTTAAAGAAATCAGATGGAGGCATGCACTGGATGTTCAGCTATAATGAAAGTTTTGATATGTGAAAAGGTAGCTAAAAATGAAGTAACCACAGTTACACAGTCAGCAGAAACATTAACATTTCCAATGTATTGATCAACCCAGAGAAGTAGCCGAGGTTAGTAAGATGACATAGACCTAGAAGTAAGTCAAAACCCCAAAAGATTGTCACCATGACTCTCCATCAAGTTGTGCTTCAGACATGTTGAATCAAATGCTACAAATACTGAGAGAAACATTGTTATCTATTATTTCATTTATAGTACGAGCAACCTTCTCCGCATAGTCAAAGGTAATTGATGATTTCGTGAATGCCATTGCAACTCAGTATCTAACAAATCCAACTTCGAAAGAGGTTCCCTCTCCACTCTGTATTTCCAGTTCTCAGATCAACAAAGTGCTCAAAAATACAGATCCAGCAAAAAGATTCAGAATGCAGGAATTTCATATCCGATAGCAATAATCCCAGAAAATCACTCAATCTAGTAGAATATCTACAACTGGCTTTCCAACTTTCCAATAATAATCTTCAAAGCACTACATAGTCCACCAGGATAAAAAATCATCTCACAGCAATTATTATTTCAAGAAATTGGCTAACAGCCATCAGCTTTCTGAAAGACTGAAACTAAAGGACATGAAAGCCCACAAGTCTATTTCAACCAAGGTAATATTTGAAAGAAAAAAAGGAATTTTTTTAACCAAGTTCACAGCTAATTGCAACTAAAGTAGAGTCAGCAATAGCATTTCCAATGCTGATCCTCTCAAAAACCAATACTACATTTTGCTTCAGAGAGGTATACAGAAACACAGAGAAGAAAACCAAGTCAGTCAAACAACCATACTCATAAATTGCACAAAACAATCTGCAGCTTCAGATGAAACTCCAACACTAGAAAGGATATAAGCATGTACTGATTCTTGCCTTGTAAAATTAATGCTTTAATCAATGTGAAATAGCTACCAGAACTTTCTAATAAAGCAAGATGAACAACTTTACCTGAAGGGGAGAACCGAAGCGCATTCACAGCACCACTATGGTAAGAAAGGCTAGCCTGGTATGAAACTGAAGGCACTTTTTTCTCATTTTCTTCAGAATTAATCACCCACATCTGTTGAAATTTTTTTGAACCCGATGTAATACGAAAAGTGCTTTAAATATCAGCAAACTTCGAAACTAGTGATGTCAACATGCAACTGTCTAATTTAAAATTCCATCATACACATGACTTTACAATCTGAAGCAACAGAATTGACACTTGACAAGCAAGAGTTGCCTCAGGTTGAAGGTGAAGTAAACAAGTTCAAGTGGATGGTAACATTTCAGACACTAACACAATCTATATTACATGTGAATTATTCTGTTGAATTAGAAGAACCATATTGGTTTTAAGAGTTTGCATTAGCCATTAAGCAATCATCACTAAAGGATATTCGGCTTATTGTTTGAGGTTGCGGAGAAATAAATCACAAGCATAAACTTCCTCCTACTCAGCCATTATAGATTAATTCAACAAAGTTGAGTTTTTTGGGTCAGTGGTAGGGGTCATGAAACTCCTGAGTAATTAATTGCTTGGTTAACTGGATGGTAAACCTGGTCCATTAAAGAATACACTAAAAGTCATATCAAATTCTGTTATTCTACTAATGTGGGCACCCATTGAAATGACAAATCCTCAATTGGTAAGAATATCATGTGTTGAGAATATGAATTCAAATGTGTTTACCCAAAGTTTATATTATCGTGCAAGAAGATGATTCTAAGATCTGTATCTGAAGTGCCAAGCCTCAGCTACCTTTCTGGGCCAATTGAGACCAGACTAAGAAAGTGAATGGGAATTTACTGGTCTCTTTCCTTCTCTATGACTTTTACTATCCAATTGGGATGTGAACCCCTGTTTTAAATAATTCAAATGTACCGCCACATTGTTGCTATCTATGCAATCATGGTAAACACATTTCCTCCCACTCGCTCAAAGAAAACGAGGACATCATGGAGAAAAATTCCTCTTTTCCGCTTCTAGAATTTTTGTTATTTCTTCACATTCTTTCATCTGTCTGATTCCCTCTTTCCTCTTTTCTTCTTCATTTCCCCCTTTACTGTGTTGTCATTTCCTTTGAACTTCAAAGGTTCTTACACTATCTTAGAATCGCATTACCGAGTTAACAAAAACTAAATTCAAACTATTAATTAACTAATAAAAACACAGACTTCCTCTCTTTTCCTCTTCATTTCCCTCTACTGTGTTTTCATTTCCTTTGAATTTGAAAGGTTCTTACACCAACTTAAAATCACAATACCCAAATTCAAACTATTAATTAATCAATTAATAAAATGTGATATTATCCAACAAACCAACTAAAATAATTAAAACCAAAATTCAGCACTAGCATAATCGACGCATGTAAGAAAAACCAACTTTAGAAACACAAGGCTCAAAGGGGTAAAATAGTAATTTTAACCTTGATGTCATAGTCGGCGCCACCAGTAGCAATAACGCCGGTGAGGTGGTGAAAATCAAGGCACAAAACAGGCTTGCTGTCGTGCCAATTGATCTGAACTGTACCACCTTTCATTCTTCTTGTTGCTTCCTGATCTCTCTTCTTACTGATTTATAATTTTGGAAGATGCAAGAGAAGAAGAAGAAGAAAGTAGGGTTTAGAGAAATGGTGATTTTGTTGGGAAAATTGGGGAACTTTCGATTTGGCGGGAAATCGACTGTGATGGCGCCATATTTATTCGCACCTTTTGGAGTGTGCCGAAATGACACAATTTGAACTGGGCCTCTTCATCTTACTTTTAAAATTTAAAATCTAAATTCGCGCTAGAAAGTTCTATATTGGGGTAAAACGCTTTCTAATAAATGCGACTTCATCTGAAGACTCTTAGTACTCCTTTAACTCGAGTTTTACCATTCCACCACCATCCTTATTGGTGGTGTTCATCTTCCTCCTTGATCAACCCCTTATCTATAGAGAATAATCTTCGTTCACACAAGGGTGTGGCCAGGCCGTTAATTAAGGGCATAAAAAATCATAAAAAAGAAAAACGAGACCCGTATTTCAACACACACAAAATACACTAGATAGTTTTTTCTCATGTACGCAAGCTGCTCCGTTATTTAAACAAGTCTTGCTCAGGGACAATTAAGAGCAAGATCACGTTTGTTTTGGAGATGACAATGTCAGATATCATCAAACTGCTGAGCAAAAGTCATAGATGAAAATTTTCATGATGAACCATTTTTACATGTTCAGCAACACAGGAGGCAATCCTCAAACTCAATCTACTAACACTACGCAGGTATATCAGAAATTGGTTCGTCGACATGATGAACACAAAACAGAAAGGTGGAGGTAGGGATGAAACTGAGAAATAGCAATTCCCATATCATGAAACTTAAAATCAATCAAGGGAATGGGAAGCAAACAAAAAGAATACACAACTCTAACGCACGCCTACAAAATGTTTGGGAGCTGAGCATCCAATCTCTGTTGCAGTTCCTTGACCTTGATTGAAAGCTCGGTGGTTTGCTCCTTGTAGCTCTTGATCAGATAATCCTTCCCATCGATCACTTCTTTCAACTCATCTTTTTCGCGCTTCAGCATTTCAAACCTTTCTCCATCTCCTCTTCCCTTCTCTGAAGTATCTGAGTTTCTGTCAACATCCAGGTGACCGTTAGTATGACCATACCGGACTTCAGCTGGCCATACAGGTACTGTTGGAGGCTTATCGCAAGAACCCACCTGTCCAACGCAATGGTCTGCAATTGCCTTCCTCAGCCTCTGTATCTCTCTCTCCGAATCAAACAGATCCCTGTTTGCAGCATCCAGCACTGACTGCTGATGGGCGGAATGCGACATCTGAGAATTGAGAGAAGCTTGCAACTCTACAATCTGTTCTTGCATCTCTAGTATCGTTTCGTCCCTTCTCTTTAACTGTAGCCTCAGCTTTTGTATCACTTCTCGCTTGCTGTATATGTCGGAACCGGATTCAGAGACACATGGCGACTCAGAGCTGTTAGAGCGATGAAATGGTTTCTGTGGCAGTTCAAGACGGTCAGGAGAGGTTGACCAAACCCCGCCATTCTCTTTATTAAATCCAATGGCAGGAACTGCCACGAGTGGGAGCACCATTTCAGGCTCAGACCCATTATACTGCTGCTTTGTAATTCCCAATCCTCCAGCTTCTGTCGTATAAAAATAGCAAATGTTCACTAAAAATAGCCAACACTAGTTAACAGACTATTGTATAAGATGTACAAGAGATGGAAGCACATTTAATCACACCATTTCAAGCACACTAATCTTGAGAAAAATAACTAGATGAAAACAAAACTCAAAATACACAAGAAATACTGAATTGTCAAAAATAGCAATCATAACAATACTAATCCACCAAATGATACCTAAAAAAATTAGAGGACCTATTCACATAGCTCATGTTGCGTCCACTAGACTGAAGCCCTGAGGCTCTTTAAGAGTTCTAATGGGAGAAAAAAGAAACCCTAGCAGTTCCCAGAAAATTGTACGTTCAACTAGGCTAGACGTAAGTTGCATGAGCCACTAATAGAGATACCCCAAATCATGCCCCATATATGGCAGGAAACAGTGACACCCCATAAGATGTTGAAGTATACATTTCAGCAAACAAACTGGACCATAAGATCAAATAATAAGCATGTGCAAAATGGGAACACAAAGGTTAGACATAAATGGAACTTGACTTTTCCCATGACTCTCTATTTCCTCAAGTATAGCTGTTGGACTTAACTACAGTGGTAATTTATTAACCTTCTGTTTTTGAAGAAAAATCAGCATAGTGTATACCAAGAAAATCATCATATTGATCACATAAGCTCAGTTTCAATCTTTCACTTGACATTACCATAAACTTCTTAAAGCGAGTAAGATAACTGTAAACAGGTCTAAATTGTGAAGAGTGTCGTGCCTAATTTTCATGTTAGAAAGGAACCACATAATCAACACTAACATGTAAACATTGTTGATGCATGCCTCTGTGATTAACTTTACTAGTTCAAATCATTCTCTCGCAAATTTGGGAGTTAGACAGCTGACAGGCTATGTTGCTACGACTCTTCAAAAATGTCGACAGGTGCGTGTCGGATCCTCCAAAAACAGTGTATTTTTGAAGGATCTGACACGGGTGCGGCAACAGTTTTGGAGAGTCCAAGCAACTTCGCTGACAGGAGTACAGGAAGAAGATGATGCCAACATCAAATCACTAGCCACATTCTTTACACCAAAAAGAACAACCTTAATACTAAGATAAAACACCAAAGGGATGGCAAGAATTTGCATACCCGTGGTACAATTGTAGCAGCCATCATCATCTTGGGAAAAATAGTAAGTGCTTGACTGCATATGACCATTACCTAACTTACTTCCATCAGAAGACTTTTCATTTCCTGCAATTTAAGCCATTTCTCATATCTAAGAGGGCAAAATAATTTTGCACGAACAAACCAAATTGCTTTAAACAATGTAGGACCTGTCAAACTGCTGGTCGTCTTGTTCGGATGTCTTGAATCAAGCACCTGCTTCAGCTTGTAGCCTAAGCGTACAGATAATGTACTTAATAACGCACTACCTGCAATTATGACCCAGTTAGGACCCTCACTCTGAACACCATTGGACTTCTGGGACCTTGACCCCCCGTTGGTTCTTGGCTTCATTTCTATAGTCACTGAAGTAGTAGATGGAGAGGCTGCAGATCATGAAAGTAATCCTATATAGGAAATGTGGAATAATGTCAATATATGCCAGGAGAAGCACAAATACCTGAGCACTCAAATCAGCATGCTTATAGGCAATTGAAAAATATAACATTATAACTACAAGAAACTTTGCAGCCAAACAAGGCCATAACAGATATTTGATAGGGAAAAAGATTCAGAAAATGCAAGGTTATGCCGTCCAGATATAGTATGGTATCTGTTTAACTCCACGTGAGTAGATTTTCTGAGTCATTTTATTTATAATATTGCCAATACTTTATCTATGAAAAGTGAGATATAATAGCAAAAATATTTGGAGCTTTTGACTGAAGGGAAGAATGAGGTTTTTTTTTCCTGGAATAAAGAGTAAGCTATTCAATTTCTCAAAAGTAAAGTAAGTTATTTGAAGGAGGATCTGAAGTTTTCTATAATACCTATAGGTGGACATGTATAATTAACTTGTTCCCATATCCTTGATAGTGTGTTTCACATCTGTACTTTATTTCCTTTTTTTCCTAAAAGATACCAGAAGAAAAAGTACCAGAGTGTAGCACAAGCAACAAAATTCCCATAAGAATAAGTACCAGAGTGTAGAACAAGCAACACATTCCTAGTTCACAGAAGGAAAACTAACTGCAATCATACAATTCTGATAGCATAGATACCTTCACGTCAAGTGCTGATGCCACACCTTCATGAGTCTGATTACAATAACGGTACAATGACAGAAAGATCCCACAGGAAATAACGTATTCTGAAAGAAAAAGCAATGGAAGTACAGCACCGATTATCCATAAGGACACAGTATAATAAGGGAAGAAATAATTAATTAAAGTACAAATAGAAAAAAATCATGTAGACAGATCTGCTGACATTGCATTTACAGCAACCTATTGCATGCTTGCTCATTTAAATAAGCTGTATGTTTGGAATACACTGCTCATTCAGGATATTAGTTACATTCACTTGGATCATTGATATTAGTTTACAGCATCAATCAATAGTTCACATTTCACAAGATCACTCAAACAAATGGTGACAACTTAAAACCAGTAACTGCATCTGCTACTCTCTGTCGAGGCCTTACAAGTTACCTTCTTCCTCTATAAACTATGCAGTTGCGAAGACCTTTATAAGGAAGGGTAAAGCTAAGAATCCAAAAAATAACAGCTACGGAGAAGGTTGATGTGTTGCAGAAGAGTAGAAGCTGTAAGGTCATTTCCAACCTCTTCTCAGTGGATTGAGATATACATTGCTAACTGAACATTTTGAAGGAAGAAGTAACACGGGGAAGGAATCTCAGTTCATGATGATAATTCTCTAAGGTGGGATAGTCAGCTAATTAACGAGAAAGTTGCTTGAGAAAAAAAGGGAAATTATTCATCCGAGGAAAATCTGAAGGAAAGAGAAAAAATATTGGTTTAGAACAAGCAGAGAAGGCCTAAAATTCCATGGTATATTCCTTCCCCCTGAACCACAAAACAGAACAGTCCTAGTTTCAATGACAATATTGCACCTAATAAAGCATAATCAATAGTGTCAGACTTGGATCCTCTCACTTAAAATGGCTAATTCAGATTACGATAATCAAAACGGCGCCCAGAACTAAATAAATTATTCTTTAAGGCGGAGTAAAACTCGAACCTTGATAACATCAGCAGTGTATAAGCCACACAGCACACACACACGACACAGACAATATAGGAAAGAAGATCTAAAGTTGAAATGGCTAAAAGGATTACTGAGTCAGGCTTTCCACGTATAAGACAAAAGCAGTAAGCCTATAAGAGCTATCCACATGAAGACTAGAAGACTAGCAGATTCGGAGTGACAATGATATAAGGAAATTGGCAACATATCAAAGTTTCCTGGAGTTTAGACTTCAGATGACGAAAAGGCAAGAAAAAAGTGACAAGAAATTCTAGCTTTTTGCACGAGCAGACAATAAGTTTGGAGTCATTTACATTCGAAGTTGATGACTAACCTAACCCAATTATGCAATTATCCATTTAATAGTCTTCCATCACAAGATAGATTGTGCTAAATCATAGAAAACCACAACAAGCGATCTCGAAAAGTCGGTAGATGAGAATTAAAAGTTGCTAACGAAAAAATAGCTTAGAAGTTGCTTCTAGCCTAAGGAGGAGCAAGTTAAATACTGAATGATGGTGTGGCATTCAGAAGTTTTAACAAGCAACACGTTAAACACACATTACACAAGCACTATTTTCACATAGATGGCTTCCTTGATTGCTACTAATGAAAAACACTGTTCTTTTTAAATAAAAAGGAAGTCAAGCTTGAATATATAAACACACAGTACAACATCTGCAATCCTGTTACAAACATGTGCTGCCTAGTCTAACAAATTGAAATTGAGATATGCCCTTAGTTGAGGCAGCAAATAAGATAATAGACATGTATGTCCGTCTCTTTCTTTTGAACTTCCTCTATTAAAAGATTGTTCACCTCATTGGTCATTAGGATATCAAATGGCTCGTTGAGACATAGGTGCCTTCAACATCACAATTCAATCACCCACCTACTCTAGCTATTGCTGACTTACCATACAACAAAAAAAGAGACCTATAGAACCTCTAATTCATGAAAACAAAACTGAAACATAAAGCCACAGATTCAATCTCGAAAACAAAACACAAGTACACACAAAACCCCCCATTTATTTGCATACACTTAACCAGGTCATAACAAATGTTAGATGAAACTACCCATAGAAATACAAGACCCACCTATCAAATGAAACAAAAAACAAAGAAACACAACAAATTCAAAGACCCAAAAGGTTATATATATAAAAAAGCTCCCCAATCCTTGTTCTAATCTTGACAACCAAATGCCACCAAACACACACAGAACTAATTTCAGCACAGTTCAGAGACCATAGCCAATGCAAAATGAAATTCAAAGACCCAAAAAGCTTTATATAAAAAACAAAGCTCCCCAATCCTTGGACTAATCTTGACAACCAAATACCACCAAACACACGCACACAGAACTAATTTCTGCACAGTTCAGAGACCATAGCCAATGCAAAATGAAATTCAAAGACCCAAAAGGCCTGTATATATATATATATATATATATATATATACAAAAAAAAAAAAAAAAAACCTCCCCAATCCTTGGACGAATATTGACAACCAAATGCCACCAAACACACACACACACACACACAGAACTAATTTCTGCACAATTCAGAGACCATAGCTAATGCAACATGAAATTCAAACACCCAAAAGGTTATACATAAAATTAAAAACCTCTCCAATCCTTGAACCAATCTTGACAAACAAATGCCACCAAAACACACACACACACAGAGACACAAAACCCACAAATTTCTACACAGCTCAGATACCATAACCAATACAAGATGAAATTCCCATCATTAAAATTCAAGAAAACGAAAAGGGTATATCAAAAAGTACCTGATTATCGACCAAGAACTGATAAAAGAAGTTTCTGGTGTAGGGTTTTGTTTTTTGTAGAATTAACAAAACAACACTTTATTTCTTCCTAATACAGGCAACTCTTAGGTAAGTGAAGCAAAATTTTGATTTTGCCCCTTTGGGTTACGGGGTTGGACTGGCAAAGTGAGCTAAATTCAAGAATTGGTAAAATCCAGAAGAACGTACAAACATTTTAGCATGTCGTACAAGTACTGCACTGCACGTTGGACAGTATTTTTTATGTGGCCTAAAGAATCTGAGACCGTTTGAACAGATTATGCTAACCTCATTTCCTATATTTATGTTAAAATCGCGTATGAGTAATATTACGTTAGAAAATAAGTTACTTATGAATAAAATTAATATGACATTGATTTGTATAAGTTAGGAAAGAATTTGTGGATTGTATATTATTTATACAAAATATAAAACGGAATAACTAAAACATGAATAATAACTAAGTCATATATTACTTAACGTAAAATAATCACACTACTATTTAACGTTTATAATAACATAACTAAGTTTCACGTAACTTACTTATAACCCAAATGACCATATTATTATTAATGGCTACCTTGAGACAACATTTGACATTAGTGTTACAGAGCTAAAATAAGCATGAAGTCGATTCAATATGTTAGTATGTTATCAATAGAGTGAAATGAAACAATACCGAATATAATATAATATAACAAATTGAGTATAATATTGTTTTAAGTAATTAACGTATAAATATAATCATTATTAGTTTTGCATAACTTAATTATAAACCAAACGACCATATTATAACAATATTTGGACAACATTAGAAATAGTTTTGCATGCAAGACATAAGCGATCATGAAATTGATTCTATATATTAACTTTTTTATATTGATTAATAACGTAAAGCAACATAGAATAATAAAAGATTTTCTTTAAAGTACGTAATTCAATATAATATCTTATTTTTTAAGTATTAATTGGCGTATAATAATCATATTCTTAAGTTTTGCATAATTTACTTATAAACCAAATGACCATATTAATGGAAACCTCAGGACAACATTAAAATTAGCTTTACAAGACCCTCCAGGCAAGAAATGGAAAATTAGTCGAAAGAACAATCTTTTTTTTTTTTTAATCTAGTGTTTGATATTATTGTTGGGATTTAAAATTTAATTAGATTTGAACTCTTTATATTAAATTAATAAATATATGAATATCATGTGTTTGAATATTGAGTTTTATGTTTTCTAAATGATATTTGTATATTATACTTTGCCTATTATTTGTTGTGTACTCTTTGTTTCTATATTTTCCTTTTTAACTGTCTTCATTTACGTTACTTGAGATGAGAGTCTTTTGAAAATAATATTTCTATCTCCACGAGATAGGAGTAAAATCTATGTACAATCTACCCTCTCCAAACTTCATTTTTGAGACTACATTGAGTTATTAATTGTTTGATTAAATAATATGAACTTTTACTATATTATATTTCTTAATTATAATAAGGTGTATTGTCTTAACGTAAACACCTGATAATAATAAATTTAAACTGTAAGATGGATCTTAATTTCATATTAGTTTGGTCCGAGTCATATGCTTGTGATAACATAAGTAAATTTAGTACTATATTTAACTCCTTTTTATGGAAATATTTAATAATAAAGTGTATCAAAATATAGTGAATTGCTACGAACTATGTGTCTACAAAGAATCTAACGTATTGATCTATATACTAATAAATGCAATTAATTTTTGCATTATTAATTTAACTTGATATAACTTATAACGTATATTTATCCTAATAACGTAAAATTTATTCATACCTAAATACCCATGTGCACCTCTCAATATAAATTATGTAGAGGGAGGAGTGGAATAGGTAGGCTGAGGGGTTAATTTGAACATTTTTGCTGGAAAATTATATTATTCATATATGGCTTTTCTTATTTAATGTATATTAGATAGTATATATTGAACTTCCTTTGAGTTTTTCATATATATATATATATATATACATATACATATAATTTCTTCACCTTTTGAACCCTGGTGAAAATTTTGACTTCACCATTCATAGAGAGATATGAGTCAAACGTATTCTCTCTAATATCTCTGGGGTTTGTAGTTGAATATTATTTATAATGCAGAGAGTGAGCATCAAAAGAATGATTCAGAATTTTTACAGAGTGAAATTATACAATGAAACAAACACGAAATAGATCTTCCAAATAACAAGGTCATACACGTTGACACCCAATTTTGACCCTCCACAACACAAATTAATTATCAAGCTTCTTCAATTTCTAATGATTTAAAATAATTAGTTTTATAAAAAATTCATAAATAAAATAAAATAAACATAGTTTACAAGTTATTTTAAATAGTTTTGTCACTTCTTTAATAATATATATGTTTTATTTAGTTATGTATATAGTTAATGCATTTTATGAGTATTCAAAAATCATCTTGAAAAGATTTTATATTTTAAATACTTTGTTAGTAGTAAGGGTCGTAATTAATGAATTTTATGAAATTAAAAATGCTTTCGAGTTATTTTTAGAGTAATTTTATCATTTTAATAAATCTAATAATTTTAATAATAAATATGTATATTTTCACAATCACATTATTTTATAAATATTTGAAAATCATCACAAAGGTTTTACATTTTAGTTAAATATTTTATTACTTTAAGATATAGTTATAATTTAGGGTTAATTAGTTTGAATTTAAATTAATTATTTTTATAATAGAAATGATTATTATATTTTGTTAAGATTAAGAAGCTTGGTAATTAATTAATGTTAATTTATCTAAATTAAATCTAATATTTTAAAAGATTTAACCCCTTTCTTATTTGGGCCATTTTTCCAAACGGCCCACATCAAATTCCCTCAATTCCCAATTTTTTTTTCCCCATTCCAGCCCATTCCCAACAATACAATACTACAGCAATCCAATAATTTCCCAGCCCACCCCAAATCAGCCCACTTCCCTTTTTACCCCTCAAACCCATTCTCCCTAAAACAATACAATATTCCAGCAACCATCAGCAAACCCATTCCAATACAATTCCAAATAACCCATACATACAGCAGCAATACACCAGAAACGACCCCACCCCTATACTCTTTGCTCTTCTTTTTCCAGTGACCAGAAACACAAATTCCAGACGCAACCCAGAAAATCCCAGCAGAAATGGCGCTGCAAATGCGGGAATTGCAGTCCAATTCCTAACCCGACCCCATCACTGCACACCAACGTTTTCTTCCCCAAAAAATCCAGCGAGGTGACCTGCAAATTGCGAGAATCCGGAGATCACGCCAACAATCACGTCGCCATTCCCTTTTCAGAAATTTCGCATCCCTCCCACCGTTGCCTCGAAAAGGCATATGAATTCGAATTTCATATTCGAAATTTCGACCGTTTCCCCCAAAATCAACACCAAATTCCTCTATATAAACCTCTATCTTCTTTAGTGTTTGGGGAAGAGGGAGAGGTTTTTGAGTTTAGTTCTGAGGCTATAGTCGTTGATATTTAAGAAATTTCAAGCCGATTTTCTAATTCTAATTTCTGAGGAAGGTTGCGTTAAAAGTTGTTTCAAATTTCCTAGTCCACTGTTCGAATCTAAATCGGTGTGAGAAGTGGCTGCTCTTTTGCTCGTTTGGTCTCAGTTCGCTGCCCCCTAAAAGGTAACACTCATTTCGATTCGAGTAGCTTTTGTTCTTAATGCGTTGACGTTTGATTCTCAATTACGTGAGCTGTTAGAATGCTAGTATTTCATCTTTGGGAGTATTTTGACTTATTGTTAATTAGAAGTTAATGGTGTAGTTGGTCTGCTTATTCAAAAGCGTTTTTTCGATTTTCTTTTGTTCAAAGTTTGGTTGATCCCATTCTATTGTCGAGATGATTTCTTCATGTTAGTGACTTCTTATCCCATTGTATCACCTCTTCTTGTTGTCTTTGGTTTGTGGTTTCGTTAAAAATTCTAATTTTAGTCGTTATAAGTGGTTTGTTTCATGTTGTGGGCTGATTTTTGTTTCGCATCTCGACTAGTGTAAATAGTGTGAAAGGAATAGTTTACTTCCGGTTGAGAATATTTTGGTCTGATTTCGGGTTGTTTGAAACATGCCTCTTCGATTTTGAAATGCGATAAATGATTATTTTACTTTTGGGACTCATATAGCAAAATGGAGATCGGGTAGATAATGTTCATTGTTATCTGCCCGTTCTTGTTTCTTGGTGTCCAAAATATTGATGTGTATTAAGCCATTGAATCCCTAAGTTTGAATGTATGCTATGCGGAAAATAGTTTAGTGTACGGATTGTGTTTGTAGCCATGATTCATTGAGTGTGTATTGCTTTCAAATTTCTTTGAAATGTAAAAATTATAGTGGCTTAAATTAACTTTTCGGTCTCTCATACCAGTACATGTTTTTATCTGTGGCTTGCATTAGTAAACTTTTCATAGAAAATGCTTTAAACTTCAAGTGTATATGTTGTTCATATAGCCATGTAAGGTTCAATGGGCGTTCGTTAAGCCTCTTTGGTCTTTGGCATCAGATTTATGTATTATTACATTATTACCTGTTCATTAGGTTTTGTTGTTGAAGTTTTTGGTTAATAATGATGTAAAAGATATCTTTTTGAGTTCTTCTTACTTAGCTGAATTATGCATTAATATGTTTTGATAGTTTGGATTCTGTCACAATAGTTGGTGTTAAGAATGAGTCAAATATTTACGGGTTATGATTGAATTCTTTACTTGAGTTATTGCCTTTCCAATGATTAATTTTCACTAATAAGATTCTTAGCAAGTCTGACCGTAGTCTTAGTGTAGCTTTGTTGGCATTTCATTTAAGTTATTGTTTAATTATGCTCAGAACTATTGAACCTAGTTACAACAATAGTTCTGTTACCTTAAAATTATGTAAGGTCAATAATCTAGGATTCATTATTTTGCCTCCTTATGTTTGCAATTTTTTTTTTTTTAATTATTTTTTTAAAGTATTGAATTGTTGTGACCCTCCTCCTTATCCTAATCTTTATCATCTTATCTTCTTTGCATGAATTCCCAACTCGAGTCCATAATGGACTTATCTACCTTGCATTTCGGAGTTGAACCATAAAGGCGCGATTTTTGCTTCCCTATTTCTCGAGTCAGCCCCCTTATACATTCCGAAGCTGTTACAGATCCCAGAGACTCAACATCCTGCTGGAAATTAGTTCGAAAGTCCAAGAAATGGGCTGTATGCATACTGTATACAACATTATACATTGATATACAGGTTTGGAGCTGCAAATATGTGGTCAAAAACGAAAAATACAGGGCTGAGGTGGAATACAGGTGTTCGGAAGCAGGAAATACGTGAAAAGAGCTGATATACATGCTCATATACACTGATATACAGAAAATATATACGAAAAGGGGATTGGGTAAAAACCCAAAAAATCCCAACGAAAATGGCCCAAAAGGAGGCCCAAATTCGATTTCTTTCTTACTCTTTAATTATTTAATTGTGATTATTTATTGTTGTTGTTTAACTCTAACTTTAGAATTGTTAATTAACTTAGTTGAATTCCCCAAAGACGAACTATTTTCTTTGTGTTGGTTTACTTTAATAAATTTTATTTTATCAACTCTTGCACCCTTATTTACTTATTCAAATGTTTTCTATTCAAAACTTTCACTTACTTTTAACTAGTTTAAAATGATTTCTTGGTTTATCAACTAAATTGGTAAATTATTTTTAAAATGATTCAAACAAATGCTAATTAATCTAGTTTTGTTAAATTTTAATCACTTGCAATTTAGTTCAAATGTTTCATTTTTAGGTCCCTTTCTCTTAAAATAAATAAATAATAATAATAAAAAAAATGAAAATAAAATTGTGTCATTTATTTAATTGTTTTTTCAAAGTTAATCAAAATATTGTAAATTATTATTTTTATGTTAAATCACCCTTTTTCCTAAGAATTAGTCAAAAAATCATTTTAGTCAAGTCGCAGGTCAACCGCATGTTAGCGGGCACTTCGAATGCCTAAACCCTTCTCGAAGTGTAAATTGAACCCCGAACTCTCTTTGGTATTTTCAAATGATTTTTTTTGTTTAAATCTTTGAAAATTATAAGTTTTCTTAATTTCTTTAAAAAATTAAGTGGCGATTTTTTTTTAAGTATTTTCTCAAATTGTTTTATACGTAGAACATTTCAAAAAGTAATTTTTTTCTACATATAGGAAAAATTACGGCACAACAATAAATCTTCCAAATATTCTTGAGATATATGCTAAGTACTTCATTTGAATTAATAACCTATAAAAGATGAACTCACCAAATTGAGATACAATTTTTTTTTATTAGGGTGAATTAAATCGAATTGATTTTGATGATTAACAAATAAAAATTGATGAATCAGGTCTAGTTAAAAATGTTTGTTATACATATTATTTAGGTGTTATGATAAGTACTTGTCTAGTAGATATCATCGAACTAGCTCCATCTACTGCAAAAAGGTGGAATCTGGCAAGGGTTTTTGTAACTCTAATATCCACTTATACGAGATATATATTTTCATTAGGAGTTTATAGACTTAACCTCCACAAATCATCACAATATAAATGTACTCATATCATAAAAGGGATAAATGAATAATTACACTCTTGTAAAATTACTTTACAAAATTTAGCCAATTAATATATGGCTTGTATGGTACAAAATTATTAGAAAATATTCGAGTTAGGGTTGTAGCTATGAGTGCTACAAACGGTCTAACAAGAGGAATGAAAGTGATACATAAGAGCTCTATAAGTGTTCCGGTCGAGGGAAGCGACTCTAAGGATATTTAGGAGGTTGAACATGTAATTCATACAAGTGTTTTCTGTTTATTTTCCAACAAAAACACATGAACAAGTTCTCAGATGTGTATTATTCAGTTCCCTGCGTTTCTTTCCACTAACAAAACAGACAACCAAAGTAAGATTGCTAATCTCATGACACACATCAATTAAGATTGAACTTTCAAAACATGATCTATTCAAGAACAAAGTTTATCAAAGTAATTAAGGGAACACATTGAAAACATAGAGCATCTTGTCTTTGTAGCTAGCCTTGAATCACAAATCAACTAGCGGCTTATAAATTCTAATCTACATATTATGAAAGTTAACCCCCCCCCCCCCACACACACACACACACTCTTCTCTATTCCCTTACTTCTAGGTAAATAATACAACTAAACACCTCAATTATGGCACCATAAGGCTTCCCAAGCCTACATATTATGTCACCATAATGTAAAATCATAGTCTAACCCTTCTATAACATTACTATCCACGAATACAAGACCTCTAGAATGTCAAATCACAGCCTAACAGTTCTACCACATTAATATTCACAAATAACAGGTCATCACTAGCCCTATTAACCAAGTTACTGGTCCTTCTTCATTGCTCATGCCAACTCCCTAGACCTTTTGGCACAGTACATGAAACTGGCGCGGTAGACCAACTCATCCTTACCAAAGATGGATTATGAGAAAGCAAAATAATTCTTGTATGTCAGATTCTTACCTCAAGTTCAAATGAACACAACATAAGTACCTGAAGAGTTAAGTGTAGTCAAGCTCTTTTCCAAAGTTAATCTTTCAGCAATCATTGAATAATTTTCAACACTGAGATGCAACCATGTCAATTCTGCACAAGGCTGCCCATTGCATTCTTATAGGAAATGTAAGAAAACGTTGTACAGATCTATCAATATTTTTACTCTCGCATTCAATTTTACTTGTCCACTTTGAATTTCATACATGATTAATATGAGTATTCTACTCATATTCATTCATTTATAATTTTATTATGCACTCATTCATCAAATTAAAAACTAAGTGTCAGCTGCTAAAGTATCCACTCTTTACAATGAAGCAAATCCTTTGAAAAATTTGCATGAGAATGTCATTGTTAGAGTACTTTTTGATATGATTTTTGAAAAGTGCCATTTATATTTTTGTTCCATGTAAATGTATAAAACAACGCTGAATTTTAAAAAGAATATAAATACTCCTTCCGTTTCAATTTGTTTTCAACATTTATGAGTAAGGGCCAAGTTCGCAAAACCTTCAAAAAGATTAATGACTAATTCAAAACTTATTCTCGAAAAAATGAGAATAGATAAATAGATAGATAGATATAGATATAAATATAGATAAACAATTGCAAGTACAAAAAAGAAAGGAGGATTGTTGCAACTCTTGGGATAATTTATTTATTTTTCACTTTACTAAACAAATTAAAAGAAAAAAGTTTGTCACATAAACTGAAATGAAAAAGCATTTAGGCAGAAGAAGAAAATAATGAGATTTACTTCTAAAGACTTGAATTCTTTTTCATCTCCCCTGTCAAAGTCGACGTCTTAACCTGACTTCCTGAGCTCAGTTAATTCTTGAAGCAATAGCTCTGGATCTAGGTAAAAGATAAGGCCGTAAGCGAGCGTGATTGAATTTTTTCAAACTAGCCTCGAATGAGCTCTCTAACCGGTTAGAAAATTTCTTTCACATTTTCCAAAAGTCATTCAACTGCGCGTTCTTGATTCGAATTGTAGGCTGCAGCTCGCCTGCATAAAGTCGGACTCACTAGTAATTACCTATCAGCTATACAACAGGGAAAATAGACAATTGGTAGTGGAAAAATCTTCCCAGTTTTTTGCTTTGTTTCCTTTTTTCCAACTTAAATAGTCAAATAGATTTGGTAAAAGAAATCAATTAAATAACAAATTATATCATCATATATTGACTATTGATCACCCTTTACAAGAAAAAAATAATTTATATACATTGGGATATAGAAGCAGGGGATTAGCATCATTCAAATGTCAAATTTAACCACTTTTAATAATTTTGATTTCAAATTTTATATTTATATTTAAAAACTTATTTAATATATATAAATAATATATTCATAACTCAATAAATTAAAAAAATATATAATTCAGATCTCATAGACTAAAAGTGCCTTGCATAGAAAGGT
This sequence comes from Solanum pinnatisectum, assembly GCA_035578085.1. Lineage (NCBI taxonomy): Eukaryota > Viridiplantae > Streptophyta > Magnoliopsida > Solanales > Solanaceae > Solanum > Solanum pinnatisectum. Next base: position 6,077,192 of record CM069086.1, on the reverse strand, counting down.
AAACTCAATAAACAATTAAAGGCAACATACAAATCTTCATTTCTTTAAATCTACACATAGACAAAGACAAACTAAACAGATATATAATAATAGAAAAAGTTTACATTTCATATAACATGAAAAAAAAAAAAACAAGAAATTAAACCCCATAAAAAAGGGATTATTTTTTTTCACCAACCAAGAGCATCAAGGATACCTAAAACCACATCACAAATATGTTTAAATCCATCTTCCCTAATAGCAAGTTGAGTTGGATAATCCAATCTTGGATTCCTCTTAAATCCATTATGACAAACGTTAGGATAATCCGCAGCCGCCATAACATGCAGGTAAGCATAGTCATAAACTTCATTATTCAAATCTTGAAGTGAATCTTGAAGTGCATTAGTAGCTAATGCATATTTATCAGCACAATCTTTGAGGAGTTTCTTCATTAATACCACATCATTATTTGTGTAATTAGTAGTGTTAAGTACTAATTCATGTGAAGAAAGAAAAGTATTTGTGGCTGTGGCATTGACCATTCCAATTTTGACCATGATAGTTGCTAAGCCTTTTGTGTCTGCTTTGAGACTTGTGGAATCTGATTTGAGAGATGATACACAAAGATCATAGTATTTTGTGTTCTTACATGTTTTTTGAATCAAATCAATTGATGATGATGAGGTGGAAATTGTTGGTTGAAGTGAAATCAAGAAAACAAGAATCAATAAGAAGTGGAAATTAGAAGACATATTGATTTCCTTTTCACATATTTTTTTCTTTTTTTGGATTTGAAGAGGTATATGAAAAGGGATTTGATGTTAGATTTCTTGGTGTAGTAAAGGAAGAATATATTGTTGTATGAAAAGGGGGTTGCTTTATCTTTTATACTAAGGAGAATTACTAAGTGGGGAATAGGAAAACTAGAAATACACTTTATGGGAAGTTAATTTTAAGAATTTTTTATAAATGGGAATAAGGATTAGTATTTTTTTAGTTGAAGGTTCCATGAAAGGAAAAATAAAGATGGGTATTCATAAAATGTGTTGGGAGAAAATTGGTAAATAATCTGCAGCGGGTTACAGTGGAATAAATGTGATCCTTTCACTTCGTGTACTGAGCATGAAAAGAATCTTAGTAAGTGTAAAGTAAATGAATATTGAGTCTAATTCAACTCTAAAAACTAACTCATGAGAAGATGATTATCCAAATTTATATAAAGAGACTACTTATTTCATTAATTACATGATAGGAGACTTTTTCATGCTTCAACATTTTGACTACCTAATCATGTTCATGGCAGGATATTTAGAACGTTGATAATATAATTTGAGGTAAAACTAATTTGGACAATGAAGAAAAGTTGAAAATCTCATTCCCTGTAATGAACTGGAATATCTTTTCATTCCCCATTTTGCATAATTGTTTGGTTTAGTAATTATTTTCTTGATATCTATGCAAGAATATTTCATCTCTAATGAGACCTACTAGTGACCTACTGGCCTAGCTAGTTTGTCACTAATAAGTTTTCTTGGTCTAACATACGTCCGGTATTCATATTGAGATTTGATATAAATTAAATTCATGTTGAAAAGTCTCATATTGAAAAGTAAAACATTTTCTAATGAAAGTGATTTTGTACACCTTAAATTCAAGACTTTTGATTAAAAATAAAAGAGCGCTTACCACTTCATTGCGACTCAATTTATTTTTGAGTGTTTCAATAATTCCAATCCTATAAAAATTTTGTGATCTATGTGTTTGTCATTATCGAACTATGGTACCAATATAAATTATGGACTTTTTAGTTGTTTTTGTAGGTTTTCTCCTAGTTGTATGTAAGGGTCTGTTTGGCAGGGACAGTAACAATTAATAGGCTCTTTTCGGAAGTTGCCTACTTTCCAAAATGAGTTCACGGGTAACACTGTTAGAAAAATATGGACCCCTTCAATTAGTCATGATGTATAGAATATTTGTTTCTTTTATACTAGGGTTTAGCTACTTCATGAACACATGACCCACTTTCCAAGTACTTTTGAAGTGAAAGGTCCATTGTTGGGATGAATGATCTTGTTAATATGATTTAGATAATTCTTGTTTTATGAGTTACGTTAGATTCAGTGTTTATTTTTCTATCATGATTTCAGATGTTGGGTTATGTTAAATTGTCTACGCTAGCTCTTGTTTATTCTTGGGTGTGAAAGAGTGTACTCTGATCAGTCATTCAAAAGATGAGTGATCTCTTTAATATAATTTAGATAATTCTTATTTTTTAAATCAACTTATGAGTTTGAGTTAGATTCGATATTTATTTTAATTTTCTATCCTGATTTCAAATGTTGGGTTATGTTAAATTGTCTACGCTAGCTCTTGTTCAGTTTTGGACGTAAGGGGTGTCACGTCAGTCATATAATTTAGATAATTCTTATTTTTTGAGTTTGAATTAGATGCAATGTTTATTTCTCTCATGATTTTAGATTTCGGTTATGTCAGACTGTTACATATGTCAATTAAAAGGACAATTGATCTCTTTAATATGAACAATCATCACTTAGAGTTAACTTTTAAATTGAGTTAGACTCAATTATATCATGATGTCTACGATTATTGATTCCTTTTCGAACATTTTCATTTGTTAATTTTCAAAAATAGATCTTATGCATAGTACATTTAAATATTCTTTTTAACAAAAAAAAAAAAATTGTAATATATATTTTCCATAGGATCATTTTCTTTCATATATTCGAATTATTACGGATCATAAAAAATCATTTTCTCCTTATCTTTTTGAATAATAATGGAGGAATGTAGTGGAAAACTCATAAAGTATATAATAAAAGTTAGCATAAAATTCAAGAATCAGAAACATTAAATTTGATATTTCACTATTTCATGTTTATAATTCAAGGTAAACTAAACTACCATTAAAAAAAACCTTTGGTTACAGTATAATTTTATTAGCGGAAACAATGATAATGTCATTGTATTCAGAGTTATTAAAGCTTTTGGCATACTGTTGGTTATAATTATTCATATTTATTATTACCATAAATATAATATAAAAATAATTACATTATTACATCTAAATAATTACTATAAAATTCTTTCTTTATTTTAGTGCAATCTCTTCGAAGACAAATAACATTTTGAAAGAAGCTTATTATTTGACATATTTTTAAAATTTTGAATTTGTTATCCAACTTTATCACATTATTCAAGAAATATATATAGTTGTGAATAATTGTGAAAGTGAATCATGCATGTGCATATTACGTAATTCCATCATTGAAAAAGCAAGATTGTCACCATCTGAATTGACAAATCAAATTAAAGTCAATAAAATCTTTCATGCAAGTGGGTTGAGATTTATGTCAGCTAATAATGGACCATTATTAAATCATCATATATAAAGGTAATTAAATTAAATAATCCTATATAATTAATAGAATTAGTAAATAAATTAAAGAAAAGCAAGTAACTTTTTATAGTATTCTAAAATCACTATAAAGAAATATGAATTAACCACAAATGAATAAATTAATTCATCACTAAATTAATCAAACTAATGACATTTTTTTTTGTTGTTTAGTCGTGAAAATTGTTTCGTTGCTATTTCTTTCTTTATTTTTATTTGTGAATGCATTGGTCAACCATATGAAAATATTCATTACCCTATTGTTAGTGCATATGATTTAATTAATCCTATCTTTATTACACTTTTTGTCCTATATTTTTGTTAGGTTACTCTTTCGATTTGTAGATCGATGTCACAGAATATTTGTAAAAGTATTTATAGGGTAAATTACCTTATTAGACATACATTTGTATGAAATAGCAAACTATTAATTCAAATTAAATATTATAGCCATAGTTTATTTTATTTGTAATTCGCAACAACATTTCATTTTTTTGTCATCTGATTCGATATACAATTAGCCATTTTTCGGTATACAATTACCCATTCGGTATACAAATGTATAAAATGTGTTTGTGTTTATATAAAGCGAGAGAAAAGTGTATATACAAATACAAATACATATATTTTCGTCCTATACACTTATAATTATACAAATACAGATCTTATTATACAAATTACAATGTATAAATGAATTTATACAAACTGAACAATTTGTATAAAATTGGATGTATCTAGCGAATCATACAAATCAAAAGCTCCATAGCAAACATGAAATTTGCTATGGAGCGCAATTACGCAAACTATAGCTATAACATACAAATATAATTTTTATGTTTGCTATATGTGAAAGTTCCTCAATATATATTAGCTCTACTTTCAAATAATTAAATATATTATCATTTTTAATATGTTATACCATATATTATTGAAGATATAATTAAAAGATGCTCGCATTTCTTAAAATTAGAATTGATTAATTATCTTTATATTTAAACTCCACAATTAACGTTTTAATATAACCAATATCCAACCCTATCAATATCTCCCTCCCCCCACCCCCCGCCACCACTAATTAACGATTAGTCAAACTTTTGTACTTCTAAAATCTGCCGTAAACAACCAAAATCATGCCATAGCTCTGGAAAATGGCAATTGATGTTATGTACAGGATGTTAATCAATTTCTTGTTTATTATCCTCCTTAAATAAAATGTATCTATGTATATTCATATGATTTTTTTATATCTATGTATATTCATATGATTTTTTTATATCCTTTCGTTTTCAAATTGTTACTATCCGGAGATCGCATCGATAGTGGATAAATCACTTAGACCGGTGTAGATGATTAGGAGGTCGAAAGGCATAATTGGAGGAGTGTTCATGTCGATTTTTGGTAGATCTGACGGAGGTCCGTTGGATCTAAGCGCAGCGAGCAATGAGCACATCAAGAAATCAAAAAGTGAAGCAAATTAACACCGCTGCGGTGAGATGCCTGACCAACCATGAATATAATCAGAAAGTTTCAATAAGTGGAGATTTACACATGTTTTTGACACATTATTGATGTATCTGACACATAATTGAGATATGATTATATGTATCTAGTTTTTATCAATGTATCTGATTAAGTATGAATGTATCTAATAAATATTACGCATTAGTAGAGATTTACGGATGTATCTGTGTCACGATTCAGACCGTCATGATTGACACCCACACTAACCCTCCGGTGGGAGAACCATTACTACAACCCAGACTAAACAACTTAACCAAAAATTATGCATTTAAAAATACGGAAGCAGGTTTAAATGACAATAAAAATGGTGTCCCCATAAACTCCAAAGGTTTAAACAATTAACTAACCAAACTAATGCGGAAATTCAATCCCTGGAACCTGAAAGTCATTGTACCAAAACTCTACCAACGACAAGTCTAAGAAAAAGGGGTACAACCCCGAAACTAAACAAACACCTTAAAACAAATAGTCTGAGTCCGAAAGGAGTGGACTTAAACAAGAGAGATTCATGGCAGCCTGAAAGAACTGGCTTACCCTTGAATCCGGTCACGCTCAATAGTCACCTAGCTGAGGTCTATCAATAGTCGCCTGAATATGCCCTTTACTCAACTAAGAAAGAGCAAGTGCAGTATCAGTACACAACCACAGTGTACTAGTAGAATTACGCGGCTATCCCAATAAGTGAAACACATGCAAGTAACCACAACATTATAAAATAGGCATATACCAAACATATACAATATTAGTCATCGTTTCAGGATCAATGTAGCATTTCACGTTCTCAATAATACCCATTAGTTATCATTTTAGAGCAACAAACAGTCTTTCAACTTCAATCACCATTAGATATGAACGTAATCATCACAAGTAGATACACAACACAATTAAATGGTCCTCTCACGGAACCCAATTCAATGGTCCTTTTATGGAACCCAAACCCAAACTGTTAGTGTACCGATTTGTGGTACCTGATCCAATGTTTATGTCGGAACGTGGCAACCGATCCCATATTTATGCCGAAACGTGGCAACCGATTCCATGTTTATGAAGTTTCAAACTTGCCCATCAAAGATATTTCTCCAGAAAGTACAACTGTCAGGAAATTAAGAGAAAGGGGAGCATAAAAACTCAACAATATGAAACTCAACAAGGAGGAGATAATTCACATGGTTCAAAAAGGTCATACAATAATATTACGAAGCCATCCCACTATAGAGATGGAGATTTTATCAATACGTATTCTTGTTTCTTTGAAGGAAAATTGACTACAGAAAACTTTCATCATTGGAAGAACTAAGAGGAGTCCGAAGAAAACTGTTGAGATCTTCACCAAGGAATGCACATAAGCTTCGATTGAGTTTTCCTACAACAATCTTGGAGTAGTTTCAAAAAAAAAAATCCCTTAAAGCGGGAGTATGAAAATATCTAAAGTGATTTTTTCGAATAACAAATATCATAGTTTTCTAGTCAAGTTTCTAGAATAATCCAGTGTAGTTATCTGGATAAGCATGTTGTAGAAATGTCTAGATATTCTAGACTAGAAGATAAAGTTACTAGAATTTTCTTGATGATCTAAAGACTTAGATATTTGTAATGAACCATGGAATAGTCGAGATTTTGTAATATCTAGAATCATCCACATGTAAGTATAAATAGGAGATAGTATTGTACATTTGTAATCCACCCAAACCAAAACCCAAAACCAAAATCAAAGAGTCTTCTTCCATTACAAAGCTCTTTCTTTCCAAATTCTTCTCTTTACTTTCTAGCTTTCACTTCTTTAGTTGAATCTTTCGATCTTAGTTAACGATCTAGAGCTAGCAGAAGGGTTCTCCGATTATACCATTCTCTACGGTTTGAAGGATTGATATTAATTTTTATCCTCATATGCAAAAATTGGCTTTTATTCTGTTAAAATGTTTGTTAGATGTGTAACTGTGGACATCCTCAACTTACACCTCTTCTCCACCAAAACAATTAAGTCTACTTCTGTTAGAAAATAAGTATAACAAGAAACTTTTCTTCTATTCTCTTGCATGGTGCTTTCTTCTGGAACAACATATTGACTTTGAGAGTAGAGGTGGTGTTAAGGTAGAAGATCTGATTTGTACATCAGACAGACAGGTTTCTTAGTCAACACAATATATGAAATAGAGCACATATACCCTTGGATCGTTTTTTACATAAAAAAATACCCCTATAATTGGGGTTGCTCACTATCACTTAATAAAATGTTTCTTTGATGTGTATTATAAGGAAATAGGAAGAGCACATGAACATATTAATTAAGAACTGACTAATAATCAGAGGCGGATCTAGGATTTGGAGGTTGTGGGTGCCACATCATCCAAGTAAGATAAACGGGTCGGTTCCTCCATTTTTAGATTATAATTCGGGTTATTTATCTTTTTCGATTTTTATAAACAAATTGATCAAACATACATGTTAGTAATATTTTCTTTTAGATATTCTGAGGTTAGATATAACTAAACAATTCAATTTTTTATTTTAAGGAATTAGAGGCCTTATTCTCTAAAGCTTTGCGGTAAAAAGGATTTTCCACATTAAAAATTCAAACTTTTATAAGTTGTTGAAATATAGTAGAGAAAGAATAAAAATTATAGTTTCAACCCAGTCATCTTACTTAGCAAGAAAGTCGATGAAGATCGGAAGAACCTTTAAATTAAAAGAACTCTAACATAATAATATTCATCATTTTTAAAACTTAAAAAAGATACTATTTAAATATATTCTTAGTAATATTTATGTGACGTTCATAATTCAGTTGTCATTAATTGATAAAGAATACACACGTAATACTCACATCAAGAGATTAATAATTAGTGAAAGAGAAAGTACAAAAAATTAAGAATTAGTTAAAGCAAAAAGGAGTCGATTTGAATTATTAAAGAATAGCATATATATAAGAACCAATGGAAGAAAAAAATAATGTTAAAACCCTTCCCACATTAATAGGAAAAAAAAGATCTGAGAAGCTCTTCGAGAAAGGCAAAAAAATTAATGCCCAAAGCAAGGTTCGAACCTGCATTGCGAGAATGGCAATACCACATCTTCTACCAGCGGCACCTTTCACAACTTTGTTTAATGGGTGGCAAAGTTAATATATATTGATATCTTATACGTATATACATATATATACAAAGTTTTAACCGAAATCACTGGGTGCCATGGCACCCCACCGTTACACATAGATCCGCCCCTGCTAATAATCAAAGATGGAATTTCAACATACCTTTGGAGTAATTTGAAGTTGAAGCTCATAATTTCCCAAGCTTTGTTGCTCTTGTTGAATTTTCTTTGCACTTGTCTCTACACCAGAGCCGCACCATTTTATTCGGATTAATTTTAGTGTCATTATTTCTCCAATACTCTCCGGAATCTCCTCCAGATTATACAAACTATTCAGTATTAGTTGCTCAAGCACCGGAAAATTGGCATATCCTGCTTCCCACCTTTCCAGATTATAGCACCCACTCAGTAGTAGATATTTTAATTTGTGAAACACAATATCTTCATCTAATTTCCAATATGTTCCATCGAATGCACGATCCCCTTTGAGCACCTCAAGATTGGGTAAATTAGCCAGCAATTTCACATCTTCCCATGATATATAAGTACATGTTAATGTCAGTTGCTTGAGATTAGGACGGAAACTATCCCCACAGAAAATCATCCATTTCATGTTTTGTATGTGTAGTGTCTCCAGATCCTGTACAAGACTGAGAGAATCAAGACTAGCAGGCCAGTCAGGATGCTCAGAATCATCTAAAATCTTTAGCTTTTTTAGATTGGGACTTCTTATGATTTCCGCAACAAAAGGAGAATGATGAAAGAAAGCATGACAGAGTCGTTTACCACTGAAATTGGTTTTTTTTTGCTCCTCATTTCTAATATAACAAGAATACGTTGAAAACTAAACAAGGCTACTATTATAAGATAGACAAGTTAAGCATAAGGGGATCTTCAAATGTTGCATTTGGAGCATAAATCTCAAAATCTTGTGCCGTAGGCTCGCGATGCATATCTGAAATTTATTTGCAGAAAGCTTGAGAGCATAATTACTATAAAAAATGATTTATTAACTATTAAGCTACTGATTAACAAATATCACTAAGACAACAACTGCGTCTCTGTTCCAAACAAACTGGAGATCGACTATATGAATTCTCATTATTTATATCACTAAATATTTTCAAATTTTCTCAGGTTTGTTTGGTCAAAAAAATTTAAAAAGTATTATCTTTAGGAAACACAAGCTGAGGAAAATAACTTGTCTAAGATGAGTAGGAAAACAAGTTATACAAAACTACAGTCTACAGGTGTGTTGAAAATATTTTCTAGAAAAATAAATAATATGTTACTAATTTTCTTGTGTTTGATATATATGGAAGAAACCAATATTTTCCTCCACACTCTATATGCTATTCTTATTTTTTGTGTGTGTGAAATTTCTGACTCTATCACATAACTGATTGCTACAACATACATGATTATAAATTTTAAAACATAGTAATAGGAGAAAGTTAAAAAGAAGAAAATAAAGCATTAAATTGGAAGTATAACTCACAAATTGAGAAGAGGTGGAAGTATATAATCATCACCAGCTTCCTTCAAGTACCCTTCTCTCTCTTCATCTTTCATCGTTTCTACACAATTCCCAAAAATAATTCCAAAACAAATTGAGAAATACACCACAAATTAACAAAGTACCTTGTGGTATTTGTATTTGATTTATCTTATTATATACTATTAGATTGTTGACAAATATTATTTGGTTGGCATTATTTATATGTATTGTTCAACAAAGTATTCTTTAAATTTATAATTTCAATTAAACCACCTTAAAATTTGCTCCAAATGATCATAAATTTAAAATAAAGCCTCTAAACACAAGTGATCTGATTCAAAGATGGAATTTTAACATACCATAGGAGAGATTTTAACTTGAAGCTCATAATTTCCCAAGCTTTGTTGCACTTCTTGAATTTTCTTTGCACTTGTCGGTACACCAGAGCTGCAAAAATATATTTGGATTAATTTTAGTGTCATTATTTCTCCAATACTCTCCGGAATCTCCTCTAGGACAAAAAACAGATCCAGTATTAGTTGCTCAAGCACCGGAAAATTGGCATGTCCTGCTTCCCACCTTTCCAGATCATGGCTCCCAATCAGACGTAGATATTTTAATTTGTGAAACACAATATCTTCATCTAATTTCCAATATGTTCCATTGAATGCACGATCCCCTTTGAGCACCTCAAGATTGGGTAAATTAGCCAGCAATTTCACATCTTCCCATGGTATACAAGTACATGTTAATTTCAGTTGCTTGAGATTAGGAGGGAAATTACACCCAGCGAAAAACATCCATTTCATGGTTAGTATGTGTAGTGTCTCCAGATCCTGTAAAAGACTGACAGAATCAATAATAGCAGGCCATTCAGGATGCTCAGAATCATGTAAAATCTTTAGCTTTTTCAGATAGGGACTTCTTCTTATGATTTCCGCAACAAAAGGAGAGTTACAGAGATAAAGTGTTTGCAAGATATTCAGAAGGCACAAAGCTTGTTCTGCTTCAACAGGATTAGATATATATAGTGGCCATCTAATATTCAAATGTCTTATCTCTGACATTCTCCAGATATCTACTTGCTGCTCCAACTTATCCAGTACTGTAAGTCTTTTAAGAATTACGGTCTGTAAATTTCTCAATTTTGCTAGTGAAAGAGCTTCCTCAATTCTTGCAGCAACATATCTCAAATGTACAAGTTGAGGTATTACCCGAGAGAAATCGAGTTTAATTGATAATACGTCCAATACCTTAAGCAACTTGAACTGTGAAACAATGGAACACATCCGTGTTGGAAAATCTACTTTCACTGAAATAAAGGTGCGGATTATACCACTGCTATGTTGCATACTATAATCATGCTTCTCTTCAACTTCAGACAGAAGGATCATTCGACGTTGATCATCTATGGCTTCGAGAACATTCCCATTCTTGACATGCACAACATTTTCAGTATGAGCTTCACTTAGGCATAGTTGGCGAAGAAGATCATGAATTTTGCAACTTCTCATCCTTCCATTTGCCCTTTGTTTACCAGCCAAAATTAGACTTCTATCAATTAACTCTTGTAGACACTCCTCCGCCACCACTTCTAATCTTTTATCCTTTCTTGCCTTTACGAATTGCTCAGCAATCCATAGCTTAATCAACGGGGAAACATTAATCTCTGTGTCTTCTGGAAAACCTCCAACATAGAGAAAACAAGCCTTCAAATATTGGGGCAAATAATTGTAGCTCAGAGACAGAATTGATTGGCACCGTTCGGACACTGTACCAAAGAATGAGTTCAGATTTTCCTCAACCTTCTTCCAATTATCATGTGTTGGGTCCATTTTTCCAAGAAGTCCAGCAACAACAACAACCGAGAGGGGTAATCCTCGACATTGTTTTACAATATGCTTCCCGATTTTTTCTAAGAGAGGAGGACAAGGATTTTTTTTGAATAATTTTTCAGTGAATAGATTCCAACTATCTTTTAGACTTAGAAAAGACTTACTATGAGGCGGAAAATCAGGATAACTGACATAATCAGCAACATACTTGAGCCTAGTGGTTAATAGAATTCGGCTTCTATTGTCATCATTTGGAAATGTTCTTTGCATTTGGTCCCAAGCCTTTGTACTCCAAATATCATCTATAACAATTAGAAATCTCCTACCCTTCAGGCCTCTATACACAATCTCCATTAGTTCATCATCGCTTGTTTCTTGCTTGCTTCCAGTAATTGAAGAGACCAGTTCAAGAAGCATTTGTCTCTCATTGTATTCTTCAGAGATAGTGACCCATGCTTGTTTATCAAATCGAGAACGAATGTATGAATCATCATAAACTTTTCTGGCAAGAGTTGTCTTACCTATACCGCCCATACCAAAAATTGGTAAGACAGTTAACTCGTCTGTTTGGGTAGTGAGGCGATCAAGTATGGTGTTGAAGTCATCCTCCATCCCAACAATAGTATTTTCCTCAAATGTACTTTTATCCTGTGAGGAGGAAATTCTTGCTAATTCTGCAGATTTGCTTCCATGCTTGTTAAACTCGAGCAACATCACCTCTTTGTTGAGAAAATAAACTTGTTGTTCCACTTTCAACAATTCTTCATAAAAGGATGTACAAGCCTTTTGCCGCTTGTCCTCGCGATCTGCTAGAATGATGCTTCTTAGACTTGAATCAATTCTATCTTCTGCTTTGTAAACTACATTTCTGATCCTCTTTTCTACAACCTTGAAATTGAAAATCGATAAATTAACTATTATTAAAAAGAATATATAACATCAGTAAGATTTAATGAATTACATATATACCTCAAGAGTTTCAATATCCTTTGTGGTAGTATCGTCGAGGAAATCTTGCAGAGCAGAAAGAGTTTGATAAAGAGATTGAAGATGTTGTTGTGTACAGCATCGACAAATGAAAGATTGATTAGGTTTCAGGAGTTGTTCCAATGTACAGATAAGTGAAGAAAGAGCAGCATAAGCCATTTCTAAAGGATTTAATCTCCCTGCTGCTTCAGTAGCTTTGTTTTGTGCAAATGTTTAACTTTTTTCTTTAATCTTTTGCACACTGAAGAGGATAAGAAATCTGTGCTTTAGAATGGGCCTATTATGCTTACGTGTAAAGACGATATTTGTTGTGTACTTTTCTTGTCATCTAACCAAATGTGCTTTGCACGTGTATTCCATTTAATCTGTTTAGATGTCATATGAACATGTAGAGAACAACTACACTTTATTTTTTAGAACTATTTTTGTATATTAATTTTTATTTTATAAGTTATAATATAATATATGACGTTCTTGTTGTTGGCTCTTATATTTGACTTTTCGATTGACAGTGTACATAAATCAAAGATAGTTATTTGATTGTCCATAGTTAACTGAGAAATGTTTTTTTTTAATCAAAAATACTAAAAATTAAAATTAAAGAATATATTCTATATGTGACAGCATATATATAATCACATGTTTATCTTACACCCAATAAAGATATAGCTCATATACTGGTAAGCAGTTTTCAATTTATTCAACCAAGCATGTTTTGCATTAATGAAAATATTTATCTCATAAAAATTAGCTATTAAATAAATAATAAAATTAAACTAATACAAACTTCATCTGACGTTATTAGAAGTCATATGAATTTTTCTTTGTCGAAAATACTGCAATATTAAGAAATAGTAAATTAGTAAAATAATAGGGCAATGTTTACATAGTATTAAGTATTTTGAAGCAAACTTCTTAACAATCTAAATTCCACAAGTAACATTGATAAATAAAATCATCTTTTGTCTTGAGCATCAAAAAAAAAATCGTGACAATTCTCTAACTCTTGAGAAATTTAATAATTTTAGAAAAAGATATTCAGAAACATATATCTACATCACAAGAGATATTGTTTATAAAAACAAATGAATTTAGACTACAATAAAAATTAAACTAATACAAACTTCAACTGGGTTATTACAAGTCATATGGATTTTTCTTCGTCGAAAATACTAAATATTAAGAAATAATAAATCAGTAAAACAAAAGTGCTATGTATATATAGTAATAACTATTTTGAATCAAACTTCCTGACAATGTAAATCACACAAGTAACATTGATAAATAAAGTCATTCTTTTGTCTTGAGTATAAAAAAATAAATCGTGACAATTCTCTAACTCTTGAGAATTTTAATAATTTTTGAAAAAGATATTCAAAAGCATATGTCTACATCACAAGAGAAATTGTTGACAAAAACAAATGAATTTAGACTACAATGAAAATTAAACTAATACAAACTTCAACTGGGTTATTACAAGTCATATAGAATATATTTGGCAAGACAAGTGAGGCTTGCTCAGTTGGTGAAACACCTCCACCTCTAACTAATTATATTGGTTGAGGGTTCAAGTCATGTTGTAGCATTGAGGGAGTACAGCATAGCAAGCCTCATTCGTTTTGTCCAAAAGAAACATCTTTCGCAAAAGTATGTCATCTGACGAGTACACATAATTACATTATATACGACAGTATATTTTGGCAAGACGAGTGAGGCTTGCTCAACTTATGAGACTCCTCTGCCTTTAGCTAGTTGGTCAAGGGTTCAAGTCACATTATAGCAATGAGGGAGAACACAACTTAGCAAGACTTACTCGTTTTGCCAAAAATGAAACATCTTTTGGCAAAATTATGTCATTTGACAAGAACACATATATAGCTAAAAGTGGCATTAACCAACAGTGAATTTGTGCGGCTTTAGGATTAAGTTTATCGAACATGTGAAGTTGCATAGAATTTGAACATACTTAAAGAAGTACACTATGGCGAAACAAAGTGATACTTGACTGTTACATTTACACAAACTGAAAATAACGTTAGGATGTCATGGCGAGAAACCAAGAGAAATGCTTAACATTTTCCTTGTTGAACTACAATTCAACAAGTATTCTTAATGTGAAATATATACGTACCAGTTTTCATGACGAACAGCCTTTCCTCCTTCCGTGTACAACTTGATCAGTGATATCATATGAATGTCTTTCCCCAAGAACTTGTAATACTGTTTGTTGTCAATCAATAGTTGTTTCAATGTTGATTGATAGCTGCACAAAAGGAACCAAGCAACTCATCAGAGAAAATTAAATCAACAAAGGCCTACATGTAACAAGCCACTTCTGATTCTTTTTTTCCCAAGTTAGTGTGTCGGAATCCATTCAACAAACCACAATCACAATCACAATCACAATGTATATTCTCACAATCATACAACAAGAGGTGATTCATGGCATACAATTATTCAATTATCCTCATTTACGATTAGGGTGATCAATAATGCAACATTCACATACATACATGCATTATAATGAGCAATTACAAATATATATCACACCAACATATAATCACAACCATCACCTACCTCGAATCCAAGCTTGAATCCCCTAAGGCACTTGAATCTTCCCTTTCCGGATTCTTTCCGCTTGTTCTAGGTCTACAAACAATTAATATACGCAAGGATCAACAATCAAAGGTCTAATTATCCGGATTATAATAAATCCAATAACCCTAGACCAACCCAAGATCCTAATACCCAGATTAGGGCTTTTTCCACCATAATTTCCAGATCAAAATCCTCCCCCATCGATAATCACCCACGAATTTACATTCTATGGATCGAAAAACAGATTCAGAGAGTTAAAATCTTATCTTTAGCCTCAAAAATGGTGGAAAACTATCAAGAAAGCACATGGGGTCGTCTTCTAGCTCTCAAAGTCGAAACTTGCAGAATAAAACGATTTTGATGTTTATTTCCGACTTAAATCGAGATTGTCCCGCGATGGAGACCCCCAGCCCGCCACAGCGGCTTGCACGAAAACAAAATATCGAATTAAGAGCTCCAAACCCCCATTTCACAACACACCTTTATCCCACGACACTCAGAAAACACCTGTTCATGCTAAGATCAATTCCGAAAGTTCTACTCGCCCGAATTCAATTCTGTAAAGTCATACGTGTTCCTTAATGTCTTAGCTATTCACTCATGCAATCAATTTCATTATTACAATTCTCATTCATTAACAGATTTTCCTAGACTCGCCTGACTCCGATTTCATTCAAATCTGGGCTAGGCTAGGAAATTTCAAGTTACTACTCAAAAGTTTTTCTGGTCCAATTCTTTCCCCCATTGGCTTTTCCCTAACGACGGAGTCAGGTCGTTACAATCTAACACAATTTGTTTTGTTATGTGTCCGAGTCTTGTCATATGTATCTGACCTTCTATCATGTATCTTAATTTATAATATGTATTTATTATGTTGTTACAATGTGTCTGACTATTTTCGTATGTATCCAATCTATATGTATACATTGTGTTTTATTTAGACGCTTTCGTTAGTTATGTATATGTAGATACATGAAATGAATATTAACTTTTATGTATATTGTGTTTATTTTGAGATACATTGTTATTTAAATTTTGATAGAAATATGAAATTTACATTGTTTTAGTCAATTTCTCAGAAAAAGGAAGGAAGATTTTTAATTTTTTTTTTTCGGAAATTGTTATGCTACATATTCTCAAAAGTAGTTAAAGGAGTGATTTACTCTACTAATTGAGCAATTCTGTTATGATATATAAATAGATACACATTTGTAATATATCTAGCTATTGACATATCTCAGATATATGTATATGGAAGAGGAACATATCTTGGATACGTGTATCTTGAAGAAGAAGATATCTCCGATACATGTATCTAGAAGAGGAAGCTCGAAATTTAGAGAAACGAATTCGAATTTCTGGAAAAAAAAAGTCACTTTATTGTTGCTTGAAAATAGATGGAAGAAATTAGAATTTTTTTTTGAATTTATTTAGAAGTTGTTAGACTAGATATACTCAAAAGTTGTTAAAGGAGTGATTTCCTCTATACATTAAGCATTTTAGTTACAATCCTTAGTTAAACGTATATCATGCTTTGTCAATTCCTCGGATACATGTATGTGTCGAGTTAAGATACATGTATCCAACCAATGAAATATGGTACAAGAAGTAATATTCTATACTATCGTAAATACTAGTAATTAGAATCTAAACTAGTGGACTAGCACTATATTACAAAGGAGACATGTAACAACAATATTTTTTTCTTTTAGCGATAATATTTAGTGCAACAAAAATATTTAGCAGCAATTAAATAATGATATTGCATTCAAAGTCGACAAAACTTTTTGTGACCATTTATATAGAGTGCTTTTATAAATACTTATATTTTATTATTGCCTCTAAAAATTACTTCCTACATTCTTTTTTAGTTGTTATGTTGCACTTTTCGAGAGTTAGTATAACTAACTTTTAAAGCTAAATTAGATTATTACATCAATTTAATATTTTAAAATAAATTTTAGATATTCAAAAACTATATGGAAAATATCATAAATTGTAACTCTTTTCATATCAATATGATGAAAAATATATCTTAAAATGTTAATCGGAAATCAAAATTTATATCGTTTGACTCTAAAAAAAAAACATTGTTCCCAAAGGATTTTAGACTTTTAAGTCAAGCATTATATTGAACACATAAATTTTCTTCTATCTTATTTTTTGTGGAATTCGACACTAATTTAGTTAGGTTGTGTATTTGATTCAACAACCGTTTATACCGCTTAACCGTATAACTTGGACAAATAAGAATCCTCTCCATTTTTTTTAATTTTTCATTTTCAAAATTTGTATAACATGATGTATAAAAAAGTATATATGATTTTATACATTATATATACATTGCATATACATCATTATACATTATATATATGTATTATATATGTCACGATCCAGACCGTCGTGATTGACACCCACACTAACCCTCCGATGGGAGAATTATTACTACAACCCAGACTAAACAACTTAATAAAAAACTAAGACATTTAAAGATACAGAAGCAGGTTTGAATGTCTAAGAAAAGGAAAATAGGGAGTTCCCATAAACTCCAACAAAAGTCTAACACTCAAATGTGGAAATAATGCCTAGAACCTGAAAGTCAATGTACCAAAACTCTAACAAAGATCATAAGTCTAAAAAAAATGGGCACAACCCAATTAAACATAAGAAAATCTAAAGAACTAGTCTAAGTCCGAAGATGTGGACATAAACAAAAAAAAAGAACTCATGGCAGCCAGGAAGAACTGGTTCACCCTTGAATTTGAGTCCTTCACTGGTCTTCTAAACGAGGTCTGTCAGTAGCCACCTGAAGAGGCCCTATACTCAACAAAGAAAGAGCAAGTGCAGTATCAGTACACAACCACAGTTATCTGGTAGGATCACATGCCTATCCCAATAGGTGAAACATATGCAAATAATCACAACATAATAAACATGCATACACTGAACACATACAATATCAATTATCACTTACGAACAATGTACAATTTCATAATTCAGAAGATATACAGTCATGTCAAGTCAATGGTCCTCTCATGGAACCCATACCCAAATTGTTAGTGTATCGATATGTGGTACCCGATCCAAGTTAGTGCGCCGAACGTGACACCCGATCCCATATATACGCCGAAACGTGGCACCCGATCCAAGTTAGTGTGTTGGAACGTAACATCCTATCCATCCAACAAGCCACAATCACAATCACAATGTACATTTTCATAATCATACAATCAAGAGTTGATTCATGACATACAATCATTCGTTCATACTCATTTACATTAGGTGTGATCAATAGTGCAACATTCGCATACATACATGCATTACAATGAAGCAATTACAAATATATATCACACCAACATGAAATCACAACCATCACCTACCTCAAACAAAGCTTGAATCCCCTAAGAAATTTGATTCTTCCCTTTTCGAATTCTTTCCGCTTGTTCTTGGTCTACAAACAATCAATATAACGCAATGATCAATAAACAAGACTAATTACCCAGATCATAATCATTACTAGCAACCCTAGGTCGACCCTTGATCCCCATACCCAAATTATGGCTTTTTCCACCATAATTCCTAGATCAAAAATCCTCCCCTATCGATAATTACCTAAGAAACTAAGTTCTACGGATCGAAAAATGGATTCGAGGAGTGAAAACCTTATATTTAGCCTCAACAATAGTGGAAAACTGTCAAGAAAACACATGGGGTCGTCTCCTAGCTCTCAAGGTCGAAAAGTGCAAAATAAAACATTTTCGGGGTTTATTTCCGACTTAAGTCGCGACTGGCCCGCTATGGCGGCCCCCAACCCTCCACAGCAGCCTTGCCCTAGAGGGATAATTTCCACCCTGGCGGCTTGCACTGAGACAGAACGTCGTGATTAGAGTCTCAAACCCCCATTTCACAACACACCTTCGTCCCATGACACTCAGAAAATACCCGTTCATACTAAGATCAGTTTCGGGAGTTCTACTCACCCGAATTCAATTTCATAAAGTCATATAGGTTCCTTAATGTTTTAGCTATCTACTGACGTCATCAAAATCATAATTAGATCTCCCATTTGTTACCAGATTTTCCTAGACTCTCATGACTCCAATTTTGTCCAAATCTAGACTAGGTTGGGAAATTTTAAGTTACTACGAAAAGTTTTCTGGCCCAAAATTTTTTCTCCGTTGGCTTTTCTATAACGACGGGAACAGGTCGTTACAATATATATATAATGTATAAGTATCTACATTATATAACCATATATTAATAGTGTATAACTATGTTTAAACAATATATTCACACTATTTTATAGGGAATTTGAAGCCAAAAAAAAAAAAAAAAAGAGGTCAAAAAGAATTAAGGAAAAAGAAAAGAAAATAGAGATTGCAATAAGGCTAGTTCGTGCTTCTTCTAAAGAATTTTTTTTGTGGTCAAATAATTATTATTCTTCAATTATAATCATGTTTGTGACTATTCTATATTATCTGTCGATAGATCTAATAGTTAAGCTAGAATTGGTTAACTAGATAACCAAATGATGGGCGGGTAAAAATAGATTGAGTTAATAAATAGACTAGTTATTAATCATCTTAAAAGATTTGAGATGAAATGAGATAAAATGCACGTTACAATCAAATTCTTGTTGAGTTTTAATTGTTTTACTTGATTATTTTTTCTTATATATTTTTATTTTTTATAAATTTTTAGTACAACCTAATAAAATTATTATTTTTTCTTTGTAATGACTATATATATATATATATATATATAACATATCAAATAAATAAAATGTTTTGTTAAAAATATATTGACAATATTTCTCATCAATCAATTTGAACTATATATAAACTTATTTTTCATGAATTGAATTAATAAATAAGCGGGACAGTAACTCATCCAAACTTTATTGAACTCCATATATGTATACGATTCGCAGAAAAGAAAAACGAGAATTAGATTTGGATGAGATAGGAGTTAAATTATCAGAAATCAATTAGCTCATGTTTAGAAAGTCATCCTAGTAATTAGATCTGGTGTAATTACAACGTCGACATATTTAATTGGTCATGTAATTATTTGATTAGCAGATAATTATTATCCTAATAATTACACAAATTTCAATTACCAGATCACTTTTCAAATAGATCTTATTCTTCTGTCTCCTCTTTGATGTGTATATACAACTAATTAGCCACATGACGTAATCTCATCCTCTGCACCTCATTTAAGTTGAATAAATTTCAGCCTTTCATTCTTCATTTTGCGAATTCATATGCAACTAGAACTTCAAACTGTTCATTTAACACCTCTAGCTATTACCTATTATATTGTATCATACGTTAGTTTTTTGTTTCAATTGTTATTTACATTTTATTGTATCTATATATCCATCGTTATGTAACGACAAATAATCTCACTTTATATAAACAAATAATTTGATGTAATTGCTTCTTTACCTTATCCTCATATTTTTTTCTTATAATAGTTCTACTTCATATCCTATTTTTCTCATAAATATATTTTACAAATTATTGATGTATGACATTATGTAACAATTAAAAAAGATACAATTTATATATCCAAATATTATATTCATTAAAGCAATACGATTCAATACAACACATACACTGTAACATAATATGATAGATTATAAAAACAATGTATTACAATCCTCCATTGACAAGAAATATTTGATCTTGTTGTGCACGCTTAGTTCAAAATATTTTCCTCTGAAAAAAGGGGTTACCTAAATATAGAAGTTTGATTTTGTAAGGTACTCCCTACATTCCATATTAATTGAATTTTTGAGGTGTTTCACACCCTTTAAGAAAAATAGATTAAGACATAAATTGAAAATAGTTTTCCATTTTTACTCTTATTAATTTGTCAAATTTATTGAAGTCATCACAGTGAAAATCCAGATGAAGGGTAAAATTGGAAGAACACTCTAAAAGTAGTCTTGAAACCTGAATAATTAAATTAATTTGAAAAATGAAAAATGCCTAAAAAAATTCAATTAATATGGAATGGATAGAGTATTAATAATAGTTTGGCAGTTTTTTGAATTATTGGGTCTAGCTATTATTAAAATAAAGAAATAGGATATATGAGTTGTCTTTTTCTAGATTTTTTTTTTTCGGTGTATCAATTTCTTATCAGAAAATTCATTATGAATTGTTCAGCAAAGTAGTTCCATACACATGGTGAAAATAAATGTAAGGGAAATAGATTATTTTAACAAGTGAAAGTAGCAGGCACATACCGTATCTTTCTTCGTGATCGTTCTTTTATATTAAAGAAAATAATTTTAATATATTTTAATATTTTTATTATTTATTTATTTGTTTATTATTATTAGATTTTAATGTTATATACACAAATAACATTCTCATTAAAATGCAAAAAGGGGTTGCCATAGAAAGGAAGACTTAAGAAATTAGACTTTAATGTTACGTACACAAATAACATTCGAATTAAATAGAAGAAATTGTTACCGTAGAAAGGAAGATTTAAGAAATTAAATTTAATGTTGCGTACACAAAAAACATTCGAATTAATTAGAAAAAAAGGGGTTACCATAAAAAGGAAAATTTAAGAAATTAAACTTTAATGTTATATTAGGGGTGTACATGGCCGGGTTGATTCGGATTTTTCTAATATCAAACCAAACTATTTGTGTCGGATTTTAAATCTATAAATCAAACCAAACCAATTTAACTCGGGTTTTTCAACCTCGAATTTTTTCTGATTTTTTCGGGTTTTTCAGATTTTTGGGTTTTTTCGGATTTTTCCGGTAAAGTATTCATACAAACATATAATTTACTTGTACTTCAAATATTTCTTTAATTCTATCAGAATACAACTATCTAAGGTGTTTATTAAGAAAATAACACAAAATATGATAAGTAATGACACTAAAATATCCAACAAAATAATAATAATAATGAAATTGCGTAAAACAAATATTGCAAATTTACAAGTCATAATGAAAATGATCATAATTTAAAAGTACTAAATCATGCTAAAATAAATTTATTAAGTATTAGTTACATGACTAAATATTAAAGGAAATTAAAATTAGATTATGTATTTGAATTGTCTAAACCAAAGTAAAATCAAGGAACAAATATTCAATATTATTATCATTCTTAGTGTTGAATTGATTTTATTTTTGCATTAGTATTAATTGGATTTTGATTTAAGCTTTATTATAATTACCAACATCTGTGGACTATAATTTTTATTGAACTATTTAGAATTCTAAGTTTCAAACTTGAAATAATATATTAAAAGATAAAAACTATGATAAAGTATAAGAAATATTTAAAAATTATATCAAAGAAAATATTTTTATGTATAAAATAAAATTTTAAAATTATATGAAAATGGTCTAAAACCCCCCAACCTATACCCGAAATCCCAACTACACACTCCATCTTTATGAGTGTCCTATTACCCACCTGAACTTTATATTTCTCTATTTTATACACACCTGAACATATTAAAAGTATAATATATACCCCCTTAAAAGCTCACACCTAGATTTATATCAAAAAGTAAATGACACGCGCTTGCCACGTAATTTACCTTTTCAAAAATTAAAAAAATATTATTTATTCCTTTATTCTAATTTTCCTTTTATAATATCCTTCTTCTCTTTATCTTCTCTTTCCTTTCTTGCTCAATTTTTTCTTTACTTTGACCAAATTATTTTTCAAACTAACAAAGCAAGCTTAAATTTAGAAGTTATTGAGTGAGATTTTCTTCATAAACCTTCTTAACATCTGAAAATTCATCCTTGGGTTGAATGGAAAATTAGTGATGAGCACAAAAAGAGTGATAGTGTTCAATAGTTGGAGACTTCAAAATTTGATTTTTCAAAGTGAGTTTTGGATTTCGGTTGAAATTATTGAGAGCTTAGCAACTTTAAAAATGAACGCGGCGATTCACGATGGAGGTAGATGGCGATTGACGGCGCGAGCGGCAACTTGGTGGTGGAGTTGAGGCCGCCGGTGTTGCTCCAGTGAAGAGAAAACAAAAAGAGAAAAAAAAGGGTAAAAACAAAAAATAAAACAAAAACAACAAGGAAACTTAAATCTATAAAGACAAAAAATAAGATTTGAAGCTTGAAATCTATAAATCGGATTGTGAGACAAATTATGAAAATGTATTAGAAGAGGGGTGAGGAGATAGGGCTGCCATAGTGGTTCAATAATGGTAATGGAGATGTATAGATAGGAAGTGTGTTGAGTGATGAGAGAGAGAGGACGAAAAATGATAAAGGAAAAAGAAATGAAAAAAGTAAAGAAAATAAAATTAAAGGTAAAAGTTGGAAAATGTATTTAACAAAAAGTTAAAATATTTTTTTGATCAGTTCTTTATCTCTCAAATGCCTTTAAGATAGTGAACACACTCTCTGCGCCATGTCAGCATTTAAGGTGCATTAATTCCGTTTTAAAATAGTTTAAGGGGGTAATAGGACACTCGTAAAATATAAGTCTGTAATTGGAATTTCGGGTATAGGTTGAGGGGGTTTTAGACCATTTTCTCAAATTATATTTATAATGTCGGGTTGGTTTGGTCTCGGGTTGGTTTTTTTAGTTAAAACCAAACCAACCCAAATATAGTCGAATTTTTTTTTTCCAATACCAAACCAAGTCAACCCAACCACTAGTCGGGTTTTTTTTCTCGGTTTGTGATTTGATTTGATTCGATTCGATTTTCGGTTCGATTTTATACACCCCTATATTATATACACAAATAATCAAATTATTATTTAGAAGAATTGGGTTACAATAGAAAGGAAGATTTAAGAAATTAAATTTAATGTTACGTATACAAATAACAGTAGAATTAAATTGAAAAAAGGGGTTACCATAAAAAGAAAGATTTAAGAAATTAGTTTTACAAAATATTTTGGTTAAAGTTATGTACACTTATACTGTGAAAAGAATATTATATTATTGAAGTAGTTTACTGTTTAACCAACAGTAATGTGAAATGAAAATAGCTAAATGATTTTTGATTTCAAAATAAAGTCAAATAACTATGAGATAATTACTATTAATCGAGTGATTTTTGTATTACAAAATAAAGGGAAGTAATTTTCTGAAATATAAATTATTAGTTGAGTGTTGGTTTAAGATATGCGAACTTCTCGCAAATTTCTCTTTTAAATAAAATTTGTGCTCTCATATGCGTATACTCACAAAATTTAGAATAAAACACCAAACAATAATTCTTATTTGAAGAATAATTTTCAAAAGTTTTGAATTTTATTTTAATATTAACTCTTACCATGACCAAACAAACTTTGACTTTTATAAAAGGAATAAAAGTAGATGCATGAATAATGGAAAATATTTGTTCCTATTGTTTTGGATAAATCGATGGGTGCAAAATAATAGAAATTCCTTTATGAAGCATGTAAATAATTAAGCTAATTAAACTTTGAAACCTCCTGAATAACAAACCAAAAGGCGCCAGCAGCTTACACGTTTTTCAAAATACTTAAACCTTTTTCTTTTAGAAGATTGAAATTAATTAATTAATTTTTTAGTTAATATATTTGTAGAATCAAACTATCAGCCAAAAATTATAGCTCATATTGGGGGTGGAGGGTGGGCATGATACAGTAAATACCAAATATCATATTGAAATTAAATTTTTTAACACTATAGTTTGGATATTATATGGTATTTGATATTATATTTGGTATGTATTTTTTAAACAGATCGATAGTCAATATGATATTTGTTATTTACAAAAAAACATATTGAAATACTGAATATCGTACAAAAATATACAGTTACATATAAAATTCATTTATATAGTAACTAATTATTTAAATGTTGAAATTTTGACTACTCTATCTTGATTTAAATGTTTTATTTGGGTGATTGATTAATTAAGAGAATTGTTTGTACTTTATTTTGAATATTCTTATGTGTGTAAGGTATTAGTATTATGATATAATTGAGACATTTCTTGAAAAATCAAAGTTATAATTTTATATTATACAAATATATATAAGTTGAAGTTGACCAAACTATGATAACCGATTTACTGTGTCGCAAAATTTCAAAACGAAACTTTAAAATATCAAACCTTAATTCGGTATGGTAATAGAATAGTATTTTTAAAAATCGAAAATTGAAATTAACGAACTTAACTTTTCAATACCATACCATGACCACCCTAGCTCACATCATATATATAGCTTTATTTCTTAATCAAACCTTAAAGCAAGTGACACGTTCGACTATATGAATCTGAACCGCCTAACCAACCATAGGTAGGATATAGCCACCCACCTGTCTCATGCAACATGTTGTTATTGGCCTTAATACCAAACACTTGTTAGGATCAAATATTTATCATCATGCTAGAACCTACAATAACTTTATTTTTTAAACCAAATTTATCAAACAAGCGTCATGTTAAACTATGACACCAACCTTAACTATCCCTCACCCATCACCTATGCCTCACCGTATACTATTATTATTACTAATTAATATACATCATAACAAACTCATGGTTTCGATGCCAATATATATAGTCTCACAGGCAAACAAAGGGAACAAAACCATCAAAAAGAGATCATAGACAACTTCATAAAGAAACTTTATTTCTTGGTCATCACTTTTCTCATCAATGATAAAATAAAATAAATTAATTGATGGATCTAAGTAGGACCACGTAGATATCATTCAAGCTAGAAATTCAAAAAACTCGATTATTGTCACAATTCCTCTAATTTTTTATACCAAAAAAATTCAACTCTGTTTTAATTCTTCTTTGAAATAAATACCAGCACGTTACCATCATCTCAAACACAAATAAAATTGTTACTAGAAGTTTTGTAATATGGAATTTGAGCAACACATAAACATAAGAGGCCAAAACATGATGAAGAAGTACAATAATCTTAAAACTACTTCACATGAAGACTTTGGTATAAGAGTTGATTCATTTCATTCAAGAGAAAATGGTATTTCTAAGAGTGATTCTCCTCAAAAGAAACTTTCATGGTTACGTTCTCAGATTATTGGTGCAAATGTTGATTTCGAGACGCCTTTTGGAAGACGTAGGATGACTTATGCTGATCATACTGCATCTGGAAGATGTCTTCATTATATCGAAAACTATATCATTAATAATGTCCTTCCTTTCTATGGTATGTTCGTTTACCTTAATTTTATAGTAACTACGTAGAACTTCTTCATCCTTAACCAGAGGGAAAAGATAATAATAACGACTATTGTATTATTTTGTACAGGTAATAGTCATACTAGTGATAGTCATGTGGGATATCAAACAACAAAATTAGTGCATGAAGCAGCAGCTTATGTGAAGAAATGCTTAGGTGGAGGAGAAGAAGATGCTATTATATTTTGTGGTTCTGGTTCTACTGCTGCTATTAAAAGGCTACAAGAAGTTATGGGGATTTCAATCCCTTCTATACTAAGAGAAAAAGTACTCACAAAATGCTTTCGCAACGAAACAAAAGAGAGATGGGTTGTTTTTGTTGGACCTTATGAACATCACTCTAACATCCTTTCATGGAGACAGAGTTTAGCTGAGGTTGTGGAGATTGGATTGGACGATAACGGGCTAGTAGACATGGAAGCCTTGAGGGATCAGCTTGAGTTCTATAAGTCTACGAATAGACCATTGTTGGGTTCGTTCTCAGCTTGTAGTAATGTTACTGGGACTTATTCTGATACAAGAGCCATCGCTCGTCTACTTCACAAAAATGGAGCCTTTGCTTGCTTTGACTTCGCAGCAAGGTATGCTAATTGAGTTTGAATTTTATACACTGACAGTGTGACTGTACTTATAAGAGAACTAATTTTTCACATGTTGTGATGTTGTAGCGCTCCATACGCAAAAATAGAGATGAGATCAGGAGAGATAGATGGATATGATGCTGTTTTTATTAGTCCTCATAAGTTTCTTGGAGGTCCAGGCACACCTGGAATTCTTCTAATCAACAAAGCACTATATAGATTGGGGACTTCACCTCCATCTACTTGTGGTGGTGGTACTGTTGATTTTGTCAACCCCTACAATGAAAAGGTAAAGAATTTTGGATTTATAATGAAAGTATTTGTGTTGTCATTGTCTTTCTTATTCATATTTGTTGTATTAGATATTAAATGTATTTAATATCAAGGGTAAAATAGATAGAACAGGGCAAATTATCTTTTGATTTTCCAAACAGGACAAATATTGTTGGACAACTATTTTTAGTATAGTGGACAAGTAAAGATGGACGGAGGGGAATGTATACATATTGTTAATGTAGTTTAACTTATTATAATGAAAGTTTTTGTGCTATTTGTTTAAGGGCTTTCCTCAATTTGTCCAAAGAGTTTGATGGATGAATTTGACTGTCATTTACTTCTTGTCACTTTCCTTTTATAAACAACAGAAATATACTTGATAATTAACTAGAGACTAAATAAGTAAACAAAGAATTTCAAGACAACAAAATTGATATGTATTCCAACAACCAATATTTTAACAATCATTCACAAGTGTCTATCCTTATGTTTTTAATTTTCTTTATGAAAAACAATTAATAGGACACACTTTATGTGGAGAATATTGAAGAAAGGGAGGATGCAGGAACACCACCAATCATTCAGAAAGTGAGAACAGCACTTGCATTTTGGGTGAAAGAGTTCATAAGTCACAAAGTAATTGAAAGAATGGAACACACGTACATTGAACTTGCACTACAAAGGCTTCTCCCAAATCCTAACATATGGATTTTAGGAAATGTAACAGCCAAGAGACAAGCTGTGCTTTCTTTTCTCATTTATACTACAACTTACTCTTCGTCAAGTGATGGCAATGGTGGAGACAATGAGCTTTACTTATGGAGAGAGACAGGGAACAAGAAAGATAAACCTCTTCATGGTCCTTTTGTCGCTAAGCTGCTTAATGACCTGTTTGGTATTCAGGCTAGAGGAGGATGTGCTTGTGCAGGACCCTATGGACATAGTTTGCTCAATGTTGATGAACCTCAGTCTCTTGCTTTCAGAGATGCAATTCAAATGGTGAGTTTGATTCACTAAGTTTTTGACATTCCATTTCTTGATGTGTTTTGGGTGCAAATATTTCGGTAACAAGTTTATGCTAAACTGATCATAAAACAGCTCCCTCAACCCCTACCTCCTAATGGTACTTTTAGCATTCAAGAACTTGTCCTGTTCACAATGTTTTACCTCAAGTAATGGTACTATTACATCATTTCACATAAGTTATCTTTGACTTGACAGAGCTATAGTGGAGTTAAGCCAGGATGGACAAGGGTCAGCTTCCCCTATTACATGTCCAAGGAAGAATTTGTGTTCATTCTAGCAGCAATAGAATTCATATCCATTTACGGACAAAGGTTCCTCCCTTTGTACCATTTCAATTGGAGCAGTGGCGTGTGGACTTTCAAGAAAAAAGCTTTCAATTGCAACTTTTGCTGTTCACAAATGACGAACCTATTGAATATAAGTTGCCATAACACTAAAGAAAACAACTATGGTGGAGGTCTTGTTTACAAGTATGTAAAGTACATTGAGACAGCCAAACGTATCGCTAATCTCCTTCCCAAGTTCCCACCTCAACGACCGATACCTGAAGAAATAGACCCCAATCTTGTACCTTTTAGAGTCTGAAGAGTGAAGAGCATTAGCTTGCTCTGATGATCATACACTTAGCCAATGCCTGGTTGGTAAATTCAAAGTTGACATGTCATAAACTAAAAGTAGAAGAAAAACAATATTGAACATGACATACTTGTAAAGGAAAATCAAAATACTGGTTCTCAACCTCTCATCATATGAGTTATTGGTTTATCACAGCTTTAACAATGTGTTACAGATCAACAGACTATATTTGGTCTTCAATCAAATCAAATTTTGTTCGTAGCCTTGGGTTATACACTTTTTCTTAAGGAAGAGGTTTTTCTCCTTGATAGTCAAATAATGAACATTATGTTAAAAGTCAATAACTGGACAGCACTCCATGAGAGGTGACAGATATCCCGCGGAATTAGTTGAGTTGCGTGCAAACTGATCAGGACAACATGGTTATCAAAAAAAAAAAAATACAACTTGATGTTGTTTCAACTGGTTATGTTGCTATAGCTTCATGATTTTATTCTAACAATAGCTTACTAAAAGTTCTACTGCAGTATCAAAAATCTTAATCACAACAAAAATGGAAGAAGTTTACAATATAATTGCCTCAATAACATCATAGAGAGAAAAAAACATACCGGTGCAAATTGCCTCAACAAACATCATAGTTCTTGGAAATGCTCGCGTTATCCATTCCCTCAGAACAAGATTTTCATTGAATATCTCTTCATCGGTTACGTTGGCCTTCTTTTTGCCAAAACCTACATTAGCATGACACCATAGCTATAAACATCACCACTAGCGGACACTATTCCCTCCGAGCCATACTCTTAGAAAAGAAGGAAATGAAAAAAAAAGTTATTCAATTGAAACATAATAATAATTACAATACTAACAGACACTTGCTTTTATTTAGTTCTAGATTTTGGAAGGGCTATATTATGATGATGTCATTGAAAAATAGAAAGAGACTAGTATACCTGGTGCAATATATCCAAGAGTGTCCAATATCTCGGTATGTGCCATGGACTTGCTTACGGCTAAAATTTTAATGATGCCAAAATCACTAACATGAGCCACCATATCTTCATCCAAAAGAACGTTTGCTGGTTTTAGGTCGCAATGAACTATCAGAGTGTCATTACCATGGTGCAGATATTCTAACATTTCTCATCACTTTGCATTCGGTGATCAAACTTTTTGCATACTTGCTCATTTCATCCAAAACCTTTGTACATAGAGCTAGAACTTCCCAAGCCAATTAAATTTGATCTGTGAAATTTATTTGTTGCTCGTTGTCCTTTCTTCTTTCGTTTCATTATCCAAGTTGAGACAAACAAGAATATCAGAAAGAATGAAGTAACCATCAGAGTAACAATATTTAGCACACACTCCTTAAACTTCTCAAGTTTGGAAGCATTTGTTATGAACAACGGAATTTCCCCTTCGAGCTGATTGACTCCCAAGTAAAGTCCTTCAAGCTAATAGACAGTACTGCAAGAATAGAACGTATTAACCGATTATTAGAAAAGGATAAGTCTACAAGTTGGCTCAAATTTCCAATTTCCTTTGGAATGTTGCCACTCACTCTATTCCTATACAAACTGAAGTTGATCAATTTTGTGAGATTTCCAATCGAAGGAGAAGGATAATGCCCGAGTTTATTGAAGGCCCTTTCCACATTTCACCACCGAGTTTATTGAAGGCCAACGAAATTACCTCAACTCTCGAGTTTTGAAATAGACTTGCTGGAATACTTCCGTGGAGCTGATTGTTTTGAATATCAATCACTCGCAAACAAGGCAAGTGGCCAATGCCATAAGGGATGCCACCATGTAAGAAGTTGTTATAAGATTTTGGAAAGCTAGTAGAGCTTCTTTGTCTGTTTCATTTGAAGCTGATATAGAAGCAGAATAACATTGAATTAGAAAGTGAAGAATCCATAAGAAAATATGGTTCTCCATGCTAGATGTTACTATCCACTGGCTATAGAATGTTTTGAAAGGAATTTGGAAGCTTGATTTTTGTAGTGTCCCAAGTTACTCCATTATATGGCACCATGAAAACAGGATCCAACCAAGTCGGTGCAATTTATCAAGTTGACATGGTCCCTTAACATGTCTAGGGAGTTGCTGAAAATTGTCGAATTGCCAAGTTCCTGAAGCTAGCTTAGCCAAACAGTCTGTTAATTAGACTGTTACATAATACGTAGTATCCTTCTTGATCAACAACAGATTATAAATGAGAGAGTAAAACACGTACCGATCAACAACAAATGAGAAATTAAAAAATACTAAGTTAATGTTTTGCTTAAAGAAAATACAAATACATACTGAACAAGTAAAACAAAACAAGGGGAATACTACTTTTAAGTTATTACATATCAAACGATCGAATTTGCCCAACAAGACATTGGACAAAGTTTATTTCCATATACATATTTTTATCAGACTCTAAAGGACACAAGATTAGTGTCTAATTCTTCAGGTATTGGCCTCTGATGTGGAAACTTAGGAAGGAGGCTAGCTATGCGCTTGGCTGTCTCAAGATACTTTACATACTTATAAATAATGCCTTGTTTGTTAATGCATCCTTCTTTTGTGTCATTATGGCAACTACCACTTCCTAAATTCAATTCCTTCATCATTGGTGAGCCACAAAAGTTGCAATTGTGATCCCTTCCACCCATAAGAGCCTCCTTCAAAGCTTTCTTTTTGAAAGTCCAAGCACCACTCTTCCAATTGAAATTGTACAAAGGAAGGAATCTTTGTCCATAAATGGATATGAATTCTAGTGCTGCTAGAATGAACTCAAATTCTTCCTTGGACATGTAGTAGGGAAAGCTTATCCTTGTCCATCCGGGCTTCACTCCAGTATAACCCTGTCATGTCAAAAACAACTATCAGATCACCAAAAAGATAATTATATACTGCATAAAGGTAAATCCTTTATTTATGGAAACTCACCATTTCAATTGCATCTTTGAAGGCAAGAGAGTGAGGTTCATCAACATTGAGCAAACTATGTCCATAGGGTCCTGCACAAGCACATCCTCCTCTAGCCTGAATACCAAACAGGTCATTAAGCAACTTAGCGACAAAAGGACCATGAAGAGGTTTATCTTTCTTGTTCCCTGTCTCTCTCCATAAGTAAAGCTCATTGTCTCCACCATTGCCATCACTTGACGAAGAGTAAGTTGTAGTATAAATGAGAAAAGAAAGCACAGCTTGTCTCTTGGCTGTTACATTTCCTAAAATCCGTATGTTAGGATTTGGGAGAAGCCTTTGTAGTGCAAGTTCAATGTACGTGTGTTCCATTCTTTCAATTACTTTGTGACTTATGAACTCTTTCACCCAAAATGCAAGTGCTGTTCTCACTTTCTGAATGATTGGTGGTGTTCCTGCATCCTCCCTTTCTTCAATATTCTCCACATAAAGTGTGTCCTATTAATTGTTTTTCATAAAGAAAATTAAAAACATAAGGATAGACACTTGTGAATGATTGTTAAAATATTGGTTGTTGGAATACATATCAATTTTGCTGTCTTGAAATTCTTTGTTTACTTATTTAGTCTCTAGTTAACTATCAAGTATATGTGTTGTTTATAAAAGGAAAGAGACAAGAAGTAAATGACGGTCAAATTCATCCATCAAACTCTTTGGACAAATTGAGGAAAGCCCTTAAACAAATAGCACAAAAACTTTCATTATAATAAGTTAAACTACATTAACAATATGTATACACTCCCCTCCATCCATCTTTACTTGTCCACTATACTAAAAATAGTTGTCCAACAATATTTGTCCTGTTTGGAAAATCAAAAGATAATTTGCCTTGTTCTATCTATTTTACCCTTGATATTAAATACATTTAATATCTAATACAACAGATATGAATAAGAAAGACAATGACAACACAAATACTTCCATTATAAATCCAAAATTCTTTACCTTTTCATTGTAGGGGTTGACAAAATCAACAGTACCACCACCACAAGTAGATGGAGGTGAAGTCCCCAATGTATATAGTGCTTTGTTGATTAGAAGAATTCCAGGTGTGCCTGGACCTCCAAGAAACTTATGAGGACTAATAAAAACAGCATCATATCCATCTATCTCTCCTGATCTCATCTCTATTTTCGCGTATGGAGCGCTACAACATCACAACATGTGAAAAATTAGTTCTCTTATAAGTACAGTCACACTGTCAGTATATAAAAGTCAAACTCAATTAGCATACCTTGCTGCGAAGTCAAAGCAAGCAAAGGCTCCATTTTTGTGAAGTAGACGAGCGATGGCTCTTGTATCAGAATAAGTCCCAGTAACATTACTACAAGCTGAGAACGAACCCAACAATGGTCTATTCATAGACTTATAGAACTCAAGCTGATCCCTCAAGGCTTCCATGTCTACTAGCCCGTTATCGTCCAATCCAATCTCCACAACCTCAGCTAAACTCTGTCTCCATGAAAGGATGTTAGAGTGATGTTCATAAGGTCCAACAAACACAACCCATCTCTCTTTGGTTTCGTTGCGAAAGCATTTTGTGAGTACTTTTTCTCTTAGTATAGAAGGGACTGAAATCCCCGTAACTTCTTGTAGCCTTTTAATAGCAGCAGTAGAACCAGAACCACAAAATATAATAGCATCTTCATCTCCTCCACCTAAGCATTTCTTCACATAAGCTGCTGCTTCATGCACTATTTTTGTTGTTTGGTATCCCACATGACTATCACTAGTATGACTATTACCTGTACAAAATAATACAATAGTCGTTATTATTATTATCTTTTCCCTCTAGTTAAGGACGAAGGAGTACTAGTATAAAATTAAGGTAAACGGACTTATTACCATAGAAAGGAAGGACATTATTGATGATATAGTTTTCAATATATTGAAGTGATCTTCCGGATGCAGTATGATCAGCATAGGTAAGCCTACGTTTCCCAAAAGGCGTCTCAAAATCAACATTTTCACCAATGATCTGAGAACGTAACCATGAAAGTTTCTTTTCAGCGGATTCAGTCTTGGAAATAGCTTTTTCCCTGACATGAAATGATTCAATTCTACTTCTCAAATCTTCATGTGAAGCAACAGAGGAAGCAATACTGCTAATAGAACTACTATGATTATATTTCTTAGTGTTGTTGTTGTGGTGTTCTCTTATGTTTTCTCTCAATATTGGCTGCTCAAATTCCATTTTGATTCAAAAGTAAAGACAATAAGGAAAGCTTAGAAACTTAGATGAGAAAGTTGAAAGAAAAGAATATTTGTGTTAAGTGTGTTTGAGAGGATGATAGTGAGGGGAATTTATAGGACAAATTTTGTGGAGATGAATAAATAAATAGAGGGATAATAATGAAAGGAACTTGCTACACAACAACACAACAAAGTTCACACCATAGCTAGATCAGATCTCGGGTTCGAGCTCTAGGTATAGAGTACTGTCACCTCAGAATGGATCTTGTAGTGTGCGATTCGAATTTAGTCGAAGCTACAATGCGGACTTCGGACATCAGATGGAAACAAGTTGTTTTGAGATTAATTGTTTTGGATAAAGTTATCTCAAGATAAGTTTTCTCATCATGTATATGAGATAACTTATCCTATCACTTATTGTTTAAATAAATAGTAGAATATATAATTCAAAAACTACCTAATACGTCCAACCAAACACATAATAAAATAATTTTGTATTTTATCACAAAATTATTATACCTTATTTCTCATACCGAATGACTCTTTAAAGTAATTTATTTCACAAAAGATAGTAAAAAGACAAAAAAAATTATTCTAAAATTCATTCTATTCATGACTTAGTAGAAGTCAACTAAAATATATCTATCTATACAATAACTTAAGCTACCGTTTTGTCAAGTGGATATATAGTGCCTTAAATTAACCGCAGCATGCAATAAAAGAACAATATTTTCCACAAACTTACTAAAATCACTTGGGACATAATATTTTATTTGTTCTTTTAATACCATTATTAAGAATCAGTCTTAGAGTTAAAAAGGATTAAATTGCTTTATTTAATAAATTTAAGATTTAAATAATCAGAATTGAACAAAAGTGTTGTACATTTTTTTCCTTCTACAAAATGAAAATGATAAAGTATTATTGTTTAACATGTTAGTTAAAATTTTAAAATTAGTTTCAATCTTATAAAACGAAATTTATGAATATTTGAAAAAGATGCATTGATATTTGTTTCTCGGATATTTGAGGACATGATTTTAGATAAAATGATAAATGAAGGTCGTGAATTATAACATAAGGTTAGTAATTAATTACTGAAACATTGCCTTAGCTTTTCGACATTGCATAGGTTGGTGGTGGTCTAGAGTACTATTTTGTGTCTATCCTCATAGTATTATTAGCCTCATTCACGTAGTTTCTTGTTTTTCATATTCGTTATCATATGTTGTTTTTTTATTATCAATATTCTTTTCTTGAATGTTCTTTACTGCTTTACCTAGTATGTTGTTGAGTTTTCTGCACTGCCGTTTTTTATTTACATGACAACTATTTTGATTTGTTGTACTTTAACCAAGGGTCCTTCGAGAACAACTTCTCTACCTTTACGGAATAAGAATAAAATCTTCATGTCTATTCTTTCACAGACCTCACTTGCGGGATTTCAATGGATATATAGTAATTGTTGCATTGGTATTTGTTCGTAAGTTGTTGTTGCCTTCTTGACTTTTTTTATTCATGCCGCGGTCAAGGTATAACTTGCTTATTTTATTACATGCCTAATGAAACAATATCCATTATTTTGTCCATTATTCATGCATCTAATTTTCTTGTAGACTCAGAATTTACTTGGTCATGAATCATGATTATCGGAGTTGATTATGTATTGGAGGAATTGAGATTATAAAGTTTATCAATAGAGAATTTGTTTTAGAAATTCTTACAGATTTCGTGTGATCAGAGGTGGATCAAGGATTTAAAGTTGATGAATTAATTTTATAATAACTTTAAATTAGATTCACAATCAAATATTTATATATTTTAATGAAATTTTTAGTACAAGATCGAGGACCTTTTTTCATAACAAATGTCTGGTATAAGAACTACTTCGTATATCTCAATTTATATTACATATTTTTAACTTTAAATGTTCTTCTTATAATTCTTAATATAAAATATTTTATAGCTATACAAATATCTATGATACTATATCAGATAAATTAAAATGGGAAGAATACTTTCTATGATACAAACGATATTTGATAAAATACAAAAGCTAGATTTTCTTTTGCCATCACACAAAGATAAAAACAAAGAACCAAGTAATATAGAATGTCTTTTAAAAACTTCTATGAATTTTCTTTTACGCGTTTTGGACAAATACATTCCTTGATTTGTTTGAACAAGTCTACAATATATATATATATATATATATATATATATATATATATATATTGTTTACAAATTACTCTTCTTTCTCATATAATCTTGTCTTATTATATTTGAAAAAATAAAACCACTTAACTATTGGCAATTAAACAATCAAATTCAAGAAGTTAGTAGTTAATTCCGTTTTCATATGTGAACATATAGTACTTAAGTTGGCCAAGTCATCATATGAGGCCTTGATATGTGTGTAATATATCCTAATTACATATATCTGATTTTGACAATAAGGGTTCAACAATTTAATTTGATTAAGATTTTATATTCATATTTTAAAATTCACTTAATATTTATAAATAATTTATTCGGAATTCAGTAAATTAGTTTGTCTAAAATCAAAATTTATAAACTGATGCCGCTTATGTTTACCAAAGTTCTATTTTTTTTTTTCTTTGTAGTCATACCACAAACATGTGGACTAGACCACTTTGGTGATGAAAGGAACTAGTCAATGTTTTAATTTTATGTTTCAATTTGCTTCATATTCTTATATAGTTGTCTTATTTTAAGACTTACTTATATCCACTTGACTTGTCATTAATCATCATACACATTTTTTTTAGCATTAATTTAACTATTGGTACGTCTTATAATTAATTACTCAATGTTTCTTTCATATTATTTGATCATGTTGATCTAACATACTTCATAAGAAAATTATGAATAAAGTAATAATATTCTCTCTAATTACTAAAATATATAAGTAAAATAAAATATTAATTTTCAATATAAAAGCCAAGTAAAATAAAACGAACAAAGTAATTTAAACTCTTCACCATTCGTTTTTTTTTTTTTTTTGGAATGATCCAATGCAATGCAACAATTTGCATGAATATATTGATTAATTAATACTATCACCCATTCCAATAAATAATACTGCCTCCGGTCAATATATTAAGTAAGTTGTTGGAATTTTTTTTATAATTTAAAATAAGTGAATTATTTGAAGTTTAAAGTTGAAGAGAGAATTTTTTTTTCTTCATATTTACTTTTTAATTTATAAGGTTTTTAACTACTTTACATTTTTTAGAAGATCAATAGTGATAAATAACATTTTATTTATGTCCTAAAATATTTTTCTTAAAGATGTGTCATATTCCAACAATTCACTTAATATAGACAAGAGAGTAATAATTATCTAAGCTCCTAATTACTCCGTTCAAAATGATGGCGATCAAAATCGGTGGTAATAGAATTACCTATGTTAAATTATAATAATATATGCTTATATTTAAGAAATAATTTTTATTTTTTATTTGAGAAGAGAGAGGGTCAAAAAGTTTGAAAGTGGTGAATGGTCAATAATACATATTAGTAGTTGTTAAAAGAAAATAAACATGGTCTGTCAAATATATACTATAAAAGTAATTGTTCCCACTTCCCACTAAAAGAAACATTTCTTTTTCTACTTCCAACATATTAAGTACTATTTACCTTAAAAAGAAAAAGAGTATCTAACCTGTTTGACCAAATATTTAAAAACAATTTATTTCGAAAACTACTTTTAAAAAATATATTTTTCGTGGAACGTAATATATATTTGACTACAATTTAATAATATTGACTATTGTATTAGTAAAAATCCTAATATTAAATGTGTTTGTGTTAAATTCTACTTTCTTCAAATTTTTACTTGTTATATTTTGTTTCTCAAGAGTCAAATTGCAGAATTTCAATTAATATTTAAAAAAATATTTTTCATCATATTAATATGAGAAAGATTTCAATATATAATATTTTCTATAAAGTTTCAAACATTTAAATTTAAAATTTAAAATAATAAATTATTCTAATTTAATTTAACTCCAAGAATTGATGAAATTAACTCTCATAAAATGAGACGTGATAAATAAAAAATAACGAAGGGAATGAATATTTAATTCTACTTTTTCACAAAAGTTGGTGTTCGTGTTTGACAAGTCTCATGCAACTCCTAAAACCCAATAGGTGTGAACAGGAAAGTTAAAAAATATTAAAATTCAGTAATTTTCACACATATATTTTATATTTATATTGAGAATTTTATTAAATATACAAAAAGTATTTATCAAAAAACCAATAATAAAATAGTTTTTAATCCAATGGCAAAAATAGACTTTTTAATTAAATTTCATTTTTTTGGTTGAGGTCTAAATTCAAATTGGACAAACTGAAATCAAAGAAAAATCAAATCGTATCGGATTCAATTAAATTTAATTTTGTTATAATATTTTAAGAAATTGAAGATCTAAAATATCAAACTGAAATATGAAAAAATCATATAGAACCAACCTATGAACACCTCAATATATTGAATAAAACTGTTACAAGGATCTTATATCTTATATTATTCTTTCTGTCTCAAATTATGTTGTCTCAATTTATGTGACATATACTTTTTGATCTATTATATATATATTTTCCTTTCATCCTTAATCAAATGATTTCTAAGATTCTTTGGGATCGTTTCTTTCTTCAAACAAAATGAAAAGGGATGTGGAATCAGATCAATTTGTACACTATATTATTTTGGGATGTCCAACAATACTAGTTCAATTATGAAATCAATTGATAATTTTGCAGTTAATTCCTAATTTACCCTCATCATTAATTATAGTCATTTCCCTATTACATTTTTCAAGACATTATATTTATTAAATTCTAAATGTGATATAGTAAAATTACCCTTCTATTATAGTTTCTTAAAAAATGTACAAAGTCAATAGTTGATAACTATTGTTTGACAAAGGAAATAGTAGTTTTCCTAAAATTAGATTATTATTAAAATTGCATTTTATAAAAGTCCTTTACAAAAGCATATTTTTAGCGAAAAATATTTTGTGTTAAAATAACAAATTCAAAAGACATTTTAAAGCAATAATTAGTATTTGATCAAATATTTTAAAGTTTTTCTAAGTACATATTTTTTTCACAATAGTAGTTTCATGGGAAAACTACTTCAGTTACTTTTGAGAAGCATTTATATTCTCTCAAAAATTTGTCACTTAACAAATGATTTATCATCTGTTTCACGATGAGTTGCGTCATATCGATGAATTTCAACTCTCAGAGTGTTTGATTAGAAAGAGGTATTCATATAAATGTTTACGGTTTGTTTTAGACTATACTCCTAACTTCAAAAAAATATATATATATTATTATTAAATTTTATATCTAATTAAACAGTATCACATCAATTATAAAATAATGAAATATATAATAAGTGGTTCGCTAACTCGTTTAACAACGCAGTTTCTTTTCTCGAGACGTGGTCAGGGGCGGCTGTTGCTTATAAAATTTAAGGCATTGGCCTTAGGCCCCCCTTTTTGGGGGCCTCAAATTTCTACAAATAAAAAATTATGTATTTTAATTGCATTAAAATAGAAGAAATTAAGAAAACATTATTTTGGATTCTTACATTTTCTTCGTTAACACTCACATTATTTATCCTTTTTAACTCTTTTTTGCACTCTATTTTTTTTAAATCTTTGATAGTTAGAGTAATACACTCTCAAAAATATGAATCAATAGTCGAAAAGTGTTGAACATAGTAAATTACAAATTCTTTTTTTATTTCTTCGTAAATTTTCATATTAAAGTAGATATACAAAGTTATCAACATTTTGAATAAGATTTTATGATTCTAACTCTTATCTTTAAAGTTTATCAACTTATTACTTAAAGAATTATGTTCATAATTCATATAATAATTGTCTCAATAAAAGGTGTTTTTCAATGTTGAATTGATAAAATCTTACCTAAAAATAATAATTGAAAAAAGTATTTGAAAAAATTATTTATATAAAAGATATTAAGTAGCAATTTACATCTAAAAATTTAGAAAAATAAATAAATACAAAGAAAATTTATTTAGATTTTAGGTCTCTAATTAAAATTTTGTTTTAGATCTCGAATTATGTTGAGCCGCCTCTGGATGTGGTCTAAGTTATCTGAAGTATAGTACGTACAACTTGTTAGTCAATGTTGTCTTCTTTAAAAATATATATTTCTAGTAAATATTCAAATGCCAAATAAATAGTACATGAGAGGTTCAACCAATTTGTACAAAATTCAATTAATGTACATCTTGTTAGCAATGTAGGCTTCAGGTTAGGTAGGGTCCAATTGTTCCGTTATATGAAATCATGAGTTGAAATTAATTTAAAGTTAAATTTTATTAATAACATATAGTTTGAATTTCTTAAGTTGTATTTAAATTTCACAAAATTGCAAAAACTATTAAAATTTTCTCAATTCTTATACATTTTTACCATATGAGTAAAT
Source organism: Solanum pinnatisectum (assembly GCA_035578085.1). Taxonomy (NCBI): domain Eukaryota; kingdom Viridiplantae; phylum Streptophyta; class Magnoliopsida; order Solanales; family Solanaceae; genus Solanum; species Solanum pinnatisectum. Next base: position 6,036,942 of record CM069086.1, on the reverse strand, counting down.
CATATGTATAGTTTATAAACAAGCTATGGAAATATCTTAAGGCGAGATACTGATAATTAAATTACATATCTCTATGATTATTTTATAAATAAGGTTTTGCGAAACTTTCAAATACACATAATTTTATAAAGATTCACTAGAAATTAGTTATTCTTTAATATAATCGTTTCACATGATTCAAGCAATCTTTTCACACCGAGCATAAGACTTTTCTTGCAAAATTTAATATGGTAGGACTTGTTTTTACAAAAATTAATATTATGAGTCAAGTCTTATATTTAAAAATATTTAAAATCACAATTTGGAATCTTAAATCATGCTACTATTTAAGATGTGAAATTATAATTCCAAATTGAATATTTAAATATTAATTTGAAATCACGATTTTGACCCGTAAGGCTACTTAGTTTGTCTCTGTTTGAAGGCTCAACCAATTTGTGCAAGTAGGTGTGCATTTAATTTCCAACAGAACAGTATAAAGCTTAGTGTCACGACCCGCCACTTCTCAGTTAGATTTTGCGTCCGGATAGGGGCAGAAGATTCTAGAGTTAAGGAGAGGCTTGCGGAGAACTCTAGAATCCTTTAGATTTTGGAGAACCTAGATCCTTCCTTAGAATTCTCTAGAAGACTTAGATATTTTCTTGGAAAATCATGAAATGTGTAGAGAATTCTAGAGAGGGACCATTATGTAAATAAGTAGGGACTTGTGAAGTAAATATTATTTACACTTAGGTCCCTAGAGGCAAGTATAAATAGAGGTGCCATTCCTTTGCCAAGGCATCCTCAACCAAGCAAGCAAGTGTAAAGCATTCTCCAAGCAATATAAAAAGCCTTCTTCCAAATTCTCTTAAGTCTTTCCTTTCATTCTCTTAGCAATCTTAGTCTTAAAGGCTTACTTGAGCTTACGAGATCTTGAAAGAATAGTGAGTAAGTTGTCGAACTTTAGCCATCACTCTAAGTCCGTGACAAGTGGTATCGAGCAAAGGTTTGGTACTAAGGAATGGCTAGACATAAATGACCACCAACATCCGTGTGGATGGTGGAAAAAAATCCTGCAAGGAAAGAAACATCAAAGGGCAATGAAGAGATCTTGCTTGAACCCACACCGGCGGCGCTTACATCTCATCCACCTTCAACCACCGAGCCAAGTGACGAGGCGTGGCGGAGGCCGCTGATGTCAGAGAAGAATGGGTCGCAAGGGTGGAAATAGCGACAGCCGTGGAGATATTAGGCCGGCGCATAAATGTGGTCGACGGCAAATTCAAGACCTTGAAGATTTCACCGAGACCGGGCATCCGCAAGGAGTTGGAGGACGTCGCCGGGCCGAGTATGAGATGAAGGAGGCCATCACTTCCGGCGTTGAACACAATTGAAACCATGAAGGTCGAAATGAAGGCACTCGGAAGGCAGGAGGTTGGAGGATCGGCGCCCGATTGTGATAGGAGGCGGTCGAGGCTCCCCACCTATATTTAAAGGCGTCCGTGATGCACAAGAGGTGGAGAATTTCTTGTGGCACTTGGAGAATTACTTCAAGTGTAATCGGGTGCGGAGGAAAGCAAGATCAACGTGTTGTATCTTTCCGAGATAGCCATGCTATGGTGGAGACGAAAAGAGACCGAGATAGGGAAGGGGCGCACCATCAACACGCGGAGCAATTCGCGAGGAGTTCAAGAAAGCCTTCTTCCCTAACAATGTCATCTATGAGGCGGCGCAAGTTTAGGAGTCAAGCAAACGGGTAGCATATGCGGGCGTATGTGGAGTTCACCACCTCACGCTTCAAATTCCTAACCTCACGGATGATGATATCTGTTCCACTTCATGGATGGGCTGGAGTTGGGCGTCGGCGGGGACTATAGATAAAGCCATCACGCAGCTTTGAGAGGAGAGGATATGAGAGGTAGTCATGACAATGGTGGGAGATCGTGGCAAAGTCGACCACATCCACGATACCTATAAGTCCGATGGCGCATGGCATGGCGACACGGAGAGAAAGGCAGAAACGGCCAAAAGAGGTGGTTGCTACATATGCGGTGGGCCGCATTGCTATGCAAAGTGCCCTGAACTGAAGAGCCTTGGTGCTATCCTGCGAGAGCGCAAGGAGAAGGATGCTCAGGAACAAGGACAAGGCGTAGAGACGATGCAGTTGGGCTTGATAGGACTATGCGGAGCTGTCAGCCAAAAGGTTATGGCGCGCAGACGTCGACCTCATGATTAATGGAAGGCGTCAATATAATGACCAAGACGGCGACAAGGTTGGGGCTAACGCACCACCGACTCCGTGTGTGGAGTCGCATACGAGTAAGCATCACTCTAGGCCAGTGGCAAGGTAACACCAATTTCACCGCCGCCCTTTAGATCTTTTGACATAATTCTTGGGCAAGAGTTCTTCCACGCGATGTCGATCCTTACCTCCAACAACTCTTGGTCATGGAGCAAGGAGGATCATGCATGGTGCCCTGTTAGATATCAAGACGGAAGGACAAGTCCGTCAGAAAACCCTTAAAGAGAAGGAGGCGACGTTCAAAACCACCATTGCAAGTTCGAAAGAAGACAATGGTGCAAAAGGTCCTTGCCACCATACACGAAGAAGAGCAGCGGTCGTGATGCCAAAGAAGTTGGCGTGAACCTCCTAAGAAGGAGGTAGATCATAAGGCCAAGCTAAAAGGGATCAAGGCCTTGATCGAGTCAATGGACTATTGGCCACGCTTATGAGAAGACAAGACCCGATCGACGATGCAGCAACGATGCGACGCGGTCGTCGCATCAATAGGTGGGGGAGAGTGTCACGACCCGCCACTTCTCAGTTAGATTTTGCGTCCGGATAGGCATAAGATTCTAGAGTTAAGGAGAGGCTTGCGGAGAACTCTAGAATCCTTTAGATTTTGGAGAACCTAGATCCTTCCTTAGAATTCTCTAGAAGACTTAGATATTTTCTTGGAAAATCATGAAATGTGTAGAGAATTCTAGAGAGGGACCATTATGTAAATAAGTAGGGACTTGTGAAGTAAATATTATTTACACTTAGGTCCCTAGAGGCAAGTATAAATAGAGGTGCCATTCCTTTGCCAAGGCATCCTCAACCAAGCAAGTGTAAAGCATTCTCCAAGCAATATAAAAAGCCTTCTTCCAAATTCTCTTAAGTCTTTCCTTTCATTCTCTTAGCGATCTTAGTCTTAAAGGCTTACTTGAGCTTACGAGATCTTGAAAGAATAGTGAGTAAGTTGTCAAGTGCCGCACGGAACTTTAGCCATCACTCTAAGTCCGTGACACTAGTGACTAAATTTGAAATATAACTTTTAAGTTTGGATTTCATTTTTCATGGTTAAATAGTATTCTTAAAATAAAGTAAAAGATTATTTTTAAAAAGAATTAATTTAATTTTTATAACCAAGCATTTAATATAAAGTAAAAGATTATTTTTTTGTTTTGTGCATCTCTTAGAGAGAATTACTTCAATCGAATTCCATATTGATACATTTGTAGTTATTGTAAAATCACTATAAGAAAACAGAATTAGCTACAAACTTTATTCCTAATTCTTTTCTAATATTCATCACTAAATAGAATTAGCTACGATATTTACGTTAAGTATATGAGGTTCTTTTAGTGGTGAATATAGTCCCACAAAGTTCAATAAATCTAATGAACAAAATCTTCATTATTGTTACTCTACTCATATGGAATTTGATGTAGTTTGTTCCTTCACCCAATATTTCTGCAGAATTAATTAATTAAATTCTACAGTAAGATAATAAATGCCAAAAAAAATATGATCATACCACTTAGACAAACACAATATTTAATTAATCATATAAATCTATATATTGCTAGTGCAATAAATCAATCAAGTAACACTTTAATTCAAGATTAAAAAAAAAAATTAAAATAGACTAAATAATATAAGAATTTCATATCGATCTCTACGAATTAATAATAAATATACTATAAAATCATATCTAATAGCACATAGATGAAGTAACCGTCATGGGATATTTAAAGGTATTGGTATATGTAAATGAGATGACTTGTCCCGATTTCATAGGTGCACCATTATTGACAAGACAATCATTAATTGCGAGTCTCCTGAAAGTCCAAGGATTTATAAGTTTTGTTGAGGCAAATTCACCACACGAGACGTGAATGCTACGACAAATTGACTCGCACCCGTTTAGGATTTGTACTCTATACTGCGGAATGCCACCAATTGTCCCTATGGCACCTTGGGTTACTTGGATTCTTGATTTTGGGCATGTTGTGACCATTATTTCACTATGACTTTCTTGAATAGCATCACCTTTTTGCATCACTACATACAATACCAAAAAAATATGTACATGAGTAACAAAAAATTAGCTTCAAAGATTTTGATCTAACATTCAAGATATATAGTAAAATGAGTAAATGAAGTCAACTTCTAAAGAGAAAAAAGAATTCACAAATAATAATATTAAAAACAATAGTCAAAACAAGATCCTACTTTAAGCTATATATGTGTAGGTTATTAGGATATTACATATATAATAACTCTTTCTTCACTTAGAAACTCTACGACTCGTATTAGAATAAGCATGCTCTCAAAATTAGATCCCTTTCATTCTTATCTCTAGCTATTAACCTATTCTAAAGAAGTCTGGTAAATTCATTGTTTGTTTCTATCGTAGTGGGTATATAGTACATGCATGTCAGTAATTTAATTGAAATAAAAAATTAAAAGCTTACATTTTCTAAATTTTTCTTTTATTTCTCTAGCTAAAAAAAAAAACCATAAAAACACACACATTAGATAATTTCTTATTATATGTTCAAGTTTTGATGGACAGAGTTAACAAATATTAAAATGAAGAGAGAAAATATACCAGAGAATGAAACAAGCAAGAAAATCACATAAACCATGAAAAGGCTCTTCATTGTCATTTCTTATTTGAAAATTGTATTTCTTCAATAATAAGAACAAAAAAAAAAAAAACACTTTAATTAGTTGAGGGTACGTATTATTATACTTTAATAGGACAGAATTTATAGTTTTCAATCACCTCATATCAAAGGTGATTCTCATTTCTCTATGGAAACATTAATTAGTAATCTTTTAAAAAAGGAAAACATTTAGTAGGTCAAAATATACTTATAATATAAGGAAAAATTTACTTTAATTTTAAGAAATTGCAGTGGGCACGTAATAAATGTTTGTGCAAATAATAATTGGTAACATTAGAAAAATGGAAAAAGAATCGTCTATACATATATATAGGTCAAAAAAACAATGATATTGTATAGTATGAGGAAATTTTAACTTGTTTATTAATAATGATGAAGAGGTTCAATTAGCCATCAAGAATCAAATATTTCGTGTTATTTGTGTTCCCTTTTTAATTCGTTAAGAAAATTATTCGCATATCAAAATTTACCATAATTAATTAAGTGATATTCATGAAGTAAAAACGTATAATATTAAATATAATTATAGTTAAGTGATAGCTTTACATATTTAAACACATGTTGTACATTTATTAATTTGAATTTAGGTGTAACCACCTAGGGGTGTTGATGTTACGATTTAAGAGATTATTTTATAAAATTTATACTATAACAGTATCCTGGTTATTTTATTGTGTAGTGAAAATTTGGGTTTTAAAAATTGTCTCATCATCTCAATTTCTCTCTGGTTACATTATGATTTGGTTATTTTTCAAAATCATCCCATCAATGGATATATTGGAGAAATTCATCGACGGTCTCTTAAAATTAGTACAACTTTTCATTTAGACATCTGATCATATAAATTTTGTACATTTTAAATATTTATACCACTAAACAGTATGTCATTGGGAAATCTAAAAAGTTTGGTGTTCAAACTGGTATGGTAACATTAAAGTGTCTTATTCTCACTTATAGTCTGTATTCATTTGGTTTCTCACTTAATTTACCTTCAGACACATATGCATGTTGACTGTCAAAAATCTATCGCTAAATAGTTCTTAGTTAATAAGATTATTTGACATCGCTACTCGATTGTAAAATAAAATTAACAATAAATTTTTGTTACTTATAATTGACATAAGTTGAACATTAATTGCTAATTGATGATTTTCGTGTAAGAACACAACACAAACTTTTTTCCTTTGAATCTATAAAAATATTTACCATAATTATCTATCGGTTATTTGTTTCTTCAGTCGTTGAAAATGTGTGATTTATAATCTTGAAAATGAAACAAGTTACTTGCTCCGTGGCATTCAAAATATAATCAAGTGAATACGTGAAGAAGTCAATAGGGTTTATTATTTAATGTATATACATAAGAAATAATTTGTAATTTTTCAATGAAGAAGATTTGAATAAACCCCTTGTGGCATCCTATCTTTGCCCCTATTCTTGCTACATCTGGTGGAAAATATAATCTGATAGTGTAAAAATTTCTTACAATCATGATAATGTATATTTCTTTAAATTGTAACTTCATTAGAGCAGGCGCGGCTCAACATAATTCGAGGCTTAAAACAAAATTTTAATTAGAGGCCTAAAATCTAAATAAATTTTCTTTGTATTTATTTATTTTTCTAAATTTTTAGATGTAAATTACTACTTAATATCTTTTATATAAATAATTTTTTCAAATACTTTTTTCAATTATTATTTTTAGGTAAGATTTTATCAATTCAACATTGAAAAACACCTTTTATTGAGACAATTATTATATGAATTATGAACATAATTCTTTAAGTAATAAGTTGATATACCTACTTTAATATGAAAATTTACGAAGAAATAAAAAAAGAATTTGTAATTTACTATGTTCAACACTTTTCGACTATTGATTCATATTTTTGAGAGTGTATTACTCTAACTATCAAAGATTTAAAAAAATAGAGTGCAAAAAAGAGTTAATAAGGATAAATAATGTGAGTGTTAACGAAGAAAATGTAAGAATCCAAAATAATGTTTTCTTAATTTCTTCTATTTTAATGAAATTAAAATACATAATTTTTTATTTGTAGAAATTTGAGGCCCCCAAAAACGGGGGCCTACGGCCAATGCCTTAAATTTTATAAGCAACAGCCGCCCCTGCATTAGAGATGGATGATATCATCCACGATCACACTTATTACTCTTCTCCTCAACAAGAAAAGTAAATGCCTTACGTTAAACAAGTTAAAAAAGTAATTTTTTTCTTTTTAAAGGAAAATCTTTTCTTTAAAAACGACAATCATTATTACGAAATACCCGAAAAATGACTTTCTCTAGAATACAATAGCCAAAAAGACAAAAATCTCTAGGTCAATAAATTCATTTCTCATCAAATGAAGTTGCTTCATTTAGTTTGAAATTACAACAATACCCTACTGGCCCAGATTGCAGTAGATTACAAATTAAAATACAAAAAAAAAAATTGCACAAAGATTAACTTTAAATGACCAAAATATCCTCAAAATAATATTATTTTTGTTTACATGAAGCGCACATATCGACGAAAAGCTCCTTAAATCGTGACTTATATATTAGTACTAGTGAAAAGTCCAACATTTAAAACATAAAATTATGCTTGATGTGATCAAATTTGTTTGATCAATTTTTTCGAAGTCTTAAAAAGAAATTCTTTCGAATGTTTAACAACTCATATGTCTTTATATGTATTAACGGATGAATATTTACAATTGAAATATTTTTTATTTTATTTTTTAATTATTAGTCAATTTATTTATTTCTAAAAAAAAAATAAAAATAGTTGCGTGTAAAGATCGAATAAACAACCTCATATGAGATTGAAAAACAAGTAAATTCGTCAGCCGAATTTAATTACATTTGTAATAATCTATTGTATAGTATAATGTGAATTATTCAGTATTTTTCTAATAAAGCTATCATTGATCATTTAAAAATTAAAATATTTATCGAGAAGAAATATAGTAGTGTACATGAATTATGTTTTGTCAATATGATTTAAATATCATTATTTTCTTTGTTCGGTTTTGAAGTTTATCGATTTAACTTATCGATATTCGATTTGTAGACATGCTAAACCGTTATAGAAGCGTTAAGATATTAGCTTGTCAGTTATTGATCGTTATCGACTCGGTTATTCGCTTTAACTGTTAATATATTGATACCAAAAGAAATTATTGAAAATCACTAAGAAACAAGATGACAAACAAAAAAATGAACCATGCACATGAGTTGATATATTGCATCTTGCTCAAAATTCAACATTGTCACATTGTAGAATAAACGCAAGTTTGAGATCAACAACCTGAAATAAAAGTATGAAACTAACTCTAAATCAAGGATTGTATATACCAAATGGTATAAATAAAAAAAAACTCTAATTTACTATCGAGATATTATTAACCCATTTTAAAAAATCCTCAAACTGTTATGAATCAATAACCTGATAATAAAACTAATCAAAACCCTAACTAAAACCGTTAAATCAATAACTCATTACCGATAAATCAATAGTTTCTTGTTTGATTCAAACTATCAATTTTGAAGAAACACCCCTTATAAAAAATTTAGTATGCACAATTGGGATTTGGGACAAGGGTTGTTAAAGTTGGGGAAGAAAGAACGAGTATTTTAACCCTAAATTATTTTATTAAATTTAAAACTAACTAATTTGACAAAATTATCAAAAGTGTGAACACAATATAAATACTAGCACAAAAATAACCAAGAAAAAAAAACTTGAATAAGTATTCAAGGAAGAAATTAAACACCGAAGCATGAAAAAAGACTTGTTTTTTTTTCCTATTGTTTCGCAATAATCAATGGGAAGAACATGGAAATATCACGACCTTTAAAAAAAATATTTAAAAATTAACATCATGACCTTAAAAAAAATATTTAAAAAATATAACATCATGATATCACGATCCAACTCACTGGGCTGTGCGGGCACCCACTCTAACACCTAAGTAGGAGAACCCTCAATCCCAAAAGTAAAAAACATGCGGAAAATTAACGAAAAATGGGTATAAATGAAATCATAAGTCTTTATAAATAAAATCTCTTTAATAAATACTGGTTAAGACTTGTAAAATAATAAACACCCCCAAGGATCTAGTCTAAACAGGTACAAGAGCTACTAAGAGTACAAACTGGACATAATTAATAAAAGACACAGCTCCCACCATGCGAAATGAAAAGTAGAAGCTGCTGGAGAATTCTTCATCTTTACCTAAGGAAACATCACTAACCTGCATCCAGACTATGTCAAAAACACATAGCAAGAGTAGTATCAATACAAAACCACACGTACTGCATCATCGGTCAACCCGACGTCCACTGCATAATATAAGAATTTAACTAATAAGAACATGCAATAAGACCACTTGCTTCTCCACCTTTACCCTTTCTCGAATACTTCAGAATTACACTAGTACTTTTACTACCAACTACCTTCTCCGTCAACTTACTTACTAGGTTCTTGGTCATAGCCTAACCACTCTAACACATAGGAAATTCCCCAAATACAACTACAAATATTCCATCTAACTGCTCACGTCACACCCTTACTTTCTCTTCATATTACCTAGACATGGCCATATAGTACATTACGTCAAGCTTTCTACTAACCACAAATCCTTTCTCCAAAGTGAAATCCACCTAAGCACTTACATCACGTACACTACCCCCACTCCTCGCCATTTCAACACACGACACCTTTTACCCAGACATTAACAATTCTTGCAACGTTCACTCCCCATCTACCGTATCACATCCTGGTTGGGTGTGCCCCCTTCCGGTTCACTCAACATCAAGGTACATATCAAGTTACTCGACATAGAATAACAAACAAACATAAGTCCTCATAACCATAAAACAACTCCGATAAATACAACATCAATTATCATTATGAACAAGGTACAGTTTCACAATCCTCAAGGCATACAATTATGTCAAATCATTGGTCCCCTCAGGGAACCCAAACTCAAACTATTAGCATACCGGAACGTGGTACCAAATCCAATGTTTATGCCAAAACGTGGAAACCGATCCCATAATTATGCCGAAACGTGGCAACCGATCCAAATTAGTATGTCAGAACGCAACACCCGATCCATAATCACAATCACAATGTATATCTTCACAAATCATACAACAAGAGTGATTCACAGCATATAGTTCTTCGTTCATACTCATTACATTAAGGGTGATCAACAAGCATTGTTCACATACATGCATGTAATATACTGAAGCAAGAACAAATTCTCAACTCATAATCATCGAATCACAATCGTCACCCCAACTACTCATCGACGTATAACATGTAAACATTACTTCACCCATACTTAGCCCTAGTTCATCATCTTAGGCTTCTTCTTAGGATTTAATCGTGTTTTGTTCGGTGCACGAAGGCCTACACATAAATCCTACCATTGATTTACATATATTACGCAGTGAGCACAAATTTATAACTACTCAATTCATAAAACCTAGCCTACCTAGGCGTCAAGCAGCTGCATGGAGTTTTGGTCTTTGATTCTTGCTTTCGGAACTAGTGAGGGTGATCTTGACCGGAAATCCGCAATCCGTCGACATTCTTTCACTAGAAATCTCTCTCTCCATCTTTCCCAAGCTTGGAGCAGCTTTTTGGGGGTTTCTAGGATGTTTTACGACTAATCTAGGTATTTTAGGAAGAAAGAGGAAATATGATTTCGCGTTATTTACATTCTGTCTCACCTATCCCACTCCGGCACCAGCTTACCCCCGCCCTAGCGCTACCGCCCTAGCGGCATCTGGCCCGCCCTGGCAGGACAGTGGCTCAGAATTTCCCAAATTTTTGTTTTTTCCTAATTAACGACGGTTCGGGTCGTTACACATGACCTTAATAAAACAAATAAATAAGGAAACATCATGACCTTAAAATAAATATAGTCAATGAATATATTAATGTATAATTGATGTATATTAGCTAGAAAAAAAATAAACAGTGAAAATCTACTAGTTGATTGTTAAAGATCCGAATTAAAACCTAAAGTAATATATTTATCAAACATTTTGGTAAGTATCATAATATTACTAATTGTTTATAACATTTGTAAATGTAGCTTAAACATTTTTTAATTTTTTTTTTATTAAACTAAAAAGACTATATATTTAAATGGCTCTAGTCTATGGTACACACTTTTTTTTCCGGAAAAATTATTGATTTTATCGATACTTTTTATTTATTACCATTTATAACAATATATTGCAACACTATGTTAAATCAGCAATATGTATTAAAAGTGAACTATGTATGTAATATATATGTATTATAATTGTTGTTTTAAATATATTATGCTTGTTTGGTAAGAAATAGGGCTGGGCGTTCGGTCGGTTCGGTTCGGTTTGTAAATTTCGGTTCGGTTTTTTCGGTTTTCGGTTTGGCAAAATATGAAACCAAACAAAACCGAATTAAATTCGGTTTGGTTCGGTTATTACAATTTCGGTTCGGTTTATTTCGGTTTAACCAAATTTAATTAACGCGGCCTCTGGGCAGTAGCATCTGGATTATTTTCTGCTAGCTTGATTATAAACTGATCAAAATTTGACTTTCTTAGCCTTAATTTGTTTCACCAAGTCTCAATTTTCAACCATTCGAGCTATTTCTTGGCAGTTAAACAAATGCAATGAGCTCCCAGAGGATACCATATTCAAGAGTCAAGACCCATAAATCAACAAGTGCATGACAGTGGACACCCTTTTTTATATCGAAAAACTTAAATATTGAAAATCGAAATCAAAGCCAACCAAAATAACGAAAAACTGAAACTAAAATTTTAAAAAAAAAATCGATTGGTCGGTTTTTTCAGTTTTAACCATATTATGCGCAACCCTAAATCCCTAATTATATATAATAAACATGATAGTATGAATAGTGTATTAATAGAAATAATATATTGTATTATTAATTTAATAATTTACTATATATAAAAATGACATTAAATATGATGTATAACTAA